>JAWNMK010000122.1:5226250-6547500 GCA_035044105.1 Drosophila nr. perissopoda 5 BK-2023a
GTATGAAACAATGGGGTGGAGTTTGTGGCAGTGAATTTAATTTCAGCGCGTGTGAAATAAAAATATAAATCAAGTAAGAATGCTGTTGTCGTGTGAGCTTGACTACGAGATACCCTGAATCCAGCTGTTAAATATATTTTTTTTATATATGCGTAGAGAAATTGCTTACTGATAACAATGAGAATACATTTTGAACTTGGGTGTTTCCAATACAATCATAATGAAATTTGTAATATGGCAGGAAATATTACGTACCAATTGGAAGACTTTCACACTAAAAGTGCGCCCTTTGCCGCTATCGGGAATCGACTTAAACCGATATTCGCAAAACAGGGGAGTTGCCTTTACCGATATCGAACTAACATTCCAAACTTGAACTTGGTTGTTAATCCTGAGCAAGAATATATATACTTTATGGGTGGGAGATGATTCTTTCTGCCTGTTACTATCTATCTGTCTTCGTACCATCTATCTTTTATATAATATATGTGTTATTTATATATAATAACAGGAACGATCTTTTTGACTAAAGGATTTAATATATGTAAAAATATGCATCTATTCCAGTCTTTTTGTCATATAAATAGGCAGTCATCTCTGCATCGTCATCTCCGCGTCTTTAGGGTCGTGATAACTTTATATTACTCTCTGCAAGAACACACTGCACACTGCTTTAGCTCTTGGTGATTTGGAATTTGCTAAAAATATATATGTAATTGAAAGTGCTTCTGACAAGTTGAAAATAAATTTTAATTGAATGCAAACAGAGGTATATTTATAGATTATTAGATTTATTTAATTTAATTGGCAAATACAAGAGATAATATAGGCATCTACATATTTCAGAGAATTTTGTGCAAATTAAATTAATCCCAAGTATGATGCTAAAGTAGCTATAGTAATCTCGCCTGCCTGCAAACAAGGCCCACTCTATGCGGCTCATTCGAGTTCAACAAACTGCAAACAAAGGGCTACCAAAGATTGCAAACACATTTCCCAACCCACAAACGGCAAATAAAAAGAGAGTTGGCCACTCTCCCTGCGCTTCACGCAGCAAAGGCGTGCAATTTGTATAGGGCTCCCAAAAACCGACGCCTATTTGCATAGAGCCCACTTCAGGGCGGTCCAGTTGCGGCTCAGAGTAGCGAAAAGTGCCAACTCACACACAGAGAACAACCATTTTTCTTGAGCTGACGCCCAGCAAAGCCAAAAAAAAAAATACAAAACATAAAATAGAATAAAGAAAAGAAAAGCAAATTCCGCTGCGTTTTAATTTTCTATTGAAATTGTTAAAAGCAGGACAGAGTACTAAGGCGCAGGATATGCAGCGTCGATTTGTTTGCTGAGGTCTCTCTCTCTCTGTGTGTGTGAGTGCGTGCCTGTGTATGTGGGTGTGGGTGTGGGGGTATGGCTTGCCTTTTTTCGCAGCTGCCCCTCCATTAGAAAGCGCCCGGCCCATGAACAAAAGAAATTAAATGCCTTAAAGGCATTTTTAACGATACAGCTCGCAAAAAAGGCGACCATAGAAAAGAAGCGGAGAAAGCAGCCGTGAAGCGGAAGGAAACACCAAACACAAAAAAAAAAGAAAAAAGTGGCTGAGGGACTGGGAGATAACTGAGGGAGCGAGAAAAGCATTTAAGAAAAACATCATCAGAGTATTTGCCTGAAACCACAAATTACTTACAGCACAGCGGGCTGTCGAGAGGGCGTGGCTCTTTATAAAACATATGACTCCCACACAGCCCACAGCCCAGAGCTCGGATCCCAGTCAGTGCCTAGCGTCCTAGCAGCGTATGTAAAGAAGGGAAACCAGCGGGTCGGCAGTTACCGTGTCCAGCAAAGCCATTTGCCATATGCACTGGTACAGGAGAGACTCCAGCAGCTGCTCCTCCGGCAGGCAAATAAGAATATGCCCAACTCCGGTTGCTCGCGCTGCTCTGTGTTGGCTGTCAGGAACCTGGCAAAATATAAAGAAAATAACAATTTTTTGCAAACAAGCCAGGCAAATGTGTAGCTTACCAACTCTGGCCAAAATGAGAAACGCCGAATTGAAATACTTGCAATAAACATGAAAAAGGCAAGCAAACAACAAATATCAGTGGACTGGGCTAGGATGCTTTTGCCTGCCGCTGCTGCCCCTGCTGCCGCTGCTCCTTTGGCTGTTGCGTTTATTGCATTGACAGGCCAGTTACCAGTTGCCAGTTGGCAGTTGCCTCCCGGGGTGGTCCTGGACCAGGAGCCCAACAAAAGGCAGCAACAAGCGAATGGAGATGTGCCGCAAGCTGAAAGATGTTTTATTCACGGCGGGTGCGAGTTTAATGTTGAAAGGAAGTTCCGACTTTTTTGATGCTTACTCCTCAAAAAGAAGACCAAGAAAAGTGCAATGGATAGGATGGCTAAGAGCATTTCTATAAAGCTGCCTTACAAGAGACTATATAAAGGTGCCCAGATGCGTATAGAAATTTAACATTAATTAACGCAATCTAATTGGGAGATTTGCACTTCTAACTGTAGAGCTTTGACTTTAAGATGATTAGAACAGAAATACGAGAAAATATATGGATAAGTTCTGTGTGTTTGCTGGCAGAAAGAAAAAGAAAATTCCTGCACTGATAGCTAATTTAAAAACCTGATTCTCTCATACAGCTCCAAATAAAGTTGTCAAGTGATGCCGAAAGCAATCCGAATATGACAGGCTCAACTCATCAACCTCATAGTCGAAGTCTCCTTTATCAAACAGAATGCGGCACACTAAAACCCAACAAGACAAGCCGGGCAATGGCAATTGCGTTATAATTAAGAAGACGCATAATAAGTTCGTTACGGATTTGAACACAATGCACACAGTTGTCCATGGGCAAGCACTGAGTCAAAGACAGACTCAATTTGAAGTTTTGCCAATTCGATATTAATGAACTGACAAAATAAATTCAAAAGTGCAACCTGAGCCAAAACAATTGGTAATTTGTTTATGAACAGGTCGCTTGTAACTACGATCAGTGGGAAATTCCGAAAAAAACTTATACAGAAAGTGTGGAAAAAAATTTCTAGCAGAACTGACAAATGTAGATAATGCCCCAAGCTGTGTTTTTTTTTCTGGATCTCTCCGTGTCTTTGTGCGAGACAAACTTGCCAGCATTGCCACAGAATTTGCAAGTGTCATTAAAGTGTTAATTGCTTTCATTTGAGGCAGAGTCTACATTGAGAGCACAGTGCCACTGTGTATGTGCCATACACATGTGTACTAGGCGACACCAGCAGCGAAAAGGATGCGCAAACGGCAACGACTCCCATTCTGCTGCTGCGACGAAGACTCTGCAAATAAGTCTGGCAGCGATGCGGCACAGCAGCCTTGTTGTCGTCTTTGTCCCCGGGTGGCGCTGCTCCGTGGCGGAACTTGCCAAAGAAAAGTAGCGCAAACGGAAGTTTGCAATTAAAGTGTTAATTGTGTTAATTTCTTGTGAATTTCACTCGCACAGACAACAAAAAGCAGCAGCACCAACTCTGACAGTGGCAAAAAGCGCTGAAACAAAAGATATCAACTCGAAGAGTAGTCAGTACCGACAGTGGTACAACATGGGAAAGCGTCCCAAGCATAGGGGACATGTGTCATGCCTATTCGTGGTGTTACACTGACCGACTGGCAACTAAGTTAAAGTAGCAAGCGAGATCATAACTGAGATATATTTTATGAAAACAATGCAATGTAATAATACATAAGTAGCTACGATATATGAATTCACAGATCTCTCTTTTGAACTACCCCTTATTAGCTAATGGAAGTGAAGTATGCACGACTAAGTTTCGTAAGTTCTGCTAAATACTGCGACAGTAGTAAAAGAATTAAAATAGTTAAATCATTAGCATCGCCTTGAATAAGTTGCACTACTTAATTAAGACAGCGAAGTATTTCAATACACCAATTTCAATAAAGCTGTCTTGGAATAATGACACCATTGACCTGCATGGAAGAAGACATATTGATATTATAGGGCTCGAGAAGCTAGCCCAGAAATTTTTAACAGGTTAATCAATAAGTGCTGTAAATTGTCGCTTTTAAAATGCATTAATTAGTTGGCTTTGAGAAAAATGTAGCCACACCCCAATTAATTTATATGCATGTATAACAACAGCCACATAAATTCATAATTAAGTTAATAAGGACGCACAGACTCGAATTCTTAACTGAGTAATAATATTATCATCAGAAAAAACACTTTTACAGAACTATTATAAAAGCTTAACTTCATTTTAATAAAATATAAATATGCAAAAACCCCAGACGACTACTGTTATAAAATAATAATGATGATATTTTAAAAGTGGGAAACTTTGCAACAAAGCTTCGAATTCGTTGCATTTTTAGTACATTAAAAACTTTTTCTAATTAAGTAGATTACAAAACTATACATATAGATTTCGTGGTTATGAATAAGCTGTGGTAAAAGACTAATTAAATTATACTGCTTAGTTAGTTTGGCAATTTCTCAACTATGAAAAGGATTTTGGCATGGCTTAAAGCATTTCCATTTAAGATTTTGTGCAGTCAATTTAACGCAACAGCTTTTCAATACTTCCAATTGGCCAAAGAAATCAACATTTCGCCCGCTTCTGCTCAAGTGGCACTAAACATGCAATTAACAGCACTTCAAAGTTTGTCTAGACATTGGTCTGCACCAGCTGTAAAAGTGGGCCAGAAGCAACAGCAACAACAACCAATGTTTATATGTATAAATTCAGAAAGGCTGCTACATCGTGAGTCTTTTGGACATTTATAATTTTAATTGCAGACCAATGAGGCGCAGCAGAAAAGGGCAGCCAGTTAAAATTGCATTTTATGACTAGCAATAAACTGCTTAAGCCGATGAAAGTAGCTAATTGGACAGGTGAAATATCAACAATCAAACGATTAAAGAGTCAACCCAAAGCCAAAATTTAGCTTGCAAGATGTTGAGTTAAAACCAAACGAAATACTATATAAAGGATTGTATATACATAAATATGTGTTGAGTTTGAGCTTATATCCAGCGGGTGAACTGGTGATGGAATGTCTGCTTGGTATGTCGCGCATGAATGCTTCGGATAACAAAGAGCCTGGGCCAAGTCAAGCCCAGCCAAGCCGACTCTTTGTGCCGGCAACCTTTCGCACTGAACTGATTAAGCCGCTAGTGGAGCGCAAGCTTTGCCCCAAAGTATTTGGGTCTGGGACTGTGGCAGGCTACGGGTCTGAATCTGGATCTGGTCTCAGCAAGCTGTTGGCTGACTGACTGCTGACAGCACACAGAGTGTGGCACATGGAAATCATAAAAAGCGCAACCAAGCAGCAAGCACAAAGTAATAAAAGCCAAGTCCCAGACGCCGCAGTGGACCCCAGCATGCCCCAAACTCTGCCTTGCACTCGCCCTTTGGGTTGGTGTTGGGTACTTTACGACACATCGTCACGCTTTTGTGACATTTTGTCCTTTTCCACTCAAGACACACCTCACACACACACACACACATTTCGGACACTTTCGACACTACACACAATGGACTTAAAAATTCTTTTTCATCAGTTGCCTAAACAGCCGTTTTCGCTTGTAAAAGAGAAGAGTGAAAAAAAATCAAGAGTAAACAGTCCATAACAACAAGAACAACAATACAATGAATCGTCAGCTCTCAGTCTTGACTGCATATGAGCAATCCTTTTATGGACTTAATGCGATTGAAGGTCCATCTTCGTCTGTCGTCTGTCGATAGTCGCATTTGGAGTCGTTGTCGTCGGTGTTTGACAGTCGCGCATTTGGACACAGATTGATGGTTCCACATTAACCGAATGATGTTGGAGAGAATGATAATTTTTTGTTATTATATTCCGGCGAAATTTTTGTTAAATGCGCCGCCAAGAGATGTATAGCAAGTGGATGGAGCTTTAAACTGAAGTTAACTTCCAGGAATTTACGGCCCCAAACTGCAAAAAGTTGGGTTTCATTTTCATATTTCGTGCTCGCCAAAAAGGTATCCGCAATACACGTGTTTCATCTTCATCAAATTGGACTTTTGTCTTTCTATATGGTTTATTGTTGATCTTATAATTTGATTTGTCATCAAAAACAATGGGGCGCTTGATAAGTTTGTGAATGTCTTAAACTTCAAAGTCAAGCGAATACTCATAAGAATTGTAAAATCTCTAAAGGCCGTGCAAAAAATCTGATTTTGTGATGGAAAACTAAACGATTGAAATAAACTTAAAAACTTAAACACTAGTTAAAGATTTTAAAGCTTCCAAATATTTCATGCCTTCATTTGATAATCGAAAGAATTGTCGAACGTCCCTCGCAGAGTTTAACTTTATCTGGAAGATTGTTTCAGTTTGACCGTTTCTGCCAAAAGAATGGGTATTATCAGTCAACATCAATTTAATTTGCGATCATTATATTGAGCTGCTTTGGCTTTGGCAACTACAAAGGGATGTTGAGACCCTTTGTGATCTGGCCAGTGTGCAGCTTATGAAATAATAGCTCGGGTAGGATATTCCACCGATTCATATACACACTTTGAATATATGTACATATATTAACCAAACTAAATTGAGATCCAATTAGGCTTTGTTTAGCCCCTGATGATTGTTATTAAAACTAATTTTGCCTGTTGACCCATGCAATAAGTATGCATGTGTATACAGAGAAGGTCTATGGATTCCACGTGGGAACCACAGACAGCTGAGAGCGACTGTCGTGGCTATTAATTGCGCCCCAGCTCCAGTGGTCATGCCCAGTTCTCGAACCGGTCGCATAACAAAAGCGTAGCCAAAAGGCTTGAGAAAAGAATGCCAGGCATTTGTCTTCTTTACGCCACAATCTCATTGAGAGGAGGCAGCAGCGCTCGCTAATTTAGCAAAACTAAAGCAGAAATCAAGCAGGCAGAGCCGGCGAGCCATTCCAATTGCGATTCCAAGTCCGTGGGCAGCCAGGCAAATCGGAGCCAGCTATCTTCAGGCAGCACACAATTATATGTATTTGCACAATTTACAATTAACGTATCAAAATCTGTGCGCTAAACTAAATCTAATTACCAACGCGCGCAACTGCAAAGCAAAGCATTGAAAAAAGGAAACACATATTAAAACAAGTGAGAACGTTGCGGTCGGGTGTAACCGACTGCGAAATACTCTAATACCATAAGTTATACTATCGGATAACATGTAATACAGCAAAGGATGAGTGTAGCCAGTGAATACCGATCTTTGATAGAGATTCCTTGTGATCTATCCTCCAAGTTTGCCACTAAAATTGCGATAGTCTTTTCTGAATTTCTGTGACGCAAGTGGGCGTGGCCAAAAACATGTTGGAAGAGTTTATATTAATATTTCTTCCGTTTGATGTGGGCGTGGCATATGCTGATCTTTGTAGGATATTGCTAACAACCTACAAGCCAAATTTGCCTTAAAATTGTGGGAGATATATGGATTTATCGATTTGCTACTATCGATTTTATCGGTTTCCTTGTCTCCTATTATACCTTGACAACATGACGGATATTGCACAAAACCAATATACTATGATATTTTCGGTATCAGAGAATAAAAATAGAGAAACAAATAACAAATAATAAATGAAATGCTCTAGCAAGTGTAATTGCCTTTAAAACCAAGTCTCCGATTCACAGTTGATTGTTGAACCGAAAATAATTTAGTTATTATTCCACTATATAAGGTAACAATATTTATTAAGAGTAAATAACGCTGGTGCGAGTAGAGGGTGGACAGAAAATACTGATTTTCTAATTTGTCAAACAGTTTTGGTTCTTACGACTGAGACATTATCAACAACTTAAATATAATTGTTGTAATTCAAATTTGCGCGAATGTTAAGCATGCAGCTAAAAAACTGCAAACTGCATGCCAAAGCCAAGCTGACCAAAGCGGTCAGCGGCTGTCTCAGCCAGAGCCCAGTATTGTCGGCTCCCTGGACTTTGGCTAAATGTTCCGACGAGTGGCGACGATGGCGTTGCTGCCATTTGTCAGGCAGCGGACCGATAAAATAGTTCCTCAGCATCGCTTCTGGCAGCGTTTTAGTTTTTGTTGCTGCTGGAGCTTGACGCGATAATAAGAGCGATGAGGAGAGTTAACGAGGCAAAGCAAGGCAAGGCGAGGCAGGAACAGGCCGCAACCGGCAAGAAAATCGCAGTGTGAGAACCGCTGCCACTCTTCTATTTTTTCCTGCTTTATGTTTCGTTTTTCCAGTTTTCGCGTGGAAAATAAATACCAATCTACATAAAAGTGGATACCAAATAGAAAGAAAAACAGTCGACAGTCGGAGCTGGCCATTGAAAAGAAAGAAACCTGCTGGCTTCTCCTATTGAGAGCAATCCAAACATAACAGAAACAACAAAAAAAAAACCAAAGGCCGAAAAAAAGAGTGGAAAATCAAACGAAGCTAAAAAAAGCAGCGGTTCCCTGTGCTTGGACGGTAACAGAAACAGAAACTGGGACTGGCACCGTGGCACTGGCTGTGGCACTGGGTAGTTTGTTGCGGTTACGATTTGGAGCAGAGGCCGGGCCCCATCTAGTTTTGATGAAATTGCTCGAAATAATAGGGTGTAAATGCTTCAGCTGCGTTCCACTGAAGCTGTTGCTTGAACACCGTTTTTCTGTGTGTGTTGTGCCTTTTAACTCTTTCGCGCTTTGCTTTTTGGTTTCTCTGAAAGGCGTCACCAGCTCACTACCAGCTACCAGCTACTAAAAACCATCCACCATCCACAAGCTCGACAGCTCGCGTGCTGGCTCCGATGAGAGTCAAAAGCAGTTGGCACAAAACTTTGAGTTTAACCAGCGCAGCACACGCATAGAGACCGCCGCTCTGTTAGAGTCTGGGGTTTAATGAAAAAACAAAAAAATAAAAGCGAGAAAATGCTATGAAGAGTGGAAGTTTAAATACCCTTCTACAAAATAGTATTGAGTTTCCCGATGATGAAATATGTATCATAATTCAATTACGAAATTCATAAAAAGCATTTTTATAAAACAAATAATTGACATTAAAACAATATTATAATTATAAATATTTATACTTTATGTTAATAATAATTAGACTTAGAATAAAATACATAAATATTTACAGCGTTTCAACAAGATGCAGTCAAAATTACAATATCGAGCAATGTTATGTCAACTCGCAGTAATATGCATATAAATTTAGGTTTACACCTTACGATACATTTATTTACTCTGTTAGAGTATTAATACATGTGTATATCGTCTAAAGTAGGTTGCAACAGCAAAAAAATAAATAAAAATTGGTGCGGCTGCAGTGAAAGATTTGTGGTGCAGCGGCATTTGGGGCCCGTTTGAAATTGGATCTATGCTGTTGCTGCCGTTTTCCGGTTGCTGTTGCAGTTTGACTTGAAATTGCGGAAACAAGGCTGAGATTTCTATGTGGTTTGAATATGATTTGAATATAAAGAAATATTTGACTGCAAGCTGCCTTTTGTGGAATGTGAGCAATAGAAATTTAGACAGCGTTTTGGCATACTGCTTGAACAATGGGGTCGGCTTGTGAGCCAACTTTATGGTATCCTTGAACTCAGCTTTTGGTAGAGCCTTAGTTCATCTGAATTTATTTCCCAATTTTGAATAAAACCCGTTTTATATAGCACTAAATAAAACCACAAGAATCTACATATTTGGAAATTCATGCAAGTGTGCAATGTGCATAGTTCGAAATAATTATATGACTACAAAACGTTGTGTGTACTATAATATGTATCTTTGGACATGATAACACCTGAGTTTGTACTTATTTTTATTTATATATTATTTAGTCAGCATAAGTAGTCAGTATGTGTTTTTTATCTTTTACAGTCGGTTCAGATTATGTTCAGTTATCAGTTTTATGTATATCTACATATATTTATATTGCTTAATATACATATACAGAGAATCTCGCAGTTTGAAGTTCTCTCCATGTTTACTGTACACACTTATCCTCTAATTCGAAAAAAAAATAATACACAGCACTTAACAAATGCGCTACCCTTTCAATAATAATTAAGTCATACCCTACTTTGTAGGTAGACCGAAACAATTTTAAAAATAAACTGGAATTAAATTTGTATGCAAAACTCTCACGAGAGTCAACATTCCTGCTAACAAACTGGCCCGTCTGATTATTACTCTCTATGCACAAGGAACATTAATCTGTTGAGAATTTGCCCTGCCCCTTGCCGTCTCCTCTCCCAAGCTGCCTTGCCTCACTCCGTCTCCGCTCCCCGACTGCTTGACCAGCTCTTACAAATCAATTACTTTAATCAATTTTTAACACGTTCGCGTCTTTGCACCCAAGAGGGTGCCTTCTTTGGTTTGATCATCCGGCTGGTTTTTTTCACATCATCTTTTTTGCCGTGTAATTTTTTGCTAAAATTTTAATTATAAAGATTAAATACTGGCTGGCAGAAGCGGTGAGCTGAATAAAGAGCAATGTGCGACTAACTAACCTGCCGTAACAAACTTGAAATAATATTCAAGAATTTTTATTGAAATAATAGCAGCGATGCAGGTAGACACACAGACACTGGCTCAGTCGCAACGGACAACATACAACAGGCACCCAGACAGAGTTACCCAGAACGAGGCGCAGTTCGTCAGAGCACATCAAAGGCGGAACATTTGTCTGGGACTGGACGAGATGGCTATGGAAGTTGTGATGGGGGCGACGACAGGCTGTCATCGTTTCGAAGTTATTTTTCTGACTTTTTTTTCTAATTGAAATGTTTTGCACCATATTTCTGCGCATTACCACCTGCTGCTTTGGCTTCAGAGGAGCCGTCACTTTGCCAGGTTGCCATCTCTCAGGGCCCTTGCTACATAGCCTAACTCTATGCTGTTGCATGCAACAGCAGCTTTGCTAAATATGTAGTTCACTGCCTCGTCTCGGAAACTGCTAGCCAAACCGCAAGAACAATGCGCTGCACTGACCATCATCAATTTGCGAACTGCGCTTAACCGACCAACCACAGTCCTCATCATCATGGCCATCATCATTATCAACGCCAAGTTGAGCGCATGATAAAAGCAGTTCAGAGACTAGATGCGATTATTTTTTCAACACTTTGGCATATTTCTGTTCGTGTCAAAGTAAAAATATTTCATCTCCTCTTTTCTGATAATCGCTGTTTTGTTGCTCTGTAATCACGATACATTTTATGGCTTTTTTCACGGAAGATAAGTATGAAACAATGTTTAATATAATCATAATTTGAATACATTTTGTAAATATTATTTATGGTACTACAATGTGTAGTATAAACTTCAAATTAGCTAAGGTTTAACTTGAAAAGTAAAACTAATTGCAACAGTCATTAAGAATTGACTTCCCCAATTAAGAATGTCTAATTCCAAGAGAGAATATTTTATACTCTACTAAAGCCTGTTTGCCTTTTGTGGCCCTCGTTTGTCTAACCATCTGCTCGGCTGGAGCATTTCTACGAAATAATTTTCTCTTTTTGCTTTAGAGTTTTCATCGTCGTCTCGTCTAGTTTACATCTTCATAGTCGCCCCATTGCACCACAGAACTGGGCAGGCAGACTCACCCTCCCCTCGCCGAACTGTCGGTGCACTGTCACACCTGTCACTATTGTGGCTGATCACAAAAACCGCCAACAATGGAGACGGAGCTAAGAGACCAGAGGCAAGAGACAAGAGACGACCTCACCCAGTCCCAATGCCCGTTCAAGTCCTATGAACTAGCGGACAAGGTGTGAACGTCAAATAATCACCTTCGCACACGGCATGCTAACAAAAAAAAATAAAAAAATAAAATAAGCAGAAACTGAAGACTGGGGCAGGAAAAGAGGGGAACTTGCTGCTTGCTTTGGATTTTCACGAGTCTCGACGCTGTCGCTTAGTTATTTGCTTTTCGTAAGAAAATTCGCGCATATTTTTTGGTTTTTTCTCTCTGTATATATCTATTTTTTTGTTTTTATTTTTTTTTAGCTCTGAGGCGTTGGCGAAATGTGTGAAATTTCAATGGAAGACGAGGCAACAGAAAACGCAGACGCAGATGTCTGTGGCTGCGGCTGCGGTCTCGCCTCCAACTGGCAGCTACGCCGGTGTTTGCGACTCTTTCACTGCTGCTTTTGTTTGCATAATTATTTTATTGTAAGCACAAGGTGGCCACGCCCACAAAACTACATGCACGAGTGCGGCCCGCATGAATATTAAAACAAAGACGATTTCGTCTTACCTCTTTGCCGTTGTTGTTGCTGCTGTTGTTGTTGCCGCAAGTTGCAACTGTTTTAGCAAGTGCCCCAAAGCATCTCAGACACTCTACACCTACACAGCAAAGTCTACACAATTTAGCTGGGCTCCCAAAAAACTTTTCCCCATTATACTCCACTGTGCGAGAGCCGTTGCCGACTCTTTCAGCTGTAGGCATTTCTTCAATTAGCGTTTTTATTATTTTTAATTAACAATTTTGCAACTTAATCCGGCTACATAGCGTAGTGTTGAAATTTTCTGCAGAGATAATCGAATCAGGAGGGGTTCTGCTTAATGCCTGGCTAAAGTTTGTCTAAGGATAAGGCGAACAACAACTTTTGCCGAACCCGAGACATGTGTATAATTATATTACGCACAGAGCTTCAGCAAAAGCCAGCAGCAGACAAAAAGGTTTGCCCCCAATTCCTGAACGGATGTCTGAGGAACTGTTTCCAAACGGCAGACAAAATAGCAGACAGGGCTGCAGGCCAATTCCAAGACACTCGAATCGAGAGCACTGGACTGAGCAAACTTAAAAACTACTGGGAATTAAGTGCTGCAGACTGGAAAATGGACAATTACTGCGCAGATCCTATTACAAGTGGCACGATTGAAACAAGTTGAAAATGCAGGGAACATATACAAAACAAAGCAATATAATAAATTCACTGGAACTTTGTTATTAATCATTTATAATAATAATGTCACTAAAATATGATACTAATATTGACATAGGGAAGAGTACACTTGAAGTTGCACTTAATTATTGATTCTAAAAACGCTGAAGATTAATAAACAAGACAGCTTATATGACAGCTATAAGACTCAGTGGTCCAATCAGACCAAATTCTAGATATGATAATGCTTATTATTTATATTATATTATTGTATATTATAATGTTGAAGAGAGAGGAGTATTGACAAGTCAATAAGGGTAAGGCTACTTTTCCTTTCGATAGGTAAACACATCCGCACTGGTCGCATCGCTTGTGGTAGCTTTGTCAGTTGTCGCATCAATGGACAGAAGCTCCTCGCAGTTGACGCACGTCCTCTTCATATCCCGACTGCACTCCCAGCAGAACGGAAAGCCGCATCGTGGACAGAAGACAAATTTGCTATCTTCCAGAGCATTGCAGGTGAGGCACTTGCGCTTGGCAACATTGTAATTGCGCAGCCAGCCAAATTTATTCGGATAGGACAAACGCAGCACAAATAATATGTTGATCTCACCCTGAACGTGGCGCAGGACCATATTCTCCTCGGCCCGAATGTGCATCTCGTCGACAATGGAATTCCGTTTGCGCAGTATGCTGCTGTACAGAAAGAGGATGCGTTGCTTCTCCCGCTTATAGTAAAAATAGCTGCAAATGACACGACGCAATCCCACCAAGGCGGCACTCTGGAAGATCAGCAAAACGATGACCAGATACAGGAGAATCAGCTTCAAGTAAAAGCTGCCGGGCAACACATGAGCCACTGGCAGACAAGCCTCGTTGCTCAACGAGGTGGAGACACGTTCGTGTATATTGAAGTTTTTCATTGTGGTGCGCAGCAGACGAGCCATCAGACCAGTGCCATTGATCTGAGAGGTTAATTGGAAATGATGTAGAACACTCATCAAAAAGTTGCCACAAATTTTGGTAAATCTATGTTCTGCATTTCTAAATTTCAGAGTGGATTTTTCTAAAACTTAGAAAATTAATTTCAATCGTGTTGTTTTCTATGTGTGTACACATTGAAGAATTCTAACTTAAGAACATAAACCTAACGTAGAAGGACTTACGATTTAAACAAATATCTCTAGAAATAATTGCCATATGTAATGTAAATATAATTGTCAATTAAGGGAATTCCTTCCTAAATTTTAAGTTTTTCTTTATAATTTTTAGAAGCAATTTCCAAAAATATAGAAAAACTTTATAATTTTTTGGGCTACTATCTAAAATGTTGAACGACTTTTTTCTGAGCGTGGTATGCACGAAGTTCGGGGCTGTCCCTATGTCTTTATACTCACGCGAAAGCGAACCTCGTGCTCGCCCTCCTGGTGGTAGGTGATCAGTGATCGTCGGTGTATGATGGTCAGCAGAGTCACAACCATGTGGTCCAGCAACAGGAACAAGCAGGCAGTAACGACCTCTACGGAGAACTGCAACATGTACAAGCAAATATAGTTGGCCTGCTCCTGATTGTGGCTGCATATTCGATCGACATCCACAAGCCGGGATTTCTCGTAGTTGCGTAGTGGTAAAAGTGAACGCAATTTGGCCTGCTTGCGGCGAGCGTCTACGTGCTTGAAATAGTCCGTAATGTAGAAGTTATCGAACTCAATATTGACACGATATCGATAGTGGTATTCAAAGGATGCATACAACACGCCCAAAATCATTAGGCATAAAATCTTCTCAATAATCAACATCACCCACTTAAAAGTGCGCCGTTTGCGCTCAAACTCCGCGATAACCTCCTCGGCCGTTGCCTGTGCACTTTGCAATTGGGCTGATGTAGATATGTTTTGTAGCTGATATGTTATCTCGATATTCGTGCTATTGTCGAAGAGCTCATGCTCCGCTTGCAACATCTTAACATATGTTCTGCCAAAATTAGCGGGTACCACCTGAAATTGAGAATTTTAAAGTTGGCTTTAAGGATTCTTCGAGACTAAATTTGACCATCTTGTCTCAGTTAAAGTCTCAATTTACCTTGGAGGCGTCACAGATTCGATCGGGATTGCCAAACATATTGACCTTGCATATAATATCGACCCGGTAGGGCCAGCATATGGCGCTTGCCAGCCAGTCTGGAAAATTGGTGCTGCACTTGCGATAGCCTTGTAGGAATACCTCCTGGCAAACCTTATGTCCACTGCGCAGCTGATGCTTGCAGCGGTTACGCAAATTACGTAGAAACTGGCTCTGCACATCGGCCGCATTGGAGCTTGTGCTATTGGATTCCTCAACAGAAATATTCGCAGCTCGTCGGAGTTTATTGTTGCCGAATTTATCATCCTCAATGTCCGAGTGCTGCACGGCGTACTTGAGATCGTTCAGAATGTCCTGTAGCTGCTTGAAGTTGCCTTGTATTTCGCCTAAATCATCGGTCATGTGCTGCAGCGTATTCGTGAAGGGCTTGGCCATCAGATCGAAGCGTGTTTTCGTCAGATTATAGGTTAGCTCCGTGGTGCAGGCGAACACTCGAGCCACCTCACCCGCATTCCGCACCAGATTATCAATGGGGCCGGCAATGATCAACGCAAACGCAGCCGCACGGAAATAACGACGACCCGCCAGGCCCAGCAGCCCCTCAAATATCAGCAGGGTCACCGCTCGCGCAGTGCGGCTGATCACATATAGGACACCGTTGAGCAGCAGGAATACCACTGTCACCATGCCCTCTCCCACAATGTGGCCGTAAAGCCTGCTTACATTTATGTTGATCGAAATGAGCAGCCACATCAAATATGCC
Source organism: Drosophila nr. perissopoda 5 BK-2023a (assembly GCA_035044105.1). Classification (NCBI taxonomy): domain Eukaryota; kingdom Metazoa; phylum Arthropoda; class Insecta; order Diptera; family Drosophilidae; genus Drosophila; species Drosophila nr. perissopoda 5 BK-2023a. Next base: position 5,241,948 of record JAWNMK010000122.1, read on the forward strand.
AGCAGAACACCAAGCACAAAGCTGCCCCCGATCCGCAATCGCCGAATCCAAGGGGTAGTCTCTTTCTCGTGTCCATAGAGAACACAGTAAATCGGTTTGCTTCCCTTAGCGATCGCCTTGCGAATTTGCCTCGTTATATACAGCAGCATTGTAAAACCAGATAATAAATGCTAAGACAAACGGATCAAATCTACTTTGATACTAGAAGCTGACACAAACAACTAGACTGATTTAGACTAAAGTTGTTGCAGTCAGTTGCTGCTTAAAAGCATTCGTGATTGCTGAGTTTGGTCGGAAATGGATTATCTTTATGTACCTAATGCGGTCGGGGATTCCTCCTCGAATACATTACTATCGAAGCCAGCTGCTCATTCTTAATCGCCTGGACCTAAAGCTAACTACATATCAATAATAATAACCTTGTTATAGACATGCAACTGGTACCAAATTGTCATTAAGAAAGTTAAAAAGAACCTGAGATCAGCTAGATTATATACGTGATAATTCCAAAAGCTCACATTATCTTGACTATACACAAGACGATACACCGGCAGCTGGAGTTCAAGGTTGAGCAAGGGATTAACACAATGAGGTAAAAATGGCCGGTGGAAGCGGCGTTAAGCTGCCTCAATTGAGGCAGCTGCACTTAAAGCTCAAGAACTGCGTCGCTTTTAACCGTTTTATGGCACACTCAAAACTGCCTCAACTGTCTCAACTGCCACACGCAGCATGCCCCATGCAATACCAGCACCAGCACCATCACCCGCAATTCCCCGGTCTTCCTCTTTTCGGTGCTGCGGGCCTCGTTGTCATTTAAGAGCAGCCGCCCCAACAGAGACTGTAAATGACTGCAGCTCAGACGATGCGATGCGATGCGCTCGTTAAAAATGCCACACCAGCAGCCCAGACAAGTCCACACATTCCCAGACCCAGTTCCACTTCCAGACCCAGTCCCAAGCGTAGACCGGACCAGACACAACAACCTGAATAAGATGCGGCCAGTACTCAGCAGTTTAATGTACGCAGTTTGCGAGGTCCTTGGCGAAACGATCCCAGTCCAGGGAACAGAACCGAACTGAACTGAACTGAAACTGTATGTAATCCAATTATAATAGAGCAAAAGGAACTTTTGCACCTGCCTTGGCTGCGTTGGCTGGCAGCCACCAACTCGTGCGGTGAGGCTAATTCTAAAATAAAAATTGATTACATGCGTGTGTCTACGTTGCAATGAATAAATTACCGAGCTGGATCTGGCAGCTTGTTTGTTTTGCAGGCGAACGTTTAAAAATTTATGAACTGCACCGCTGCGCGATGAAATGCATCAGAGCAGCCAACCAGTCAGACAAATACTACAACCTACCAACTCCTAGCCACTTCCCATGGCCAGCTCCAAATTGGTGCAGTTTGCTCGACGAGCTTGGCGATGCTACTCGCTGCATATTAAGCAGACAACTCGCAGTATGCAGCTCGCAGCGGCGGCACTTCATCAACGGGAGTCGTGCTAAAAAATTGATTGATCCTTGAAGTGCACCTGAAATGGGCTGGATACTCGGAACTGCGACCCGGGACCTAAAGCTCTTGGCTAGCACTTTGACGACATCATCTCATGGGTGTGGGGCGTGGCTGTCAGATGCTCAGTGCACGCATTAAAACAATTTAAAATTCTAAGAGACAAACATTCGGTGTTGCACAGTGGTGCAATTCAGTGAATTATTAACTATCATTAATTTTGTACATATGAAGTTATATTTGTGTATATATGTTTAAATATTTGTATATAAAAAATATTTATAGATAATTTATTATCTATTTTGATTTTACAAGTAAACTACAATTTGACCCACTGTGCTTCGGGTATCGGCCAGCACGAGTAACCTTTAAATGCATGAAATTGTCAAAGCAACGGCTATGCTTTAAGTTGCTGGCCATAAAATTGCTTTTGGCGCAGACAAAAAAGGAATCATTGCCAGCCAACAGGGAACAGGACAGGCACTCCGCCCCCTCGTCAGACTGACCGACGAGTCAGGCCAGGCAGGCAAGCAGTCAGTCAACTCGAAAAGCGAATGAATGATGAATTGCCTGTCACTTACAATTTTTGTGGCAGACGAAACACAGCTACAATATCGAGCTTCGTATTCGCCTTGTTTAAATTTTTCATGTTTTCTAAGCCGACTACAGAGCAAAAGGACCAGGATCTGGTCGGCAACTATAATGCTCCACGGTGACAATACTCACCACTGACTGCAGACTGCTTTTATGGAATTTGCGTTAAAGAGCCGGCAACATCATTCTCAACCGACGCGTCACCAGCTTTTTGATGCTGGCGAAATATTTTTGTTTGGTCACAACCGCAAAATTTAATTGGGCGGCAACGGCTCAAAATATGAAATATTTTTGTCAAAAATATCGAAGAACAATGTCTGGAATTTTGTAGAAAGGTTTCCGACAAACCAACTTTATTAATTAGCAAAGAAGACGGAGAATTATCGTTAGACATTACATATACAAACCTTAGCATTTTATAATAAAGGTGCGCTAACCGAGAATTTCCAATAAATCTGTATTTTGTGTAGACAGAAATCTCAAAACAACAAAGTCCCGTATCAGATACATCTTGTATAATATCTGTAGCTCAAATATTTCCCAATCGCAACGTGCCCAAATGACTTTCTTTAAGATTTCTTTATTTAATCGTTATACTTAATATTGTTATACTTCATTTATTTGTTTTTTCTTCCACTGACAAACACTTATATTCCTTATCGTCTTGATTATTTTTATGTTTTATGTTCTGAAATATCCCCTATAATGATTTATATCATTGGATGATATCTATGCTAAGCCCTTTTATCTAAGATTCGAAGCAACGAAAGAGTCTTGCCACCTGCTCTGAATTAAACTAACGTTTTCAGCTGACAACTTAAAGCCAATTAGCGCCACTAATAAAACGCAATAAATCAGCCTAAATTAACCAAAGACAACAACAGCAAAATCAACAGAAATGTGTACAAATAAAATTGTACGCAGTGCACCCTGCACATTTGTCAAAGAATTAACCCTTTGCAAAGAGGTTAGAAAAATAGCGGCCAATATGAAAATGACATTAGCCAAGCGTCGCCAGACTGTGGCTAGACCGAAGGCAGACAGGGGAGAGATAGAGCGAGAGACAACGAGAGGAGCAGGGAGAACAGGCAGACTGGCAGCCGGGGAGGCTCGGGGTTCGAGCCTGTGTCTATGTCCGTGTTGGCTGTCTACACGCAAAACCACTTTTAACTCGTTTACTTTATTTATGGCCATAATTTGTTAAGCAAAAGGTCGAAAACTAAACTGGTGACAAGAGGGCGCAGCTCTCTGTCGGACTTGGACTCGGACTCGGAATCGGTCGCGAACGTGGACGTGACAAGGTGCGATGCATAATTAAGATAATAAAATATTAATTAAAATTTAGTTCCTGCATATGCAAACACAGTAGCAGCAAAGCCCACCGAGAACACAATCCAAGTACAAATATTTGCGTTTTGCTCTGTCCGATCATCATCACGTTGATTAGAATAGGGAATGATAATGCGAGTAACGCCGACGTTGATAGCCTCGTTATTGCCACTAGCGACATAAATGAGACTCACCTTAATTAATTAATTAAAAATGCACAGAGAGTTTTTCGTTTCGTTTGGTAGGCTTTATGCAAATCCCAAATGCCTCCACATTAGCCAAATAAATACTGTGTGCACCTGTCCGAAATAGACGTCCTCCCCCACCATGGGAATCCAGCAAATGAGTGGAACCTAAGGGGTTTCTCGAATGTGTTGCTATGCGAAATCCACGGGGGACAACATACATTCAAAAGCGTCAATCAGAGATGAGAATTTTAGATACCCTAATGAACTGAAAGCATATTGGAAATCATTCGCAATCACATAAAAAAATTGAGAGTAATATATAACAAAAAAATAAAAAAATGTTTAGGACAATAAAAGTTAAGAAAAGCAATTCGTACAAAATCAAATATGTCACCATCAAGTAGTATAATAATATTCAGCGCGTTTTGAGAAGAGCATATAGATATCGGCATAGCGCAACTGAATTCTATTTTTCACATTTGCTTGGAATACTTTGTCGACTAATGGAAGTTTGCTGTTTGCCTTCGGCTTAGCAGCATATTCCCAATTAAAAAATAAAAATAAATAGATAAAATAAATGGAGAAAAATAAACCACAAAGCGCGAAATGTGATACATTGTGGTTTTCGAAGTTGGCATCTTTCACTGCCCACAATTTATTCGACTGTTGGTATTTACAGATAATATTTGGTTGTAGCCAGGCGCTTAATCACTTTACCTGTCACATATGTGGGCATCTAATTGCTGAATATTTGTTCCCCTTGGGCAATTTTGAACGTCAATCGGGCCGTGTCTGAAAGCGAAAGCAGCGTTCGCTTCCCGCAGCAACCCTCAAATTATTTTTAATCCAAAACTTTTGACACACAACAATTGAGCCGCCACAGTAGACTGAAGAGCAAGGTTCGCCCCATGATTGATGACGACCCGCGTCCAGTTCTGCTCAGATTTTATGTTTGTGCTGCATTAATTAACTAATTTAATTTTTTTTTTGTTTCTGTTTTTTTTTTGCTGGGCAGTGTTTTGATTTGAAATTTATGCAGACACACTTTTTTAATTTTGTTGCTTTTGCAGAAATTATGTACATGCAGAGCCCAGAGCCCAGAGCCCATGTCACAGCCTTATCGCTAGCTTTCACTCTTTCCCCTCCAATTTGTTGTGTATTTTTGGGAAACACATTGTCATAATTCACGCTGGACGCACGCCTCTGGCGATCTGGGTGTGAGCTGAACAATTGTGGGTGGATTTGGATGGGCTTTGATGGATTTGGACAGCTAATGCCACCAAATTGTGTGAACGGTACTTGACTTCGAGCCTGGTCTTCATTGCACCATAAATTTTGTCTATTTTCACATTAGTGTTTCATAAATTCAAAATGTTTTGCAATATGCATTTGCAATTCTAATGATGCAGCTGCCCCAAATCTGAGCAACAATCAGTTTTAATCAATTCTAGCAACATGAAATGTTTGTTCTGAACAACATATGGATTATGCTTGCTATTGTTATCATAAATTGTAATGTTTTGACTTTCCAATTGACAAAGACTGCCACAAAAATTACTAAATATTTCACATATCTTTATGGCTTTGAACCGCACCAGCTATAAATTATGAGAAGTTCTTGTCTAATTTTGCGTTCATTTTGAGGACATGTAGGAACATTGTGTTTTTAGCTATAACCGATGAAGTTCATTGTTTAAAGTATATTTAATATAAAACCGGTAGTATTAGTTGGTACATTTCAAATCCTTTATTTGAGGTAATGAACTCGATTAGCTTATTAGCTTTCTACTCATCATTACTAATGACTGTTAATCTCTGGCCACGGAAAGCGGATTGTTCATATGATACCAGTTGGACTAACCACAAGAGCATAGCAAATGGTAAATTGAACCAGCTACTGGGCACGACACCTTAACTACCAGTAATATTTATGGCCCAATCGTATATCATATTGCATAGGGCGATGCTATTGGCAATGACAGTCAATATTTGAGCTGAGGGGCCAAGAGGGATTTCGATTTCGATGTGCTCGTATTTCAATAATAACTCTCAACTCTTGACACACATTTCATAATTCATTTTCGATAGACTCTCACTTTTATTTTTTCGCTTAGCACATTAACATTGAAAAAACATCAAGCGATAAGCGATGCTCCGCCCGTTTCGAATAGGTTGAAGCCCATCCAAATAGAGAGGTTGAGCACCTGATGCTGCCCTTCAGGCATAAATATTGGTAGCCACAGTTGAAAGTTGTAATTTATTACGAATTAAAATAAATCAAAATGAATAATCAACCGCAAGAGCAAAAAAAAAAATAAAAATTGAAAAAGTAAATAAAACTCTGGCGGAATTCACATAAGTCTTCAATATATTTACATATATATGTATGTGTTTTTACATTTATATGTATATGAGAAGCAGCTCTAATGAAAGGGATCAAATAATGTCTCTATGAGGCAGACGGGCATACTCCAGCTTCGGAGATAAATAACATTTGCATTTTTAGTGCAACGTATACCGTAATAAAATTGATAAACGTTAATTTTTGTATCTGCTGCTCGAGAGGAAATTGTAACTGGAAATGATTTGTCAAAGTCGAAAGCTGATACAAAAGTATTCACATAAATATGCACATGCGCCGGAAGAGAAAACACAACACAATTAAATGATTTCAATTTGAATTTTAAATGACAAGAGCATTTCATTTGAAAGTTTCACGCCGATGTGTCATCGAATTAAAAATTTAATTGCGAGTGTTTTAGAACCGCTTTCAATCGAATGGTTTTGTGGTGCGAGTTTGTGGATCAGGTACCGCATTTCTTGGATTGTCATTAGTTCGTATATAAATAAACTATTATGGGTTATCTGTGAGATGTTTGCTATCTCTTGAATATTTTTAAGGCCTGTTATTCACTTTAATTACAAAAATAGTTATTTTGTCTACATAAGTACTGAATTTAATTTCCATAATTGAATTTTGTAAGAGCTTGCATATCTAGAAAAATTGAAGAGAATAAAATATGTAAAATACTAAATCACACACAAAATCTAAATTGCCAATATCACCATATATTTAAATATTATAAAAATGGGACTAGTGCCTTAAATAATAAGCTGAAGTTTGTATCACTGAGAAAGAAAATACCAATAAGTATCAAACGCAATCTATATGTATAACAATAAAATAAATTTGAATATAAAGAAATTATTTCATAACAGCATGTAACGTGCACCTTAAAATTTAACTGTAGATTTTCTTATCGAAATTTTTATAGATTTTCTATATCGATTTCAAAGACGTGGAAACTGCACTCCCAGGCCAATAACAAATTGTAATTCGATATCTAACAAAAGCAGAGTGCAACAGGAAATGCCAGCTGCCCGCTGTCACTGGGAATCAATGAACTTGTTTACATTTTTATATACAAAACACAATCCAAGCTTGAATGGTGATGTAATAAAAATCTCAGCAAGAATACGATTTCGGACACTTTAAAGCTCCAACTAAAATCCGAAAAATTTGAAACCATAAATGCCGTAAAACTGAGTGAAGTGCTTTCATGGGGCATGGGGCATGGGGCATGGGGCCTCAATAATTATGTGGCACGTCCATAAGATGATGTCGTGTAGGAAATGAGCGCAGCACGTCTCATTTTGGGACTGCATTTCCAACTGTCAAATGTCACTCGCTGTTCAATATCGTTTATCAAACGTTTATCGCTGATTTTCATAAACCCTGTCCAGCGAGCAACGGGGCACACGCATTAATCATTGCTGGCGGTCATTTCGGGCATCGCGGCTCGTCATGCTGTGCACTTGATTTGGTCCATGCTGCTCCCAACGCTGCACTCCCCCTTGCTCTACCTTCATCGATGGGTTGCGCATTAAAACTTTTGGAGTCAGCAGTTGCCAAAATAAAAGAATATCAATCAGAACGAACTGGGTAGCCAGGCAGATGGGAATCGTGCGCCAGCTGCTAAATGCACAACAGCCACAGACTAATTAAATTAATTGAGGTGATTTTTGTCGCAGATACTAAATCCTTTCCTTCCTTTCTACCCGCACCTACCACACCGTCACCATCCGTAAAGGAATTCGGCTTTAAAATTCACAGTATTTTAGTCCAGTGTGTTCAAACTTTTGCACTCATTTTAAGTACAAGCGATATTAAAATCCGGATACGGTTGGACATGCCAAATTAGAGAATGAAATTACTTTGTCTTGTATTCTTGGAGTTACTGCACAGAAGAATATTTCGGTATATTTTAAAAACTTTTGTGTTTTTTAAAACCTAAAGTTTTAAAGTTTCTTACCAACTTGGTTATATGGAGTTTTAAAATACAGAACTGTAATTTAACAAGGATTGAAGCTACGCTTAAGTTAATCTGGGCTTATCAAAGCTACTTTTAATATAAATGAAAACAGATTACATTTCAAAGAGCATCTAATATTCGTTGGTCTCATTTTGTTGCATCTGTTTGCGATTTGTTTTCCTTTTTTTATTTAAGGCATAACGGACATTTCCGTAAATGCTCGACGCATGTAATCCTTCGATATTAATGACCGGACATATTTTTACCAGATATGGTTCTTGTTTTTGCTGCTTGATTGAATGGGTATTCATATTTTTGCCGATGGGGCTACTGAATTTGGAGTGTGTTCAACGTCGGTGCGGGGCAGGCAGTGAAGCCTCTTTTTATGACCCATTCGAATTCATTACGATAAAAACCTCTTTGTTGGTTTTGGCTTTAAGCGTTCGTGTCGCGGCATGCTTTATTGCACATGTGATAAAATATTTAACGATTGCAATCAGAATATTTGCTTACATTATCAATCGTTGTCTGAGATTACTGTATTTACAGAGAGAAAATAAGTAATAAACGATATATTTTCTACTCTCAGCTACACATACATAGCCACATCACAAAAATGCCAACAAAATCCAAGACTTAGATATTTAACATTTATTCAAAATATTATACAACTTTTAAGTAGCTAAGTATTAAAATATACATTGGTTTAAGTCTCTTGAAAATCGGTCATCATTAATATAATCATTTCGATACTTAAATATGTTTTAATATTGTTGTCTACAAATTTAATATTAAAAGTCTACCCGCATATAAATTAACCCACTAAAAATTGCGTTTTGCAGCATAAATTGAAAATGTTTTTACACTTATAATGTTAAGATTTTTATAGCTTATGATAACAGTTTAGAGTCCACTACAGAAATAAAATAAAATTCAAAATATGTTTATCGCTAAAGACGCTAGATTAGCGATTACTTCCAGTGGAATAAAAACTTTCCAACTAATTGAAATTAGCTGTTCGAAGCTGCCACATTCTGTTCCGATAAAACACACAAATTTTACCAATTCAGTCAAAACATAATATTTTGAAGAAAAAGTTAGCAGGTATTTGATAATCTGGGTTTTGTAATAACTGCTGTTAAAATCAACGTATGCTGCGCTAAATGTTTTGTCTGTTTGAATGTTTTGGCAAGTGGTGCAGTGTCAACAGCATTCGATTAATAAATAATGCAATTGAATTGCTGGCTGGCAATTGCTGAGTTGCATGCCGCAGTCAACATGGCGCAACATATTTTACAGACGACACCAGCAGAAAAGGCAACAGCAACAGCAACAACATCAGCAACAACATCAGCGGCAACTGCAATGTGAATGCTGAAAATGTTTAGTTTTAGCACCGCAGGTGGTCAACAGACGGCGGGCAAAAGGGACAAACCACACGGCAATTCTTTTTGTTACGGTGTGCTCCAGGATAATGACAGGCCAACAACACCAGCAACAACATTAACATTAACAGCAGCAGCACCAGCACCAGCACCAGCAACAACAACAATGCAAACAGGATGAACAGAAACAAAGCCATCGAGGCATTGCCATTGGAGGCGATTGTCAATTGTTGTTGTCAATTACGTGAGCAAAACATGCACCGGACCAATGTATGAATGAAGCCCACGGCACATCGGTTTCAGTCCCTCCTCCCTACTCACTGCTGCTCCTCCAACTGCTGACCACAACAACGAACCGAAAATTTGTACCCGAAATCATCATGTCAATTGCCAGCCGGAACGGGCCGGAACCAGCCAAACAAATGCAAAGCGCCCATAGCACAAAGTCCCTTGCAGCAGTTGGTAGCATTTTGGAGTACTTAGAGATGAGAGCTCATTTAACGATTAAAGCGCAGTTGCGAAGATATATGCCTTGGGACTCAGATTGTTCGATTATTATCTTTATCAGATAAGATGTCGCCAAGTATTGCTAATTAAATAAAATGGTGTCACACTAATAAGAATAATTAATAATTGTAACCGTAAACTATAGCAATTGTAATTTTGGATATGTTTTAGAGGATGAGTTTTACATTCGACTTGAGCTCATCTCTTGTGTGTAGTTGCCTGCTTAATTGGGCAGCCAATTGTTGTGGGCCTTGTGAGATAGAGATTAACGATTTGTGGCATGCAACGGCTTTTGTCAATGTGTCAGAACAAGGAAACTATCATCAAGCTACAATAATTCCAGCTGGTTCAGCATGTGGAGTGGGTGCGTAGCGGACAACTCCATGGAGCTGCTGCTGCTGCTGTTGCTGAGGCAGCTAAAACGTCTTTCTCTCAATTGCAAATAAAGTCGCTGCTAGTCGCTGCTAGTTTGTTGCGACATCAGCAGAAATTGAACCCGCTCTGACCTTTTTAATTAAAAACGGGCAACGCTGATCCAATTTGGACTGCAGCTCGACTCGGCATTCGTGCTGTATTCGCATGCTAAAAACTGCAACAAAATTACATGATCCACGTTAGTCCGTCTGTCCGCCCGTCCGTCGGTCGGTCCGTCACTCCCCATCCACTCTTAGGCCGACGCGACAAGGATTTGGCTGCACTTAAGCGGAAGAGAATTGTTATCTAACGTCTGAAGGCGAAGGGTCAACTGCAGGCACAGCGAAACAGTCACGCAGTCAACGTCACCCAACGGGAATTGAAACACGAGCGAGAGAAAAGTGTTAATAAATTGAAGCCAGCCAAGGACTGGACTGGCTCTGTGCCGGCTGGCAATGTTGCAGAGGGGAACCGAGTCAACGTCTCCTCGTATTGCCCAAAATGAAGTTACGCTGTTGCCGGGTCGCTGCTCGATGTGCCAAATAAATTTGTTTAATTCCCCACTCGATGTGAACGCTACACCGGCAAATATTTTATAATGCCGACAACACTCGAAGTGCCGCAGCGGGGTGTGCAGCCTTGTGGCACTGGACAAGCGACTGAGGCGACTGGGAGACAGAAACGTGCCTGGGATTTTGGTTGTCCGTCGGGGCGCAACTCAACCTGACTAATTAGACGCGTCATTGTAGCCCGATTGGATTTGCATTCGGATTTGGATTTGTATTTGGCAAGACCTTTCCAATTGGCATTGTTAATGAGCGGACCATGGGGCTGCTCGCCTTTGCGCCTTTCCGCCTGCAACTGGTTTGAGTGGCAAGTTTCCTAAATGGCAACTAATTGGCATTTAACGTGGCCAAAGTGGCAGAGTTACAGTAAGTGCACTCTTAAGGTTGCTCCACTGCCAACCTTACAATGCCAGTCAGACAGCGGAGTATGCAAATTACGTGGACTCTACCTTAACAGCCCTTGCAAGACATGATATTTTAGAGCCTTGTTGAACAACCGACAAATGTTGAATCTTTTCTTTTACTTATTTATATATTTAACGTCGCCTAAGAACGTCCACAATGTTTTGAAAATAAAAGTTCAATTCAAAGTTACAAATACCTGACATTAAATTCAATATAAATGATTAAACTAAAATTTAAAATTAAGCAGATTTTAAATAAAGCATTTAAACCTTAATGGAAAATTGTTTAAATGCATTCTTCATTGGATTTTTATTTGGATATTTGAAAATGATTTTAGACCTGATTTTAGACCTGATTTCAGACCCTTGTCTCTTGTTTATGAGGAGTGCCATTTATTATATATATTTACGATATATATATGGCAAGTCCCCATTTATATCTTTATAATGCTATTTTCTGTCACTGCTTTATTGCGAATCCATTGGCTCGTATACACAATTCTTTTCCATTGTTTCGAGGACACATATATAATTGCAATGGTTTTTGCTGTCATTGTTTTCATCATCGCATCTGCATCCCATTTTTATTTAACATATTACTCATATAATATCAATTAATTGCATATGTGCGCCAATCTCCCGCATGTCCAAGAGCTGCGAATTATTGGACGATATCGAACGGGCAGATATGCGGATGGTGTCCACTCTTTTGGCCTTGTCAATGGCAATCGAATGAAAGAGCTCACTCGATTGACTGTTAATGATGACTACGATGATGATGATGATGATGATGCTGCCGGAGCACGACGTATATATCGACAACGATGGCGACGGTGACAACGACAACATCAATGTCAGGACAGGATACGTGGTCCTATGTGTTTACCATTTTCTCTTTTGGCTTTTCTCTGTCACACAAAAAGCTCATTTTATGCCAATTTTTGTGTCCCCTCGAAGCAAACTGAATGAAATTTAACGAGCTGTCCGAGCACAAACACACATGCTTTAACCAATAAGCAACAGGGGTGTACAGATGTGTTCTTGAAAAGGATTCCCATTAACGGCTCATTTGAACTGAACACTGAAAAGCCATGGCAACCAACGAAGTTACTTAATTGGGTTTTGCCGGATAAAGTAACACCTAGAAAAAGATAGCTAAATCATTTCTTTTCATTTTCTATCGAAATTTATTCTGGGCTTAACCAAATTAATGCACGTCATCAATATTATTCTTTTGAAACCAATTTTTAGTTGATTTAGCTGTATGTGGAAACACCTCATTGTCAGCCAGGCTTATATGAGTGTCAGGAGAGGGTTTTGTACGACAAATTTAATATCTTTTGGAGTATAATAATAATCTGATTAATCCTTTCTTGCGTGAACATAAATAATAAAATATATAGCTAAAGCTTATCCAAGCTATAATTATTGTAAAATAAGGAGCTATTTTCTTCAATTCTTTTTTCCAACCTGCTCCGTTTCTTGCCATCCGTTTTTATAATATTATAATTGATTCCACTATGTATAGACAATATTCGAGGACCGGCAAATATAGCATATCGCTTAATTATGTATGCAACTAACGTAGCAACCTCGGAAACTGAAGCATACTCCGCCCACTCGCCCACTCCCCCTCATCAGAGTGTATGCTTTAGTATGCACCTCAGCCCCTTGGTTGTTAGTTTTCGGCTTAACCTCTTGCCAATTTAAAATTGGTTTGCCTGGTCTGGCAAGTTCAAATATGCACAAACATTTGTTCAAAGGCTAAAGATTTATCTCGCCTGTTGTACGGTAGACACCCTGTGGTTCCTTTCGGGTTTCACGTCTGCTTCCGTTTCTCGATTTCTCGTGCTTGTGCTGTGATTGGCTCTGCCTGCCACTCTGCTACACTGCCACACTGCCAGTTGAAGCTCGGTCTCTGAAGCCGTGCCGTAGAGTTCGCTACCGGGTCTGGAACTCTTTGGGTATTCATATGAGCGCACCGATACAAATCTGTGAATTTCAAGTGCAAAACTTGAATATGCAATTGAATTCTTTTAGGTTTTTTTGTTGGCTTTTATTCGCTGCTCTCGCTGCTGGAAATTGTTTGATAGCGCGCTGTACTTTTTTGACTTGAGACAGCATGTGGAATATGCTAAAAGCCGAAATGTCTTTTGTGGCTGGCACAGTGAAACAGCAAAAAGCACAGACAGACAAGGTATATCTCGTTAATAAATTCCTTGGAAATATAGTGTATAGTCGAAATTATGAGTAGCTATAGTTTTTGACCAAATTTTAAATTGAAAGAAAATGGCTCATAACAAGATTATGTTATTTGCGTTTATAGATTGTTTCTATAGACGAATTTATTGAATCCATATCATAATATCATAATTTATCCATTGTTCAATTCAGCATTATTCAATATTTCCATTTAGATTGAACAGCTGAATTCCCGTTTCTCTTAAGCTCAGTAACCTCACTAATTTGAGCACATTGCTGTGGGGCAGATAATGCCTTTGCTTTTGCCTTTGCATATGGCCTGGCCCGCTGCTAAAAATCATGTTGTTCGCTCCATTGTCAGACTATGAGTTTGATTGGCTCCCATTGGCCGAAAAACATTTGGCCAAAAAGCTTTTAGAGTATCGAGCTGAGAATTCAGCTAACAATTGGAGCTTGTAGAGAGTGGCTCGCCTTGTTGCTGGCTGTCGCCGTTGGTTCCATTGCCAATTTGCATATTCACGCTGTGGATAAAAATCAAAACAGTGGGTGCCGTTACTGCCACGGAGGCAAGAGGCATGCTACAGCCAAACGGCAGCGAACGAGATGCAATGACAACAACGACAACAGCGCCAACAACGACAACAACGACGACAGCGACAAAGAGGAGGACAAACGCCAAGGCAATCGATGAATGGCACCGAGAAATGCAAAATGTGCCTGCTGGGCAGCCATGAAACCAGAAACCCCAAACCCGAGGCACAAGCTGAAATCGCGGCCAAAGTGTAGCCAGCCAAACAAATTCAAAAATGTTTGGTGAATTTCAATTGCTGACAAATTGCGAAAGCGCCAGCGATGCCAGGAAGCGAGAGCAAATGCGCCGCAGGACAGGTTCAAAAGCGAGCATTGAGGATGCCACATCGATGAATACAACAACAACAACAAGAATCACAACAAAGATGATGACGACGACGTAGACGGTGCTGTTGATATTATTATTAGTACCGGTGAATGCCAAATTGTCCTTAAGGATATAAATGGAATTTGAAATTATTTTATCAACATTTTTGATTGCTTCCAGCCGAACAATTGCCGCAGACAGGACAGCGTAGGACACCGATGGACTCATTCACAGCGGCCAGATCTACATATTTTAATAATATGCACAAAAGTTATGAATTCGTCTGCCAACAAAGCAACCCGACAATGATGATGTTGATGGTGATGATGATGATGATGATGATGGTGCTGATAAGTGCCAGCAATACGTTCTCTGGTTTAGCAAATTGTGGAAATGATAAATTTTAGAGTGCCTCCACATCCAGTCGAACATAAAGTTGGCCATGGGTTTTGAGCGGTTCATTGTCCCTATGCTAATTATTATTGCACGGCGGCATCTCTGGCGGCCAGGATTTGATTTAAGCTGATAAGGAAATTGCTTAGAATTCTTAATAGGGCCAATGGTAAATGGAGCAGAAGTTATAACTTGGTTAGCTAACAGCAGCAGCAGCAGCAGTGGCCGATTCTAAGGGTTCCGAGGTGTTAAGCTGCTGATGGATATTTGAGTTGCCCCAACGGCTAGGGTCAGGTGCTCATTGAAATAAGTTGACAATTTGGCTCTGAGAAACTCGGCACGTGTTGGCTTTCCTGCATATTTCAATTGATTAGTCATTGATTTCGTGCTGCTGAGTGTATTAATGGCCACTGAGTTTTTATGTGAGTTGAATAATGTTGATGGAAATCAGTATCTTCGGTATCTTTTTTGCGTCAGTTGTCAATTTCAATAGAAATAACTTTGGTTTTATAGATTGTGAATATTCTTATCTTTGAAATGAATTCATCCATTCTTGTTATTTCTTATACCCAAATCCTTGGGGAAAATTCAATTTTGAAGCACTTGCAAGCCAACACTTTTAAGAGCAAAATCATTGAAAATAGCAAACATTTATTTTCTTATTTGTCTAATTCAACTGCTGCTCGTTGGTATTTAGAAGCAGATAAATTTTTCTGTACTTTTGTCTATTCAGTATTGATTTGCTACTATGTAGACTTTCATATGTGTATATTATAAACAGTTTATCTATATAAGTCTCCGGGATTGCATTTATCATATAAAAATTACTTAAAGGTAGCTTAGAGCCATTTGTTGCAGCATAGTTTTTGGTCCAATGTTTGTGTAGTGCTTTTCATACGTGACAGAGTTCATAGGCAATTTTAGGTAGTGTGTCATCAGTCTGGCAAGTGGAAATATATGCATATAATGGATCTTTGATACACAAACAGAGGCTCATCAAATTTGTCTGGTCCTAATGCAATACAAACAAAGCACTAATTTAAATGGATCTCTCATCAGTGTTATGACAGTTAAAGTTTTGATATGCCACGAGCTCGAAGTTGGGTTTGAGTGTGTTTATGTTGGGCATGTGTGTCTATATTTTAGAAATTCATTGGCAAAAGACAAATACACATATGCAAATAGGCAGCGCACTCAAAACTAATGTAGTATGCAGAGCAATCGCTTCATCTTCCTTGCCCTCCCAGCTCGTCACAATGCCTGCAGTTGATTGTAAATGAAGTGGATCCATTCTCATCCCTTGTACACACGCCCCCACACACACACACACACAAAATACACACTCAAACACGCTCACACTTAAGCAAGCACAGCATAAATATTCAATTTAAATTATTACCAAATTGGCTTTCACGAATTTCCATTATGCACTTATTTCATTTTCGAAAATTTGAGCAGTCGACATATGCAAATTACATTCTATTCGTAGAGAGTTTGAATCCCACTCATCAATAAGCAATTTAATTTGTCAATCGTTTCTCTGCCGACAATCAACAGAATCCATCAGCTAGAATCATTGTCCTTGGAATGCGTTCATGCTACAATTAAAATGGTTCGTTACAATAGAAGGACCAATTCTAGCCAGGAGCTGGCTCAGGAGCAACAGGAGCATTGCAATGCTGGGCTTGTAATTAAAATAAACACAGTTACACACACGAACACACACTCACTCACACACATACACACACACATATGTGCATATGTGTACTATCATAAAATGCACATATAAATTGCATGTGTATTTATGCAGAGCGCATTAATAACGCTCATACGTCCTGTCGTACATGTGGACTTAAGCTACAAACATGCAATCCAGAGCAGAACAGAGCCGAGCTAAATGTATTTGAAATTAACCCAAGGGGCTTTATGCATAAGTATAAGTTGTTATGTTGCATGTTCCAGTTAGTGTGGCCAGTTTGTGGTTATATTAAAATACCAATACTGAAATCTAATCAAACCCCAATTTGAATATTTACAATTAAGAATTAATTAGTGCACATGATATAAAGTAGAGTTGAGAATGCAGATGGGCAAAGTTGTGTGAAATTGTGTAAAAAATAAATGATCCACATCTACCCTTCACTTACGTTATTGGCCTACTTTAGATAGACAGATACGCTTTTGTACTATTTACTTATGGCATAGTTTTCACCCATAAGAGCAAGCCCATTATTGATTGACTTCAGTTTAAAAATGAGCTGTTTCTTATATTATTAGTGTTTTTTTTATTTGATATGTTATATTATTTATATCATTTAAATAGTTATAGTTTTATTTTATCTTATTCTTCTCGTCTTAAATATTCTCTTTCTGGAATTTAATTATACCTTACTTGTAAGCAGCCTCTTTTCCGATATTTTGAAAATTATATACTGTTAAGCGATTTATTTCATTTAAAGTTGTAGCAGTCGAAACAAAAATATCTTCCTAAACACGCCCGCTCACTTCACTTTACTGATAACGACTCCCTTTTGTTAGTGATCACACAGTTGATATCTATCGACATCACTATAAAGTATATATAAAGTTGATTTTGTCCTGTTTATTATTAACATAATAGTATTGGACTTGCAACTCCTAAAACTTTGATGTCTTATTGTTGACGATCCTACCGCTGCGGTTCACTAACTCGACTCTTTCGTTCTGCTGTTCTTCTACGACTCGCCTTCTTCCATTAATGCTTAGGCTGCTGTTAGATCTGTTAACCAGCGTTGCCATCCAATAACACTGTAATCCCAATGTAACTACTAGTTACATATATGGAATAATTGAAGTTTATTTTTCGAAATGTTAGTCGTTAAGTCCATTTCTTGATTAACTTTAGATATAAGTAATAGATTTAATTATGTTTAGAATTTCAGTGTATATAAAAAGAAACATGCCACATTAAATCGATCGCATGAAAGGCAAGCAAATTTCAAAAATTAATTATCCTATTTCCCCCAAAATACAAATACACCTTGAAATCGAATAAAAGGCTTGCAACTTGATATCATCAAAATAGAAAGGATATGTAAATGATTATATTTTAGCTAAATTGTGGTTATTGAAAGAATTCAAGTTACAAATTCCCGCGCAATCCCTGAGATGAGCCAAAGCAAACTTTCAGTGAAAATCACAAGACCTGCTCAGAAGCACTCAGGTTGAACGGATCTGCTGGTAAGCACCTGTAAACTTAAGCAGCCAACTAACTCACTTGCACAGAGAGAAAACAACAACAACAACAACAACCACCAACAACAATAGATTGGCCAAGCAGGCAAGCCCAGATGAGGACCTGGCCCAAGCTTCAATGCACTTGCTGAGCATTTGATTTGTCACCCAAGGCGTGCAAATGATAATCGAAAAATCACTCATCTGTGCCTATGTCCTTTCGTCCTGTTCCTGCGTGTGTGTGTGCATGTATGAATGAATGTATGTATGTATGTAAGAGCAAAGCTGATTTGTCTGCCCGCTTGACTGGCCAGCTCTGATGTCCAGACTGTCTGTCTGTCGTGTCTGTCGCCTCTTTCATCTCTGGCTGCCTGCATTTCCGCATCCGGTTTTGCATTTGACACCAGTGCCTGGAACAGTAACTACTGTCGCACACACACACACACACACATACGCACACACACACACTCACTCATACCACATATCCACACACAGCCACACGCACGCACATCCTTTTTGGAGCAAAAACTTAACTGCTCGACACTTGTTTTGTGGTGTGTTGTCATTGTGTGGCTGCCAGTGCGTAGGTGTTGCTGCCGGGAGACTTCGTTAGTTGCCACTCTTCCCTCCCCTTCGGTTGTTTCAAGCTGCCCAATCTGAGGCTCCAACTGGTCAAAAAGCTGTTGAAGGACATGGTGACATGTATGCAGAGAGGCAAAGCGAGTGGAACGACAGCTGCCTCCTCATTTCAATCAAGGCCTTTTTTGATTCCCTACCATGGTTGGAAATCTGCTAAACATTTAAGCAAACACAAAAGCCAAACCAACTTGCCCAGACTTAGACTAAGCACAATCGAGCAACATTTATTGCTTAAAATTATCCTTGCTGCCAACTTGCTGAATTATCAATATATTATTGGGTATTATCCCAGATTATTTGCAAGTGTGTACAATTTAATTAAGGTCAACTGCAACGTTTTCAGTGCAAAACAAAACAAGTAAAGTACGGCAATCTCTGGTACGTTGAAAATTACATTTCCTGATAGATGCTTTGGGTTTATTGAAAGAACCACTTTTATTTACAAAAAAGTATTGAAGACGAAAAAAATATTTCCTCTAAACTGTATTTATTTATTTCTGATACTTTTTCAGCTGTTAACTGATCGCATAACTTCAAGTTAATCTTTTGTCAGCTTTTTCTTATGACAGTTACATGATGACATAAGTTTATAACGTGGTAAGAACTAAAAAAAATATAAATATATAACCTACCTTCATGAGCCCGTGTACACACTCACCGACTTAAACACAATATGTGGAGCCCGTTGGCGATGCGCAACGCAAACAAAATGATATCCAGTAGATCTAATCCAGGTCGTCGTTGGGGATAATCCGAGGTAAAGAAAAGTATTGATAAAGTAGAAAAAGGAAAAAAAATCTGCGATGTAACTTACCGTCGGCCACCTGGACACATAACATAAAACTTATTTAAGCAAAAAAACGCCAAATTCTATTCCACAAATCACACACAAATATCACTGAGTGTTTGTTCACTCCCAAATATATTTCAAATCTTCGCTCGCGCCATCCACAAAAATATAGTGAAGAACCATGATCTGCCTAACTTTTGAGGATTTTTGTCATGTGCAAAACTCTCCCTAACCCTTAAAAGCCACCTTGTGGAAAAATGTGGCCACCTTAAGTTGCGGACTCGCCAACCCTGAAAGTCAATTTCTTAATTTCGGCAATGTGACCGTTTACTTTTCGCTTTTGGTGGTGGTAGTCGATAACTGCATATCGATATGTGCCGCAAATGCAACAGCAGCACGTGCTATTGATAACCAATTGCGTATTTGTTGTGTTCTTGTTATTAAAGCTCTTACCTGAACTACTTATACAAATCCATTAGATCAAAAGTTTTAACCCAATTTGCTTAACGCAGCAGGCCATCTCCGACGACGTTAGTGAACAAAGCGAGAATTTGAACATATAGCAAATTTCATCAGCATATCTTTAAAGGTGAGGAAGTTCTGCGCATATAACTCTGTGAAATGGCCACATGGCCATATATAATAATATTAGTTAATATCTTGTAGATGCAGCGCAATAATCATTCTGAAACCAGCGATGTTGCATCAACTTCAGCAGCAGCAACCAATGGCGCCGCCGCGGTATCATTAAACAAGATATCGAATAATGGTAACAACACTGGTGAGAGTGATCACGAACTGGGGGATAAATTAAAATTATCCCCAGCGGATCGACCCGAAAAGAAGACACCCAAAGTGGGCTACACAGAGGATGATTTAAAGAGTTTTCTGGCTAGCTCGACCATCAAATCAGTTGATTTGGTTGCTCACAGCACCGCACAGCTATTCCAGCGTTTTATTGACGCCACATGCGAAGTAGAGGAGTTGACACTGGCTAAGCTGATCGATCATTATCATCTTGGTATCTTAATGCAGTCATATAAACCGCTGGAAACAGATTGCATGGGTTACCGCTCCGAGCTGTTGGACGCTGTGGCCAAACTGCGCATCGATTTGCCACCCTACTGGATCGAATATATTGGCACTGTCCTATGTGATAGATTCGTAATTGGCACCGACATGGAGCGTGTGCTAAAGGTCGTCCAGATGCAACAGGCCTTGACGATGCTCATCATTAAGGATGCTTTCAGTCGCCAGATTTCGATGAGTATTCTGATGGCCATATTCGTCAAGGTCTCGGGTAAACCAAGAAAGAATACCAATTCTGATATCATCAGTGAAATGTTCGAAATGGTCAAGGCCATTGACTGGATGCAGTTGGCCATCACTGGCAAAGTGGCGGACTTATTTATCCTGGTGCGCAGCTTCTCGCTGATCATCAACACGCCTCACAATCGCAAAGCCCATGCCGACTGGAAGAATGGAACCGATAGAAAAATCAAAGGCTATTTCATGGAGGTGCTGCTGCGCACAGTGCGCTGCTCCCCCAATTATGGTTTATTTGAAATGATGGTGGAAAGCTATATTTGTGGCGCTAGCAATTGGATTATATAAATATATTTATTACAATATTTTAATACAGTCCAAGCTATTAACTAATATTATTACAAGTTCACAAAGTAACTTTATATTAACAATACTTAAGGCTCAATATAATCACTTCAATCCTGGTTTCCAAGGGATATTCATAACATCAGATTTGCTCACTGGTCAACCTCGAAATAATAAAAATATCAAACCATGCTAAAATTAGGCAGCATACACCAAGAAATGTGTAGAATAACTATTTAGATGTAGTTGCCTTTGGGCGTCCTCCTTAACCACGCCCCAGTAATCAAAAGTTATGGGAACATCGATTATACAAATCACACACAAATATCACTGAGTGTTTGTTCACTCCCAAATATATTTCAAATCTTCGCTCGCGCCATCCACAAAAATATAGTGAAGAACCATGATCTGCCTAACTTTTGAGGATTTTTGTCATGTGCAAAACTCTCCCTAACCCTTAAAAGCCACCTTGTGGAAAAATGTGGCCACCTTAAGTTGCGGACTCGCCAACCCTGAAAGTCTGTTTCTTAATTTCGGCAATGTGAGCGTTTACTTTTCGCTTTTGGTGGTGGTAGTCGATAACTGCATATCGATATGTGCCGCAAATGCAACAGCAGCACGTGCTATTGATAACCAATTGCGTATTTGCTGTGTTCTTGAGAAATAAATTAAAAGAAACATTTGAAAAATGTAATTTCTCAACCAAGTTAAGCAAAGTTCAACAAATGTTCGGCTTCGTTCACTGTCATCCCAGCATCATTCTCATTCCAGAGTATCTATCAATTACTTCGATTTTAATGATCAATCGTCTTCGTGCTGCCAACTGTGCTAATAGTGTACTGCCTGCAGTTTACATACATATATCTAAAGTTCCGTGGAAGGAATAGAAGCAAAAAAGGAAAAACACTCGTTCGTCTTGTTTTTTAATATTTTCTTCGTTTTTTTTTTAAATATTTGCGTACACGTGTACATATATTTTGCTCTTAATACGTGTGTACCCTCTCCGCTCAAAAGGGTGGCTAACGAACAATATAAATTGGAAATTTTGTGGCTTAATAACGATTTTGAGTGCTTAAATTATTTGCTTCTGGCAAATAGCAGCAAACATTGCTCAAAAGTGAAACATGGCTATGCAGTTGAAGCGTTCGATTACTCCTGGAAGCCGTCAGGCTCATGATCCGTACGACAAATATCTTGAGACCTATTCCATGTACCGCAAGCACACGGCCAGGGATGCATCATGCCTGTTCCGAGTTATAGCCGAGCAGATGTACGACACCCAAACGCTGCACTATGAGGTCCGTTTGGAGTGTGTGCGCTTTATGACACGCAATCGCCGCTTTTTTGAAAAGGATGTGCAAGGCGATTTTGATAGTTATTTGCTGGATTTGGCTAAGCCCGGGATATACGGCACCTTAGTGGAGCTGCGCGCCCTTTGCTACATGTATCGTCGCAACGTTGTCTTGTTGAAGCCATACAGCTTGGGTGCAGTTATTACGTATAGCAAGCGCTACCGGGACATATTTCGGGTGTTTTACATGAATGATGTTCATTTCGATTCCGTCTACAAATTGAGCTACATTCAAGATGCGGCCATTTGCCAGGCAATAAGCTTTAAACTGCTTTACAAGATGCTCTTCAAGCAGCCCGATGTCAATTATGCCGTTGAGACAATGCTGCATCCGCATACCTTCGATTGGGGCAACGATCAGGTGGCGATGGACCCGAGGGGCTACACTAAGAGCATTAACTGTCGCGATGGGCGCACCTTTCATCTGGATATGCCCGAGGATACCAAGTGCATACTGGAGGACTGCAAGCTGTGCTATTTTCACAACAATAATGTGCCAGACTATACTACAGCAGCAGCAACATCTGCATCATCATCGTCATCGAAAAAGAGCTTGGAGTTGCTGTATGTGTGTCCCAATCGCTTGAACTCTTGTGTGCGTCAGCTGCTGGACAATGGCATCACGCCTTTTCCATATAAGGTGGCCAAAGGACTGGATCCTTACATTTATCGCAATATTGAGTTTGATAGCTGGAATGATATTCGCAAGGAGCGCTTGCCCTACAATGTCTACATCAATGACTACAATTTTAAGGCGGGCGCCAAATGCCACGTGGAGTTGCTGATCGGTGAAGGCAAAAAGATGTACATATGCCACATTCAAAAGATTTATATGGAAAAATCCCTCTGCACTGTTCATGTCGAGAAATTGGGAAAACAAATATTGGTGCCCTACTCGTCATTGCATCCGTTGCCGCCAAACGAGTTCCGGCCGTGGGCGGTGCCACGCCGCTATAACTGGCAGTCGCAGCGCATGCAACTAACCTACAGGAATTTTCTCAATTTTAAGGAGACCAAGCAGTACAGCGACAACTACCTGAACAACTACTATGGCTGTCACCCGTTGTACAACGGACAGCATCCGAACTCTGCGCAGCATGAATCCGAGAGAGTTGACCAGGCCGTGCAGCGGGAGCAGCATGCACAGCTTTTAATGCAGCAGCCGCCACCGCCGCCCCAATCAAGGGAAGCTGGAACAGCACCAGTGCTGACACATCCGCAGCAACAGCAGCCAGGAACGGCTCAGTTGGCTGTGGCTGGGTCAATGGGTCATAGTCAATCGACGTCCCCGTGGCTGGGCATGCCTTTGCCCCTGCACCACTGGACCGAGGCATATCAGGCGTGTGTCTATCCGGGACTGCCGCCGCCGCAGCCTTCAGCGGACGGCATGTTCATGCACCATGGCGGCTATGCGCAACCGCTGCCGACATCTACGACAACACCATATATGATCGGGCCACCGCAACCGGCACCAACACTGGTGCCGCTGATGCTGCCCCCGCCCAACAGCAGCAACAACTGCACCACCAGCAGCGTCTCCAGGACAATCGCAACGAGCTGCAGCGAGGCCCAGTTGGGTGCACTGCACTACTTCTACAACACGAACTCCAATATGCACATGTCGCAGATGCAAACTGCTCCCAATCCCAACGAGCAGATGCGCATATATGGCAACGGCATCAATCACAACCAATCGAACAATCAAAATCATTACAATACCACTGACCAATTGCAAGTGGCGCCACAAAAGGAGCGCAGCGTAGAAAATTTGGCATTGGTAGCCAACTCCTCGTCTACACCGCCGCCATCGCCTGGAGCAGCAGGTGCTATGTCCAGCACTGAGCCAGCCGCTGGGAAGAAGGTGCGCACTTGGTACAAGAGTGGCAACAATTACAACAAAATGCGTTCTGGGGTACGGTCGGAGCAGCTGCCTGATCTAGGCAATGATAAACAGCAGCTTTCGCATGCAATAATGTTGCCGACGCCGACGCCATCGCCCAACACTCAAGGCAATAAGTTCAACTTTTATCCGACGCCTCCGACAGCATTTCAACAACAACAGCAAGGACAGGCACCGATGCCACATTCGATGTTCTTTGGCGCCATCAGGGCTGGGCAGAATCCATATGCTTGGCCCATACAAGGCTTTCCCTCGCCATCCGGTGCAGCTAATATGGTTGGAATGCCGCACGAGATGATAAACAATTATAAAATGAAGCCAAACGGCAGCGGTGGCTCCAATGCACAAAAGTCTGCACCACTGCCACCCTACGGACCTCAACGACATTAAAATGTCGATCCGATTTCCACTTTATAAACAATGATCAGCGCACATATATATGTACTTTATATACACACCACTTACCAAATACATATATAAACATGTATTTAGCTGTAAGGTCAATTTTCCATTCCATTAATAACTTTAAAAAACATTTTGAACTAAATCCACAAACAGACATAATCAAATACATTATCAATTTTAAACATGTAATATTTGAATTTGTATGCGATTTTAACAAGGCACATTCAAAATCAATTTATTTATACACTTTTAAAATCCGTTCGCTTAAATGAAAACACATGTTTCAATCACGTATATAATTATATAAGACCTAAAAGGTGCCGAAGATTGCACACTTTATATTTTGTAGGTAATCCGCATATGTAATCATTTTTACTTTTGCCAATATGTTTTGATAACTGAATTTAGAACATTTGTACTTTGAGTCCGAAGAGGTCTGCTTTAATGCAATACAATTATGAATACCATCAAAGCCATCAATGTTAAACTATTCATGCATCAGCATAAAATGAGCCACAAAATGTAAAAGAATAAATATATATAAATAAATATAAATCCATTAGATCAAAAGTTTTGACCCAATTTGTTTAACGCAGCAGGCCATCTCCTACGGCGTTAGTGAACAAAGCGAGAATTTGAACATATAGCAAATTTCATCAGCATATCTTTAAAGGTGAGGAAGCTCTGCGCATATAACTCTGTGAAATGGCCACATGGCCATATATAATAATATTAGTTAATATCTTGTAGATGCAGCGCAATAATCATTCCGAAACCAGCGATGTTGCATCAACTTCAGCAGCAGCAACCAATGGCGCCGCCGCGGTATCATTAAGCAAGATATCGAATAATAATAACAACAATGGTGAGAGTGATCACGAACTGGGGGATAAATTAAAATTATCCTTAGCGGATCGACCCGAAATTAAGACACCAAAAGTGGGTTAAAGAGTTTTCTGGCTAGCTTTATTGACGCTACATTCGAAGTAGAGGAGTTGACACTGGCTAAGCTGATCGATCATTATCATCTTGGTATCTTAATGCAGTCATATAAACCGCTGGAAACAGATTGCATGGGTTACCGCTCCGAGCTGTTGGACGCTGTGGCCAAACTGCGCATCGATTTGCCACCCTACTGCATCGAATATATTGGCACTGTCCTATGTGATAGATTCGTAATTGGCACCGACATGGAGCGTGTGCTAAAGGTCGTCCAGATGCAACAGGCCTTGACGATGCTCATCATTAAGGATGCTTTCAGTCGCCAGATTTCGATGAGTATTCTGATGGCCATATTCGTCAAGGTCTCGGGTAAACCAAGAAAGAATACCAATTCTGATATCATCAGTGAAATGTTCGAAATGGTCAAGGCCATTGACTGGATGTATTTGGCCATCACTGGCAAAGTGGCGGACTTATTTATCCTGGTGCGCAGCTTCTCGCTGATCATCAACACGCCTCACAATCGCAAAGCCCATGCCGACTGGAAGAATGGAACCGATAGAAAAATCAAAGACTATTTCATGGAGGTGCTGCTGCGCACAGTGCGCTGCTCCCCCAACTATGGTTTATTTGAAATGATGGTGGAAAGCTATATTTGTGGCGCTAGCAATTGGATTATATAAATATATTTATTACAATATTTTAATACAGTCCAAGCTATTAACTAATATTATTACAAGTTCACAAAGTAACTTTATATTAACAATACTTAAGGCTCAATATAATCACTTCAATCCTGGTTTCCAAGGGATATTCATAACATCAGATTTGCTCACTGGTCAACCTCGAAATAATAAAAATATCAAACCATGCTAAAATTAAGCAGCATACACCAAGAAATGTGTAGAATAACTATTTAGATGTAGTTGCCTTTGGGCGTCCTCCTTAACCACGCCCCAGTAATCAAAAGTTATGAGAACAGAGCAAAAATTTATGTGCCATTAACTCAAAGTGCGAGTGCCACAAGTCCTTCCACAAGCCGCCTCAAACTACATTCAAGTTTAGTGGCATTTTGATATAGCCGCACAGAAGATGCCCACTGCTGGCATAAAGCAAGTTCATTACTTCAATATTTTGGCCACACAGGATGCGATCTGGTCGTGAGCATGGGGTTTTTGGGGAGCCGGCTTTGTGATTAGGCGGCAGCCTCGTTTAAATTAAAATACTACAGCCCAGCTGAGGGGGAGCAGGCCGGAGCCGACCGGCCGTTGAACCAAAACACAGCGACCTTTATTGGATTTTCAATTGTCACCAAGAGGCAGTCCTGATGTGGCTGAAGTATTTCTGGCCAAATCCCTACAAGGCTCGCTGCATACATTTTGTATGTGTGTGTGTGGCGAGCCCTGAAAACCGCAAGTGAATGACATGGGATGACGTTGAATCCTGGCACTCGTTTATTTAGAACGGGTGGTAGTTAGTATGGGAGTAGGGTTAAAGGACAAGGGGAGGGGGAAACAACACTCATTTGATATTTGCTGGTCGGTGCTTTGTGCTCGGCTGCTGCTAATGACGATTGCCGTAAGTGTGAGTTGTGTCCCTCGGCTCTTGTTGTTTATAGGGGTGGTGTATATATACGTATACATATATATAAATGTATATATATATACATATGTGTATGTGTGTGTGTGTGGCAGAAAACCCCTTTTTATTGATATGTCGTAGCTGGCGTTGGAAATTTCATTTGGCTTGCTCACACCACGACGCCAACATGCATGCATATTTCAAGTGAAGTTATTGGCCTGCCCGCAACATTATCCCGAATTCCCGTTGGACATTCATTTGAATTACAAAATGCCAAATTAAAAGCAAATTATTGTGTTTAGCCATGTTCTCGCACTTTCTTTGCCAACTTTGTATTGTAAACAGTAACAGTAACAGTCCAGTTGGAATAGTTGGTTCCATTCCTTGCATACGCATATAAGGAGAGTTGTTAATTAAAGAGATGCCTTCAAGTTTCGGAATGTGTCTTATTGTTGGAGTTAAGGGTAAGTAAGGCAAAGTTTAGTTTCCGGGCAGTTAGACCAGCTAACAGAATGCATAAACTTAATTACTTTATAGAATAGTAATAGAAGTGGATTTAAGTAGGTACGCCAAAATGATTGGTTTAACTAACTTAAGTATTAGTTATAGAGTAAATTTCCACTACTATTAAGCGAAGGGATATTCGAAAATTGATTTGATTTATCGATTTCCAATATAGCCACAAATCGATCGAACCAGGACCAAGACGCAGCACAGTCCAGTCAATGACCTCAGGGTGCAACGCATGGCCCTAAAAGGATGAGCAATTATGCGTTGTCTGGCGCATTAAATGCCTCCTGCTCTTAACCAGCAGACTCACTCATCCAGCCCAGCAGGCGGCACTTGGAAAGCAAAACTCATTAAAACTGCATGAATATAATAAGCATTCGTTTGATTTATAAGCACTCATTTATTGCCCAGAAAGCAAGAAAGAAAGCGAAAGCAGTAAAACTTTTTGGCATATGGTCGTCAGATTTTGTGTGGCGGGTGGGTTCTTTGGATTTGGTCTAGCAGAGACAGCTTCCTGACTAACCGCAGCAATGGCAATTTTCCTACATTATCCGACCATTCAGTGCAGAGATCAGGACTGAAATCAATTCCATTAGGATTATGAATCCAAACAGCAGGAAGCTGCGACTATAAACGCTCTTGTGTGCAAACTAGTCAACTTGGTAAGGGTACGGAATGGGGATTGGGATTGGGTTCAGCAGTGCTAAGCAATAAGCATAATGCATGGCTGTTCCTCAGCAATATTTCCTACCCTTGAACTTGGACAATGCGTCGTGCTAAGACAATAATAAACATAATGGGCCAAGAAAAATTGCGTAAAAGCGTCAAATTTTTTGGCAGACGCCGGCAAATTGAACTGTGGATCCACTCGCTGTTTGCTTAGGCCTATAAATCGAGAGTGAGCTGGACAGCCGGCACATGTCCTTCGTCATATTTTAGGCCGGCTTCATTAGAGCGCACATTGATAATTATGCAACGCGTAGAGTGTCTCGAGGGAGGTTGCTGCAGCTGAGTTTCGGACTCCGCCCTGCTCCCCCCGCCCATAAGAGAGAGGAGGGGAATGTGGATGAGGGTGTCACTGGCAGCAAATCCTCTGCGCGTGTCGGCATTTGGCGTTGTGCAAGCATTTCCGGGAGCTGGATGGAGACTGAGAATCCACCACCTCGACTCTGTCCCACAGGAGTCAGTCAGGAGGAAAGCCAACGAGCCAAAGATGTGGCATTCAGCAAACTTTGAGCTGTTGCATTTAATGGTCTTGAGAATGGGGGAGAAGGGGTGTGGCACCAGCTACGGGCACTTCTGGCCCAGCTTCCTCCAGCTAATGGCCACTGCGACTGACAACTGCTGCCGATTTACAAGCGAATGCATATGCCTGCTTAATTTACATAAAAGGTCGCTCAGTCAACAAAAGTGCCAAGGAAATGCTACTTGCCATTTCTCAAACGCTTACCACGGACTGACTCTCAAGCGTTGGCAATCTTCTGTAACTGAAGCTTATTTCAAATCAACGCAGTCAAACAACCCAGTCGCAATCAGGCTTTGTGCCATATTTTACATGTCGCGATACAGCGTGTAAGGAAGGCGAGAGTAGGACACTAAGGGGAAAAAAGGCGCGCGTTTCACAACATATCAACACACTCCCTACTTTTGTCACCATACACGATTTTATTAGATTAAATCCATGTTTAACAAGCTTTTGGAAAACACACTTGCAGTGGGTTGAATTCCACTTATATTTTGTAAGAACATTTCATATATTTTGTATTATACGTATTATATTTTATAATCCTTAAAATAAGTGTTGAATATTCTATGTCGTGATATTATATATTTTATATATTCCATATTCGAATTTAATGAGAAACATTTTAAAATTAATTTTTATTCTATATATAATTTGCGTTTTATATATCTTAGATCCAACGAAATTTATGAACTTTTTTTGTCTGTCTTCAATTCTTGCAATACGTATATAATATATACATTTTACTAAACTTTATCTAATATTTAATTTATTTTTTTTGTCTCAACTTTAATTTAATTCACGCCATATTTTTTTCTGGAATTTTAATTGCGGACTGCGTTTGCTACAAACAAAATAAATAAATAAAAGAAAAAAGAGAAAGATTTTTAGATACTATAAAGAGATAAATAAATTCATATTTAATTAAAATGTTGCTGTTTTTTTTTAATATAAAACAATATTTGTTGTGTGCATTTTATTGATTTAAACTTAATTAAATCCAGTCAACGAGTTTAAAACGCGTGATATTTACCAAATTTTAAGAGTGTAATCAAAGCTTATAGCATTTTTTCAAAAATGTTGTGTGAAATGATGGAAGCTTAACGGGAATATAGCTTTGATATATGAAGCGTAAGTTGCTGTTTGATATAAATATGATGCCTACTTGGAATGACAAAAAACAACAAAGCCAAAACCCCCCACCAGAGGCACCTGCCAAAAGCTGAGTCGCAGCCATTTGGGCATAATTTACATAAGCCCATAAAGCTTAAGTCGCATTAGATGTAAGCCAAGTGCTTGTAACCCCAGCAAAAACCAAAAAAAAAATGAGGGGCACAGAGAGACCAAATGTTTAGTTGCCCATGGCAAATGCAATTGTAGAAGCCAGCAATGAGGCCAATAAACAAATACACTCGCCCCAACAATAACACACCACGTAAAAAACCAACAACACCAAGTTTTGTAACATGAGCTTTATGGGCACCAGCGGCTACACTTTAACCCCCGACCCCACCCCATCCCATCCCATCCCACCTGGTGTCGCTGTTGCTGTCGTTGTCGTTGTCCTCCTCCTGTTTATTGCCACGTGTCAGTGAGCGACGCTGCCGTCGCTTGTTATTTTAAAATTTAAACACCCATGAAATAAAATATATATTCCGGTACGCAGGCCCCAGTTGCCCTTAGCCCAAATGCCGAACGGTGCCGTCAGAGTTGAAGTATTGAATCCAATAGAAAAATGTTATTTTAATGCAGACGCTCGCCCAAAAACAACAACAGCAACAACAGCGGAGGCAGCACGGGGTGTAAGTAGCAACTAAATTGGATCAAGGTCTGCGCACCCCGCTGAAGCAGGAAGCATGCCGCAGCAGACGCACACAGTCGGGGTAGCTGGCGCAGTCAAAGGTGCAGCACCGTTTTGCATGCAACGCAGCGACACTCTCCAGTGTGGTTGGGTGGGGGGAACAAAGAGTTATCGCTTGTATCGCATAAATTGAAAATTGGTGCCACAGTGGAGAACTGATGCTTAGCTCCGGCTCTCCGCCAGCACTCGCAACTCCAAGTGTGTGGAATTGTATTTACAGTTCACTTAACAAATGCGCATATCGCTGGGCCACAGCAATGCCAATGCCCGGACATGGATATGCATAGGAACAGTAATAGGAATGGGAATGGGAATGGGAATGGGAGGTCTGGTGCTCGGACCAGTTCTTGTTTTAGCCGCTGGGGGTAGCTAAAGTATGTGATATATGTAGGTTTATCAATCTGTCGATATGATATTAGCTACGTGCATGTTTCAGGAATTCCGTGGTGTGAAGTGGTTCGAGTGCTTCGAGTTGAGTACTGCTTGTGCCTGCCTCGTCAACATGAGGTGTTCACTGATAGAGTTCAAGTACGCAATGAACCGTCGAGTATAAATAGATTGACATGAAAACGTCAATTTAAACTACGCAAGTGAAAGAATGAACACAATGAAGAAAAATATCTAATAATCAGATTCCACTATTAAAATTTCGAACATTCTCCAATGTCCACTGAACGTAAAGTTGTTGCCTGATAATTTTTTTTTTTTAAAGGAATGTAGTCGACTAAGCTCGACTACTATATCAGGGTATACCCTGCTGTTATATATATTATAGTTTAATTGCCAAATTTATCTTTAAAAAGTTTTGCACCCAGATGTGAGCAGGTCTGAAAATGCACTTATTTCTTATGAACAACGCTGAGGAGTAAACAAAATCCAATGCAGCGCATTCACAAGACCGAACTGACCGAACTGGCTGGCTACAAATCCGTGCATATACATACAGACATACATATATACATATGTACACGCAATTGTAGGTAACGGGGCTCTGCAGAATACACACAAAAATATATTTACAATCGCGTCTATTATATGCCATCTCTTTCTCACACATGTGCTCGCATATCTATATGCGTACAGAAAATGCTTGCAACTGCTGATAGAAATGAGATCAACATGAGCATCTACTTCCGACTATAACTTCGGTGTTACTTATCCGATCTTGATGAAATTTGGGCAGTTGATCAATAATATGCATATGCATATTATGTATTAATTCAAATTTCTTCAAAAGTGTAACATTTATTGTTATCGGACTTCGAAATGTATCGATATTCGAGAAACGGAGGCATTTTCGATAAAATAATTCAACTGATCTACGCCGGGTGTACGAGAGCATATATTCGAAATTTGAAATCTCTAGCTGTAATTACATACATTTGCAGAAGCCATTATACCCTTTTTATCCAATTTCAATGTATTCCGGGCATAATAAGCCGATAAGCTATTTTATTTAAGCCAAGCGATAATTTTGCCACTCACATGTTAACGATAGCTGACACTCACAATGGAATTTCGAAATGCATAGAAAGTGAAAATAACAACTGTTGGGCAAGTGGAATTCTCCTTTACCTATCAATTTAAAAATAATATTTTTTTACTCCGTAAAGTCCTCTAGCATCAATTTATGTGTAATGCCTAATTTGAATTCTATTCCGTATTTTCAGTTATTTTAGATATAATATTAATTGAAATATTTTCAAATAATCCAATTTGCATTGCTTAATAAGTTTTGTATTGTTTTTACTCATATTTAGAATAATAGGACCTCAAGTAATATTTAAGACACTCAAATTCAATTCGATTCTGAAAGGGTTTTGGATACTACTTTAAGCATTTTGATTTATTACTATCAATAGCTATAGCTAAATAGATACAAGCGCTTGGTTGAATAGTTTAACCACAAAAATTGTATTATGTTTGATTGAGCTGCCTCCTTTTGCTGAGCAATCAGTTGGACATTTCAGCTTGGCCAAATGGTTACAGCTTGCATAATTAGTCAAGACACGCACCTCACCACTTGGCCGACTTCGTTGACTTTGTTGACCAACTCTCCCCGTCGTCGACTAATAGCCAAGTTGACATTGTCTCTGTCGAAGAGAGTACTATGCACAATGTGCTGGGCACATCGCTTGTCCGGCTGATCAATTAGCTTTGATATTGTCGTGACATATTAATCGCCTCGCTGAGACAAGAAAACCCGCGCTTAAGTAGCAAAAATTAGTAAAGACCGACTGCCAACTAGCAACCCAGCCAAAACCAACATTCAGCTCTCTCTCTATCTCTCTCTCTGTCTATCTACACCCCTAAACACAGCGCAGCTGTTGGCTGGTCTTCGATTTTCATGGCTTAACACATGTTGACAAAGTAAACAGGATTTTGATGCTGTGGCGTACAAGCAATTTGCTAATCCAACCCCCCAGCTCCTCTTTATCACGCAACCCCCAACCACCCCCACACCCACCCCAAGGCGAATGCAGCACAAAAAATAAAAGTAACAAATTGGCAGATTAGTTGTTGACATTTTGGAAAATTAATGAAACAGAGCCGCCTGAAGGCCAAAGGCGTTCAAGGCGACCACACCCACAGCCCCCAAAGCCAGCTCGACAAGCCATCAGAAACCTCTCCCCTCAGTTAGATGACTATTTTATTTACCGCATAATTTTCATGTTTGGAATTTTGTGCAGGTTTTCACTTTGCATTCCACTGCACACATAATTTAATTAAAAACTTGTTTTTTCCCCATCCGTTTTCCGCCTGAATCTATCAGAAAGCTTTGCACACCTATGTGAACTTCCCAAGCGTGGCAAAAAAAAAGTCGACTGAATTTCATTTGTTTCTGCAGTGCCTTTATAAACCATTTCCTTTTTTTATTATATTTAAATGGCCTTTCAAAAGCGCTGCAAAGTTATATAGAATTTAGTAGGTTTATTATAGGGCCTCATAATGTAAAGTCCTAAAATTGAGTGCATGCACATACAATTTCTTGCTGGAAACCTTGTATAGGTTCATTTAAAATCAACAACCGCGGAAAAACGAGGCCTCAGCTGAAAAAAAACACACACATGAGATTGCTTTCCCATGCTAAACGAGCAGATACCCTATGTTTCACTCTTTAAATTAACTGACCCCTTTTAGACTGACAAAGTATATTTATTTCCTATTTGCTAATTATTTATTATTGCAGGGTATACAAGGAAACAAACAGTGTTGAGTTGAAAAGTGTGGTCTGTTTGGTTAGCCATTATGTTGAATGCATAGCGTAAGATTGTGAAAAAATTGCTGAATCAAAGAAGAACTCATTAATGGAAACAGACGAATGGGAAATGTGCTTTGTGTTAGCTTTACAAAAGGGTATTAAAAATTAAAATTGTTAAAGTACCAAGTATATTTGAAAAGTGTTTCTAAAGGTTGTACAATGGAAAATGACATGAATTATCATATATCTCTTAAGACTTTTATAAGGGTTCTTACTCAAAAATGGAATGGTATGGACTGTTTACATATATTTTTTGCATTATATATTTTTAGAAATTTCGGGCTTTCTCTGACTGAATGAACAAAGATGTTTAATAAGTATAGTCGTTTTTCTTGTCGCTTAATATTTCAAATGAGAGCCGGGCTTAAATGCTGTTGAGTGGCATTCCCAAGTGGCTAAAGCTGAACCAAAATATACGACTGAAGGAGAAATATATCATAGAGGCTGTCACAACAGCTCCATCTTCATCTTTATTATGAGAGGCATTCGCATTCGTACAAAGGAATGTTCCTGCCGGATCTAAGACAGGCATGCCTGTCCAAAGTATTCGTTGGCATGTTATTCAAATGAAAACGTTTTCTATACTCGTAAATCTGAGCTCGAACGGTTCTTGGTTCTCAAGGACTTGCGATTCGTTCTTGTTTTTCACCCGCTGTGCGAACGTGCGTTTATGCAATGAAGCGGAGAAAGAGTGAAGAGGCGGGGCAAAAGTGGGTGAAAAACAAAACAACATGTCAAAAAAGAAATGTACAAAAGACATTTCTGGTATATATTTTTCAAATGAAATATTAGTTTACTTTCAGCGACGGCAACACCAACACCAACAACAACAACAACAGCAACAGCAACAACAACAAAAGCCAGTGTCAAACCGTTGACAGGCAGTATGAAAGAGAAAGGAAGCGAAAGATAGAAAGGCGCTGGAGAGGCGGGGGGAGGAAGTGCGGCGACTTATTTGTCATTTCTTTAACGATTTCTGCAAAGCAAAGCACAAACAAGCAGACAACCGGACGGATAAGACACAAAATGGCGCAGGCACGTCGAAGCTTCCAACTCCATCTCCATTTCTATCCGTCTCAGTCTTCACAGCCAAGAACAGAGAGCCTCTTGTAATGGCTGCCGGGAAGATGATGCCACTTCTGCTCAAGTGCCGCAATAAACAAATTTCTGAAAAGAGCAAACGAAGCGACGGCAATGCCACAGGACATCCTCTGGGCTACGTGTGCGGCACAGGTAAGCCAAACAACGGCACGTTGCTGCCACATTTGAATTATGAGTCGCGTGCTAAATTTTACAACTCAATGTGAACAAAACAAGGCAAAAAAAAAAAAAGAAGAAGAAACGAAATAAAAAACAAAAATGTAAAAATACCAAAAAAAATTAAGTAATTTTCTTCATACCGATTGTTATCGCCACGTTCGTAGTGGCGTAAGAGCGAAAGGGTTGCCACCCTCATCGACATATGTCACATGCTGCTGCCGGGCGCTGAGGCGTGTCAAGCGTTTAGATCAACGCGCCTTGATAGCCGCCGACCGCGTTTTAATGCTAAAATGCCGACACGTAACTCATCCCACATTCAGTGACGCCTACGCCTCAGCACTCGAGAGAGGGGGAAAGGGATAGAGAGAAAAGACACCCTCACTCCCCCACAACACCACTCCCCCACCTTTGCCTTGTTGACATCAATAAATATTCGCGCACGGCCGCATTGTCCATCGGAACCAGCTCACAGACCCCCATCAGGCCGTCCCCCCAGCCCGCCATCATCATAACGCTGAAAAGCCATAAACGGCGTAATAAAATTCTGCACTGCCATATGTTCCCCAGCGGGCATTATTTTATTGAGGCATACGGATGACGACGAGCGGACTCGCGGACGCAATTTGTAGGCACTGTCGCTTTGGGGCGACCGAAAGAGCCCATAAACTAAAGACTTTTAGAATAAATTTAACATATTGTGGCGTTTATCATATCATTTTGGATGCGACATAAAATTTATTTTTTTAAATTGGTAAATAAAAGAGCTCGAGAAAAAACACTCAACGAAACCCCAATACTCTAATAAGTAAAGTAGTGTATTTTTGTATCGTTGTGTGGTGTAAAAACTTTGGGAAACCTTTTGTTTAAACTCTATTCCAAAGAAAACAGTATCATAACTGTAGTATTATCTGCTAAATGTGAAGTGCTATTGAGTATTTTACAGATATTGCATTTATATGTAACTGATCATTTAAATATATTTTTTTATTATTATTAATATAATTACAATAATAATAAATATAATAACAATGATGATAATAATAATAAAATTAACAATATTTATTTCAAAAATAGGTTGCTAAAACTGTCAGTAAACATTATTCCAAATGAAGTTTTATAAATTTCAGGTATATTGGACTTGATTTTAGCTAGTTATTTAAAATCAAATATAAATGTAACTGTAAATGTAAATAATAATAGTAAAAATTCAAAATAAATTACCGAATATATTTAATGCTGAAACTAAAATTTCACTTACATTTTTGTTAATTTCGATCGAGATTTTCAACATTCAATGGATTACATTGAAGAATATAAAAAGCAGCATGGAAAAAGGGAAAATAGAAAAGTATGTTTTGCCTGCCGTTGGGAAACTTCCGTGTGGTTAGACTGGCTGGCGAGCTATGGCGCTTTACTTTCACTCTAAAATAAGCTTTTAATTTAATTAGATTTTTATTTGATTTGAATGCATCTGCCAGGGTTAGACCACTCTATGCTCGCCATGCTGTTGTGGCCGCGACGGCCTCCTTGTGCAATAATACGCTGCTCAACGCCTGCCTGTGGAGGGTGCTGGGGAGGGAGGAGGAGAAGCAGCAACAGCATAAAAAGGAGCACAAAGCACTGTGCCACAGCAACATGGCTAAAACAAAAACAGGTCAGGCTCCGGCGGCGGGGGCAAGGAGCCAGACAGCATGGCCAGTAGGTATTGCACTTGCTGTTTGGGAACTGCTGGTTGGAGTGACCACATTCCCAGCTCCACTTACGGGGACGATTGTGCACTTTGAAGTTGCCGTTTCAAACTGGGTCTAATTTGGCGAAAGCCCTTAATGGGCTTAATAAACAACTGCAGTACAGACTTAAAGCGAATCCAACTTCAATAACATAAGCTTTCATAATGGGCCAAATAAAACCGAATCAAAAGAACACAAGAGTTATTCAAAATGCTCGTTGAGTCCGAAAATGCAAATAAATTCATTTTACTTATTATTTAGTTTTAAATAAAATAAAGTAAGTCAGCCATTAATGCCAAAGTGGACACACTAAATATCAAGTTATTATTTAAGGTTATGTTTTGATATTTTTAAAAATGTTTAAATAAGTGGTGAAATTTAAAGAAATAAATTAAATTAAATTAATTTTAAAACACAGAATAAAATAAAAATATTAAATTTGTTGGTGTTAATTTGATTATTGCAAAGATTGAGGAAAGCAGCTTTGTAATAAGGAAAATAAAAGGCTTAAGAAGCCAGTGAGAAAATAAGGAATATATAGGCAAATCTCTGAAACTGTAAAGTAAGATAATTTGACCACTGTTAACAGTTATTTGTTATTTCTTTAATTTTGCAAAACCTTGTTTAAATTTTGTTGAGTGTCTAAGATATAACATCAGAAACATTGGCAAATTTGTATCCTAAACCCCTTGACTGTCGGCAATATGCTATGTGTTCATTTGGTACATTTTCAAGCTGGATTATTGATCTAAACTCTGGTAAGGAACTACATTCATACATACATACATACATATATCCCCATCAACTCTTGTTATTGAATAAACAAGTCACATACCAAACTCCATGGCTACAAATTAAACAAGTGAATTGTTTGGATGGCAGCTTATCCTTAAACTGACCAAATACAAATTATATTCATGTCATATACCATTGACACAACACACACACAACACACACAGCACACACACACACAACACATACACACATTGATATAGAAGCTCTATAAAATTATAGGCTGCCTCAGAGCATGTCTCGCAGTTGGTCAATCACACGATTCTCATTGTTATTGTTATTGTTGTTGTTGTTGTTGTTGTGGGGCTCGTTGTTGGGGCTGTGCTCCCATAATCAAATTGGAATCGTTAGCGCAACAAATTGAATCGAATCAATGCTCAACGTGCTCGCATTTAAATAATAGCCAAAGATTATCAATTAAGCCGTTGTACAAATTGATAGTGCTGGCTCAATGTTGACCCCTTTTCCTATGCCCATCCGTACAACCCACTTCCGCCCACTCGCACGCCACCATCCCATGCCACCATCCAGCCACTGCCACACCCGCACCACGCTCGTGTTTGCTGCGGCAATATTGCATTAAAATATTTAATTATCGACTGGTCAACGATGCCTTTGTGTCCGCATCGGACCAACCTGGACAAATGCATAATTTCAACGCCAGAGGGGCGCCGCGAAACAAAGAGACAGAGCCAAAGAGAGAGAGAGAGAGAGAGAGAGAGAGAGAGATGGGAGATAGAGAGAGAGAGGCAATATACATGCATATTCGCTTATATACAGCGCGTAGTGCAGTGAAATATATGCAGATTGCAGTTATGAAGTTTCATTTTTATTGCACCAGAGACTAATAAGATTTTCATTGCCCAGGGCTGAAGACGCATAGCAGCAATTTTCATCATAATCGCGCTGATTTACATTAAAGCAAAGTGAACTTGTTGGATAGGCTGTATACCATAAAGCAGCATTTTAAATTACATCATCAGGGATAATTACAAGTGTAATAAAAGCACACACAAACTATGGCGATACCCTTTCAAGAGAAAACTTATAATAATTTCATTTTTTATATCGCACACAGTATCACATTTCAAGTTGAATGTATCATTACCGAATGGAGCAAATTGCTTGTTTAATCACAATTCGCAGTTTGCAAAAAATAAAAATAAATGCACTAAAGAATCCTTTAGTCATGATTGATTAAAATTCGATGGTAATCTGATTTTGCCCCATTGAGTATGTGTTAAATTAAATTAAACATTTTCAGTGAATTTAAAAAAAAGAAGAAAAAAACAAGTTGCAGGCGTAACCAATTCCCAAATTCTGTGATACCCATAATTAATACCACCTGACAATAGTTGCCTCAGAACAGGGAGGGTGTAGCTCAGAAATACTGAGGAGGTTCCGAGTAATCTTGCCTCCAAGCTTAGCTTTAAAAGTGCGAAAAACATTACATTATCAAGTATTTCGCTATTTTGATTCACAGTGGGCGTGGTCATTCAAGATCGATAATAAAATCTTTCAAATGAGCTAATAGTAAAATGCTTTCATATTTTGAAGACTCAAGCTTACAAATTTATATGCGCATTCCAAATTTCCAAGGCCGATCTTCTTGGGGGCGTATATGCAATATACAAAGAAAATTTTAAGTTTTGATTTAATGGATTCAGAGTAAGACATAATAAAATCTCTGGCTCCTAACTTAACTAAACTATGTTTTTTTTTTAAGAAACACCAGCTTATTTGGAGATTATGGAGCACAGACATAAATTATACGATTATGAAGCAGCGAGATGCCCATCAAATAAAGATTTTTACAATAACTCACTTGGTTTATATTCTAAAACAATTGAAGCGGAATCGAGATAGTTTCAGTTGAAGAACATCATATTTGTGTCAAGTTTTATTGGAATGATTTTGGGGAGCATTTGTACTTAAACAATGATTTATTTTGGGATCTCTTGTACTTCGAAAATATTGCCATGCATTAAATTCATCCCAGCAATGCACAAAAAGGCAATAAATAACTTGGCTTTTTAGAACCGTCTTAGAAATTTCAGCATCGTTAGTTTAAGTACCTCTATCCTTTGCCTGTGTTTGCCATTTTATCAAACTCGTCTGATGAGCTTAGGGCGCTGTTAATGCGACAAACGCATCAAGGAATCAAGCTTTAAGTTTGACAGTTTTAATTTCTGCAAATATTTGCATAACAAATTTTGCTGCTTCTTGGGGAAAAAACGGACCCTAAGCAGAGGACAGAGGACAGAGGACAGAGGACTGAACACCTGGGTTCGGTAAGGGTGACAATCTGCCAAAACAGTCGTCCGGTAATAAATCAAAACTCAGCTAATTACGCAACAAAGAGGCGACTCTTTGCCATCTGAATGCTAATTAAAAACGAGAAATGGACCAGGTCAGAGTCGCATTTAGATTTGCAACCCTCGGAACGTGGTCCTAGGCAGCAGCTTCTTTGAAAGGAAACTGCTGAATGGCCAACACAATTTGGCCATTAACAATAATACAAATCCGAGGCGAAATCAGTGGGCAATGAATCGCAGCCGAATCGCAAATTTATGTGGCACGAACAGGACTCTCAATGCTGCAGCACCTAGAGGCGAGCGAGTCCTACTACGCAGCTACTAGACGTAATTAATTCGATTATATTTCATTGATTTGAACGCCTGCTCTCATAGAAAATAAAATTTAATTGAAATGCTGTTCGGCGTTAGAAGCTGCAACGTAAATCAAGTTGGCTGTCCGGCGTCTGGGAGTGGGGTGGCCTGGGGAGGGATGTCCTTTTTGGAGGCGACAACAGCCAGCTATAATGGTAAACAAAAAATCAACGTGACAGGAAAGAAAATTAGCAAA
This sequence comes from Drosophila nr. perissopoda 5 BK-2023a, assembly GCA_035044105.1. Classification (NCBI taxonomy): domain Eukaryota; kingdom Metazoa; phylum Arthropoda; class Insecta; order Diptera; family Drosophilidae; genus Drosophila; species Drosophila nr. perissopoda 5 BK-2023a. The sequence continues at coordinate 5,282,605 of JAWNMK010000122.1, forward strand.
GTTCGCTGAGCGTTGTCCTTGGCCAAAAGTGGCCGCCCTTGGGCTTAAGCTGCTTTATGCGGCATGTGGCATGGGGCATGTAGTGTGGGGAAACAGCTTGGGATCACCCAAGGGACGCGAATTTAAGACCGAGCTCAACTCAGCCTCGATTTGAGCCACATTGGACTTCTGTCAAAGACATGGCAACATGAAATTTCTCCTGTGGACATTGATTAATAATGTTTCTTTTTTTTCCACTTTTTTTTACAAGTACAAGGATATAGGATTTTTTATCATTGCGCACGACCGATTGCTGGTGTTATTGTTGTTATTATTATTTGGCGCGTTTCTTTTTAATGACTTTGAATGGAAAAAAATTGTTTGGCGAAAAGCAAGCGACAATCACGGGGATTGTTTGCTTTCTAGCCGTTGAGCAGAAAAGAGAAAGCTTATTAGTTATTGTATAATACGAAATAATAAATCATATAGTACACAAAATTACGGGTATTTTGATTTTGATTTATTTATTTACCTTGTTCTCAGTCGTTTTATACTTGGAATCTATAATAAAAGTTAGTTGCTTTAAAGTCCTTTAATATCATAATTGTGTATAAGCCAAAATAATTGATTAACATGGATCTTCCATTCACAATTTCATATTGTTCATAACATTTATTATTATTAAATATTTTAAATACAAATATTTACATGTATTTTAAATTTCTTACGGTCGAACAGTCGCCTGGCTGTCAGCACGTTAATTTGAAAACTTGACATGGGCATAAATCATGTGAAATTGTTTACCACATTTTGGGGCATGCCGGATTTGAGAATAAATCCTGGTAAAGCGGTGGCTGGCTATTAATTATGAGCGTGGGCAAATTAAAAGACATCACACACACATATTCATAGAGGGAGAAAGAGAGAGAGAGAGAGGGAGAAACACAAATGGATTCGCAGACTGATTTCATTTGAGCCACTGAATGCATTAGTCAAAGCCCACAAACCCAACTTGGTCGTCGTCATCATCAATGTCTACGTCCGTGTTCGATAGCTAATTAATAGGCAAAGTCCAAGAGCAAATTGTCCTAATAATTAGGCATGCACAAGTGCGCCAAATGCACAACAGCCCCAGGAGCCAGTCCACAGTCCCCCGTCCCCCCGTCACCAGTCCCAGTTCAAGTTTCAGTTCCAGTCGTATCCCAACCCCCTCATAGTGCCTCTAATAAGAGGGAGTGTATGCTGCCACATCCACATCCACCTTCATTTACATTAATTGCCGTTAAGTCGCTGTGCCAGACCAGAGGCTAGGACGGATCCCTGCGACCGCAGGGGTAACAAAACAAAGGAATGTGGTCAGCAGTTGCATTTAGTGCAAATTTGTCGCTTTGCCAGCGGGCCCCATCTACCTTTGGTTATTAACAACATTGCAGCGCTTTGCTACGCACTCTAAGTCGGGGATATTAATAGGCCTTCGGGTGTTATTGGATATATTAACAGGCATGTTGGCCATCGGTATGCAAGGGTGTGTGCACTTGAGCATTTAGTGGCATCAAATTGATCTTAAAGTGGCCTGTAACCGATTGATATCCCCGGCGAAATGTACGACCTGAAAGAGAATCGAAATTATTTACAATTTGAAGTGAACTTTGGAAATAATAAGAAATATGAAAAGGATTAAATACTCTGTAAACAGGAGTGAATCTGCTGACAGTTTTTGTTTGCAATGAAGAAAATGAAAATAAATGGAAATTTTAAAAAATAAGTTTAATAAGAGAAAAGCATTGAACAATACTTTCAGCAGATGAAAGTCGACATTCAATAAATAAAATTGACCCTTGAGCTACTCTACCTTTAGAGAAAACCATAGTTTCTTAAGCTTTTGGCCTTAAACGTTTTAAGCCATCATTTATTTCGAACTTCATGGCCAATTGATTGAAACCCAATTCCGACAATTATATAGTTCCAGCTAAAGTAGTTTGCTGGTATAAGCCAGTTATCTTATCGGAGACAACCAAAGAACAGGAAATTAGCGCTCCACAATTAAAACCCAATCAAGATGTGAACAACTGTAAACTTTTCCCACAGCTTTTCAAATGTTTTAATGTGGCTTATGGGGAAAGACAGCTGACTGGCTTCCTAAGGATGGCTCAGTGCGATTTTCGTGGGCGAGCCCAAAACAAAAGACAAACAGGCAATTAGTTTAGTTTTTTGATTCAAACTGTTGTTAAACAAATCAAGTCTGACAACACACTCCAAACAATACACACGACACCGACACGCTCAGACAAGTCTCAATAAACTGATGGCGTAAACAAGCAATTCGTGTATTCCTGCAGCATGTTTTATATTAAAACACAGAAAGAGAGAGCTGTTGTTGTTGGCCCTGTTTGGCTCTAACACTACTTGTTGTCTGCCCGGAGGCAAATGCGTTCTGATTTTTATGTATTTTTAATGAAACTTCAACTGGCAACAACTACAAACAAGAACAGTTGCGGAGCTGTCGTCGTTTGTCGTGGGGGATTTTCACAAGTGGGAACCAAAACATTTGTTCCTAGATTTTCACGTCACGCTCCTCATCGTCATCGTCGTCGTCATCGTTGTTGTCATTGTTGTCGTTGTCGTGGGGTCGTCGGGTTGCCCTTCACAAGCCAAGGAATAAAGGGGGGAATGCAGCCAGCCTTATTTTTGGCTGTTGCGAGAGGGGCGTGGCATAGAATATGTACATATAATCATTAACAGTGTCACATGCGACATAATGAGACAGGGCACACAGCGTGCACAGCCGCAAGGCAGCTCAGGCAACCAGACAGGAGTCGGAACGGGGCACAGTTGCATATACATATATATATATATATATCCATATCCATATACATTCATACTCGTACTCCAAAATATTGTAGATGTCTGAGTCGATGCTGCTGCTGCTGCTGCTTCTGCTGCTTCAGCTGCTGCTACCTCCACATGTTGCAGTCTCGCAGTCTGGAGTCCCGGGGCTGATGCCGCTTAAGTAGTTTACATTTTATATGCAGCCCATAAAAGGAAAACATTCGCTCCATTAATGGAACATAATTTTTCGTTTTCAGTTCGTCGTCGTTCGTTGGGATTTTTGTCAAGTTTATGAAGATTGAAATGGTAGAGCAGCATCAGCATCAGCAGCAGCAGCAGCAGCTCCCACAGCTGAGGGCTCAGGGCGGCTTGCATCATAAAAGAGGAGTGCATCAAATGGGATTTTAAGTTGTCGCATTTAACAGGCAGCAACAACGACAACAACAATAGCAATAACAACATCGCGGAACACTACAAATAGATCTATCAAATTTGTTCCAGCTGGGCGAGACGAAGAGAGAATCACTTTTGTTGAGGTTTACTCCAAAATATCGAATACTGTTCTTTTATTTCTCTTTATTTTTTTAAGTATTCTGGCATTAAACAGTGAACCGCATATGAGAGCTGTGTGTTTGTCGTTTTGTCGTTTTGTCATAGTTTGTTTGGTAAACCTTTTATGTCATAGCTCATTAGTTGAGCTGTCGTCTGCTGGCAAAGAGTGTCATAAGCGTTAATAGATTTAAAATATTTTCGAAGCAGCTGCTGAGTCACTTGAGTGGCTTTTCTCACTGTTTGCTGAAGCGTTTCATATGGACAGGAAACCTATTAATGCAAATATGAAGAAAAGATCAGATGCATTTGGGGTACATAAAAACACACTGACGCACATTTAAGTACGGTTACAAATATATTTAACGTACACATAAAATACCGGAAAGTGCTTTGAAATGACGAATACAATCTTTGACTCACCGAACTTATTTTACTTTTATTTATTCATTGTGTACTAATAACAGCCCACAATTTCAAAATATATATAGCTAATAAATCAAAAATGTAAGCTTAGTAAACTTTAGTCACCAACTTTACAATTGCTTCCCCGATTTTTAGAGGCGGGCTGGGCGTGACTCAGAAACTTTCCTAACAATCTTAAGGCGAGGTAACTAGTAATTTACCTTCGAGGCTTGATAATTCTATCTCTAAAATTGGTTGGGCGACAAGCTTTCAAATTTTGATGACTGCAACTGTGAAATTGTGTGAGAAATATGTATCGGTTTACACCATCGAGAATAGCGGTTCTAGAGGCGGAAGTGGGCGTGACAATAAAATGTAGAGGGTAAACGCGTCAAAAGGACTCCCGGTTATTAGAGGCAGAGTAACTGGGTACAATGGGCGAGGTGGGCGTGGCCGGTGAATGAGGTCGAAACAATCTACTAACGAAAGTTGGTGACGCTAACTTTAAAATTGTGTAATATATATTTGAATATATCATTTCTAGTACCCCAATTTATTCGAAATGTTTCAAGATTATAGCTTAAGGGTTGTCGGACGGGTAGGCACAAAACCAATATACTCTTAAACCTTCTGTAACAGAGTAATAATAAATGTTTTATGAATTACTTGTTAATTTTATTTGAAATGGAACAAAAATCTTCATCGAACCACTCCTAACACCGTTTGGTAAACCTTTTGCCCTTATCCTGTACGAAACTTTAAACCGATGCGTATGTGACAATGTCAGAGAAAATGAAAAAGTCCCGAGCCATCGATGATGATAAATTTATGCAAATATTTAATTATTTAACGATGAACAGAAGAGTCGACACTGCGAAGGACGAGGACGAGCAGGACGAGGCAGTCGAGGGGGAGGTGGTTGTGAGTGAAGGGCAAATAACCGCTGAAAAATTAATGCCAATTGAAGGCAAATGGCAATAAATCAACGCACAAACAAAGAGCATCAATTGTGGGGCCCACAACGCTTAATGAAGAATGATAAAATGTAAATGGCGTTAAATAAAAATATTAAATGGCAAGAGGCTAAGCGTTTTTGGGGCAGCGCTTGTTGGCCAATTAACCCGATTGTACTTGACTGAAAAACTCCAGGACGACAAATTTCCTAATTGAATTGCCAAAGAGACAACCATGGAAGGTTATCTGTAATATTCGAATGTATATATTTATAGCGAGTTTTTCCTTTTTAAAGTAATTCAATATGTTTTTGCATTGGCCGCAGACTGTCTGCCATCAGAAACAGAGATCAAACGTAGCCAACTGTTTGTCTGGTTGTCAGATTGTTTATTTGTTTGATTGGCACACAAAGCGTAAATTGCCGAGGCGCTTGCCCCAAAGGCAGTGACAGCTTTCTGCTCGTTGCAACACGACTTGAAACTCGTTAAAAGAAGCATTCGCCTGCCTTTTAATGTTTGAACTTTTTATTACGCGCCAGAAGCAGCAGCAGCAGAAGGACACTGATTGGCAAAAGGCAGACAGACAGACAGACAGGCGGAGAGACGGTGAGACAGAGAGTAGGGCAGGTGCTTGTCATATGACACCAATAAATCGCTTCAATTGCTCTCTGAGTGACACCAGTTACCTGCGCGGGGCGCGGGCAGCTGGAGGGGCACCAAGCGTTCAATGTAATGAAAAAATGCCAATACCAAAATGAATTTGTAAATCCAAGGGGGAAGCAGGGGGCACAGCGTAAGCCACCAACTGCGTGTGCTTATCGTGTGTGTGTGTGTGGTGTGTGTGTGAGAGAGCTTCAATGATGTGTAAGTAATCCTTTCAATTTAAGCGATGCCAAAGTCAACGCAGGTGAATAATTGCCAACGATGCTTTGAAAATTACCGTAAAATTAGCTCGCAAAAACCTGTCGCACAAAATGGAGTAATGCCAATGAGCGCCTGAGAGAAGTGGCAGCGAATTACTTTGCAACAAAGCACGGCACCGCATTAATAACATTATTTTAGTAAAAAAAACTAAAGTAACTCGATTTTCAATAGGAATGCAAAACTTTAACGCACATTTTCAATATATTTTTTAAATGGTGTAAATTAATCGATAAGCTTTTAAAAGTGAAATGCGAGTTTCTGAAAACCAGTGCTTTTTCTTTCTTAGTTCTTGGGTTTTTCTAGAAAAATATTATTGCTTAATAATGTGAATATTATTAAGAGATAGGGTATTTTAAGATTTCACATATAACAACATTTAAATAGCTTTTGTAAATTCGAATAATTTAATTTTAGAATACTTACGATTTTACTCTAACGATGTGGTCACCTGAGTAAATCGCATTTATATTTTCTAAACTTAAGAAAAGATAAAGATTTTTTCTGGAACTTATTATTTGTATATCTGCTTTTTAGCTTATTATATTATTTTTATTTATCTATGTGGAAACTAAAAACGAATCCATTGCCATATTAATATTATGTTTTTGTGTGTTTATAAATTATTCCTAAAAACAGAAAAGTTTAGAAGGCGACTTCTACATTTCTGGTCAATTTTTGTACTGAGTGTAGCGTATAAATTAGACGAATATAACAATGTAAATGAAATGCTTAAGATGAATTAGATTGTCAGTGAAAAATCAGACATGAAACTAAGATATGCAAGCCCTGGATTAAAGAAAGACACAACGCTAAATTTTAAAAATTTACTTTCTGAATAATAATGAATTTCTAAAATGCAGATCAATTTTTAATATACAACTTTTATTGCAAAAGCGAAACTTTGAGAACTATTCTATAAGTCTATACTTCCCCCAATATATTGGTTTCTTAAATCGTTTTATTTTGATAGCTGGCTAGGGCGAGATCTGGTGCACTAATAATAATAATAATAAAATGTAAAATAAAATTTATAGTAAAAATGCTGCACATATTTTGGACTGCAGCTAAACACTTTGGGTAACTGTCGTTCGTTTTATTTCCTTCTCAGTAAGTTTCACAGTCAACTTGTTCACTGCTCATGCACAGCTCGAAGGAGCCACTTCAAATCAACGCAGAAGCAACAGCTGCGATACCAGTGCTTGTCCTCGCTCTCCAGCCGAGTGACAACAGCAGCCAGCAAAAAAAATAACAAAAACCCAAAAAACAAAAAAATAAAAACAACCAAAAAAGCCAAGAAAGTTTGTCACCTGACGCGTGCATTAAAGCAGCAGCTAGCAAGCTGTGGAGCCAAAACCAAAACTGAACCGAAGTAAACAACATCTGTCCGAGAGCAGCACACATGCGATTATCCATGCCATGTGTTGCTCCATGTGCTCCATGTGCTCCATGTGCGCATTCAAATGGAAGCTGTGAGCTGAGGCTGCCTGTCTGTCCACCCGCATTTCAACAAATGGCGTTTGTTTTTTGGTTTTATTCTGTGCGAAAAACAACTCGTTGGGTTTCATATATCATTACCAGGAACGAGAACAATACAGGGGAGAGCCACTTTTGGTGGAATTGCTTATGAGATGGCTACAGCCACACACAGAGAGAAATGAGTTGCCCAGGAGCGCTTGTATAAATTGGCTCATTATGAAGCTCATCCATAATCTATGAACGGCCAGGCAATAGGCCCCATAAACTATGCAACCCACATTCACTTCGATTACCAGAGAGCCCCCAAATGTGGGCTATGCCATATGCCTCTCACATGCAATAAGCAAGTATTCGAATGGCCTAAAGGGAAAATAAGGGGGCGGGCGGCATTGGCAGAGGGAAGCGTGGCCATTTTCGACACGTGTTTAACTCGTTTTTCAAATACTACGCCTTGGTCTTGCTGCTTGGCCATAAAACAATTCACTTTATGCGCACGAATTTAGCCATTTGCCATTTGCCAACATTTGAAGCACTAACCAAATGCTGGACAATCCCAACCAGAAGCCAACATCATCGGCTCAAGGACTCAGACCAGCTATTAATATATGTATATACAAATACGTAAACAACTGAAATCCCTCGTCGGTCGCATTTATAAATTTTGAACAGCTCAACTTGAATAACACTGTGAAGCGTCCACTATCAGCCATCAGTTGGTCCATTATTTAAATGAAACTCTGAGAAAAACTCAACTTTTATATTCTACGTTATATTTCGAATCCCGTCTAAGACTTTAGCATTTTTTAATCCTTGTAGAAGTTTATTAATTTTGTCGCGAATGTAAAACCAAACTTACCAAATATGCGGATTATTATCAAAAGATCAAACTACTAAATCATATAGCAGCTCTATATCATATGAAAAAACCTTTTTTTGGTAAGCCAAGTTATCCTAAAAAAAACTCTAGTCATTAAATTCGATTGGCAGGCTATTGACGATGTCCTTCAAAGACAAATGATCACCTTCGCCGCCCCAGGAGATACAAAATTCTTATAGCCACGCCCTCACCTGCCCGCATAATCTTGATAGCCAATATTTCGTAAAGTGTAAATCGATAACCGCATTGATATCTCCCTTGAAAGACCGATAATAAAATTCCCCTACGAAAACCATATGTCTCACACAATTCGAAAGCAAGAGCCACCAAATTTGAAAGTTATGTTGCTACATTTTGGATGACGCCCACGGCCAATCCCTATATATCTTGCAATTTAAAAGATAAACGTATAAAAAGAAATTGTTTGTAGATCTTTGACAATATGAATTGAAAATTGTACGCAATTTTCCAAATTTCGGTAAACAGAACTATTGCAAAGTTATTTTGTTTCTGCATAATTACTTTCTTATTTGACACCAGAAAACTTGTATAAAGCAGACAAGCCTCATCAACTCCAGAGTGAAATCTTTCCGAATGTTGACAGACTTTCCACAACTCCAGTCGACAACACAATAGGGCTACAAGTGGTTGCCCTAAGGATGAGTTGCCCCAAAATAAACACTCGCCTGACGCAGAAAAATAATGTCTAACACCAGTCAGTAACTAAAAATTGTGTATAAATATTTAGCTGTAAGCTATTTGCACTTCATGCTTGACATGCCACACGGCAACAAAAACAAAAACAAAAACAACAAACACAGACAATGGCAACCACAACAAAAGTCCAGCAATTTAGGTTTAAAATATGTTAATACCATTTGCTATTGTTGTTGTTGTTGTTGTTGTGGGTCGGTTGCTCGTAGAAAGAGCATTTGCTATCTAAAATACCTCCGCAAAATATTTTACCGTTAGGGTTTTGGATTTTGTTATTTTATACCCCGTATTGCCAGACGTATGCGAGGGGTATGCATGTCTTATACCCATTAAGAATCAGCTTATTTTCAGTGAGGAATTCTCTTGCATTTACACTTATTAAATAATTAAATGGTGATATTATTTTAAGAGATTTCTTACGGAATTAATTCAATAATTTATAATTAAAATTGTTGATTTTTTACTAATTAGAAAAGTATTTTAATTCTTTGAATTTTTAAAGATTACCCAGACCCACTAACCCATTTCGAATGTTTGCAGGGCATCACAAAGCTCGATTGTCGAGCGGCTTTTTGCTGCTTTATTTTTCTTTTTACGGAAAATAGTTTAGCCTGGTTAGGAAGACTTACGTTATGTTTTTGGACAGGCGCCTGTCAAAGAGCAAAATTGTTTTTATAAAATAAATCAAATTGCTTATCAAAGAGATGATTTAGTGGCTAACAGGGAGGGGGGGTAGGGGGAGTGAGCTCAACTTTAATAATTGCACAAGTTGTGGCCTCTTATGGGTCATAAGTCAATAATGATAGCTGAGAGCGGAGAGAGGGAGAGAAAATGGCTGGGAAAGGTGGGAGGAAAACAACAAAGTTTTCAGGCAGGTATGCCACTAAAAATGCGTAACCTGAACGAACGCATATTATTATTATCTCTCGTGAAAATTTACGAGATCAAAATTAAAATGCCCTTAAGCATGAAGAGGAAGAGCGAGGTGGATATGTAGTGGGAGAGAGGGCTAGAGAAAGCGGAGCCAAAGAAAGTAGCTGGGGCTAAGAAATTGTTGCAAAATAATTTTATGGCTAGCCAAGGGTTAGGGCCAGGCAATCTATAACCGCATCAACAGCAGCAGCAGCAGCAGCCGTAGCAGCAGCCGTAGCAGCAGCCATCAGAGGAAAACTTGTGGGCGGTGGATTGGTACGGATAAGGATAAGCAATGGAGCAGCATTTCGCCCATATCCTTGAGGGCATTATCGGACGCTCCACGCTTCAACTACCAAATTGTCCATTTATTATGCGGCAACGCCTTTTTACTTATGCCCTGGCCAAGAGAAATGAAGTGCCCGAAAGAGAAACCTCCAGCTCCAGCTCCAGCTCCAGCTTCAGCTTCAGGTCTCACACAACGTAAGTGGTTGCATTAAGACAAGCTGTGTTTTAGGGGGAGTGACCTGCACTTAAGGTGCAGCATTGGCAAACATTAGCCGCACACTTTGCCACGGAAGTTGCACAATTAGAAAAGCCAGTCAAACTTTTTGCTTCGGTGGCTTTGCTTGCTGCTTTGTATCTGCTTTGCTTTTCCTTCAATCACTCCACTCCACTCCACTCCACTCCGCAACGCACCACGCCACAACGCACCACACTCCCTTTATCTGTGCTCTCTTTGGCTCTGCTGCACTTTTAACTTGCATATTAAAAAATAGTTTTTCAATTTTCTCTTAGCAGCTGTCTGCGGAATATCAAAAAGCGCTTGTCGATATGCATAAAATGAATGCTGTTGCCCCGCCATTAGATTAGATATTAGTTCAGACAGCTTCAGCTTCAGCTTCACCTTCAGCTGCAACGTCAGCTTCGGGCTTCCGGCCCCAAAAACTGAAGGTGCAAATCCTTTCCAGACGTTGAAAAATTAGAAATGTTTCGCAAGCGAAACTGTGGATAACAAGCTTGGTTCGCTGGTTCGCTGGTTCGCTGGTTGGCTGGTTGGCTGCTTGCTGGCTTGCATGGCTGATCAGCTGCTTTGCATCAGCAGCAGGTTGAGGTAAACCAATTTGCAGAGTGCGGATTTTCCTTAAACAGCTGTTTGCTGTAAAATAAAAAAAAGAAGAGACACGTCAGCAGGTTAAAAGTGGGTCAGTTGGAAGCGCATAAAACTTTAAATAATAAAAAACAATGATCAGCAATTTGTATTTCAGATTTTGTAAGCTGACTGAAATACTCTATTCGTGAAATGTTGAATTTAGCAGCGATTATAGTTTATTTGAATTTTACCATATTTTTGTTGCCAATGCCAACTCATCTTATCCTTCAGAAAGTATTATTCTAGAACTGAAGTTTCTTTAAAACAAAAAAAATAGAAAACCCATTTTATATTTGCCCAAGTCTTGATCGAATATTAATATTAACTTTCCGTTTGAAATGTTCACTTTCTAAGGTTAGGTTAATTTTCTCAATTTTGCTTGTTGGCCAAACTACATAAATTGTAATAACACAGCCTAATTTAATAACATCAATGATCCCCAAATTAGCACTCACATCAAGCTAAAAACAAATTGCCCATCAAAGTTTCACAAAAGTGCCTTAGGCAACCAACTTCCAAGGTTCCTACAATACAAATTCAGTATTTACGCACACATAGAGAGACCACCAATAATTTTTCTAATACAAAATGTGGTTTAATCGAGAGTGCTCGACTGGAGAATATCCTACTTCCGCATTAGGTTTTACTAGAACACAAACTAAAAACTGTAAGCAATGAATTAATCGATTAATGGGAGTTACGACGATAAGTTAGAGATGAATCCTGTCGCTTGGGTAGTCCATTACACCCCATCGGTATGGGCGCAGGGTATGACAGCGCCCACAAGAACAAGTACAAACGTGGCAGCAACAAAAGGGGGCATAGCCGGCCCAAATAATTGAATAAAAAGCCCAACACAAAGTGATGTAGAAGACTTGAGGAGACTTTATCCTAACTTCTGGCGCAGCTGCGACTGGGAAAATATTATTTGGTAGGAAAGCAACAACAAGAGCATCAAAAGCCAGCTCAAAATGCCGGCGAGGCAACGAATAATTTGTACGCAAATTAAAAAACAAAAAGCGAACCCCAATGAAAATTAAATGAAAGGAGCGTGTGCCAAAGTGTGATTAAAACTTTTTATTCCAACGAGTAATGGGGAGCCGATGTTGCCCCAACATGTGCCAAATACTCGTAATTGGTAATTTCTTTTCCATTGTCATCGAGGAGCGTCGTCATGCGTCCTCGGCGAGTTTAAAATCCACGCTCAATTGGCATAATGCTATAATAAGCGATATTTGGCATGGAATCGTTACACCATCCACCCTTTGGTCAGGGGTTGCACTTGCCACAGACGATGCGTCGCACCTTGTCAAACTTGCAACGTGGCTCGCTTGGCTGTCGTTGCTGGGCTTACAAAGGATTAGCACGGCACAATTTGAATAGGTGGCGCAATTGCGAAATTGTTTCAAGCGATTGCCCAACAAAAAGCAATTGACACCAACCACCACAGACAGACAGACGGACGAACGGACAGACGGAGAGAGAGAGAGAGAGAAAGAGAGAGAGTGAGAGGGAGTGTGAGTCCCTGTCTAAGCCCAGCATTGTCGGCTGTTGCCTTTCCCATCATGCGTAATTCTATTTGTCATTCTGATTATGACATTGTAATGCCTTAATTGATGCCACAGAGAGACACGGCCAAACGCCAAACGCTTCTGTGTTGGGATTCGGCACAGACTGCAAAAGGCAATCAACCCTCTTCCTGAATGACTAGTCGACTATGATGCGACAAACTTCCATTTTCCCTTTTCCAATTTTTTGTTCTTTTTGATTGCATGTTACGTGTCGCGTCTGACAAATCCTATAAACAGCCCGAGGCGCGAGAGCCTTTTTTTTTTTTTTTTGAATGGTGTCTGAACCGATTTGAAACTTTCAATGAATTTTAAATTGATACGGTACAGTGACGTTCGATTGAATAGGGTAACTTGCTGTTAAATGGGAAAAGAAACGATTAACAAATTGTTGGATTATTTCAAACGTTTAATGCAAAGTTTAAAATATTGATTAAGGTAAAAATTCCATCCATCTATGTTAGAGACCAATTCCACTTTGCGTAACATTTTCACATTTCGAAATTCCATTCTTTGTGTTAATTGCTTATCAGCTTATATTTATTTCTCTCTCCAAAATGAATAGTAAAAATAATAAAAAATCTGCCAACAATTCAAAATAAGAAATAGTGTTAAAAATTAAAAGGATTTCGTTTCTATTTTGCTATTAGCATTATTAAAATATAACCAATTATGGAAAAATAATTTATATTATTTTAATTATGATTGTACTTTCTTGAAATAATAGCTGTTTAATACATTGATATTGCTATACTTTTGATCAAATCAAAACCCATTACAAAAACACAAAATACTCTGGTCTAATTTGAAAGATTCGCAGCATTCATACTATGTAAATGTTGAATGTACAGAATGTTGTCGGTTGCGGGAAAATGCAAAGGCGACATTTAGGAATGCGTGAAATGTTGATAGTGGAATAAATAACAATAGACAAAATATTGCAAACATTCTCAAACACATCTCAAAATTGTAATTTCTGCAAAAATGGTTAAAGTAAACCAGTTGGATAACTATTTCAATAACTTAACATAGAAATTGAACTTAAATATATATGCTATATATGCTATGCAGTCACTAAATATCTGCCCAGTTCGTTGCCATTCAGACGTGTGGCACTTTTTATGTGGATGACAACGGTCCTTGGAGCAGGGTAACAAATATGTATGCAAAAGCCGAAAATTGCGTTTTGGGCATGGCAGTTGTTGCTATGGCACAAAACACGAGAACAGCCAAAACAGTAATTTTGTTGCATGCACCACGGCAACGCGTGGACACGCAACTAACTGCGAACTACTACGAAGGACATGTGCATAATTTTGCAACAAAATAAATACATACGAGTGAAGAGGCGGCAGCAGCAGCAGCAACAAAGCAGCAGGCAAATTGCCGCCAAGTGAGAAAAATGTTGCACGCCTTCGTCGTTCCACCTGAGCGACGTTCTTGGGGCGGTTGCGTGTCGTGGCTGGCAACAGGGGAGACCCAGGGAGACCCAGCCAGCCAGTCAGGGGAAGCGGCAGCTGTTCTCGCATTCTAATGCAACGCACAGTGGGCGAGAAATATTGTTGACAGGTGAAAATGTTTTACACACACACACACACACAGAATAAAAAGACAAACAGAGTTAACGGCACTCAAACACGAGAGCGACAGATAAGCCAAAGCCGAACACTTTGCCAAGTCGAGCCGATTAGACACGAGTCCAAACCAGAGGCGACAAAACAGCTGCTGATCACAAATACACAAATACAAAAGGCGCAGCAGTGCTGCCAACTGCCGCCTGCTAAATAGCTGCGATCGATCCTTTTTCACGGCTAAATCGAGGTGTCTTGGTCGCAATTCACAAAACTTTTATTTATAAATCTCTCTTGCCATCCAGTTGCTCTTAATGTACAGCAAAGTAAAATTATAATAATCAATTCTTTAAGTTACAAAAAAGTTCTGTCTATTTTCGTTTAATTTTTGCGGCTAACTGCTTTTCAGAGTACAGCTTGGGCAAAAAAAAAAGGCTTAAGCGACAGCACTGATACTCACCTATCATTCGCTACACAAGGTGGGGAATATGAGGGTTGAGGTGGTGTTAATGGTGAGTTTGGAGTTGGGCAATACGACTTATGCCTACTTCACGTGCTGCACTGCCATTTGGGCCATTTGGGCTGCCTCCCCAGAGGGTCGACCCGCTAATAAGTGAAAGTGTCTGCTGTGTGGCAGGCGGGTGTGTTTCTCAAATGGGAGCACAAATGTTACACAAAAAAAGGGTGAGCTCCTCGGCAGACAGCCTGTGGACCCCATAGACACGCCTGCTGCTTGGGGGTTTGCTTTCAGTTGCAAACCGTGAATAAATAATTAGTTGCATAATAAATAAGAATATTTGTCACTTATGTTCAAATGCGCTGGATTGTCTCGCCTTGTTGAATTACTCATGTAATGAAAATTAACGGCTGAAAAGTACAAATTTACATTTACAATTACTCACCACATTCAGCAGTCGCAATTAAAAGATTAAGAAACGGAAGAAAAATAATGTATTGCTAAATAATTACATTATAACGCTTGATAAGTTATTTCTGAGATTAAATTGGGTATATATTGTATTATAAGGCGTACAAAAGTGGTTCTTTGATGGGTCTTCAAATTGAGACCTATCTAGCAACTCAAAAATTACACTAATTTCGCTTATAATTTGGAAGTATTTGGTTAAACCCTTTTATAAACGATTTTTCATCATTCTTGGCATAAGTCGAACACTAGATCGAGGGGGCTTACCGATTAACAGTCTAAACTTCACATTCCCACAACAAATTCTCATTCTTTAGAGCAGCTAACAAGGTACTTTTTGAATATCATAATTCAAAGGGCTTTTGTTCAATTGCCAAACTTGTATTTTTGCAATTTGCAACTAAATGCAAAGAGAGGCACTTGCGGCAGTTTAATTTAGGCACCTGCTGTTTGTGTTTGCTTTGGACTCGGGCACGTACCACAAAATTCCCAACTTTGCCTCTAATGTTGCTGAAAATTGAATTTCTTATTACAATATTTTGTGTTTGTCTCGCAATATCAACGTAAATGGGAGTAGTCCACTTTCAAATACCCTGCATACAACGCAATGTGCGATTATAGGTTAATTTGATAACGATATATGAAATGGATGACATATTAAATATTGTTATTATATTCTTATTAAATGAAAAACCCAATTTTAAACGTCTTTTTTCGTGAATAACAACTTCGCATGTATTCCTGGTTGCGCTTAACTAATTCATACTATTTTTTTGGACTGATTCTGATCTTTCTAAGTTTTCCCAAATCCATGCAACTACAGTTGGACGATTTTGCATTTTAAAATCCACAGAAATCTTATAAATATAGTGTATTTATTCAATTAAATTAAATTTTACATCCAATATTATTTTTAGTTTAATCTATTTCCTTCAGTTGACATTACTTAAATAAAGTAAAATATAAATTAACCAAAATAAAGAAGAATGCAATTGAAATAAGCAATGCCGTCACATAAATTTCTCACAAGTTGCGATACCCATTTGCAGCAGACGTATTTCATTGGGTACAAAGCCATTGTGTGCATTTGCCTGTGAGTACAAAAAACAACAACTACGTAAAGCATTTCGTTGCGTTGTATTGCGTTGCGTTGCGTTGCACTATGTTGTTACGTGCTTACGTAAACGCTGGCGCCGAAGGGCGAATTTGTTCCTTTGCCATTTATTTATTTGATTATTCGAGTTTTTTCTGCGTGGCGCACAAAATTAAATAAAATGTTTATTCAAACGTTAAAGTTGCTAAAAAAGAAACCAGAAAAGAAAAAGAAGAAGAAGAAGCATGGCAAAGCAACTCGCCCATTACAAAAGTGGACCAAAGCAAGATGTGATGCCAAAGAGGCTGCCAAGTTGTCGCCAACTTTGCTGCGGCTTTGTCCTATTATCTGGAATTACTATTGGCTGACTTTGCGACGTCTATCGTTATCGTTTATCGTTAAAGTGAATCATGTCAACCGCATAAGAGGGAGCTCTTCCCCTCGGCCAAGCAGCCGAACAAACTTCTTGGATTACCACAAAGGTTCTGCAGTTTGCCCATTTGCCTACTGCATTTAGTCTAGGCGGCATTCATTTCTCATTTATCCTGATCCCGGATGTGTCTCCTGCCTTTGTTAAATTTCAAATGCCAGCAGCCCCAAGACTGCTCCAATGAACAACGTGCTGGACTACCGGATACTCTTAGTTATTTGCATTGATATATAGATATATGTATGTACTTCTTTGAACATACTAACTTTTAGTCTTAGTTTATTACTGGCCAATGCACATGTTGCAACTTTATTTCTTCATTTTTGATGTTCGCATCTGGAACTGTGTCCTCATAATTGATAATTAGTGAAACACAAGTTAAAATTAAACACAAATTATTAAATAAAATATGTAAAAAATGATCTAAGCACTTAACTTTGTGCTATTTATATATGTCCATGTGATTTCAGAGACCATAGCGTCTATATAGTCTTTTATCATATCACATTCATCTGCTTTTAATGCCTTTTGCTATATCTCTTACTTCTGAATTTCCCTCTTTAAATTTTTTTTTATATATTTTAATTTTCTCCACAAGATATTAAACTCCCTTTTCAAATGATGTCTTTGATCTACTTCCTACTTTATACAGGTAAATGTTACTTTTTGATCAATTTCCAACTTACTCTTTCTAAAATAATTAAACATTTCTTGTATAATATCTAATATACATTAATTTAATTAAGTTCAAAAGGTTGTTTGTTTAAAACATGGCTTAACAAGGTATGTCCAAGCAATGAAGCTAATAAAAAAAAAATCATAACAGCTGTGACGTAACAAATGAGGGCAACGGGGGGTTGCCCGCAGCTCGTTGCCCAAAAGCAACCACTTCAATTTGGCATGCAACTTTTTAGCAGAATTAAGACATAAAGACATAAAAACATTTTCTGCGGGGGGTTGCAACCCCTAAAAACACTAATGAAGCTATCAGCTCGCACGTACCTTAACAACAGTTACAAAGAAGTTTTAAGTGTGTTTACCGAGAACATAAATTGAAAAACTGACCATATGAGTTCAGTAGCGCTAACTGGGCCAACTTTGATGTTGTGCCTCTGCCCCTGTGCCTCTGTCCTATGTCTGTCTGTCCGCGTGTCTACTAAGCATTTGTTCAAATATTTGCCAGGCCCTTAGAATAAAAGTCATCCAGTGCACAAAAGGGGATAGACGGGTTTAAAACGAGAGATTGAAATCTTTGCATAGTGGGCATTTTTTCGGAATTTAAGGCAAAAAAATTCGTTGCGAGGAGTGAAAAAAGTGTGTGAATAATGAGCTACCTTTAAGTTGATATAAAGAAGTATCGTTTTAGTATGTAGAGCAGATGATAATTTAATAAAAATAAGAGATAAGTTAATACACTAAAAATAAATTTATTTTTATTAATTAAATCATCAAAGAAATAAGAATGTTTGCGAATATGATTGTGCTTACAAATATAATGATATTAATAATTGATTCATTTTTAATGAATGCTATAAACTTGTGCTCAAAAATAATTAAATTACTAAAAACAATAAACTTAATTCTTTATTCCAAACGTGTAAATCAATAAATATTGTTAATAAATATTAATGTGAAATAAACCTTAAAATGAATATATTTTATTAATAAATATAAATATATCATAATACGTAAGAACTATCAATAAAAATACACAAAAATCTTAACAATATTTGCATTTACCGTTTGAACATATATTTCGGTGAATTTAACCACTGTGCAGCGGATCGAGTTGGCAGCCAAAAGGCGCAGAGCAACCACAGCGAATCAAGTGAGTTTATGCGGGTCACCCTCTGTCATATGATTTGTAACAATACAAAAAAGCAACAGCTAGCGAAAAATAAAAAAATAAATAAAAAACACAAGCAAAACCCAAAGAAAAAAGACCAATGCATTATCGAACAGCCGCACAATAATGTTAACGAGCAGCGCTTCCACAGATTACAATCAGTGACAGAAGGCAGAAAAAGGATGTGTTTTCCTCCTGCTGGCTACGGTATGGCTATGGGATATGGCTATGGCTATGGCTATGGCAATGGGTTGGGCTCGACCCGCTTTGGCCAAGTGGCAAATGGACTGTGGCGCATAATTTGGACTCTGTGTGGCACCAGCTGCTGCTGTTGCCAAACTCAGATTTATCGCAGGCAGCAAAAGTAAGTTGGTTGGTTGGCTGCTTGGCTGCTTGGTTGGGGCGGGGTCCCCAATCAATGCAATTTTTGGCGGATGTGGCATATGGTGGGTCATCTGATTAGCTGTGTCTGCCATATGCATGGCAGCGAGAGAGCTGATGTTGCACAAAGCCAAGCGACAGCAGCGATTAGCCAGCTAATTGCAACCAATAACCACTTAAGCTAACGACAATGCGACAAAGCGATCAACAAATGCAAAGCAAAGTTGCTTAACTAAGCCACTCGAAGGCCGCTCGAAAATATTCGTAATTATTTCGATATATATTTATTGTCTTTGAGAAATCGTTGTGAACAGGTCTTTTTTTATTAACTGTATAATCAATTCACTCAATGAATTCAACTGACTTGAAACCATAAGTTTCTGGATTCATTAAGCAAGTTATTCGCGCGTTGCACATCTGGCTCGTTGGTCTAGGGGTATGATTTCCGCTTAGGGTGCGGGAGGTCCCGGGTTCAAATCCCGGACGAGCCCAAGTTAATTAATATTTTTTTTAATTATTACAATATTTATTTTCAACTGAATCGATTTTATCACTATATAGGCAAATCAGCGTAGTCAAATTCTTTCTGTCTGTTTATTATATTTATAGATACAGTTTATTGCAACAATATTTGTTGGTGTTTTCAAAGAGTTCTCGCTGCTAAAAGATTTGGTAAGAAAGATATTACTTTAATTTTCTACGGAAAAATCTATTGGCTGCTTCGAAATTATATTAATATATATGCAAATCAGCCTAGTCAAATTCGTTGTTACAATAATATTTTCTTAATTGAACTATACATATTGGACGTAGAAATATATATTTTTTTATTTGCATTATTTTTTCTTGATTTAGAAAAGTTCTCACCTCTTGCTGATTTGGATTAGTTCTATCTAATCGCAATCAACACAATGAACACACTTGAAACAAACACTCAGCATTTATCAGACGTTATATGGCCTCTTAAGTAACATGAACAATTAAAGTCAGACAACAATTACTTAGAGTCAGGGTGAGGTAAGCCCACACAAAGGCAAAGGCAAGGCTTCGATTACCACCAGACGACGATGTTGACAGGCTGAGCGACAGCCAAGAGTCCGTGTCCAGCAGTTGGAATATGGTCACAGCTGGAGCATTTAACGTGCACATGTCTGGGGATTGGCACTGAACTGATCTGGTTTGGCCTGGTCTGGCCGGGTCTGGTCGGCTCTGGCTTTGTGGCTGTTGAAACAACGCACTCGAGACGACGCAAACGCAGTGAACAATCTCGTCTGAAGCATCCAATGAATTTATATGCATTGTAAATGAACACAACAAACTTTTTGGCTTGGCTGACCCGAATGTCGCTCAAAAACCAGAGCGGGTCAATGTCCAAAAGGGGGGTGGCGGATGGGGCTTATGGCTGTCATTAACGTTTAAAATGCAGTAGACCAAAATCCAGAGCCGGTGCACATGAAGCATCCCATTTGGGCCGATGATGTATCCGATTGCACCGATAACAGCTGGAAACACAGCACGTCCCACGTAGTAAATCCCATTGTTTCGTGTGTTTCGCATGAGGAGTTTGCACTATCGATTTCAATGCCACACAGCAGCCCCAGGCGTCCGACTGTGTTTGATAGCCCAACAGCGAATACTCTTTCTTTCCTGAAAATACTGTAAAGCTGACAAGCTGACAAACCCAGCTCTGAACGGAGAGCAACTGACTCAAAAGGGGTTGCTGCTGGGCTCTGTCTGCGGTTAATTAATTTCTTGTTTTCTTGCACTCATAAAAAAAACCCACCTAAATTATTAAAGTAAAAGAAAGTTAATTTTTAAAATTGAAAGGTTGGTGGATTTTTCTTAAATTTCGAAAAAATATTTATAACAAATTGAAAA
This sequence comes from Drosophila nr. perissopoda 5 BK-2023a, assembly GCA_035044105.1. Lineage (NCBI taxonomy): Eukaryota > Metazoa > Arthropoda > Insecta > Diptera > Drosophilidae > Drosophila > Drosophila nr. perissopoda 5 BK-2023a. The sequence continues at coordinate 5,303,068 of JAWNMK010000122.1, forward strand.
ACATCTTATATTAGCTTTTTTGCTATTATAATAATAATATTATTATTATTATTATTATATTATATTATTATTATTATTATTATATTATATTATTATTATTAAAACAACTGTTTAAGTTGATTTACCAACATTTAGGGTGATTTTTTTCTGAGTGTCGTTGCAAGCACGCGTTTCTGCAATTGATTTGAACCCGTGGCGCATCAATTATTCTCGACTGCGGTTATTCTGAATTTTATTATGAGGCACCGCCCCCTCCTCATCTTCCCCATCACCATCACTAAGAGTACGTTTTTGATGCCCTGCCGGAAACAGGGCTCAGGTTACATTTGAGCAACACTTAGCCAAGCATAAAATGGCCTGGACTGAAACGGGAGTCGAAACATTCAAGAACAGTAGTAATTGCCAAAGAGCAAACCAATTTTATTTATTTATTTTTAATAGTTAATAATAAATTCAAAAACAAAATTTGCCATCTCTAATAAATTTATTTATAATTTGTAAAATAAACAAGACAAAAACAAACTATTTACGTTTGTAAAGACATTTTCTGAGCTTATTTGAGACAGTTGAACTGTTCGCATACTTGTGAGGACTACTGTATTTATGAAATTAACATTTATGTTAGCTTTTGCATAGAGCACCAAACATAACGGGGTGTTGCTAGGCCGCGAGCTTTTAACACTCCCACGCACATACACACATAACCACACACACACACTCACTGTCAACATCACACAAATAGTAACATTTGTTTATTTTAAGAAATCACTTTCTCTGTTGCCGCCTGTTCGCTTTGCTATCTAACATTTTCAGTTTAGCTCTCGATGCTAGTTCTATAAATAGCTTGTACTCACTAACATAAATAGTTAACAGCTGATCGCTAATTCACTACGACGGAGACAGGAGCTGTGTATTCCTATCCCCCTCTTACTGAGATAACACTTATATTATGTGCATATGTGCACGTTTTGTTCATCTCTGAGGGCTTGGGTTCAAATCCCGCTTCTGACAAATGATTTATTTCAATTGATTTTTTTTTTTAAATTTATTCCATATTATTTTCTATTTACATGCAAGTCCCAAGTATATCTGTAACATTTCAAATATAATATAACTCATGCATGTTTAATATTAATTCACATTAACAAGTATTTCGCTCGAATACATTGTTTGACAATAATAATTCTAAGTGTGATGATTGAAGATAAGTTATTTAAATTTATTATTTTTCGAATTGTATTATTAGATTGTTAGTTGGATGTCGGGTATACGGTTTTCACTTTTTTCCAAGCAATTCATATATGTCAGGATGGCCGAGCGGTCTAAGGCGCCAGACTCAAGAGCATTAAACTCTTGCCTATCACAGATAGGTGTGAATGTTGTGAGCGTTCTGGTCCTCTTTGAGGGCGTGGGTTCAAATCCCACTTCTGACAAATACTTTTTTTTTCTTTTTAACATATTCCATGAAAATATCCAGTCTTGCTGTAATATTCTATGTCGTACATTTGATTTAACTCTTCGAGGGCGTGGGTTCGAATCCCACTTCTGACAAGTAGATTTTTTTTTTTTTTTAAGTATTTTATGAACATTTTCAATTTTTCTTTAATATTTTATATCCCACATTTGATGTAGCAATATACGTAATAATGCATGTTTAATATTATTTCATATAAACACATCTAACGCATTTTTATTTTTCGAATTATGTTAGTGGATCCTTGCTTGGCTATCAGGTACACAAATTTCACTTTTTTCCACCAGCCGACGACATGTCAGGATGGCCGAGCGGTCTAAGGCGCCAGACTCAAGAGAAGTAAAACTCTTGCCTATCACAGATAGGTGTGAATGTTGTGAGCGTTCTGGTCCTCTTTGAGGGCGTGGGTTCGAATCCCACTTCTGACAAAGATTTTTTTTTTCTACAAATGATTTTTGCTTAAGCAAAGATATAGAAAGATAGATAAGTAAATGACAAGATAAATGATGTCAACCTGTAAATTAACTTTAGCATATATGCAGTTATTTGCCGAGAAATTGTTTACAAATAAACTATTAAAGCAGACTGCGCAACATTTTTAAACAGCCTTTTATAAATAATAATAATAATAATAAATATGGGATTATTTCACGAGTCAATTAATAATAATCTTTTAGAAAAATAGATGTATTATTATTATTTTTATTATTATTATTGTTGGGATATATGCAGTGGGACCTGCTAGACCTTCTGAGGCCCGAATTCAAGAATCTTTCTCGAATTGAGGGCTTGAACGACTTTGGAGCTCAAACCATGATTCCCTAGGATACGACATATCAAGTTTAGATAGGTGATTTCTTAGTCTAGGCCTGCTCTTTTATTTATATATTATAATTATATATTTATACATAATACATAGATCCAATCGGATTACAAATTATTTTTCTTGTGAAATTTTCTTATTTTTTTTTACCAAGTATCAAGAAGAGTATCTCAAAACATGAGTGCTTTTAATGATTCACACATTTATCTAAAATACCCTCATCGTGGGGCAACTATATCAAATAGCTCCCATAGTGACAATCGACATAAAATATGCTGAAACAATATAACGGCACAAATATGGAATACATAATCTTCGGCGTGCTTAAAACAGTCTTTTTTTTTCTTGATTTATCACAATTTAAACTCTATTTATATAAGGTACGCCTAATTCCCATTTTGTACTGCAGAACTTCGCCTTTAAGTAAAATAATTTTTTATGCTGCAGCTGTAAAGTGAATATGTTGTTTATTACTTGGACTGCCTCAATGTGGATGTGTGTTCCATTAATTTCCAGCTGTTGCAGATATCCTGAGCTACCCCGGCGATAATCCTGCGTTCTCATAAACAAATCGCCTGCTGTGGCCCCTTAAAACCCAGCACGCCTGCAACTAATTAGTTTGGTTTTTGGTTCCATTTTTTTTTAGGACTATCCCTGGAACACGTGCGCGCCTCCGCCGACTCATTGTCCGTCCCAATTGATAGGGGAATTTTTCATTCTCTCGACTACACTTGAATGCACTTGTTAAAGTTCCGAGCTGCCACCTACGTTCGGTTTGCCACAAGAACAGCAGCAACAATCAACCCAACAACAACTGGAGAAAGTCAAAGACACGCGTGTCACAATGGACACACTCACACACCCCCGCTCCACCCCCTTCCACCTCCTTTCCCCAGCACCATTGCACTGTGCAACGAACAACTCGAAACTCAATTTGAATCCAGTGCATATGCAAAGTGTCACGTAATTTCAATTACACAGCATAGAAAACGCAAAGAAGAGAAGCAAAAAAAAAGCAAACTAAGAACGGCAGAAAAAAGCAAGACGTGCGTGCCCGACTAGAAGATGCCCTGCTCTCAGCCATCAAATTGTTATTTATGGCTCTCTTTGTGTCGACTAAGATCAATCGACACAGAAATATTCAATACATTAAAATTAAAAATAAAATTTAATTTTTAAAAATTAAAATTGTAAATTTATATACAAGATGCCCTGCGGGCAACCATTTTTAATTAATTATTTATTAAAACTTATGCATATTAAATTAAAATTTCAATTAAATTAACTTTTATAAAATTTCTATTTGTATTCGCAAAATTGGTTGAGCACTTGTTGCATGCAGTAAAATTCGAATCTGATCAGTATTTGTATTTCTTCTTCTTACCGGATCACCTAATTCAAAATTGATTTAAATGTCAAAAAATTTGTAACTATAAGAAGGTAATGAAAATAGCAACGAAAATGTTGAAAAATAGAAAAACTGCCTACATTTGCATAACTCGATGATGTCCATTCTACCCCATTTTCACTTGGTACAGGGTATAAAAACTCTCGCTGAGTTTATAAACTAAGCCAAGAGTGACGCTGGTGCGTGGCATGCCCCCAAAGTGGACGCTTCAAGCGCGCGTAGCATGTCAATCATGAATGCACTTGCTGCCTTTAGCAAAAAGGGACAGAAACAGAGAGAGTGAGAGAGACAGAGACAGAGTGTGAGTGAGAGAGAGAGGGAGGGCGGGAGCGGATGTGTGCGTGTAAAGTCTATTGACTTTGTGCAACAATGGCTTAGTGACCCATAATGCGTTTGACAACAAGTCGCGTCTCTCCTTCCTCCTTGCCACTCTTTCTTCACACGGCTCGCAATCTATGTCTCAGCTCTGAGGCGTCTCGCCCACGCGGCCTGGCTTAGATGCGCCGCATTGTCAACGTTCAATGTTGTGAGCTGGTTTACTTCGTGTAGACCGGGCTTATACGGGGTATATTAGTTCAGAGTGGACAGCAAGTTAGATATTATTCTTCCATTTATTTATTATGATAATTTATTATTTATTATTATAAATATTTATGTGCGTGCGCAGTCGACTGGCTTTTGATCGATGATCTGCTGATATCGCTACTGACTCGACTACTGCATACCCAGCAGCATCGGAACAATGTCAAACAGGGTTGCCAGATAGCTTTTATCCATTTGTTTTCTATTTTAAATCGTACATCGCTAAGTGCAGAAATATGATTGTTTTTTTCTCTATATTTGTTTCACTTTTGCCAATTTATTTGCCTCGATTTGCTTCAACAAATGTTGTTTGTTTTTACACTAATTAATTTACACTTACACTAATTTAATTTCAAGTGTGTCTTATTGAAAAGTCATTTTAATGGATGCTTTCGATATATTTCATTTATACGGCTTTATGCGAATAATATTTCTAAGTAAGTAAGTAAATAAGTGGTAAGTATCTAAATATTTATCTTTAGTAAGTATTTGATTTCATAAATGTATCTCAAGTAAACTGAATATTTAATATGCTTAAAGTTTCGACCTCTCCTGTCTCTAAATTTATAAATTATTTTTTCATTTTAAATTATTCCGTTTTTTTTTAAGTTTAATATTATTATTTGCTATAATCTATTTATTAGGTTTTTTTATTATTGCTTTTTAATTTTAAACTTAAATTTACAATTTTAATTTTATTTTTATAAATTTATTTATTTGTTGTTTTCAATTAAAACTTGTTATTATCATTAAAGAATATAGTTTCAATATGGTCGCATTGTCTCATATTTTGACAAAAGTAAATCATTCAAATATAATCCATTTTTTATAAAGAATGGCTTTTAAAAAATCTTTTATTAAAATTATTTATTTTAATTTGATTCAAATGAAATTGGTTTCAAATTACGCAGATTTATTTTCCAAGGTGTGAAAAGGGTATCGCTAAGTCGGGCACTGATTGCGAGGAACTCTCAATTGTTTCGTTTACTAGTTCCGTACTTTAAAATTTCGGAAATTGTAACCGTTGCCAGGGGTAAGGGTTGGGGTGGCAACAATCGGTGCAGCGTGGCAGAAGGGTGGAGTTCGGCTGAGGGGCATGAGTTGTGCGTCTGCGCAGCTGCATTTTGGCGTAACTAATTTGATGGCGTTACAAATCCGTTGAAAATGCTGCTTGCTGATGTTTCTGCCGCACCGAAATTGATTTTTGCTTGTTACTCTTGTTACTCATGTTTTTGTTGTTGATGTTGTTGTTGTTGTTGCAGCTTACTCGCTTGACATATGGACTTTTTGGTGGCGGACACTAACAACAGGTAGCAGTGGCCATGGTGGCTAACCACAAGCCTTTTGTTCCGCACAAAATGTTGCACAGGCCGGCGTCAGCGTTATACGTGTGCAACAGTCTCCCCCCTGCAGCAACAACACCTGCCCCATAACAGCAGCTAGTTTCGGCCGTATTTAGCGGTTTTCATTGCATCATTAATTTTGATGTGCTGCCCGAACTAAACGGACTCTCAGCTGGATACCAAAGGCGAGTCGTGGCGACAGGCTGTTGAACTTTGCATATTTACATACTTATATTTGTAAATATTTAAATATACATCATTATGTAAAATGATTATATTTAATGTTCCCATTCCACTTTCTATATTCCATTGTTATTATATATATTATTCCATTACATTCATGGATGTACATTCGACATTCGCAACTAACCATAAAATGGAAGTTAAATTTCTAAATTTATTTCTTAATTTTTGGTCTGCTTACAGAAAGGTGTTTATCGAGTCTTGTGGAATCGCGAAATGTTGAAAATATTATTATTGGGCAACCAGCATTTTTTTTATTTGATTGAAAAATATAAAATATATCTGCTAATTTGAATAAATTATCCAAGTTCTAAGCAGACTCTTTGGACCCTTGCAAATATTCTTTTATATTCTTGCAGTAACATTTTTATTTTTATTATAATATATAGTTGTGAAATCTGAAGTCGTAACTAGCTAGCATCTCATAAGCAGAGGAATGTGACATAAATATCATAGTAAAATTAAGTTTAACTCGTACTTTAATGCGATTATTATGCCAGCACTTGATTTATAGCTTGTTTCCTTTATACTTTTTTTATATGTATTTTACTGGAGATCTTTTTAGTTCTTTATATGTATATTCTAATATATTTCGAATGCAGTTGAAATTCGTTTGCAGGGAATTAAACTAATCTGACAAGCTTGGAAAATCATGTTATTTAAAAATGCAAACATTGAACTGAAATTGGACCGCTTGCTCAAAGCAAGTTCTCGGATTAATTTTTTAAGTAAGAAAATGTTGTAATAACACACTTAAATTAAGAAACACATAATCCATTGCTGCGTATTAGCAGGTCAAGGTGAAAATATTTAATTCTGAAGAGTAGTTTTTTATTTTTTTTTTATTGATAGACTTATATGCAAAGAGAGACCTTTTTTTTAGCACTTCAAAACCCGCTGCCAAAAAAAAAATGAAGCAAGTGCATTCAAATATTTCTCAACCTTTTCAGGCACTTTGTGTATGCCACATGCTCTCGAATTGACTGCGAAAACCCAAAACCAACAACAAAAAAAAGAAAAAGAAAAATGCAAAAGAAAAAGGAAAAATCTTATGCTGACACTGACAAGTCGTGTGAAGCACACCTGCAAGAGTCAAGCACAGACCGCAAACAGAAACCAAAGTGGAACGTGGTTTGGGGTTAGGGGGTTTGGGGACCGCTGCTGCCGCTGCTGCTGTGGTGGAAACATGTTGCAAAATGCAGTCTTGGATTCTGTCCGCTTGTCAGCTGCGTCGTCGACGTGGCCTTAAAATGAGTGCAACATTGGCTGTCTGACTGTGTGCCACAAGCTGGCGTTGCGCCAAACTAGCAAACTTGAAGTAGTGCAACAACAAAGAAGCAACAAAAAAAACAAGAATTGAGAAAAATCAGCCACAGCTTGTTGCAATCCCAGCCTAAGGCCTTTCGCTACTTGAGCACAGAAACACACACACACGCAGCACGCAGAAGTGCCACCATGGGTGGTGGGCTAGGGTGGTGCCACAGCTCAGTCCGGGCCGAGGCATTGTCCTTTGCCACACTCCACAGGCGCTGCGCGTGCCCAACAACCACAACACAAGCCATCCGTGTGGCAGCGTCGGCGGCTATCCGTAACAATGTTGCACACTCAAGACGCAACGCGCGCCCGGTATTCGGCTAAGGCGATAATGTGACAAGGATAACGAGCTAGCCGAGCAGCAGGCCAGCTTGTTATCATCGTGCCCCAGCACCAGATACGACCAGACTTGCAACTCCACTCCATTCCACACCACTCCATTCCCAAGGACAGCTCTTAGTCGATGTGCGTAATGCGCTCATTACGTGACGGCATCGCCAACGCCACCAACTGGCAATGTTGCAAGTGGCAAGTGGCAAGTTGCAAGTGGCAAGTGGCTTAGTGACTGCTGTTCTCTGTAGTTGCTGGACTCTGCCGCTGCCTCACTTTTCGGCATTGGTTTAAGGTCCAAAAGCAAACACGACATTTTCATGCCACAGTTGCATGCCTCTCCTATTGCTTTCCCATCGTGCGGTTCAGTTGCAGTTGCTCCAGCTAATTAGACAATTGTCTGAGCTTAATGCTGTGCACCATGAGGCAAATGGATCTACGCATTGCAATTCTTGGGCTCAGCTTGTCTCGACTGTGGCATGTGGCATGTGGCATGGAATGCCAATACATATATTGTAAATTGATCGAATTGCTACGAAAGCAAGCGATAGTTGCAGCCATTCAAATGTTGCCAGCTAGACAGGGGCTTGTAGTGCATGCTGCAGCAACAGGCTTAGCAAAGCAGTACAGTCAGATGCCACAGCAAAAGTTGGATTTGCAAGGGTTAAAGCGCAAATGACTTCAAAAATGCAGCTATAAGGATATATAGGTATATATGTATGTATAAGTAATGGAAAAAATGCAAATGGTTTTTCAGGATCTGTATCATGTATCGGCTGGCAAATGCGCCAACAGCTATGGGACATAAATCTGTACAGATTTTTGGCAATTTTGTATACCCTGCACCCATTACAAATGGGCAAAAAGGGTATAATGCATATATGTATATGTAACAGGCAGAAGAAATCATCTTCGAGCCCATAAAGAATATATATTCTTGAGCAGGATCAACAGCCGAGTCGATATAGCCATGTCCATCTGTTCGTCTGTCCGTCTGTTTATATGAACAAGTGGATCTCACAGATTCAAATTTAGAATATAGTTTCTCGAATACCAGGCGCAGATCAAGTTTGCTTTATTTTTATCGATAATGACCACCGTCTCAGGAATATCAATACATTTCGATTTCCGATAGCAATACATGTTTTTTTTTTACTCTGTAGGCCCTGTGTCCCTGAGTGCACTTGAAGACCTGCTCACATTTGGGTGCAAGACTTTTCAAAGGGAAAATTGGCAATAAAACTAGAATATATTTATCAACTGGGTACAGGGTATATTGTAGTCGAGCTCACTCGACTACAGCGTTCTTACTTGTTAATATTTAGACTTGGATTTACTTGTCAAAATTAATTTTACTTGTAACAGTTCCAACAAATTGAAGCTTGTTTGCTCTAGAAGTGAGCAAAGCTAGATCAATTTTTTTTTATTTTTTTTTTATTATTTATTTATTAACGAAAATAATATTTAATTTGAATTAATTTAGTTAAATAAAAACTAATGGATTCTTTACTTTTTTCATTAAAGTGGGCGAGCAAAGCATTTGTTGCTTGGTTTACATTTTGGTACTTTAGTTAGTTAATTTATTATTTAATTTAACTATTATTTTCTGTTTAGATAGATATTAGTCGACATTAAATAAATAACTAAAGATTTATATAGTAAATATATATATTAAATATGTATTTATAGATACATAACTTTATATTTATTATACTTTCTATTGAGCATGGTTATCTGAGCAATTTTTACGGCCTGCCTCTGTCTGGATTCGTTTTCCCAATTTGAAGTCTGGAAGTATTTGAGCGTGTTGCAAGTGCATTGACCGTCACTTAAACTGCCTTGCCACACATCACATGAGACTCAATTTACATATGGCCTGAAAGAAGAGCGGCCCATTAACTAAACTGCGCCTAATTAAGAGTTTATCGAGCTTGAAATGCAAGTGGAGGCAGCTGCGCTAATTAGCTCGGCTCTCACAAGCAGATCCGAGACTGGAGACCAGCAACAAGCCATAAATTTTCATAATTTGACAAAAATTGCACATCATTTCTAATGACGATCAAAATCGCCAGGTTACACAATCCTCGAATCTGGCTCGCTCTCTCTCTGCGGAGACTGATTGTGAGAGTTGCGGTCTATTAATTTGAAATGTCTCGAGATAAATTACTAAATGACTGCCGCTTACGTGTGATCCATCCATCAATGCCATCATTAAGCCAAAACATTTGACAGAAAACGGAATGACGACGCTGGCGCAGACGATGATGAAGTTGAGAGGCGCTGCCTGAGAGCAGCGGGGCTGGGAACTTAATCGAACCCGGGACAGGACAGGCCCGTCCAGACCTGACCGGGTCCAACAAGAGCTACTCATTTAAAAAAGCGGCAGCCGGGGACCCCACAGTGTGGTTGCTTGTGTGTGACATGATGACGACGACGACGACGACGACGACGTCCACGTCGTCATCAACATCAACATCAACATTGTTGGTCGCGAGTTGCTCGGCGATTCGTAGGGTGCTGTCGCTAGGCATCGGCAGAGGCAGAGGCAGTGGCATAGTCAAAGCCCAGCCCTGGTTGTAGCTACTCTCTGCACAAAGGGAGCCGCCAGCGTTGCCGTTGCAAAAATATTTTAGCTGCCGGTCCCCCGGGCGACTATGTTGACTGCACTCAGGCGTGTCCAGGTATTTGTTGTTGATTATGTTGATAAGTGGCCGCCACATACTTTTCAACTGCACTTGTAATAATTTGTTTGCCACTCATGTTTGGCTTTTTCTACATTGCTGTTGCCTGTAATCAATGCCGCTGTGAAGTGAGGCAAGTAGCTCGAGTCACATTCCGCACTGGCAGCGGTTGTGGGAGCCTCGTTGGGAGCCAATCGTTACCCCGATTTCCAGGAACTCTCCTCGACTCCACTCATTGCGTGCTTCTCTCTGCTGCTTTCTTATCTTTCTGATTTTATTTTTATTTTTTCTTATTTATTTTTGTTGTTTTATTTATTTTTTTGGTATTTTAATGAGCTTGCCTTGAGTTTCAGCTAAAAAGGTCCAACATGATGTGCTCTTTTTTTGTATTTATCATTGATGGGCTTTGACAAAAAGTTTGCTTGTTATTGGCCGCATTTCCGATGAGTTCACAGTTTAATTCTAATCCCTGTTGGCATTAGGATAATGTTTGAAATGTAAGCTGAATAAAAAATGTGAATTACATTAACCAAATATAAAATTACTCCAACTAATTAAGTTTAATTTGAACTGCTTTCGACTTTTCCAGTTCAAATAAGTTTTTTCAGCGTTTTCCACAATTCATGCAACAAAATGTTGAACCATTTTGCATTTAAATACTCCCAGAAATCTTATAAATATTTCTTACTTATTTAATTTGTATATAATTTTAAATTCTATCTTAAGTTTAAGTTTACTTTAATTCAATTTTTTACATTAAATAAATAAATAAATAATTCACCAACAAATTAAATTAAAAGCATCCGAATTCAATTAGATTGTTTCAGCCATCAATTATTAAAAACCGAAATTGGTAAATAGTTTAAGCAAAGTGAATCAATTATTTCGAGTTCCAAAACAAAAGAGCATCCATAAAATTCGTAAAAATGTTCTTATTCAATTTTAGCTGCAGCAAATTAATTAAAAGTTGCCTTATCCACTTTCATCTTGAAATTTTATAATTTCCTATGCATTTCACATGAGGCAGAGCCCAGTTGAGTGCACACCCACTTCACCTGAAGCCTAGATCTTTTTTGTTGCCCCAGTGCATCATTGTTTGCAACATGAAGCGTCCTGTTGCACACACACACACACACACACACACGCACAAAGCTGCTGCAAGTAAATTTGATGCTTTATTATTTTTAGGTCAAAGTTTTTAATAGTTTTGCATGCAGCTCAACTTCTTGCCGCTTCCCCAACAGAGTTGCCTGCCAGTGGCACGTTCAACGTATGGGGATTCCTGTTCGGTGCCGTAGTTAATTAAATGTTGATCAGATTTAATTTGTATTGTACTCGGTTGGCTTCGTACTCGCATACCTGGCAAATCAATTACAAAGCCTGCCCCACATTGGTCGCCTTTAACAACTTTTAATTGCAACGAGAAGGCACGAAATGTCAACGGATTTTTCTCTGCTTTGGCTTTGGCTTTGCTTTTGGCTTGCCATATTTTTTGGCCTTCTTTCGACTTGGTCCGCAGGTGCCTTTGGCCAACACACAACAAAGCCGCTTTGCTCCTTGCATTCGAACTCCATTCTGCGGCTAACCTAGAAAAAAGTAACAAACGCCGTCTTTTTAGTTGTGTTTTTTTCATGTATTCTGGTTCAGGTTTTTTGTCTTTTTTTTTTTTGGGTTTTTTTTTTTGGCTTTTTTTGTCTTTTTCTTGGCTTTTTTGTCTTTTTTTTGTATGTTTTTTCTCGTTGCCGCATTTAGTGAAAGGCACAAAAACCACGATGACGTCGTTGCTATCGTCGCCGCTTTGAGATTAGTTACACTTGTGCTCCATTTAAATGGCATGGCAACTAAATTATGCGAAGTTCTCTACTCTGATACCCTGCACTTAGAAAGTGCATCAAACTGGGTGTTATTGAGTTGTACCAAAAACAATGTACAAGACAAGACTGCAGCTGTCTATCTGATGATCAAGTATATATATACATATATATATATGTATACAACATTATTATCATTCATGTATTTATTTATTTTTTATATCATATTTATTTTTATTTTGTTTTTTTTTTTTGCTTTGACAGACATTTGAGCTTTCATTAAAACTGGCTCTTGGAAATTGAGAGACTTTCCATAACCACTAAGCGCGTTCCCAAATGGTTTTCAAATAAAATTGCTGTGTCATCGAAATCGATTCCATTGTATGGAACTTGGATGTCCCAGAAACATTTGGTTTTGTTTAAAGTAAATGCATATTTAGACAGTATTTAAGTAATCGAAACACACACAATCAAATCTATTTTTATACTATAATATTTTAAATTTTTTTATTTTTTTTTATATTTATGGAATTTTTGCATTCAAAGAATCAGTTTGAAAATGTTTTCTTTTTAAAGTGTTTTGCATTTTGTTTGGTTTTTAGTTAATCATTATTTATTAATATTTAAATTATAGATATTCCTAAGGCCAATTTTACACATTTGAATATAGTTGGTGTATATAATTTATGCAGTTCCTATTTTATATCTATTTGGTGTATATAATACATAGTTTTAGATATAATATGTAGTTCTTATTTTATGCAAAACGTATCTTTTCGCCAGCCATTTTAAGGAATGAAGTCTGAGTCTAAGTCGAAACTCTCAAAGTACTCAGATACATGAAAGTCTGCTTGATTTCTGGGTGCAGGGTATAATTCTGGTTGAGTACTATTTAGTAGAGCATTCTTACTTGATTTGCTTTTTTTGTGCTCTTTGTTTCAAGCTGCTGTTGAAAAGTTTTTGCAACGACTCGAAAGAAAAATAGAAAGTGGTTGAAAAACCAAAAAAAAAAAAAATGCAATCAAAGTGTTTTTGCAGTTGATGTCGACTGCGCCCTTTCTCTAGGAGAATGTCGCTCGATCTGGGCAGGAAACTTTCGCCAGGAATTCTGGGCGTGTCATTGGATAGAGCACTTAGTTGAAGACCTGAAGATCCGGTCAGTGTACATATGAAATCATGCTGAAACATGTGTGACTGAAACTGATAAAGTAATGACTTATCTCATCTCTAAGCATCCAGCTAATGTAATGCATTTTGAATATTTTCCTATACATACATATTATTCATTGTTAGGCACTTACCGCTGCATAGAAATAGCTTGCAACTGGCACCCAACTAACTTGCAACTAGCCACCCAGAGCAGAATCTGTGCAAAAATAAAAGTTATGATTTAGAAATTAAAGTTTGCTCGGCTAAAGTTTAAAATGTGGGAAGAGTTTTTTAGCTGAATACCATAAAAAATGGCTACCTAATGATAAAAGTCGAGGAAGCCGGGTTGCTCTAACTGATCCATATGGGAAAATATGGAAAAGTTGGGAGCATGTTGCAAAGTTTGGCAGCCAGCAAGCGATGCGTCGGATATTAAAAAGATTTTCAAAAAATGTGCCGAGACTTGGACAAAATTTAAATCTGTTAAATTGTGGATGGAATTATTCCGGCATACAAAATATTTATGCAAGAGTTTAAGTGCTTGCACACTTTATTATTGTAGTACTATATGCCATTCTATATATATATATATATTTATATGTGCGTGAATCCATCTTGGTTGCAAGTGTTGGACAATGCCACAAAGCAGCCGCATAGCTTCGCATAAAACAATTGCACCTGCATTTTAGCCTCGTTTCAATGCCAAAATTAATATGCTACCATAAACTAGCCAGAACGGGCACTGACTATAAATATATATATCTATATATATATAAATATATCTATATATGTATATCTGTACATATATGTCTTTAGACCATACGCAGTCTTGCCTCGGGCGAGTCCGAAACCATACAGAAAGAACATGAACATGTAAAAGAAGAAGAACAAGTGGCAGTGGTAGTGGCACTGGCAGCAGTGGCAGCAACCACAACTATGCACATGGCCAGGAATACTCCCTAGGTGAAAGTATGTGAAAGCATGCCATAAATCGTTTGCCTGCTGCTCTGATGTTGTGGGTGGTTATACAACAGAGATAAACCCCACTCGCTGCCTCTCCCTCTCTCTGTGTTGTGTGTGTGTGTGTGAGTGTGTGGCATGTTTGTATGTTGGTGTTGGCAAAAGCTACAGGCGATTAGAATTGATGTGGGTTACTAAGCAAACATGAAAGGCTATTACGTTAAGCGTTACGTTATGTTGCGTTATGCTGCGTTGCGTTGCGTTGCGTTGTGGAATTTTACGAGCTGGCTGCAACTTTTATTGGAAGCGAAATAGTTTTGACTTGGCTAAGTCGGTGAGTTGTTGCTAGTTGAAATATAAATTTCACCTGGATTGAAATATTGGAATTCTTCTTTTCCATTAGTTTGTTGTGTTCGCAGAGATTTGCTAATTAGCCCGCAAGTTCGGTGATAATTATGCTGAATGTGGACAAACACTGCAAATCCAATCAGGATCAACATTGATATAGCTGTCAGATTGACCGGCAAGTTGGATTGCGCTCCGATAGACTGCTCCTGGTTGACCTTTCCTTCCTAACTAATCATGTCAGGTGTTATTTCTATAGTTCAATTACAAAATTGTGGGATTCAGTCGCCTGCATTAACAAGCTAAAATCAAATCCCCTAAATTCCACCATAAAAGAACGGCCAATCAGGTAGGACTTGAGCAGTAAATACTGCGCCGAAGGTAGTAGGGACTTAAGCTTAAAAAGCAGGCCATCATGCCATACGCGATCAAACGCTTGCTGGATATCCAGGAAGACAGCAGAGCTGTACTGCTTATTTTCCAAGGCCTCGAGGACATGCTGAACTACTCGATGAAGTTGCTCTGGTGTACCATGGTGATGCCCAAAGCCAAGCTGATGATCAGGAATGGCACTCTTGAACCCACTTACTGCCGACAATCTTAGATTATACGGCCTGCCAGGTGTCGGAATCATCGCAATCACAGCACACTTCCACGGAGTGGGGAAGTGGTGGAAGTAAGAATTATAGCCTGAAAATCGATATATGGGCATAGGTCGAAACTTCAAAATGCCATAACTTCTTCAAAACTCAACTGATTTTAAAAAGCAAGGGCTTTTTGATCATAGTTTTGCCCCTAAATCAATCGTACATTTAAAGTTGAAAACGAAATTTGAGGTCGGAAGACAAGTAAAAATTATAGCCCGAAAATCGATATATAGGGGTATGGGCATAGGTCGAAACTTCAAAATGCCATAACAGTCGCCTGCATTAACAAGCTAAAATCAAAACAATCCGATAAACTAGATATTATTCCTCGTATAAGCCTTCTGTAGCACTTTCTATTGTTAACACTAGAGTTGATCATGCAATGAATCCAGATTAGTTTATTTCTATAATTTAGAACTCAATTTTGAAACTCTTGTGTCGAGATTAACAATTTAGCAGGCACTTCTGCTCAACTGAGTTGTTGCCAGGTTTTACCCAATCAGAAATGTTGGACCAACTAATTCCCATAAATATTAAATCAGATTCTTAATTTTAGCATCATTTATTTAATATCATAATTATGTTTAGTTTATTCTGTGTCCAATTTAAATAAGTAAATAACCAAATTTATCGAACTCTACATTCTTCAGATTCAAACAGCAGCTCAAAGGCACTTTCAAGCAGCATTGTGTGGCAATCAAAACGCTGTGCAGCGAACACCTGTTGGAATCTAACAAGATATAGTTTTATGGGTGCACTGGCAATTTGTCGTACATGCCACACTACAAGAATTTGGTAAATGCCAGACAAGGTATAAAAAAGCAGGCACAACAAAGTGCATATTGCTATAAACATAAAAAATAAATATAAAAATAAATATAAATATATATAAAAAACAACTGAACAACCTGAACAATAACTGAACTTACAAGTGTTGCAGCTATTTTTTTTTTTTTCGTTTTTTTCTTCTTTAACGTCCAACTGTGATTTTTGGACAGAGACTGCGAGGCAGCAACAAAACGAATTTGTTGTTGTTGTTGTTGTTGTAGTTGTGGCATGTGTAAGTGTCTATGTTAATTTGATGTTGGTGTCAAATGTTTTTGTTACTTGGCTCGTAGCTTTTCAATTTTTTATGGGCTGCAGTCGGCTTGCGCTTTTATGCCTCAAGGGTAGACCCCCTCTGCCACCCCCCTCTATCTTTCTCCCTGCAGCTGTATATATATATATATATACATATATATATGTGTATGTTAAGCTGTCTGTGTCAATCTGTTTGATTTGCTTTTGATTGTGCGCACTTATGTCTCTATTGCCATCGCCGTATGGCATGTAATATAAATTATTTATGACAAACACACACATCGAGCAATTCGTAATTGCACACACACACACACACACACACGCACACACACACACACACGCACACACACTTGAATATGTCTCTATAAATGCATTTAAACAATTATTCATACAGATTTAAGTTTGTTTGAGGTACTTTTGAATATTTTCGGATTTGCCATCGAGTGCAATTCGAGAATTGAGGTGCAATCAGAAGCAGCTTTTGGGGCAAAAACATTGTCAAGTGGCACAGTCCGTAAATGAGGCACTTGTGAAATCGTAAAAAGAGCACTTTTAAATGCAAAATTGGCAAATGAAAATATGGCAAAGTCAATATTGCATTTAAATTGCAATTAATTGACAAAGCCTTTTGCAATTAGAAACTGCATTTATTTATTTTATTTATTTAAATTGAATAAATATCAAATATCCAAATGTCAAAATGCGATTTTATTTGATTTTCAAATGTGAATTTTAGGAAATGAATATTTCAGGTTTTTGTTAAATGACTTACTTCATCATATACATATATATATATATACATATATTAAGATTTGCTTATTGCTCTCCACAGACATTTGACCCGCATTTGAGGAGCTTACTTAATGGACCTTTGTTGCAACCACTTTGGCTTCACTTTCAATTTTTTGCTTCATTATTTAGTGATGGTATTCCCCTTAAACATATTTTTTTTGTTGTTTTGATTCAGTTTTTGGGCAAAGAAAACACAATCAATTATTCTCGGCACAACGAGCAAAACAAAGTCATTTATTATGCGGCAACTTATTTGTCACTATTTTGTGCACTTGTTAATATATATTTTGCGTTGCACGTTTTGTTCTTACTTTTGGCACATTTTTCTGCTTATCGGCCCGCAACGTGGCAAACACACATCTCAGATCTGGGCGCATAATTAATTTGGCCACAAAGACATCCAACTACCGTTGGCCCCAAACAATGGCAAACAAATTGATTAATGACAGCGTATTAAACAATAATCGAGATAGGCCACGGACCCCGCTCGGGACCTTACGGGGGGCGGGGCAGCGCGGTGCGGAACTGGTCGGAGCTACCAACCGAAAAAAGAAAAAAAAAATAAGTTTCGCCCACGCGCAACATTTTTTTCGCTTGCCACACACACAAAAACAAAAACAAAACCAAAAAAAAAAGGAAAGGTTTTATCAACGACCAAAAATATTTGCTGTTATTGTTATTGTTGTTATTGTTGTTTTTGTTGTTATTGTTGTTATTGTTGTTATAGTTGTCGGAGTTGTCCGCTCAAAACAATTCATTTAAATAATAGCCGGGCCACTTCCCAGGCCAACCTGGCAGCGGAGGAAGCACATCATTTTTCATATTCTTCTGCGGCGACCCAGCACGGAAATTAATAATGTGTAATTAATATTTGCTTAAGCGGATTCGTAATATGCGCACACTTAGCTATATATATACATATATATATATATATATATATATAGGGCATAGATAATTGCCTTATGTGGCTAACTATTTGGCATTGGAAATGATGCTCTACAAATGGAAGCCACAAAATATTATAATAAATATTAAATTAAATTAAATTTTAACTGCTATAAATTAAACGTCTTTTTCCAATATTTTATTAAATTATTATTATTTTAATTAATTCTTAATTATTAATTATTGTTTTTGCAGTATTTGGAGGAAACTCGCCTCTCTTTTTGCTACTTTTTATGACATTTTCTATTGAAAACTTTTTGCTTATCTCTAGAAATAAATGAAAATAAACCAAAAAAAAGCTGATTTTATATTTAGCTTGAATTCGCATTCACGTGGCTAAATCAACATTTGTTATATGCACAAAATATATTTGTCAAAACAGAAAATTATTTTAAGATAAATGTTTTGATATATATTCTCAATTAAGCATTATTTTTGGTCGTTGAAAAATAAAAGAAAATAATTCAAAAAAATGTTCATATTTATGCTGCTTAAATTTAAATTAAAAATATGTAAATATGTAAAAAATAATTACAAATTAAATAAATAATTATTTATATGAGTGAGTTATGTGAAATTTAATATAATAATATTTTTAAATGAATTATTTGCTGATTAACTCAATTTATTAACTCAATTTATTAACTAAATGCAAAAGAATTGTTTGGCTAAAATTTTAAAGTCTTTTTCTATTGTCTGCCAGAAGCGAATTTCTGCTCAAAATCACAATTTAGCTGCTTAAGCTGACTTTTGGGCTGATGATGTCCTTTTTAGAGTGTACTAATTATCCTTATCGAGATATTTGCTGCAGCCTTGTTTACTTCTAGTTCTTCCTGGAGCAACAGGACGATTGCAGTAAAAAGTTATATCAGGATATATGCAAAAATAATTGTTGATTCATCAGCGACTTTTAAACTGTAATTAGAGCTACTCGGTTGTGGCATGCACCAATTTTTCTCATTCTTTAGTCTTTAAGTCCTTAAATTCAGCTTCAAAGCATATTCTAGTCCATGCTTGATGCATATGGATAATAAATATGTCGCAGACACTTGAGGCACATAATTCCCCCAAGGCGAACTTCATTTATGCAGGCGCAGAAACACAGCAGCAGCGACAAAGAGAGAGGCGCAGAATGCAACCCCCCAAAACAACCCCCAAAACAACCCCAAAGGCGTATTTTGAGCTGCACTTCAACGTGGCACGGCTTGCACTCTCAATTATGACTTAATTCGTATCTAATGGATATTTTCTGTGAGAATTTCATGATTAATCGCTGCCTCGAGGGCAGATGCCTATGTCGAAGTATGTCAGTGTGTGTGTTTGGGGGTTGCTTGAGATACTCAGAATGCAGTTGTTCACACATGTTCACAAAAAAAGAAAGTGTGGTTTGAGGGGGGAGCGTCGAACAATGGAGGCAAGCCAGCCAAAGCAATAACTCAGCTTGCAACTCGCAACTTTCAAGTTGCTTTTTGCATTTTGAAAAATTTGCGATTAATATTGTGTGGGGTTGGGGGGGGGGGGGGGGGAGGGTTGCAATTGTTGGGGTGTGTCGGGCGACGACGACATCGTTACACTTAGGCAGCAGCATATGCGTTAGTCTACGGCGACGTGTTGCAACTTCCGGCAGAACCAGAACCAAAGCCGGAGTCGCGGCGCAAAAAACTGATTACGCTGCATTTGTGCCAACAACCGGCAACGCTTTTTGCCATACATTTCCCAAGAATGTGACTTTCATTCCCCCCCCAGCGGCAGCGCCAAGCCCTCCACATATAGTGCTTAACTCGATTTGTAACCAACAAACAAATGAAATGAGAAAAACAACAAAAACATTGAAACTGCATTTGCTGGGCAACTTTTCTTATCTATGACACGCTAGCGCCATCTGTGGACGTTTAGTTGGACTAGCATAGGCGAGTAGGTTGGGAAAACTGCATTTTTATCTGAGCGAGAAAACGTTTGAGAGAGAGAGAGAGAGTTAGGAAGAGAGCATATGAGTTGAATGCCGGCAAAAACAGAGCAACCAATTTTTATATCTCAACACTTTGCTCTCTCTCCCATTCTCTCTCTCCGTTGATTTTTTGGCTCTCTGTTTATCTTTAGCAGTGCATTCTTTTCATGTTGTTGTTGTTCAAATGACCGCTCCCAAAAATCTCGATTTACATTTTGAGTTGTGCATTTCACTTAACTTCACGCACTGAATTCCCATTGATATCTGCCGATGAACCGATAAGAATTAGAGGAGGGGGCTATTCACTTATTTGAAGAAGAAGACGTTATTCTTATTGGAAATTAGTCTAATTAATTTAAGAAAGAAAAACAAACTATAAATGTTGAAATCTAAAATGAAAATTGATTACTTTTATAAATTTAAGTTAAGTTAAATTAATAATTGAAATAAATTAAAATAGACAAAATAATAATATAAACAAAAAGAATAAAACAAATTAAATAAAATAAAATAAAAGTAAATTGATAAAATAAATAATTAAAGATTTTTTAAATAAATAAATAAAGTAAATGATAAATAAAATAAGTAAAAGAAATAAAACAAATATAAGGAATAAAATAAATCAAATAATTAAAATAAATAATTAAAATAATAATAACTGATTAAATATTTAATAAAGTTAATTAAATAATTATCTACTTTAATTAGATTAAATATTAATTTGCAATCTTTGCTATATTTACCGCCACAGTTTCTACGTAAAAATTAGACGCTTTCAACACATCTCAGCTTCATTTTTGATTTTTCCTTGTGAAAAATTGAAAAACTCTACTAAGTTGCCCATAAGATTTATAGTGCATTGAAAATGCAAACATTTTGCCTCACATGACGACTTGGCACACACCTGCAGCACACACCCACACAATACCCCCTTTGACACCCGCAAGTACAACAAATAAAAACCGCACAATCCAAGGCTTAGCCAAGTTTCGAACCAATAAATGTATCTAACTCAATGAGAATCCATTTTGAGTTTGACTCACGCTCTCTTTTTGGCTCACTGCTTATCAGCTGGCTCTCAGATACTTTTCGCATTACCCAATTCGTTGGGCTGCCTCGTGCTTGTGCACGCTCGTGTGTTGTCTGCCTCGTACGCGAGAGACAGATAGACTGGGTGAGGGAGAGCGAGAGCGAGAGAGGGAGGGAGCGCAAACAAACAAACAGTCAGCAAACAAGTTTCGTTGCGTGCGTTGCTCGCATCGCTCTCAGATACTTTTTGCCAGTTGAGCCGAGTACGTGAACGTGTCTGGACGTTTTTATGGACGCAACCGATTGGAGAACGCCCGACATCGAAATCGACATCGACAACGAGACCGAAACAGAAACAGAAACCGAAACTGAAACCGAAACCCAAAACCAAAAGAATCCAAAAACTGAACCGTTAACAAAGCGAACATTTCAGTTGTTAGCTGTCGATTGTCGCAGTTCAAGTGTGTTTTTACCGTATTTTAGACGCGTGTGTGTGCAAAATTGCCCCCCTCCCAATCCACCCCCCCCGCGCACCGTGTGCAGTGTGTGTGTGCGAAAATGAATGAAATGATTGCTTTATAATTCAATTGCCAGCGTATCGCGAATCCCACAGATACATTTGCCATTTAATATTATAAACGAGCGAAATTTGCGCGAAATTTCTTTTGTTCTAGGCGCATTTTCGCTTATGTTTTTGTTTGTGTCGCCCAAAACGATAAATTCACGCCAAGTGTTTTGTTCGCCTCGCCAAAAAACTGACGCACGTCGCACAATTTTAAAGCGTAAGTTTTAATTAAGTTTGCTCTAAGCTTTATTAATGTCCAACATCTTGTATTCTAGCTTTATTTTTTTTTTCGCTTTGTTTTTGCTGTCAGTCGACAGCTTGCATGTAATTTATATCTTCGGCTTTTGGGGCAAGTCATGAAAGTGCCTCAATGACGTAGTGACAGTTGTTGTTGTCAAGTTCTTGTCCAGCACAGCGATCGATAAGTTTTTATGAGTTTTCGGTTTTGTGAAAATTTCAAATCATTAATTATGTCGTTTGCCTTATTGCTTCCCCTCTCAATCCCAATTCCTTGGGGAAAACTGGTTTCCAAAGATCTTAAAGCTTGCATAATTCCAGGAAATTCCAGTTAGATGTTGTCGTCGTCCTCTTCGTGTTTGTTTGTTTGTTTGTTTGTTCTCGCACTCAGATAGGAATCTCAAACTTCATGAATGAAGCTTGAATCGAGGCTCAGCTCGAACGGGGCGTTGCAACCTCAAAGATGTGTGTTCTGTGTGTGTGTTGCAAGCCTTTATGTGGAAATGCTTGTCACTTCTGCAGAACAGTTACCATTCCCGACATGTGTGTTTGCGTGTATTTGCCTTAGAACGGTTGCTTAATGGCCCAAACGTGAGCTGGCACAAGATTGGACTGGGCCTGTCTTAACTGAATGTTGCTTAACACTTGAAGAACACTCCGTTTCCAGTGGTTTCCTGCCCAAACTTAGACTTAGAACATACTCGAGATATCTTTGAGTGTATTAAGAACAAAATTAAATAACTTTAAATAGTGTTTTATAAGTCTGTTATCAAGAACTGCATTTGCTAATAGCTTTTTTATTACTTTCTTTTAAGTTTTTAATGGGTTTCACGCGAGTATTAAATAATTCAAAATATTATATTTTAATTGGCTATCCAATTTGCAATTTTTAATTGATTGCAGTTGAATATTAAATAATCTAAAATATTATATTGTCATCTTGTTAACTAAGTGTTGTTTAACATGTCAAGAAACCCATTTGCTACCGGTAGAAATTTAGGCAAACAATTAGATAAATAAATATCTACATTTTTTTAATTATATTAAGACGAATATTTTAAATACTGTTTTGTAGCTTTTTTATTCGTATCATTTTTAGTACGTTTAGTTAAGCTTTTAATTGGTTGCAGACGAGTATTAAATAATTTTAAATATTTTATTATTGCTTTGTTCACTGAATGTTGTTCAGCACTTTGAAAACATTATTTCTACTAAAAATTCAGCCACAAAAATCAGAAATAAATATGAGAATTATTTAATTGTGCTTAGACGAATAATAAATAATTTTACAAATTTTACTCTATCTTTTTATTGTAAAATTTGTAATTGTGTTGACAAAAAAATATTTAATCATTTTAAATTTGGTTTTGTTGTAGTATTTTTATGCGTTTTCTCAATTCGTTTGATATCAAATGTCATTTACGTATTTTTTAATTTTTTAATTTTTTTATTATTATTATTATAATTATTAATTATATTTGTTATATTCTTCGCCTTTAATGCATTTAATTCTGGTTAAACCTCTATAAACTAAAATTTAATTATTTTATTTGAATTCTAAAATAATTTTTCTAAAGTTCTTATTTATCAAAAAGTGTTTGTCGTCTTGTGATAGTCAACATATAACAAACGAATGAAAATGTAATGAAAAGTTCACTTGCATTTTGTTATTTAGCCTTGGATTTGTATCTAGTTGTGCAGTTAACTAGTATCTAAACGTTTATTGAGAACATCACAGGCCATTAAGCCAATTTCATCTGTTAACTGTTTCCACTGCCGGTGCATGTTGCCAGCAATTGATTTGATGATTGAACGCACTGTTAAGCATTACACAACTCTTGCACAACTTATTTACAACACACACACAACACATAACACACACACACAACACACACACACACTGCTTGGGTAATCGCATTAACAAATTTTGCGCCCAGCAAAACACTTTCGCAGTTTTCCATTTAGCCGCCAGCAGCATGCAGCATTTGAAAATTGAATCGGCAGTAAAAGGGAAATTGATGTTTTTCTCTAAACACGAAAACAACGCATAAACAAAGCCGGAAGAAAACAGCAGTCAGCTAATTATGTGTATCATCAAAGAATATCACTAGATGCTTATATATATTTGGGGTTGCCACTTGAAACTGTTGCATAAGCAGCGAAACGCAAGCCACACACATTTTCACGGCGTGCCACATGCCTTTTAACCTTGATTAAGTTGACGTTCTAATGATGCTGCTAATGCGCCCGCTGCTCCCCATTGGTGATAATGATGATGACAATGATTATGATAAGTAGGGGGTGGCATCATCATCATCATCATCATCATCATCATCATCGTCATTAGCAGCTTCTCTCACATTTACCGCGACTTTAACACCGAAACGTGGGTCTCGGCTGCGAGTCGCTTTAATTGCTGCCTGGCACTTAGCTAATGTAATTTATATTACGTCTTATGCTCTAAAAGCTTTAAGTAGCCAAAAAGAAAACAACAACAAAAGCAACAACAACAACAAAAACACTCAACCAGCAGCAAAGTGCAGCAGCATCCCAGGAAACCTAAAAAGAACCAAAAAAGCAGAAAAGAGAACAAAAAACAACAACAACAACAACAAAAAGAACTTTTGTTTATATTTACCTAACATTGTACTTGAAAGATATTTTCGTTACTCCACCCCCCCTGCCAGCACCCCTACTCCCCCCACTCCATGGGCGCTGTTTACGGCCCTTGCGTGTTTGTTTATCTAATGGCTAAAAAATATTTAAGCCGTAAAATTGTTGCCGTGAGCTGGCTAAAAAGCTGTCTCGCATCGAATTTGGTTTTCCTTTTCTTTTTTTTTTTTCTGTTTTTTTTTTGTATTTACACAAGTCATAAATACATTTTGAGAGCCAAATAAAAAGCAAGAACATATATAAAAAAAGGTTAAGGTAGCCATTGGTTCAATCGGTGACTTGTTTCACAAACTCGGACTCTGTTCTCATCTCAGCTCTCCTCCTCTCCCCACTTCTCCTCTCTCCTCCTCTCTCTCTCTCTCTCTCTCTCTCTCTGTCGCTGCTTTGCGATAAAGTTGCACATAAAACTTAAATAATACACAATTTTCCTCTTGCTATATTTGAAATTTATGTAAATTTTTAGCTGCCGCCTGTCGCTGTCGCTATCCATCTGCTCCTATCTGCCACCCCTCCCCCCTTTCTCTAACTCACTGTCTCTCTGCCTGTCTGTCTGTCTGTCTGTCTCTCTGTTATCTTGAGTGTTTTTCCTGTTGGTAATTAAAAACTTTTTGCTGCTCTCATTTTCTCATCTCTCGCCTCTCGTCTGCTTAGATTAGCTAATGCAGGTTGAAAATTTAAAAATTTGTTTGAGTTGTGTGTGTGTGTGTGTGTATGTGTGTTGAAAATGGCCTTGGAATCGGGCCTTAAAGCTTGTTTGTGTTAGTTTTGGGCGTATTAATGGCACGAGGTTAGCCGATAAGCGAGATGTCCAAAAACCTTGAGCCTCAGAATGACTTTGATATTAGCGTTATCTTTATCTCTCTCTCTCTCTGTGTGTGTGTGTGTGTGTGTGTGTGCGACCGATTATTAAGAAACAAATTTCTGAAAAGTAAAACTGAAAAACCTTGATGTTAGCTGAAGAAACATCCTTTCTAAAATGCAGACGGAAATAATTTCATAATCACGAAGTTGAATCGCCATAAAACTGTAATTTCAAATTAAATTATATCATCTAAAATGTTTTCAAATCTGAAATCTACTATTACTAAGAAATATTTGTTTATAATAAATGTTATTATGTTTACTTCAGACTAATGTCCAAATTCTGTGTACACATTTCAAGCAGCCCGAAAATTGGACATATTTTTTCTAAATTTAAAAAAGTCATTTCTAGAATTAAGAAAAGAATAATGCTCATTGCAAACTGGCTCTATTTGATAATAAGCCACAATTCAAGCTAATTTTTTTTAACGTTATATCAGATAACTTATTTTTATAGCCAACAAGCTAATAGTTATAATTAGCTATGAAAGTTCAGTCAGTTTTTAAAGTAGCCAACTTTAACTTAATTTTCAATTCTCACACAAGTCGCTTAGATCATTAAACAGCAGTATTCATCACGCTTAGGAAGTTGAACTAGAAACAGTTTTAATTCAATTAAGTTTGGAGTCTAAACAACTTGCTAAGCCAAGGCTACAATTTTAGTGTAGCCAGCGTTGTAATGGCATAGAAGAGCGCGAAGTTAATCGATATCGATGGTATCTTTGTGCATAATTACATAGTTGGGGAACTGTTCCTCGGCTTGGTCGCAATAACAACCCATGGTTAGCACACATTGCCACATGCCCCCAATCCACAAATAGTTGGCAACACTTGCCATTCCCTCGCCTCACACATTCCACAGCCATCAATTATGAATGCCGAGTTGAGATGCCTGCGAGACGCTAATCAGATGAGGTCGCTGCAGCTGAACAATTAATAAAGTCGCAAACAAATCGACGGGGCCCGAAGGCAGTTCAACAGCTTCAGTTTCAGCTTCAGCTGTGTATTGGGTTTCAGTTGAAGCTTTGACCTTGCCTCGTAGAACGCCGACAGACGGCAACTTGGCAACTTGAACAAAAGATCATTAGTTGCTGCGTCTAATAAAAACGTTTGATTGCCCATAATTATGGCCCAGCCAAAAACTGACAGTGGAGACGCCGCCGGGTCTCAAGTTGTTAGCCCTTATGCCAAAATTAGTTTAAAGCACTCGCAGATGGAGGCAGGAGGCAAAGTTTTGTGTTTTCTGTGTGCATTTTACGGCTTAATTAAGCGAGAGAGAGGGGGGAGGGGGGCGAAGAATATGTCAACTGTGTTGTGTAGACAGAGTCAGGTGCATGTGTGGGAACCGTGTGTACAACGCGTCGTATGCATAATGTAATTAATAGCCATAAATGTTAATTGCGCATACGCCGCGTTAAACAACTATTTGCCAACGCTTGAGCTTGCCAAGTCTGCTGCCATCATATTTTTGGCAGCTTTCTGCTTGTCAATAAGTTCCACCCCCTCGCCTATTAATAGACACGTGTGCTTGCTGCTCCCCCTCTCACCTGCCCGAAATATGTTTGTTTGTATTTGGCTAGGTGAAAAGTGTGGCGTTATGAAAACATTTTCACGGGTTTTCCCATTTCTTCCCATCTTTTGCCCTTGCCCTTTCCGCATCCTTTGTGTCGTGTGCTTTGTGCCGAAAGTTTTTGTCAGTTAATTAAGCAAAACATTTTTTTTTTCTTTCTTTGCTCTGTGTGTGTTTACTGAGTTAATTTGCTTTGTAGACCCAACCCAACCCAACCCAACCCAACCCAATCCAAGCCAAGCTAACCGAAGGCAAGCGAAGCCAACCCTTCCAAACAAATAATGTTGACATGTGCGGGTGGCTCAGAGTTGTTCTTGTTTTGGCAATTAACTTGGCTTAATTTGTGGGTGGCTTGCAGCAGAAAGTTGCCAAGATAGTTTGGGCCATTTAATCGCTTGGTTGGCTTAGTGGTTTAGATATTTAGTCTGAAGCCGACAGCTTTAACTTTCCTCTCTTTACGCTGCTAATTGCGTTATCATAACTGAAACATTAAAACGTTTAAACCATAAAACTAAATCAAGGCAATTTTCTCGACTCATTTCTCAGGTCATTTCGAATTCGATGCAAAACTATAGCAAATTGGAAAAATCAATCAACTTTTGTACTTACTGAGAAATTTTGCTGCTGATAATGCAAATCCAAGAATTTTATAAATAAAATCAAAAACAAAACTCACAAATGAAAAAAACAAATAGGGGCAAGAAATTGTTGTTGCAGCTCTTGTTTGTTGTTGCTGTCAACCTCAATATACGCTCACATTTATTTTCAGTTGTACATTATATATATATACATATATATATATATATATATTTTTTTTTGGTTTTGCTGGTATTTATGGTCCGCTTGTATTCCGGGGGCGTCAACTGTGTGGCATCAACATCAGCATCAGCATCAGCTTCGCCTGAGTTGAGTTGAGTTGAGTTCCCATTCTGCTTATCTATTTTGTATTTTGTCAAGTTCGAGTGTAACAAATTTTGCATATTTTGTCATAAATTTAGCTCAGACTGTCTCTCTGCCATTTTATTATCGTGTATCTGGCCATGTTTGTTGTGTTCTCGTTTTTCTTTTTATTTGTTTCATTCATTTTTGGACAAACCCCGAAAACAATGTGGAACTATTAAAAGCTTGGGCAAATTTCAAATGTATTTTCAATGTTTTTATGGTCCGCAGTATATTTAGAAATGTTTATACAAATACGCACACATATTGAGTTGTTTTCAGTTCAATTCAACAATTTGTATTTACCCCATCAAATGTGCTAACAGATGGTTGAGCAAATGGGGCGTGGCAAGAGCAGAGCCATAACTCAATTGCCAAAAGCTAAAGATGTCGAAATGCAACGATTAATAAAAGACCCACTGCTAATGAGCCGCATGAGAACTCTGTCAGTGCTCGTCTAATTTATACCTCAATAAATATATATTATATATATATATCCAAATGAGTTTCGTCTTTATAATTATTATTCTTTGGATTATACATTTGTTCAAGTCGAACTGCATTTCTCGTTTGATGTTGTTGTCGATGAGCTATTTGTCCATTTGTATCTTATCTGTGAATTATTTCGACATTAGATTCTGGTTTGTTCGATGCCAAGCCAGCTTTGAACCTTATCGATTTGGCCCAAGCACACAAATACAAATACTTGCACCAATATTGACCAACTGGAATCATAGCCATAAATGGGCAAGTTGGAGCTTGCACAACAATTGCAGTCAGAGTTTTGTGGAAATCAGAACTGTGAACGGGGGTTGGAGGTGGAGTGCGAGTTGGAAGTGGCAGTCGCAGTCGCACCTTGGGGCCCCAATCAGCTACTCACTTTCAGAGTTTATCTTATCTGCTAACGGCGCCTTATCAGCACCAAAGTAAACAGCAGTAGATAAAGCCTCAAAGAGGGAAACATTGACTCGACGTCGACTCATTGCCTTGACTAATGCAATTCCACACTCTGAACCCATTCAAAATGGGTAATGCAAATGTGTATAACAGGCAGAAGCAGGCATCTCGGATCTCGTAAGACATATATATATATATATACTGCTGATCAGAATGAACAGCTGATATAAGAAATCATAAGAGTAAGAGACTTCAAATTTACAACATAAGTTTGCTCAAGTTTATTTCATTTGATCGATAACTGCCTACGTTTCGCAAATGCCTAAGCATATCGATTACCGATAGCAATAAGCGCAGAAACTTAGAATGTATTTTATGCATTGATCAACTGCACAAATTTTTATCAAGATCGAATAAGAAGCTGTAGTTCAGACCCTATTCTCATAGTGAGCATTTACTCTTCATTAGCTGCACCGACCATTAGAAATGACAGCATTTTCTCACCTGCTTACACTTGGGTGTGCAGGGTTCAGGGTATATCGTAGTCGAGCTCTCTCGACCACAGCAGTCTTACTTGCCAAATGACGCTTCGCACTCTGCTGGCCTCAAGCCAATAATAGATATATAAAAATGTCTTTAATGGCTCAGAGCGTTCATCAAAATGCCATCAAAATTAAGCAAAAATTAATTGGTAAGCTTTTGAAACATAAATGTTTCATAAACCAATTTCTGGCCATATCTTCGAACTATCGGAAGCCGGGGAAATCAGTCGCCCACAATTCCCCGATCGGTGTGAATGGCACGTTCCAAAAACATGTTGTTGCCAAGAATGTGGTTCCGACCTGCTTATGAATGCACCGGTTGTTTTTGATGGTGTCTGGGGACTCAATACACACACACACACACACACACACACACAGACAAACACATACATATATTACCAGATATCATTGGTCTCTCGCCTGGTTTCAATTTGAAAATATTTCTCATTTTAATTGGGCCAACGTGAGTGCAATGTTTAAACAGACGCGCATCCGTTTGCCCAGTAAATTATATTAATTAAATTTATTATTGTTTTAACTACTTCTTTTTGTTTTTTCATTTTTATTTTTATTTGTGTTTATGGCAGCCATTGAGCTGCGCACCAACAAAATATAATAGCCAAAAATAATGGGTAATTATTATCGCATGTCGCTCAAGTTTATGTTTATGTTTCAGTTGTTGTTTTTGTTTCGTTTCATTTGCAGCTGGCGACGTGTTTCAGTTTGCTGATTTCATATTTTGATTGGGTTGTAAAACTGAATTACAAAATATGTATTTTTAATAGACTTTGGCTCGCTTCGAGCCGTGTTATTAAACTGATTAGTCTAGCAAACAAAAAAGATTGTTTTGACTTTGACTTGCTTGTTGTCCGCTCAGAATTTTCCAAGCCAAAACTAATTGAAGTTTTGGAAACTTACAACTTATAATTGCCCAGAAATATATGCATTAAGTGTCAAGGCTTGAGTTGATTTAAGAGAAATATGCTGCTGTAATTTGTTAATTATCATTTATTATCCAGTTTGGCTTTGAATGTAATATGATATTCATGGAAAATTACAACTGTTTCCAGTTCAAAAGAAAGTCTTCAGAATATAGTATATTATTTGTGTCTAGCACTTGGATTCCAAGAAGTGAAATATGCTATTGTAATTTATGGGGAAACCATTAAAAAAATCTGCATTAATTATGCAATTTGTATGCGTATGAATTTCAGATAATATTCATAGCAAATTACAACTGTTCTCAGCTAAAGTTATTTACTAAATTCAAATGAAATTGTTATTAGTATTTATGCATAATTCGAATATTATGAATATATTATAGATGGGGTTCTCAAGACCTGTTTAGGTGCTTACATCACTTCAATTAAATTTGAACAGCCTCGAGCTTGTGGAGGCATGCAAAATAAATGACATTTTCATGTTTGCTTTAACAGGCAATAACAATCACAAATAACAGAAATTTGCATTTAGCTCTCAGTTTTGTCTGCGATTCGCTTCGCTTTGCATTTCGAATTAATTTTCGTGTATTTATTTCTCATGCATGCGAAACGTGTTTTGCAATGCCAAAAATGAGACAAAGCCAAGTCTAACTTGGCGCACTTTAAACAAATGACTTCATTTGTTGTTGTTTCTCTTTTAATTATTATATATTTGTTCATTTCTTAACAAATGTTGGCTGTGCTCAACAGCTAAGCGATTCGGACTTGGCTGTCAAGGTGAGTTGAGTCGTTTGCATTTGAATTTCAAAATAGAGAGCGAGAGAGAGAGAGAGGGGGAGTGGGAGAGAACTTTGCATAATTAATTAATAATTAGTTGTTTCATTGTTGGACAGGTGGCGTCTGTGCCTGCTACCACGCCCACTGCCCATCGATAACGTGCAGCCCCACTCGCGTCGCGCTCGTCATTAAATATTTAAATGAACTACATTTTCATACGCTACATTCCCTTAGCGCTTTGGTCAGACTCGACCTGCAGCAGCGCCCCCTATCGGACAGCTGTTTGTCTTTGTCTCATTTTGGGATCGACCCAATAATTAGTTGGACTTGAGTACACATTAGATAAGTGTCAGCCGGGAGAAATGTGTGTTGATGTTTCCAATGATGAAATTGATTAAACGTAAATATTCTCCAAATCTCTCTCTCTCTCTCTCTCTCTGCCTCGCCCTCTGGCTCACTCTCTGTCTATCTTTCTACAGAAGGGTACAAATTATGTATACAACTAGCCACAGCCCGAGGGCAACTCGAAATTCAGTTTTTCAATATTTTAGGGGGCTGCTATTGAACAGGCACCCAAAATTATTGATTTTTCTATGCGAGTTTTGCGGATTTGTTGCTTTGTTTGTCTACCAAACACTGACCGGGCCTTGTTTGTTTGTTTGTTTATTTAATGTTTGTTCGACTCGAAAATTATTTGGGTCAAATCAACAGAAGTGTAATCAATGAATAGACGAAAGCCCAGACGAAAGTTAAAGAGTGAAAACTCGAAGTCGAAAAACGAAAATAAAAATTATATTTTACTTTTTTTTGGCTGCGTAATTGCTTCCCGGTTGTTGTTGTTGTTGTTGTTATTCTTGCCCAATTTGTTTATCAATTTCGTGTGGTTTTTAAATTATGGTCATTTTGTGGGGCGTTGCTCCACTCAGAGTGGGCGGCAAAATCAACAGCATTTGTTTAGCACAAGTTTTCGGTGGGGCAGGTTAGTTATAACGTGCAACTCATCTGGAGGTGGAGTCGATTCAGCTTGGCTGTGAAGATACCACTCAAAATATCGGTCTATTTAAAGTGTGCATCCTCTGGTTCACTTTGCATCCACCAAATAATGTTGCAAGCATTTGCTACTCAAATGCGAACACAACTCAAATTGCTTAACCCCTTAAAGCCCAAGAATTGGAATTATTACATATTTATATTTTAATTAAGTTTTATCTTTAATTTAACTTAATTTTTTCTCTACTTTTTGTACTTTTCTGTGTCGACTGGTTAGAGTCGACATTAAATAAATAAATTTATGACGCACTGAAACTAAAATATGCACAAAATTTGCAGATTAATAAAATAAAAGCAAAGAAAAAATTATGTTTACCGTTATCCGTCATCTGTACTTTAGCTACATTGCTCAATTAAACACCTTTGTGGGAAAATGTTGACTCCGCTTCCAAATACAGCTATTTGAATATAATCATTTTTTTGTGCCCAAGCAGGTACAGTGGCCGGGAATGGGTTAAGCTGCGTGGCTCGTGTCTTATCTCTCATTGGCCTCTAAGTACACACACACACACACGCACGCACTCTTTTGCACAGTTGAGTTGTCTCAGCTGAGCGGAAGCCCTGCTCCCAATGAGCTGACGACCCCTCGGGCACTTAACGACAGCTACACACACACGCACACACACGCACACACACATAGACATACTTGTGCATACATGTGTATGCCAATTAAGAACGAGCTGAGCTTTTAAAGCGCCCTCTTAAGGGTTGCAGTTGAACTTAAAGCGGCGCGTCGCCAAGTCAAACTAATAACGGGTCTCAAGCAAAAGGCAAATGTGCCAAAAGGTTTGCCAACGGTTTGTTGACAAACCCAGCCATAAAATGCCAGAATGCCAGACGCTGAAACCGTAGAAGCTAAACCCAAAACGAAGATAAATGGGGTGGGGGAGGGGGATGGGGGGCGTGTCAGTTGGGGCACGTAGACAAGCGGAGCACATTGTGCTGGCAAAATAAAATGCTAAAATTATTCATTTTGCAAATAAGCAGCGTAAATATTTAATTAACAACTCGGCGCGCAAACAGAGAGGGGGCAAAACTGTGTGTATCACATGCTCAGCGTGGATCTAAGGTTTCCTCTGTGTGCACACACACACACACACATTTATATATATATGAGGGTAATACAATATTTATTCATGTGTCGCTGTTAGTCGGGAGCAGTTCTGAAAGTCACCTACGAGTTGAGGCGACAACAATTTGTTGCCTTGGCTCGGGCGGATGTTTTATAGTTGAAATAGAGACAAGCCAGCGACACATTCGATAACATTTATCACTTTATCCATTTCAGAGGAAAACTCACGTCAATAGCAGCCGAGAACTAAAACTTTGTTTACTTACCAACTCTTTCGGCCATGACTCATAATTCAGTATTTGCAAGCTGGTAGAATCATGGGGGACTAAATTACGTCAAGCAGCTGAGTAGTTGGCTACCTAAACTTTATGTTTAATTATACACATGACTAATAATTAGCAAAATAATATTTAAAATTAGATTATTGCGACTTCATCTTTTGTGTGCATTGAATCGATTAAAAAGAATGCCAAGACGGGGTTTTCTGGGGTTGATTTCATCGAGTCTTGAATCCGCTGTTCATATTAAAAACTTTATTCCCAGCTTTATTAGTCCTGAAAGGAAGAGTATGAATCATAAGATGCGTGACTGGGAACTAGGTGAACAGAGTTATGCAAATTTACCTTAGTTGGAGTTGTATTCAATTAATTAATTATATTAATTTTGAATTCAAATCTGAAAATATCTTATTTTGTTACTTATTGTCAATCTGATATCTTCTCCAAGTTAAATTAATTTATGTGCAGCTTTATTATTTGCATTAAGAGCTGAAAATGTTGCAATTTATTTTATTTATCTGTAATTTGTTTGTTTATCTGACATTTAACTGTTGAACTTTGCACATAAATTGCTCTTTCACTTTCAAAAGTTCGAATTTGAATTAAGAACAAAAACATTTTCATTAAATAGTAAACAAACATAATTTACCCAGTTTTGAGCCTATCAACTTCATCTGCCACATTTTGTTTCCTTTCAAGGCAATCATTTACTTATCACACCATTAATGAAAGTTTGATTTCATTTGCAGCAACTTGCCGACCAAATCCAGAGCCAGGCAAAGTAAATCTGCCATGCCCCGGGGCCACTTCCATCCATCCACTTCCCTTCCCCCTGGTTGGTCAGACTAATTAAATTAGTTTAGTCTGCAGTAGAAATGCGATGTTATTTGTTTGCTGTTGCTATTGTTGTTTTTCATTATTGCCTGGCTTTAATTGAAGCAGTGTTATTGTTGGGCAGCAGCCATAACTTAATGGCTTTAATGGAGGGCTACCTGTCCAGGGACTGGCTCTGAGAATTTCATTTTGTTGGCGGTTGCCTTTGGGTGAGGGCAGCACTTTTGGGGGCAGCAGCTAAAAGCGGCTTAGCTAAAATCGATGCGGCTGCCAACTAACAAATTCGTAGCAAAAATGAAGCAATTAATAACAGATATGCTTATGCATTTTATAAGCCATCAAAAGCGGCTCAGCACGTGCCCGGGCAAAGCTGGGTACCCGGTGGGGTGTTGGGGATTTAATGTGCAGGTGCTTAAATATTCCATTAAAATCAAGCTAGAAAAGAGCCAAAAAGAGCACAGAGGAGAACAAGGTGCACGTGAAGTGCTTGCTTGCTTGCTTATATGTTTTGCCTCATTGTTGCAATGCGGGGCACAAACAGCTCGTTGGTCGTAAAACTCAGCAAATATTATTGCCCAGGCAGGCTTTGGCGTCGATGGGTTTTGGGCTATTAAAATGTCATCATTCGGGCAGCCAGTGAACTGTGGCGATAAGTCAAAACACGCAACTTCAAATCATGCGCCTCTCTTTTTATTGGCAGTCCAATTCCCAGTACTCCCAACGTCCACCCTTCCCCACGTATTTATTATTTAACACCTAGAATTCAGCCCGGATAGCCCGAGGGAGAAGCAGAGACTTAAGCGGGAAATGCCTATAAAATGTTGACCTTTTTTTGCACGCACTCCGCGCCAAGACACGAATCCATCAAGTCATCAACCCATTCGACCCACGCAGTCGCCTTTTGGGTGGTCTGCTTTTTTTTTATGGGGTACTCTACTTTTTACGAGTCGGCACACCATAGGTTCAAATATTTCAAAGTGTGCTTAATTACACTGTGAAAAATAAACGGAGAGCGAACAATACAATAAAGTGATTCTCAAGACACGCACAAACTGCTCTGCGCTGCTTCCCTTCTCCTGCTGCTCGCTTCGCTGCAGCAAAAAAGTAATTTCCAGGGGAAATTAAATGAATAATAAAATGAATAAAACAATAAATTTGCTGCTTAATTGCCAGGAATAACGGTTTGATTCAATGCGCTAAGCCCGAATGTGTAGAGTCTTTGCTGCAGCAGCTTTGTATCTATCCTTATTTGAATACACTTCCAATATATTATTCTATCGATAACTGTTTTGATAAGTATTCGATTATTATATCGATAACTGTTTTGATAAGTATCTGATAACATCTGTTTTGAGCATAATGTTTTCTAAATTTCCATAATTAGCTTCAAAACAGGACCCAAAATTACGCCTTAAATTAGTTTTAAATAAATTACTCCTTTTAATTAGCAGAGCAGAATGAAATAATTAAGTAAATACACAAAAATTAACAACTTTAGAATTAAATGGGAATTTTAAAATGCAAGAATTCATAATAAAAAAATATTTGTTAATTAATTATTATTTATGTTGAGTATATAATATCACACTAAAAGAAAGATTGAAAAAAATATAATCAAATTAAAATAATAAAAATTAACCAATTAAAATAAATAAATAAACCTATTTAAGACTTCTGCTTAAAAATAATATTCCGTAAAATATGTAAATAAAATACTAAATATAAATTGAAAATAAGTTATATTAATTTTAATTTTAATTTTATTAATCAATAAAATAAATAAACAAATTTCAATCACTTTTATTATTAGCAGAGCTGAAGAACTAGTCGCTAGAATTATACTATTAAATAATATATATGCAGATAATACTACGATTAATAATATGGCTAATATTCATAAATATTTTCCACACGACAGCAATCTGTAACGGTACTTTCAACTTGCTCTCTTTACAGTTAAATGCCACAACGCGCCAATTGCAACAGCTGCCAACTTTTGGGGTAAGTAAGATCTAAGTGTACAACTGTCCAACTGTCCGGGTGTCCAGGTGTCCGGCTGTCCAGTTTGCTCTGTTCACGTGTTGTTTAACACGCTCTGGCGGCTGCTCGTTTCCAATTTACCCCACCTAAACTGAGACCAGAGCCAATCCAAATCCGAATCCAAACCCAGACCCAAACTCGAACCCAAACCCAGACCCAGACCCAAACCCGATTTCATCGTTGTCGCTGCTGTCGCTTGATATTCATGTAGGCTATCATAGAGACTCAAATTGAATTACAACAAACATGGGGCTGACAGTCGAATGGCTTTGGATGTTGGCAGCGCAGCGAGATGGATCCATAAAATATGCAGTTGCAAGTGCGGCAAGTGCAGCGACAGACATTGAAAGAAACTATGCAGACGGCCAAAGTTGAAGCAGCCCAGGTGATGTATCGCCAAACTAGTTTACGCAACATGTGGCATGTGCATTTTGCATGCCACACACACACACACAAACAGAAGACAAACGCATAGACACACATGCAGCTGCAAACAGACGTGCCACAAAAAAAATTGACATTTTGACATGCGGCGGTACCTCAAGATTTGCCACAGATAAACTACAAATGGTCCGAACGACCGGTTTTCTCTGCTCATGTTGCATGTGGCATGTGTTCGTTTGGGGCCAGCGCAAAGTGTCTTTTAAATACAAATGTTATCTGCTGACCGCCCCGAACCGAGCCAAGCAGAACAAATATCAAACTGTGTACTGCTTGCTCGTACGTGCCACGTTTTGTGGCTGCTACAATTTTTAATGGATTGACGGCAGACAGCGAATGCGCATTAGAAACCGGGTGGGTCCCCAAAAAAAAATAGATAGAAAATCAACCAAAGCGCACACATGAGCATCATTCAGATGCAGATGCAGATGCACTCCCTGCACCCCATGCCACATCCCCCCCCGCTCTTCTCCCCCCCCCCCCCCCTCCAATCGACTGTCTTTGCATGCCAAATTTCGCTTGGCTACCGCAATTTTCTTGCAATAACTGGCCCCAGTCAGTTGCCGGTTGCCAGTTGCCAGTTTTCAGTTTGGTTTGTTTAGGCACGTAGTGGCTGAAAGTATCTGTTGGACACTTGAACCTTGCTATCACTTACGCCCCCCTCCCCCTCTCTGTGCCACTGTCTTGGGCGGGGCGTCAATGGGCGTTTGAGTGTGACTCTTTTTATTGCATATATTTATTTTAATTGCATTCGCTGCTCGCATTCGCATTGGCGCTGCATGAACATGGTCGAGAGTGCTTCTGGCCATGACTTTCGACTTGTTTTTGGGCTAATTGGAAAATTGAACAGCAGTTTCGAATGTGTGAAAATCATTCAGCAGCTGATCGCTGCTGCTGCTGCTGCTGCTCACTTTTGAACACGATTGAAAAGCGATTACTAAAACATTTTCACATTTATTGAAATAAATTCGATCACAAATTTGCCAAACTTTTCATTATAGAAATATTTTTATTTCTCGCTCACTCCTCAAGCCTCTCTTTCTCCCTCTCTCTCTCTCTCTCTCTCGCTTCTTAACGTTTTACTTTCCTTTGCGATTTAAAATTTTTAATTTTAATTTAATTAACATTTAATTTTTAATATATATTTTTGTGAACTGTTTTTAATCCAAATTAAAAGAATAAAAATAAAACAAAATTCGGGAAATATTGAAAAAACAATTTAATAAAATTACTGCACTGAAAATTATTTTAAATTAAGTTAATTGCAAGCCTCCTTAAATACATTTTGAAATAAACTAAAAAAATTTATTTGTTTAATTCTCAAAAATGCTTATACTTTTGCTTATGGTTAAAAACTGTTAAGTAAAGAAAGATTGAGATAATATTAATAAAATCTTATTTTAGCTTAAACTAAATATTTCAAAATATCTTTATCTGGTTGAACTAAAAAGCTATAATATATATATTATATATATTATTATCATATATAATAAGTTATAAGGAAAATCTCAATTTTATTTTAGTCAGATTTCATAATATATTTTTTAGCTAAATCCGTTTCTTGCAGTGTACACATTTGAAATTGTTGCAGTTTGGTTTTTAAGCTTTCCACTGTGAAATTCCGCAATAAATTTTTCATTTTGGGTTCGTGAATTTTTCATGTAAATAACTAAACCTTTTTGTTGTTTTTTTCTCTTTTGGCTAAAAGCATTCTTGTGAGTTGGCAAACGGTGTCTAGACGTCTGTTTTGAGAACAGCCAACACACTGCTCGCTGCCAGCTACTTCCTGTTGGCTTAAATAGAGACAAAGACCCACTCAAAGGGAGGGAGGCAAGGCGAAGGAGCGGTGCGGCACAGGCCTCATAATTGATATTCATATGCGGATTTTGTGGTCTTTTGGGTTGGTTTGGGCTGCATCTGATTAGGAGCAAGGGAGTCTGGTGTCGAGTTACCTGCGCTTATAAATAGGCACATAATCAGGCGACAAACGCGTCGGCAGAAGCTGCCACACTCGCATGCATAAATAAATAAATAATCTGCAACAATTAGCATAAGTTGCGCTGACATCTCCGCTCCGTGTAAAAGTGTTTGGCATTCAAGCGTTGCTTATGACTAACTTGCCAGCCAGTCTCGGCCAGATGATGATGATGATGTCAGCAGCGCGAGCTACCAGTCGATAAACATAAATAGCTGCCACAAGCATCAGCTCATAGCGTACTCGCCCCTCCCGCAACTCTCTCCTCGATCAGCGGCCAGCATCGTTAAGTGTTTGAGTTTATGGCCAAATGGGCGACAGACGCGCCTCATCTTCGACTTCGGAGTTCGTCTTGTGCATAGAGTCGAGTTTAATAAGCGCTCTCCTTACGGCTAAATTATATTCTTTTGCCAGCTCTCTACACTCAGAAAAAAACTCACTGAATTGTTGTAAAAAAAAAACAGAAACATTTTTTGGCTTTTGAAAATAATTTCACGAAAAAATTTTTCTTATTATTGAAAAAAATGTAAAAATTGTTGTCAGCCGTATCAGGCACTTAGAAATACGCTTACTGTACTTTAAGCTGATTTTCTAAAAAACAGTACGATTTTTTTCCAAGTGTAGCTGACCGTGACACTCTCCTCTCCACTTCACCCATAACAACTGCGAGGCTGTGAAGCTGCCGACTTGTTAACTCACTGCCTGACAGTCTGCCAACAAGTTTTAATTACCAACGCGACAAAAAAACATATATATATATATATATATATATATATATATATATTTATATGTATATAATTGTCTCGCAGTTAGTATTTGATAGTCTCTGCTTTTTAATGACACTCGACTCGGTTTTTTTCGTCTGCTTTTTTGTGCATGCAAATAGATGCATATTTTAGCGCATTTTATTGCCACTGATTGTTGTCCACACGTCAGTTTTGCTTAAAGCGTTTTTAGTTTTTGACCGGGCTCATGGGGACCTTTTGGCCCGTCACTCTTCATCAGCAGAATGGCCAGTTGACAGTTTTTTGATTTGTTGCTAATTTGGACAGCAGCCGTTTGGCATTTGATTTTCTTTTGTCTCTGCTGATTTTTGTATTGTATTAAAAAATACGAGTCTATTTATGACAGGCCGGTACAATAACGGAAGCTTAACTTCCTTCTCTCTCTCTCTCTCTCTCTCTCTCTCTGTCTCTCTCTGTCTCTCTCTCTCTATTGACATGCATTGTGTCAATAAAACCAGCAGCACTTTGTCATCTGATTTTATTTTGATGAAGGTCGTTTCTGTTAGCGCTGTAAAGTGACGGACATTTTACCAACGACCTTCCGCAATTGGGGCCCCAACAGCACTCAAATACTACTGAACACACACACACACGCAGATACACACAAACACACACATGTAATGGATGCCAATAAAAGTTATTTGATTGTTGTTCATTTATGACGAGTCTGAATTTAACAAAGCATCTTTTACATATTTCATTTATTAAACGAACCATTCCACATTTATTTGAATATATATAAAGTCGAGATATAGATATAGACATAGATATATATACGTAGATATAGATATAGATATAGATATAGATATAGATATAGGTTCCAGACCTTCTTTCCTTATGGTCTGATACCGAAGATATAAGTTCACTCCAGTATCTGCCGCAATTTAAGAGATAAAGTTAACAAACTTGGAAGGTAGATTTGAAGAAATCACATTCGAAGATTGTTTCAAGAAGTAGGCGGCAGAAGCTCTTGACACCAGCTTAATATTGGCGAGAAATGTACCCACACTGAATTTAAGTCCGCTGATCCTGCTGGACGCTCTGAAAGTTGAAAATCCTTTACAAAATTATCTCTGTTTTTATTTTGATTTAAATATGAATAATTTGAGTACTATTTGACCCATTTACTGCACCCTTATTTACATTGGCTGGCAGCTCCTTAAGTCTACAATTTAAGCGTATAGCTGGTGCATCTTGCCCCACACAGATTGCTGTCTGGCATGCCACGCAATACGCGATTTTCTTCTGCGTTGCTCTCCGGCTTATTTACAACATGACATTTCTGTTGCCGGAATCGCGGCACTTCCATGCGCTCCAATTGCATTTTATGACAGACCAAACTGACCTACTTAAAAGCACTTTCCACATACACACACACACTAGCTGCCACACCCACACACACACATACACTGTGCTGTCACGGCCACAGAACGCTTGGCGCTTTCGTCGTCCTTTCCAATCGCATTATAAATTTAATGTGTTGACCTTTTTGAGTTCGGGCTGCGCTCTCTCGACCGCAATTTCAATAGATTGGCTGCAGAAATCAGCGCTTAGGCGACCCTCGTAAAATTTAACTAAAATGTCCATAAGTAGCTTGGCGGGGTCAACGCAACTCCAAATGGTAACAGAGCCGAGCGAGCCACAAGTGAGCAGTCCTCGCTTGTGTCCCGAATTGTGTGTTTCAAGCTGTATCTTGCAGATGCTCGGGCGCTTTAAAGGCGTGCCAGGGTTGTCGCATTTCACGCTGAATGCACGCACCACGCCCACGCCCCCGTCCCCCGCCGTTGCGCCCTCGTGTCCGCCAATATCCTGAGCCATTTCCTGCTGACTGTTTTTTTTTTTTGCTTCTCTCTGCAACATTCGCATTCCG
Source organism: Drosophila nr. perissopoda 5 BK-2023a (assembly GCA_035044105.1). NCBI lineage: Eukaryota > Metazoa > Arthropoda > Insecta > Diptera > Drosophilidae > Drosophila > Drosophila nr. perissopoda 5 BK-2023a. Next base: position 5,344,319 of record JAWNMK010000122.1, read on the forward strand.
TTAGAAGGTCACCAATTTTTTTTGCGTTGGCACCCGTTCAAATCTTGGGTTAACATTGGTTTTTTTTTTGTTGCAGCAAAGACAAAGCAGAAATAGGAAAACAAACAAAAGTTTCTAAAGAGTTCTTCGGTTGCCGTTTTTGTTGCTTGGCATTGAATAAAACGTCTTCAACTAGAAGCAAAACATTGTCAATTGTTTTTCTTTGGCACACACACAGCTCCCACTCGCTGCCGCCGCCCCCCTCCCCCACCCATTGGCCCTGCCACGTCATCACATGTCCTGTGTTATTTTTGTTCAATTTTTCAGGGGGCTGTCAACTATTGTTTTCCTTATTGTACTTATTTTTCCTATTTTTTTTCCAGCTTGTCTGGCCATGTGCACTTCAAAAGCAGCCAAAGAAAACTTTGCTTGTTTCAATGTTGTTTCGCTGCGTGGCCGACACTGTTATTTTTTTTCAAGGACTCTGCCACCTTCCCCTCTACCTCCTGCTCGATCTGTGCAATGTCTGTCCTTCTATATTGATATAAACAGCACAAAAGGGCCGAGTCCACGCTTCAATGAGTCTTGCTCGTGCAAATACTTTATTGACTGTTATTTTGGTCTTTTTCCTTATTTTCCATGCTTTGCAACTCTGGTTTTTAGTTAAATGTTTCTTTCATGCCGTGTCCTTTTTTTAAGTTTGGTTTTCTAGAGTTCCATTTAAGCAAAATGCAGTTTAAAAAGACAACTTTAAATCATGCTGAAGTTGCTTTCATTTGCTTCCTTAATGTATCACTTCTTGATCCAGCTCCTCATTTTTTTGTATTTCCTGATTAAAATTGAGTAATTGAGTAAAATACAAGCCAATTAAATATATTTTTCAATTGGTCCCAAAGGGAATCATCAATCATTTTCAGGGAAAACACTTGCATGACATTAAATTGTGCTTGACATGAGATTATAGATCGTTGAAGATGTCCTTGAGATAGTCCGAATAGAGTATGCCTATGCACATCTCCACATCTCCTAATAATAATAAATAGTTCTTAGCAAGCATCTCATATTCTGCGCGGCTCCATCAAAGATGTGTTTTTTTACTGCCTCCAGCATAGAAAAAAAAACAGAAATGAAAACCCATTAAGTAAATCGATTTTTAGAGGAAGCTCCTCGCCTTTATGGGGCCAATAAGCATTTGGCTGTTAATCCATCAACAAATTCATTCTAATAGATTGTCTTAAGCCAAATTGCCGCCAATTTTGAGCGTTTCGAATTTTAGCGAATTGCTGCAATTAAAATATTTAGCACGCATTTCGGTTCACACAATAATTTGCCATCAAGTTGAATATTTTTTGGAAAAGTATTTTCAATATTTGATTCGATGGATCATGCAATTAATTGAGCAGTCGCCACTCGTTTCGTGCGTAATTGCCTCAAGCGGCGCGAAACTAATCAACAAATCATCGACAAGTGCCGGCGGGGCAAGAGGCAATATTATGAAGAAGAGAGGGAGAAAAACTGTTGAGAAACATTGCGCTTTAAAGCCATTTGCCACTAATTTTATTAGACTTTTGCTCCTTCCCCATTTCCACTGATGTTCTCGGCCCAAACGATTATTGCAAGCAATAAAAAAAAAAAATCAAACAGGAAAAGCGGCAAGCTGGGCAGATGTGTGGGTGGGGTGGGGTGCGGTGGAGGAGGGGGTGTACAGCTGGCAAAATTGCGTAAGCAAAGCAAATGAAACCATCCTTGAAATCTATTGTCTATCGGCTGGGGTCCAGAGTCCAGACAATTGCACTGGCAAAAAGGGAATGAAAAACAAGAGAAAAAAGCAAATGGGGAAAATGGGAAAAATGGGAAAAGCAACAACTGATGCCGCCCTTACATAATTGAAAAACATCAAAACAAACGCGCAGACATCAGCATGAAAATCAAAACTACGAGTATCTGTTAGATACAAGATACAAAATAAAAGATACAAAATAAAAGATACAAAATGAAAGATACAAGCCAAGTGCAATTTCCAGCTGACTCTTTTCCGACTCTTTTGCTGCCCTTAAATTGGCCTCTTAAGATTTCAATGTTATTGCGAGAAGGGGATGCTTTCAGTTACTGTTCAGTTACCAGTTACATATTCATAATTAGTGCAACATTGTTTGTTGTTGTTTGCCATAATTGTGCTGCTGCAAATGAAAAGTAAACACGCAAAGCAATTGAAAATAAACATTCAATCAGTCGAAAAAAACAATGTCTGCAACATTCAGCAGAAGATCAATAATCATATCTGCAGCTACGCTATTTATGCATTAATATTCACCCTGAAATGTACTTGTAAACATGCCACATGACACTTTGCCACATGTTGCACACAATTCTAAAGCAAACTGTTACAAGTGCCGAGGTCAAAGTCACTGCAAATGTCCTCCTAAAGTATCCAATTTAAATAAAATGACTCGGAAAGTCTTGAGCTACATAAGGTTTCGACGTTTATCGAGAACATTTTGTTGATAATTATCGAATTTTATCGATGGCAACATTTAATGATTAACAATTTTGATTTTATTTATTTATTTAATGTCTACAAAATTTACAAATGTTTTACAAAATGCAAATTTAACGTTAAATTTTATATTCAAGTTAAAAATTAAATGATATAAATTTAACAGTGGTGATTTATATTAAAAATGTAAAGTGAAGAAGAAGAAATAAAGAATATAATAGATATGGGAAACCGTCAATTCGGGTCTTAATCTTAAATGGCATTTATTTAAAGTAAAAAAGTTTTGAATAGAATTTATTCTACTAGACTACCATAATTATCTTCACTTTAATATACAATTAAATTAAGCTTATATTAAATTTGAATTTTCGTATTTTTAATTAAAAACAAAATTAAATATTTACGGTAATAAACACGCCTTTCATTAAGGTTCTTGTAATTCTTAGCAGCTGTACAAATTTATTATTAACTTTATTGTTTTACTTATCAATGTCAAAAATCCTATAATTCGCGACAAACTTGAATTTTAAACTACTATTTTTGAAAACTTTTTTAAAATTTGTTTACTGTTTTTAATAAAATAAAGTAAATAAAAATAAATATACATATTATGTCAATCAATGTGACTTTGAAAAATATATTGCGTTTTTTACTCCCTTTCATTTCACTTTCTTTTGGGGGCGTGGCGAGAGAGAGGCTGAGTCGGATAATATTAATAAATGGCGCTGCAATTGCTTGTTGCTTGTTGCCATTTTATAGTCATTAGCGCAACATTAAAATAATGAAAAGCTTTCACATTAATGCAGCGCAAAATCCGCCGCTTGTCAAATGCCACAAGCAACAAATGAAAAAGTAAATGCCGAAAAATGCGAAATTTATGTGTGTGTTCCCACAAAGAAGCAGCAATGCGCAGCAACCCACTAAAACACACACAAATGGAGAATGGACTGTTGCCACAACTGCCCCAGTTACTGCTGCTGCGGCTGCTGCTGCTGCTGTTGCTGTTGCTGATTTTGCACGTTGGTTTGCAGTGGCCATAAACAAGGACACGCACGCAATTAATTGCAGAATTATTACAAATTTCATTACATGCTAAAATATGCAAATTGTTTGACGTTGGCAACGCTGAATTCCCAAAAGCTCCCCTCCCTTCCCCGCGCAAGCCCCTTCAACAACTGCAACGCGCAGCAACTTGTTTGCTCTGCTAGGAGTCAGCGCAGTCCATGCAATTAAATGCATTTGCATACATAATAAATAAATAATGCAGCAGCAGCAACAGCAGCGGCAACGGCAACATTTCGCAGAAATTCTGATGTGCAACACCGAAAAAAAACAAGTACTTCTGAAATGCCTTTTAATTATCATTTTAATGTGTTTATGAAAATTAGAAATGCATGTGAAAATTGCTTGCTAAATGCGGAGAGTTGGGAGGGAAGAGTGTAGAGAGCAAGTGGGAGAGAGAAATGGAGAGAGAGAGAGATGTTTGAGGGACAGCTGCATTAAGGGACATAATAAATGGCAAAAACCCAGCTGCTCAGCTCAGCAAGGGGCTATTCAGTGGTTCGGCGGGGTTGGCTGGTTTACAGTTGCTGTTGCAGTGTTTTGCACGAAAATCTACCCATTCTACAAGTTGCAAAAATCCATTACATCAAAAATGTTGCTACGCTGTTGTTGTTGTTGGCTGTCTGCTGACTGTTATTGTTATTGTTGTTGTAATTGCGCCTGTTTGCAGTTTAGCTGTTGCTGTTGTTGTTATTGTAGCATAAATATTGCATGTCTACAAAATATTTGGGTTAACATTTTGCACGCACACACACAAACACACACATATATGTATATGCGAATGGCTGCATATAAAAATGTTTTATTTGCATGATTGCACTCAAAAAGGGAGTGGATGGACAGAGACTGGCAGAGAGAGGGAGAGAAGCATAAGCTGCTGCTGCCAGTTGAGTGTCAGTTGAGTGGCGTCGTGCATGTTGTTGCCAGCGGCGACGTCGACTGCAGTCGAATTGTTTGTGTAATTGTTTCTCTTATTTTGCTTACCTCCTTTTTGCCGATTGTTTGGCAGCAACAAAAACACAAATAATAACAGCAAACGCACCTTGCGGTTTCTGTGGTTGCGCTCGCTCGCACTCCCACAGAGACTGTGACGTAGCATGAGGACGAGGTGGAGAGGCGAACATTTTTCGTTTTTTTTAGTCGCTTTATGCTTTATATGCGTTATGAGTGAATGGTTTAGAAATCGTTTTGGGACTGCGGCACTTTGTTGGCAGTTGTTTGATAGTTTTTTGTAATAGGTCTCCAAAGAGATGTTATCAACATTGTTGACGTGTTGACAGCTTTTGAGTGCTGCACAAGTACAACAAAGGAGAATGTGTGCACTTTTCTACACACATACATACATAGGTCTGTATACATTTGAACATTTTAGCACTCAAACGGAAATATTGAGAAACGCAAATTGCAAGCTAAAGAAAAAAGCTCCACACATGTTAATACAGTTGCGATAAAAATAAAAGCATCAAAATACAAATCATTTTTTTTTAAGAGTCTTCTCTTCTACGTCTGCAAAGGTTGTCATAGGTTCCTTATACTTATAAATGCAATAAATACACATTTGAACACATTTCTTGTGAGGGTGGTGCTATAATTTTTTTCGTATGCGTATCTTGAAATATATACGAATGCTTTCAATGCCAATAAATCGAACGGAAGCTAAAAAAAAAAATTGGTGTTGCTTTTGAGCTTTGCCGCTGTGAAAATGTTAGACCAAAATTATAACCGTCCCCATAAACATAACTTTAGCCAATGACAACGCATAATAAAAAAGCACACGTGAGCTCGCATAAATGCGCCGTTATCGGATGCCAAAAACTTATGCAAAGCTTCTTTCTGCTGTAGTGCTATTTATAGGCACATATGCATACTCATACTCATACAACTTCTTAGTATTAATGTGATTAAACAATTACTTACACTTTTGTATTTTAGTTCTTATCTTCTTTTATTGTTGTTTGCAGCGTCATAACACGGTAGTTTGGCATGCTGCATTCAATGTCCTCGATAGTATAGTGGTTAGTATCCCCGCCTGTCACGCGGGAGACCGGGGTTCAATTCCCCGTCGGGGAGAGACTGTAAAGTTTTTTTTTCTTATTTTTAAAAAATATATATGAAATTTATATTTTCTAAGCAACATTTGAAACGATTCAATCGTCAACATAGTTCCGTGCACGCCGAGAGCCGTAAATCGTTGGCAAACCACACACACAAGACCGCATAACAGGCACACCCACCGAACACACACACGCAAAAACACACATAACGAGAGAAAAGTGTGTTTCAAGTCATTCATGCCTAAAAAAAAGAGATAAAAAAAATGGGGCACACACAAGCTAAGCGAAATCTGCGCAAAACCGCAAAACAATAGTCGAAAATAGTTTGGAAAAATCTATGCCAGTGGTTTTGTTACCCCTCCCCCGCTGCCCGCTATTGGCATGCGGACCTGTGCCCAGTGGACCACAAAAATCACGTTATTTCAATTTAAATGCCAAACAATCGCCGCTCCATCAATGGGACCAGCTCTGTTGTTATCGCTTATCTCTGCAAGTGGGTATTTTTTCTTTTTTTTTTGTTGGCATTCCTGACATACTGGGGGAAAATGGGCGTAACTTTCGGACTTTCGGTAAACGCCCACGTGCAAAAATGGAAATAATCCCCAAGTCGAATGCGTAATTCGCCAATTTATCACTGGCACCACAAATGAAAGCGAGTGTGGGTTGGGAAGAAGAGTGTTTAGGGGGTGGGGGGATGTCTCTCTTTCACTCTCGTTGCGGCACGTTCGGACGCCTCTTCAGTTCCATTATCGAATGCGTGGACTAATGAAGAATTATGTTCATAATTTCCAAATTTATCGCCGAGACCCTCTTGACAACTTGTACTCTGATCATCATGGAGAGGCTGATGATGCTGGCTGTCTAACACTTAAGTGTGTCAAAATGTTGTCGCTGTGGCACAGTCACACACAAATTGCTGTGGCATGCAGGCGGCAGCCCCCTGCCCCAAACCAACAGCGTGTCAGTTACACAGCTAGAGAAAGAGAGAGAGAGAGAGAGAGAGAGAGAGAGAGAGAGAGAGTGAGAGAAAGGGGGGAAGGGGAGGGAAATGTACACACTTCGAAGCATGCATATTATTTATATTTATGATGCCTCATGTCAGCCCAAGCGAACTCATCCTAACTCAACTCAACTCGAAGTCAAGTCAACTCAGAGCAGCTCCTCTCATTCGGTTCACAGTTCAAAAAGTCATTTCAAGTTTCTTGTTTCAACAAATTTCAAGTGAAAGTTGTTCAAATTTCTTCAGTGTCTGTTTCACTGTCTACGCCTCTGTCTTTCTGTCCCCCTGTCTGTTTCAGTGTCAGCCAGCTATTAATTTTCACTTAGTTTAAGTTCTCGCTTAGTATTAAATTACATTTTCAATCCTTTGCTTACTTTAAATCGAACGCAGCTGACAAAACATTTCCCAGTTGCACCATTTTCATTATTCATTATTTTTTTTGAATTGGAAATATTTTTAGATACTTTTATTTAGTGTTTGGCTTCAGCGATTTCGTCTTATATTTTAAGTGCTGTTGGAAAATTTATGTGGAAGCATATTAAATTTATACGTCTGCTCTTCATTACAGATTATATGCCGACCAAATTGTGTGTGTGGATTAGTCGTCGAGTGGATCCATATATACATGAATATCTATATCTATATATGAGTCTCAAGAACTTTTTGGGTAAGTTTCAGTCAAGTAAATCAAGTTTATTGACAAAGATCTATTCAAAATAATGTAAATATTTTGATAAAGCTTAAATCAAATTTTAATGCATATTTAAGTACTTCTCCTAATTTTGCAATTATTATTTATTGCACAATGGTAAATGAATCATAATTCCAGATGGAACTTGAGTTAACGATGTGATTAAAATTAATAATTGCTTCAAAATTTGACTCCATCCGATAATGAACTGCAAAATAAATAAATAAGTTACAAACACAATTATTTCATGGCGGACTCAAACTGCTCGCAGAACATTATTTCAAATTAAATTTCTAAGGCCAAGCTGTGACTAATCCTTAATTATAGTCACACATTTCAAGGTCGTCCAAATCATTTATTATTATTATTTTTTTTTTTGACAACAAAACTGGTTTCACATTAAATAAAATTCGTCGTGGGCAAAGGCTAAGTACAAAGTTAATTTATGGAAAAGAAAAAGTCGCATTTATTTTTAAGCTGAGCTCAGACATTCAAATGCCAGGCTCATTATACAAAATACAGAAATAATGTAATAATAACGGTACAATAAGCGATTTTCGTTTAAGAGAGAAAAACAATTTCCATAATGCAGAAAATGTTGAGCTCAATTAGGCATAATTTGAAATTCAGCGAAACAGCTGAAAGACATTACGAGATTCAGCTGAAATCGAATCTTTCAGATACATGCAATGCCCGAGATACATTTTTATTGCATGCAACGGAGAGCGCCACAACATGTGGCAGCACCCAGATCCGCTGCACGAAAATGCCAACGAAATTTGAGGCTTTTATTTTTTATTTTTTTTTGCTGGCAACCCTTGTGGGAGGCACCACGCCCACCTTTCCCCACATGCCGCCTCCGAGTCGACGCCTGTTTGTTATTTACCGACAACCTTATGGCCACATGTCGGCGTCGTCAACGAAAAAATTGTCATCATAAACAACAGTGCGCATAAAAAACCAACAAAAGCAAAAAACAAAATGGGAAAAAAATATTGCTTACATTTCTGCCTTTTTGTTGTTGTTGTTGTCGTTTTTGCTTATTTTCTTTGCTGTTTGTTGTTGTTGTTGGCGAGCATGTGTGAAAAATAAGCAGTCGCTTGACTGTTGCGAGTCGAGTTCAGTTTGCCACAGCGTGTCTATAATGCGGGGGGCGTGGCAGCAGCAGCTCGGAAAAGCGCCGCGGCGTCTATTTAATGAAGTGACATCCCAAGCAATTCCTATGCCCCACCCGCCCCCTCCCCCGCCATTCCCCCTCCCACATGCCCGGGGCCTTTGTCAATTGTTGCGTTTGCCGTTTGCCGTTTTCCGCTTGCCACATGATGGCAGTGTGAATTTTCACATGAGTTCGTTGCAAGTTTGGATTGCACAAAAAGAGTTGTTTATCTTTGAATTTGGCCCAGCTGTAAAGGTGGCTAAAATGAATAAATCACACACACAACCAAGGCCCAAATGTGAATAATCAAATAAAATTAGAATTTTGCAGAAATTTTTGTCTTGCTCCGAATTTATTTGGAGATCAGAGATCAACTCAAAGCGATTTGAACCTTAAATCAAGTTTGACTCTGTATCAGCTGTATCAATATCATGTTTCTGCTTCTCTGCATATTTCGAGTGTTCACACACACACACACACGCACAACAACTGTGGTAAGGCCTTGACAGGCAATTTGTTTAGCACGCAAATATTTGTTTTAATAATTTTTGTTGATATTCCCGACATGTAATTGTCATTTTGTCAGACAAACAATAGGCTCAAGTCGCCGAACTTGGGGCCAGCTAAGACCTGCTCAAGACCCCACCCTGACCCCCGGCCGCGCCCGCCCCCACCCCGCCTCTCCGCGGCCAGCGAGTGTTAAGCTCTCCATTGTTTGCGTCTGCCACTTGGGGCAAGAAATGCGCAACGGCCGCATAAATAACATGAAATTAGCAGGCAAATATGTCAAGTCGCAGTAAAGTGGGCAAAAATACAACTCGAGAATAAATCTAGAAAACTTGTTTCTTTTTTCTCGAGTTGGCATCTAGAAACACCTGCGACAACTTGTCTGTTGTCCGTTGTCTGTTGTATGTTGTCTGTTGTCTGTTGTCTGTTATTTGTCGTTGTTGTTGTTGTTGCTGTTGTTGTTGTTGTTGCTATATTTTTGGTTCAAGTACTAAATCACCTGGCTGGTAAAAGTTTATTTTTATCTAATTTGAATTTATGCGCGTAGATCTCTTGCGCTAGATCAGAAACTCCAACTGGGAAACTGGTTTCCACTCGTGATTTATGCCACACAGGTAAGAACTCGCTGCCAGATTGCCACCAAAGATACGACTTATTGAAAATGATATATATATATAAATATATATATATAGATATATACTATGTAAATTGTGCCATTGAGCTCAGCCCAAGTCCGTCTCATTAGCCCAAAAGGTAGCAACAGGTGCGACTCGGGGTTACGCTTTAGATTATTATGCTGAGTGGCACTTGTTGAGTGGTTTATTGTATTTCATCTTCGTCATCTCTTCTTCTTCTTCTTCTTCTTGTTCATCGCTTTTCAACTATTTGGATTGCTTTTCACATCAGCTTACAAATGTGTTGAAAGGCGACGGTTGAAGGAAAAGCCAAAAATGCTGATGGTCAACATTTGAATTATGACAAGGGGATTAACGCAGGTGAAACTCATATAGAAATATATATAAAAACATACATATACATCTACATATACATAGAAATATATATATATATAAATATAGAAATCGTTTGCGGATGAATCGAGAGGAGAAAGATAAGTTTAAGATTGGGTTGCAGACAGCAGCAGTGAAATATTCAAATTATTTCGTTAATTGAAAAGTGAAATTATTATTTAATATTTACTAGGAGCAGTAAATTATTTATAAAAAATTAAAATTAAAGTTACTAATTAAATAATGTAAAAATAAAATGAATAAATAAAAATCAGACAATAATAATAATTAAAATAATCGATTTATGATGAACATACTCAGCCAAAACAAATATTCCCAAAAAATGTTTCCTTATATTGAAATATAAAAAATGGAGGCTTGTTAATAAAACTGAATTTTATTTTGTTAAAAAAATATATCTAAAATTAAAATTGATATCTTGTTGGCCTTCTGAGTCACTTTTGTTCCTCTTACGAAAAGCAATAGGGCAAAATTGGTCAACCTTAAATAAATGAATATAATTTCAATGAAAAAGAGAGCAGAAATATCAGTAGACACAAATAAAAAAAAATAATAATAATACTTAAATCAATTTTATATTTTTGCGTTTTTAATTAGAAAATGTTTTATTGTAATTAATATTTTTAGATGCTCAAAAAAGACTCGCATAATGCCATAATCATTTGATACATTATTTACCAATTTCTACACATCTGAGGCGCACTCACTCTGATTTTGAGAAATCACTGTGGCAACAGCAGCAGCAGCAGCAGCAGCAGTGGCAACAAGAGCTATTCGTACAATTCATAAAACTACAACGTACAGCAGAATAATCAACAGTGAATGAAGTAATTGGAGCTCCAGCAGCGCCGAGCTTGTAAAATTCAGCAACAGAGTGCAGACCTGTGTGTGGGTCTTGCCCCTTCCACATTGTAGCAGCTGTGTGCTGAGTTTAACTCTCGAATAAAAAAGAAATTCATCTTCATAAAACGAACGAACAAAGTAAAAACCGGCAGCGGCTCTCGATGCAGCCAGAGACCGGTGCAGAGACAGCCGCAGACCCACACTGAGAGATAGTTTACTTGCGATAATCACACCAATCCAAAAAGCCTCCGTTGTCTCAGCTGCCTTCGTTCCCCCTCATCCCCCCTCCCCTCCCCCGCACACACACTCGCACACACATTGCTCACATGTAACGCCATAAACACTTGAAAAGCTGTTCAAATTTGATGTACCACTTACAAGTCGAGCGGCGGCTGACTTCAGTTCTGTCTTGAATACCCTTACCTGACCAAGGGTACTACAAATTTCAAAGGAGTTGGTCGCAGTGAACTACATTATCACATAGAAACAATCGATCTTATCTCCTGTCTTTCAACATGACCAACATTTCTCTCATTCACATCACAAACATTTCGCGATTTTATTCAAAATTATCACTTGACTCAATAAGAAAACAGCTGCTCGACTTAATATTAAAACAATTAATGAAATTATAATATTAATTAAATAAATACTAATTAATAATAGATAATACAAAATTAATAATTAAATAAATAAGATGCAATTTCTATTGGATTCCATTTCTATTGTTTTTTGGCATTTCACTTTGGTAAAATAATAAAAAATTAATTTAAAATTTAATTGTATTTGAAAAAGAACTTTTAATTTTTTGAAATATCAACTGCAGTTGCGACAATTCCTAGATTTTGGCAAGATAATATGTGATCTAGATCTCAAGTTCTTTTTTTTTTTGCTAAATAATATTTTTAAATCTGGTTATTTGAAGAGCATTTAATCTTCTGCGTGCCGAGGAAAGTTCCGATTTCTGTGTTTTTAATTTTATTGGCAACGCTGGTTTTGGTTTTAGGCGGCTTCTTTGGGCTTCGATACCTTGCCCCTCATGCAGCAATTGCTGTGGCTCGCTGTGATTCGACTTTAATGTGTTGTTGCACAGATTTTGGTTTTTATTCAGTTCGTTTTGTTGTTTTTTGTTCGACGATAGAGGCGTGAACCTGTTGAAATTCGTAGCCAGATACTTGGTTAAGACTTTCTTGCTGCCCGTTTGTTGTGGTCCAGCATCCGTTCTGACCAGGCCCAGGCCCATGGGCTATTTGGCTGTCTGTGTGAGTTGAGAGTTGGCCAACGTGCATTTTGGTTGTTTTCTTAGTCCACATCAGCCATCGGCCCGATGAAACAACATAATCATTGGTTATTGCGCTTAGAACCTGTCGATTTACTTTTGGATGCCTACTTTGATTTTATTATGTATTCCATCTAATTTCTTCTTATTTTCGTTTTTTTTTTTTGGCTGGCAGCTCGTCGACCTTAATCACATTTGAAAGTTATGAGCAATAGAGCTTAGCCTGTCATTTGTGCGATTTGTTAATTGCTGGTCTCTGTCAGAGAGCAGAGGCTGCTTTCTGCTTTCTGCTTTCTTTTCCAGCAAGACGGAGTGGAGAAGCACTTGGGATTTGTGTTGCAGTTGTTGTTCTGAGGGTTCTGAGCATGTTGGCTAATTGCCATATTAACCTATGGCCCCATGCTGTTGCCTGTTGCCTGATGGTGTTGATAATAATGAAGATAGCTGCGTGCTCGATTTGTAAGTGCTGCTTATTAGCAAGATTCAACTCGGCTCGACTGCTCGAAATTCTGGCCAAGTGAAAGTAATTAGTTGGCGTTGCCTCTGGGTGAAAGCTGAACCTTTAATTGTTTTTATTTTTTTCCCTGGCTACCCCATAATCAATCAACGCTCAGCATTCGCATGACTTTTGTCGAGGGGCCACCTGCGGTTTTTCTTCTCTCTTTTGCTTTTGGGTGTGTCTTGTTGGGGTGGTGAACTGAGTTCGGGTCGCTCCGCAGCGAAAGTTATGTCCAATAACTAATAGGGAACGTGTACTTGGTCTGTCCATCGATTACCGAAACACTCAAGTTGTGGATCACTTCATGAGACAGCTAACTCGTTTCCCATTCAATTATTTTCTATTCATTTCTGATTGGCAAGTTGTTGATGAGAGATAACGAATAATCCACTGCCAAAGATCTGTATAATCTATAGCCAATCACAACTTATCTTCTTGACTTAAGTCTTAAATGCTTAACTTCCCCTTGGGCCTGATCCTGATTTCAAAACTGCCACCCAGTGCGGCTTTCAGCAATTTGTCTCCCATCGCTCGCGCTCTCACGCTTCAATGTTCCATATAATGTTGCATATACACATACTATATATACATATATATAATCTACCAGATAACAATCCTGGTACACCTTATGCCTTGTCCCCAAAAGAGACAATCAACCCCAAGCACAGCATTCCGATGCGTTTCGCCGTAAACTGTGCCAGATCGTTCTAACTAACCAGGCAGCGATCGCATGATTGCAACCAGCCAACCTACCAATATATATATATATATATATAAATATTGCAACCGATCTGGATCAGCAGCGCACATATCCCGAGAAGAGTGAGAGCGGGAGAGGAAGCGAGGGAAAGGGGCAGAACTGAGGCCAAGAAATGAACATCAAGCAGCGCTGATTGTCATAATTAAGGATGCTGTGTGCTGTGGCATGCCAGACTCTGGGACAACGCAGACTGATGTGTTGCACTCGAGGCACTTGCAAAACCAACAGATAACCGTAAGAACAAGTTTCGAAGAATACGAATACGAATACGAAGACGAAGACAAAGCTTCCGGTGCCGGCTGTGCTGGTTTTTTTCTGGTTTTCTTCTTGCCTCTGCGGCAGATTCAAGATCAGCCGCAACATCTCATAATTGCAGCTAAGCAAAATTATATACCACGGAGCAGCAGGCCGAGATCTCGACAGATCTCAGCACATACACAACATAACGCATGTGTCATCCTCAAAGGGCAGGGGGCAGCTGGGGCACCACTTCACTCCACTCTGTGCCCCCCACCCTCCCCCTTCGGCTGTGGCTCTGTGGCGACTGTGTAAATATGCCAGCGGTGCAGAGATCTTCGCTCAGTTGCGATCCACACAACAATTACTCGACTCTCTTGTGGCTCTGATTGTGGTTGCGAATGTGGTGCGGTGTGGTGCGGCAAGCTGTGGCCTGCACTCGAGACAAATGTATATCATTCATCAAATTAAAAGTTCAACACTGTTGCAGTTGCCTGTCAGTTGCCGTGAGACAAGCCAACCTTCGAGCACAGGTAGCTCAAACAAATTATGAGATAACGAATAGCAAATTATTTCAAAAAGTGGTTTAAAAAATGATGAATACCCATGCGGCTTATAGCATAATTATATAAGGAAACAAATTAAGCATGGATTTAATATTAATTATCGATTCTTAGCATTTATATTAATTATCTCGTTCTTTAAACAAAAAATGATTAATCTTGATAAATAAATGAAAAAATCTAAAAAAATCTAAAAGTTAATTTTGAACTCGCTAAATAACTCCAATATCAGCGCAATTTAATTCTGAAGAGATCATTTCAGATTATCATCATTAACTAAAAAAAGTTGTAATTAAAAACCAAACTTATAAAATAAATCCATTAAATAAAATTGTAATATTTTTGTACATTTTCTGATGCAATTAAATGCGAAATTGATTCAATAATCGGAGAAAAGTCACACTGTAAAAAAATTGGTAATTCTATGCTACTGAAATTTAGCAAATAGGAATTTTATTCTTAATTTAAATTTGAAAAGTATTTCAAATTTAATTTTTCATATTATTTAATTAAATTTATTTATTCCGCTTTGTATTTTTGGTGAGACTCTACTGGTGAGACTGGCTGCGTGTACTTTTGAAGCGACCCTCGCTGAAGACCAGCATTGTGAGACTACCGCAAGACTGAGTGACTGACTGACAGAACAACTGTTGCCGTTGCAGTTGTGGCTTTTGTTGTTGTTGTTGCTGTTGTTGCTGCTGTTGCTGTTGCTGGCCCTGCTCTATTTTACAGCCGGTCTTTAGTTGGAGGTCTGTGCCTGCCAATCATTGGCTTGGTTGCCGTCTGACGTCTGCTGCTGTTGCTCATCTTTGGACTCCATTCACTCAGACATCAAGTGAAGTGGCTCCGCTCGCTCCTCTCACTGCCAGTGCTCATCCGTGGCCAGTGCCCCGACTCCGGCCACTTGTTGGCAGTCCCAGCCTCAGCCCCAGCTCAACCCCCAAGCCCAGCTGCAGACCCCGGGCCAATGCTTATTAAGAGAGCTTTTCAACTTGAACGGTTTCCTGGGCCACTTTAATATAATCTATACACATATATACACACATACATATATGCAGGCATACGTGTATATATTTAAACTGCTGAAGTGACCGCAAGTCCAACTTTTACCCCTTTTGGCCCCCCCATCCCCCGTCATCATTTGTTGCTGCATGTATTTTAAAATAGCACTTATGAGCTTAGACGGCTTAAGAAATTTTATTGGTTATTAGTTTGTTGCCAGAATTGATGTCCCTTGGCCGGTCTTTTCCGGTCGATCC
The DNA here is from genome assembly GCA_035044105.1 of Drosophila nr. perissopoda 5 BK-2023a. Classification (NCBI taxonomy): domain Eukaryota; kingdom Metazoa; phylum Arthropoda; class Insecta; order Diptera; family Drosophilidae; genus Drosophila; species Drosophila nr. perissopoda 5 BK-2023a. Next base: position 5,359,733 of record JAWNMK010000122.1, read on the forward strand.
CAAAGTTTTGCCATCGTTCGGCTAAGACTTGAGAAATCAAAGCATCTAATGAGCTTAGCACGTGTTGGTCATCCATTTCAACCACCCCGCCCCGCCCCCCTTCGTCCGCCCCTAGGATAGTTGCAGCTTGTGTCCCGGTTAGCTGGCAAGTGTTGTCCATTTGCTGCTCAGTGCGAATGTTGTTGTTCAGGTTGTGACTTTAAAGTTTAATTGCTTTTGGGTTGTGTTTGCCAACATGCCAGAGAGAGTTTGTGTGTTTTTGGGGTTTTGTATTTATGATGCCAATAGTCGACTGTGCAAAAGGCGCCTTAGGGCGCAGCCAGTTCCTATTTAAAGTTATGGCCTTAACTTCAAATAGTTTACGATGTTGTTCCATGTAGTTTATAACTGATTTGAAATATTTGCTGAGTTTTCATTTACTTTTTAAAGCGATAAATCGCTGCAAACCCAAATAATATATACAATCACAAATATATATTTTAATGGTTTACCATTTCTAATTAAATATTTGAGTTATTGTCCACTATTTCGGTAAATTCGCATTTGAAATGAATTTGCTGCAATGCCAAAACAATAAAACAACTTTTGCCAGTGGAATTTCCACAACATTTAGCTCCAAAACTTTTTCAAACTCACAATAATTTACATTAGCAAATGCAACCGAACTGACCACAAAAAGCTGTTCAGAGTTTTTTTTTGGTTTTGTCTGCCTCGTTCTACTTATTTGCCTCTAATAATTTGCACTTCGTTGCTGGCCAAAACTTCTGACCCCAGGATTCAGTTACTGCCGGAGGGAATTCCCTTTCATTAGCAAATTTTCGATTGGGGGTCGCAAGTCGAAAATTGGCAGTCGAAAGTTGTTGCTGGCAGTGGAGACTGGAGTCACCTTTGGGCAGCTGAGGAGGGGCGGTGGGGGTTGAGATGGCCTGGCTTAAATTACGTGCGCTGCAGAATAGTTCAATAGCAACAAATACCGAAAGAAAGCCACAGACAGGCATCCAACAGATACGCGCCGGCATGCTGAAATATTGCAGAAATACTGAGATACTGCCACGTTGCAGCTACGGAGAAAAGCAAGTTAAGGCAACAAAAAAGAAAAAGAAAAAGAAGAAGAAAAACCCAACGGATATAGGAATAACAAGCACAACAGCAACAACACTGCGTGGACTTTTTATTGACATTGGATAGTACGGTGAACACAACGACGAGTGCACAAACTCTGCAGCAGTGTGTGGCAGGAAAAGCACACACTGAAAATATTTCCCGTAGCGCTTACGGCTTTTTGGCCTGACACTCCACATAAGTTATTATTTGCACTGTCAATGAGCTGGAGCAGGGCTGAGAGTGGGCTGAGTGCGAGGGGGGTGGACAGGATGTATAGCTCCAGTTTGCCAGTCAATTGTGCTGTGGCCCCTTGCCAACTTTATTTGTTGTTGTTGTTGTCGACTTGGCTGTTTCTGTGACTCTGACTCTGACTCTCTGCATCTGTATCGGTATCTGTGTATCTGTGTCTGTCGCTGAGTCTCTGCTTTTGTCGCACGCCTTTCAATACAACTTTCATGGGCCACCGCTTAAAACTGAGCCGGTTGTTCAATTAGTTTCGCAAATTGCACATTTTTTGCATTATTCAATTCAGATCAAAATGAAAACTCTCTTCTAAACTTATACTTTTCAAAACCCCGCATGACCATAATTAATCGAAAATCAAGCAAACTTTAAGTAAACTTCAACAACTTTCAATCAATTTCAGTGTTTGATTTAATTTTCAATTAATAATTATTATATTGCTTTTTCTAGTACACCTCACCTCCAAGTTGCAAGTTGAGTTGATTCTTATTTATGTGGCAGTGATTTACATGCTTTAAAATTACATTTTTTCCCTTAACATCATCCCTTCAGCACTGCCCATCCCTTGGGGGGAGTAGACTACAATTCCTTGGCTCTCCCCCATTTCCAGCGGCGCCAACCTAACCTAACCAAGCATCAACTTCAAAGAACACGTTAAGGCAGCATTTTATGGCTATTTTCAAAACATTTGAAAAAAGAAAGAAAAAAGTTTCGGCAGACTTCTATTTCAGTTAAATTAAGAATCGCTTTATTTGAAGTCTAGAGTGAAAATGAAACCATTTTTTGCTGCTCGTTGGCTTTGACAAATTACTTATTTTCAATTAAAAGACTCTTTTGACTGAACCAATATTGTGGCACTATATATATATATATATATATATATATCAGCTTCGTTTGGGAATATGGTCTCCATGCTATTCGCTGCTGCTCTGTTTGAGTCAAAATTGATTTTCTGTTTTTCTGTTTTTCTGCATTGTTTTCATCGCTAATTCTCAAGCTCATCTCTTGCTGGTCCATTGCATTGTTTTTTTGCTAGTTCGAGTTGGGTTTTGTTTGGCACTCCTCTGTTGGTAAATAATGGTTAGTTTTTGATTTCGAACAATAATTCAATGGCACAGCAGAGCAGCAAGCTGAGCAAGCTGAGCAGAAAAGTATCTGCGAGCTGTTCGCTGTTGCAGAGCAATGCGGGGCAGGCAGTCAATTTGGTGGCGCTTTGCTGACCATGTTTGGGTGGCCCCAAACTCGAAACGATGCGACGCCTCCTCTAGTGACTATCTTGTGGCACTGGAAAGCCGCACGCGTTTCTATTGTTGCCGTTGCTGTTGTTGTTGTTGTTGTTGCAGGTATTGGCCATAAAAAGCAAGACAAGTTCGAGAGCGACGCGTTGCCAGGCTGTTGTCGTCAGAGTCGCCTCTTGGCCTGGCCTGTCAGTTGAAGCTGTTAGATACAATTACAGTTAGCTGGCTGAAGATACAGAGATACCCAGACTGAGACTGAGACTGAGACTGAGATATAGTGGTGTAACTATAGCTACAAGCGAAGTGTCGAGCTTGGCGGCATTCTCAGTGCCTTTTGATGTCTAGTTGCCCCTCCGGCTTCTGCTTCACAGTCATGTGCGGTCTCCATCTATGCTGTTTGTGTGTGTGTGTGTGTATTTGATAGAAATGCCTGTAAGCCGAGGCACAGTGCAACTCGAAGCCAGATTTTATTGTTTCAAATGTAAACTTTCTGCATTGATTTGCTTATCGTGCTTAGCCCGTATCTGTAACCATATCTGCCTGCTCAGTTTGTGCAACTGGAGATACGTTGACTCAGTTGGCCAGTTACCAGTTGCTTGCCCCTTGGCGTGTGAATCACCAGATACATCTATATATATGTATATATATATATAAATAAACGCCTGTCATACCTGCGCATTAAGCTGCGACAAGTGTTTTCGGTCTGTAGAAAATTGCATAATTGCCATGCTCGGTGGTCAGACCATATAATCGCTCCATGATTCATCGGAGTGGGCAATTTCAAGTTTGCAACTGATGTGACCTCAGAGATATGAGGAATGTGGTTCAAACTTGCAGGCAACTGAAAAGTGTTCATTTTGTGGTGCAGGTTTGCCAAATTAGCTGCAATCGATACCCAAAATGCCTCGATCTGATTCAGAATATTTACAGCAAATCAGTGTGTTACCTCACAAATAGTCTCTGCACATAAAACATCTGAAATAATTAATAATAATTATTAGTAATAAACAAATTGCAATTGCAAGTATTATATTTCAACTATATTCACTTACAAATTTATAAACAATAATTAGATTTACAGCAATAGGAACCACAATCGCCAGGCACCAAAATAAACATTGCTAAAAATAATACAACAAAATAATTAAGGCGAAATACGAGTAAGATCGAAAATTAATAACATTTGAGCAGTATATTTGAGTCTTATATTTTGTAGATAAGATTCAGAGATACTACAGTTGCCGGGCAACTGTAATAATATTTATGTCAATTTGCTGTTGATACAAGATAGGGATAAAGTGAGTGCTTCCATTTCATTTAAATTGAAGATATTTACATGAGTGCTGAAATGGAATCGTTGTTAATCGCCTTAAGGGCTGTAAATATTGTCAAAGGCAACAGTTCTTAACTTACTTCTGCACAAAATCAATTGATATCTTATTTATAAAGTGAATGTGACTGCCACACGTTTCAGGTCTAGGCTGCCCGGGGGAGGGGGCAAGGTGGAGGTGGAGGTGGAGGAGTAGGAGTAGGAGGAGGAGAGCCATGCCCACTAAGAGCTTTGGGTAGCCGAAACCGGCAAGTTCTAAGCACTAGACAAACAAGACGCAGCACAAAGATGAGCTGGGTGCAGCCTCGCAGCGAAGTAAACAAACAAGACCATAAATAAATTATTTACATTGGCTCCAACGTCGAAGGCGGGTGGCGTGGGCGGGGGGCGGGGCGTTTGACTACGCAACTAGGCACCGGAGGAGGTGGCAAATATATATATTTTTTTTCTTTCTTGTATTTTTTTTGCAAAATCAACAAAACTGAAATGACAAAAAGGCAAAAGGGCAGTCGGCTGGCAAAAGCTGACAATGGCATCAGACCGGGCAGACACGGACCCTGGGACAGGGAGCATTACCAGGGCAAACAGAGGCATAATGGACGCGCATAATGGAGTAGTCTGGACTAGGCAGCACAAAATAAAAAGACCATGCAACAACTAATAGTGGCAGCAAAAAAAGTAGAAGTAAAATCCCAGCTAGAAGGCGATGTGTGTGGTCTGCGCGGTGGCGAAATTAAATGAGGCGAGGAAATGAACGGAGCAGCTCTTGGCTTATGAAAGGGAATAGGAAATAGCCAAAGGACTGCCTCATTGCGATAATAAATAAATAAATAAATAGCCACAGCGGTGCTTGGCTGCCATCGATTTGACTTACGGGCTTAGGGCCATATGCAAAAGAAGAACAAATTACCAACCAGAAGAGCAGAGGGCATGGTTGGGTGACTGGGCTTAAATGGTGAAGCTATCACAGCTGAACATTAAAGGACATTAGTGCAAGCGAGATGATTTGCATTTGCATCGAGATTGTAGCATTAATTGATATGGGAAACAAACAATTAGTTTAATCGTCATTAATGAGCGTAATTAAACACAAATCCGCATGTTTCGCTCTGCAGATTTGCTAAATTGAACATTTACTTAATTCCCAAGAATTCATATTAACTATATAATACACGTTTGCAAAGTCATTTAAGCCATTAACAAATTGAAAACATTTTGCACTGTCAAAAAAAGAAATCGATACAAAATTAATGGCAAACAAGCAAGAATGCGGCTGTCGAGTGAGCTCGACTACGAAATACCCTGAAGTCAGCTATTAAATATTTTATTCTAATTTTATTTCCCACTCAACATCAATCTCTCAAGATCTCTCATTTAACTAACATTAAATGAAGGCATTCTCAATTATTATAAATTAATTGAAAGACGAGAACCAAGTTCAAAGTTTGAAGCCATCTCTGAGCTGGCTAATAAAGCATATTTATACCTTAAGTGTTTTGCCTGTTGCATACTTGTTGTTATACTCATTTCGAATGTGTTCAGGGTATACAAATATTAGTTTGAATACGGAATGGAAAAGGAAACGCGTAAATTTCCGTGCTAGACTGAATATTATAATAATTATTTCGAACAGCTCGTTATCTGATGCGCATGCCTCTGTTGTTTCCTCGAACGCAGCTCAATGCGCATCAGCACCCAATTAACCTTTGAAATTCAAATATATAATCGCAAAAATACATTTATTATTTTTTCGTCGTGCTTATCAATGAAAAAAAATCCGAGCCAATAACAAATGTGTTTGCTTGTTTGCACATTAGATAATTACGCTAAACGTTTTGAGTTTATATTTCAGATTGATTTTGAATTTTATATTATGTATTCGTTTACTTAAAAGTAAAAAAAAAATGCTCACAATTTATTTGCTCAACGCCAGCATTTTTCGATTTTTTTCCAATGCTGTTTCTTTGATTTTGTGTAAATGTTGCTGGCGGCTTATTAAATATGCAAATCACTTTGCGTTTAAAATGTTGTACAACTTAAATATGCAGCTTACAAAAGACCGAACTAGTTAGCCATCAACATTTTTAAATTGAACAAATTTTTGCATAATACAGCAAAAGCTTTTCGAACCACAATTTTCAACGAATTGACGGACTGACTGAGTAGTTTATTTTATCTCTCTGTCAGCTAGATTATATGGCCATAATAAATGAGAGCGACCGGGGACTGTGACCTTAATGAGCTACACTTGGTTAGGACAACCCAACCATCCCTGAACCCCAATCCCCCGGCGAAAGCGTGTCTAATCAAATTTGAATACGAGTTTGCCAGTTGCAGTTTTCAACGGACGACAGCGTTAACAATTTCAGATTTGCTTCTGATGATGTCATTAGATTGCCCAGTTTTTCGAACGCATTGACCCAAATTGTTTATTTATTGAAATTGCTTTTTATTTCGATAATAAAGAGCATAAGTGTGAGTGTGAAAGAGATGCAGATGTTATAGATTTTTGTCCGCACACAAATCGTTCATTTTGCCTCAATTATTATTTAATTTCTGTTGCAATTTATGGCCAGCTTAATTTGTCACAGCATTTTGTAATTGTTGCTGTTGTTGTTGCCACTGATTGGGGAATTGCTTATTTGATATCACTGCAAAGGTCACAGCCAGGCCAGTTTGGCACTGGACATTGATTTGTGTCTGTTCGACTGGACAGCGCTCAAGATTCCATTCGATTGAGGTTGGCTAGAAAAGCACACAAAACGAAAGCCAAGCCAAGACTCTTCATAGCTCTGTCTTTGTCCATGGAAATTGAATGAATATTGCAAGAGACCCGGACTGCGCTCCTCATGTTGTTGTCAGGGAATCCAAAATATGTGAGTGAGCTGATTGAGGTCTTGAATTAAGTCATTTGGATAATTAACCGCAGAAGATCCAAGCTCGCGTTCCCGATTTGTGAATGTAAGCCGTAATGTCTGAGTCAAAACCACGTTAGCCAGTGCTTTAAATACCTTCAAACCTTGAAGTAGTTGTTACATACGTTAGCAGAGAGATATATATATACATTCCTGATCAGCACAGATGTAATCAAATCTGTCAGCTCATCAGTGATTCCGATAGCTAAGTACTTAAGATTTGGAGGATAAATTACGCAGAGCCAATCTATTTAATTTCTTCAATAACTTGCTTGTTTACTTAATATCGATAAAAATCGATTATACATCAAATAGCCGAGCTCTCTCGAATAGAACCTTTTCAGTTAATTTCTCGTTTACCAGCAAACATTTTATTTTCTTCAAGTCTTTTGGCATTTCCATTGAAAGTGAAAGAAGCAAAACTTTGAGTGCTCCCCACTCACGCTCAGCTTTAGTCCAAAAACCTTGTTGAAGCTTAGCCCAGATTTTACATAACACACTCATGCACACACACACACACACACACACGCACATATGTATAGCTCTGGCCAAACATAAATCAGTATAAATTACCTAAGGCAACGCAATTTATGCACGCACTTTGTGAACTTAAAAACGTTTTGTGTGCTGTTTTTGTGATGTGCCGCCCTCCTCCTCCTCCTCCTGAAGTCTCTCTTCTCCCTTCACCGCCAGTGCCATTTAATGTTGCCACCGGATGGGCCACCGGAGGGGCGCCACCAATGCGTTCACAAATTGTGAGTGCGTATTCCCCAAGTTTGTTTACATTTTCGATGGTTTGTTGTAATTGCTCAGTGTAATTTATGCGAGCGACGGCCCAAAGTCAATGTCGAGCCTACAACAACAGCAACAGCAACAACAACAGAAACAACAATATGAAGAAAAAAAAGCGAAACGAAAAGCTAGAAAAACTTAGCAACTCCAAGTGCAAACAGTGTCTGGCCTGGCGACAGACACGGAAAACCGTTTATCTGAGCAAATGTATCTCCAGGCAGTAATTACAATTTATTGTTGGTAATTATGTAATTTCGTGCAGGGCGGCAGATACGAGTAGTTAGCTGACTGCGAGTCTGCCACCGAGATAGCTGACACTCTGAAACTGACAATCCAAGTGCGTGTACATAATATTTATATACACTCAGAAAAAAGATCGCCACGAACTCTCCTTAATATTCAGCACATATATTTCTAAGTTCCACTGTTTTTCTTTTAGCTAAGCCAATAAATTGCGTAAATTGTTTCTGCATTTTTGAAAATTTTTATTTCAAAAATATTGGCTTGCTTATCTACTCTAATTAGAATTAGAAAATTGAAATTAGAAATATAGAATAGAATTTTTCAAAATTAAAATGCAATCTCAAAAATATTTGGTTTTGATTTTTTAGGTAAATAAAAAACAAATATTTTTGGGATTGCATTTTAATTTGTTAAATTGTACTTTTCTCATATTTAGAATTTATGTGTAATTTTTCTGAGTGTATGCGAGCATCTGTGTGAATCTGTATCTATGTGCGTGCCTAGGTCAGTGTTGGCTGCCACTGCGAACCCTCTGCATTTTGCATGCGTGCGCATTTAAATGAGTCTGTAGCTGAAAAACGCATTTGAAGCCACTTTGCAAGCTGTTTGCACCACTCAATGTGGAGAGAGGGGAGAGTGGGGGCTGGGGAACAGCTGGTGGCATTTTTATTGACCGCTTGTTAGCTCTAGCAGTGGGTGGAGTAGCGGGAGAGGTAGAGGGAGCACGTTGCATGCTACATGCAAGCAACTATGCTTGCCACTGCGACTCGGAGCAGAGATTTAGCTGCTGCTGCCTTTGGCCGGCTCATCTGGTACTGTGCAAAGAAAGCTAAGCTACTAGCGGCGGCAGCTAGTTAAGATATGCTCTCTCATGCAACATGCAACAACTGTAAGCTGCTTGATTGCCTGCAACTTTGTTTTGCTTGTGTGCCTGCCACAATGTTTGTCACTTCCTGTCCGCGCACTGTGACTTACTCATGTGGCAACTTCATGGCCTAATACACGCATTTCCTGTGACATTTATGACTGGATAACAGGGAAACAAGTCGTCAACTCGACAACAATTCTTGAATTCGTGCAAGAATCGGATTTGAGGAAACAGCTATAGACTCAGAAAGGGGCACAGTAAATCTAACTAGTTCGCGTTGCATGAATAATAATAATAATAAGTCGAATAGTTGCGAAACAGTTGAGAATCATCGTCGCAGGAAGCGAGTGAGTTAAATTAAGTAATCTCTTCAAGTCCGAAAAAAATGTACTCATTCCCAATTAAATTTGGCATCTATCTGAATCACATTAGTTGCACAGACCACTCAAAGTATTTCCGTTAAAAAATTGAAAATTTAAATTTAATTTGCGGCAAAAAAGAGCAACGCAGCCTCATCAGCAGCATTAGATTGCACATATTCAAATTATCGGTGGCACCACTTCATTTTTTCCGTATTGTTTGGCGGGCACAAAAAGTGGCATTAAAATAAAAATAGCAAAGTGTTGGACCAGTAAACAATGACAGGAAATACTTCTGGCTAACTGAGCAAACGCAATGGAGGCGCAACATAAAAAAAAACAGATGAAAAAAAAAATTGAGAAAAACTGGAAATCATCGTTGCTGGCGTTGGAACCCGGTGGTACATCATTAACATACATTTGAAAACGCAAATTCCTACCGTGCTGCAATGCCTTGTGCCTCTTGTCTCTTACCACTTGCCTCTTGCCTCTTTGCCTTTTGCCACTTGCCTCTTGCCTTTGGTTGCCAGCGTTTTGCGCTCTGCCCCTTTTGGGTGATAATGTGGTTGGGGCTCTGTGGCCGCCGCATAAAATTTGTAAGTATGTTAGACTTGTCACTTGCACACTTCATGCCCATATTTGTCACATTTGCGCCATGTTCGCATGGGTTCGGGTTCGGTTTGGGCTTTGGGTTTGGGTTTGGGTATGGCTGCCCGGACAGAGAGAGAGACAGAGACAGACGCAGAGTGGCCCGCGGCTCAGCGTCCGGCGCTGGTCCTACATGGGTCCTAGTCCTCCTGGCTCCAGTTGTCAGTAACATTGTCGTGGCTGCTGCTCGTTAGTTGCGCATCTGATTTGCCCAACTACGACGACAACGACATGGAAATTTCGCTCGCTCCACGTTTGTGTTTGTGTGCGCACCTCGTAATTTCCTTTGTGGGGTGTATTGTTTCATCCAAAAAGTGGATAACTAAAGCGATCTTAGTTTTGTTAAAAGAAATATTTTATGTTTACTCAAAGGCTTTCGCAATTTGCTTACATTTACAGGGTATCTTGTCGTCTGTCAGCAGCGCAACAGCTGGCGGACTTGTTTTATTGTTTTGCCTGCTGCTGTTGCGGTTGCTGCTTCTGCCGTTGGCCATATTTGTATGAATAAATGCGTATTTAAGCACATACTTACAACACTTGCCATGTACATATGAAACAGAAGCAGGAACAGACTCAGAACCTTCCCCATTCCCAGCTGCCATCCCCCCTTCTCCCCGCTCCCCGCTCCTCGCTCCCCTTTAAGCAGATTCTTCAGGCGCGCATTTTGCATTTTCCTGTGCGCTTTTCCATTTTTACTCGTATTACTGTTGCGGCTTTCCTCGTTGTCACACATTTGCTTTATGCTCTTTATGGTTCTCCCATTTTTAAATTTGCGTCAGTTTTTCCAACGAAATAAACTATATAAAATAGTTTATTAATTATGCTCAGAAAATTTGCACATAATTTCAAATGAAAAATTGCATTTGGAGAAGTTAATTGAATATCGAATTTTGTATTCATGCTTGTTTGAGTGGAAATCAGGTCATCAATGAGTATCTAATTAAAAATAATAAAATCACTTGACAAGCTAGGAAATATGATATATTTGATCATATACTAATATGAACCTTATATGTTGCACATTACTGGCAAACAAAATGTAATTTGATGCAACAAATTGCATTAATTATTTCTGTAATTTTAATTTAAAAAATGTTTAATATTTATTTGCGAGTGGTATGCAAAGCTAAAACGATTTTCTCCATCGATGAGGAAAGGCGCTTCACCGGATTTTATAGATTCAATTGAACCATTAAAATATTAACATAAATAATTAAAAAAATGTTGAGTGCGAGAAAAAAAGCGAAATTATAAAATGCGAACATTTAATTTATTTTGAATGCAGGTTGAAGCTCGTCATAAATTGTTGGCATCAAACTGTGACATCATTAACAATTTACCACTGCCGCAGCTGCAATTTGTTGTTGCCTTAATAATTTATATATATATTTTTCATATCATTTGCAGGCCCAACAACGACGACAACAACCACAACAACAACAACAACGAATGAATAATATTCAAATGTAATGTGTTTAACAACAAAGTTCCGGCATTGAAATTGAAATTAACAAAACAAATGCTTTAAATTGAAACGGCAGCTAGACAGGGAGTCGAACCGAGCAGCCGCCGAAAGGGGAGAAGTCAACCTCATTTTGAATTTTTAATGAGCTTCACAAAGTGTTAAATGTGGATGACGTCACCGTTGCCAATGCCGCTGACCCTGCCACAGCCACTGCCGACGTCAGCTTCGATTATTCAACACTGCTGAAAAGTCAATTAAAGGTAATCAAATCGAAACTGATTGCATTACAAAACCAACTAAAACACAAACAATTTTCATAATTATTTATGTTGTCACTTTTTCCATTTGCCAACTGCAACAATTAGTTTGGCATGCAAATGTCGCAGTGCGGTTTTTAACGCCTGCCAATCGCGACCAGCGCGCGGCTTTTGTCGCACTCAGTTAAGGCAATCAGTTCACCCAAGAAATATGTGGTTTCGGTTTAGTTTATATTTTTCACCTTACCGACTTTCAAGTTAATTAACTGAATTTGAGTGCATATTTAATGTGCAGTTAGTTTCTCTGCTGAAATGATCGCGTTTCTGTCGCGTTTTCTGTTTCGCTATGCAAAATTGTTGCGAGCGAAATTGTTGCGAGTGAAATTGTTGCGAGAACTGAGGAATTTCCAATTGAGTAGGGTGACAGCTAATAATTGTCAGCATTCCGTGCATATTTATCTACAGCTTTTCTTAACGCCTTTAGCTCAAGCACGTCTGCAGAGCGCCCAAGAATTCGATGCGTTTTTGTGCAGTTTTGCAGCGATCTGTTTTGGGCGCGTTTCTCGAGTTGGTCTTCCGCATTTGTGCAACGCCATCGTTATTGCCCCAAGGGCCATTGGCCCCGCTTGGTCTGCAATTGCGTGACAAATTCAACAGCTGCCGTTTCTCAAACAGATGACTTTCACATGCCGCCGTGTCTGCAACACGCTCCACGCTCCACTTGAGCTGGCAACGCGTAACTTAATTAATACCAGAGCGTAGCTGTGTATTATAAACAACACAGATCTTCAGTTTGTCAACTTTCTTCATTAATTTAATTACTGCTTTCAATTGAAGCAGCAGTAGCAGCATAGAACAATGCGTTGCAAGTGCATAAATCAATTGATTTGGGTCAACCCCCCTCGCCATTCTGATTACCAGTCCCCTCCCCCTCTTGCAGCCTTGCAAATAATGTTCTAACTTCAAAGCAGTCATCTAGGAACGAGAAACGAGCAACGAGCAACGAGCAACTTGCAACTGGCTGGCACATTTCACATTTGAGGCACATCGCTCATTCACTTAAACACTTGTACATCTGTTCGTTTATCAATTATTGTGTGGTATGCACCACTTGAGAGCCGCTCGTAGGTCGCCAAAGACTCGGCGACGTTTTCCACAGCACAGTTGACCGACTTTGAGTTATTGTTGTTTCTATTGTTGTTGTGCTGTGTGTTTGATTTTCATTAAGTCGCTCCCTTGTGCCAAACAATCCACACAATCCCCAGCTGCCAACTGGCAACTTGCAACTTGCAACTTACAACTTGGTGCGCAGTTGCAATTATTTGCGTCATTAAACCAGCGACCATTGCCGGCATTGGGTTACTTTCTGAACCTTTTGCGTGATTTATATTACTTCCAGTTTTAAAGTCACTAAAGATTTTCAATTGAGTTGCAGTTTCAGTTCGCAACTTGCAGCTGCAACATTAACAATTTGCAATTAGCGTCTGACCCCAAACCAAACAGCACGTAGCCAAATGCCAAACGAGCTTAAAGGTTTCAGTTGCTGCGTTAGCCAAACAAAAAAAAACTTGTTGGAAAATAGTTAACAGATTAATGGATTTGTCTTAATTGTGCTCGAGTAGAAACTGAAATGGAGTTGCAATTGAGAGCATTTCACTTGGATTTTATATAACATTTTAGACATATTCAAATTTGAATTGAGTTTAAAGTTGCTTTCTTGATTGATTGATAAATAGATTGATAGATAGCCCCAGATTCTAATTTATTCAATTTCAACAAACTTATTTAAAAACAGAAATCATTTTATAAATTATTTTGTGATTTAATTCAATCGCTCGAAGCTGGCCAAGTCTCTCAGCGAGCACATTCTCCGCATTTTCAGTTGGCATGAATACAGCGTTTATTAGTTACTCACTTTCTTTCCGTCTTTAGCATTCATTATTAAATTAATTAAATTCTTGCGCTTCAATTAAAATCTTATTAAGTCCTCGCCAGCCTACCCGTCGCTCTCCCCCCTCTCCCATCACTCTTGAACAATGAATAATGCCCCGAGGAGTGGCCGTCTGGCGAATTGTTCGGCAGCATCTTTCAAAGCTTTCTTATTCACACTTGGGCATGCGTTGCACACAGAGGCGAGAACAGGAACAGGACCAGGACCAGTACCAGGACCAGAAACAGGACCAAGACCAGGGAACAAGTTGCTGCGCCTGGCAAATGCCTTTCCTATCTTCGCCGCCCCTTGCCCCTTGCTAACCCCAGTCGCAGCCGATCCCTTGCCACACATTTTTCAAACAATATGTGTATGTATATAATAAAAAAGTGCCGGCAAAAAATTGCGCCACTGCGTACCTTGTTGGTCCTTGTTGTTGTGTGTTGGGTTGCCTCGTTTATGCTCTGTTTAAGTGCGAATTGGTGAAGTTGCCGCACTTGTTGTAGTTGTTGTTGTCGCTGCTGCTCCTGTTGCACATATTGCTGCTGCATTTCTCGCATAAATTTCGCCTTTGCACTTAGCTCATGTCGGCTTCCAGACAGAGTCTTTAAATGAGTCTGCCCTGCTCCCTCTCTCTCTCTCTCTCGCTCTCTCCCTCTCTCTCTTCTCTCACACTCTCTATCTCTGTCTGTCTGTCTCTCTTTTTCTGTTCGTTCATGAACAATGGCTCTGTTTAAAGCAAAAACCTTGACTGTGCTCGATCTCTGCCGCCCCGAATGTGCAGAGTGGGCAATATGGAGCAGGGCGGGGCCTTAATTAAATTGATGTCGGTCGTAGGCAAAAGTTTTGTGCAAATGTGGAATGTGAATATTATGGAACACTTGAATGCACAGTGAGTGATAAAAGTAAACGCATTCTGCTCATAAAATAAATGCATTTCTCATATAATGTGGGAGACTAGAAAGGTTCGCAATTATTCTCCACCTGCCTGACAATTATTTTTAATGTGCAATAATGCATTCTTTCTCATGGGTATCTCATTTGCCATCTTCTGGCCTATTTTTCACTGTGCCCAACATTTCCTACATTCACATTCGTATAATTCTTAACTTGACTGGTAAAATCGCAGTTTGATTTAAATAGTTTTGATTTGTTTGGTATTTTTATTCATCTTTGCGAAATGAATAACAAAACAATTAATTAAAGTAAAGACAGACGAAAACCACTTTTCTGCAAACAACTTAGATTGGAATGAGTTTTGCCTACATTTTGCTTAATTGTATTTCAATGGAAGCGTTTACCATTCTCCATTAATCTGCTGTTTGTGAAGTATCAATTACTTTGCAAAAAACACAAAATACTCGAGGCGAATTTCTAACATTCGCAACATACTTTACGAATGTTGGATGTTGTCCCGTAGGGCAAGAAACATAGCATGGAAACATGCTGTTGAATTCACGAAAGTGCTGAAAGTGGAATCTATTTAAGTTTTCTCTGTACATCGTTGGCTGATTTGTATATTTCCAAGGAGACTTAAAGCTAGCAATATTAATAATGATCAGATCCGGTCAAAAGTTGTCTAGGCTTAAAGCTCTTTTCATCGCCTGTCGCTTTCTTCGTCCTTTCTTTCTTTTTTGCCGCCCTTCCTCAAAGCGAGTTGATTGTTCAGTTCTGCCTGACCCGCATTGGGGCTGCCGCCAACAGTTTGGGGTTGCCACTCGAGAGCGATGGCCAACTAAATCACCGCAACTGTGCAACTAAATTTCAAGCGCACTAAATTCCGCAACCGCCAACTGCAACTAAGAGCGACTCCGAGCATGTGGCGGCACTTGCCGTGTCGGCTGCCCCTTTGGTTTCGTGGCCACCTGCACTCAGGAAAAAGCCACTCTGAATCGTGGGTAATAGAAGAAATAGAAGAATTTGTTTGGTACTTCTTTATTATTATTAAACATAAGTATTTAAATATTTAAAATATATGCAAGCACGCAGTTTAGCATAGCATATACAAAATAATTGACCTTAATCTGAAAAGTGAGTTTCCCTCTGAGCAATTCGGCCTCTGAAGCAGAAAACAGCTAAACTTTAACGTAGCAGTCGAAAGAGAAATGTTATGAAGAACCAGGGTATGCAGTTCTACTGTTTACAAATGCATTTTATGGTAATACAAAAAATGTTTGGGAAAAATAGAAAATAATCATATTTTTCATATTTTTGAGATTGTTGAAGTTGGGCGAGCCTTCTAGATGAAATGTTTTCTTATACTTGGAAACTATTTAGAAGAGCAACAAATGCTTTTTTCTATTTAGGTCGATTTAGTAAATTTAATTTTGTTTTTTCTGAGTGTGCTACGTGGCAGCATGGCTCTTTGGCTGTCGTCCTTTTCGTCCTTTTGTTATTTCCTTGCCGTGCAATTTTCGCCATTTTGTGGCACACTTTGCGCCCGCCGCGATTTGCAAAGATTTATGGTGCTCGACATGGCGGCGGTCAGCGTTTGGCAAGCGCTACTTATTCTGTCTCCCTCTCTCTATCTCCTTCTCTGTCTCTCTCGCTTTGTCTTTTTCTTCAGCCGTTTAGGTTTGCTTTGCCAGCTTGTTGCAATTGCAGTTTTCGCGTGTTCAGCCAGCTCAGCTCAGCAGCAACAAATGCTGCCTTCCAATGCCTGCCAGCATTGTTGCAAAAGCAACCTAAGCCCTTGGCCAACTGGTGCTGGCTTTAAGCCCTTTACGCGCTTTTACATTCTCGTTTTCATTTTGCCGGTTTCTAAATTTCCCTACTTACTGCTTAATTCAAACACAAATCCGATCTGCTGGCTGACTTTTGTCGATAAGCAGCCAAAATGAAGCAAAACTTGGCAAAGTTCCCAAGTGCAAAAAAACCACAGAGAACGTTGCAACCGGGCGTAACCGACTGCGAAATACTTTAATACCACACGTAATGCCAGCTGATAACACATCAAATTTTTAAAGTACGATCTAAGAAGTCTACCTTCCAAATTGTATGACTCTAGCTTTCAAAATGTATGATGTATATGGTCCTATCGATTTATAATGACAGGTGTATTAGATTAGGGAGTCGGAGTGGGCGTGGCCATTCAATTTTTTATCGATCTCTCAGGGAAGTTATCAATCAAAATTTGATGACTCCAGCTTACAAATTGTGGGAGACATGCGCTTTCATATATTTGGGCGGCGGGTGTGGCCGTGGTCTAAAAATTTATATGCCGCTCCTTGAAGGAGGTTGCCAGCAAGTTACCTTCCAAGCTTGGCCACTCTATTCTTAAAATTTTGGAAGGTGTGGGCGTGGCCATGTCGAATTTGTTATCGGTCCTCAAAAGAGGCCACAAGTCGATCTTATCGATTTCCTAGCCAAATTTTACACTTTGTCTTTGTTCATACCGGCAGACAGACAGACAGCTTGACGGACATTGCACAAAACCAGTATGCTACGATACCTTCGGTATCAAAGTATAAGAAAATATTTCGCTGCATAGCAATGGAAATTTAATTTGGCAGCCTTGTGCAGCAAATTTGGTGCTTCAAAATGAAAGAATGAAATTTGCTTAACTCAGCCCAAATTAGGATAATTGAGTTTTTGAGGCTTATGTTTCCACAGGAATGCAATTTCAGCTCGCTGACATGGTAAACATGCTCTGCAAAATGTCCTGCAATAATACATTATTAATAAGGAAATGTGCTTACTTTTAATAGAGAGATGTGTTATCTTTTTCCCAAAGATGGAAAACAATATTGTCTTCGTTCTCGTTTTTTCCTCAACTGAGTTTTCACTTGCTCTGCATAAGTTTTCCTTTTGTCATGCTTTGCCTGCGTATTTAGGCCACATTAAATGTGAGTCCCCAACCTTATATGCATATATGCATGCCATGGCATATCTCCTTGGAGTTGGGCTTGCTTGCCTTGCCGCCACTTTGTTCCACTTGGAATTTATAGTTCCACTTTAATCCGCTCTGAGGATAAACATTGTAATAAAATGAAAAAAGAGTTGCTGCTGCTCGCCTTAATTTTCAACTCTGCTGCACTAAACGCTGCTCCGAATCCATGGCAAATCTCCTGCCGTGCAAG
Organism: Drosophila nr. perissopoda 5 BK-2023a; assembly: GCA_035044105.1. Taxonomy (NCBI): domain Eukaryota; kingdom Metazoa; phylum Arthropoda; class Insecta; order Diptera; family Drosophilidae; genus Drosophila; species Drosophila nr. perissopoda 5 BK-2023a. Next base: position 5,377,204 of record JAWNMK010000122.1, read on the forward strand.
GTTTATGTTCGACAAGCTCCTGCGATGCCATATGCGCGTTTATCAAATGCCACGCAGCAGGGGCACGTGCCACGAATGGTGGAGGTTGGGGCAGAGTGTGTCAGTATATTACAGTGTATATAGCGGAAGTACATAGCTAGTTTTCCGTTGCCCATATAAATTTGCTTAAGACATATAGCAAGGATCAATAGCCCGGATTTATTGTCTGCCACACATAAGTTGCCTTGGCTTTAAAACTGAGGCTGAGACTGAGACTGAGACTGTAACCGTCTAAATAGTTCTGGGAATGCGATTGGCAAGGTCGCCGGGTAAAGTTCTTTCTTACCTACTTTTGGCCTGTCGCCGTTTTATGGGCATGTGTCCAAAAAAAAGAAACCAACCAAAAAACCAACAAAAAAGTTATGGCAAAAATGGCGACGTCGTCTGGCCCACACCTCTGTGGAGGACTCAGTTCTCTTGGTCGGGAGGGCCTCGACGCTGACGTCTGCTTGCGGTCGTTTATATGTAAAGTATTTGGTTTTACTTTATGACTGCTTTGGGTATTACTCTTTACTTTCTTGCCATGCCAATTCGGATGCCTTTCTCCTTGCCCCACTGCAACCCGCCGCCTTGTCTCTCCTTGGCGTGCAGTCAAAGTTTTTGGCGTGGCTGTAAAAACAAAAAGACGGTGCTAGGAATTATGCCATAAAAGCGTCGTCGTCGTCGTCGTCGTCGTCGTAGTGCTAACGTTACAAAATTTTTGGCTAACACAACTGGCCCGTCGTCGCTTAGTTCGTCTCAATGTTCAAGGGAGCCATAAAATACTTTTTGTGCAGCCAAAGCGCTCTTCATCCCACTGCAATGGAGTGAGAGACTACGGCTTTCACAAAAATTGCAAAAGTTGTCAGAAACAGAAACAGAAACTGAAACAAACCAACAAATAAGCCAAACGCAGTCGCAACTCCCTTAAACCGCACTTTGGGTAAGCTTAAGAGCACATTTAGGCATGCAAAGTAAACCAAAATGGATCCAAATCGCGTCAAAGATCCCTCAGATTCATGGCAATTTTGTGCGTAATGTCGATATAGTCATATCCAAGTCTGCAGAGCATATGCCAGGTTCATATGCCACAGTTTATAGTTCAACTTGTCTGTCAAAAGTCGAGTTTTTATTTATTTCATTTTTCTTTTAACAGAAAATCAATGACTGATTGATGTTGATTTCTGGCATCGAGTTGCACACATATCTCAGCATGTTCTGCATGTAAAGGCAACAAATATTCATTCAATATAAATTCTCAATAAGCTTTTGTGGTTCCTCTCACACATCAGCAGCAGCTCAACTATTCCAAGGAATACACCCACACAACACTCTTCAACCGCAGCTCCAAATTTAAATTCAAATCAATTGCTAGACAAACTTGCAAGGCTATCCGCAATTCACAAGCAGCAAGCGGTAAGCTGCAGGCTGCTAGCTGCAAGTTCCAAGTTGCAAGCTGCTGTTTGCTGGTTGCAAGATTACCATTACCGAAAATTGAAGAACATGTGTGACGACGCTGGGTGCATTCCAATTGTGAAGCAGACCCGCTGTTTTCTCGTTACGCCCAGCCGAAGCAGGGCATTGTTTCGTTTTCTATTTCACAGACGACTGACTGCCTCCATCCATCGACTTTCACTGGCACACACTGGCACACACACACACAGAGAGAGAAAGAGAGAGAGAGAGAGAGAGAGAGAGCCTTCAGCACGCTGATTGGGGTTTTTATACCCAGAACCCATTGAAAATGGCTAAGAAGTGTATGATGGCTTGCTGCCAATTTACGTAACATGCAGAAGGAAGCAACTGCGACCTAATAAGGGATATACATTCTTGATCAGAAGCAACTGCAGAGTAGATATACACGCTGATCCCGGAGACTATAAGAGCTAACGACAAATTTGTGTTATCAGTTCTTGTATCCCATAGACAGAACAAGCTTGCTTCATGTAATCGACAACTGCCTCCGCTTCTCAAAAATTAATCAATTTCGATTAATTATTAATATATAATATAATTATTGGTCAACTGGCCAAACTTCATCATTTCATCATGTGTATTTGGACTGCCTTAGTTTTGTACACTTCAAGCTGACATGAGAAATGAGAGCAGTTGCAGTCCTGCTTACATTTGGGAATATAGAATGTATTTAGCAGGGTATATCGTAGTCGAGCTCACTCGACTCAAGCATTCTTAGTTGTTTCTTATGCTGCTGCTTCTGCATCTGCTCGCTGGCAAGTGCTCCAAATGCCGCGTCCATCTTTGCAGCGTGCGTGAGTTTGAAGAATGCTTTTTTGTTGCACGTTCTTTCTATTGTTGCTGTTGCTGTTGCTGTTGAGCATTGCAAATATTTGACTGTGCTTGTTTAGCTACACAAAGTATCTAACAGATGCACACGCGAAGCTCAACTTCAAACTGCTGAAACTGTAAACTGTGCAAATAGTGCAGGAGTGAGGAGGAAACCTAGAGCGGGAGCGGAGGCGGGACCGGGAGCGGGAGCGAGAGATTCTCATCGCAAAACTGTGCCAAAAGACGTATGGCGCAAAGCAGGATAAATTTGCCAAGTTTATCATAGCCAAATGTGGGCGACGGGGTTGGGGGAGGGCATTGGGAACGGGGGGGTCGAAGGGGTGGTTTGGGGGAGGCAAAGCATGAGCATAAAATATTGTCAGCGATATTTTAACGCGCACTCAAGCGAAAATGTCATATAAATAACACCAGGGAGTTGGTTTGGGGCAAGGCACAAGGCGAGGGCTGCAATCATCCATAGCCCCTCCCCCCACACCGTCCACAAGGAGTGGGGCAGCGAATATGGAAAATGGGTTTTGGGTTTTTCTTTGCTATTGGCTGGCGTCACTTTGAAATATTAAACATTTGGCAGAGAACAGCAAGCCCGCTTGAAGTTTATTGCTAACGTTGTTGGCCACAAAGATGGGCCGGTGCGGGGAGGGGGCGGTGGTGGTGCGGGGTGTGCTGACAGTTACTGGAAATTGGAGTAGCTCAAAGATGGCTGAGAAATTAATAAAACGATCAAGCAAGGGTTGTGGACAAGAGGGACGATACCATTTAAAGCTCAGCAGATACGCAAGACTGAAATAAATCGAAAAACTAGAGAAAACTCAGCGCAACTCTCTCTCTCTCTCTTTCTCTCTCTCTCTCTCTCTCTTTCTCACTCGCCCCTGTCGTATTAAATACGAAACATGCATTTATTTAGCAATTTCCCGGCAATGGGAAAACAAAAGAAAAACTGTTGCGAAGTACTTTCTTTTTTTTTGGCCGTAGTTTGGCAAATTTTCAAAAACTCGCCCAACTAAACAATAAGCACCAACAATAAAGCGGGCAGCCAACAAAAAACGGAACTCTTGGCGCAAAGCGAAGGCAAAGCCTGCCCAGCAGCCGGAGCAGCAAGAAACCAAACACTGCCAGGATGGGACCGGGTGCGGGGTCAGGGACTACGGCGGAACCAGACAGACACATACAATAAAAGAGTTTTGCCTCTTTGCCTTTTTCTATTTTGTGGGGCATGGCCGCAAGGCTACACAGCCACAGCAACAGCCACAGTTGAACTGACAGCCAAACATTTATAACAATAGTCAGTTGGTGGGAGTCGGGGTTGTTGGCCGGGTCGGACCTGGACCTGGACTCGGACTGCCACCAAGCGCCGGACACTGGCAGAACTAATAAATGAGTTCAGCAGCGGGCAGCAGTCGAAAAAGATTTGTCCGACGCCCGTAAACCAAATAAAAAGCAAAAAAAAAAAAAAAAATCTCAGCGCTCATGGCGGCAGCTAGCTATAAAATATTTAGAGCATACTTCGGAACGGCAGACACGTCAGCCGCCGGGGGTGAAGAGAAGTAAGAGGGGGTCTGGAACGGGGACTGGAACTGGGTGACAATTTAAATGGCGTATACTAAAGACTGAGGTTAGAACTGAAACTGAATTTGCTTGTGAGTGACCAAGGAGAGGCTTAAAGTCTGCTGATTGAGATAAAACGAGTAGTTTGCGAAATGTGTCAGGGAAGAACAGATAGCTGCAACCCGCCGAATATACCATACGCTGAAATATAATATAATACATATATTATACATATATTATATAATACGACTTTGATATAATAAGTATTTTTTCAAAAGTAAGCTTATGCGAATTATAGCAACAAATAAGCATTTTAGTTCGCTTGGAATCTTGATATGGTCAGGATGTGCTAGAAAAGCATTAAGTTTCTAAACAGGCATTAATCTGTTTATATTTATTGCATCGTTTGTTGTCTTAAAATATGCAAGTAATTATTTTATTATTATTTAATTAAGTATATTTGAAAAAGGACTGCGACTGATTCTAAACAAATGTCCCTGAAAGAAATATTGATTTACTTCTGATCAAGAAGGAAAGTAAAAAATGTGTCAGAGAATCTCTTTGAGCGACAACACAAGTTGGCGTGTGGAGTACCTGGAGTGGTTCTGTGCTGACAATATGGGTTTAGGCCAGGCTGCAGCTGGCTTGCGTCTCCTCGACCCCAAAGAAGAGTGTCTGCTAAACGTCCATATTTGTTGGGGCTAAGCCAACAGCTTTGAACAGGTCCGGCTGCCTTCTGCTCTGGGCCATTTAAGAGGCTGGTCTGCAGATTGTTATGGCCATTTACCAGCATTTCACAATTCAAATTTCAGTAATTTAAATTTAATTTTGCCAGCATGTGTTGACTGGCTGCCTAAGCAGCTGCCACCCGCATGAGATGCACATAAACGGAGCAGTCAACTACTCGACTGGGGGAAAGATCCTTGCCAGCTTTCCTTGAATTTCTTTTTTTTTCCTTGCGAATTTTCTGTCAGTTTGTTGTTCGTTTTTTGTTTGCTTGTAGTCTTAACGGTTCGCATCGTTTTCTGGCTCCGAGTTGAGCTGCCAAAAGACAAAAAAAATAGTGAGTCGCAGTCTCAACAAGTCGCTTTATGGCATATGCATGATAATGATGAGAGGCTGCAGCTTCGCCAAGGATTCGTCGCTCCATTTTTGCGGCGTTGTTTCATATGATTGTGCCGCCGAGTCGCTGCCGGGTGTTTATGTGATATTTGCATAATAAAAACGAGAGTCTGGCGAATTGTTTTTTGGAGCCGCTCGCTGCTCTCTGCTCGTCCCGAGAGCTTGCTGCCAGCCCTTATCCGTTATCCTTTTTGGCGCAACATAAACAGCACAAAGCCATCACTCGTCCCCCATGCCACCACCACCACCATCACCAGCATCACCACCAGCACCAGCACCACAGCCACGATGCCGTCACCCATCCTGAAATATGACCCACATCTATGATTATTTTCATGACGCCTTCGGGGCCGAACCATTTCCAACTCGAGCAATGCGTAAAGTTGAAAAATATGAAAAAGCCAGAGCCAAATTGTGTGAAGGGGGCGTGGCCGACTGGTTGGGTTTGTGTTTTGTATACAGTTCGGGGCTGGCAAAAAAACAAAAGCAACAATAACAACAATAACAACAACAACAAAATGTTGTATTTCCCCTTTTTGTGTTTTATTTATTTGATAGAGCTCGGGGGTTGCGCCTTATGCCCACATCCTAGCTGGCATCCTTGAACTTCTGGCAGTTGTGCGCTAAATTAAGTTTCCTTTTGCTCCCGAACTGATAAATGTCCCCAAAGCATACAAAGTGCAAGTTGTTTTTCAAGTTTCGACCAAAACTATGAGCCATATCTTCGGACCCCGTCTTGCCCGACTTTGGCTTTGGGGAACTGCCCTCGCCTGGACATTGACTGGGCTTCCACTTTGGGGACTTTCAAGCTGCCACAAAGGGTTGGGTCAGTTGCAAAAAAAAAGAAAAAACCAAAAATGAATTCGATAAGCAGGGCAGGGGCACAAGGCAAGCCAAAAGCAATTTGTGTGTCAGAGTGCTTTGGCTGAAACTGGACTTTAATTCTGTTGCAAATTAAGGAATACAATTAAATTTACCCCTGGCTTCCAAAGTTCTTTCTTTGTGGAACTAAATTAAATTTGCACATTTCTTGACTATAAATATTCTTTAAGGGATTTTACATTTTACAATTTGCACTGCAGCTAAGCATATATAAAATAATATGGAAATGGTAATCACTTGAATTGTACTATTTTTGAAGTGGTAGCGGTTTCAAAATTGTGGTCTTAAGATTAAGAAATTCTGTATCTGATCTGTAGGCATAAAAAGGGAAATCTGGAAAACCTTAAAGAAAAAACGTAGGAATATTAGAATAATATTGTAGACATTGCCAGCTTGAAGTAAGGCTTTAAGATGGGCCAGATCTGCTGAAAGCAACTATTGCCAGCTTCGCATTTGAAATAGCTACTAATGTGAATGCCGTTCCTAATGTCCATTAAAATTGTCTTCATTTGCTTACTGCCGGACAAAGAATACGAAATAGAGATACAGATACAGAGAAATAGATACAGAGATACAGATACAGATACAGATATAGACACAGAGACGCAGACAGGGAAAATAATGCACAAAACTAGCGATTAACTTGCCGGGTTGCCAACGAGGTATCCGAATGCTGCAGCTGCCAAATCCAATGAAAATCCAAAAGCCAAGCAATTTTGAACTCTAATGGAAAATCAATTTAAAGCGCACATACTAACCCCACCCCCTCCCACCCAACTATACTTAAACCCCATCTCCCCTTCTCTTTGCAGGCTAAACAGCAAGCAGAACTCCACGAATGTCGGACGCCAAATACGAAAGCCATTGGCAAACTTGGCTAAAACGTATTTAACCCAATATAAAAGCGAGCGAGAAGGAAGAGCGACAGAGTCGGAGACAGAGAGAGAGAAAGAGAGAGAGATAGAGAGAGAGAGAGAGGAGCAGCTGCACTGAGGTCCATCAGACAGCAAAAGCAACTAACCAAACGGACCACACCACAGACTAGAGAGACTAGGGCTCCAGAGGGGCTTGTCCAGCCGCAGACAGAGCCAGGTCACCAACAACGACAGAGACAAAAGGCAGTGAGAGAGAGAGAGAGAGAAAGAGAGGAGAAGAGAGGAGAGTGGGCACATAATGAGCAGACGACGGTCGTCGGCTATGGCAATTACCATGTCGCCGTCATCGTTGCTGTCGTTGGTGCTCCTGCTGCCGCTGCTGCTGTTGCTGGCACCGACAAATGGCCTGGCAAATTGCCCCAACGGCTGTGAATGCGATGACGAAACACTGAAAGTCAACTGCGGAGTGGGCACACTGGATGTGCTGCCCATCGCCCTGAACCCATCCATACAGCGGCTGGTCATTAAGAACAACAAGCTGAAGACCATTGACTCGTCGATGCAGTTTTATTCGCAGCTGACATTCCTTGACCTGTCCCACAATGATATGGTCACGATACCAGAGCGTTCCTTCCTGTACCATGCCAAGCTGCTGGAGCTGCATCTGAATCACAACAAGATTGGCCAGGTGACGAACAAGACGTTTATGGGCCTCAGCACGATAACTGTGCTCAATCTGCGTGGCAATCTGATTGCCGAGCTGGACTATCGCACTTTCTCGCCCATGGTGAAGCTGGTCGAGCTGAATCTCGGCCAGAATCGCATCAGTCACATTGATCCGCACGCCCTGGACGGACTACAGGATTTGAGCATACTCTATCTGGATGACAATACGCTGACAACAGTGCCCGCAGAGATGACATTCCAAGCGCTGCCCAGCTTGGCCGAGCTCTATCTGGGCACCAATTCGTTTATGACCATTCCGGGAGGCGCCTTCAAGGATCTCAAGGCCCTGACGCGCCTCGATTTGCGCGGTGCCGGCCTGCACAACATATCGGCGGATGCGCTGGCCGGCTTGGAGCGCATACGCTCCTTGGATCTGTCCGACAATAGCTTGCAGGCGGTGCCCACAGCTGCACTGCAGCATCTGGCGCGATTGGAGCAGCTGTCGCTAGGACAAAACGACTTCGAAGTGATTGCAACGGGTGCCTTTGCGGGTTTGCGTGAGTTGCGGCAGCTGAATATAACCGGAGCACAGCGCTTGCGCCGTGTCGAGAGCGGCGCCTTCACGGACAACGCCAACTTGGAGCACCTGAATCTGTCGGCCAACAAGCAGCTGAACGAACTGCACGCGAATACCTTTGGGGGTTTCCCGCATCTCAGCAGTGTTGTGCTCAAGGAGAATCAATTGAGCTCGCTCTCAGAGAATCTGTTCCCCTGGTCGGATCTGCAGACGCTGGATGTGTCCGAGAATCCCTTCGTCTGCGACTGCCAACTGATGTGGCTGCGCAACCTGCTCATCAGCAAGAATGCCAGCAATCAATACGCTCCTGTCATCTGCGCCTATCCGGCCAACTTGAGGCAGTTGCCCCTCACACAGCTGGCCGAACCGCTCCTGGGCTGCACCCACGGAGCGGCGAACAACCAGACGATCATCATGGTCACCCTGGTGGGCTGTGCCGCCCTGATCACCACCTTGGGTCTGATGATCTATGCCTTCCGGCGTCGTATTGGCGAACTGTTCAAGGGGCACTCTGCACTGGGGCGCAAGGAGCGCGAATACCAGAAGACCTTCTCCGATGAGGATTACATGACGCGACCGCCAGCACCGGGCTGTGTCGGTGGTGTGCATCCTGGCTCGGGCTATCCCTGTCCGAGCAGCTATAATACCACCCAGTATTTGGGCAGTCGGCCGATACCGGTCACCGAGCTATAGCTAGAAGTTCCACCCCCACCTCAGCTGCGGGGTCGGGGTGGTGCCCCAACCAGTCATGGAGCATCGCTGCAGCAACTCCAGATCGTGCCCAGCGCTGTCGATGCGCATGCTCCGTTTGCCCAACTCAGTCACATTCACTACATGACCAACAATCCGCTAACCAATGCCGCAGCAGCAGCAGGAGCAGGCACAACAACCACAGCAACAACAACCACTCCTCGCTCGCATCACTCGCAACAGGACATGCGACTGTTGGCCAATGGCAAGGCACTCGGCTTGAATGCCTCGCTGCCACGCCACATGGCCGGTCGGCAGTGCGGGGTGCAGGAGAGCACTCTGTCGCACTACAGCCAACCGGTTGGCATTCGGCTCACCCAGGATCACTTCAATCACAATGGGGGCGTCTATGCCAAGCCGTGCGATGCGATGACCGACCCGGGCTATATCCACAATAATTCGCACTACTCGCTGCCGCTGGATCATGATATGCCGCCTAGTCCCACGCCCACTCCGCCGCCGCCGGCGTTGCCGTTGCGCAACGGTTTGGGCATGGCTCTGGTGCATGGCAACACGACTGGCAGGCGTTCGTTCAACACCGGCAGCAGCAGCAGCAGCAGCAACAACAACAACAATGTGGCAACTCTGTCCAACAACAATCACAATGGTCTAGTGTTGGCTAACGGCTGCAGCGGCATCCACAACAACAACGGCAGCCTGCGTCGTTATCACTGATACACGCTCAAGTCGTGCGGCACTCTTTGCCGCAGCAGCGCGTTGCAGCCGCCCACTGCGGACATTGAGTTGCACCACTTCTACAAGGGTTGAGTTCGGTTAATATGAACTATCCATTATTTAATATTTATCTCTATGCATAATTTTAGTTAACTTTATTCGAGCGAGCAGCGTTCTGTATAAATTAGCGTTTAGTCGAAAAGAATTGCTCATTTGGCAGGCAGACATGTAAATAGCTGCAGTTGAACACTGTTTGACACAGGAGTCACCTGCTGCATTTCTTTTCTTCGCATCCAGTGATTTAACTAATAAGTTTTGCTTACAATTTTCAAATTCATGTAAATAATTAAATGCTATGCACAAATTATGGAATACAAAAACACAAAAACCCTAAAAAAAAGGAATCAATTTGTATACAATTAATTTACGCTTCTAAGCACAAGTCATTAAAAATATATATGTATTTAGTATAAAATATTGCAATAAAAACAAAACATAAAATATATAAATATATCTATTAAAATAAATCCAGATACAATTGCAAAATGAATATGGAAAATATATTAAAAAAAAGAACAAACAATATCTAAGCTAAACACACTTAAATGAAATGCATACAAATTATAAGTTAAAATCATATATAAAAAAATAAAACAAAACAAAAAAAAAGCGATTTTTATAGTTAATAAATTCCAAATAAATAGACACAGGAGGTAAACTTAAATTACTTATCGAAATATTAAATAATGAACAACTTTATGAAATTGATGGTAACAATTATACAAACTACACAATATTCATAAAGATGATACTACAAATTGACACAATATGAATACAAAAGCAATTTATGCCGTAGATAAATACGAATACGAAATATGTGTAAATAAAAATGTATGCTGGAACAAATTTAATCTTCTGTTGTTTTTATATGGCAATTTGGCTGATTGGTTTCTCGTTTTTATTCATTTTTTTTAATTATTTATTTATTTTTTATCTATCATTTCACTTCTTTTTTTTTTGGCGAGTTGCCCTTTTGAATAATTGTATATATTTAACAATTTAATGGAACAAAATGCAAAACACATACAAGGGAGTTAAGCGTAACCTAAAACAAAACAGAAAAACGAATGAAAAGAAAATTATTGTAATTGAAAAACTTATTCAAACGTAAATTTATATTCATATTTCATAAAGCGACAAATCTCTCATCTAGTTATATACACACACATTGAAATAAATAAATTCAAATTCATAGATTGTAAGCAAATTACAAGGGACACGAATAGTTAAACAAAAACAAAACAAAAAACAAAAAAACAAAAGCAAAACAAAACAAAACAAAAGTTAAACAAGGAAACAAGGATTAAGAAAAGTATAAGGAAATCAACCAAAAATATGATCATATTCTATTATTGTACGAGTACTACAAAATGCTATTAAGCTAGACGAAGATAACAAAATATAAAATAACAAACAAGGAATTCCCACATACTTCTTCACGTATTTACGAAGGAAGGATGGCAAATGAAATATAAGATTGCAAACTGTTCAAGAACTAGAAGATAAAATCAAATAAACAACAAATTTAACATATTAAATGAAATGCGTGTTTATTTTCTAAACTTTAAGAAAATCACAAAAATACGGTTTTGAAACCAATTTGTCTGAAAGTAAGTATGTATTTGTATTTGTGTAGGTGCAATAATAATTTAGCTAGGTGGCCAAACTATACAAATTAAATATAAATTTATTGAACTATAAAATAATATAATTTGAAAAAATTTGAATATTTATATATAAATATAATATAAATATATATAAATATAAATCACTTTATTTGGTTTATCTTTTAATCATATATTTTTATTTTAAATTATATAACTGATAAATTTAACAAATTGAATTAAAAATAGAGTTGTGAAAGAAATTGTGTAAATCAACAACATAAACAATTAGTCTGTGCTCCGGAGCCCCAGCATAGTGAAGCAGCATTCCTAAGAATTATAAGTGACTTTTTCAAAAGTAAGCCATCAACACGAGTCTCATTTAACCAACTTCTCTTGCGCTTATTTTAACTTGTTTGAATTCGTTTTCTTTAGTAAACAATATACTACAAATTAGCATTTGAATAATTCAAAACTAATTGTTTGGTTCTTTAATTAGTATGAAAAATTGCATAGTGGTGCTATTTTTCACAGCTGTACATGTATACGTTAAGTATATAAGTATATAAGTGTTCAGATGCATAAGCAAAATACAGAATTCATAGCGAAATATTGTAATTTTGTCTATATATAGAAATTCGTAAGTAGTCACATGGCTCGTACCTCTTTTGTCACCTGACAACTTGGCGGATATTACACAAATATTTAAAAATTAAATTAAGATAAGGTAAATAAATAAATACATACATATAGATAAAGTAGTTGTATAAATAAATAAATTTCAATTGTTAGCAACCTAGCAAATATACTTTTATCTCAAAAATTTAATTTATTTAGTCATGTTCAATTATTTACATCCGAAAACCATGTGGTAGCGTGGCCGAGCGGTCTAAGGCGCTGGTTTAAGGCACCAGTCTCCTCGGAGGCGTGGGTTCGAATCCCACCGCTGCCAAGTGAGAATTATTTTTTTAATGTTTATTTTTAGTTTGTATAATATTTGATAATTTTGAGAAATTGATAAACAATTGGGAAACAGTATGCGAAACTGCTTAGTTGTCCCCATCTTTCAAGATTTGCCAGCAGTTTGTCAACCCTGGCAAGTGGCATACCTAAACGTTCATTTATGTAATTTGCTTAGCAAGAGCGACATGTTGGCACTCATCTGCATAATTTAATTACATTTTACAATAACAAAACAAGCGCACACACAAACGCTCACAAACACACACGCACACACACACACAGCGCGTGCTGCCTTTTGTGCTAATAAGTGTGAGAGAGGAGAAAGGAGAGAGAGCAAGTAATTCTCTCTCTCTCTTACACACACACTAGCTGCAGTTGCCATGTTTCTTGTCAAGCTTCACACGACGGCCAGCAGCAACAAGAACAACAACATCGAAAAATCTCAAGTGCGCAACGCGACGAGGGACGGCTGGCATAAACAGTTACACATTTGCATGGCACCCCTCCTTCTGCGCGCCCGAAAGCTCCCTTAGGTGTTTCGTACTGTTGTTGTCGCTGCTGTGTATTTGTTGCTGTTGTTTCTGCATATGCGACATTAGCGCACGCAAACAACGTGCACACAATTAGAAGAATTAACAGTAGTTAAGCCAGCAGCAACTTGTCGGCAAGAAGTGCTGCGGGTGCAGTGAACAGGAATGAGAAACGGGAAGTAAAAGTGGAAGGGGATAAGGAGCTGCTGGTGCACCTAGTGCTGCTGCAGGCAGTTTCTGTTGTTGTTCTGTATGTTGTTGTTGTTTCAGCAATGCTTGTAATTTAGTTTGGTTTGTTGGTTGGTAGGGTGGGTCGGAGAGGGGAAGCGAAGGGAAGGAAAGGGAAGGGAGGAAGGAAAAACAGTGCGTTGCACTTTTCGTAATGCGCATAGTTTTCGACTTGTATGCAGGCTGTCGTCTGCCAGGACGCATTAAGGCACGGCGCAGGGGGTGGCAGGTTGGGGCCTATTCTGCGGCAACTTATTGGCCACAACATGCCAACTTATTAGGCAAAAGCGCAAAAGTTATAAATTGTTTTACGAGGCGCACATTGTTGCGGGTATAAATATGAGAGCATAACATAAGCCATAAGGCAAAGCAAGCCAAAAACTTCGACTGCAACGCCAGACAGCCAGTCCAAAGATTGCCGGGGAATGTGTAACAAAAGTTCCATCTCCATACAAATATGTCATATACATATATGATAACTAAATTTCTAATCAGTTTAAATGAGATGTGAGTAATATTGAATAAGGACTTTCAATAACGGGAAATAAATAATTTGGGCAAGGCATTCACTTAAAAGTTCGAAAGTTTCCGGATGTATTTGGGTTTCCAGTTGGCCACAACAAGACTGACCGGAAATCCGGTCAACACGCGCCACAGGCCAAAAAATGGAGGACGCATTATCCTTGGGCCGCAGCTTCTATTGTGTAATATCCGTTGACTATTATTCTAGTTCGTGGCGAAAATTAAAAACTTCTTCCCTATGACTAACAGCCGAAATCCACAACAGCCCCTCACAGCCCCCTCCTCCGTCTGCGGTCTCTTTTCTGTGGGCTGTTTTGTGTGCGCTCAGCAAAATTTCATGGAAAATAGAACCCAAAAAAAGAAGAAGCACGAAACGCCTTTCTGAATAGGGACAACAACTGGCCGGGGATCCTTTCCTGTTTTGTATTCGAAATAAAGCGACCGCATCAACAAAAATAGCAAAGCGGCACAAAATACTCATAATATGCATACTATACGAAATAAATAGAAATATGAAAAAGAGCATAAAAAATTAACATATAAATTAGCACAGTAGACAAAAAGCGCCGCTTTTGTTTTCAAAAAACAATTTCTGTTGCATAAATTTGGCAATTAAAAAATATTTTTTGTTCTATACTTTGTTATTTCCTTAGTTGACCGCATTTCGTTGGCTGTTCCACAAAAAACTTTCATTAAAATATGTCTGCAAATGCTGCTGTCGAGCAATATTTTCGGAAAAGTGTTGAACAGTTGCATTGTTTCCCTTTGAATGGTTGCCTCCTCTCGAGGAGTTTACCGCTCCCGAAACCCAACCAAAGCGACCAGCAAGAGCTCGTCACTTGTCAGGAGCGAAAGAAACTGCGGAGCATATAAAAAGATTCTCATATTTCCTCACAAGAGAAATACACACACACACACACACATCACATACACACACACATAGAGAGAGAGAGGGAGAGAGAGAGAGACACATAAGAACTGCTGACACCTTTGAAAAATTTTCACGCTTATAAAATACAAAACATGCCAGTCAGAGCTGAGAAAGCGTGAAAAGCGTAGCCAACCCACAAACAGAAAGTGAGAGTGTGGGCCAGGAGAAGATTGGGGAGAGGGAAAGGGAGTAAGGGGAAAATGATGGCGGTAAAGTCGGAGCATAAAGCTTCAGCGTTGACAATTCTCGAATGCGGCGGGTAACGGGAAACCGAGCAAAGGGAACAGCGCAGATGAAAAAGAAAAAGATGGTCTCCCTAGCTAGAGACCAGAGTTGTATTTTTCACCCCTACACCCCACCCTTCCCCCCTCCATATTTTCTTTTTTGTCAACACCCAAAACAACAACAAAGCCGGACTGATGAGAAGAGAGAGAAGAGCAGAGAAGCGAGGAGCAGAGAAGCGAACAGAGCGATACAGAAATTTGTTTTAATGCCGCGCGCACTTTTTATGCTTTTCTTTACAACTTTTTTTTCTTTTGGCCTTACTGTGTTACATTTGTGCAGCGACAGCAGTAAAAATGCTGCCTGCCCCCAACTTTACCCACTCTCCCCTTAAGCGAACCGCAACTTGTGCAACATCATAAACCCATTTGCGTTTTTAATTAGTAACAGCGCGTTGCCACAATGCGGGGACATTGGCCAGGGAAATGCGTAGAGGTAGAGGAGCGGGGGAGTGGAGGGATAGTCATGGAGTCTCACACAATCTAGATGTCACAGAGCCCCAGTCTCGGTTCCACTTTCAGTTACTTTTGGATTTTGGGTGTGTGCAAAAAAAGCAAATGACCATGCAAAATTTGTGCTGGGACGACAAGACCCAAAGCGTAGCAAAATCGCCGCTGATAGCGCAGAATGGAGGAGAGCAGAGGAAGACAAAACTCGAAAAGTGGAGCAAATAAGGTAAAAATATTTAATTGCTGCAGCAAAGGGAGAAAGCAAACGTTGAAAAATGGTTCCGGCTAAAATTATTAAGTTGCGGTTTTTGTGCTCAGTTCTATAGTAAGTCAGTCAGTCAGTCACTCAGTCAGTCATTCAATCAGCTAGTTAGTCAGTCAAAGCTATGCTGGCAATCCGCATGCCGGCGAGCAACTCGCTGCAATCTAAGAGTAGGGGTTGCGAAAAGTTAGTGCAACAGCGGCAACAAAGTTGATAAGTTAAGAGCGCCACTCATCCCATGCAACGGGAACACTTTTTGGAATTGATGGTCAGCATTTTGGGGCAATGACCGCGGTCAGCAGTTTGATGGCCAGAAATTCCGATGAATTGAAATCAGACTAAGTGCTGTGTGCAAATGGTATTGAATCTGACTTTTCGCTGAACTAAAACCCAATTAACTGGAATTTAGAAACTGGACATGAAATCGACATTCTAGTTAACCTTACTATTTCAGTTCTGGTTTTTATGATTAAGTCTGCAATATTTGTTAGTTATTTAGTTAACTAAACATAAATTATGTCATATTAAATTATTTAAATAATTTAGAAACATTTTTTAGACATATGTAAGTATATTTCTAGCTAGCTAATTGTACTGATTATCAGATTTAATGTACTTATATATATATATATATATTTATATATATTTAAATTGCATTTTTGGTCATTTTGAATGAGTTAACCAAATTATCCCATTAAATGAAAAGAAGGAACTTATCCCATAAAGTACACTTTGATTTATTCATTTTATACTCGTTCTTCCTTACGATGCAAGTATGTGTATAAGTAAATTATGTATAATTTACTGGGCTTGTTACAATGTCGTTTTAAAGTAGCTTAAAATAAATCATTAACTGCCACTTTTAAAAGATTCTTAGTTAATTGTTTTATAGGGCTTTTAATTCAAATACGAACAATCAATATTAGTTGTGATTGGCATTATTTTAGTTAGTGATAACATATATTCCTGACCTAGGGCCGAGTATGCACAATACGTCTGTATTTGATTTGATAAACATTTTTTACCGATTTCACTAAATGGATAATACTCAGACTCCCGTTAGAACGTATAAAAGAATATATTTTCGTATGGCATATACTGAAAGATCGAAATATAAATCCTTTTTAATACCTCCCGATCACTCTTGAGTTACTTTAAGTCACATTATCTTGAACTTCTCTTAAGCATTAGTAAAAAAACTAAGGTTTTTTGTAGGAGAAATTTGTTTTTTGAAAAATCCAATCACAATACTCGTATGTCTAGCATGATTAATGTAGGACCCGTTTCTCAATTGCAAAAGGATGTTTTGAAAGCTTCAACATAAATATTGGCTTATAATTTGCAGCACTTGAAAAAAGTGATTCATAAAAACCCAGGCAGACATAATATAAATAGCAATCTGCTCGCAGCCCAATCGATTAGCTACGGTCGATTTCATAAATTTATAAACAAATTTGTTCGCGTAGCCTTCGCCTGGTTCTGTTGGACTTTTCCTTTGGCTGTTTTTGTTGCTGCTGCCAATGCTGGCAGTGCTGCTGCCTGTTCGCAATGTATTGAAAAGTAAATAATGCAATTTGATACGCAAAAAATCGCAGCCATGAAGAACCCAAAGCGGAAAGAGAGCCGAGGGCATTGCTATTGTTCTCTTTCTTTCTCTTTGTCTGGGCTGCTGCATTTAAGCAATTATGTAATTTTTAATAGTCGTCGTCGTCGTTGTCGTTGTAGTCGTCGTTGTCGCTTTTGGTGGCAAAACGTTACGCAATTTATGAGGGGCAGCCACGAGAGAAGGGGAGGGTGCTTGTAAAAGTCAAACCATAATTTATTATTGTCAGTCGAGGCAGAAGAGTGACGAACAAGAAGGCAAAGCCACCCTTGCAATAAAATGATGAAAAACGATTAAAATGCGTTGCGTCAACTAAAAGACAGCAGCAGGCGAAGAGAGGGGCGCATGTGTGAAGGTGGAGCAAGGAGCAGGACTCTGACCCCTCGAAGCAAGAACCCATCAACCCATCAAGAATGGGAATTGCCAGCGAGTGACTTACTTGACGCTGTTGCAGATGTGACACGTGCAACGCTCCAAGGATTTCGTAGCGCACTCACGTCCCAGACTTCGGTCGAGTCGTCTCCGAGTCCGGACTCCATCCCCGGCTTGCTAGCGATTCCGGCTATTCCGGCATGTGTTAATTGTGATGCCGTTCTCCAGGCTCCTGTCAATTGGCCCTTGGCGAGCAGAGCAACACGAACAGAACAAAACCCCCCTGTCCACCCGAAACCCTCCTCCGAGCAACGCCCCTGCACCAGCTATAGCTACAGCTATTGCTGTGGCAGTACTCGAATAATATATGGCTTGCATTTTGTGGCAACACATGGCATTGGGCGTGGAATTGGCACTGGGACGCATAACCTAGCGGAACTCCGGCCCCGGCACTCGGAACTGTGGAAAGTATTTGCCATTGCTGGGCAAAGCGTTTAGTGGCACACAGTGGCCTGGTCGATTTAGTTGCGAGTTTAATAGCCAGCAAATAAAAAGCGTTTAAGCATTTGCCAAAGAAAAACGACCTTTTTCAAATATATTTCTGCATTTACTTATAGCTGTAGTAAATATTGCAGGTTAAAGAGCGAAAGTTCTCAATCAGCGAATGTTCTAAGTATATTTATATATGTATATATGTATATTTCGATAGATTGATTCTTAATGTTCTTAATTTAGTTGAAATCACTTTCGAATCACTTAAACATATGTAGAGTAAAATTGTTAAAGTAAAAGTTTAGATTCTGGTGTTGTTTTGATTGAAATAAAACCAATCGTGCTATGTGGAATACTAAAAATGTAATTTTTCACAGAAACCATTCATAAGCATACCATTAAGCAAAATAGTTGGGAGTACTTTACTTACTTTAGTACTTTAAGGTGCATCCTTAAGGAGCACTGCCTCCATTTTCACAACTGAGATTCCCTCCATCAATTGCCATTCCTCCGATAAAGTGCTCGTCCTCCTGCCTTGTGATCTTCTCAGTCAACATTTTGTGGCAAGATTTAAGAGGTTGCTGGTGCATCCAATTTGCATGCCACGCATAGCTTTTTGAGTAGCTTATTACTCTGATTCAGTTTGCTGCTGACTCACTTACTTACAAGGTCTCCGACGAAGGTGCTCATGCAAATGCGGTAAATTTCTGCCAAACATTTTATTTCATTTGTTACTCAATATTAAAAAAAAAAGTCGTTGGTTGTCCATCAATAATGCAATAAAGCAAACTATTTAGGCTCGAATCGTATGATATAATTTTTTTTTTTTTCAAGCAATTTCTTCAATTTTCTTTGTGGAAAAAGTGTAAAAAGAAAACTATTGTCTTGTTGGCTTGCCATTGATTTCTTCAGTAGCCGTTGTTTATTTTTAAGCTAAGCCATTTAATAATGCCCTTGAGTGATGCTAGGAAATGTTCCACGAAAGACAATTTAAAGTTCAACTTCTGTGTTTACTTTCATTCAACTTGAATCACAAAACAAGTAAAAGAACTCTAACAGAGGTCTACAAAAAGATACTCTATAAGTATGTTTACCGTAAATAGTGAACATTGTTATTGAGTCTTCGAATCTAAATGTTCAAATTAATTAATTCGAATTAAAATTGACATTTTTAGCTAACACTAGGTGTGGAAATACTGCTTTTTTTCAGTTACATGCCTTCGCACTACTTGATGATACCCTTCTTAGACACTTTTACTGGCATAGGGTATAGGAGAGTAAATAAACAAAACCAGGAATTTGATTCTCATGCAGCAATATCAAGAACTATAAGAACAACAACGATAACTTGTAAACAATGGAACACCAAACAGTCAAACTCCCTTGAGAAGTTGCCCCGTTGTTGGAAGCACACAAAGTAATTGATTGTTTATAGCAATACAATTTATGTGGCACAATTTGGTGTATGTGGCATGCAGCAGTGGGGGGAGTTGGCTGCAACAAAATATTGACCATTTGCTAAACGATAATTCAAAATGTTAAATCGACAATTTCAATTTGAAGCAACCAGCTCGCCGACTCCCTGGAGCTGTGTTTTACATCCACATTCACACACACACACACACACACACTTACTTCTGTGTATGTGTGTGTGTGTGTGTGTATCTCCTCTTAGCGCAAAGGCGGGTGCGATTTTGACCCCTGGTTCATGGCTTCTGTGAAATCAATCGAACGTGTAATAAAATGCAATTTTGCTGTGCTCCCTTCCCCATCTTCCCCACCTACCCCAATCCACCCCCCCTGCCCCAGTCGTCGGCGCATTTCATTTAAAAAAAAACACATGTGTAGCCTTAGCCAGTGCCCAGTACCCAATCAGTAGTACCCCAATATCTCGCTGCCCCCCTCCCACCCGTCTGCCATCGGGGTTTGTATTTACCCTTTTGCACTTTAAGGTTCAATTGCTGTATAAATGTTGGCCAGCAGTCGTCGCAGTCGTTGGGGTCGATGCTTGTAACAAAAAACTCAACACAGTTCCGAGTATTGAATGAAAAAAATCAGAAAAAAAACAAAAATAACTACATGTATTGGTCATTGTTATTGCTTACTGGTTGTTGTTATTTTTACAAGCAATTTAAACAATCTGTTTGCTGTGGGTTTTAGCTTTACATGCATGTAAACAAGGGACGCGGATTTTAAAGCGCAAATGTTGTGATTTTGACCAACACGAAATATGTTTTAAATAAGATTTTGCCGCTGCTAATGATTGTGTACAAAATTGTGCTCAAATGATTAAGTAATTTGGTGAAAATAGTAAAATGCAAAACAGTTTTACATCATTTTAAATTATGTTAAATAAATAAATGCAGTTAATTTAAATGCCAAAAATTGAATAAATGTGTTTGAATTTTGTATTGTTTTCACAACAACTCTGTCAGGTTGAGCCTAGTACATATAAAGTAAATTTTTGATTATTTTACTTGTTATTAATAATAAATAATAAGGTACGTGAAGGTGAAACTATATAGTGAGAAGCAATGCTAAAGTTATTGGTTAGATTTCTCCAATACTTTGCTGCGCATAAGGAGCAACAATAAATTAAAGAGTTTATAATAATAATCTTAAACATCTTAATTAAGGTGTTAAGTATAAAGCTATTCATGGCTAAGGTTCCACAAGCAGAAGCTGAAACTATTCACACGATGATATGTTAAGTCGGCAATTTGGTTTTTTTTTTTTCATTACGATTCTCTCTACGCATAATTATGGATTATTAAAACTCAATTAAATGTTGTAGCTTTTCGGTTGTGGTTTTTTCATTTGCGATTTTTGAGTTGTGCACGTTTCTATCATAACGAGCGTGGGGCACCCACAAAAAAGCTGTCCAAGCACCTGCCCCCAACAGCTGATGATTGACCCAACTGGGCCAACTGACCAATGTCCAGTCACATTTTGTTTTTTAGCTTGGCTTATTTCTAGATGTGTGTGTGTGTGCTCTGTGGTGTTTTGAGCTGGTTGATTTCGCTTTGCAACATAATTATTATTTAATTTTGATTAATGATTTGTGCAAGGCGGCGATTAAAACGTGACTTTGTATGAAAACCGCAATGGCAGCCAAGTTCAGCTGACTGACTGAAAAGTTATTGGACTGTGAAACCCCCAGACGACGATTCCTAAGTATAATCGAATCGAAGCGAAAAAGGGGCCGACCATGTGCTAAACATACTATAACGTGTAATGCGTACACCCCGATATTCGACGGAATAGGAACAGCTCAAATCGATACTCAGAACTGTTGTTATTGTTACAATTGTTGCACTGCTGCTGTTCGCATTCGTCAGCATCGCCTATGAAGTCTATAAAACGCTTTCTGATTGTAAACAACACAGACGATTTAATATTGCGCACTCGTTGGCTCAACTCAACTTGACAATCGGACTCCCCAGTTCCACTCGATTCTGCAGCTCCCAGCGGAAACTTCAAATAAGCAAACAACACGCTCAGCACGCCGCGTACCACGAATGAAACCAATGTTTTTTGTAGTCGAAAGTATACGATCACGATATACCCTATATTCATAAAAAATAATGTCTGTGCTCAAAAAGTATATCAAAAAGTATGTTAAATTACAAAAAAACACATTAGATTAGTTTAGGCATGTCACAAATACTACCTGACTTTAGGTATACCCCACTGATCTGAGTAGTTTTACGTGATATAGACATACTCGCAGAAATGAACAAAAAAGTTGGATTGAAACGCTTGTGCGCAGTGGATTCAGAAAAAAAGAGGGGAAGAGTTTTTTCTGATGAACGAGATGTGTGTGAATGGATATGAAAAAAGTTTAAGTTTAATTTAAAATTGCAAAAAACCCGACAATAAACGATGGCCTAGACCAGGAACGGGCAGCGGAAACGTTGGAGAGGCAGACGGGGAAGGGGGTACGCGCTGTGGGGGTTTATTGACAGTCAGTTGGTAAAAATATTTAGCAATAACAATCTTAAAAGTCAGCTATCAAGAGTGTTGAACGCGTTGAATGCTACTGACAAGAGAGGAACCAAAATCAATAGGTTAAAACTGCCAAAAGAGTTTCAGCAGTTGTTAGTAGAATTTTTTTGAATGGGTCACGTTGTTTATGAGAAAGGAGCATTGAAATAATACATAAGAGCAATCGATGCAAACAGGGGTGCAAGCAGGCGGGATGAACACTATTCCCCTTCGTCGTCAGTTTACCTGGAATCGGATCTTAAATAAAATACTTAACTTCAGGTGAGTTTTCAAAAAATGCTTAATACGCTTTCAATTATTTGAAGCGGAAACTTATATAAAATTTAAACATTTTCTGAAACTGTTTTTCCACTTTAAGAGAAATTAGACTCAGCCATGCGGAAATTTGTAGAAAATACTTATTTCCAGTTCAGCCAAATCAAGCAGATAAAATTCGTTAAATTGAATGAAAAAAACAAATATGCTTGTGTATTAAGTGTCGAATGTAAATGCAATTCACAGTTAGTTGTGGCACTTCCTGGTATCCATTTCTAACTGTTTGCTGGCATGCGAAGAGGCAACTCGCAATCAAACTATTAAAGTGCACTTTAAGCCCAATTGGGTCTGGGCATTGAGAGGTTTTCGAGCGTTTTCGGTTGGTTGTTCATGGTGGGGCCATAAATAATAATCATGACAATATTTCGCCCAAGGCAATGGGAACTGTTCGCTCGCTCGATTTGAGGGACTCTCGGCCTGTCTTCTGCCCGGCACCGACAACTTTTGAGAGCTCTTTTGTTTTATGCCGCCGCCCCGCTGTTGACAACGGCCAAGATGTTGGGGTTGGGCTGGGCCTAAGGTCTAGACTCCACACTCTAGACTCTGGTGTTTGGGAGCCAGCTACTGCCGGCTTATCAAAATTGCATTGCTGGCGCATCAGAGCGAAGAATGCCACAATGAGAGAATACGGCACAGAAATGCAATGTGAGACAGAAATGAAACTTACACTTTTCAACAACAAAGCAGACAAAAAGCAGCAAAACCAGCAAATGCAGCAAAACCAACAAAAAGCGAAACAGCAACAACAATAAAATTGCAGTTGGCTCGTCGGCATAGCCACAATTCTTGACATTCGTTGGCGAGATTAATGCGCCTTTGGTTGCAGCCGCCAGCTGACACTGGCACTGGCACTGGCACTGGGCCGCCAGTTTGGGCCCAGAGAAGCTGGCCAAAAAAAACTTTGGCTCTGGGCAGCATTGCCCGGCCACGTCCTCGTCCTCGGTCAGAGCCAAGGCGGAGCCAAGGGTCTAAAAATGGCGAGGCGAGGCGCGGGGGGACAGCCGTCCACAAATTGTTAAAAATAATTTATATTAAAACGCAGCACAAAGACAAGAATGGCAATGAAATTGTGCAAACAATTCAAAGTCGCGCCGTGAAGATGCGGTCAGAGAGATGTGAACCGAGATGTAACTGGGATAAGTTTGCTATTTTTTGTTTTCTGTTTTTTGTTTTGTGTTTTTCACTCTTTCTGTTGGGGATGGCTGCGGAGGGTGAAGCGAATCGCAGGACTGGAGTAGCCGCAAACAAATGTCCAAATGATATTTTGTCATAATAAATGGCGCAGCTATGATTATTTATGACTCGGAGCTGCAATTCCGAAATGCGATCGCTGCTCGCAGTCAATTTAAGTCTCATAATCAGCAAAAAACTGCAAGCTTAGCAACAAAAACAAAACTGAACAAAAACAAAAAAAAGAAATAAAAAAATGCAGTCATGATTTCGATTTCTTGCTTGGCTCAGCTCAATGGCATAATTTATAGTGCCCAGTGTATTGAATAGCACTCGGATGAGCTGCACTTGGGCCTGGACTGATGTTGCAACCTCTGCTGCGGCTGCTGCTGCTGCTGCTGTAATCAAACTAGACGCGAAGACGTAGAGGGAGAGGGAAAGGGAGGCAGAGTTGGAACTGTGACTTAAGCCACGAACTTTGTTAAGTTTTTCCTGGTTTTGGTTGGCCAGCAAACGTTTCTTTTAGTGCCGCGCTTTTATTACCAATTGCAGTTGATTGTTGTGAGCCATCATTAGAAGCACGTAAATCAAACAGTTCTACAACAACAGCCTTCCAATAGCGTTTGTTTCTCCGCCAAAGTCTCGTTAAAGAAACTTTTTGCAATAAGTTTGATTTGTTGTGCTTCTCACACATTTTAGCCGATTCATTTTTGATATTAGAATTTAAGACAAGAAATTATATGCTACTCAAAAACATTAATGAGAGGAATTTTTCTGGCGGAAGTTTAATTCTTATAATTTTAAAGATTTCGAATTGTTAGCCTCAGATTAAGTACAGTTTAATTAAATAATATTTAAGTAATAACAATAGCTTCGAATCACAGCAACAGTTAAATTAATCTGAATTGTGCATTTCACTTGTAAACTATTCCACAACATTTTAATAGCCATCAACATAAAATCAACTCATCTAAAAATAGAAATGTGGCAGATCGGAGATACTTGTACTAAATATAAATTCATAAACAAAACACTTTCCGGGTGAACAGGCACCCACAGACACCCCTCCGCCTCCTCCTGATGCCTGTTCCCGGATTCCCGAACTAAACCCCAACAATGCACGCACTTCAAAAGGAATTTCAAATATTTATTATCGAGCGATAAGTGGGGAAGCAACGGCTCATAACTGTTTTAAATTACTTATCCAGGTTGTAAATATTAATAACGCCAGTTTGACTCCACGAGAGGGGGCGCCACACTCGAATAGAAGCTGCGGCGCTGCCAGGAAAGGGACGTGCCCCGTCCAAGTTGAGGAACCAATTAAGCGCATTTCAAGTGCTACGAAAATAACGCCACGTAATAATAAGGTGACGAAGCGTACAGCTCGAAATGAATAAGCGAGGGAGCCCAAAACCGACAACAAACTCAAACCTATTGTTAGACTCCCGCCCATTACATAACAGCAGATGCAACAGCAGCAGCAGCAGCTATGGAGTTGGGGCAGGGTAGGGATGGGGAGAGGGAGATGGAAAAGAAGATGAGGGTGGAGGCAGGAGCAGCGCAGCGCTGACATTGAAATGCAACGCGTGCAACAACGCATACACAATTAAAAATACATTCTCCAGGCCAGAGTGGCAGGCAGATATTTTGGGGGCGGGAAAAAGTAACTCACTCAATGCTGTCGGCAACATAAATTAAATGTGCACCATTGGGCAGCATTAAGAGAAGGGGCTGCCGCAGACAACAGCTGGACTTTTGTATGGGTATTTAATTGAGTCTTCAATTGTTGCAGTTGCTTCTAAATTTAAATCATAATTCAAACATTTCCATTTAATATCGAGTTTTACATTTTCAACTGATTGTTTCCAACGAATTCATTTTATAAAGTTAAAGTTAAAGCATTCTTAGTTTACCTAATTGGATCTTTGTCTCTAGTTGTTTCATCTGCAAGTCTTACAATTTATAATATTATCTTATCTCCAGATAGAAGACTCTCTTCTTCTAATTACATTTTAAGTACTAACTCATCATCGGAAAATCTCTTAAATGTGGTAAACTTGTTTAGCTCAACAGACTCAGCGATTTGCCTTGCTTATTTATTTTCCTTGTTTTATTTTCAATTTTAATTTATTCATTCACATTTACTTTTGTTTCCTTTAGTTTTAAATTTAATTTAAATTTTTTTTAAATTGTGGACGGTTTTTAGTCCACTTTCAATTAATAATCAAATAAAGTAAGTAAGCACAAAAAATCATTCGCCATTGTTCAATTTAATTGGAATATCTATCAAATCCAAAAAGGTAACAGAATTCTTTACAGATTATTGTTTTGACAGCTATGATATAATCTCCAGATACTGCCGACTCCAACATAAATATGCCAATAGATAGTCAAATAATCAGACTTAAATATTAATCAAGAAGAGTCAAGGACTTAATATTTCTAGATGAAAAGAGGGCTGTATTTAATGTCGAAGCAGTAATTATAAATCCAGGTTAATACTATATACAAATACATTTTAAGCCAAAATGAAAGTAGATTCTCATCTATAAGATTGGGAGAATACCAAAAAAAAACTGCTGAACCCAAGTCTGACCCAACAAAAGTCACACACAACAAAAACGAGGAGGACGCCGAGGAGACCAATGCTAAAGTTAAATTTATAATATCACGTCCACTCTGGCCAGAGACAATTTCTTTAAAGTACATTGGAAAATTCCAAATGGAAAAAGAAAAAGAAGTGCAGAACCTAAGCGTGGCATGCGAATTGCATGCTGCAACTTTTGGGACGCGGGTGGGGCACAGCTTAGATTTGGATGCACACTGCACGACTTGAACGGTTTTGATGAATGCGACGGAACGGTCCCCGCCAGAGCCGCCCAACAACGACTCCAGCTCCAGCTCCAACTCCAGCTCTAGCTCCAACTCCAGCCGCAGCCGCAGCCTGTGGGACTCAGAGCTGAGCATTCGCCTGATTGCTGAAATTCACGCGAACGGGCAAAAGAGCCAAAGTTATGAGCTTTAGTTTTAGTTTTAGTTAAAAGGTTTCGTTGGGCCTCATAAACAAATTTTGTTAGACACAGCCAAAGCCAAAGCCAAAGCCAAAGCCAAAGCAATGGGAAAGTAATTTAAATGCAGCGCGGTGCAGGCAAATTGTGGCCATTTAATGAGCGATTAGAGCTCTGGCGTTGGCCACATCGATGGAGGCCAGGCACGACAACAACAACAACAACAAAAAATGACTGCAGACGGCGACTGGACTTAGGGAAGACAACTGAACGGGCTTGAATGGATGGTTTGCGAGTCATTTGGCAATAAGTTCGAGTTGCCGTTATGATCTGAGTTAAGGTCCAACTCGCTTGCGGCTTTTGCAGCTTGTCTAATTTGTTTGGACGCTCTAAATTGTCTCGCAGTTATGTCAGATTTCAGCCTTGGTTTGCTCACTAAAAAACTATTTCCAATTATTAATCAATTTAACTGTCAATTGCTGTATTAACAGTCATCAGAACATTTTTTTATATTATTATAATTTGCATTGATTTTAAGGATAACATAAAACAATCAAGTTGTCAAAAGTATTATTATAATGAATTTATTCTATAGATATTATTTTGCTCACCAACTGATAAACTGCATGCCAAATACGAAACTTTGTCTGATCAAGTCACAAGGCTCTAAGGTCAGAAAGGGATTCTTCATAATTAGAACACCTTTGGTAGAGCAACGCAATTTAAAAGTAAATTAAAAGCACATTCTGAGATATAATTGGAAAATTAACTTGAATAAAATCAAACTAACTGTAAAATTTAACATATCTAAGTATAACATGGGGAAATGATTATTATCTCTTATAAACAGATTATTCATTTGTGAATAATAAGCTCAAGCATGTATCATTGAGAGGGAAAATAAAATTAAAATATTTTATTTTATTTGTAATTATTATTTATTATTATTATCGATAACATATTAATTTTTAAGGTCAAGTGTTAATTATTTTTCATGTACTCCGATATATTTCAAACCTCTTCCCGTTTCGTCTTCAGAAAGGGATTCACAGCTGGCATCCAGTTGGCAGCTTCCATTTTTAAGAGTCATTTAATAATCCTTTGTAATGTTGGTGACAACACTTTGACCAAAGGCTAAACTCCATAATGGCAATCGATTGTAATTACTTATGAAGTAGCAGAGCAAAGCCTGTTCTTTCAATTACACATCCAAACACGTTAACCACAAGTCGGTTGAACTTCTTTTCCAATTCGATATAAATCTATTTAACTGTTGTCTTCTGATTGGGAAAACCCTTAGCTTGGATTGTTCCCATGTCGCTGCTGTGGCTTCAATTGCCGTTAGCTGAACCATTAAACCTCTGGCTGATTGCCGCACCCATACCCACACACACACACACACGCGCGCGAGCTGTAAGAATGAGATTGAAGTTGAGGCAGGACGCAATCAAGCGCATAGCTCAATTCTGTTGTTCAAGTACACACGCCCGTCTAAATTACCAGAAACAGCCACTCGGCTCCGGGGAGAGGAGTGAGGAGAGAGGCAAAAGGTGGCGTACTTTTTTAAATTAAAAACTAAAATCGATTGACATTCAATTTGAGCAGGCTGGCAGGCAACAGCAACTCGCAACTGACTGCGCCCTGGCCTCGGTATGTGGCACACAGGAGCGAGGAGTGCGGCGAGTGTGGAGTATGTTTCCGTCGTATCTCAAGTCAACATTTGTCGCTATAAATTTGCCACTGCGGCGCAGCTTTGCACATTTCCTTGACTTGGCCGTCGATGCGTGTGCGTGCGTAAAATTTCGCTGAGATGCTGAGGAGCTCGCCAAGCTGACGAGCTGTTGCCTCTTGGCTCTTAGCTGTTAGCTGGTAGCTGTTAACTGGTAGCTGGTAGCTGGTGGCAGCCAGTGAACGCCATTTCCTTCGCAGCGACAGCAACCGACGACATTCAATACACGCTGACATGTGTGTCTTGCGAGGCAAGAAGTTGCTTGACTGCCTTGCTGCCTCACTGAGTCTTGACTGTGGTGCAACTGTGTGTGTGTGTGTGTGATTGTTGCCATGTGGCTT
The DNA here is from genome assembly GCA_035044105.1 of Drosophila nr. perissopoda 5 BK-2023a. Taxonomy (NCBI): domain Eukaryota; kingdom Metazoa; phylum Arthropoda; class Insecta; order Diptera; family Drosophilidae; genus Drosophila; species Drosophila nr. perissopoda 5 BK-2023a. The sequence continues at coordinate 5,405,487 of JAWNMK010000122.1, forward strand.
CCCGGCAAGTAGCGTGCAAATTTTGTGACACTTCACCCACGGGAGCGGTGCCAGTCTCCAGCTTCCCGCTCTATTAATCCTGGCTGACGTTGACAAACTGTGCGAGAATCAATTTGGAAGCTGGCAGCTTTAAGTTTTAATGATACTAGCTGACAAAATGTAAGTTAAACAGAAACAGAAACTACTTAATAACACTAAATTACAGCAGCTGTTCATTGTTGTTCTTATTGTTGAATCACAATGACAACAAAGCTCAACTCAACTCAAAATCCACTTAATAGTGACCCTTTCATTAAGTGTCATTTGAGCTATGGGCAACTAGAAGTGTCCCGTCCAATGTTGCGACAGGAAACCGCTGATTAAATTTCAACTCATCATCGGAGGAGGAGGAGGAGGGCAACCCTTCATTAGGCGAGACTCATTAAAGTGGAAAATCTGCAGCATGGAGGCGTCGCATCGCTAGAAGCTGCAAGCTTGCAACTGTGGCTGCATTCATTAGACAGCCACTTGATGGCGTGTGCATAATTTGCAACTGGAGTTGCAGTTGCTGAATGGATACAGTGCAAGCATCAGGCAACAAGTTGCAGCCGCTTTTAATTGATATTAATTTAATTGACACTCGAGTCGAGTTTAGGCCTCTACTTTTCCCTTTTTCCCTTGCCACTCGACGGCCTTCTCTGCTCCGGCCTGGACTAATCGACTGGCACCGCGTGGGCTGCAACTGCCTGCCTCGCCTGCGTGGCAACGAGTTGCACTTACAATGGCAGCTTCAATGAGCTTAGCATGTTAACTGCTTACACTGTCAGTCGGTGCGAGGCGGGGGGTTGCGTGGGGTATAGGGGTTGCGGGGAGGCGTTAGCTTTTTCAAGTGCATTTTATGAGTTTCCGTTTAAGTTCAATTATGTTGGATTTGCTTTGATGATTAGCATACAGAGCAAGTGGCGTGAAGCAAGTGGACTCAAGTGGCCCAAATGGGCTTAGCCAAATGAGAGGTCGACTGTGGGAATCCAGTAAGCATGCAACCATCAAATTACTTCTTATCTCTTTTATTTTGTTATTCTTTTCATTTTTAAAGTGCTTGGCATATATTTTCGTTTCGCATTTAAATTTTGACTAATATTTATTATATTTGCACAATCACGCAAACGTTTTGAATAACTTTAAAGTTAATTTTAATTTAATTTAATTTAGTTGCTGAGATTTGTTTGTTGGAGAGTGGAGTGGCATACATCTTTTGCGAAAGTTCATCTTATTATTCTTCAAGATTCAAATTAAATAACTTTGAAGCAAACTTTAGAATTCAGTTCCGTTCTCCTCCGTTAAACCTTAAAGCACCCTTTGATAGGTGCCCATTAAATGCTGATAAATTTAGGTGCCACACATTAACACATCAATAATATATAATCTGCATGAGTCGTGAGAGTGTTAGGGCAGGGGGAGGGAGAGGAGGCGTACTGGTTGCCCAGTTGACTGGTGTTAATGCGTCGGCTAAACGGGTTTGCAAATTGCAGCCGCATTAAATCCACATCCTGTTTGGGGATGAGGGATGAGGGATGGGGATGAGGGCGCACTCGGCGCCGCTTCCGTTGTGGAGACACGCTTTGGCACAGGTGTAAACTCTCACGCCCAACACATTTGGCAGCCATTCAAGTGTGGCAACAACAATGTACCAGCGAGAAAAAGATAGGAGAGGAGAGGAGAGGAGGGGAGTGGATGGAAATGGAGAGAAAGGGAAGGGAAGGGTTGAGTTGGGCTTTGGCAAAACAAAAGGCGAGGCGCATCAAATTGAATAATTGTTGCATGGACGTGCATGGAGATCGAGTGGACTAGACAAGACAGCTGGACAGACAGACAGGCAGCTGACAATGTTGCTAACAAGCCTAGGCAACGGCAATAGCAACAGCAACAGCAACAACAACAATAACAGTGAGGCAAAAACGACAAAAGCGACTTCAATTCAATCAAATGAACGTGCCGCGAATGGTTATCAACAAAATAGGAGAGCATAGAATTGGTTCTGCTGGACGAGGAGGAGAGCTTAACCGGATTGAGAGCAACTGGCGTGTGAAATTCAGAATGTTGCAGGTATACATATCTGGTGAAAATATTGTTGCACGCGACAAACGGCCAACATGCGAGATTAACAAGCAGAGGACACACACACGCACTCACACACACGCACACACACACAAATGACACACATTGCTGCTCCATCTACCCGTTGCTGTCCTGCGTCCTTTGATTGACTAGGATACACGTCACTCAGTTGCCAGCTCGTTTGGCTCGCCATTGTTGCGTGAATTTGTATAAAAATTGCGAATGCGCCGCGCCGAAAATCAAGCAAATAAAATTTATTTAGCTTGTCGACAATCGACAGTGCCAGTTTGTGGGTGTGAGTGTGTGTGGCACAATGATGCCAGTGATTTTCAATATTTGCAACGGGTTGCCTACACACATACCTTATAACAGGTGTTGATATGTTTATCGACTGGTTTGGGCCAAAGCCATAGCCCGAGCTACGTGCGTGCAATTTGCACAAATTGCTGATGGCCAGCCACAAAATGGGGCAGGTACGACACGGGCTTAGTGCTCTGTATATTGTGGCTGGCTGTTACTGTTGCTGTTCCTGTTGTTGCACAGAGTCTCAATTAAACAATTAGAGGACTATTATATGAACAGACGTGGGCGACGGCAGGGGATAACAGGGGATAGCATTGTGCACCTGGGCCCGTTGAGAATGCAAAGCAATTGATAATTGATTGGGTTTCAAGTGAAGTGATTGATGTTGCCCCAGGGCAAATTGTGCGGGAAATTCTAAAGAAAAGGACTCGAGTCGGGCGAGCCAGGAGCATAGAAGCAAAGCTGCATGCTAAGCTTGAGTTAGCATATATGCAAAAAGGAAAATGAAAACAAAATTAAAAAACAATTCTTAAGAAAAATTTAAATAAGAATATAAGAACTTAAGTATGTTCATGAACAAAACAAAATATTTTAAATTAAATAAACACAATTATTGACATGGGGAGATATTAATTCGATATCAGAACAGAATTTATTTGTTTGTTGCATAGAAAATGACCAGATTAGATTTATAGTAAAGCTGCTGCAATTATCATTTTGCGCTTGGCACTTTCAAATGCACAATAATCAGCTCTTTTCACATGAGTGAACCTTGTCAGCAAGAGTTGCTGCGGTCGCTGTGGTTATGTGAGTTCTTTATGATCTGCATTGAGAGTGAACAAGCCGAGCGACAACGCGACTTGCAACTCGCTGCTTGCTCGTGCTAAATTTTATGGCCAGCTAGTGCATATTTTACACGTTGCTAATTTCCGCCAAGGCGGCGACAGCAGCAACAGAACCCAGATGGAACCGACATTTTCCCCGTGGAACAACCTCTTTTGAACCGTAACAAATAGCGACGAAAATTGCAACAAATGTGTTACGAATGCTTCGTGATCGTCTTGACAGAATGTCGCCAGAGACAACAGCAACAGCAACAACAGCAACACCAGTAACAAAAGCAACAACAGCAACAACAGCAACAAAAGAAAATAGTGGACCAATGAGGAAATCGCTGCCTTGTCTCGAACCACTAACATCACGAGTTGAACTCTTAACAGCCTGAGAGAGTCCAGGTTCGAGGTTCGAGATGCTGATGCTGATGATGATGATGAGGACGTTGCCGACAACGACAACAACAAACAACAACAACAAGATTAGCGCGTTGATGAGGCTGCCGAAATGCCAGAGACCAGATACAAAGCACTGAAGAATGAAGACTGGAGACGCAGCATAGAAGACTGCAGACTGCAGACTGAAGACTGCAGACAACAGACTGAAGACTGCAGTATGAGGTGGTTTGTAGTTCGGCTCGTTTAGCTGGTAGCCTTTTGGGCTGCTGAGGTTGCTTGTTTTGTTTCTTGTGATTTTTTTTATTGTATCTCTTGGGCGATTACAACGTTAGCGAATGTTGAGTTTTTATTGTTGTTGCGGCTGATGTTGTTGTTGTTTTTGTGACTGATGCAATAAATCGCTGAGGTTGTTGTTGCCGCGGGTCTGCGATAAAATTAAATCGTTGCAAGCCAAGATCGTGTTGCTTAGAAGGGCTAGCTAATTTTTAGGATCTTTAGTTAGTAACGATGTAAGTTGCAGTCAAATTTAAAAGGTTTCAGTGTTAAAAAAAATACCTAATTAATTATGAACAATATATGTATGAATAATTTTTCAAGTTTGTCTTACGAGTGACGTAAGCTTAATAAGTGTGTGATGAAACTTATTACTTTAAAAAACTTTGTTTTTATACACTTGTGGAGGACATTTTAAATTTAGATTTGCAACGCCTTATACAAGACGTCTCCGACCGCAGCAGGTATATATAAATATTCGTTACAAACAAATGAATGAGCTACAAATGGAAGCAGAAAAAATTGAAATAAAATTTGACATATGGCTGGAGACTAACTCCGGTCTACAAGGGTGTTTAATCTCCTGCTTGCTTAAGATAACTTTTCCAACTTGTTCATTTTTTACGTTACTTCACAGACAATACTCTGAAATTGCGCTTTCATTTACATTCATGCATAAATTAATATAATACGTCTTAGAAATATTAAATACTTCACTGTATAATTTGTTCTTAGCAATCCACGAATGTGTTGGGTACACTCAAGTATTGAACATTTAAGAAAACGCTGAGTGCTTTGGGGTAATATTCCTTCGTGGATGTTGTGCGTTGAAAGTTCTTGCTAAACACGTTATCGTTACATATTCTATGAGTCTTGAAAATTTGTCCTCTTTTTGTGTGAATTTTGAACACTCTTACACTCAAAATGTCTTATCAATTTCAAGTTGCAAAAACCGACACGTAGAAAACTTTTTGCGCAACTCGTTGCGTATCTTTTGTGCATGTGGTGATGTATATGTGTGTGTGTTTGTGTGTGTGTGTGTGCGTGTGTGGCATGCAAGGGTGTGGATGTGGTAAACTTCTGCTGTTTGGCATTTGGAGAATCCCCAAAAGCATTTCGTTGGCGTATTCTAAACTTTGCGCCACTTTTTGCTCAGCTAAAGTCATTATCATTAAAGCCATACTTTTTGGGCAGGCGAAAAACTTTCACTTGTGCGCCAGGCGCTAGCGAAATATTGTAAATTGTATCTAACAGATACTTTATCGAGCCGTAACAGAAACTTTTGCCATTGTCCGTTGGCGAAATACTGACACACACATGGAACAATGGGAAACTCTGCATGACAGAGTTGAATACTGCACTCCCCACCATAATGAGAATGAGAATGAGGACGAGAGTGGGTTGGAAGTGCGAAAGGGCGTGGTTACGGGGCGTGCCTCAAACTTATTCTTTAGTGCGATTCGCTTGGCAAATTATAAGCATGTTGAGAAAAGTTTTCTAATACACATAATATGTATATAATCATATACTTACTTACACAGCAGTATTCAGTATTTTGCGAATATTCATATTTGTGTGTGTGCCTGACTCATAAGGCTTGACTATTTTTAACCTTAAACAGCAGATTTGAAAACCAAACAATATCAATAACCAGTGAGTGTGTTGCATTTCGCATTCTAAATATAAAGTATTAGGATGGAAGTCAGTATGAAGAGTGACAGGGTTTTGGATATGTACTTTGGTAATAAAGGATTAGCAACAAAGACAAGTTCTTCAGCATGGCTTAATGGATTTTAGTAAGTCGATTTTTTGTTTCATAAATAAGCCCTGTACTAAAGTATAGTAGTAGTCTTATCAATCTTATCTGCTATATAGCTCACCTTTCTCGGACTGAACCAAACAGCCTGACTAGCGAAAAGTACTGGCAGCCTAGAAATAATTTTTTAAAACCTTGTGCAACCCTAGGCAAAAACTTTCATAGACAATAAAACATTCAGCCTTAAGTGCGACGAGACTTAGGAACACATTCTGGAGAAATGTGTTGCAATTGCAAAGTAGCCTCAGGCTAATCTTTCAGTCTTGGCTAGCAAACACTCAAAACGACGTTGCGTTAAACATATTTGATAAAAGCCTCCAGTCGCATATGTATTCAATTTGTTGCTATACGTTTCACCAATTTCGATTTAGTGCAGTGTGTTAAGCAAGCTGTCATTTAAATATGTATTAGTTATTGTGGGTTACTATTATATGTACATTATAGTAATAAGTAACTTTCAGAGTAATTTCGCATAATTGGAATTACAAAGCCATATCCATTTCCCTTATTAAACAAGAGCACAGAGCCATGGGGCAGCTATAAGTGCCTTGCTTACAACCATAATATGTCTTCATTGCCCAAGAACTGACAAGTCTCAAACATAACGATCGAGTCGCACTTGGAGTCATAGCTCCGGGCTATGGAAATCGACGTCGGTGCCATACAATTATAGAAGTGCAGCGATAACACAAACACACAAACAAATCGATGCCTAAGATCTCTTGTTGGTGGCTGTTGCTGGGACTGGTGCCAGGTGCCTGGTGCCTGGTGCCTGGGTGCCGGCTTTGAGTTGCAGCTAACTGAAGCAGCGGAAGAGTGAAAGGCGTTCAAAGACGCTGGCGAGGAATGCTTTGTACCAGCTGCTCGAATTGTGGGTCCGCCTGTCAGTCTGTCTGGGCGTATGTCCGTCCGTTTGGGCTGGTAACCTGATTCAATGAGTTAGCGAATCTATCACTTTGCCTGCCTGATGCGGGCCTTTCTTTTTGCAGCATTTGCTGCACTTTATAGCAAACTAAAACTTGATTGACCAGCAGTTGTTTCTTTTTTTTTTATAAGTATTCTTCTACACGTTCATATAGAAAAAAACTCGTACTTTCTAAAGCACCCAAAGCTGCCCCACAGTTTTTTATTACAAATTGGAAATGTGTCTTAAATGCGCTCAAAGGCGAATATTTGAATGTTGAATGCAGTTGCTGGCATCAGATTCTGTGGAATAACAAATCGGAAAGTCGCTAAAGTCATGAGCTATTGGCAAACGACTGAGCTACAAATTTGTTAACCGCATTTATCGCCAGTCAAACATCTCAATTGCATTCACGACAAATGTTTAAGTACTTTGGCAAACCATTGACAACATTGATTGCCGTTAAAGTTGCGTAAACTTTCATTAATTGCAAATTCGAAGGTGCAAATGTGTCAAAGGAAACATTTGTACAATATATTGATTTATCCTAAAGACACGTTGTCTTCACTGTCTTGTGCACACAATTGGATACAAAATGTTTAAAATACGTTTATAGAATTACAGACAATTTATTTCAAATTAAAACAAAATATTTACATATTTATGTTTATGTATTTATATTTATTTTAACTTGTCAGAAATAACAATATAGTAATATTCACAACAAATATTTGAGTCTCATAAAAGTAGAATACGGTTTCGATATTATTTCAATCTATTTACATTTCGGCAGTTTTTTATATAATTTAAATACTTCTTCTCTGCTTCCGACAGCGAAATTGAATAAAATTAATATTTGTTTTATAAAAAAGTGAATTCAAAAGGTGAAGCTTCGGTTAAATCTGGTTTATATATACTGCGAATGCATTGATGTGTTTTTAAGTAGTAAAATGCAGTAAAAATTAATAATGTATATGGCGCCACCTGTCGAGAAAATCGCTCATTGACTTTGTTATTATTAAAACAATTGCATACTTTTAAGTGCTCCCATTTATTTAAAGAGACAGCCTAAAGACCCCATAAGGTAAATACACTTTTTATCAGGATCAACAGCCAAGTCGATTTAATCATGTTCATCTGCCTATTCGTCTCAGAGACTATATGAGCTGGAAGCAGTTCTCGTCTTTATAAAGCGTATTTCATATTACCGATAACTTCCTCTTCTTCTTCTTGTAGTTTTTGAGATCCGCGGGTTCATACTTTCTGAGAAATTTAATTCGCATTTTTGGAAATAAATCAATGCGAAATGATATTGTGCTGCAGTTGCTTAGTTAGCTGGATGCCCCTATGCATCCTTGCAACAACTGCGACTATTGCAGGCGACTGTGTTCGCAATTAGACGCTCGAGGCACTCGCTTATTGCTATTTCTTTGTTATTTTTATACTTTGACACCGAGGGTATCATAGTATATTGTCATATCATTCAGTTGTGCAACACAAAGTATCTCAGAGCCCATTGGGTCTATTTACAGTCTTGATCAGAATCATCGGTCGAGTCAAGCTGGAGCTTGAGATCTCCTATGCAAATTTATTTGATTTACCACCTAATATCTAATTTTGATTACAATAAATGCCAACATTTGTATAACTAATATTTATAATGAGTATCTACGGGTACAATCTTTGATTGGTAAAGGCTTAGGCACAGGGTATATTTTAGACGAGCTGTCTCGACTGCAGCACTCTACTTGCTGTTCTTGATGTTGTTCTTGTTAGTGTTAGTTTCCAGTGACAAATGCAGAGCCATATGGCGGTACAATGACCCACATTATGAGGCGCTTTTATTAGACGACAGCGCGCGATGCACAGAAACAAAAGGAACCACAATAGTCGCCATGGTGGCAGACAATGGCCACAGGACGGCAACGTTGTCAGCATTATGGCCCACGCACACACACACTCTCAATCACATTCACACACATATGGAAACAATGCAAGTGGTACAAATGACTTTAACAGGACATTAAACTCGCAAAGGAGCCAGCAAATTCAAGGCATATGTGAATATGATTGCATAACTGCATATTTGGTGCGGCTCTGCGTTGAAGTCTGCAAAGTTAGTGCTCAATAGAAACAGAACTAAGACAGTAATTGGATTTCGGATAAGCAGAGCAGTTGATCAGCAAAGCACTTTAGAATTAAGTAGCTCCTGATAGGAGTTAGTGCTTAGAGGCAGTTTATTATATGCATACATATATCACACGATTCTGACAAATTTGATGCTGAAGTAGATGCGATTATAACCGATAACGATTTAAGTTTCAGTGCTAATAATTGACAAGGACCTTTTCAGGAACACAATTGGATTAATTTTAAAGAAACTATGCTAATTTGCAATTATATTATTTGGATAGAAAACGACATTTATTTAATCTATATATGCATTATTTAAGATTTCAAAGTTCGACTGACCCGAAAATTAATAGCAGATTAGATCAAGTATTCAATTTAAATTAGCAAATAAAATTTAACTGGTGCTGCACAGCTTTTATAATTGCACTTCTGATAAGTGTAGCGATGAATTCTACGACCCTCCCCATTGTGGGGAGTTGGTTGGGTTAGTCAACCTCGACAACGACAACAATCATCATTATCACATGCTGCAGTGGCAGCAGCAGCAGCGCCAGCAGCCGGGCTCAAAGCGAGGTCAGCAAGACCACAAATGAAAACAACAGCAAGAGCAACACATGCAGCCAGTTGGGCCAGTTTACACCTAGTACCGTTAACGGCCAGGTGCAGCAACACGCAGCATGTTGCCTAGTTGCAACTGAGTCATGCCTTCCCATGTAATTATTCGTAATTTGACGCCGAGTGGCAACTGTTGGGACCCACTTGTGCAGCCCTCGTTGCACTTGGATGTAAGTAGTTAGTTGTAAGCCCAGCTGCTGTGCTTTCTGTAAATTTAAATGTGCTTAGTTATGGCTGCTAATAATGAGTGTTAGAAGAGAATGTCGAGTAGTTGTAAGGGACACTTAAAAGACCATCTATCTTAATAAGTACATATACTCGTAATAAGCAGCGCTATTGTACACTGATTCAGATTGATGATGCCACCACATTCCAGTGACAGTTTCAGTTACAGCGGATGCGGATGCGGAAATGGCAGGCCTTTCACTGATAGGCGACATTAAGAAATAATTAGCAAAGCGCAAAGATAGCCGAAGAGTTTGGGTCCCGGCTAAAAGCCTATTCCGTAATTGTCTAATGGAGTCGAACTACATCACAAAAAGGAAACGGATGACAATATTTGCCAATGGAACTGGGCTCATAAATTATAGGCAAATGAACAGTTAAGCCAAGACAAAGTCTTTAAATGCCTGGAAATGCTGCAACTCCTCGGCCAATTTGAGGGCTTAGCAGTTGAAGATGGCAAAACGAGGAGCAGCCCTTGTAAATGGCGTATGCTTCAAACTAGTTAATGTTCACTTTTAGAGTTTATTTAGATTGATTTAAATTCATACATTCCCTAACAAATACATAACAAATTTATTAAACAGTACAAGAAACATTTTCCCACCAACACCTTTTTCCTCATCCTTCTGATAATTTTCATTGAATATATTTCGATTAATCAGATTTTTTTTTTTTGCGAATCGAATTATGCACAGAATTTAAGTGGAATTTTTTTGCAAGGCGATGCGTAAATTTGCATCAATTTTTCTCTGCATTAACAGGCGTAAACAGAATAACACTCCCCTTGTGCTGGATGGATGTTGGGGTTGCTTTGCTGGGCCATAATTGAGTTAATAAATTAGATGGCGGCTTCAATTACCGCTCCAGCTCCACCCACCACACACCACACCCAAACTCGCGTGGTTACCTCAGAATGCGACGAGTGAATGAATTACTGAATGAATGACAGAATGACTGGGAATGGTTTCGGCTTACCCGCTCGATTCTGGTGAACTGCTTGCTACTCGCACTTGAGAAAATGTCATTACCAGCCACTTGAAATATTCGATTTTCTATTGAAATGCTAAATTCGCGTAATATTTCAGCACGGTGTCAATCTGTATCTCTGCATAGCTGTCTGTCTGTCTGTTTGTCCGTCGGTTGTTATCTGTGAAATAAAATCAAATTCGCCTCCAACCGGCATCGCAATTGTGCCCAAAGATTCGAGTGATGAGGGCTGATGGCAGCCAGCTTAAATGAATGCCAGCAATCCTTGGACAAATACATTGCACGCAAATTGAACACCACAGCTGTGCAGGTGCCAATCCCAATAGAGTGACAGCATCAAGCTAAAACATCGAGCAGATGCCGCTGACAAATCAAGCTGTTGTCAAGCTTATCTATTAACATATCAATTCAATGCCAAATCTCGTTCAATATACACACTGAGCCGACAAAGTAAGGGTTTACTTTCGAGAAATGACATTAGTAGAAGCTGACACTTCAGTCTTGAGAGATGTTCTCATATGACATACACTCGTTAAAATTGGTAAATGATTGTTAATGTGGGAGAATAGTTTCGAGCATCTGCTTGTTGAGCATTATTTTCAGTCTTGGTTTCATATGAATGCCACCAACTTCATTTGTCAAATAAATATTAAGAATCACATACGTGAAACATCTTACATTTAAGTCATAAGTAATGCTATTTATGTTTGTAAGTACTTCAATATAATTCAATATACTAAAATATTTTGATGTTGACTTTTTGTATTTGAAGCATGTTCGTGTCACGACAGAAAACACGACTTTCTTGACAGAGGCATACTCTAGGCGAAGAGTCTACGCTTCCACTTTATGCCGAATAGATGGCCCAGTGAACAACTCCGTTGAGTGGAGAGGGGAGAAGGCAGGGTGAATGCGAAACTGTTTTTCTCAATGGCAGTACAGCGTGAACGTGCGAACAAACCGGACATCCGTTCATGAAACGGATGTTGCCTGATCTCCGGTTTGTTGACAGCAACCGCTCCCCGCACAACTGCCGTTGTCATCGCTGTCTTTGTCGTTGTTGCTATTGTTGCTGTTGCTGTAATAATTTATCTTCACTTACATTAAATGGCGATTTTGAGTCTTTCAGCCCTATTCAGTGGCAGTAAAAACACAATTCGCAATCCGATGTCAGCCTGCATTTGTTGTACTACGTAATGCCATAAATCAGAGCGAAGGCCAGTGAGGGTCAGAAACGGTAATTGCTTTGGAAAAGTGGGTTAAGCTGAAATTAGTTGTTCAGCAGACTCAGACAGAAATCATCTTTAACTGCTGCTGCTGCTGTTGTTGTTGTCGCTGCCACTGCCACTGCTGGTGGCAGTAGTTGCGGCTCATAGAAATTTTGATTTAGCTTTCGATGCGACGCAGTTCTGCAGCAACAACTTTTACACAACGACAACTGCCACAAACATATTTCACATGGGCCGGGGAGTAGAGTTGGGGGGAGTGGCCTTGTGGATAGCTGTGGAAGTGGAACTGGAACTGGAACTGTGGCACTGCTTCTGGCAGCAGGAACATGCACACTAAATTTTCATTTGCTGGACAGCCAGAGCAAGCGGCAGTTGCAGCAACTGGCTCCAAGTGCATTGGTCATTGGGGCGTTGCAACGAACGAAAGGAGGGAGAGAAAAGCAGCAGAGAGTTGTACATTTAAATATGTGTTGAGTTATTGTTCTGCAGCAGGGCAGGAGGCAAAACTAAAGGCTAGCTACATACAAAAATACAAGAATGTTTCACCCAGTTTATGGCTGTAATTTCGCTCAGTGCACAATTCCACTTACACTGCCGGTCCCGCCTGATGATGATGCTTTGTATCTATTAAATTAAATTGCTTAATTTTCTGCAGTGCACATTGTTAAGAGCAACTGAGACTGAGAGAGAGAGAGATAGATACAGAGAAAGAGAGAGAGAGAGAGAGAGTGATGAGAGAGGGAAAGGGAACATCAAAAGTACAAAACTTTCATCAGTGTATGACATGAAATTATTTGTTTGTTGTCCTTGTTGTCTTGCTGCTGGCAACATTCATTTTAGTTGTTTAGATTTTATGCTTTGGAATTTGATTTATAGGGGATTTCTGTTCCCCTCCGGCTCGATGTGTACTACCAAGTTTCTATAAGTTTTGCGTTGTTCCCATTATTTACATACATTTGTGTTGTGTATGCTATCTTCACTTGGGGCAGCTCAGTTGTTAAATAGTGCCACGAGCACGACTGCAAGTTTGTGTGTATTCTGCATTTGTTGTTGAGTTCATCGCAATAACAATAATAATAACAATAAGCTAAATAAATAAAACGCTTCCAAAGTTATTAGAACAATGAAGGATGGAAAGAAACAAAGAGTAACCCCAGCTGATTTAGCCATGCTAGAAATGGTTCCAATAGGAAAAACAATTACACATCAAATAATTTTTAAACATAATCTTGAAGTTAGGAATCCAACAGTTAAATATAACAATGCATTAAATGAATCAACAACAAGAGCTGGATTTGGATTGGAATATATGTATATTTTTTATAGGGGGCATTATATAATTTACTTATACGAATGAATGACAATAAGAAACAACAGTTAAAGTCCAAGTGGCATAAGGCTAGTGTGAGATATTTGGGAGAGGTATAGAAGCATGCTACAAATGAAACTGGTAAACAATGAGTTTAAAAGCAAATGCATCTATAAAAGGTAAAAAAGAAACTAATTTAAAACTGAATGAACATCGATTCGCCTTCATAATGGTCACAATCACTATTATCACTCACACAAATCAGCCATAACATCTGGAATGAGTGAACTTCGAACTCATTTCGACTTTGGCAACTTGCAAATGTAGACGAGTCAACAGACAACAGAGGCCAAAAGCAATGGCAATGGGAATAGGAATGGGAATGAGAATGGCAGTGAGAAGCCATAATTCATTAAGGCCTTGAGTTATTCACAACTTTCTTTTACCATTTTCAAAAGTGGCAAAGGAGTGCTGCGAGCGACGCCTGACTGCTGCCGACGACTGTATACAAAACTGATAAGGAGCCACGGCCACCAGCCGGGGCTGCCAGCTGGCAGTGAGGAGATAACTTTGCTACTGTTAATTTTTTCCAGTCAGGACAAAGTTGAGAAATGATAAAGGAAGCTTCACTTCTTTAAGGTGTAAATTGTCGAAGCCATAAACAAAAGGCGAAGGCAAGCCAAGGCTTCACTGCAGTTTCCACTGCGCTTTTCAGCTTTTGTTTGCATGCCTCGAAACTGCTGCATTGTGTGCACTCCTGGCCTGACTCCGCTGGCTAACTGTAACATCCCTGCTGACCACGTCTCTGCAGGCAGAGCTCGTCCTGCTGGCGGTGCTGGTGGTGGTAGACAAAATGAAATTGTTTTGCTGCCGTGCTGTGTAGAGCTCGTCGCTTGGGCTTTGAGTCCTTTTTAGTATGCCGAACAGCTGCTGATTCTGATGTTGCCTTTTGGTCAGGAGGGAGCCGGGCTGAGGAGTGCAGTCCAAGCCATGGACATGGCACTGGTTCAGTGCGCCGCGCTGCACAGAATTTGTAATTGCAATGTCGGTTAATTAAATACAGTTTTACTTTATGCCACCCTCCTCCAAGCCCCGCACCTTGCACTCTCGCCCATTGTGTTGTTTATCTTTTGTAAACGCAATTTTTTTCATTTTTCTCTTGCAGCCTAGTGCAGCACTGTGTCCAGTACACAATTTATCACTTGGGCCAGAAGAATAATTTCCAGGCTAGTGCATTGCTCCATAAGCGCCACTTGCGAAATTTATAAGCACAATGCTAAATACAGCGAACATGAAGCGACATAATCAAAGGTTAACACAACTAAAGAGAAGACAACTTTTTGGATGGCTATTGTTATAAAAAAGGGCGATATTCCACTGCGAGAATACAATGGCAAAAAAAAACAAGAAGGTTTCTGACTGTGCCAAAATAATGAGTTTTTACTTTAGAGGCAGTCAGTGAATATAAAATACTCCGACTGTGATGAAATAAGTTTCACAACAAATTAAATTGACTCAACAAACAACAACTTTGTTTACAAATAATGTCCATGTCTGTTTGCACTATATAAAAACTAAAGCGCTGTTGAAAACTCCCCTTTCTCTCTCCCTCTTTCTGTCTCTCTCTTTCTATCTATCACACATGTTAACACTTTTACTTTTCCACTTTATTCTGTTCGTCAGTTAACTGCCACACCAATTACGGCTACAATGTTCAGAAATTAAACACGTTGCTCATACGTCCTGTGTGACATTTTTCTCTTTTTTAATTCGCTTTGTCTTCTCCTTATTTTTTTTTTTTTGTATTTTCAAATACAAATTTGTCAAAGCTGAATTTTTTGTTGTCATTTCTCTTGTGGAATTTTTTCTTCGGTATGTTCTTTTGTGAATGGGACGCTTAATTTGTTTGCTTTCGTTTTGTTCCATGCGACATTTGTTATCTCACTGTTTTAATTACTTCGATCTACAGAATCTACAATTGTTTCAGCAAGCAAAAGTTCGTTGTATTATGACGGTCCACAAATTAAACTGCATAATATTCCATACTAGCCAATTTTGTATAAAAAAAATGCAATTCATATATGAGTATATCGACTCTGCTAGTGATGCTGATTGAGAATGTTTCATTGACATTTTCTTCAATCCATTTACAACTTGCCGACAAAAGTATTATAATATTGATATCACTTAAAGATCAGACTGGAAGGGTTAATTTTATTATTATTCTAGCCGAATTTTATTATAATTTACAGTAATGCAAATCTTTGATTCGTATTTTTTATATTTCTTGGTTGATTGGTTAATGTTGGGCCATTAAATCCAGCACAGCCAAGATTCTACGCAGGCTTAGACTGAGATTTGGGAGCTGCGTGTACTTTGTAATTCGTAGGGAAAAGTTAAACAATAACTCATCCGGTCTAAGTTATGTACTGTTTGGGATGGGGCAATCAAATATTATTTATTATTCCATTTATGCATTTAACATTTGCCATATACTCATGTTAAGTAACATGTGCCCAATACCAATTCCCAACGCAGAAGCGTAAATTTATGCAAATTGTGCGTCTCGTAGCTAGAAAAACGAACATGGCGCATAAATTGGCTTATTACGCTATAAATTGTATTTATTTTGATGAAATTTACACAGCGAGGGGTGGGGTGGATAACGCCCCCAACAAATATACATACATCTATTTATATTTGAAGGGGAAACGTCTTAAAGCTTTAAATCAAACGGAGCGCTTCATAATGAATCGCAATTTTAAGTACACCGATAACAAATTAAATATGTAGAAGAGCGTGCGAAATTCTTTTGCGGTTATCGTAAATGAAATATACAGCGCCCAAGCCCGAGCCGGAGACCAACCCAAACCCAAACCCAAACCCAATCCCAAGTCAGCATTAGACTTAGTCCGGGCCCTATTGATTTCGCTGCTTAGCGACGTTGATGCTTATGGAACATGATTGGCGCTCTGTGGGAAAGCTGATGCCAGGATAAGCACGCTCCCGTGCACAGATGATGCTGCCACAGTGCGGGAATGGGAGCGGGTCGGAACGACGCATTTAATGAATATCAAAATTGCCAATTTCAATATTCGAGCGATTTCCACGTTACATGAGCTGTGCTGTACCCGATAAGATTTCCAAGATGTGCCATAGAACACACAATGCATATTGCTATAAATATAAATATGCACACATACATATATACACACACACACACACACAAACAAATACGTATATGAGTACATGTATTACGCTGATCTCAAAGTCATTGGCGTGTGAATTATGCCAGTCATTGGTTAGGTGGCTGCGATTTGATGGCGTGGAAAAGTAAACCACAGCCCAGTGGCCCATAAACTGCTTGTGGCAGAGGCAAATGCCGGCAAGATATGCAAATGACAATGCAGTTGAGGCACAATTGGGGCGAGCAGTCGAGTTGAGTCGAGTATCTGATGGCTTGTAGCTTCTAGCCAGCAATCTCATAAAACAAAACGAGCATCAATTAAAATGTAGAATTAGTCAGAAACACACACTACGAGTGCTGGGGGGATGGGGGTTCACAGAATGGGGTTGTGGGTGGGAATGGTGGGATTCTGGCATGGCTAAAAGTTTTCAATATGATTGGCTGGAGGGGTTGCACAGTTACGACAGTTGCGACTAGGGTTCATCTGTGAGCCTGGGGTTGCTTTATTGTTATTGCAGTCATTTCTAGTTGGCCCAAAACTCATAAAATCAAGTCAAGAGTTGCGCTCGTTGTTGCTATTGTACTGTGGAGTTTCAGTTCAGCTGTTGGCAAATTAAGTTGAATTGGGCGAGTTTCGGAGAACTGACTGGGCTCCTGGCGGGCTTGTGCGTTGCCTAATGAAATTTGCAACCACCAAAAATGTGTAGCTACATAAATGGGAATTAATTTCCCATCCAATGGCGAAGCAAACAAAGGACCAGGTCTGAAAGCAACTGCGAACAACAAATGGGTTTGGTCAAAAAACATTATTTTATCCATCCGAATTGAAAGCATTGACTCAACGGCAAAGAAATTACCTCAAGCACAAAAGAAGTATAGGGAAATAAATATTTGAGAAAAAACGGATTGAGCCTTATTGTGAAGAAAGCAAATCTGATACTTGTGGCTATATTAAGGCAGAGTTGCATTAGGATTCCACATAATAAAGGAAAACATTACAATTGGATTTGGTTACTTACAAGCTAAATTCAATGATAAGGCAAACCATCACATATTATAACTATAAAGTCATTTGCTCAAATATAAATTACTTATTCAATAAGCAGAAACTAATTAAGCTTCTGAATGTTCATGCTTTTGAATTGCTTGAAATATAATTAGAATTGGCCAAGATGTCTTGGAAAACAAATACCTTAGCTTTGAAAATGTGAACTTTAGCAGCATAGAGACCAGTTTGTATAATATCAAATTTAAAGACGCAAATAGCTATATTAATATCAACAGGACAGTCTACAAAGTCATGTCCGTTAACAGTTATAACTCAATAGCTTATATAATATTAGGGTTGGGAATGACTTCACGTATTCATGTATCGTGAGATTAAAATCTCCTATATTTATTAAAAATAACACTTAGCTTTATATCATATTATTATATAATTATTATATTCTTTGATTTACTTATTTTTGCAATTTACATTTTAATTTTTGTAATTTAATTTCTCCGTTTTAATTTTATATTACTTATTGCATAATTATAATTTATTGGAAACTTTTTCAAACAGGAAATAAATAAATATATAAAAATTATGTGTTGCTTAATATAACAAACCAATTCTAGAAAGTTAGCTTTTAGCTTAGCCTAAGATTTGATTTGCATGTAGGTTGTAGGATGTGTAATTTATTTATTTTCTATCTGCCTCAGAGCTCTGACAAATACTCCGATGAGCAACGAGGAAAGACATAAGCTAAACCTGGCTTACTCCTGCACCAACTCGCTCCGTTGCAGCAGCAATCCACGGCGTCGTCTCCTCACTTCAATTCATTTAACTTTGTTAAATTAAATCACAAATCAAAAATCAATTACAGTTATTACGACAACGACTGCTACGTCGACGATGTCTACGATTTCCAATCTCTAAACGAGCGGACGACACCCGCCCAAGCATCCCATGCACCCCAAGTGCCAATGCCAGAGTCCCAGCCGTATTCTACCCAATGCCCCAGTCGGAAGTGCGAGCAGTAGCCGTGTGGCTGTGGCAGCTGAGGCACATTCCTGCAATCTGTTCGTGCGGCGCACGCTTTGCTGCCTTTTTGCCATTTGCCAGCAGTGACTTCTGTCCTGACACAATCCCCCCCCGCCTTCCCCGGCCATCCACGTCTTCATCAATAATGATGTTATCGGTTACGGAGCAGACAGCACTGGAAGACTACATCCGCCTCACCATGGCAAACGGCAGCACACGCTGCATATTTATTTAAAGTTTTATGGCCAGACCAAGCGGATGAAGATCTGCAACAGAATGACTGTAGTCTATTTATGGGTGGTGTGTGGCTGAACGCGGGGTCGCAAGGAAGCAATTCAAACTGGTTTTTAATTTCGATTTGATAAAGATTTTAATATTGTTAGCAGTGCGGCAACATGAAATTAATGTAACGGATGTTGATTGCTGTCAGCGAAAAGTTATTTGGCTTGATGAAGTTTTTTAACACAAATTTGACTAACATTCTTTTGAGCTGGACTTTTATTTGATTTAATGACTAGTGAAACATTATCAATTTAGACTTTGGGGCATTTTTGGGCAACAACATAGCATTAAAATATTTATTTAATATGACAGTGAAATGGCTAATGACAGAAATGTATCCAACTATTATTTGACTAATGTAACATATTAATTATACAGCTAAAATTAGTTGATTAGTTTTAATATAAAATAATATGTTAGACTTTATTATAGTTGAGATAGCTTCGCTTGTACATTTTCCCTTAGTTTTGATAGTTCATCTCATCGCTTTGTACATCAAGTTGACTATTGTTGGGAAATCGTCTGAATTGCGTTTAATTACGAAAGTTGGGCAAACGTTTCCTGATAATTATACCCTGATTTGCCTTGGCTTTCAGCGGCGAGAATATTAACGTGATAACCACAGGTTATTATGGCAAAACTTGTCCTGAAGTCTGGTTGTTCTCAAGGCGCCAAGAGCAACGAATACAAAATGGTTTGGGCCCACAGATAAAGCCACGTCTTCAAATTTATTTGCCGTAGTATCGGAGTGACTGCCCTTCGCTTTTTGAGGAGGTTTGATTGCCTATAATCAAATCGCATCTCAATGAAGACATCTCGATTACGTTTCTCAACGAAATCTCAAGCGTAAAAAGAAAAAAGAAGATAAGTCCCCCCCCTTCAAGCTCAGAGTAACTGGGTCATAATCTTCCTTAGATAACTGGCATCCGCTGCATCATCACTGTCTGCACCTCGCGCAACATTTAATTAATTATCTTGTGACATACAAAGCATGCGAGTGAGAGATAGAAGCACTAAAGCCAATTACGTTGAAAGTGCACCATAAAATCCACAACTTGCAGTCCCCAAAAAGACGACGACAAGCTGACGACACCCTGCGACAATAATAACAAAAGCCGCATCCGCTGCTGCCTGCAATGGCCTCTACTTCACGTTGATGATGAGTCCAAGATGCGTCCAAGTGCCCAGCTCTCACTGCTGTCAGCACGAGCTGCTGTCAGGTAATGGCAGCTGCAGTGCCAGACGTAAGAGGGACATTGCTATAAACACTTTGACTGCCATTGCCGGTGCCAGGCGAAGGACACGCAGCAGCAGCAGCACCATCAGGCAAACACCACCAGACGATCTTAATGCCCAGTCAAGAGTTACACTTCAATAAAACCGACTGTTCAGGAGTGTGTGTCTCTGTGCGTCTGTGTGGAGTCATAAAGCAATTGTCTGTCCATCGTTTAGTCGCGACGTATACGCAATTAAATTCCACATACGCCACGTAATGGAGGACGCTGTTAAGAGCATACGCTGAGGCGAGAAAACTGCCAAAATTTTCTAATGTCGGCAAACTGCCAAAAATAAATTAAAAACGAGCTCACAAAATATATAAATAAAAAAATTAGAATTTGCACTTTCCAATTGTCTAATATAGTAAAAATACTACTTATTTAAAAAGTCATATACAAAAAAAAAACAAATCTGTATTTGTCTTTTTCTTTATTTCTGAATATCAATATGTTACCAACGACTTACCAAATTTAAGTTGACGAATTTAAAATTTAAATCAATTATTAATTATTATTAATATTACCTATTTAAGGCAGCACTTTCAACATATGCATGTGTTTTGTATGTGTGCTCTTACATATTATTTAGATTAACTTTCAACATATCATCAATGTAAAGGCGATATATATTCAAACCCAATCGTAAATCTATGTATTGTATACTGTATCTTATATTGCTATCTGTAATCGATTTTTATTTGAAAAATGGACGTAGTTATCGATAACATGAAATAGAATTGGCTGTTAATGCTGATGCTGCCTGTTATACACGTTTGCATAATTATCCAAAATAGGATCCATAAAATGCTCTACGCTGCAAGAGATCATAACATAGCCAGCATATGATTTATATAGCTAATATAGACTTACAACTACAATTCCTCAACTTTACTGTTCAATGATGATGATGGGACGGCTACAGCATTACAGCAAGAAACCTTCCTACTTGATTCGAACAATATGTAGAGAACTCAACTAATCTTATACTTCAAGAAACACTACTAACATATTTAAAAGTACTTAAGCTTTGGTGCTCCCAAAGTAATTTCCGTTGCCGACCATGCTCTTTAATATATAAGAGATGTTTCTTGACTGCTTCTTTGTTCCCGGAGCTTAAGTGCACAAATTTGCGATGTGGGGGTCTTTAGCAGGCAAACCGAGAAAAACATCTACAAACAGCAGGCAGGCAAACAGCATTCGGTTATATAGTGGTCTCCTTTGCAGTGCATAAGAAGGACGTAGAAGAAGACCTGTCTCACAACGAGGATGCGCAATTAAAAATCAACAATACCTGCACTCTATGCATGTTTTAAGTTTGCCATCGGCGAGTCTATCAACAAAATTCCATTACATTACTGACTGGCAAAGCGATATGCGCATAAAAGGACTATAGGCCTGCACAAAGAGCATTTGAAATGTGCAAAGGAATTTGCCAGCATTGAAAACAGACCAAGTCAAAAATGCATTTCAATCCGACTCAGGCATATGGCACATGATGACCTGAAGCCTGCAAATTTCCAATTTAACAAATGACAAAAAATTGTACACAAATTGATTGCATTGCATTGAAAACGGTCAGACAAAAGGGTCAGCACTTTGCGATGCAGTTAAGAAAAGTAGGTTGACAAAGGTGAGAGCCCAAAGCTTAATCAAATATTATTTGCATCGAGAAAGAACCTATTGAAAGCATTTTTCGCAGTGTGGTTTGTAAAGGCAAAAGTTAATATAAGTTTAAATACGATTTTATTTGAAAATTGTCGTATCAAGATTGGAATTTATTATTTCGCCTGAGGGCCATTGAACTCAGTCTGTTCAAAGCCTTAAATGTCACTATAATTGAGTTGAAACCCAATCGTTCTACTTTCAGTACACAAAGATGTTCTGCAAAGATTAACGACTCCTTGCATAACCCACTTCTCACTTATTTCCATTCATTTTGAGACGGCCGTTCAACAATCAATGCATATTAATTTGTCAGAAACGCCCAAAAATAGTTGGCATTGGAAATTATGTGCTGAGTTGGCGGCGAATGGCGACGATGCCGCAGACAAAGTGACGACAACGCGACCAGACAGCCCATAAAAGGATCCCATTCCCGGGGCTCTGGTGCTGCTGATATTGCGACTGCCTGCAGCAATAACTCAAATCGTAATCATAATAAAAAGACCAAAAGAATGGAGCGAGACCAGCTACGGCTGCAGCACGTAAGTGTGCAACAAAAAACTAAGGCGAGTCGCCGCCGAAGAAAGTCAATTTGTTAAGCTGCAGTCAGGACATGGGCAGCAGCAGCAGCAGCAGCAGCATCAGCAGGCAAACGGACGATTGGGCGTATCCCTCATAAGAGAGACAGAGAAAGAGAGAGAGAATGTTGGTCAGAAGGCTGGCTGGGATAAGAGGTAGCAAAGTAAAAAAGGAAAAAGGCAAAAAGAAAAAAAAAAGAATTAATATGCTGGGGCCGCACACGATAAACTAACCAAGGACTCGCAACTTTTCTTGCACTTATTTTATTATAATAAAATTGATTTCTTGCGTAGGGACGAACACGAAGAACGACAGGGGCGCTGGCATAAAAATTAATATAAAATGAAAAGTTTGAAATTTATTACAAATTGAATTGATTTATGCAACCACCAGGCCCAGGCCCAGGCTCAGGCCAGCCCCAGCAAAAACACAGCCCATTCCCCGCTCCGCTTGCCGAAGAGGTGACAAAGTGAAAACTTTTGCCGTTGCCGGCGCTCGTTGGCAAATTAAATTGGAGCGATGTTGCGATTGAAGGGCGCAGCTGGGACTTGTGCGTGAGGCGTTAATCAGATAAAATGACTAAAGCCAGTAAAAATCTGGGCATGAATATGCAACACATTCCCCAGCCCATCCCCCCCCTCCCCCCCACACACACACTTCCCCTCGACATTACACAAAGTTATGCGCCCACACGTGTCCGTTGCGAAGTTCTGCGCATTCTTACATGCAAATGGGCCACATAGCTGCAGTTGCACTGTGCTCTGTGTATGCGTATGTGCGTACATGTATTTGTACACACAGGTAAAGCAAACAATGATAAATAACCACAACTAAAACAACAGAAAGACACACAGACAAACATTGCCTGCGCTGCATTGCACACAATTAAAATAACACTTGTTAAAATATTTATTTTATGTAACGTGCTTTAACCACGCACTCAAAAACAACGACCAAACTGCAACAAAAACTGAGCAGTGAAAAAAATGAAAATGCTGATCCTGACAGAATGAAGTTTATGTAACTGCTTTCACTTAATGTGTGAACTGCAGTTTTCTATCTAATCTAATTTGCCCATATTGTGAGCAAAAAATGTTAAGCAACAAGCGAAATCAGCTTTCATTTCCAATCAAACGCTTTATTTCAATTGTCTTAAACTTTCTATATTTTTTTTATAAACTGTAATTCGTTTTGGCTTTCTATCATTTTTAACCTGTTCATTAGAGAGATTCTAAAGATTCTAAGTTAAAAGTCTACTTACAACAATGGTTAAGTCGGATTAGCTTAGGATACGCTTTGTTTATACTTTATAAAAGATGATTAACATTAAAATAAAATTTGATTTAAACAGTCAGAACCTAATAAAGGTTTCAAAATAATGCCAACAAATATCAATAAAAAGATTCGAAAACAATTATTTAATTAGGTGTGAAAAAACACACAATAAAAACAAACACAAACATTAAATAAATGACGCAAAAGACGCGAAATTAAGCCAAACAATTTCTGTTCTTATGGGTTTTTGGTTTTTTAAAAAATATATTTTTAATTTGCATTGATGATTTTAATAAATTAAATGCATATTTACATTGTTTGTTTTGCGAACATGTGTTCATTTTAATTTTTGTTTTAGTTTGAGG
Source organism: Drosophila nr. perissopoda 5 BK-2023a (assembly GCA_035044105.1). Taxonomy (NCBI): domain Eukaryota; kingdom Metazoa; phylum Arthropoda; class Insecta; order Diptera; family Drosophilidae; genus Drosophila; species Drosophila nr. perissopoda 5 BK-2023a. Next base: position 5,429,263 of record JAWNMK010000122.1, read on the forward strand.
CTAACAAATTGTTTTACATTAAAGTTAACACTTTAGTATACTCGATTGGATCTTCGGTCTCAAACCGATGCAAACAGGAAATGCATGTAAAGAACTGATAAAAGCGAAAAGGAAGAAAAATTCCACTACAATTGGAACGGAAATATGTTCAATTTAGAGAATATCAGAAACACACGAACCGATAGAGTGAAGTGCTCAAAAGGAACTGTGGTAGACGGACTTCATTGATTGAACGAATTTCGGGTACTCCTTAATGGGTTCGAGATTCTGCAATTTTTACAAATTGTAAATTGTTGAAAGGCCAAAAAGAAAACTTTATATATCAATCAACAAGATAAAAAGATAAGCTTGAAGTAATTTCTTTTTTTTAGAGTGCCTCAAATATTGTATTAATAAATATAAATAATTGCTTCTTGACCTCGTCTCTCCATTTTTAGGATCATACAACTTCATAAACTGAACTTCAATTTATTTTACCTTAGGGTATTTAACGAATTGGCAGCGGGTTGCAGCCAAAAGTAGCAACAGCTAAAATTGCGCAATGCCAGCCAGCATGATAAAATCCAAATGCAACAAAACAAAACAAACAATGCATCGAAAACATGGTCGAAAGCCAGCGAAATAAAAGTGGCTGCTGTCAGTCGAAAAATAAAAGTAACAAAAATGCGCAGTTACAAAAATAACAAACAAGTAAAGATAAAGATAGAAGCAGTGCTGCAGATGGAGACGAGCAATCGAGTGGCAACTGAACAGGACCGGCATCCAAGTGGCGGTTGTTGTGCGGCTGACTGACCAGTCTGAGCTGGGTTGACTGAAGGCAACTGACAGGAAGTGGAGGTGGTCAAAATATCGAGGTCATTGGATCAACATCCGCCATCTGTCCGGTTAGAATGTCAATTGAATCATCGCTCCGATCATTTGCATGGAACTTCCGAAAATGGCTCTGCACTAAATGCTATTAGACTTCCTTTTAGTGGCTTGTAGTTTACTTTAAACTAATTTGGCAAGTGTTCCTCATGGCTGCCCCTGCCACAACTGTGTGTGTGTGAGTGTGTAAGTGGAAAGTGTCAAACGCTGCACTGATTGCCATTCATTATGCAATCAATATTGATTGCTGTGTGGACTCAGAAACGCGGCAGCCATTGAAAAGTGACTCGGCAATCTTCACGGGTCGAAAGTAAAAAGGTCCCCAGCACGGAACTGAAGTGGGTGTAGATGAAATACCTCTTGTTGCCCCACATGGCATGCCTCTCAATGGAATAGTAGGAGGAGTATTCGTTTAACATTTTAACTTCATGTACGATCCCTAAGTAAAGGGAAAAGAAGTGGAAAGTATTCGATTCACATTTTCAAAATTTACTAATATATATTCAATGTACTCCTTATATGCCACTTTTGAAACTTCAGCTAACTTAGTTCTGTAGGGTATTGCATAGTCGTGCACTCAAAGTCAAACAATTTTATTTGTCTTTTTTCGATGACATTTTTCGTGGAATGCCGCACGCTGATTGATGAATGAATGAAACATCGTGTTGTCCTCAGCTCTCGGTTTTTTCAGTCGCAAAAATATGTTGAGTGGACAGGGGGTGGATTCGACCCTTGAGATGAAACTTGTTTCTATACAAAATAAATCACCTTTCTATTTTAATTCCTATTGTGCTTTTAATCAAATCACATGTGCGCCACAAAGAAGGCAAAGACTAAAAAAAGGAAACATTTTTGTGGGTATTAAATTCGTTTTGCAGATGTGAGTCGATTTTGTCTTAACACAGCTGAGTAAGCGGACAGCGACATAAATCAAACTTAAAGAAATACAAACAAGGGACTTGTGGGTCTTTTCAGGGACGCCCTTTCAACATTAACTAATGATGAACGCCTGAAGGAACACACCAGATGAGAACCAAACAAAAATATTATATTAAAGAAAAGTTAACACGCTCAAAGGTCGACCAAGAAAAATTGCACAAATATAATAGAGAAAACGTTGCATCATTTACCATTTAAGCATGGTGAAATCATTTTGGTCTGACCCCCACCCTACTCACTCCTCCTCCTCCTCCCCTCTCTTTTGGCAATGTGTTTGGCACACGTGTCTCTGTCTAATGTGTCTGCGCCGCATGCGCTTGTCAAATAAATACACAATAAATGACACACTCACTCAAACAAGTCGCGCAATGAAGCACAAACGCAAACTTCCACCTCCAACTGGAAACATTCAAAGCATGGAACTCATACACATAACCTGGGGACCTCTCAAGTGTTTTGGGTGTGTGCTGCTTTCCTTATACACCATGGCAAATTTAAGTGATTGAAAGGCATCCTCAGGTTTTTGCCTGGCGAATACTCATGCCACCCACATAACCATAACAGTCATTCGGCGGGGGCATCCCCAAATAACTCACCAGACCCACACCCTCCACTGGCGCACTTGAAATGCTCTTAGTGCATTTGGTTTTACGCTTACATTACTTGGCATAAAAGCCGGGCATGAAGATAGTAAGCTTGCCATCAACAAAATGGTCTGTTTCCACTGGTATGCAGCATGTTCCAGACTGTTCAGGTGAATAAATTTAAAAAATCGTTGGTAAATGTGTCTATAAGAAAGCTGCTCTAAAATAGTCTCAATTGAGACTTTAAATAAATAATTGTTACTAATTACTGACTATTTATTATTTATTTAGTTATTTACAGATAGTTAGACTTACTAAAGAAAACATATAGGCCCAAGTGAAATTATAAAACGAAATTGAAATATTAACTGGGATTGCACTTAGAAGCATCTGAATAACACTTGAAAAATTAATGTATGATAATTGATTCTTTACTTTATGCAACTATTTTTACCCACTGTGGCACAGTTGAAACAGTACGAAATATTGTGTGGAGATGAGTATGAATAACGTGTGGTAAGTATTTGCTCAATGTGTTTTTATTGTGTGTGTAGTGTGTGTGGTGTGTGCGGGGGTTCTTAAGTATGTGGGGAGGGGAGAGAGTACTTTGTGGGGAGGGTGTAGCTGCAATTGTTTGAGCGCGACTTGATTAAGCGCCAGGTAAGAGGCGCTGTCTGATTGGAACTCGCGTGTGCACAGAAGAACTTGAAGTCACTTGAAGAAGGGCAGGAGCGCACCCTCGACTTGCAACCTGACTGTCATTAAGTGGCCATTTCTGTTGCTAATGGCTGGGTTGGGGATAGCTCTGGACCCCGATCATACATCATGTAAATGTGCGAACGTTTAATGCAGATACACACACAGACAGACAGACAGAAACACAGACAGGGATGGAGGAGGGAGAGCCTTGCGGGGAATCATCAGTTATGGTGTCAAGGCGAAATACTCTGGGGAACCACTGGCGGCATGCTGCTGATAGTATTCGTATGTGTTTGTTCATATGTGTATATGTATTTGTGATTGGGACTCGGTTCTGCGCCGTTGTGGCACTTTGTGGCTGACTTTAATTTGACAGGTGAAAGAACAACACAGCAAGAAGAGTTGCACTGGACACTCTCCGGGGATTTGGTTTTTGGTTTCGATTCGCATTCGGAATCGGATTCTGTTAATTTCTTGCTATCATATTAAAGTATAAGTAAATTTCAAATTGTGGATTCCAATGCAATGGCAAGTGACAGTTGCTAAAGCTTCGCAGCATACATATTATTTCCTGCTTAAGAAAAACTTTTACTGCTTTTTGCGAGTTGTTTTTCTTTGGCCGTTTGACACACGCTGTGTGAGTGCTCGAAAGAACGACTCCGACTCTAAATCCCAGTCTGTCCAAGTGTCCAAGTGTCCAAGTGTCCAGAGTTGACTAGCCAGCTAGCTAGCTGGTCACTTTGCCGCCCCTGCCGTACACCCCATGCTACTTCTAATTCTTCTGCTCTGTTCCGTTGAGTGCATTAATACGCTTGCATAATACTTTAATGTTGGCGTCTTGTCTGTCGTGACAAACGGAAAAGCTGCTGCAGCTAGAAAAGCTAGAAAACTCTCTCGCACTTTGCTGGCAAAACTTTGCAATGCAGGAAGCGCAAGAAAATTAAGAAAATACTCATCGTTTTCTCAACGCCAGCATCTTTTCTGCTTCTGCCGCATCTCGAGCTGCTCCATCTTCCTCTTCTTCTTCTTCTTTTGCTATTTACGACAGTGCGCATTGAAATTATACGAACCGGTCCCCTCTGTCCGTCTGCCAGGCTGCCCGGCTGCCCCGTCCGTTGCCTGCTCAGCTGCCATTTGCTAAAGTAAAAGTCAACATGATTCTGGGTCTAAGCCAAAAGCAAATGTCCAAAGAAATTTCAAGTGTTGTAAAATGGCAACATGGATTGTTGAGCAATTTGTTCCTATGTGTGAGTGTGTCTGTGCGTGTGTATTCATACCCCCAAAAAAGTTTAAGCCAAACACACATACACACACACACACACACAGAAACTGCAAAGTTTGGCTTTTCTGCACACTCAGGAAAAGGGAGTTGAGCAGGCCCTGAGATATGAGCACAATTAAAACATGGCGCAAAAGTCAGTTCCCGTTTGCCGCATATCAAAGCTGAAGCTCTGAATGATAAGCCAAATGACTACAGTTGACTAACTGAGCAAAAGGAACTCAAGTTTCGTTGCAAGCACCCTTGACAGAAGTCTAGCAGAACGTTTGCACTGGATTTGTCAGTTAAAAGAACAATAATAATTACCAGTTAATTACTTTTAGTAAAATTTGGAAGAACATTTATTCAGATCGATTCGCATACTCCTATTTTTTTGGCATTTTTCTCAATCATAGTTTCATTTATTTCAATATGAAAAATTTGTGCTCGAAGGGGAAAATTATATGACTGAGGGGAGCAGAATGAAGCCTGGCGGCGGAAAAGTGGTGCCAAGCTGCAGTTGAAGTTGGACAATTGGTGTTTGCTGATGAGCAAGTATCCATAAGTATATTTAGAAAACTGTAGCTCGATGTTTCCTCACATATACATTTTCCATTACCCAAAGTCAAAAAGCATAGAAACTTTAACCCTAAGTCCACCTGCGTGCTTCCCCCAATCTGTTTATCCAGCGGGTTGCGGTCAAATGAAACACTTTTTAATGCAAACTCAAAGTAGCGGAGGAATACTGACGAAGCCATGGCCATAAGCAGGATTCAATGAGCAGTAAAGCGGCAATAGATTTGAGTTATGGTTATTAATAATAGCACAATGGGAGAGGGGGATGCTGGGGTAGACCAGCTCAACAACCCACCTCGCAGACATAGTGCGCATAGCACATGCAGCAATGCAGACTTGTCTGGTCTAAAAATACAATATAATATAACGGCTGACTGTTGTGTAGCACATCATGTAGCTGCCACTGGGCAAATGAAAAGGGGCATCCAACAAACAACAAACAACGCACAACAAACAATAGCCGGCGATGTACAACCACACACACAGACACAGACACAGACATAGACACTTACACACACACCCAATTCTTACTCCTACATAACAACGTGTGAATCCAATATTGGTAGCTCGGGGTTCTGGTTTTTGGCTCTGGCTTTGGCTCTGGCTCTGGTTCGTCCCTGTGCCGGAAATGCCTTTGTCTGGCTTCATAATATTTTGCTCGTTACTTTTTAATATGACTCAGAACAACATCCGCAGCATCCGAAGCCAGACAGACGCTGACAAACAATGCAAGGGGCAGCCCGGATCATAAGCCCGCTCCTTCTCCCCATCCCGCTCCACTCCTACCCACACATTATCTACTCTAACGACAATGCAAAAATCTATCCAAAAGTGAGAATTTTATTACCATTGCTGGGACAGTCGGTAACGCTCCGCTCCGTAATCAGTGCAAGTCCTTGTCATCAGCTGGAATTCGCTCCCACTTCCTCTTCCACTCCGACTCTCTCTCTCTTTCTACTTCTACTTATGGTTTGGTCTGGCATGAAAAGAGAGTGTCGGGATTACTCATAAAATTGCGATATCTCTTGTCACCTTTGCTTTTGGACAGCAGCCGCTGAGGGTAAATAATGTGGCGCAGCCTTGGGTCGGGTGGTTGAATGCTAGATTATTGTTGACATCGCTGGTTTATATTTTCAAGCGATGGGGACAGCCAGATAGCCAATGCAACTAATGGCTGGCTTCCCAGAGGACGCGACTCCCAGTGCAGAGCTCATCCATTAGCATTTATTGCTTATGATAAGCCACCCCCAAACTGTTTACAACTCGGGTCAACTCATGCAGCCATGCAAATACTTCGATAACAATTGAATTTCACTTCAAAATGAAAATGAAAATGAAAATGTTTTTGCTTGCGCGTCAGACAGTGTGCCAGATTGCAGCCCAAAGAGCACACATATTTTATTAGGGAAATACTTGACCGCACCCTTCAGGCGCCAAGTCAAGAACAGACTTTGGTATTCAAAAGCAAACCAATCGCATCATTTGCTGAGCTTTGCTTTATGATATTTTCAATATTTCGTGTTATTTTTGAACATTATTTTGGTTGTCATATTGCCTTCAATCACACCTGCTACATCTGCCGTCTGTCTGGGCTCTTTGGGGATGAGTTTCGTGTTCGCTGACAATTGTGTTATTTGCACACACAACTCACTTTGAACACGGAGGAGAAGAACAGAACAGGTAGGCTCGACTGAAAGATACCCTCGCTGCAGAGCACAACTTAAAGTATTACAATTGCCTGCTAAATAAAAGCAGACAAGTTTATATTAAATATACATATTTCCTTGTCTGTGACACACATTATACACTTTTAGATATTGAGTTACAGAGTACGCAAACATCAGCATAGCAATTCAAAAAGCCAACGTTTGACATTTCAATATTGCATTATTGGAAACTTTTGAGACACGTATTAAGGAATGAAGTACGCTCGTTGCCGTCTCTGATTGCGTGCCCTTTGGCAATGTCGAATTAAGCGCCGAAAGACCTTGAGGCATGATATCGGGTGCAAGCAGATACTTGGTGGGGACTGGGGCGTGTGAAGCTTGACAGCTTGAAATGATTTATTTGTGGGAAGGAAGAGTTGCTTACTTATTTATTGCAGCGTTGTAGTTGAAGTATTGGGTAATAAAATAGCTACTTCATTTTCGTACAGTTCCATAATAGAGTTATTAATTGTTAAATAACTCTGTCATCTCGTCAAAATGTTCCTTAAATGTGTATCTTTCATTTTTCGCCAGCAGCAGGATAATCAGGTAATAAATGTAATATTATACTCTGATACCGAAGGTAAATCGATAAAGCCACATACCTCCGCAATTTAAGAGCTACAGTTACCAAACTTGGAATGAAGATTACTAGAAGCCTTCTCCAATATTTTTCCACAAAAGGCCCCTATCTGTTGCAATTTATGTGCTAAAGCCGCCAAACTTATAAAGTAAAGTTCCCGCCCCCAAAAAATGCGTAAAATGCGATATCTACGGCAATTTAAACAGCAAACTTGCAAGATAATTTCTGTTTGTTTTATATTTGGTTCGTAGATTATTACAATAATATAAATACACAGGATCTCTGAAATCAACTTGATCTGCATTGGCAATCTTGCTTCATATTTATTTGTACATTTGTTTATTTTGACCTACAAAAGAGTTTAGAAGCACTTACTCTTGACACCTATTGAAGCCCGTATCAAGCGATGGAAAGCGGGAAACACTTAAGATTTGCGCACTTAGCCAAGCAGTAAACGACTGCTTACAAGAAATTCTCCCTGCGCCAATCATAATTTCACCATCTTAAGAGCGCCCATAACACTTGTGCCTTAATAGAAACTTTCACTCGCAGCGCTAAACAGCGACTCATTGCTTTGTGGAACGAGGACAACTGGTCCTCGACTCGGCCGAGAGCTCTGGTTGGCAATTTAAAAATTAAACAAACTATGCGCGAGATGCCCAGCGAAGGAACACTTTAGATAAATTTAGAAAAAACTACGTTGGCTGCAACAAGCCGCCCATAAAAAGTGGCACAGGTTGCCGGCGTCCACATTGACGCCCTTCTGTAATCAGCGTTTGCAACATGCCAAGAACCGTAACAGCAACACTAACAACTACAACCAGAACAACCAACAACCAACCAGCAACAATACCAACAACAAGAACACCAACAAACTAACGGGTAATAAGCAACAACAGCACTGTAATGAAGCTATCAACCGTAAGATGGCGCTTAGGCACGCAATCATACTTTGGGGCCGGGCACTGTGGATATGGGGACAAGACCCCTCACAGCCACACGAGTACGACAATTCAGTGTGTGCGTGTATGTGCATGTGTGTGCATGTGTGTGCGTGTGTTTGTTTCTCATATTTAACGCTGTTCCACAAATGTTATTCGAATCGATTTCCCGCACATATCAAGTATAAATCGTCATTTTGATTTTCTGTGACTATTTCTTTGGCTTACAAATTAATTATTGTCCAGCACAAATAAATTAATACTGAAATCTAAATTTCCTCTGACTGATTTGTGACTTTGTGGCTAATTCGATTCGCAGAACAGCAACGGCAGGTCCGCTCGTTACCGTCGCTTGCGGCACATCACGCTATGTTCAACACTCGCGTTGCGGCATGCATGGCGTATGTTAAATATTTCCGTAGCAACTATGCGCATATTCATTTTGACGACGCTTTGACGTCGCCATCGTCAACGCCGTACGTTGACCGCTGGGAACCCAAAGCTGTTGCTGCATTAGCACTGCTGTCATGCATGCCCCAGGCCCAGGCCCAGGCCCAGACCCGGGCCATCCCCAGTCTCATGTGCTAACTGGCATACTGGCTGTGACCTAAATTTGCAGTTTATGAAAAATATATGTGCAATATAAAATGTAGCCGTTGTATGCATAAAGTAAAGACCGCCCTGTTATACTGCTTCATATTCATATTTATATTTATGCATACATAGTGTATAAAGATAAAAACGAAAAAATACCAACACTGGTTTTTAGTTGAGCGTCAAATGACGACAGTAATGGCGGTGGCAAAAGCGGAAATGCCCCAAGCTATGCTGGCAACATCATAGAGAACGCTTATTCCATATATGTTCCTCATGTGGCACAAAGGCGTTGACTGATGAGCAGATGAGGGTGGATGATCATCTAAAGCTAATGTGGTTTAATTCACATACATTCATTGACAGACAAATCAAGCTACACAACCAATCAATTATCTGTGAGCATAATAATATATGTAATAATAATAATATATATATAATTAGTAATGGATCATACGATTTGTACCTAAGGAAGCAGTACTTCTTGTCTCTGAACCGACTATAAACTGATATAGATATTTTCAAATTTTCAATAAGATTGCGCTTAAGCTACGAAATTAATTAGCATGGATATAGACAGATGGGTGGACGGATGCGACTTTATCAACACGTCGACTGGTGACTTATTAATTATATTTATTTATATTTTATGAATTTATTTATATTTTTATGAAGTCGGGGACTTCTTTTTCTTCAAAGCGTTACACTCTACACCACAAAATAGCAAGCTAAAATTTTGAAAAAATAAAAATATCATTTGGCTAATTTCAGCGAATTGATTTATAAACATTGTATAAAAATTTAATGGAATGCAAGTACTTAGAAATTACTGTCCAACTGATGCAATAGTCGATCTATAGCGAATAAGTTCTATTAAGGCAGCGTTGCTTATGCGTAATATACGTTAACAGCAGTATAGTTATGGCTTTGTGGATTTTAGTGTGGCAATGAGTGTTTAACACTTCATTAAAAGCCATTGAGCAAAGTTGTAGACAATTAAAGACAAGCGATGGCACTTAACACATTTTCAATGTTCATCGACCGGCAAATGAAATAAAAATTGCAACAGCTACTTCAGCGCGAATGCTTCATTAAACAGCAACAGCAAACACAAATGCGATAGCAATAACAACAGCAACAACAACAGCAACAACAATGCGTACAACAAGAGCAATAGACAAAGTTCCCAGGCCACAAATTACACTTGGCTTGGCACAGCACAAAATGGCGTAAAAATTGCAGCTGCTTTTGCCACGAGGCGAAAATATTATTGAATGTGTGTTTCTGTGTGTGTGTGTGTCTTTAGTGCTTGCCTTGTGCCGGCTGCCTGTTGTATTTTTTATGATGCTTGAAAATAAATAAACACTCAATACCCAATGCCAAAGAGCAGACTGAGCAACTTACAACAGCCACAGCCACAGCTACAGACACAGCCAGCAGACAGCAGGCAGCAGGCAGCAGAATAAGCGGAGACCATCGCGCACATTCAATAAATCTTCAGGCTGTGAATAGTCACTTGAGACGAAACGCAGCAGTTTGGGGTAAAGCGGAGCCATTCAGCAATAGAGAGTTCAGAGTTCTGGGGAGCAGCTACGATTTGAGCGGCTTTCAGCCTCATGCCATAATGGCAATAATCACGAGCCCAACTCAATAACGATGTTGAGTGTGTGTGAAAAAGCGCAGCTTGCACGTACCACGAGCTGGTTAGGGGGGCGCAGAGGGGAGTGGGGATAGGGGAGTGTGTCGCGGTATATGGACAGTAAGCCTCTAATAGCCTCCCGTATTCTGCAGAACAACACATAACTCAGAGTCAGAGTTGAAGCCAGGGGCAAGGTCAACGGTGGCGCGTTTTGGACTTGAAACCATGCCACAAAATAACACAAAACAAAGAAGAAGCCCAAAAAGTGTGCAGCAAAGTGGCGGAAGTTGTGAAACAACGTAAATCAAACGGGGCGGGGAGGAGAGGAGGGGGACCAGCCTGCAAATATTCAATCTATAATGGCATTTGCACGACTGCGAACAGGATATGTAATATCCTTTTTTGGGGCTTTTGGCCAGCCTCTTATTTGTAAACTGTTTGCCAGCCAACCCAGCGCAGCCCACTCGCCTATGGGCCAACTTATTTTCAAATAAATATGGCGCTGCCCTTTTTACCAGGCACCATAAATCTCCACAATTTCCATTGACTGTTCTGTGCTGTGGCACGGGTCACCCGAAGCACCCAGCCGCTAGTTGGCTTAGTTCGATCTGTTCATGGATTTGGTATTACAATTTATGCACATTGTTCCTAACTCCTTCCTGCTTTATATACTACTCACTTTTCAAGCTCAAGGGAGGCTGATTTTGCTACCCTCCAGCATATGCAATGGATTTTGTAAGCAGTGGGAAAGCATTTCTAAACGACATGCTGTTGAGATACAGAGGCAGAGAGCTCAAATAAATCCATCCAAACATTAAGTCATCTTAAGCATGCCAGAGATAACCAACTCTGCCTGCTAGTAATTAATTTTAACTACACATTTTAAAATGATAGGAGCACAATAACACCCATAGTTTGTAAATGTGTTATGGATAAAAGAAAAACCAATTGTTCTTACAAAAACACATCATATAATGAGACTAACATATTAACTGCTTACAGAGGAAAGAGGAACATATTCCAGATAGACGAACATGATGATATGGATTTGGCTAGTGATGTTTATCAAGAATATAAATAATTGAAAGGCTCGGACAAGCTTTCTTTACTGCGTTACAAAATCCACGATAAAATTGTAATACTCTTTCTGTTCTTCTGATAGATGAAAAGGGATTCAGGGTTTTAAAACTCAAACAGAAGGTCGCAACTTCAAAACGGGCAGAAGTTGAATTATAATTATATATTTTCGACAATCCACGTCTTTTAGTTGGGAAAGAAAGACAACATTTTAAAATATACGCTAACAAGAATGATCGGATATAAAAAGACAATACTTTTTGCGAATATCAAATCAGGACAAAATATGTTTCACCTAATTGTCGTTAAGCGGTCTTCAATTGTAATTTCACATTTGTGAGGCACGTCCTATATATGCACTCAGTAACAAGTAAATATAATATTTGAAAATACACTTACTGTTGTCCGATTCATTTATTGAAGGTACAAACTCTGCCTGAGGGCAATCACACCAAAAATTTGACAACTTGAACTGAACTTTAATTCGGCAGCTGGCAGAAGTTGCCAACTCAGCGCTGATGCAGCACAAAATTGAGCCTCTTTTTTATCCGTCTCTCTCTCTCTCTCTCTGTCTGTCTCTCTGCCTATCTCTGTCTCTCTTTGGCAGTAAGTGCGACTCTTGCCATATCCCATTCGGTCTGCCTGTCTGCCAGAGTTGCTCCATCTGCTCGTCTGTCACACAGTGTGTCACATAATATGGACAATCACTAACCACGCAAGTGTCAAACAAACAAAACGAGTGCAAAGCATCCGCAGCCCGCACATGGTCACCCCTCGCCCCACTCCCCCAGCCCTGACCCCATATCCAAATTTTGCAAGCAAATCCTATTTTCGCATAAGGGGTGCACTCACTCATAGACACAGAAAATGAGGGAGTGGGTGAGTTGGGGGCAGTGGCACATTCAGACAGAACGAATCACATTCGAGTGCTGCGGGCGCTTCGATATTTTTTCGGTGCTTCTTCTCGACAAGTTTCATGTACGTGAGTGTGTGTGTATGTATGTGTGTGTGTGTGTGTATGTGTGGGAGTCAGAATTGGAGCAAGTGGAAATGGAAGTGGCTGCTAGAACATAGTTGCTGTTGCTGTTGCACACATCAATCTTTGCAGATACGAATCTTTTCATTTTCTTATTTCCGCTCATGTGTTGTGTAACTGAATTGGAACTTTTGATCGAAAAATGCAATTTTTCTTATTCGCATAAAAATACTGACTCGATTGGCCATGATACCGCACTCTAAAATTATGCATTTAATAACCCAACAAAGATTCTAGCATTCGTGCAGGAGTTGGGATTGATGGAAGAGCTGTAGGCTCAGTAAGGGGGCACAATAGACCTTATAGGTCGCAGTGCTAACTTTTCCCCTTTTCCTTATAATAATAAGGAAAATACGGATTCTAAAACGGGAAATATTTAAAATATTTTTTACTTTTTATTTTCAATTGATTCATTATTTGGGATGATTTATTTTTTGTTTGGGTGGGGGAAGTTCAGATGCTCTACCTTTAGCATAAAGCTTAAGTTGATGTGTTTTAGTATTATTATTATTATTATTTTATAGTTGAAATTTCAAATACTAACTGGCAACGATCGTTCCAAAAAACACAAAGGGTTGTGTTTGGGTGTGTGTGTGTGTATGTGTGTGTGTAATGCACAAAAATTCAAGTCATGCGCGACCAAAAGTAAGTGGATGCGTTCTTATCACCACATACAAATGTTTTATCTCACTCGGCGCGTGTGCAGAGCCTGTGGCTGGCTCTATTCCTTCTTTCCTCCTCTTTGCTGCCTTGCTTTCCGCTCGTACGTCTGGTATCCTGCAATGCAAAGGACAGGAGCGGACTCATTCATTGGCCTCAGCACCCACACATTGGTACTGACCATGTTAAAAAATGCATAGAGCAAAAGTAAGGGCTTTAAATAATCAAATGAAGACTTCTAAGTATTTCTGTTTTGCTACGTTTCTCCCCCGACTTACTAAACTATCCATATATCTTTCAGAGAATTATGTATAAAATGTGAGGGAAGTCATTTGGATCGGGAAAAACTGGTTAGTAAGATAAATGGATAGGTAGCGAATTATGTTGTGAAAAGTATTTTACAGGCAAAGAGACTTGTGGACCATATTGAGAAATACATAATCGACACGGTATGCTCCTTATCTTGCGGAGTCTGAGTCCTAAAAAGATCAAGCTTCGAATACAACATTTCTGTGTACACTTAGGCTTAAATGAGAGAAAAAGCATATATTTTAAATGAATATTTAGATTTTATTTACATATCCAATCCGCTCCTGGTTGGATTGGTTGGCTGCCTTTCTGTTATGTTTTGCCAATTGTCGGAAGTGCCTGCGGCTCTTGTATATAAGTCACACACACACACACACACACACATACACACACACCACATGTATATGCATGTATATGTGTACACCCAAATACACACACTGGCACACATATTTCGGGTAGCATACATGCACAGAGCCAGTCAGACACTTTCTTTTGCTACTTGAACTTCCGTTTCCGCTCGCCTGGCTGGCTGCGTGTCCGTCTGATCCGTCAGCGCTGTCTGCTTAGTTACTTATGCATAGCATATAACCTTAAACATAATTTTGTTTGCTCTGCTGCTGTTTTGTCTCTTTGCTTTGCATGCAATTCTACTCTGCCGGCGCCTGCCTGCCCCCTCTCAACTACCCACAATACAATCTATACCAATTTCATTCCCCCAGCTCTTATCTTTGTTGTACTTTTTTTATCTAGCGTCTAATTTTATCTATTTGACTCGTGCCATGCTCTTAAATTCCGGAAACAGAAACGGTTAAGGGCGGATATGAATGAAGAAATATTTAAAAAAGCACTGCAAAACTCCAGCAAACAATATTTGTAAAAAAATAAGAAAATACCTTTGTTGGCGATTATTTTATTAATATTCAAGTAGGCATTTGGTGTGTTTTTTTTTGTAGCTTAATCTGATCTGTTAATTGCAGCAAAATACATTTCATAGAGTTTGAGTCTCATCAGGCAATGGGGGCGTCACAACAACGTCCTTGTCATCCATTGAGACAGCGCTACTTGCAATGCGAACATATTTGAGGGCATATAGCAGATCTGACATGGGCAGATCATTTTCCTTGATGAACTGCATCGCCTTGTCAGTCTCGATATCTGTGTATGTCTGCGATGATTTTTATTAAATTGTTGTTCCACAACATTAATATGCAACTGTATTCGAACCTCTTCATCCTCAGTCTGATACGAAAACGACTCGTCGCCAGACATATTTCCAACTTTCTCTCGAGATGGGTTTTGTTGTTTTAAAATGTTTCCTTGATTTTAACTAGTTAGAGTCACGTGCTGGGCCTGCTATGTGAACACAAATCTCCAGTGCGGTCAACATGACAAATCAACACTTGCCAAGTTGACCCAAACCGATCCAAACCGAACCGAACGGAATCAAAGTGAACCGCATTTTGCATTTGCAGTTTACTCGGTTAACCGCTTTTATAGCGGATTTAACGCATTTCCAGAATCCTTTAAATGGCAACCGTTTGCAAAACGAATTGTTCAAATGTTTGAACCAAACAATATACGCTCGCAGTCAAAATACCCTGTAAACCTCTACTGCATTGCATTGCTGCATTTCCCATTTCACTCGGTTTCTGTGGATTTATTTCTTTTGAACATTGAAGTGATTTGGCTGTTGCCATTTTTTCAAGTTGAGCAAAACACTTCTAAGAGTTAGAGAAAAGGCTGTGTTTGTATTTAGACAACTTATTGAAGGAATAAGTATTTTTTTATTATTTTGATTTTAATGATTTCAAATGAGCATTTTATAGTCGGTTATCCTGTTTGTTATAATATTTAGATATTGCGTAGTAGGAGTAACTGTATAAATATTGCTTATTATGTTTAGAAATACGTATCTACGCCAGTTCTTATCCCATTCTCATTTCCTGGCGAGCACTCATGACATTGAAGGAATACATTTTCACTCGAACGCCTGCTGCTGAATGCAAAATAAATTTCGCACACTTTGTTTACTTTCATGTTTGCCATCATATTGCGCAACTCATTTTATTGAATGTTCTATCTTTTTATTATTCCTGCGAATGTTATATATGTGATCAAATGAGCATACACACATGTGCTGTGTGCTATGCGGCTGAGTGGATGCCACCATTTATCCATTAATTTGCACACATAAAGTTGCCACAACATACGCGCACTCACGAAACCGCAATTGAATCGGGCTACACACACGCAGAGAAAGTCATGCTGTCTCTGTTTTTCGCAGTGAGTAGACGGAATCGCTGAAAGGTAAACAATTTTAATTTATTTACCCAATAATAAACCCATCACATATCAGTGGATGGGGCCAGCACAGACGCACATAAGCACAGCCACAAAAGCGACAATGCCTATTGAAATATACAATTACAAGTCATACATATTAACAGATCCATATGAGCTGAGGCTTGTGTGTGTGTGTGTGTGTGTGTGTGTGTGTGTGTGTGTGTGTGTGTGTGTGTGTGTGTGTGTTTAATAATAGCAACCAAATTAAAGCGTAATTCTTGTGGTGGAGTAGGGGTAAATACATGTGTATAGCTATATCTGGCAGAAAAGTGCTATTTGAGTTTCTATGACATCAGCAAAAACCGAAACAAATAGTTTTGAATATTCCTTGGAAAAGACGACTTGTTAGAGATTTATGGCTGCCAGAAGCGAAAAGGAAACAGTGACAAATTAAAGCTTAAAATGTGTGGTTTTGCAGCCTCTGATGCCACATATACGCAGTTCCTTAAGACATCGTTCAGTCTGTCGCATAAATTGGACGCACACAGAATGAATGTTAAGTGCAAACTTTCTGCTTGTCAACTTTGCAGCGGCTAATTTTCTTGGGAAATCAAGTGCAGTAGCCGGGACAGACAAAAAGTTGCACAAAATACAGCAACGTCATCAAGCAGACTTAACATGATGTTCTTCTTGACGTTGCTGGCATCTGTCTACCTCCCAGCTGATTGCAATTTTTAATTGTCAAACCCAGTCGAGTGACAAATGAAGGCAACTCTTTAGGAGGCAAGCAAGGAGCACCTTTAATGACAACTGATATATTATTTAACACTGACAACAGCCGAGAAACGCAAACGAATTGTATTCCCCGAAATGTTGAAAAATGTATAAGAGAATCGAAAGCGAATGCCAGCTGCAGGATCTGGACAGAGGAAGAAAGAACAGGAGCAGGAGCAGGAGCAGGAGTCGTCCACTTGACGCACTTCAATGATATACATCCGATTGTCATTTCAGGAAGTACAGCTCAGCGCATGTCCAGATCTAAAATGCAAATGAAGCCGTCCCGCAATTTTATTTTGGGCTTCAACAAATAAAGCTGCTGCCTGTCTGGGCAGGCGCACGCTGCATTTAATTAGACATTAACATGGAATGCTTTTAACGCTTTCCTGCGGTTAAGTGAAAGTTAAGCTTAAGAGCTTAAGCCGGGGCTAAGTTTAATGTAGCAGCCACGAAGTGGGGGAGGAGGACGCGGCGGAGGCGGAGGAGGAGAAGGATGAGGATTTGGAGAGCACAAGCTCAACAACACGCCCAATTTGCATTTGCATTTTTGGGTAGTTGCTGAAATTGACTAGACTCCAATAGTATTTTGTGGGCACGGACTTTCCCTATTTGCTTTCCCCCTCGGGGTTGCAAGTGAACAATTTATTGTTTCAAACGGACTCGTCGTGGCAAAATTCGATTACTGGTAATTGCCTATTGCCAGAGTGCCAGACAAAAGCGCAGCTTAATTGAATTAAAAGCGTTTCAAAGCTGAAAAGCTCCGCACTCTTTTCAATGATTAACGTTTTAAAGCGTTTAGTGATTAATTATTTTACTTGGGTTAAGGGGAACGCAAGGGCAGACAATGATACACAGAGAAAGTATTTATTTATTTAATAGTCAGTCAACAAAGAAAAGCACAACATAAATTAAATGAAAAATTACATTTTACATATATGAATTAAATTAAAATGAAGAACAAAAAATGCACGAAAGACTACATAAAAATACTGAGTTTGATTAAACAAAAACTATGGAATACAAATATGTTTTTATCTTTATCGCAATCCTATAGATGTATGGTATATAAATAGTATATATATCTCTGCTATGGGTTAAGTCATGATATTGAAGAAATTGTATCCACCTCCATTAAGAATTTATTTTGCCGATTTCTCACTTGTAATTTTACTTTTTAATTTTAAATAACTTTACATATTTATTTTGAAAAATATATAAGTATATAAAAATCTAAAAAGTAGATGAGGCAGCTAAGCTGGCTAAGCTAATTGTTTTAAAGCTGCGTTTCACTTTCAGTGCTCCGTTATCAAAAATCAGTCAGCCTCTTTTCCTTTACTAACAAACTTTGTAAATCAAATGAAATTTGTGGAAAGAAAAATGTTGAATTGCCTCAATCCTTAGCTAACACTCAAAAAAAAAAGTAAATGGAGTAGCGCAAGGAAAACAGCTAAGAACACTTTTCTAACTAAAGATATTGGGAATTTGTGCGCAGGGAGGTAAATGCATATGAATGTGAGATTTCCCAGGAAAGGGCAATCAAAGTGGAGGCAACTAAAACTTTCCAAGTTGTTGGCGCTTCGCTTGAGCTCTTTGTTGACTTTATGAGTTTTGTTTCTCCAGCACACAACTCAGTGAGCTCTGATTGAAATAGTTTTTTTTAGAAATAAGTAAAAATTACACTTCCGACAACAAATCTCTCATAAAAAGAAAATTTATTTGCGTTTATCATTAGAATTCCAGTTATCATTTTAATAAGTGAGGGCAAACAATGGGCGAAGTGAGCTGCAGCACCAAATGCCTAGAGTTCTACGAGGCTATACAAAAGAGCAAAACATATCGTTATATGATTTTTCGGATTGTTTCCGACAATCTGATTGATGTTGAGACTGTCGGCCCACGCGACAACGACTATAACCAGTACCTGGAAGATCTGATGCGCAATGGTTCCTCCGAATGTCGTTATGGACTGTTTGATCTCGAATACAATCAAGTTTGTCAGGTTACTAAGCAGGAAATTAAACGGACAAAATTGGTTCTTCTTTGTTGGTGTCCCAACGAAGCCAAGCCCAAGGGAAAAATACAATATCTGACATTATTGCGTCCCTTTATGGATCAACTGAAAGGTGTCCAATATTATAAGACTGTCAGCGAAACATGGGATTTGTCACGCGATGCTGTCGAAACACATTTTCGTGGAATAGTAAAATAGCAGCAGTTAAGCATTTTTGTTTGCGAAAATTTGAAATGTTTTCAACGATTTGAATATTAATAAATAAACGTCTCTGGGAAAATCTTTCATATTAATTTATTTCAAATGGAGTTTAATAAAAGGTTAAAAAATATGGATATTAATAATAATACACTTTAATAATATGCATGTATCTTCAAAATTAAACTATGTTAATAAGAATACATAATTTTTCATAATTGTAATCATTTTTATTTATAAATAAATAAATTAAATGATGAAAATTGGAGAGAAAAAAGGTTTTTTTATTTAAACATCTTAAACTCTACAAAGCTAGGTATGCAGCCCGAAATTGTGCAAATCTTAGCAGGCCATTATTTCATATTGTTAAGAAATTATCATAATGAGGGTCACTTAAACAGAGTTCACTGTAAAAAGGAAGAGAAAAAATACACAAAGAAGGTACCAGCACGTGGCAAACGTACGTGCAAAGTATCTATTTAACAATAGTTTTCATCAAAAATACTATAATTATAGAGTGGGAAAACATTTAGGTGTGAGGTGTCGTACGCGTTCTAACCATTGACAAAGAAGGCGAGAAAAGAGAACCAAAAATACTTTTCCACTGATCAATGAACTCACCCTCAAAAAATCAAATCGTGTACCTGCACACTTGTGCGGTAGCTGCTAACCGATCTTCCACTTGATTCTAGCACACAGGTTACAGGTTACACGCCTAGCTCACAATCTCCTCCTTAAAAAACACAATTACGTACGCACACTCAAGTGCGTGAGTGATCCTTCCCCCTGACTCCAACCCTCAACAAAAAAAAGGGTCATCCATAAATTTAGACCTTTTGATCATAAATGTCTCATACGTGATCAAACACCACACATTTTTTTGAAAAAGGTCACACACCTGTCACTCCCCCACCCAAAAGCAATAAATTAACTGCTGTAATGAAGCAATTAAAAATCAAAAGCAATAAGCCATTTCCTGTCTTAGAATGCCCAGTTCCCTATTACTCTCCCACCCACAAAAAAATACGGTCAATCACAAATCTACACTTCGAGCATAAATAGCTCATACGTGATCGAAACACACACATTTTTCTAAATGTGATTTAGTAATAAGACTGTAACCTAACACGCAAATATGTATTTAACATTGATATCGATGTCGGGCGATATCAATTGGGTGATCACCAACAAAAAGAAGAAGTGGAGGGAATAGTTGTGACTAAGGAAAAGAGAACAGACGTGTTTTAAAAAAAGGAAAGATACTTTAGTTTTGACTGCCACAAAAGTAACACACCTGTCACTGTCCCACCCAAAAGCAATAAATTAACTGCAATAGTTAATAGTTAAGCAATTAAAAATCAAAAGCAATAAGCCATTTCCTGTAATAGAATCCAAAATTTCCTACTACTCAAATATAAGTATTGATTTGATGCACTTAAATATTGCATATGAATTTTTGTTACGCAAGTTCACCAATATTTTGTATTTTTTGACTTCCTCCCTACTGGTAAATCAGTATTCATCACCTGACGGTTGCCAGCGTTTATTTGTGTTACAATTTATAACTTAAAGGACAACTGATCGCCGTGCTCGTTGACAAGGACACTGCGCAGCAAGTCGCTTTCAATTTGGCAACAAACAGCCAAAGTTTTGTGCGCTGGACAATAAAATGAGCGAAAAAGTCTTCGCAGCCCGAAAGTAGGCAACGAAAAGTTGCGGCGACAACTGCAGACATTTTTGGGTGGCAAGCCAAGTGCAGGCGAGGAACACTGCAACGCGCAAAAGTTGACAAAACCGACAATGAATTCCACAAGTAAAAGGTGTTGCTAGTCCCAAAGAAGCAGGAGACGAAGCAGCTGGGCCATTGTTTTGTAATGGAAAAACATTGTTTAGCATGCCACACAGTCGGAGGCGACGCTGGCGATGACGAGAGGCAGATGGTGCAGCTGGTTGAAGATGTTGTATTTGGCTCGCCTCCCTCTGGCATATTATGCATAATGGTTTTTAGTCTATTGACATTTATGGCATTGGACTACTTGTGCGCTACT
The DNA here is from genome assembly GCA_035044105.1 of Drosophila nr. perissopoda 5 BK-2023a. Classification (NCBI taxonomy): domain Eukaryota; kingdom Metazoa; phylum Arthropoda; class Insecta; order Diptera; family Drosophilidae; genus Drosophila; species Drosophila nr. perissopoda 5 BK-2023a. Next base: position 5,450,048 of record JAWNMK010000122.1, read on the forward strand.
GGCAACGTTATGCTGATGTTATGGCGCTGAGTGCGGCTTGTGTGTGCACAAGTTTTTCGTGGGCAAAGTTAAAGTAGAGTTGCTTGTTGTGGCTACTTAGGTGAGAAATATTTAGTGCGCTGCGAAAGTTAAAAGCCATGCAATTGAGATGGATACTGAGAATAGACGATACGAATGCGCTTTGCACTTTCACGAGAGGTCTAATTACGTGATAAAAGTTCAGCCGAACTTCTATCGGGTGATATCCCTTTACTGGCAAAGCCGAGAGGCGAAATGAAAGGAAAGCTTCGAAGTTCACCTGAGCAGCAAGAGAGAATGGACATCATTAGATGAAATCCAACTTATGAAATCACACACCACTAAATGGTATACCGATGGATCAATGACAAGCCAGGCTACAGGCCAGGGAGTTACGGGCCCAGTTAGCTGTTGCGTAATGTGATTTTAACCGCAAACTCAGATAATCAATCTAATAGTAAATCAAGTATTTAACCCAAATGTGTCGTACAACCAATCACGAATTTTAGTGGCAGCCATTTTAGATGCCAATTACGCTTGAGCCACATAAATCGCGTACATAACATTTAACAGCTTAATGCGCTCGCACAGCAACATAAATAAACCAGTCAACAACAACAGCAGCAGCAACAGCAACAGCAATAGCAATTTATTCGTAATCATGACTTATGTATATGTACAAAGGACAGTTATACATACATGCACACATACGTCTACATACGAGTGCAGCTGCTAACTGAAATCGTTTGGCAAAGTCCATTGCACTATCATTAAATATTTATTCAATTTAAATTTGCCAATTAACTTGGGGACAGAGCAGGGCATAGAATTCTGTTCCCACATTGTAAATATGACAATTTTTCAAAAAGTAAACTAAACGCTGACAACGTTTATGGCGTTGTCTCCCTTTTGCCATGCAATTTGTGGGCAGAGAAGTCGTTCGTTCGGCGACATAAAAAGCATTTTGAATAATAAATGTATAATTCGTAGATACAAAAGCGCGTGCCATAAATATTCTATGATAAATTATAGAAAAGCTATTAGGCCAAACAAACGATGGTGCGCCCGAGTCCAGACCATACTGGACTCCCGAGTCCTGCGTTATGTGCCCTGTGTTCTGTGTTCTATGTACTGTGGGCTGTGGCCTGCGTGCTGGCTCGTTTCCATTGCCATTACCACCCACAATTTAATGGCAGAGCTGCGTTTGACATTTTTCAAATGAGGTTACGTCGAACCAAAAAAGTTAGGCATGTGTACACGTGTGTGTGTGTTTGTGTGTGTGTAAGTGTGTTTGTGTGGAGGGAGTATTGTGTCTTTCAGTGCGCTTATTTATGTAAATTTCGGTCAATTACTTTGAAAATATTTACGTTAAATAGAGCATTTTAAATATTAAATAGACAAGAAGTGCTGGCCAAGCTTGCGTGAGCTTCTGCACTTCACTTCAGTCTCTGTCTCAGAGAGCTTCGAGTTGAAATTGGAGACAGACATCGCATTGGCCCCAAGCTGTGCACGTAGTTTGAAAAGAACTGCAACCTACAAGTTACAACTTTGCATTTAACGCAAATGTAAATACGAAACCGGAAACGGAAGCATCAGCACTCAGCACAATGCCATTGAATGCCATTTGGTGAACAGCGAGAAGCAAGCAACAAATAAAAGTGCACCAAGAAATAAGACGTGTTTCTACTCTTGCAAAAAATAAGAGGGTTGACTTTGATATGCATTCATACATATAAATATGTCATATGTCTTAGTGCTACGCAGAGGGCCTGCACCCGCGCCCCTGTCCGTATCACAACTGTACATAGACATTGAGTTTTCCAAAACCTTTTCCAAAAAATCTTCTTATTTACTTGAAAACAATGTTTACAAATTCATAGAAAAAATCTATTATTCTTCTCTTCCGCGCTTCTTAAGGCAATCTGGGTACGTCTTTGTATATTTATGCAGACCATAAAAAAGTAAACATTTTAGATTGCATATGCTTGCAAAAATTCCATTAATTCTTTACTGCCTGGATAAGGCGCTTTTCTTATCGCTGTTTTAACAAAAATACAAATTTATGCAACATTTTCAAAGTTCAACACAAATTATGCATTTCTGGCAGTATTTATTTTTGTTTTCCTTTATGAGTAGACATACTGAATCACAAAGTAATTATACCCTTGTGCAATAGAGTGCTGCTTCAACCGAATCAGCGTCGGTTGTCAAATTGCAAAATGTTCAGCATGTGTTGGGCTGAGTTTATCTCTTGCTCGCCAGTAAAATTATATATTCTAGTCAAATGCAGTAGTCACTGAGTCAGTTGCAAATGTTGACTTAAAAATTGCAAATATTTGCACCGCATTTCATAGATTTTAGGCTTTTAAATAATAAAATACAATGCCACTACAGCAACAGTAGCAGCAGCAAGAACAAGTAAAACCTAAAAACGAAAAGAGATATACTAAACTAAAGTGGAGGCAACCCAGAGTGCAAGCAGGACGAGGACAGGACGAGGATGTGAATGTGAATGTGGAGGAGAATGTCGGCTCCTATTTCGACAGCTTCCCGTGCAAAGTGTCTTTTTTGGTCGCAAAGTGCTCTCCAGCTAGATATGTGTATGTGTGTATATAAGACGGGTGCTCTATAAAACATTTACTTTTGAAGTACGTACTTAAATTGCATTCAAGCTGAGCAGCAGTCGTCGTCGTCGTCAAGTAATTTAAGTACATCGTACAAGATCTATACAACTGCTCCACGGCCTTCTCCTTCCTGGCGGGCTGAGTTGAGTTGAGTTGTTAAATAAGTTGTCACGACGTGTGAATGAGTTTTTAAATATGTGTCGAATACATGCTGAAGGCCTGAGTGGTGCAGCTTCAAATTATATGGGCCGAGACAAATGTTGGCAAATTCACAAGCTTGCCTGGCAAGCTGTGTGCCCCGAGCTCGACGTGGAAAAGTAATGGGACATTTAATGCAAGTAATTATGAACAAATTAAAGTAACACAAGTCAATTTCAATTCAAATTTGACGTACGCTGTAAGTATAAATTGAAATTATCAATTATCAATAAGCTGCGCATAATAAATCAATGAACAAGCCACAAAGAAAATATCACTAATAATCCTTTTTATTTTCTTTTCGACATGTTGACTCCTGCACTCTGGAATAATGTTGCTTTCAATAAATTTAATTCATATGTGATTAGTGCTAGCATAGCAAGTTTTACTGCCTAACTATTATTTTGTTCCTCGCCAATAACTACCTATCAAGATCCCTCCATTCTGATAAGCTTCCAACGTCCATTAGCTTTAATGCCTAGATGGCCTATAAATTATATGAGAGATATATTTCAGTGGCTCACGTTAAAATGACATTAACATAATACAATGAAATAAGCTCGGCATGTGGCATTTTTTGATAAACGCCATTAGATGTTTTCGATATGCGCAAATAAAAGCAATTAGCAGAGCTTGCCACGCCTCGCCTCGCCTCGCCTTGCCTGGCCTTGCCCCACCTCGTGCAGCAGGGGACTGACTCTCTTGGCTGCATTAAGTTCCACATTGAGCCATAAAAACTAATATGGCCACTAAAGCAAGAAAGGGCAAGTTTATTTAATTAAATAAGCGCCCGAAAAAAATATAAAACTAAATGTCTTGTTCATTAAAATTAACCAAGCAAGAAAAAAGATAAAAAGGAATATACAAATAGGAATCACAGTTGGAGAACCCTTTGACCAATATATTAAATAAATGAGGTCCTGTTGGGATGCTGCTAATATGTGAATGCTGGCAAACGTACAGGCCAAGCCCCAATTAGCCTCGGCTCAAAGCGGAGCACAATAAAAAACATTTCTGCTGGCTACGGAGCAAGGACTTCCACGATTTTTCGCATTACTTCCGCTAAATTAATGCCGATTGTGGTGGACGGCGTCAGAGCGTCGCCAACTTGACTGGACCCCTACCCAAATCATATTTGCCTGGCCATTCACAATGGGAAAGTTTTGAAAAATGATCAAAAGAAATTGAGGCGGTTGAATGCAATGATTAAATGGTATGCATTTTGTCAAACAACAAAGCAAAATTTGCAATTCATTTACTAGACTAAAGCTTTAATAAATTAAATTAAATTTTTTAAGCATAACATAAAGTTATTCAATTATTATAACCCTCAAATAATATTAATCTTACTAGCAGCTGAAAGCTTAATCTTTAAGGCACAGACATAATTGATTTATTAATGTTATAATTAATACTCTGATTATTCATGATTTTTTTTTATATTATGACTCGAATTTTAATTTCAAACTGAAGAGGTTTTGTTCTAAGATTTGAATACATTACAAGCTCTAGTAGTCAAATTAGATCACCAACGTTCTGCCTTAGTTCCATAAGCTTGGATTAAGCTAGGATTTGTTCTACCTATTGAAAGATTTTGAGCAGCACAATTATGGAATGTTCCCACAGTTCGATAAACGACCAATGTTCATTTTACTTAATTTTCTTTTCGCTACGAGTATTATGAGTGTCTCTTATGTTCCTTTTGTTTTGATTCTGCATTATAGCCATGCAGAGGGCATATTAATTGTTAGTGCTGTTGGTAACACATCGATCAATCTTGATCAAAATCATTAGCCGAGTTGATACAGTTTGCCTATCTGGTCTCTTGCGAACTAGTTGCTCGGTTGATGTGGATACTAAATATTTACAAAAATTTATAAAGACCCATGCAAGGGTATGTCAGCTTCGGCTTGCCAATAAATTCTGTTCTTTCTTGATTTTTGAAATATATTTCGATTGCGACGGCAATGCCGACTGTCGTGTTGCGTGACCCGTGGCCAAAGTGTTGTCGAATTAAAATTCATGGCAACGCGTTAAACTGGCGCTGAAAAACGCGCCCAAAACTGCGAGGGGACTGGCCCAGACACGCACCTACACCCAGGCCCACAGTCGGAGCCCAACTCGAATCTGTTTGCAAAACCCACCGCCACAACTGGGCGTCTCTGACTGTGTTGTCCAGATCGGCGTGCACATAATTTCTGTTATTTATAGTCGACTATAAAGAATGAGGTCAGCGCGTCGCAGTCGACATGTCGACAATGTCTGGCAGCAACTCTTGCCTTAATTAAAATCGTTAAACAGCACCGTGAGGTGAGTTTTGCCTTCGTAGATGTGTGTGTTTTTTTTATAGATATATGTATGCGTGTGACTGCAAATTCAAATTAAGCTCATCGATTTATATGACTTGGACCATAAAAAATAGTCCAACAGTGCAGCTTCAAAGTTGTGGCTCAAACTCTGGCAGAGAACTTGAAGGAAGTCGTCGCAAGGCTGCCGGCTGACTGAGGGGTATTCTTAGCAGCACTTCCCTTTTCTGGCAGAGTTTTGGCTCACGGCTGCTTTTAATGGGCTTTACTACGGCAGGCAGAATTGTTGGGCAGCCTAATCGGCTCATAAACAATTACTTAACATTGCAACACAATTTTCAACTTAATTGTGCACAATTGCAAAAAGTTCAAAGGTTAAGTGACTGCAACGCTGAAAGCAATACGAAGCGAGACAGAAAATGAGGGAGAGAGAGAGAGAGTGCGTGAGGGAGAAAGACAGAGACTGACACTGAGACTGAGCCTTAACATAACGAGCGTGGAGTTCAAATAATATCAATTAACTGCAAGTTACGTGCTTCGGCTAATTATCTCGCTTAATAAAGCGCCTAATGAGTGGAAGCAGCTGCCAACGCCCAGCTGCCAAAATACAACAACAGCAGCGCAGGCACCAAAAGACATATCTCTCTCTCTCTCTCCCTCTCTGTCGCTCGCTATCTCTTTCTCAATATTTCTCCCTTTTAGTACAAGTGTAATTCCGCCGTGGTTTTTCATAACCGATGTTTTCATTCTTTGCCCATCTTTCCATTTTCTTGTTTTTTTTGCATATTCTTTTTTTGGCCTAGCCGTAAAAATAATTAAGCTTAAATCGCTTGACGGCTTATGAAATTTAATTGTTATGTCTTCACCGACTTCGCTGGCTATAAAAGTGGCGTGTTGGGGGCGTGGCATCGCAGCTTTAAATTGCCCGCCTGCGAATTATGCTTTTGCATAAGCACATTCGAATTTGCTGCTCGCAATGAATTTCAGCATGCTAAACTAAGCAAATTCTTACACATTTTAAGCAAGGAAATATATTATGTGTGACTGCACATAACGTTCAGTGGATAAAGGCCAAAGTTTATTTGTAGCATGTGTGCACATGTATGTGTGGGTGTGTTTGTGTGTGCTTGTGTCTGTGTGTGTGTGTGACGTTTGAGCTCATTAAGAAAATTCGTGTGGTGGCTTTTGCAACTATTTCTACGCTTCGGGGGATGAAAATCCCAGTGCAGCAGGCACTTATTAAAAGAGGGTTTGCATTCATTTAAGAACTTATAAGCTGAGATTAAGATAGACTTTCGTTTCGAAATATTAAAAGAGTTTAGCTAATTTGTATTTATTTTTATATTTGATATTTTTGCATCAAGTGCTTCTGTGTTCCTCAATTCTTAAATTGATAGTTATTTAGATGTTTTATATTTTGAAACTGCCTGTGTCGTTCGATGTGTAATGTACATATATAAAATATATAGTTGAATATTTCTGTTAGTTGATATTTTGCCTGTGATTCTGAGTCCCCTTTTTTTTGGTTAATTGGCCCGCCCATGCTCATCTCTTCAGCAGTAGTTGCATGAATTCAAAGTGTTGCGTTGGCCAAACAAAACGCAAGTGAGCTTTGCATAATTATGCGCAAAATACATACATATCCACGCGCACCCACATACGCATACATATGTGTGTAGGTAAATACGTGGGGCATATAAATATTTGTTGTGCATACATACAGCGGCAAAGAGGAGCAAATTTGCTGCAGGTTAAGTGCTGGTTAAATATTTAATAATTTTACCAAAAATGAATCATTTTGCGTATTTAAGCACACAAGCATACGAACATAAATATTGGGCATTTGCTGAGCATTGAAGAAAGCGATTTTGGTTGATTTAACTCATTGCATTTAAGAGAAGGTATATTAATGATGATAATAATTAAATGTAAGTCACTCTCTAAGAATTTTAGCCACATTGGCACAAATAATAGCTAACCACATCACTTAACCACAGACACTACCACAGGCACTCCAGGCAGAGTCCTGGTGACATTGAAAATGACGTTTTTCTTCAAGTTGATATGAAGGTGTCAGGCTCCAAATACATCCTCTCACTGAGGTAGGACAGCTTTCACAATTTATACTCAGAGCCTGTAAAAGTCTAGGTAAACCACATGGTACATATTTCTTTGCCAATCAGCAGCCCTGGGCGCATTTTAATGGCACTCAAGCGGATGTGGTGCAGCTCGTGTCCTTGCAACCCACACACAGGACGCATAGCGAATGTTGCATGCCGCAAATGTACGCAAAATGTAAAAGCAACAAAATAAAACCCCTCAAACCCAACCACAACATCAGCTAGTTGTTAAAGAAAACAAAAACAAAGCACAACAACTGCAAAAATTGCAGGCAGCATCAGAAAACAACAAACACCCAAACAAAACACACAGCTAAAACTACAACACACATACACACACACACACAACAACAACACAAACAAAACACAACACAAGAACATGCATCTACACAATGACATCTTCTCAGCATTGAAGTATATAAGCCGCAGGCTATTTGTCATTTCACTCTAAAATGTTGCACGCCCCAAACAAACAGCAAAATAACGACAAAACTTAGCTGGCCAAACAAACACCCGACTCTCGCAATGGGCTAGTGCTCGTGCCCAACTAGGATCACCTGGCGTATGTGTAATGCTCAGTCCCAAAAGCGAAATGGGGCTAAGGCTTGGCCTTGCCTCGAAAATGTGGTAAAATATTAACAAAAATAATAATAATTAAAATAACTTCAGACTGCTGCAAATTGTTTTGCCTTAATAATGCTGAGAAGCAAAATGTTATATAAAGGGTAATTAAATTGGTAGCCCATAAAATCTCATTCAATTAAAGAGAGAAGACTAAAATTATGAAATACAAAAAAAATGCATTTAAGCAAAAGTGCACAAATTTTGGCAAATTTTGCATCCGGCGGAATGTGAGCAGAGTGCGTCTCATATAGTCTGATTCACCATCACATTTCCTACATTCTCGAATGTCTGCAGAATGTAATATGCTGTCTGTGCATTTTCCTTTAAGGGACAACATTCTGTACCTTCAAAATTCATAAAGTATGTGGCGAATTTTATCAATTTATCGAATTTCGTATTGATGTAAAGAAAAAGTATGGAAATGTCAATGTGACAAAATTATGATATTTTAAGAAAGGTAAGCGCTTCTTTTCAAATGTAATTTAAAATGTTAATAATAATCATAATAATAATATACTTGTGTCATGTTTTTGTGACTGGCAATCCGGCTATAACACCCTTTCAAAGGCACTTTGTGGTTGTTCTCTGCCATTATCCGCGAAGAAAGAGAGGACTAATTGAATGGCTTGTTGCTCTTGACCATATTAGTAGATATCCTTAGCTTTGCTTACAGCGCTCTTTTTCATAGTTTGGGGTGCTAACAAAACTGTTAGCTATTTTAATTGAACATACAAAAAGAAACATTGCAGGAAAGGTAACCCATTCCTTGTTGGTAGCCAAACGATCGTATTTCTGAGAGGATCCAACAATTTATATCCGCATTTCAAGAAATTTTTTTTAGCATTATGTTCCTCATAACATCAATCGATTGGTTGTCAACTCTACAAAACCTTATACGGGCTCAATGAAATTTGCCAAGACCTATGCCCAGACAAAAACTTACTCTATGAAGTAGATGAGATGATACAAGAGGAGCTGGATTACTTCCATCGTTACTTTCCCTGTGAGTTGTGAATCAGGCTCGACGTGCTGCTAAACTTTCTTTGGTCAGCATGTCCGAACGTGGCCAAGTTATTCCACATAATTCACTTGGATTATACGCATTAGCCGAAAACATTTAATAATTAAATGGCTCAAATGGATTTTTAAATCGCTGCTCAGGAGGGTCGACGGTTTTTATTGAATTTTGCCAGGTGGTAATAGATTTCTTGATTTATTGACTTACGTGCCTGACACAATCTAGACAATTAAAAATACCACCAGTGTAGGCGGAACGCCCAAAAGTGTACGAAATCTTCTGCCTGGATGTTACATAAAGTTTTAATGACCATTATATGGGCAGAATTTACTTGGGACGACACAGTAACAATAACTGTTGAAAATATATGGGATAGAACCAACTTAGATAGATACAGCCCATACAAAATAGTTTTCAGAATTTTAGCAATAATTGTCATATGTAAACATATTGTTTGGTCAATCGAATTTAAATGTAACTGATAGTCATTTGATCAGCTGTTAATTTCATCAATTTATCGATACCTTACATAAATCTGTTAAATCTTACTCATTATGGTAAACACAACATTGTAATGTTAGTAAATATCGATATTTTCTCTATCGATGATTCTGAGTTTGAGATTCGCCGGAAGTAATTCGCCAAAAGCAAAGTTATTAATCCAATAGTTTAAACACCGCCCATAAATCATAAAGGATAACATTTGCAACAACTGAAATAACAAGTAAGTACGCTCTAGTCGACGCTGTAACTGACTGTAACTGGCTGGCTACAAATATGTGCATATAAATACAAACATAAATACATACATACATACACGCAATTGTTGGCAACGAGGCGGCGGAGCTACGCACAAACATGTTTATGCTTGCGTCGATCATCTTGCCATCCCTTTCTCACACATGCATTCGCATATTTATGCATACAGAAAATGCTTGTGGCTGCTGATAGAAATGAGAATATATTTTCGACCAATACTTGCGTGTTAGTTGTCCGATCTTCATGAAATATGTGCAGTTGGTGAGTAATATGCATATGCATATTATGTATTAATTTGAATAGTCTGTCTTTAAAATCTTAAAAATTATTATATTATATTCCTGAAACGGTGACAGCTTTCGGTAAAATAAAGCAAACCTGATCTGCGCCTGGTATACGAGAACCTATATTCCAAATTTGAAGTCCTTAGCTCTTATAGTCTCTGAGATCTGCGTGTTTAGACAGACGAACGGACGTATACGGTTATTTCGACTCGGCTGTTTATCCTGATCAAAAATATATATACACTTTATGGGGTCGGAGATGATTTCTTCCGCCTGTTACATACGTTTTCACGAAACCATTATACCCTTTTTATCCTCTTTTTATACCCTAATAAAAATACAAATAATTGTTTCTGAAAGTTAAAAATTTAGAGGAAAAAAATCACATATGCATATAAAGAAAAGTAAATATATAATACATTATATATATATACATTAATAGCTATATTCCACTATGCGCAACATATCGAACATTCATGTTATTTACTTATCGCGATTCTGTTACGAGTCTTCGTTGTCGTTCACGCAAAGCAGCTGATAAAACAAATTATTCAAATATAAATTATTCAATAATAACCACTTTTCGGCAAACAAGTCAACATACCAGAAGCAAATTAAAAAATGAAAAATTTGTTTAATTTGGTTTCACCATTATATCATATTCAATTTAGAAAATACATTTTTCTCTTGAATTGCAAGTTATATGTTTTTTATGTCCGCAAATAACAGTACATGTTGGCCTAGATAGTGAACTAAATTGGATGAGTCTCCTGTCAATAGATGTTCGCAAATTTCATTAATTTGCAACATGCCTGCTAAGAAATGTGTTGTCTGAGTGCAATTTGCTTTGGTTAGCCCCCAAGGGAGACTCATATGTAAAACACAGAACAGGAATCACAATCAGAAACAGAAACAGAGAATGGATGTGATGATGACGCAGTGCGTCTGCCTCTGTCCGTCAGTGTGTCATGTGTATGACAGAGGCGCGTTTAAATAAATTGTACAGCCTGCAAACATTTAAGAAACGCATCAGCAGATGCCATCCGTCAGCCTCAGGATGAGGACGACAGTTTGGGCCTGTTCAGACCAGTAAATGACAGTGTTGATGGACAGTTTTGTGCAATTGCATTGCATATGGTTAGGCGACATGCCAATGACAGGCGCAGAGGCAACAACAAATGACTGCTAAGAGACGCGCGACGGGAGAGACGCCAGATTTCCAGGGATGAAGCAACGCAAATAGCACGAAAGCGCATAACACTCCCCGTATAATTATATGCAAATGCACCGCCCCAAAACTTTGCTACAATTAAAAGCTAAACGCACTGGACGATAGCGTCCACTTGCATTTGTCAATTAACCCACTGAGTGCCCACGGTACCAAAAGTTACTCAATGCGGTCATCTTAATATTGTACGTAAAATGAACTTAAATTAGTCTAGTCCCATTTAAAAAACAATATACTTTTTTATACCTATTGATTTAAACATGAAATAATTACAAAGAATTGAAAGTGCTGCTTAATGTTTAGATTAACAATTCGTAAAATCAAATGGATTCTGCTAGATATTTTTGAGATGTTATTATACACTTTTGTAGCAATCTATTGAAGGACTTTGGGATTTTTTTTTTAAAGATTTTGTTAATTTAATTGAACAGCATTTAAAAGCGTTCATTTGTATTGCATATTTTTTAGTTGATTTCCAGAACGGTATTATTTTTAAACTGAACAAATATATGTTTGATAAATCTCAGATTGCATGGGGTTAATTTGCGAAGCGCTGAGAAGCAGCACAGTGGCAAAACCGCGAAATATCTAGCCAATTTAGTGTTATTGCAGTAACATAACTCTAGAGATTGTCCTGAACGCTGTCGTCCTTAAACAAAAGGCAATGGCAACGGCCGCACAATAAGCCCTCGGAACCAGCTCGACAGCTAGGGAACTGGTAGCTGGTAGATGGTAACTGGTAACTGGTTACTGAGGAGCCAACAAATGCGGAATAATATTGTCGACGCACTGGCGAAACGGAAATGTAACTGGGAATTATTTAATTTGCAAACTACAATGCTGAAACGTCGTTGGCATTGCCACGGCTTTGTTTTATGTCATTGTTTGAAGTGGCTCCTCCGGCGCAATTATTGCAATTGTCTCTGCAACATAATTGTTATGATAACCGCAGCATAGCGAAATGGCTGTGAGCTCGAGCTCTCTCCCTCCCTATTTCCATGGAGTCACTTAAGTAAATGTCAGTCATATGAATTCGACTTCAGCGGGTTGCAGACATCTCAAAGGCCGTAAATTGAACCCGTGTCTACCCCGAAACCTCTGAGTGCCTGTCTACCTGACGCATTTATCAGATGCAGACTGCTCCACGAATATGTGAAAAAAGCACAATGACATTACGAAAATAACAAACTTTTGGAGATCTACCTTTTACATTGTCGGCCACGCAAAAACCAGGCTGCTGTTGTCACCTGACAGTTTCGAAAGACACACTGACAAGATAATGAAAGTCTACCTGGGCATTGATGGACAGCGGGGCCAAAAACCTATAGAGAGTAGCGCAGTGAAATCCACACCTATTGACTAAAGAGGTTAAAGCGAAAATAAGCAATGAAGAAAAAACACGTATTAATGTAATAATTATAATAATTTTATTTTATAATTAACTTTGAACATCTTGAAAAAGATATAAAAGGTCAAACAACATTGAACAAAGAGTGATAAAAACAATGACATGAATATGTGCATATCAGTATATGCAATTAAAGAAAATACAAAAATAATAAATATATTAAAATTTAATTAAGTCAAACGAAATTAAAGGAATAACTAATTTAACATGTATATACGAAGTATATATGTATATGATCAATCTATATATATTTGTGCCTGAATATGTGTTTAAGATATAACGCTTGAATTAACTTGAATGGCCGCTAACTAATGCGCTTCGTAACTACTTAGATTACAGCTTCACTTACATTGGAGTTGTAAGCTCTCATTTGCACATTATTAAGGATACGCATCATCAACCTAATAAGGACCCTCTTCTCTCTGTATCTGCGTGCTTCGCAAATGGCTTAACTGGCACTCAATGTGGGCAGCTGCTTTGCATAATTATTGGCTTGGCAAATAAAACACAAGGCCATTGGCAACGCCATTGACTGGAGGCGAAATTAAAAGCCATTTGCCATAAAACTGACATGCTAATTAATGTTAAAGGAAATTGTAATTGGCAAGAGCCGAGTTCGCAGCAGCATGTCCTGCGAAACACGAAACGCGCTCCAACTTTCTACTGCATATGATTACAACTTTTGGCCACAAATTAAACAAAAGCAATACACTAAGGGGCACACACTACAAACATTTGCAGGCGAGTGAAAGTATGTGAGAATGTTTGCGGCAAGTTTTGCTCTCTGTAGATAGTTTATAATTTAGGGCTTCGACGGCGGCGCCGTGTTAAGCACACAAATCATTATAGCCATGATTGCGAGAATCGCAGTTTGCCCTTGCTTTTTAAACAGAGCCCAAAACGAAGCAAAACAAAACAAAACCCGGCAAAACAAACGACGTTAAACGATTCTGAGGGCGGACGGGATGAAGGCGGACTCGGAGTAGTGAGTGGGAGGGCCACCAACTTAAATCCTTTTTAGCGCAATAAATTAAGTTCATTTCCGTGCCAGACGAAACACGACAGTGCAGCTAACGTATGTACGTTGTTTCCACACGCGGAACGAAGTATGCAACAGAATGGGGGAGACAATGTGAGCTAAATTCAAACGAAGGGGTCGAGCTGAAGTATATGCAACATTAACAAACACGGGCTGTGGCTAGAACAGCTGAGCATCTGTTAAATGTTCAAAGTTGCCTTTACAAAATTTGTCATTGACATGTGAACCATATTTACAAAGATTGCTTTGTTAAAGTAATGATAAAATAAATTTGGGGACAGTCGACAGTATTTTACACAATCATCAGTCGCTCCCAATGTTCCGCTGTGAACACATCTAAACAGTAAGTTTTGTATAAATTGCACAGATTCAAACTCGATCTATTTGCAGGTGTATACAAGAGTAAGAGTAAGAGTATTCTTGGGAACAATGTCTTTCTATGAAGCACTTACATGTTTATCCACACAACAGCAGACATAAAATTATGCATTTATATCATTTCTGAATAATTTAACAATTAATTCATTGACAGCAACTATGGGGAATGAGACGAATGTGTTCCGTTTGCCGCCGGGCGCGTGGCCGATTTATTTCAACGACTGGTCCATCAGCTATCTGAATCGCTGGGAGTTCTGCGATGATCCACAGTGGCTGGAGCTGCCACATATGCCGCACTTTGTGTACTACAAAAATAGGCTGGTCCTCAAGCACAAGGATGGCGCCCGCATGAAGTTCGAGCCCTTGGATGCACTCGCCCTGGTTGCCAACGGCAAACAGCCTGAAGAAATGGAAGCGGGGCAGAATATGGCGCAAAAATACAAGCCATTCGATTGGACATTCACATCCACATATCAGGGCACGCTGAACGATAACTTTCGCACAGAGTCCACCACTCAGTCGCTGAATAATATGAAGCTTATGCAGCCAGAGAATATTCTACTCTATAGTGATATCACACTCTACGAGGATGAGCTGAACGACCGCGGCATCTCGGAGATGAGCGTTCGGATTCGTGTTAAGCCCTCTGGTTTCTTTGTGCTGCTGCGTCACTTTCTGCGTATCGATGATGTCCTTATCCGCATGCACGACACACGTTACCACTGCGAGATTGAGAATGACTATATACTTAAGGAGTACATTCACCGAGAAGCACCCTGCTCGGCACTATTACATGCACCACCTGGCTTATCGACGAATCCCGATGAAATAGAAAATTTTCTGCCAGTAAAAACCAAGGAATTGCAAAAGCTGTTCTTTAAATAGTTTTTGTTTATTATTATTTAACATAAGCATATTGTGGGACCCCCAAATCCTATAATATTAATTGCTTAAGCGCTGAAGCGCGTGTTCCAATTGAATTGCAAAATAAAATCGAATTGCTTTGAAAAGTTACCTATATTCTTGCAATCCATTTCAATAGTTCAGGTCTATTTTCGGTATCAGAATATTGTCTGACATGCTCCAAATTTCGCCAACTAAGGAAAAAAAACCTATTCGGCTAATGATGCTGAGCTATAAGATACATACCTTATCGAGTCTGAGACGTCAGCGTCAATGCAACAAAATTATAATACTCTCTCGAAAAGTTAAAAAAAAAAAATTGAAAGTGTAAATAAGCAACATAGAGAAGCAGAAATTAAAGACATTACAAAGAAGAAGAGAAAGACAAACGAAAAAAAGAGTTTGAAAAAATAGCCAAGTCTGTTGGGAAATTTAATGAATGAATGAAAGTCTTGACCATGTTGCTAGACACGTATTTAAGATATTTAAGCTGGACAAAATATAAGACATAAGACATAAAATATAAGACATAAGACATAGATGTAAAGAGGTTGACACAATGTAATCACAACCAAACGTTCCTCTTTAAAGAGCTAAACTTTACCAAATTGAGTAAACCTAATAATTTAATTAGCATTCAACGTCGAATTTTAGTATCAGAGTAAAAACTCAAACTAAAAAGCCACTTTTGAGCACAATAACTGAATTAAGTTAATCTCCTAATATTGTCAATAATTCATTGTACGTTAATTAGAATTATGCAATAAGATGCTATGGAAACAATATATATTCACTTTTAATTTTCAATGTTTAATGTTATCATAAATCACAAGCTTCAATTTATTCATGCTGAACGTTTATTTCATACATTTTATTTTAAATTTTCACAATGTAGAACATTAAATAAATATGAAAAAAACTGAACTATGTCTTTGACAAATTAAGTCATAAAAATTTTCTCTCAAATCACAAATCCAACTTTGTAATTTCAACTGTAAATAGAAGAATTTTAATTAATTATTTGAATCTGTCAAAAGTGGTCATGTTGAGTTATTTTGCTGCTGCTTTATCGGAATTCATATTCCTTTGCCCAAAGCTTCATCAAAAATCTCCATCGATATTTCAATGGCGTTTGAAAATATGTTACAAAATGTTGCCATAAAAAACACTTGTGTGCACGCATTGGTACTTAGGGAATCTTCATTATTGGCTACTGACAAAAATGTTTGATATGCTGCAAAGCTGTCAATTGCTGCGCATTGTTGTTATCAGCTTCGTTTGCCAACTCTGGAACGATTCTCCTACAGCAGAAGTCGCCCAAATGAGCCAAAACACAACGGTACCCAAAATCGACTCTGAATTTATATGCCCACAAAGTGCACGTTATCGTTGTGGCACGTGAACCGTGTGGGGCATGAATGTGTTGAGGAAGTGGGCGTGACTGTGTTCAGGTATGCTGCCATCACAAATCTGAAATTGAGCATGGAATTCGGGTATTTTGCTGGCTCTGTTTGTTCCACTCTGCATGTATATGTTTGTGTTTGGTGTATGGTATGTTTGTGTGTGTCTGTGTGTGTGTGTGTGTGTCGCATTCATAATATGCAAATATGTGTGAAGGCATTTCCCTCTTGATCTATCTGCCGTTGTTCCTCTGTCTGTGTGTGTGTCTACCCCATGCATTCGGCGTATATTACGCATACGACATGCTTCATCTCGGTTGCAAACTCAGAGCTAGCACAAATATTGTGCAGTTTCTAACTCATGTCCATAAGCTTATTGTTAATTAATTATTTAATACCTAGCTAAATATATTCCATAATAATCGGTGTACCATTTAAATACTTGAAACCTTTTATACAAAATGTCTACAAGATGGTACAAAAGAATTGAACATGCAGAAGTAAGCAGCTATGTATATAAATATATATTTTTATAATATTCATTATCAGCATCAATATATTTTTTTCCATAATTATTTTGGCCGATCTTAGATAGTAAAACGGATTAAATTTAAAATGTACATTATTATATACCCGAGTCTTATCGATAGTTCAATTAAAACAAATCAATAAATATACAATTCCGACACGCTTAGCATAAGAATATCACATTTTGCAGATAACCTAATCCTATTCCACAAAACTGCCAAATAATAAATTCATTATTAATGAATTCCATTATGTATGCAAATGTATATAAGTAGGTTTTAGTGTTGCAGTGCTTAGACTAGGGTCGTAACTTTTTATGAAAGTAAATACATGGTAAGTAAGTATAACCAGGTATAGATTATATAAATTAAGTAACAATAATAAAATTAAGCAAACAAATAAATATCATTGAAATATATATGTTGGCTGCATACACAACAACTTGCTTTCAGCATTCTCATGGATTATCAATATCAATCCTCAAGATTAGAGCATCTTTGAGAGGCTAATGACAAACACGCGTGGCACACTCATCGAGTGATTTATAGAGCCTGTCGGCACACAACTAAATGACTTACTGTTCAAATTTCTGGGCTGTTGTGGCGGCCAATATATCATTTTGTAGTGCGGCTTGCATATGCCAACAACAGCTCCGTTTAGGCACAACTTTCTGCGGCAATGTCTGCGGTTGGCAAGGACGCATGCCACGCCCTGTGACTGTGACTAGGCACAGCTGCACAGTTACCAGATGTCCGTAAGATACCGCAAATGTCAGAGCCGACTACTTGAGTCCGTGTCTATCACACTTGTGGAAATGAAAACTGAAACTGAAGCACTTTGTTTTTAGAGACCGGCATTGAACATTTTCATAAAAGCACTGGAAAAACGTAAATTGACTGAAAAATAGAATAACAATGTGCAGACAATTTTCAATAAAGTTCTTCCGCTCTCTGTGCGTGTACAGCAATAAAAATCACACGAATGAATTGAGCATAATACAAATAAATTTGCCATCCATGATGGCACATCAATCATACGCACTGTTGGCAGCAGCAGATAACTTTCCACATGCAGAGCAGACAGCACTTGAGCAGAAGTTTGCCATGACAACAACAAATATGTGAAATGAAATGTGCACTTGGCGATTTTCACTACAACAACTTTGTGCTAGCTAATGCAAATAAACCATCGCAAATAGAGCGGACAATCAGTCGAAGCACATCCAGTTTATCCATGCACACAATTCAAATAATTAAAATCATCAGTTCGAGGAAACACAAGCCAGGCAGCAGCCGGATGAACACATTGCGAACGATTAAAAAATCATTGCCAATAAAATGCTTTTGTAATTATAATCAAAACATTTTTTTTTATTCAGCTTTGCTCTCGATTGCAAATGAAATAAAAACATAGAGGAGCAAAGCATATATGCATTTGTGTAGATTTAAGCGTATGTGCTTGCAAAGGAAAATATTGTGTTTAAAATTTGAAATTTATGAGCGACGCAAGTCGTTGACTGTTGGCTATGGATTAAACATAGCGCATTTAATGCCTTCTATTTTGTGTAAAAGTACTTGAAAATACTTTTATGAAGCTGCTTTCGGTCGACACTTTGTTGCCATTTTATTGTGTCCCCGAGCTCCTAAAGAGCCTGTGACCGACAATGTTCTCAGTGTTGCTGCCAGTCACAGCGAAGCTTGGATGAGCTACGAAAAACTGTCAGGATTAAAAAAAGGCACAAGTTGTGAAAGCAAATGAGTAAATAAATAAAATAAATAAAATAATGCTAGTTGTATAAAATAAAACTAACAAAATGAATTTGTTATCGTCATTAAGACTATCCCAAATTTTCATTGATTTACTTAATAAATATTACTAACAGTATCTTCGCTCTTTCTGTAAATTAAGGTTGAGACCCAAGAGCCCAACGTTATCCGGACAATGCAGATGATGAACCTGATGAGCCAGCCACATGAAAAGTGGAGGGTGCATGTGGCACATCATGTCAAAGTTTTACGCTCACATTTGGAGCTGGCGCTCCCATGGTCGCTTGGCACATAAAAAAAGTGTTTACATTTCATTCATAAAATATCAATTACGTACATGTGTGGCAGCTAAGCGACGCACACACGCCCATACACACACACACACACACACATTCGCAGAGAACCCATACTGTATCACATGAGTGCGTGGCTTTTGTGAGTCAAATCGATATTATACAAATACGTGAGGACATCAGAGTTCATTGCTTAAGTTTCGCACTGTGTGACACTTTGGGCCAATATGGCGCACAACGCACACTGATGGAAATTTAACGAGTTGCACGACAGCAACAACTACACGCATAAAATGGCAGGGCAGGATATTGCAATACACAGCCCATTATAATCAGCTGTCTGTCCGATAACAAATACCAGAACAGGAAGGTGAACAACAACGGAACCCACACAAGGACTCCAATGCTCATAAACAACTCGAGCCAACTTTACAAGATAGACTTTCATTTCATAGGTCGCGTTCGATGTGCCGGTACTGATAGCATCGATATTCTTAACTTTTCCACTAAATACATACAATTTCACTACGAATATATTAAGTGAAGACCTTATATTAATCTTTATAAATAAAACACATGCTTTGCTTGATATCTCTATGATAATTTGAAATTAGCTGTGTGTGCTAAATAATCAATAATTTAGGTAGCTATCACTCGACGAACCAGAGTCCAATTAACGGAATTATATAATTCCTAAAAGGTCATTTTGGGAGATGTAATTTATTATAATGTTTATTTAAAATGGCACAGCAGAATCATAAATTAGAATTAGACATATTTGCAATAAATGCAATTAGACCATATTACCGCTTGCATAAGCGACAACTTTGGCATACGTTCAATTTAAGCCTTGCAATTTGCATAAGTAAATAAAAATCGGTTGCAATGCAAATGGGTTGAGCATTAAATGCATTAAAATGTGCTAAAAGCCATTCAATTTGAATGCAGCACGCTTAATTAGCCCTGAAGCGGAAATACGCTCTAAATGGGCTTTACCACATCCAGCACACAACCAATTATTAATGTCAGTTCGCTTATGCAAAATTAATCTACACTATTTCCAAATTTGTGATGTATTTTTCAGCAAACAAATTCGCTTAAGGGGACAACAACAAAAACAACAACAACAACAGCAACAAGTCTGAAGTCAATGTTAATATTAATGTTGGGAAAAAGCCAGAATGCAAAAAGGCAATGCATAAAGAAATTTCGAAGCATTGCCACACGAAACACACACAACACGCCAAACACACACAACACACCAAACCAGCTCAACTCCCCTGCGGCAATGCTACAAAATTTGAACATACATTTTGAATGATGCCTCTCACATGAAACTGGAGTACAAAAAGGGACGACCTAAACTTGTTAGTTGACAGACAGCCACTTAGCCATTTGTCAGCCAATTGTGTTACCTAGGTTGAGGTTAGCCAATGTTGTAGCTGTTGTTGTTGTTGTTGTTGTTGCTGTTGATATCGTTGTTGTAGTTATTGCAGCTGATGCGGAAGGAACAAATTTTCAACACATCTGCGCAGCGGCAGTCATTTTTGTATGATGGCAGCACACGCTGCTGTTTTGTTGTTGTTGTTGTTGTTGGCATTGTCCAGCTTATAATTTATTTAGTACAATGATGATATGGTAATGCTTCTTTTAACATGTTTGAAAACGGGTTTTATGGAAAAAGTATTGGGTTAAGAATATAATAATGTGCTTGTAGTTTTATATCTGTATTTATTTTTTTCTTAAATTTCGACTGATGTCGTTCGACACATTCATATAATTTCTGAAATACTCTCCAAATATTATCCATTCCATATTTACAAGAACAAACAAAAAATGCTGTCCATATTTGAGCAAATGTTTAAGGTAAATAGTATGCACATCGGTGCCAACTCAGGTAAGCCATAGACACTGAACAGCTGCAGCTGCAGCTGCATGTGTGCAACTTATTGCACAGCAATGATTTACAATACATTGTTAATGCGTTTTTAATGAGTGTCGCATAAATGCAGAAGAAAAGTTGGGCGCTGCTCGAAGTATGCAGCAGAAACTTGACGCCAGAGATTTGGCGGCTCACACACAGAACGACAAAGTTGCAATCCCGAGCCTGGTGACGACGTCTTGCCACAAAGCCGCCTCAAGCCCTCCAAAACTTTTTCTGCACTCAGTCATTAACATTAAAGAGATTCCATGTCTGAATTTCAGACTGCTCTAGCTGTGCGCCAACGTTTCCCACTGCGAGACGGAACATGTGCAAAAGTGCTACATGAAGTCTGCAATCCCCGGCAGCCGCAAGCCCGAACCCCCCTGCATCCCCACCCTGCTCAGCCGCCTTCAACTGCCTGCACTGCAGGGGCACATAAATAATTGAGTGGCGCCCCAAAGTAGGCAGCAAAGTTCTCGGCTGCAGGTGCTGCTGGCGAATGTGAAAAATGGCTTGGAATGTAGAGGCCAGCTGATTAGTTATGCCAATTCTGTGGGCAGCCCCTAAATGTAGGAGCAACTGACGTAACTCGCCAGAAATTGGATTCCAGCTGCAAACGGTCACTTCAATGTCCAACCTCAAGTTAATTTCGCTGTAAACAGCACAACATACTTTATCTCTTTCAGGATGTACATATCTATGAATTTAGTGTGAAAGTAAATTTACACAAATCTAATACAAGTTAAGTCCAAATTCATTTGCATTCACCATAAAAAAAGCTAAGGCAAATGGAATAATAAAGTGAGGATTTAAAATGTAATATTTTAAATATATATATTTATAACTTAAGTAAAATTATAATTGGACCTCTAAGCTGATAAATGAAGCTTAAAATATAATTAATCGAATTTACTTAGCAATTGTATTTAATAGTTTACGAAATATTCTGTGTCAAGGTTAACAAGAAAGAATGGTTATATCAGGCACGTCGAAGATTAGACACCCTTGAAGACCGAATTTGTCTGCTGACATCTAAGGTTTAGTCCAGAGCTGAAAATTGTATTATGTATTGTACGTGTAGTACCTAATGTACCCATATATGTACCTAATGTGGTTAGGCAAACCTTGCTTTATTCAGCACAAGTTCATGATATCTTTTTCAAGCTTTTATGATGAATACCAGGCACACAAATAAAATGCAAAAGTAGTTTGATAAATAATTAATGCAGCTTGCAGCTTGGCTCATGAAGAAGATTTCGCACTGGAGAAAGTAGCAGACATCAACAATAACATTAAGGCGATAACAATAACAATACACAAGCGATCAGTAAAAGCAGTGAAATAAACAAAAATTGGACTTAATTTGAAGTATCGTTTACATCGTCGATTCTTGCGGATGTTGCTGTTGCTTGAAGTTGCCACCTGGGAAATTTGAGGCGATAAACTGCTTAGACGCATGGCGCCAATGAACAACAATTCACTTTGGCTGCTTGTTTGAATTAAATTTTAGTTCCCATGGCAAATTGTTGATACCTTAGCAACCGTTTGGTTTGTTGACTGAAACGAAAGACATTTGGCAAATGGAATCAAACATCAGAGTCCCATAAACAGCAGCAAAATGAATATCAGCTCAACAATTTGGTATGGCATATCGGTAAACATATACCATATTTTATAGATTAATTAAGTGGAAGTGTTAAATTTAGTTGGTGCAACAACTATGATGGAGGCAGCATTGCGAATGTGGGTCCAGATGTTTTCGCCGTTCGACAGGCCAATTTGATCAAGTTTACGCATATGTCAACGCTCGCAGTCAGCTACTTCAGGGCCGAAACCGTTGCCACTGGCCTGGACATAAGCGTGTTTGCCGGCCACAACCGCTTCCCGCTTTTTGGATTTGCCGAAAGTGTTCTGCGCCCCAATATATACGTCTACAAGTATCCAGAGTTTACCAAATACTCGACTCTGTCCTGTAAGTGCGCAACGGAACGTCTTTGAAAATCAGAGAGAAAATCATGATTTAAAATTAATGGCTTAAAGTATTAAAGACCCGCTAACTAACATCTCTTAACGCCCTTCAGCTTCCATACTGAACTTTACTATGATGCGCTTTTCGGATCTCGATCTACTCATTGGAATCGGCGGCTATCCGAACTATGCAATTTGTGTGTTTAACTTTCGGACTAACACAACTATCCTGGAGCACCCAACATATATTGATACACGACCGTATTCTGTAGCATTGAGCACTGGAAGTTTTCCCGTAATAGTCCAGTATGACAAGATAGAGTTGCGCATTTTATGCTATGAGATGTGCTACGCGGAGAAAGATGTGTTTCTGCATCAGGTGTCCGAGGTGGAAATGGGCAGGAACTATCTGAAATCCGAGCGGAATTTCATGTGCTTCAGCGACGATGGACTCTATGTGATCAATGACTATGGCGAGTTCTCCCAGATCGACGCCGGCTGCCTCGCCATCAAGCAGCGCTGGTCAACCGCCAGCCTAAGCGAGTATGCCGACGAGCAGTTTGCTCGTCCACACGCTCTGCTGTACCACCGAGCGGGATTCCTCATTTGGACCAGCGCCAGGGCGTTCTACATTAGGAAGAAGGCCGGCAACTTTGTCGTTGAGTGGACGATTGATCAGAGCTTGGTAAATGTCTGCACGTTCATTAGCAACCAGAATGGAGAGCTTTATGCCTCGCGCGAACTGGGCAGCATTGACCAGGTGATGCTCGAGGAGAGTGAGGGTAAGCTGAACCCAGTGATTGTTGCCGGTAAGAAAGTGCTCGCCTATCAATTGCTCTCCTGCTTCAAAGAGGAGTGCGTCGTGCTGCTGTACAACGATGGCATTGCCATGATGGATTTACCATCCGGCAAAACGATCTCCACGGTGCCCATTGATTTGGCCTGCGCCATCTGTTCGCATCGCAGCAATCCGTATGTAATTGTCGGCACCATGGACGGCGTCCTGGTGCTAATTCACTTCGAGAAGCCCTCGGTGCCGAACATCGTCTATGAGCTGACGAGCGATTCGGCAGCTGTGTTTGCCATGGACTATCACGACAACTGCGCCGTCTTTCAGGATCAGGCCAAGGCTCTGCACATTGTGAATATTGAGTACCGACCGCCCAAGATGACGTACTATTTTGCCATCAAGGATGAGCAGCTGGTACAGCAAGTGTTTGTGCACAGCTTTCTCCTCGTGGAGGGCCCGCGTCTCCTGGTGATGATATCGCGCGATAGAAGCGTTCACAAACCGGGCCATGCGGATGAGATGTGGATATATAATTGGGGCAAGGACAGGCGGCTGCATAGACGTGAGTTGCCGTTGCCCAACTCATATGTGGCATTCGTCGTACAGCCGCCGATGGCTCGCTGGGTGCTCGTTGAGATTGTGGGCGTGGTCAAGGATAGCGCCGTATTCGATCAGTTCGTGCTGAACGAAAGCAGCGAACTCCAGTGGGCTGCATCGATACAATCGGCCCACTTTGGACACATCATTGACGCCAACATGTCGAGACATCTGCTCACCTGGGGCGTCGATGGCATCATGGTCCACTTTCGGCAGCACAAGCGCGCCAAGAAGGCTTTCATGATGTCTCGCTTCGTCTCACTCTTCTTTCAGCCCCAATTTGTGCTACGCGCCAAGGAGTGCTACAATTCCAAGTAGGTATCCCTTGAGATCTGCTGTCCCAATATTCTTGCACTAACCGGCAATAGTTTATTCAGTTCTCAAGCTGCAATATCAGACATCACTTCAAGCACCATAAATTGAAAGATAATGGTAATCAACTTATCAGCTTATCTTAGAATATCTCATTAAATGAAAATTTCACTTAGAATGAGAAAGTTGTTCTTGCGTGCAGAAATAATTTCCATATGTATGAAAACATTTTTTCTAAAAATTTCAAAGGAGTTTTAATCTTTTCTAAGAAATTTTTCTTGTAATTAAAAAATGCTTTTCTAAATAGTAGTAAATCCTAAATCCAAATCCGAAATCTTACTTTTACTCCTTCGATTGCCATTTTAGATGTTAGCTGCTATGTAGTTAAGAGTCCGCTTAGCTAGTCGGAAATGAAGAAGGGTCTCGATTGAATTTTAAGAATACCCTAATGAATAAGTAACATAAAAGCTAATATTAGATATAGATATATATTTACTGAATTGTTGAAATATCCACCCGGAAATTAAGAAATGCAAACACCAGTCTTAGAAAGCTGCAACCTTCCAACTTTCAACCTTCAACCCTTGATACCATTAGTATAGAGAATTTACAAAATTCAAGCGATTTTGGCGGAGTGTACGCAGGCCTTAGAATACTTTTGTCTGTCCACATATAAATTTAGTTATAATAAAATAAGTAATTCGCTTTCCGACCGATTAATCCTATGGCAGCTGATTGATATTATTACTATTATTATTATTATCATTGTTATTATTTCCCTTATTGTTAGCAGGAAAAACACGGATTAAACAATGATTCATTTAGGTTATTTATAACTTAGCTTGCTAATTGCATAATAGGAGGATAGACCATTTTACAGCTATATGGCTATATAGAGCACGTTTGTCTTCCGTAACAGATGCTTTTAGCATCTGGAGTACAACATGAGTTCCTTAATAAGTTATACAATTCGCTAAGTAATTGGGGATTTTTGTGTGTGTATTCCTAGTTGTATATTGTATCTGAGAAGCTAATTGTGCTCCTGTTTTGGATTGCCTTTACAGATACTTGATGGTATTGGACGCCAACAATGTGTTCTTAGTGAGTCGCCTGCCCTCCCTGGCCGATCTTGTGCGGGAGAACAGCGAGATAACTGTGCCTGAGAAATACATGGTGGCGCAGACGGGGATAGTGTCACGGCCATTTGTGGCAGCCACCGTGAAATTGGAGGTGAAGGAGGAGGAGTACACGGCCGCAGATATGTTTAAGCGCGACAAGTTACTTCAGATGATAAAGGATTTCGCAGACAAGGTGACGGCGCTAATCGATTACGATATTTCCGTGACTGGCAAATCGAAGGGGATTTTCAAAAAGTTTTGCTACCACTACAAATGGCTGGAGGCACTGACGGAGGAGGCGCACAAGCTGTGTGATTTGGAACGAGAGTCGCTGTTGCGCGCCATCGAGGATCAGACGAGGATACGGGATTGGATTATGCAGCTGGTGACACGCCGAGCTGTCAATATTAACTATAAAGTGCGCTGCATATTTGCCGAAGCAAATTTCGAGAGTTTTTCAGTAGTGCGCAAATCAGATATGGGTCTATTCGATAAATATCGCTTCTACGATCTGCAGGACCACATGCGTCTCTCTGTGCTTTCCTTAGAAGAGTTACAAGAAGCAGACTCCTTGCACGGGGCCGAGGAGGCGGTCGAGGGTGAGGAAAAGCCAGCAGGCCGAGAACTGAAACTGTATGTGGTGGAAGGGCCCAGTGTCTATGATCACATGATGGCACCACAGTTCCAGTTGCAGTCTAAGGAAATAGTCACATCGAATCAAGTATACAATGATGATTGCAAGTACCGCTACTACTTGGTGGATCCCATGAAGCAGGAGTTCAACAAGTATTTCCACGAGGCGCAGCAGTTGAAGCGGGAGACCATTGATAATGTGCTGAGCACCAATGGAGTGCTTACTCGAATCTATGATAATATGAACTGCATGCTAAGACTTCTCTGGATGGAATCGTTACAGCCGCCCGAGCAAACGGTGCCCACCCTGGGCAAGGACGAGGCCATAAAGTCCATTCTAGAGGTCGATGACTCCGAGGTGAAGGCGATCAATCGACGCAAGCCCAAAGCAATAGACACGGGCGGCAAGCGAGGTCGACTTTTGCTCTGGTCTTTGGAGTTCTGGGCACGGGCCCTGATTGTCATGATGGATGGCGTTATTGAGAAGCTATGGGAGGAGGAAATCAAAAAGGACATACCCATTCCGGAATTCATGCTCAAGAAGCAGCCGCACGAGTACTCGCTGGAGGACCAGAAGATCTTTCGCGCCTACGAGGAGGCTGTGCATCTGCTCGAGCAGGATCGTCGCAAGTATTTGCGCATCCTGAACGAGAACGAGGCCAAAACGCTGCTATTGAAGACCAAGCAAATTCTCAAACTGAACCAACGCGTTACGGAGCTAATGCTCCTCAAGCTTAGGTACGATTTTGCCCAGAAGCAGTGTCGTGTCCGGATGCTGAACAAGATCACCACCAGCAATATACGCGGACAGCTGCGTGATAAGATCCGAAGATTGCGCAGCGACATTGACAAGCTGAACGACTACATCAAACGCTATGGGAATCTCTTCGACTTTTGGGAACGGGGCCAGCAGGATGTCCGCACACGACTCGAGGCACAGCAGACCAGGGATCGAGCCTGCGAGCGCCAGTTTCGCGGCAACTTTCTAAACTCTGTGCCACATGCCGCTCACGAGATGACCAAGCTGTTCAAGAAGCGCCCCAAGTTACCCAACAAGATATTTAATTCATCGCTGATTTGCAATGAAGTCGCTCAGCGACTTAGCCCCAAGCAGTCGCAACGTGGAGCTTTCCCCTTGCCCAACGAAATCCCCGAATTCCTGACCTACATCGCCGACAATGATACGCCCAAGAATTGTCCCACCTCGGTGGATGCCAAGGCATGGGATGCATTTGTCAAGCTGCGCCGGCAGAAGATCGAGAGCGAGTTGCGACTCAAGGGCATCAGCCACCAGTTGGTGGACAGCCAGAGCGCCTTGAACGGCCTGACCAAAGAGATCGCGGGCCTTAAGGAGACCAAGGCCCACACACAGCGAGAAATGGAGGACACAATACAGACTTATGTAAGTCCATTAAATATTCTCGATTCTGTCTGCAGTCCGCAGTCTGCAGTCTTAATTGCCACCATTCTGCAATCCTGATATTAGATTTTGTATTGGGGATGGATCTGTTAGCTATTGGCAACTGACAACTTCTCAACCCAAATGATTTATTCGAGGGTTTTATTTAGGAAATTTAATTAATGAGTTTTTACCATTCGATTGTATTATCCTTCAGACTTACTTAAAGCATTTCTGTTTTCAGCTGGAGGCCATGAGGAATATGACGTTACAGTTGACACTAACACTTGGTCAGGTGGAGGTGCAGGTGCAGGGCTCTACCAAGTCACTGTCGAATAGCGTGCTGATGCATGTGGATGACATCAATGATGTTAATCACATGATAAAGGTGAATATATATGCCATATGCAAGGCAACACCTCTTTTAAATATGACCCATTGAGAGACAGGACGCAGGTAACAAGAAGATCAAAGCCATGCAGCGCGTTGCCGTGTTCCGACGGCAGGTGATATTTAAGGAGTGGGAGCACAAGCTATACAAGGCTAATATTGCCTATCTCAAGTACATGCTGGATGCCATCGAGAAGTGCAAAGTGACCATAGAGTTTCTTAACATTTTACGCAACTGGAAGAAGGCGAAAGTCGAGCGCCAGAAATATATGGCAGCTGGTGCCATCGAACGCATTGTGGAGCAAAAAATTGCAGTGTTTAGGAAACAAATCGATCGCATGTAAGCACTCACCATAAGCATCAGTAATAGACTAAGCAATTATTTCTTACAGCAACATCAAAATTGACAGTGTGAAGCAAAAGACACTGGAAATCAAGCGTCAAAATCATTTCATTGATTCTAAAATTGAACGCCTCAAAGTTAGCGTCACTCTTCAGAACTCACAGCGCGATCTTATGATGGAGCAGCGTCGCGATCGCGAGCAACGCGAGCGGTAAGCTATAAATATCGTCCAGATTTATATATAACTAATAATACTATACAAACAATTAACGGTGTTGCAGCATGGAACAGATCAAGACACATCGCCACTTATTGGACAATGTGCGCAAACACTACGCTCATGTCTTGGAATTGCAAACGATCTTAGAGCTACTACGGCTGCGCACTTACCCAACCTTGGGACCACCGTTGCCCCAATGCCATCCTCCTGTACCAGAGCATATACTCAACTCTGTGCCATAGATATCTAAGAGATCTAAGTATTAGCAAGAACAAAGCAAGTCTTAAACTAGTCTTGAACCTAAGAATCTAGCAGAGATTAATAATTATACTTATTTAGTGAGCATATCAAACATTTAGTTGTAAAAAAATAAATAAATATTTATAATCGGCTATCTCCTCAAGCTGTTCTTCAGCTATAGGTCAACTGTTAAAATTTGAGTTTTTTGTTTACTCTACTTTTAGCATATTCAAAGAATTTCTTAAATTGAATTCAGAGCCACATTGAAACAATTTGGAAAACCACTTGTTAAACGAAAGAGTAGTCCTCAAGTTAATGAGCTGCTAACCCAGACAGACTCCAAACGCTTTTCACCACCTGCTCTAGGGAACTCAATCCAATTGATTTTCAACACCTTCAATTTTAATTAGCCAAGCGACTACCGCAGACAGTTTCACCCTTTGCATCACGGTGAGCGGGCAAAGTTTACGACGCTTGCAAAATGAAAATAAAATATTTTCATTGCGGGAAGTGAAAATTTATTAGTGGTTTTTAGTTTATCCGAGTATGCATATATTTTGCATTACATTGGCTTCTGGATGTGCGCTCCGCTTTTCAGTTTTCAGTTTTCAGCTTTCAGTTTTGCGTTTTGCTTCTGTCGCCACTTAATTTTATTTGTTTGTGTCTGGGCAAATGACTAGCACAGGGCATAGAGCCATCGTCTGTCTGTTAGACGCGTTGATAATTTCACTGCTTGTTGCTCTCAAGTGGAAAATAAACTTTTTGTGCGAAATTTTCACAGCTCAACATCAACGCGAATCCAGCTACAGACTCAGACTCCGACTCAGACCCAGACCCAGACACAGCGAGACCCAACGAAGGAGCCAGATGAAGCCAATAAGTGAGCATCCGGTCGCTGACGCCGAGCGTAATTTCAGTCACGCAATTTTACATTAAATTGTTTTAATGGATTGCACTTGAAACTAAGCGTCGAAAAAACAACAAAAACAGACGCTGTCTGTCCTGGCTTTGAAGTGGCTATATATATATATTGTATATTTATACATATATAAATATTGATATTTGTATACACATCGACTAACTATTTTTTGAAAGCAATGCAAACACATAAATAACACTATTATTCGCATAAATGGCTTAAAATAACAAATTATTGCGTTTACTCAATACAAACAAACGGCAGACAGTTGTCGATGGCAAGCTATAAATACTTTTAGAATATTTACAAATCTTAAATTGCAGCAATGATCAACAGAGCGAGGCAGCTACGTGGACCGTCGGGGCAGCTTCATGTAATCAATGCTTATCAGTATTTTTCCATAAGTTAGTAAGTGCCAGCTCAAAGTGCCAAACTGTACTTTTTGTGTGTTCTGTGTGTTAGTTTGAGATGCTATTAATGAAAAGATTATTTTAAACAGCAGGCAGTAATATGTTTAGTGCCGAATTCCCTATACCCTTGCAGAGAATTCGTTAGTTAAATATTTGTGGCTTTAAGAACATTTGAGTATTTTTGAACAAGGCACAAACTAATTTGTTATTGATTCAAATTAATTTATTTATGTACAAATTTTCCAGTTACGACAAACATTAGTTACCATACCCTCGGTAAGGGTATATCAAATGTTTACCCTGACCCCGTTAGTTGAGCTCAAGCAGTGATTTGACAAAAATTAATCTTGTGTGTATATTCACAAACTATACTTGTAGAATGTGTATATGTTATGTACATATGTGTTTGTATTTATACATATCAAATTTCTGTAATCAGCAACTTATACCCTAAACAAAAAAAGGTAATTATAATAGATTATTTACAATATATGGTTTTTATAATTATTGATTTCATTTTTTTTTTTTACATATACAAAACACCATTTAAATGATCAGAATTATCAAATGAGCTTTGATGAAAAATTAAATATTTCGTAGTTGAATACATTCAAATGTATTTGACTAGATTACATAATTGACTATATAACAATGTATGTTATACTATATTTGAAAATGAGGAGCACCTTATCAGAATTGGGTTCTGTGCTCCACGTGTCGTGCGCTGACGTAAACATCGCAAAGCAGAGATCATCACAAGACAAAAAATAAATTCGATGTTAGGCAACCGAAGATTAAACACCCTTGCAGACCTGATCACATCTAATAAGAATTCATCAATCCACAGTTATTCCAATGGGAGATATATGAAACAGAAATATGATTATTTCCATAGGAATATATAAAAGTCCAATAGAGCTTAGACGTTGAAATCTCTTGTTTTAAAAAATATATTTTTTTGTGTTTTCTAAATATCAATATTATGTCCAAATTAAAGCATAATAAAAAAGCGATATCTTTAAAAATGCCGACTTTTATTTATATCTGTTATCGATTCCTAATATAAAATTATCTTCATCTGAGCTGGAAGACTGTTCAGACAAGACACATTTTCTAAGACTTCAGGCACAGCATATAAATCGATTCTTTGATTGAATATAAGTTATTAACAATATATCTATAGGTATATAAATGAAATGTAGGTATACCCCTAAGTAATTCATCGGCGATTTCATTTATTCAAATTAGAATGCATAATCTGTTTGTGACTACTTTTGTTAGACAATAAAAACTATATTAATCATATAGGATGCAATCTTTACAACCTATAGATTAACTATCGTTTTGTTTAAGAGCAATTTTTTAAAATATGCACTTGTAATCAGAGTGAGCAAAATGCACTTTGACCATGCCGATTATTACGTCTGTGTCCGCATTTCGAGCGTTGTACTGCGTTCAGTTCTAGGCATCCATTGCAGTTAAATAGATCTTCATGGGAAAGAAAAACCACATAAAATGGGCAAATTGGTTTTTGCTGTTTTCGTCGCCTTAAGTTAAAGAAATCTTTGTTAAAACGATGTTGCTTATTGAGTATTGAGCCATGGATGAACTGATCCCTAATATTGAAGACCTTAACTTAAGTTGAATTAATACTTTAACTCACAAGTGAGTGATGACCATAGCTGATACACAACCAGGCCTTCAGACTTTGAGCGAGAAGAAAGCGTAAATAATCCAACAATCTGATGAATGACATTTGTTTCTGAATTAATCGCGAGTCTTTTGAGGCACTGTATATTTCGAAATTTTAACTCAAAGCTGACCTTGTACGGAAATAAAAATAAATAAATACACAGCACTAAAAAATGCAATTAAAAATTAAAGATGATAAAGTATTTCTAATGAGCTAATATAAATTAACACATGCTGCGGATGGAGATTAAAAAAATCAGTAGTTTACTTGGACAAAGTAAATTGTTGTTATACCCTATCAGTGAGCATTCTAATATTATCATCTACGACCCCATAAAAAATATATAATATATACCATTAGCCAGCTATACCAGCAGAGCATTTTTGCCCAGTTGTCTGTATGAGTGGCTATAATGCTATCTTTGATGATCGCTCAATTTTCGCATTTATTAAATTATCAAAATGATTGTTACTTCCCAATATGAATACAAGAACAATTTCAAGCGCGACATGGCAATAATTTTAAATACATATACAATAGCTGATAAGTTGACAGCATGTGTGAGCAGCGCTGCTTTCTGGCCTGTGAACGTCATGGGAAACAGCAAGCGAGCTATAAATTTCAGTCGGTTGCCAGCAGCTCAATCAGTACTCCATTCACTGTGTAACTGTGTAGAGCTAAAATCAGTCCAATAAATCTAAGCAAAATGGCAAAGATCGCTCTGCTTTTCCTGCTCGTCGCAATGTTTGTCGTATGTTGAAATTAACTCATAAAACTACGTAGAACATTTGTGCTTAGACGCATTTTAATTTTATATTATAGTATTGCAGCGCCGATGAAGCTAAGAAGGATGCTGATCCAGTGGCAGCAATGGGCGCAACCGTACAGGAATTCGTTAAAAAGGTGCAGGATACGCTGGCTTCTGATGAATTTAAGAATACTGCCGAAAAGATCGGTGAAGGTCTGCAGGCGTGGTTTAATGAAACCAAAGTGAACTTGGAGCACATCGGCGAGAAATTGACTCAACCCAAATAATGTAATATTAATTATTTGTGTACAATGAAAAAAACACGATTCTAGTTTGTCTAATAAACGGCGGTAAATAAATATAAACTGACATTTAAATTTATTGATCACACCAAAATATACCAACATGCAGCCGCATTGATTGACATGCTTTTGCTGTCTTATCGTAGATGCCACAGGACAGCAAACATGGAACTTCGGGCGGAAAGAAAAAGGTTTATGATTTCAAAATTAATATTGGATTCGTGTATGCTTAGAAAGGAGTAAAAGTAAATTTTGTTTCAGCATCTATTGCATTGTGAATCAACAGCTCATTAGACACACATAAGTTGTGCAACTACCACAAGTTTTATGACAATATCGTTGGCTCTCTCTTATTCAATATATCGCAACTTTTTCGACACCTTTAGAGAAAGATACTTGATTCTTAAACATATACTGATCTGTGCCCGCGTCAGACAAATTGTCAAAGCTGGCACTTTGAGGATCAATTAACATATCTCCATTTAAATATTGGTAGGTTGTTGGCGATGTCCTCCAAAGATCGGCGTCGTCTAAAGCTAGACTCACCAAATTTAGTAGTTAGTAGCACCCTTCATGATCTGCCCTCACTACATTCAGCCTGTGCTGTGGCATCTGTTATCAGCTGGTATTACTTATTTGTATCAGAGTATTGCGCAGTCGATTACGCCCGACTGCAACGTTCACTTTTGTTTATTTATAGGACAGCAGGGGCTGGGCGTGCCTTGATCATTAACGTGGCATTCAAATTTGGTAACTCAGTATCTGATACGTCAGCAGCATTTTTCGGCATCAAAATTATTTGAAGCCCTTGTCAGAAAAGCACAATTGCTCCAAATCGATACAACAATTTGAAAGCTAGAATCAACAGATTTGAAAGGGATATTGTTAGTAACAAATGCCAAATGTTTTTTAGAGATACTCAGCGTCTCGTCCTTATAACGCTGTGATTTTCCAAAAGCAAACAAATAAGTGTAAAATTACAAGCTCAAAAAGGCGACAGCTGTAAAATATTTGCCATTTATTTTGCACACCTGTCTGCACAGCGAGCAAGGTAAAAGGCATGGCTAAAACATGAATAATGCACGAACACTTTGCGTGTGTGTGTGTGTGTGTCTCTATGTGTATGTAACATCTACGTCGTCCATTCGGCTCTGCCTCGCACGATTGCCTAACATCAAAGTGGATTCTTGCCTCCCATTCAAGCGTATCGCTTGCAAAACTGTAGACTCCAAACATAAAATTCGTTGTGTTGCATATTTAGATATTGTCAATCTTTGGTGCAATTTCGTTTGGCAGTGTTGCGTGAAATTTACAAGTGTTTAGGCACAAGTGCTTTTTATTATTTATTTAGCGTTATATTATTTTTATCAGAAAATGTATGTAAACCGTCTTCTATTCGTACTAACGGATATTGCACAGAATGCAGAATGCAGGATGGAAGAAATTGAATCTCTGCTGAAGCGGAATTCATCAAAATCAGAAGTCATCAACCGAGAATTAATTAAGTTCACATGAGCTTAAATATCGGTAATCCACTCTTTATTTTGATATTTTATTATATCAGTTAAATAGTATTACGAATATAGAGATAATCTACTGTAAATCAAAAGTATCTTCATCCTTCTTATCGTCTTTGAGAAACGGTTCCAACTGCCTCTTTCACCAAAGGCCGAACTGAGAATCGCTTCCTATTATATGGAAATAAAATAATGCAAATGTTTCTACTTATTTTATACATCGTTTAAAGTGACTTCGCTGACTACATAAAGTACATACATTCTTGATCAGCATCACTAGCCGAGTGCCAACTAGGTAGAACTTGTCTTTTAAATATATTTAGGTTGCAAGCAATATTTTCTAATTTTGAAACATATTTAGTCACTTGTATTCACCACCAAATATTATTTTAAATAAATAAGTTTCCATATCTCACATTCAAATGATCATCCTAAAAAAGCTTTATTACATTAAAATCTTACTCAGAACAACTTCCTAATTAGTGAAAATACTTTGTTAATATTCATGTGTCGACGACTTGGTTACGTATGTATATATGTATATTCTACATACATATATTAATAGATCTAGCAACAGCATAAACAGTTAAGATCGTCAATAAGAAGTCGTCAAAGTCCAGAGTACCTCAATTGTAAAGTTGTTCTATCGAGTCGAACATTACGTCGTAAATCCAATGCTCATCTTTCACTGTAATATTCTTATAACTATTACATTAATAATAAACAGGACAGCTCTAAATATATAAATTGTTTTGTTTGTCTTTTAGTAATATTTTTAACTACCTTACGCACATTTTTTTAAAGAATACTTTCTGTTGTTTAGTTACAGATATTTGCCTGACTTGAATGTTTAATGTTTGCTAGAGCAATGCTTTGGATGGTTGCAGTGGAGCATGCAACACAGAGCTGAACATAAATCACACATCCGCCATCGTGCTTCGAGTTATTTTATTCGACTGCTTGTCAATCGCCTGCATCGCACTGCAACTCGTATTTAATTAAAAATGTAATAAATGCTGCGACACAAGCACACAAAAAGGGGAAAGATGCAGACAAAAGCGTAACCTACTTTATTGTTGCCTGCAAACAAAAAAAGAATCAACAATTGCAACGCCCCTTACAAAACAATATGGCAGACAAGCGCTGTGTGTGCGTGTGTGTGTGTGTCTGGGTGTGTGTCTAAGTGTGTGTGTGTGTGTGGAGCGTGTGTGAATGCATTGTGATGCTAATTTAAATAAAGATAAGACCAACAACACCAGCAACAGCGTTAGCAGAAACATCAACGAAAACACAAACTCACATGATGGCAACGACAACAATGGCTACAATAATAGGAAAACAATTTGACATGCGGTGATTTTCCAGCATCCCTGCTTTCTATACACTTTCTACGATTGAGTCCTGTTAAATGGTAACACTCTCTGCAACCTTGAGTTGACTAAACTAATCGAGAGTGGTGAACTCAAAAGTAAAACAATCGAAATTGAAAACGCCCGCATAAGAAAATTAAACAATCAAATTGACCAAACGATGTCAAATAAGCACATTTTCATGTATGCATTTTATATATATTTTATTTCGAATTTGACAGCTAACGTTCTCCAACTTAAACACTTTATTTTACCACTTCTAGAAGTCAAAATTCAAAAAAGGTAATGAAATCTTTCAAATATATCAGCTTGGTTTAAGTGTTTGGGTGGAAATTCTTCGAAACACATCCGGAATTAAATGCTAAGCATTTGTACACACACATTCCGAACATTTCGCATTTTCATTATGAGTCTGCATTGTCCTTGATTCAAATCAACTGATTGGCATATTTATATTATTTTATCAAATATAAGACAAATAAAAAATAAAAACAACTCAATAATTAGGAGAGCAATTTAAAAATGAGAAATCATTTCATTTGAATTTTGCTGGTAATACTAAATCGTAATAAATTATAAAATATAAATATTAAATTATTTGAAATATAATTGTATTTTAAGCAATGCGTTCAACTTTCTTGAATATCCTTGAATTGTTGAACTGTTTGTGACATTGATATTACAATACTTTTCATACGCAAAAATAACTCTAAATTCTCGGGTCGATTCTCCAAAATTCCCAACACAATTTACGAATGTCGAATGTTATCGCTTATGGGAAATTGTACAGCCAACAACATTAGGTATTGCAAAAAGTCAGGAATGTAAAATATGTTGATAGTGGAATGCGACTAGAAGTGTGTTTAGTCTGCGGCTTCAGGCTGCTAGCCGTATGCCAGCTAGACAAACTGTCAACTTCGATACAGCAACACACATAACCCAAACACACCCATCCACACCGACACACCCACACATCCACACACACAGCTCGCATATTAGCGTGGCGTGTGCAACAGCAAATAATAAAGCCACTTGCGCATAGGAAAAAAAGAAATAGTTTTGCATGCTGTTGTGCGTCGTTTTATTGTTGTTGTTGTTGTTGTTTGTTTTGTTGCTCGTATTGGTGTTGTTGGTTTTGCCTCTGCTGCTAGTTTTGTTGTTGTTTCTGTTGCAAGCAAGCTTGTGGCATCCTCTCACAGAGCGAGCATTATCTTTTCTATCACTTGTCACATTTTTGCATAATGCGGCGTAAAATAGCATCATTGTTATTGTTTTTGTTGCTTTTGCTGCTGCAGTTGCGAACAATGAATACATTTGTAATGTTAATGGAATGCAACGGCAACGCAGATACAAATACAATAGCAACAACAACACACAACTTCAAACTACATCAGTAGCTGTTTTAAAGCTGTTGTTTGTGTTGTGTTGCGTAGCATGTTTATCACCAAGAGACACAAACCAAAACATTGGCAACAAAACAATATTCCCTGGCAGTAAGTCGACTCAACACACTCAGCAGAACGACTCCAGCTGCGTTTTTACTTTATTGACAATCTGTTCTGTCTATTATGCACTTTATTTATTGTTTAGGAAAAACTCTTAAGTTTGTGAAACACTAAAGCAAACCGAAAGGAGGCAACAGTAAGAATTCGGTTGGGGAAAATATAAGTCGTAACTTGAATAGCGGCAATGTATTTAAGTCCAAGAAGCAAGAAAAAGAAATAACTAACTTTAAATAAGTACAAATACTATATTCTGAACACAGCTGTTAAATAAAGTTCTTTTGCCAAATATGTATATAATTTAAAATTGTGGCTTCTATTGCAATCAGAATTGGATCTGTATCGACTCCAAGGATATGAAATTAACTCGATATGCGTATGGCTTACGAGAATTTCAGTGTGTCCAGGCGAAACCGGAATCGGAACTGCTTTCTGAAATTCAGAATCTGAATTGGAAATCAGAGACTGATCTTATTTTTCATACAGCAACAAAAGGAACATATTTACTTTTACACAAATTCATTATCAGTATCATTAGAAATTTATCAAATTTGTCCTTTTTATTGGGATCAACTAGTATTACCTGATATATGTATGAGCATATCCGAATGGAAAGTCCTTCTTAATTTTTCAATATTTTTGATTGTATCATTATTTATTGAAACTCCAATTTATATATTTTTTTCTCGAAATAAGAATCTAATTTCGTTTCGGCTTGATACCCTGGAGCACTTGTATTTCATATTTTCAGTCTCCAGCTCTTGTAGTGTCTGAGATCGGTATTTTGATATAGACAGACAAACGATCAGTAATATATATACCTTACAAGGTCGAATCAGCGTTCTTCTGACTGTTGCTTACTAATGGATTCAGGGTATAAATAAATAAACTCATAAGTATTCGATGTTGTATATTTCCAAGTATGAAATGTCGTCTGTCAAAACCAAATTTTGTACAATGCTTCCATCCTTATGCCGTCTACTCATCCAAGTTCTACTTCTTTTATACGTCTACGAGTGTGTAAGTGTTTGTGCATCGATGCTTAAAATGATGTAACATTTTTATTAGAAATATAAACAGCAGAAGGAAAATAAACGCACACACACACACACACACACACACTCACCCACATCCTCTAAAATCGCTATATAAACCGCAATAAAGAAATAAAGGGCTGTAGAAAAGCAAGAGCAACAAGAAGAGTTGCATAAACATAAGCCTTGTGCTCGTCATTGTTGTTGCCGCCTTTGCCACTGTTTCAGTCGTCGCGACGCGTCGTTGCCAACGACAGCAACAAAAAGTACAAAGCATTTGCATTGCAAATGCAACATAATGCAAAGCAACAACAACAATGAATGTTGCAAGGAAAGAGGCAGCCATTTGCTGGCGCTTCCTGACAACAATGGGAATAGCAAAAGCAAAAGCAACAACAACAGCAACAAACAACAACAACAACAAATACATCAGCAAAGTATTTGCCATGACAAGTATTTAAGTTTTCTGTTTCTACATGCTCTCTGTGCTTTGTGTTGCATCAAATGCATGCAACACACAGTTTAGTTCTATCTACACACACAATAGCTTGCAATATTATAAAAAATCTATTAGATATTTATATATACAATAACAAAGCAAGTTTCCAGTATTCAAAAGTGTTTAGCTCGAGAAAATGTTTTGTAAAAATCTAAACGATTGGCAGCTAGAGGTAAAAAAAAAATGTAATTCGTTCCTTATTTTCTAAGTAATTGGATTTTTAAATTTCATGCTGATATTCAAACAAACTTATTTTTGCTTTTTAAAATGAAATAAATATTTGTAGTTCTGTAAACGGTGTATTTTGTACAACTTTATCACTGAAGAAGTGGAGTAAAGCTCAAGGCTAACACTAAAAGTTGAAAAGAACACTGAATAGCGTTGCTGTTGCATATTTTGTTGAACGACTTTAGTTCTCATTATGTGCATGCCACCGCATGCAGTTTATCAGGGTGCTCAACAAAGTGCGCGGCCCCAAGGGGCTGCAATGAACTTTTGATTTGAACACAGTGCAACGGTCTGTGGCAGCTTTGAAGCAGCTTTAATGATGTTGCGCTCTGGCGTTATTTAAAGGGTACCACGGAAAAGGATACTGAGCAGCACCCGCGTTAACTAAAAACCAGCGATGCCTTTTTTTGAGCACGAACAAAAAAAAGAAAAAATAAATGAATAAGTGTAGGGTGTTGTGTTGGGGCTTTGAAACTGCATGAATTAATGCAACAGCACGGACGCAAGGATGCAGCAACAGCAGGACTGACAGGCAACATACAGAAATGGTAACATCAAAAGCTACGTCGCCATCACCAACGTCGTCGAGTGTTCCAATTAAGCTCAACACGTCAAACAACAACAGCAGCAGCAGCAACGACTTCGCCGTCGGACGTTGAATATCAGACATCAAGTATACGTCATGATGGCTGTGGTTCAAATGCTGTGTGATATTGTGATGTGGAGTGGAGTGGCTTGGTCGCTTCTAACGATATACTCGTTAGTCACGCGGTTAAATTTCATATGGCAATGCCCCGCAACCATCATTCAGTCTTAAAGTTGATTCAGTTCACCCAGCTACAGTTTTTGTTTTTTTATCCTTGTTCCTCGTCTATGTAGCAAGTGTGTGGCATGTTTTGATGGCTTGTAACTGCTCATGCATATTCATGCAAAAACAGCAGCAGAGCAACCCAACCGCGCAGCAGCTGCCAGTTACTGCCACAGCCACTGGCATTGGCATTGTCATTGTCATTGGGCGACTGCAAATCAACGCACACTCAAAGACACTTGCCAGCTCGGAGCAGTCAGCTCACTCAGTTCAATAGTCTAGCAACCTTGCCGTTATCCAACCATTCGGATTTAGGCCATACACTCTAAAGCATTTGATCTACAATTTGGAGAGTCAACACATCCATTTGTTCATTTTCAACTTTGAGCCAATTTCGAAATTTACGAAAAAGGAAACGCAAAAATGTATTGAGCATTTTTGACAAGTTTCAAAAATTTAGAAAATTAAATCTGCGTTTTTCTTAAATTGTTTTGTATGTGCCCAAAATACTCGGAATACGAAATTAAAATCACTTTTTTTGAAAAATTTGAGCTGCTTGTTGACTTAGGCCATGTTCTAGAATTTGGAAAAGTAGCATAAAAACCCTGACAACCAATAAATGAACGAAGCATATTTCAGAAATATGCTTCCAAAATATCATGGTTATTTTCACTTCATCAAAATATTTTCTTATTTTATGTAAGAAGAAAAGCAAACATTTGTTATACGAATTTAAGAATTACATTTTTAATGAAAATAACTTTTAGCAACATCTGTGTTTTTCTCAAATTTGTTTGTAACTGATTAAAATACGCTATATGAGCTTACTTGGTATTTAGAAATTAATATCATTAATTATTATAATTAATTCTAGAAAAATTCAAGCTGCTTTTCAAACCAAAAGCGTAATAATATTATTTATAATGCGTTAATTATGTATACAAATTTTTCACAAAGTTGAAAAATCGCTGCGTAATTCGACTGAAAATGTTTTTGGTGAATGTTTGCAAAGTAGCAGCTTCTTGTTTCATCATGCTTATTTATGTTTTAAGAGTTGCTTTTCTCAATAATAAGAAAAATTACAAAATTACATGTGAAAATGTTGCAGCCAAGCATGGCCTGCTGCAAAATACTCTAAGATAATCGTCAAGTAGGGATTTCAAAGCACTAAGTTGTTAAACACTTAAGCCAACAACTACTTTCGTAAAGTGCAGCGGAAAAGAATATTCGTACTCTTCAGTTCATATATCCGCACGCAATGGCCAATCGTTAGGATTTCTTGTATTCTGCAAGCAGCATATGTGATTATTATATCGAGCTTACATTGCAGCTTTCAGTTTTTACAAAGTCTGTCGAAAACTATGCAATCCTTCCTCCTAGATCCACTTCCGCCTTCACCCAGTGAAAGGGAGCGCGAGTGAAAGCTTGAACAGTTGTTCGGAAACAACTGCTAACCAGCAGCAACACAAGCCAAAAAGTGCAGCCAACTGCGCTGTTCCATAGCAATCGACGCCCAAAACTATGCAATGCTCATTTGGCAAACTTTTAAAACGACGAAGAGGAGTTGAAAGATAAAGCGTCAGTCGTTGCGCGCTCAATGCTTGACTTGAACAAATTTAATTCAGCAAGTTATGACAAAGTTTTGTTAAAGTTTTCACGCTCCCGCATGTCCAACTGTCAACTAACTGGACCCCTCCACCATCCCTCTTGCAGTCCCCTCCTCTGCATGGCTCAGGCGCTGAGCCGTTTGTGATACGCTGCTTAGCTATTGAGGATTTGCCAAGCCGTTTTCATGTTTGAATATTTGCAAATGCGCTTGCTTTTCATGCACAGATTTAAGAAATAAAAAAATGAAAGCCTTTTTGTTGTAATGTAAATGTGGAGGACACACATACACAAACTCACATACACAAACTCACACACACACACGCACCCACACACACACCCGAGCCGCTCACATTTCAAATGTGGAGAAGATCAGAGTTTGGGGGACACAAAATGCCTTAAAAGCTTCCGCCTTGCTTTACATGTCGGCTTAGACGTTGCTCCCCTCCCCCTCACCCCTCCCCAGGCTTGCAGACATGACACCAGACAATCAATAACCATTGACAAGCCACAAACAACAACAGGAGCATTAGTTGCCCAAATCCGCCAACCCTCAAAGTATGCAAGGATTTTTTATAGCTTTTTCAGACTGCAAATCGACGTCGACGATTTCGATTTCGACTTCGATTTTGCTGTTTTATATGATTTGATTACGTTTTTGATTTCGCCCGTTGCACTGTTCAATTGTCAATGGAAATACAATATTCTGCAAGCAAATATATATTACAATATATATATATATACATTTATTTTTTTTTTGTTTGCTGATCCCAGACAGAGTGACAACCAAGTCGTTTCCATCATAATAATATGAATATTTGTGGCTGCCTCTTGAATTGCCCTAATGCAGCGATGGCTTTATGTGGATGACGATAGACATAGAATACCATTTACATTTTATAGCACTTTAACAGTAATCGAAATTTGCCAGACGGCAAACAAAATATGAAACTGCATAAAGCAGCAGCAAATCGTTAAACAGTTAACATATAAATACAATTTGTTTCACGTACAAAAAAAATAAAATTACGAACACCGGACTAAAATTTCGATGTTGGTGGTTCAATTCCGGTAGAATAGGGTAAGTAATCTTCGTCGTTATTTCCTGTTTATTATTGATTACCATTGCAATACTATCAAATAATAATGTAAAATTGGTCAACAATTTGTTGCATGGATTACAGATATTTATTTGTACACATTATATATTTGCAGAGGTGTTGCACTAATCTTACAAACTGATATTATTAAGCTATTATATGGTAAAAAATTAATGCACATAAGTCCAAACATCACTTTTTCTTCTTTTTCGAAGCTTAAACTTCAAACATTGCATATTAAAGCCAAACATACCCCTATTGATGGGGTTTCGAATTGTTGAATGGCTCGAATGCCTGCAACCCGCATGTCAATCACTGAGATTGGAGTCCAAATTCCGAAGTCGCTTGATATCGCAGCGGCTTCTATTGATAATGGGGTATATGACGCGGGTCCTTCGGTTTGCTGAAGCTGAAGCGGGAGCTGGAGGTGGATGCTAAGCAGC
This sequence comes from Drosophila nr. perissopoda 5 BK-2023a, assembly GCA_035044105.1. Taxonomy (NCBI): domain Eukaryota; kingdom Metazoa; phylum Arthropoda; class Insecta; order Diptera; family Drosophilidae; genus Drosophila; species Drosophila nr. perissopoda 5 BK-2023a. The sequence goes on from JAWNMK010000122.1 coordinate 5,493,054, forward strand.
TGCACGTGACTGCCAAAGTGATTGCCGCTAAGCCCCGCACTCTACCCAATCCGGAATCTGATATCAACCCCCCGCAACGCAACCCAACCCCAACTTAAGCCACAAACTTGTGTCTCTGTGGGCGTTTTGTCTGCGTTCAGCGTGTGTTTTATCTTTATGGCTCAAATCACACACGATACAGATACAGAGACACAGCAGCGAATTGCCCACTCCAGGTGCAATTATAGCACATTCTAAGTTGTCTTATTAGATTTGAAGTGTTTTGTGTTTTAGTGTGTTTAGCTGGCATGCAATGCCAATCGCTTTTTATGGGCCCAAAAGGTGTCGCAGATTAACTAAGTTAATTAAGCCTGTGAGCGTTGGTCAGCCCAACCCAACCCCAACTTGCCACTTCAATTGTCTGACTATAATTGCCTGCAACACGAGCTTTGTATCTGAAACCTTTACTAACTGCTAACCCAACTCAGCAGGCGAAGTCCTTCCTGCTTGACTTTTAAGTGGATAATGCATTTCCTCTACTCAAGAAGCAACACAAATAAAAAACGCACAGCAAGAAACTAACAGATAAAAACTAACTCTGTGCACAGGCGACAAAGTTTGACTCTTCAATTTGACGATAAATACTTTTATGCGAATAAATACCACAACTCATATTTTACTTTAAATTCTTCTTATTTTAAAGTGATAATATATTTTAAAAAATTAATTGCGTCATTATATATATTAAAATATCTAATGTTGTAGAAATGTTTAATTTTTATTCTTATTTATATTTATTATATTTATTTATATTTTTTTTTAAATTAAGGTTTTCTGTATTAAATTATTTTAAATGGTTTTAGTAAATGTGTCTGTTCGCGTATACATATTAGTTGCATAAAATAACAAGGTAAACATTTATTGAATTTATTGTATTTAATTAGAATTTGCAAAATTCGATTTTTTGTGTAGCATTCTTAGAGATATAATATTGAATGAATCATCTCTTTTCGACCTTTTAAAAATCAAAAAAAATTGTGCTCCTTTTCCGATATAAAAATAATGCTTATTTAGTATGACCTGTATATAATTTAGAGCCATTAGATTATGGTTTTCTACAAATATACTCTATAAAAATATCAGCATATACAAATGCACTCTTTCGTATCGATGCAGCTACTTTCAGAGTAGTTTGTTTCAACAATTTGGTTTGGATTAAGGCGATTCTGAGCCAGATGAGCCCCTAAACGTATAAGAAGTCAAACTACTTGTGACTCCTTCTGTCGCCTATACTTTAGATGTAGCTTGCCTCGTTGCACACGCAATGTGCACAACAACAACAGCAAGAACAGCCACAACAACATCAACAACAACGGACAATACTTCATTCGTTGTCATTAGAAGAGAGCATTGGAGCGCAGCTCTCGCTCACTCTCTTTCTCTCTCCCTCTCTCTCTCTCTCTCTCTCTTGTAGCGTCTGGCAGAATGAGCCGTTAGGTATGCTCTATAAAGTTGTACTTAAAATGCCACAGCATGCGAACGCTGCGAGCACCCGCCCACTCATGTGCCACGCCCAGCCTCGCACAATGAAACACTTTGCAATCAGTTACTATTTCTTTTCTCGTTTTTTTCCCATTTTTTTTTTTTTACCAAAGTTTGGCTTCAGTTCTTCTGTTTACTTTGCTTTTCACTTGACTTATAAGCTGCCATTTATTGTTGAGAGCTGGTGAGATGAGAGTGAGAAGTGGCCTGCATCGACTGCCACGCCCACTCAACGTTTGCAATTTCGCACGTAATACGTGAGGTAATTTTAAATTGTTTTAGGCAACTTTTTGTATCACATTTACTCAACAGCAGTTTCACAGCAGTCAGCCTCTCCTTTTGCTTTTGCCTTCGCACTTTGCCTTTTACTTTAGCAGCTCGTCTGTCGACTTTGACAATTCTTCGTTTCTTTCCTTCTCTAACATTTATATGTATGTATTTATATCTATCTCTTCGTATATTAAGCGCAGCTGGCAGCACACACAAGCACAGACGCACCCACCTACAAAGAGCAGCGATAGAAGCAGAAGCAGAACTACAAAGGGGATAGACAAATGCACACAGACAGACAGAGCGAGAGACAAAAAGAGACAGCTGTTGATGGTTGCTGCAGTCAACACTCTCTGCACTCGCCTCTCTCCCATCATCTCTTTCGTCACTGCCGCTGGCAGCGTCTTCGTCGTCGCTGCTGTTTCATCAGCTTGAAAATTAGTTGCTACTTATGTGCTTCACTTAGTTTTTCTTAAGTAGCACGGATCAAGTAATATGTATGAATGTATGTATGTGATTGTGTGTGTGTCCCGCTATCAGGTGTGTGCGTGCATTTGTGTGTGTGTGCAGGTGTGTGTTTGTGTTCTACTTAAAACTTGCACTGACTCTGCTGGGATTATTTTATCTTCTTTAGCTGCACATTTTCTACTTAACAGAGTCTGTCAACCTGATTGCATGTCAGCACTATCTACCTATCTCTCTCTCTCTTTATCTTTATCTCGGATTTGCGGCTACATGCAGTCAAGTTGACAGTAAGCAACTGTTTTTCGTACTAAGGGATAAAACCTACAACTTGCCATTTCAAGCCATTGTCTTCTTTTTATACGTTTCCAAAAAGAAACAGATATTTTTATATATACATTCTGAATCAGAACGCCAAGCTGAGTCGAGTCAACCTGTTCTGTGCTAATTAGTTCCGTAACTTTGAAACTTTAAATAAATTCGTCCCTTTTCTGGCAAGGATAAGACAAATGTTGCAGGCAAAGCATTCATAGCATTTAGCAAATAACACAATGCAATATAACATACACAGTTACATCTCGCGCTTTATGTAATCGCTCTCAATGACACTAGAGATCGATAACAACTGTTTACAGTAATTAACATAAGCTTAACATGAGCTTGCAATAATAAAAATAAAATAGAGACGGATTTGTGCTAAATCTTATCTGCTGGAGGAATGCTAGTGCCAACGAAATATGTTCGAAATATTTACACTTTGTTGGGTTCACATTCGCCAAATAGCTCAAATATACTTATACAATGATATAAAATGTATGTGTATATCTTAATAAGATTTTTCTCACGCACCTCACAAAATTCGAGTCTCAATTCAATCCCCACTCGTCCATATCGTTTGCCTTTATTATGCAATTATGCAAACTATGCGAAATGCAATGCCAGGCAAACAAATCAAAACCAAACAAAAGCAAACAAACGTGACAAGCAGCAGAGGAGCCGCCCAATTAGACAATCGCCTCCCTTGTCCCAAAGCCATGGGCTGTGCGATTTTGATGTCATTTGTTTTGGGGCACGTCACACTTTCTGCCGTTTATTGAATTACACATGCACAAACAAGCTTTCTCTCTGCCTCGGTCTCTTCTCTCAGGTTTATCAAGTATACGCCTCTTGTAATGCAACAGCATTTTCAATTTAATTTAGCTCGCGGTTTTTCGGTGCTTTCCCTACGCTCTTATACTCTGATATCGAAGGTAAATGAGTACTACTTAAGTTAGATTAATTGGAATCTTGATCATTTTGAATAACATTGATGCCAGAGTATTTCGTAGTCAACTACGCCCGATTGCAACGTTCTCAGTTGTCTCCTTTGCTCCTTTGTTGGACTCAAATGAATTTGCATTATTTCCATTGCAAAAGGACTTTGTTTATTTGCATTAAATAATGCCACATGTATACCACGGCCCAACTTAATCTAATTATGAGTGTATGAGTGTGTGTGTGTGTATGTGGGGCTAGTGTGCATCACTAATTACATTAGCTAATGAATTGAAATATTCAATTTGAAATGACGGCGGCCTTTTATTGTTGTGCACGGTTGTAACTAATTCCAATTGACACAAAATAGTTTTTAAGTACAACACACAGTTATATTGACGGAGAATATTAATGGATTTATTTGCATCATTTTGTGGCATTTCAATCAAATAATCGTTTAATTATAATGAGCTGTGTGTTGGTCAATCAATTTAAGCTAATAGTGTCAGTTATTTAAGCATTTCATTTCATGAAATATGTCCCAGATTTAAGCGTACGGCTTGTTACCAGTTCAGCAAAAGCATTTGCGTTTTTAGCGCTTAACGACTCAATTGAGTTGATTCCCACAACCGATCACTTTACAACGCCACAACAACCCGCTCACACATACACTTACTCACCCACACCCATGCACTTATATGTATATGTGACAACTTAAAGAGCACTCAATTTTGATTCAGGTCAAGCGAGGCATTCGCCATGGCCACAATCTCAGCCATTCATTTAATGACTACGGTCAACAATACGTCAAGGATATGTTTGTTCGGATGTTCGCTGGTTCGTTTGGTCGTGTGCTCACTGTACTCCTCTCTCACTCTGACTCATGGCTGAGGTCGTGGCTTAGCGGCATTCAAAAGCACTTAACTCGTTAGCGGTTAACGCTATATTGGTAAGCCAACAGACACGCGGCGTACAATAATTAAACAACACACGACTCACATGACTTGTCAACAGCACACACATACACAAATGGCGAAGCGACTCAGGTGTCCTTGCCACAGGCAGCAGACGCCCTATGGCAAGTGATTGATTGAATGATGATTAAATGGTGGCTACCACAAATCTTGGCCATTCCCCGTGAGCACAGATTGCCCAGCCATTTGTTACGATTCGGCCAACTCGTAGTTTCAATTAAGCGAAATTAATGCGATTAACTAAAGCGCCGACTAATTACAAATTTCTCCCATTGTCTGCAAGCATTTCATTAACGGACGAACAAAATTCCTGCCTACAACATAACAAAGCAAAGACTAAATTGGATTAGAAAATAGTTTTTTAATATGGTGCAATTTAAGGTGGAATAAAGAAAAATGTGTGTATGATAAAATAAAAGATATATCGCCAAAAATCTTAAGAAAATTTCTTACAATTTTAATTTAAATTTACTATTCAATTTTATTTGTAATAGGATTTGTTATTTTTCTGTGGTGACTGATACAAGACGACATTAAATAAATAATTCAACAATTATAAGTTGCGAATTAAACACACTTTACATTTCCTTAGGTGATACGACAGCTCCTGGCCCAGACTGAATATAGAGTAAACGACGAGCACAATGCTGAAAATTTAGTTAGGTGCTCTTTTTTATAGCCACAATTTTGTGTTAAATGAGTTGAGCGCTCACAGCTAATATACTGCGTCTGCTGGTGCCGCTGTCTAATGGGATATTAATCCCGGCCGGGATTGCCGGGGAGCAGAAAACTTGCCAGCCAATAGCACACATGACTCAACACACGAAATACTTGGGGCATAGCGATAAGGCTGGGCTGAGGAGCACGGGCCAGAGCGAGGCCGAGGCAAGGACGACGTCACTGGCTATGCCGAAATAAAAATAACAAATATCCTCAGTTAATTGAAATTCCTTAACTTTCTCAATTAAACTTTCCTGCAATGCTTTCAACTTGGCCTCGCAGTCGCCAGTCGCAGCTGGGGCAAATAAAAAACACCAAAAAAAAAAAGAAAATAAACACGAAACACACTCACCAAGTTTTGCTCAATCTATATCTATGTATCTACTTTATATATATATGTATCTATTCCAGACTCATTCTGTACGTCCAACGTGGCGTATGAGCAACCGCTAAAAAAACCGTCGCTGAACGTGGCCAACCTGGGCGCGTTTTTTGTTGCAAGTTTATGAACTTAACAACGGCGCCAGTTTCTTTAAGCCTCCTTGAAGTATTTGCAGCCAGCGAACACCAGCAAGCAAAAATAGGAACAACAATAACAACAAGAGTGCCAAAGTCGAGGCGGCTCGACTATGAGATACCCATTACCGAAATCCCTATCCATCAGAAATCGTAATCGTAGATATTTAACTCGAAACGTGTTAATAAAATCAAATGTGTGATTACTCTAAAATTCAGAAATTGCTTGAGATTTATTGTGAAAATGTTATATTTTAATACAATCAGAAATAGATTTTATACAATCGATCTATTCAGCCCCTATTGAGCGTATAGCTGCTAATTCTTGCATGGATTCAAGATTTTTTGTCAACACGTTTCCCAATGAAATTGCAGCTTCTTTTGACGACACAGTGATATCCTCCTCATTGTCTCAAAATCGACTTCTTAGTCTGCTGTGTACTCTTAAGATCTCTAAGTTGCTTAAATACATTCTGATTATAACTGGCCTGTCTTAGACCAGTTCGATTGTCGGAGATGTCTTTCCTCGATTCTCAGTTATTGCCGTATAAATAAATAAATTATAATCGGCAGACTTACAGACATGGTTAGGTCGGTTCGTCATCATGTTTGTGCTTTTAAGTTTATAAATATTGATTATAAATATCTATTGAAATATGTCCGACTTGGTTATCCATGCACTAATGTACATATTAGTTATGAACATCTAAAAAATAGCATAGTAGTATAATCGGTTGACAGTGTCTTGCACATTATGAGTACACTATTGTGTATCCATATTGTATAATCGTATATATCTGCTATGTGTACCCAGTAGCTAATATGCCTCTTGTCCACTTCGAGTGCGCATATTTGAAAGAAGAAGAAATTGCAACAAATTCTGGATTCATCGTCTTCGTCTTCATCGCGTTAGTTTATTAAAAATGCAGAAAGCTGCCGTGCTAAGAACTCGCTGGCTGCTAAGAGTGGCTGCCTGACGACGTCTATGGCTCATTCTTATCAACTTTTGCCGTTCTTATAACTTGGCCGGCTCCAGTCCTCTGTGCGTGTATGTATATGTGTGTAAGTGTAAGTGTGTGTGTGTTTTTGTGTATGTGTGAGCCCTAAAGGACTTCGTTGGCTGCACGCGACAAGCAACACCAGCCAGACATACGGGCAACTTCTGCTAACAACAATAATTGTTAATAATGTTTATGAAAAGTTTCCCCTTCGCACTCGCACCCTCACCTCTCCCTTTTCCTCTTCTGCTGCCACTATTTCTATGGCTTGGCACATCTTTGCGTTTTGTTTAGTTGACTGTCTTATTTCCTTTTTGGCCTGTTACCGGTGGCAATTGCCGTTGTTGTTGTTGTTGTTGTTGTTGAGTTCTTTGTTGTTAGTTGGGCAATTGCCTTGAATGAAAAGCATTTTATATTTGTCTCGGCATCGGAACTGGGCACAGATGCAAGTCTACATGAGTCATGAACAGCGCAAGTCATTCGCTTAAGTTTAATAGTATTTGTTCTGTTCAGACTATGTGAGGATGTGCAAGTTTTGGTCAAGATTATATTATGTTATGTGGTTTAACTTATTAGAAGACATCTTTTTTTGACTTGAATTAATTATGTAATGGAAAGTTTGACTAATGGAAGCGATTAGTTCAGAAAACTGTCTGCTTGTTTCTATGGTCAATGTTTAAACAATTTTGATGGGCATGTCTGTATTTTTGGAGCAGGCAGTTTGTAATACTTACCCTTAATATCGCACATACGAATTATAAAGACTTGGCTTGTATAGATCACGTCTCGGCATATTATATCTATTTATTAAATAAGTTTTGATTAAGTATTCATTTATTTGTTGTCGACTAATATCAGTTGATACAGAAAAATACAAGCAGTCACCAATATATTGAAATTAAACTAAAAATAAATATTAATATTTAAATTATAAAATAGGAGCGAATTTTAAGATTTGTGAGGAAATTTATATACATTAGAAATTTATATATATTGGTGTAGCATTTTTAAAACTCAAGATAAAACTCAGAAAAAAACCAATGGATGCCATAAGTGCATGGAAAAATGATATTATCTTAACATTAGTTAATAATAATAGTTCTAATAATAGTAATAAAATTACCAAGTGAAACTATGGGGCCCTTGAGTTCATATAAAGCGAAGTATCACTTCTCAGCGGAGCCATCACCTTTGTCACAGCATTTGACACGGAAACACCTCAGCTGTGCGAGGGTGTCTTCGCACGCCTTATGGCTCATGGCTGGGATCCGGCGGAAATGCTCGCACAATGCCTGCCAGCTGGGTCGAGTTTCCGTCGAATAAACAGCTTCGCAGAGCAGCTTGCTGCGAGCAAGGAGCAAAGGAGCCACTCGAGAGCCAAAGACTGTTGCTTAAGTTGTGCGCCAAGTGTTCAATATATCAATCAAAGGTGTTGAAAATAAATGAAAAATGTGTCGAAAGTTTATCATTGCTGCCGAGGCACCCAATAACACTAACAACACGCAGCGACAGCAACAGCAACAACTACAGCAACAGCAACAACGACAACGACAACAAAAACGACAACGACAGCGGATTTTCCTTTGCAATTTTCCGAAAGCGCTTCCAAGCAAATGGGGCGTAAAAAAAAGTATCAAGCAGAGACGGCAAAGAAAACGACATGAAACTTTTTCCAAATCGATTAAGCTGTGACAACCTGCACGAAGCAGCGCCCTTCGCAAAGTGTTTAAGGTTATCGTTTGAAAAGTGAAAAGAATTTTACACCAAACTCACCCCCTCCCCAAAGGCCAACCACAAGAATTGTAAAGACGCTGACTTGGTAGTAGTAAAGGCCCTGAGCTGCGTTTTACCTATGCAGCGGAAACTATTTTCAAATCTGTCGAAAATTGTGCACTGGAAATAAGCCCCAGCACACAAATAAATGCACCGATGCGGTCCAGGCCAATTTGGCAGTCAAGTGTTTGGTCTTAGCTTCGAAAATCTGACCGGAAAAGTGAGAGCAGAACATGTTGTTCCCCAGATACTCTATCCTCAATGAAGAGGGTTTTTGTAGTAATTACGATTAAACTGAATATAATATATTTATATACAAATAATATTACAATTAATAATACAAGTAGCAGCCACTCCGATTGGACCTAACCCAGAAAAAATGGGGAAATGTTTATCTTTATTTTAATTGCGTTAAGTTCACAGTTTGTATCAAATGTTTAATAAAAATAACTGCGCGACTCAATGAAAGTGTATCACATTGCTTTAGCCGCTTTCACAACTCTTTTTGGCTAGTGTATCAAGAAGCGTTAAGCAACGGCAACTTATTGGCAAGAGTGTAGCACACATTTTGCTGACTGCGAGCCCCAATCTCGACCCAAAAGTGAGCTGCCAGCGTTCAATGCCTTTGGCCTAAGCGTCCCACTTCACTTAACTTTTTCTTTCTATTTTTTTTTCCTCTTTGAGGGGGGCAGGCATATGGAATTCTCCAGTATTTTGCTTTTGGTCAAGTATGATTGGAATTTTATATGGCGCAGGTTAGAAGGACTTCGACGATGATGGGGACGACGACGTCAAAATGGCCAACACGTCGCAGCAGGCAGAAGGCAGGCAGCAGGCAGGAGTCGAGTCGAGTTGAGTTGCGTCGGTTCAAGTGTTTGACTTTTAGTTGGTTGGGTTTGCGTTTCTGAGGGCTGCTTAAAAGCATTTTGCAGAGTATAGCAAATTGTTACTTGGTGAATGCTCGTATTGTTATTAATTTATGTATGGCGTAGTTCGATCAAATCAATAAACTAGTCACGTTTGAGCATCAAGCCGGAAACAATGCTAAAACCGGAAGCGCTCCGGTCTCGCTACAAACAAAAGCTCATTCGCAATTTGTTGGCGAGGGCATGCGAAAAGAATGCCTAATTTATGTGCGCTTATCAAAATGGCGCTAATTGAAAATTAGCCTGTTATCATGCAATTATCTATGGACTCGTCTCTACGCCGTTTCGCCCATGTGTGTGCTTCGCGCTGTGGCCAAATTCAATTTCCCCATCACATACATAGATAAGCGGCCAAATGAACCTAGCTGCTCGCTGGCGGAAGCACGAGCTACAGCTCCAGCTCCATCTCCATCTCCATCTCCATCTCCACCTCCAACTCCATCTGCAGCTTGAACTGCTCCCGTATTCTTGTAGGATATAAACGAGTATTTTGATTTGTGCACCATCCGATTCACAGATAAACGCAACACAAATTAAAACAGACAAAGAGAGTGAGGGGAGGGAGTTGCACCCCATGAGCATGACTCATGCATGAAAGGGAGCGGGGCACTGTACACTGTACAGTTAATTCACTGTAGTACGTTAAATTTATGGCCAAATAAACGCAAGTCTTTAGCAAACTCTCGTCGCCGGAGAAGCTGTGCGTGAATTGTGTGACAAAACGAGCATGTAAATACAAAAAGGGGTTGTTTTGCTGGGTTCCTAGAAACAAGGACATTGAAAATAATAAGAAGAAAAAAGAAAACAATTAGCTTAAAGGGGAGTAAATTTTAGAGCCAGTAATAAAATCGATTTGCAGATGGTAAGCGGGAATTAAACGAAACAATTTATTTATTGCACGTCAACATTCGCCACAGTTTTACAATATTTAAATAATCATTTATTTATTTATTTTATTTTATGCTTTTTATTTTTTAAGGTGCAAATATAAAATTATAAATTTCTGCTAAAGTCTCCATCCCTTATAAATAAAATAGATTGTTAATCATTTGTTTTATTTGTTTGATTTGCCTTATATTTAATTACCTATTAGTTATATGAAACTTACAATTTTCCCTAAAGATTCCCAATTCAATCACCTCGATATATTTAATAATTTTCTAATAATATCTTCAATAATTCCATACTTTTACACTTCCTGATATTTCCCCAAGTGCCCAGCTTAGGGAAGAAATGTTTTTCAGAATTCGAAAGCTAACTTTGAAAAATTGAGTGTGTCAAATATTTGCGTTTGTTTATGATTGTATAAGGCATTATAAGGAATCTAAAACAATTGACAAACTTGGATGGTTGTTTTGCCAGACGTTTTATTTATTTTTATTAGTTTTTTAATAATAATCCACTTGCTCAATACAAGAATTAACCATTATGGATTTTCACTTTGATACATTTGATTGAAAATCATTTCGTTCAGCCCCATTTTTAATTTGGATTAAAATATAGATTAAACCAACTTAAAAATAAACAGCAAACAAAAGGGACTTATGGAATGCGGCTTGGTTTTAAAAACCAAATTGTTCAAATAGATTAAGTTTCTTTATTTAACTTATGTATATATATACGAATATCATTGAAAAATTGTCGCCTTGAGCGAAATTCAAAACACAATGGAGTGGCTCAGGCGTAATATAAATTGAAAACAAGACATAAATTGGCATAACCCATGTACACATGCATGCATACATATGTAACGATATTAATTATTTTCTTTGAAACTTGCGTATTCGTGTGCAACATAATAAATTCGAATGAAAGCTTGATTCAGAATTTTGTTTATATTGTCACCGTACTATAAAATTCAACTGCAATGCAGTCGGTTCGAGATGAAAAGTTCTTCTGAACTCGTATTATATGCGTAAAATTTGTCATGCAACAAAAACTAATCAAATAAACAAAGGAACACAAACAGTCTACAGTGAGAGAAATGAATAGCAATTGCGAAATAAATGCCACAAACAATTGACAATAAACTACACTACATATGTAAAAGCGTGCTGACATACTTCTCCATAGGCATATATAACGAATGCATATATACACATGTACATAAACATATATATATATACATACATATGTATATATGCAGACACAAATAGAGCAGAGTTGTTTGCATGAGCTAGTGAAATAAATAAAATTAAGAGAGCCAAGCAGAAAATAAAGGAACAGAAATAAAGATAGAAAAGAAACAGCATCAGAGCAAATAATAAATAAACTACAGTTCATGTCATGTCAGCAACAAGAGGAGCAGCCAGTAAACTGCCAAAAATGAAATTGGGCAGAGGGCATGGCAAACAAGAGAAAACAAACGACACGAAATTAAAAGAAACGAAAACAAAAAAAAAACAAAAGAGTGAGTGAAACTGCGCCGAGTTCTACAGATGTGGGTAGTTAAGTTAATGAGTTCTTTAAGTCAGCTAATTTGTGCAGACTGACATAAATTGAAATATACCATAATTCCCACATTTAAGCACCAAACAACCGCATAATTTGAAAGTCTCCTTCGAATTACCGACTGATTTACTGACATGCAGCATTTCTGTAAAAACCTGGTGTATTAAGTTAGTATTAGCACTAAGCAGGCAATAATGTATTGGCTGATTAGTGGTATTAGATAAGCAGTTGTATTGTGTAGCATACAAACATATTATGCAGCATAATGTTGCATTAGAAGTAATCCACATATTTATAAACATATTATTATATCTTTGTCTTCAAGTTGATAGACCAAAAACTTATATTTACATTTGCAGTACCTCTGTCGTGTTATTATTAATGCTGCGAATTCCATTCGTGAACACCCCTATCATTTGCTGAACTGCAATGATTCTACTTGATCTTAGAGCCTCTAGTTCACTTGGGATGCATGCCCTGAACTGAGAGAGTCTGCTTTTTGCCGGGCAATCTTCCAGAATGTCATCTTCCAGGCAAGTCCTCCACAACTTTTAACTTGTGTAGGTGCTTGTGCATCCGACAATGCCACATCAGAAAATTTTGAATTACTCCAAGCTTTCAATTGTAGGTTGCATGCCACATCTGGCTAGTAATCTTTTGCCATTTCTGGCTCCATGAGAAGGAACTCGACACATTGCCATACCATCTGTAAGACAACCTTGATAGCAGCTTGTCATAAAATGTCTTTATGAGTTTACCCTCTTTCCAGATTGCAGAAAGTGCACCTCTCTATGGCGTATATTTCCACACTCTTTCTAGTTACTAATCTCTGTTTATCGGATCTAAATTTGGCTACTGCCTCATGCTGTGGATGTCGCGATAACATGTGAGACTCACAGATGTTCTCCTAAACGCTATATAGCTCTTACAGTCTCTGATCCTTTTGTTTATACTGAATGGTATTTTAGGCAAGCCGCAGATAACGTAAGCTTGCAGAACTCAGTCCACTTGCTAACACCTAAATTAAAAAATTGATAACCTTGTGATATATTTTTCAGATGTTGACCATTTTTTGGCCCAAATCTTAGCCACCCGTAAACTTACATCATAGAATTCAATATTCTCACTTTTTTAAACTACCGGTTACCGAAAAAATCCAATACTATAAGAAGTTTGAAATAATTTCGAGATCTTTACCGAAACTCTTACACTTTTCGGAATCGAAGCCTAAAATCGTTTTGGTTTGACAATCTGATCGATTCACTAAAAACAGCAATGGAATGTCAGACATAAATTTGTACATCATCTGAACACAGGGATTTCTAGCCAATAAACTGCAGGGTTGGTGCTTATCCTTCTTCTCGCTGCCAGCAATAAACTAATCGGCAATGCAGGCAGTTCGCTGGGTTATCACTGACTACAAAACGTGGCACATTGAAATTCATTGAAATTCATAACTGGCCTGCGCTGCGGGGCAGTCTGGTAGTGTCCCAGTCACAGTACCCGTCGCAGGCTCAGTACCTGTCAGCCCAACGTTTTTAGTCTCCACTTTGACTCCTATAATCCGGAATGGGCCCACGGGCCGTGTTTCATCAAACTCAAAAATGTCTGACAATCGCCGTTTGGCTTTGGCACGTGCAACGCGAATTGGAGCCGGAGTGGGAGTGCGACTGGGAATGAGAAGGGGATTGGGATTGGGAATTGCGGACTGGACGACGACCCTCGGTGCAATCGCATATATTCATATACATATATGCGAATAACATGGAGGTAGTGCTCTGTTGTTGCAATATTGGTAAAAGCCGTCGATGATGACACGACTTCAACGTGCGAGCAGCTCCAACTCAATTATCAAACTTTGGATGCCAATTCCAGTTCAGCTCCACCGTTCATCATTTCGGCTGTTCACTCATCCAGCCCCCCGGCAACTCACACGTGCTGGCATATTTTTGGCATAAAAGTAAACCGTATCGGTAGTCTGGACTCCGCGGGTTGGAGTCGGGATTTGGGATACGGGACTCCGCACAAACGGCAAACGGAAATGGATTTTTGATTGAGTGCGCAATAAAATGTGAAATGCATTTTACAGCTCAAAAACAGACAACAACAAACGGACACAAATATTGCGCAGCATCCACCGAAACTTGAGTTGAGTCGAGTAGCCCCAAATGCGCATACATAAATATACAGACTCCTATTTATTTTATACTTTTTTTTGTTGCCGTTGTCCGAAATTGTTGCAATTGAAATGAAACTGGCTGTGTGGCATTATTGCAAATTGAGCGGCGAACCATAGCGTTTGCCCTTTTATCCCACTCCTTCTGAGTCCCATCGCTGAAACCATTTTAATTCAAAGTTGCGATTTATTTGCTTTTGCCTCCATATTGATGCCGCCTTCATGAAAGTCAATTTATTTCATTATAAAGTGCATAGGTTTTTGGATCACATCTCTCGCTTTGCTCTCTGCTTTTTTCTCCATCATTCCCTTTTTTATGGCGCATATTTGGCCAAATTTATTGGCCCATGGCTAACAAATTGCGAACACAATGTCGAAAAATTATAGCCTCGACGTCGTCGTCAACGTCATCGTGAATGCAGTAAAAAAATACAAATAAAAAACAAGAGAGAACGTTGCAGTTGCGGGTGTAACCGACTGCGAAATACTCTGATACTATAAGTAATACTAGCTGATAACAGGTAGCAAGAAACACTTTAGGTGTAGCAAGGCTTTTACAAAATTGCAGTTGATATGGGCTTATGTGAATTTTGAGGCGGGCATGGGCGTGGCTGAAGAGAATGTTGGAGACGATCTTAGTAATCGTCTTCCAAGTTTGCTAACTGCAGTTCTTAAATATAGATATAGACTTTTATTGTTTTTGGGGCGGGCTTGGGAGTTACCCGATAGATTACATTTTTATATAGCTATATAACTCAAAACACTGAGGAAGACATAGGCAGGTGGGCATGGCATATGCCGATCTTTGAAGGACATCACCAACAACTTGCCAACCAAATTGGCAGGCTGTAGCTTTAAATTTGTGGAGATTTGTAGCTTTATCGATTTGCCATTATCGTTAAATCTCTGTCTGCAGACGGATAGATAGCATGACGGACATTGCACAAAACCAATATACCATAGTACCTTCGATTTCAAAGTATTATAATCAAGTAAGAACGGTTGGGCACGCCGAAGATTACATACCCTTGTAGAACGGAGTTATTATTTGTATTTCATTACATTTTAATATATATTAAAATAACTTCAAAAATTTAAAAAAGTGGTTTAAAAAAAATGTAATAGAATAAAGTCCAAATAAATCTGGGTGTACTAAAATTTAAAGCAGCCCAACCTATTTGGCACAGATTGGGGAGACTTAGAAAAAACTTAATCAGACCAAAACATGTAAAATGTTTATAGGTAATAAAGATGAGATATATGTCTATTTGTTCTTCAGTTCATATAAGAAAATACAAATTGGGTTAGACGGGCAAGGCAATATCGATTCGCTTCTACTTCAAACCTTATGATAATTATAGCACTCTCTACAAGAGAGAGAAAGGGTGTAGTCGAGCCCGACTAGGTCATACCCTGTAACAAGCTCTAACATATATTCGTAGTTCCCAATACACACTCACAAACAAAGGCACAAGCTTTCCACCAAGCTTAAACCTTGAACAAGTTTATGATCAACCTCAAATGGGTGCAACACATTTTGTAAGAGAAATCTACAAGTGTAAATTGAATACATTTATAATATGATATAGGAGATACAGGATACAGCACGCTGGGCAATAGATAATAAAAAAGATATAGGTTTCTGATAGGTTTATTAAAAACCATTAGTTTATCGAGAGCTGATTGAACACTCTAAGAGATGCAAATATATACACATATATATAAAAGGAAGCGTTCATATAAATATGCTGGCATAAAAGTAAATCAACAACCGGCTGAGTAGGAGGATGGATAAATAACGCTTTTGGTATTCAGTCAATCGCATTCACAATCGTTGCCAATTTCAATATGTATTTCCCTATGGCCAAATTGTGCTGCCAACTACTTGCTCAGAACATGCGTCTGCCACAGCTATCGATGGCTGTGGCTGACTTCCAAAATTTAGTCTAGACGCTATTTAATGACAAACGCAAACCACAAAAGACGGCGTCTGGAATTGTGGCAAGTCAGTCAGCGCCAAGTCAAATGGAAATGTCCTCCAGAGTCGAGTCGTGTCGAGTCAGTCGTGTCCTATCCTGTCTTTGTCCTGGCCTCTGACTTGGCCTCTGTGCTGCTGTGCTATGCTGACAGAGAATGCAAAATAAATACACTCAACTTTAAATAAAACTCATCGATGACTGTGGATTCTGCCTGGGCTAATTCCTATTGACTAACGCATTGGGCAAATTTTCCAGCTGCGCAAATTTCCCATTGAATGGCCAACAACGAGAGATGATTCCGCATTCATAAAATGCATGCAAAATTGAATAATCAAATGCTTGAAGTGAGCAACAAAGAATTGGCGCATCATCATTAGTTATGCGGACGGTTCTCAGACCTCAACAATAAAACCAAATCAATAACGCTGATGTTTAACTTTTACAGTCAAAATTTGCATAGCAGATAAGCGACTGTCTTACTATTCAAAAGTTAATATGCAAAAGAGCTGGCAAAAAAGAGAATTTCAGCTGGATTCCAACAACCAGTGAAATTTCTTGATTTGCAAACTATTTTTTTGCTATAAAATGGAAATGGCTGACCAGAAGCAGATTTAGTATTAATTTTGAAACGAACATGAAGCGGTCTTTCAGTCTTCTGTGTGGAGGTGCGTTTAACAAAGTTTTCTTTTTATATTATTTGGGAACCCCGGCAAATTGGGAGTTTGTACAAAAGCGCATATTTTGTGAAAACCATAAAACAAATACTCAAATAGTGGATAGAAAAAGATTTTAATCAAATTACAATTCATAAAACTATCAGCAGAACTTTATAACTAGATAACTTTAAAAGGTAGATTATTTGAAAAACAATCTGGAATATCTCAACCATCAGCAGTTTAAATGTAAATAAACAAAATCCATCAAATTACTAAGAAGGTCTTCGACTTTCTAGGGGGGGCAAGGCCTATGTTAGTTAGTTCTTTTCCGCGAGTTACCCATGAATGTGTTTGCCAGAACTATCCGCATAATTCCACGAAATGTATCCCAGGGCGTTTTCGCGAAATTCCAAAACCAACAAACGCCACAAAACCCATCGTCGCGTCGAGCTGCAGAAAATTTGAGCCGCTTTCAAGGGATCGGCGCTAAGTTGGAAACCTTAATTGAGGCTTAAGACTGGACACAGCCGGCGGTGCTTTGGGTATACCAGTTTGGGTACGGTTACGGTACCCAATGTCCCAGTCATAAAACCATAAATAAATAGTGGAAATACCCAGTCAGATGATAAGGAAGAAAGTAAAACCCAAATGAAAAATCTGAAAAACATTTTTATGACCCACACGCGCGGTCTAACACGCACTAATGAGATGAGCTACCTGCTCGGGTCCAGAAATTTCGATGGGTGGCTGCCTGCTTGCTATATAAGGATGGGCTGTACTGGTCCTGGCATTAAACGCACACGGATCGCTGAAACGTGAATAAGCGTGCATCAAAATGAGCAGTCAGAGTCTGAGCACCAAAGCGGAAAGGAAGCAACGGAAGCTGCTCAACAAACAATTAAAAGCAAAGAAACAGCAGCAGGATAAAATTAAGAGGCATCCAAAGAAGCGAATAAGGAAGTCCTCGGGCAACATTAGCATTCACTATCAGCTATTTTTATACCGTCAGGAGATGCGACGGGCCAGAACGGACTTCTCCTATCTGCGGCTTTCCCGGGCCAAGATCATGTTGACGGCTGAGCTGATAGCCAAAAATATGGGCAGATGGAGTGAGCTGTGCACCGTGGATGATCTCAAGATGCTCAGTCGCGAGGTGCAGTTCAAAAAGCGGCTCTGCACCCAGGTGGAGCGCCTGGAACAATTCCAGGAGCTCGGCCTCACCGATGTGGTGCTCAATGGCAAAAAGACGGCGCTGTAGAGCGCCATGATTTTTGATTTCATTTGGTTTTTAGGCTAGGGCTGGGCATTAGCTTAAGTTTACTTTTATCGATTTAAGTGTAATATTTTATAAAATAAAATATGACATTAGCATTGACTTGAATTGCGTCTGAACCACCTTTTAGCTGTCCTACTCTGCAGCACGCTCTGTGCCAGCCAAAAGTTGGCCCACAACCAGAATCGGAACCAGCCCAAACCCAATGACAGTGAGGAGGCACACAGGTTGGAGGCCCTGCTGAAATACTCACGGAGACTCACAACTCCGAAGCCCGATACCACCTCCACAGCGAAGGCCAAGACCGGCTTGGCCAGCGACGATGATGAGTATAATTTTCTAACTGATCGACTGCCCCATTTGACAGACGATGAGTTCAACAGTTTGAGTCACGATGCCAATCCGTTGCACTTCCTCAAGCGGCTGGCAGATGAAAATGAAGCCAATGCTGCCCCGGTCAAAACTCTGACAGAACCAGTTATTACTGAGGCAGGCCAATATGAACCGCAAACGGAATCAACCCAGGCGCAGGTAGCTAACACTGAAAATCGATAGAATTACCATAGTCACATTTAAGACTAAAACATCTGAAAACAAGTAATTCGCTACTTGATTATGGTCAACGTTATGGATATTTCTCACTTTCTTTATCCATACTATCAGCGGTGAGCGTTGGACTTTCAATTGATTTAAATTTCATTTTCCAAATTAGTTTGAAATTCATTTGTTATTCAAATGTTTCGCTTATCTTTTACTTTCTCCATTTGAACCATTTTGAAAATATAAACTTAAAAAATAAATCAGGTTTTTGTGTTTAAGAGAAGATCAAAATATAAGTAAATTATTCAAAATTAAAAAAGATAATAATCTCTCTTTTAAAAATACACAATATTAATTTTATTTATTTTTTTTAATTAATTCTTAAGCAAATGTTTTATATTACAAGCAATTTATCTTAGTATTTTCCGGCTATTTTCATTATTATTGAATTCATTTCCCATATTAAGCAAAGCAATTCTGAATCCGTTGCTGGCACACCTATTTACATCACCATACCCATCTACATCAATACATCTGGCACATTGCCGATCAGCTTGACCATTGGTGATCAGGAGCAGCTGCAGCGGGTGAAGAACAGTTCCTCCCACAAGAATCAGCAAACCTCCAAGCCGCCCAACACGTACTTGAATCGCCTGCTGGCGCAGATTGAACCACCCAGGAGGCGCGTTACGAATCGTCATCGCAGCCAGAGCCGTAGGAAGATCCAATTGCTTCGGGACTTCAATATCGCCCAGCTCGATGAATAGGCGGCATCTTTGGATAAGGCTAAATAGTAAAAAAGCTGACAATTTTTCTAGCAAATTGCATGTATTTTCAAATTTTACAGCTAACAATAAATAGTGAAAATAAATAGTTGAGGTTCTCGTTGGGCATTTCTAAACTGCATTGCTGGCTACAGCTGCTTCCGCCGGCTTGAGAATATTCTCCATTGAAATTGGAATTGGCAATGGAGCTGAAACTGAGCCTGAAGTCTCCTCCGGTAGTTTCTCGGCCGTCTCTGGTTTCTTATCGTCTTCGGTAGCCACGGCTGCAGCGGGGGCAGCTGGCGGCGTTTCCTCCTCATCTTCCTCGGCGGCATCAATAACCTGCTCGATAGTCTGCTGTATAAAGTGCTCGAACAGCTGGAAATACTGCAGCGCATTGTTGGCCACCTGTTCCGTGGGCAGTCCAGCGGTGACCTTCTTAAGTGCGTCGCGTATAAGGACGAGCACTGGCTTACGGGTCGTTGTCCCTGCGGCGGCGGTGGGAATTGTGGTGGAGCTTTCAACACTCTGCTCAACAGCAGCTGGTGCAGCTTCGGCTTCAGCTGGTGCAGCTTCGACTTCAGCTGGTGCAGCTTCGACTGCAGCTGGTGCAGCTTCAGCTTTAGCTGGTTCCTTGGCTGGTTCTTCGACAGCGTCGCGGCGTCTTCGGATAAGCGAATCATCGTCATCATCCTCATCATCCTCATTATCGCTATTGACTTCCTCATTTATCTGCTTCTGTCCAGCATCCTCGTCCTCGTCATCTTCCTCGCTGTCCGCGCTGGAACTTGCCACCTCTTCGACTTTGCTCGAGGCTTGGACATCAGTGTCCTTAACTAGTTGTTGATCCATGTTGGCCGGCGCGGCGCTCACAGCAATGGCCAAGATGAGCAAGGCAGCTGTATGGATTATAAGTGAGAATTACTTTAAGGTCGAGTTTTGAGCTACCTGAAATTTACCCATTGTCATATAAATGTGCTTGGCCATGTTTGCTGCTTATTATGGGGCTAATCCTTGTTACGGTTACGGTTACGGGAACGGGGCACAGTTGACTTTTGCAGTTTTGCGGTCTTTATGAGCGAATCCAGCGCTTTGCTTTCGCTTTTTATAGCCATCCGACAGCTGTGGTTTTTTCTCTTGTTGTTGTTTTCTAAAATGAAAGTATACATGAGGCCCGGTCAGGCAGGCAGGCAGGCACTCTTCTGGTACTGGGTAGGTCTGGTCTCTTCTGGTCTCTGGTCTCTGGTCTCTGAGGCAGACCATCACATCGTCCAAATAGCCGCTTTTACTGCAACGAGCTCTCAACGCTCTTTCTTTTTACTTTTTTGTTTTGTTTTTGGTTTTTTGTATTTTCGGTTTTTGGTTTTTTGTTTACTTTGTTTATTTCTACACAACAAAAGAAACCGAAATCATTTATTCAAAATTCGGTCTCTGGTCACTTCGTTCATATATTTGTTTACTTACGCTCAAGCCTCTCGTCTGTTTGGCTTAAGCATTAACAGTCATATTTCAGTTGCGGGCGCTTCGAGGCAAACTCTTCTCGTTTGTTGCTTTGGTCATATGCAAATATATGCCCGAGTTCCACCAGGCTTATAATAATAATTTAAAAGAGATTTCTTGTATCACAGCATGACGCACTACATTGGCTGATTAAATTTCTTTTGGCTATCAGTCATTACTCTGCCTCCATCATTATGCAATAATTAGAGGCCTTCCCACACCATCGACTTTGGCTGCCTTTATGTTTTTCTTGTCTTTTTGTCAACTTTCTAATGCATTTTGGATTTGTGAATACTTTTCCATAATGCTTAATTCGAAAATCAAACGCATCTGATATCAATGAAAGCAACAAGTAATCAAGAGCTAAATGAATCATTCTATTGTTGTCTCTGAGAGAAAGCAAGTGATCATCCTAATCTCATTTGAATTTACATCTTTCTTTTTGTGGTTGTGCCCCAATCAATGCAATCCCTCTAATTAAATACAATTTAAAAAATCAATTGAATTCACGATTATTATTTTATTTTTAGATTTTTGATATTTTTACTTATATTGATTAAACATATTTCAAACTTTGTAAATTTTTTTAAATTATTAACTCTTAGAAACACTAAATACTTCAAGAACAAATAATTCTACTATTACTTAAATATGCTTTTTTAGTATTATAGGCAAGCTCAGCAGTAAAGAAATGTTGAATGTGAAATAGATACTAAAAACTGGTTATCGTTGTTGACACCTGCAGGAATGTTTTTGATCCGCAAGCCCCGGTCATAAATAATCAAATTACCGAATTTCGGTCAACTACTATATAAACCAAAGTTCCGAAATTAGACCATCGATTACGCTGTTTACCCACATGAGCAGCATCTAGTTTGAAGTCCCCACCACTTTCAGATGGTGATAAAAGAAGTTTGATTGGATGATAATTTGAAGTAAACAGGCACAGTTGCTGACGAGACACTTGTGTCCCACGACAATCTCCTAAGGCGAATAAGTAGAATCGTATGCTCCCATAAAACGAGATCACTAAACCTTTCTGATTGACCCAATTTCGAACCGGCTTTGTGCTCCCCAAAGGCGCGGTCGGAGGGGCAGTCGGGCTGGGCTGAGGTGGCTAAGGTGCTAAGCAGCAACCAGTTGGAAACCAACATTCTAGATGACTCTCAATAAACAGCTAAAAGGGTACGCGGGCAGGGCGCTGATAAATGAACCACATGAGCTTGCATAAAAATTTCACCAAAACATAAGAAAAAGTCCAACTTTGCGTACTTTTGGCCGCAAACAAACAGAAACAGAAGAAAAACAAAAAACAACTTTTAACGATTACCAAGAAAACCGGATAAGGAGAAAAAGAATTCCCCAACCCAGCTGAGCGCTGCTGAGCGCAGCTGAGAGATGAGATACTTAAGACGCTGCAGACAACAAGATGCGATCAGTTCAAGTCCAAGTGAGCAGCTATTAAGATCGAGTTGGCACAGAACAAGCAACATACAAATAAAGATGAGACCACACCAGGCTGCCTGCATCGTAGGTAAGTTGTGCCCTCTGACAGCTCAGGTAAAAGCAGGCTACTCCAATTCCAACCCCTTGCCACTCTTCTCTCAACTGTTGCAGTCGCCACTCTGCTGCTCTTGGCACCTGCCACCACTGAGGCGAAGCGACGCAAGCACAAAGGCGATGATTCACACAAAGCCAAGACCAAGACAAAGTGGTCCAGTTCAACGGAACTGGGCGGCAACAGCGGTCAAGTGTCCACCGAGGAGCATGGCTACTATGTGAAGCGCACCTACACACCTCTGATGGGCAGCGATGGCAAGCGCCAGAGTCCTCCCTTCCTGGCCATACCGATTGCCTGGTTTGGCTGTGAGCCAGGTAAAACGGGCTGCCAGCAGGCCAGCAATTCAGGTGCCATTAACAGCATTGCCCATGCCCTGAGCGAGGGCTACCTCTGCGACGATGATTGTGTGGAGGGCTATGAGCCCATCTGCGGTCAGACACCCAACGAGGTGGCCGTCTTCTACAACAAATGCAAGCTGAATGTGGCCAAGTGTCGCACGCATGGACTGTGGACAGATCTGCCCTATGAGCAGTGCCAGCAAACCTATCCCAAGGAAACTGCTTACACCGACAAGAAGTTCAAGTCGTCGCCCTTCTTTCGCGACAATGCCACGCTAGCAACTGCTGCAGTGGTTAGGACTGAGAAGGACAACGACAGCAATGAGAGCAGCGAGGAGCAAAAGGATCAGGAAAAGCCCAAGAATAAGAAGAAACCAGCACGTGAGGAGCCCGTTATGCTGCCCATTATGAAACAGCCTATGGAAACTGTAGTGTCAGTGCCAATGCCACAAGCGGCACCTGTTCCTATCGAGAACATTGCTATGCCCCCAATGCCAGCAAAGACAGTTGAATCTGCTCACTCCCAGCCAGCTGAGCCACAATCTATGCTGGTCGAAAGCGAAGCGGAGAAAACTGCCGAGTCCTTGAAGACACCCAAGGAGCAGGTCAAATCTGATAAGGATAAACTTAAGTATGTTGTATCTTGAATAGTACCTAACGCTTCCATTAATTTATTTAAACAATTAAAAATAATAATAATAAAAAAAAATAAATGAAAAAAAAACAAAAACTGCTTTTGACAAGTATTCATGATTATAAAGGATTATGGACCTGCTAATGACCAATTTAGATCTATCTATCAACTTCCGAGACTCAAGTTCCCCATTAGCCCATTTTCCTGAAGGAATTCAAGGTTTTTTTTACGTTGAGGATCGTTTTCCTTCTGCTACTTCCAGCGAATTCCACACAAGGATTTATCTTGGTTCTGACGACAGCCAGCTTAACCAAAAGTCTTTTTTAGCCTACATGTCAAAGTTTCACCCTTTTGGAAATATTTGCTTAAGTTCTGACTGATTACAATTTTGAAGGGTTGATAGTTGTATGCGATTATATTAAAATGATTTTCTTGCATATATCTCTTTTACAAGGAATGAAGCTCTGATTTTGCGAAAATGAAAATATATTTGAGCCCGATTATCTAAAATTTATTGATAGTTTTCTTCCCAGTATTACAAACTTATGCTTATTATCTAAAGCACTAGTCACTAATAATATATGGACATAAAATATTGATAATTACTATTTAAAATTACTTTCAAGACATTTTCAATTAAGTATTAATTAGTTTTATTAATAATAATTTAATTGAATTTGTTTTATGTTTATCACTTTGTGTATAAGGTGCATTCCGATAATTTCATTGAGATTAATTAAGCAATTAGTTCGCTCTACAAATACATATATCACATTCTGCGTAAGTTTATATTTTTGGGATTCTTTTTGTAACTCATAAAGTATTGTGCACATATCGTTGATCAGAAACTACCAAATCTAACCTACATTTGTTCAGGAGATATGGACAATTTTAACAAGTAATCTCGAAAAGGTTTTTCAATGGCCTGAATCTGACGTTCTTTGAGATTTGAAACGTACCTTTTAATTGAAATACTAATTTTGTTTAAGATAGATAAAAGATAAAATTAAAAATATATTAAAAAAAATATATAAAATTCGATTTAAATTGTGGTTTCGTAAAAAAGCTTTTTTAAACTTGTATACTTAAATTCTGATGTATATTTTGGTTCAGTACAAAAGACATCAGATTAAATTAAAAATCTAAATTTTTATTTGGTAAATAACTGTACAAGATTTTTGTTACTATTTTCTCTTTTACATAAAAATGATCTAAACAGGCATGGAAATTCCCTTAACGATTTTTTTTTACTGCCAGAAACTTTTATCTATTTTTTTATGATGAAATGTGGGCGGTGGAGAATAAAAGACCTCAAAATACATTGGGCTTGCCTTTTTTAAGATCATTTGCGTTCTTTATATGACCTGATTGACGGAAAGATATATCAGATATATCAGTATTTCAAAAAAGGTGTGAGGTGGCGGCCAATTCAGCAGGTTGTCGCTCTGGCAACAACCTATAAAAGATGCAACAAATGCATCCGCTGCATACAGAAGCCAAACGACTGCAATGGGAGACAGAACTGGCGGAGCTGGAGCTGGGTCCTTCAGGTTGCTTCTACTACTACTCCTGGGAGGTGAGTAGAACCCAAAACCTAGATAAGAACTCAAGATTTGTCTCTTGCAGCTCTGAGCAACATCGATGCGTCTCCAACTGAATTGGCAACAGATGCAATAACTGAGCTGCCGCTGGCTGAGACACGTGCTCAGACAGAGGATCAGGATCAGGAGGCGGACGTCTTGGATGTCGATGAAGATTTGGATGCGCGCAGTGCGTATATCAACAATCAATTTGTGCCCAGCGAACCCATCGATCTAACGGATGATGAGCAGAATGCGCCGCTCTTCGAATTACTGCAAAAGCAAATGGAGCAAGTGTTGGCTGGTGCCGGACCGGAGGTGCCCATCTACGAGGAGGAGAAGTCCAAGCAGAAGCGCGTTCAACAGCCGCCCAAAAAACCGCTCTTTACCATTAGAAACGAAGCCGATGCGGATGATGACTATGTGGACGAGACCATGACAGATGCGGGGCAGAATTATGTCGATGCGGAGAAGCCAGATGCAGCAGCCGGCGAGATACTGCCCGATGCTGGCTACCAGTCGCCGCCACAGCTGAGTACCAGCACCAGCACAATGCCTCCAAGCAGTCTCAGCACCGTTCGCTTTCGTCCCCAACGAAGACGCACCACCACCACCACTGCGTTGCCAAGAACCACTCGAGCCAAAGCTGGCTCAAGCTCAAAACCAACGCAGGGCATTGGGAACCACACTGACTTATCGAGCACCACAATTGCACCACCCACAAGCCACCTGAGCCACAAGCCAGTGCATCATACTAAACGTCCTGTTCCCAGCAACAGCCTGCCACCAGATCAGCAAATCTATCAGCACAAGCGACGCATTGTTTTCAAGACCATCTCGACAGGTTCGCAGTTCGTCAACTCTCCCATGGGAGATCTGATGATCAAGTTCTCCATTGGCTTTGCCAAGCCTGCGCCGAGTGGAGCGATGCCCTCCAATGAGTCGTTGCGCCTCCTCTCCCAGAACTGGCTGCGCAACATTGAATTGCAGAAGCTTAAGCGAGTAAACAAAATCCAAAGGGATTAATACAATTTTCTTTATTCGTACAACATTATTTTGAAAAGTGTATTTTTAATCCTTAGCAAAACTAAAATTTGAGGCAGTTTATGACATTAATTAAGTGTATTAAGTGGACCCAAGGGTTACAAGGCATTCACAACAGACCACTTTAGGCAAATTAAGTATTTTGGAATCTCAAATCTCCACGTTTCTGTACTTAAAGTATTCCATGATATATGAAATTGATATGTATTATTTGCTAGCAGTCTGGCACAAACATAAAGAAATTAAGGATTTTCCTTGACACATTTTACAAAAATACTTTACACACACAAATGACTGAAATATTTTGTTAACTTGTTTACTTAAGCTATTAGTAGGATCGTGTTATTTGGCCAGATCGTTGTGTTCGAGTCTATCGTTTGCATTACATACATAAAAGTCACTTTGTTCGCTTTGCGCTTGGAAGCATTACAAAAATAGTCGCGGCTCTTATGCATAGTAGAAATCAGTTAAGGAAGCCGCTCGCTCAGCCACAGGTGCTGCTAGCGCCCTGGCCAAAACTTGAGGGCCAGCAGTGGCATTGTCACCCCGATGGTAATGCTGGAAATGAGATTAACGCTGTGATTGTCCAGAATGCGCAGTCCGCTCACATGTCGAACCCCTTTGCCGGGCGCATCCACAATCTTGCCCTTCGCATTGATGCCGGAGAACTGCAGCATGCCGCCCAGCACAGAGTCCAGCAGCGAACCAAAGAATCCGGACAAGCCACCAAACAATATGATGGG
Source organism: Drosophila nr. perissopoda 5 BK-2023a (assembly GCA_035044105.1). NCBI lineage: Eukaryota > Metazoa > Arthropoda > Insecta > Diptera > Drosophilidae > Drosophila > Drosophila nr. perissopoda 5 BK-2023a. The sequence goes on from JAWNMK010000122.1 coordinate 5,519,707, forward strand.
CCACTGAGGCGGACTGACGAGCATCATTTTGGCATCCACCGTATAGCGAATGATCACAAAATAGCCTAAGCCAACGAGGAGGCCGCCCAGCAGGCTGACCACAATGCCAATGAGCGAAACGCCGCCATTCGTGCCACGTGGCACACGGCGCCAACTGATGATGGAGATGGGATCGCGTGCGGAGAGCACACTGCCCAGCTCACTGCTCCAGGTGTCGCCGTTGCAGCAGGCAAACGAGCTCATCACAGCAATGCCCAGCCAGCTGGAGCGATATTCCTTGCCAAAATCAATGGCACGCTCTCCACTTCCACAGTCCAGCAGATACAGCAGCGCCAGCTGCGTGGCCATGCCGCCATTGCAGAGCACCTGCACCCAATTGCGTTGGCCCTCGCCCTCCTTGAAATCGTCCTCGAATTTGCGTTTCGATTGCGCCCGAAATTTGGTCGCACGCGATGAGCTAAAGAAGAAAACGACCAAACTGCCGAAGAACGGGTGACTCGCAATTGAGAGCGTGAAGGCAACAATCACACCAAGAAGCGCTCCAGATTTGCTCACAGAGCGGCGACGCAGTGCCACCGTCATCAGAGCCAACGGCGCCAGAGTGGAGAACAACCAGCGAGTGGGTGGTATTACCAGCGGTTCTACCAATCGATCAATCAAAATGGAAATTGCAAGATGAATGAAATTGAGGTGAAATTAATCTCTCTTTTTACCTTCGTAGTCGTATCGCCAGAACTTCGAGAATGCCACGTTGCCCAGCCACATGAACAGCGAGATGGGTATGGAGAGGCCACAGAATAGCAATGGCATCCAGTCGCCATTGGCCATTGTGATTGTACAACTTTATTTTACGAGGTAAAATCAACTTTTACTCAAATATGTAAACAAAACCATTACAAGTTTTTCGAAAGTGTGACCAAGCAATCAACTGAAATGAAATACTAACAAATAGTGCGTTCGATGTGTCACCGGTTTAGTATTAAATGAGCATCACACAGGGTGATTCGAACAAGGCGCGAAATTTAAATGAATCAAACTTACACTAAAATGGTTAAGCTTGTTAGTCAAAGCATAAATGAATTTATTTTCTAATACATTATAATATTTCGGGGAGCTTGGCCATTAAGTAGCTCATGTTGGTCGTTATTACTTGCACTCAATAAAAATGGGCATAGGGTCATTTTAACACTTTATTATTGTCAATTTTAACGTTCTAAACTGAAAAATATTCAATTTTCATTCACAGATGCTCTAAATAGATATTATTTTTTTTGTGCATGCAAATTTATTTCAATACGACCAGGCAATTTGTTATTAATGAAAAGTTTGTGTCTTGTTGATCTAATCAAACTATGCTGGAGCTGCGCTCCGAGCACGTTTTAATTAAAAATATGTCTACCCTTGAAACAAGCTCAGCAAACGATTACATTTACGAGTGTGTTGTAGCTTACAACATATTGTGTGTATGTGTGTTGTTCAGCTCATCCATTTAAATATAAAAAAAATGTTGAACAGTTTTTGGCGACAGATAAGACAAAATTCCGAGTATAACATTGGTCATTGACAGATAGAGCCTAGTTTGCTTTATTAATAGATATGACGCTGTCATCGGGGGTTATCAGGCGCAAATTGCTTCCGCTGGAGGAACCCAAAACAAAACATAGCCCTGGACCTAACGAAGTGTCTACTTAATAACAACAATTACAACACACACACACACACACACACACACAACACACTTAGCCACATGCATATTTAATGAGCCGGTTGCGGGGATACACTTGAAAATGGAATAGCCAGATGAGTGAGGGGAATGGGGAAGGGAAATAGGAATCGTAGTATACACAATTGAGTATCTTTATATGCTAATAAATGGCGGCACATTTCCCTAAAATGGGTCAAAAGTCTCCCCCAACTGCGACGACAATGTTGCAACGCAGACGCAGACGCATTCAATGGGGCGCTCCAGAGCCAAAGTGATCGATTGACACGATCAAAGTGTTGATATGTGTGTAATGGAATGGAATACATAGATAGTTCCACCAAATGAATCGCACTCACGACGAGCTAAGTGGTTTGTCTCTGTGCTCTGTGTGGATGTATCAATGTATATGCATATATATATATATATATGTATATATATATATGTGTGTGCGATAAGGCAGAGTCAGAGCTCTGTATGCCTCTCTGTGTGTGTGTGTGTGTGTGAATCCTCAATAAATATTCATGCTGCCAGATGCAAATGTATTGAAATTGCCCGCTTTCAATGAATTGACCCACAGCTCGAGAACTTAACGTTTCCATGCTCTGGCGACTTTACGTTATTCGCAATCCAGCAGTTGTCGCATTCGGCTGCAGATCGGAACTTAAATTTGGATCCTAACCACAAGGCGAAGAAGTATGTGCAAATGTGTCGACTACTTGAATAACTTGTGTAACAAGGATATGTGAATACAATTGATACTCCAGCCGATATCTTCGCATAAATGAATGAATGAATGAATCAAGTGAATGAAATTATGAGTGATTATGTGTGCGTGAACTGTGTCAAGGATGCATCCAACTAATCAATTCTTTAGGCGCTGATTAATAGTGAATATTACATGAAAATACATTACAAACATTTGATTGCGGAGCAAAACACCGATTTAACAATCAAATGGGATAATTGATGTGTTTCGAATAAATAAGAAATACTTGTGAAAAAGATGTGAAAGTGGATATGTGTATAGAAATGGATGTAAAAACATCTGCATCTGTATCTGTAGAGCATGAATGCGAACTAAAATTGCGATTAGTTTCCTTTGTTTTAAAGCCTTACTTCAAATTTGCCAGCACCCATCATTGCGTCATCTTAAATCTAGATTGGGTCGATGAACATGCATAGTTTATATACTTTTTTTTACAATTATAGACACAAATAGATTTTTTTTGGCATTTGACAAAGTTATTTTGGTGATAACCCCTTGTGACGGATACGGCGGAGAGCAACGATCCACACATAAATCATACGCAACAACTAATCATAAAGAATACAACAAAATATAATCAAGTAAAATTGTGGTGATAATACGATTCCATTTCATTTTACAGCTTGCTGGTTGTGTCCTACTCGAGAGCACGCGTTTCCATTGGATTCAAATTAGATTTATTAAAATGCTGCCCTTGCGATGGGGCATGCTGCTTGGCGTGGTGTTGCTTGTAGCATACGCAAATGGAGCGGCTATTGTAAGTACCAAATACGTTAATGAAACATCATAAATTAAGAGTGTGTCAGACAGAGACAGAGACAGAGAGAGAGAGTGAGAGAGAGAGGGAGACACACATTTTAAAGCATATTCGTGGAAGTAGAGTAGTTCAATGCACATGAACTCGGCCCAAATAAGTCGAGATAAGACCCACTCGTAGACTTGTGACCAAGGTCAGTTTTAGAATCAATCCAAACTAAGACTTAATTTTGACTAAAACGTTTTTTTTTGATTTTTTGTTTTGAATTGAGATTAGAGTGACATTAGCATTGAACATAATCATTTTGTGTCAACTTCAGGAACAATCATCTGTGGATGATGATGCGGAGCTGAGTCCCCTGACTGAACTAGAGCGAACTAAAAGAAGCGGCAGAGGCTAGTAAGTAACAACATCAACCCATGCAGATCTGGAATTTTTTCGACCTAATAATGTGCTTACAGTGTCCGAGGACAAACACAGTCTCAATACTTAAACTTTGGCAAGCCCGAAGAGGATGGCAAAGCTGAGGCGGAGGCCACTGAGGGTGGCTCGCGAGCAACTGTTTGTAAGTATCAAGGAACCCAATTACGATATCGATAAGCTCATTACACCTGATGCATTATTTAGCTGGTACTCATGGCATGGGACAAGCGCAGAGTCAATTCTCTGCAGGAGATTGCGGTGACTGTTCTGGATATCGCACGGAATACCCAGGTGCTGGAGGTGCTGGAGGTGCAGGAGGATCTGCACTATATCCAAGTGGTCCCAGCGTAGATGATAGTGGTAATATTCCCTCTCGCATAATTAATCTACCAGGTGAGTAATCAATTTAGAAACTTAGAAGGCTACGGCACAAAACATTCCAAACTACTTTAATAATCATCAGCTGGAGCTGGAGCTACCGCAGGAGGACTTCCAGGATATGCAACTCAGCCGGGAGTAGGTAGACAGCCTGGAGTTGGAGGTCAGCCTGGAATTGGCGGAGGTCAACCTGGATATGGAACACAGCCTGGAGTTGGAGGACAGCCTGGAATTGGCGGTGGTCAGCCTGGAGTTGGAAGACAGCCTGGAATTGGTGGAGGTCAACCTGGTTATGGAACACAGCCAGGAGTTGGAGGACAGCCTGGAATTGGAGGTCAGCCTGGAATAGGCAGTGGTCAACCTGGATATGGAACACAGCCTGGAGTTGGAGGACAGCCTGGAATTGGCGGTGGTCAACCTGGTTATGGAACACAGCCTGGAGTTGGAGGACAGCCTGGAGTTGGAGGACAGCCAGGAGTTGGAGGTCAGCCTGGAATAGGCAGTGGTCAACCTGGATATGGAACACAGCCTGGAGTTGGAGGACAGCCTGGAATTGGCGGTGGTCAACCTGGAGTTGGAAGACAGCCTGGAATTGGAGGAGGTCAACCTGGTTATGGAACACAGCCAGGAGTTGGAGGACAGCCTGGAATTGGAGGTCAGCCTGGAATAGGCAGTGGTCAACCTGGATATGGAACACAGCCTGGAGTTGGAGGACAGCCTGGAATTGGCGGTGGTCAACCTGGTTATGGAACACAGCCTGGAGTTGGAGGACAGCCTGGAATTGGCGGTGGTCAACCTGGAGTTGGAAGACAGCCTGGAATTGGAGGAGGTCAACCTGGTTATGGAACACAGCCAGGAGTTGGAGGACAGCCTGGAATTGGAGGTCAGCCTGGAATAGGCAGTGGTCAACCTGGATATGGAACACAGCCTGGAGTTGGAGGACAGCCTGGAATTGGCGGTGGTCAACCTGGTTATGGAACACAGCCTGGAGTTGGAGGACAGCCTGGAATTGGCGGTGGTCAACCTGGAGTTGGAAGACAGCCTGGAATTGGTGGAGGTCAACCTAGTTATGGAACACAGCCTGGAGTTGGAGGACAGCCTGGAGTTGGAGGACAGCCAGGAGTTGGAGGACAGCCAGGAGTTGGAGCACAGCCTGGAGTTGGAGGTCAGCCTGGAATAGGCAGTGGTCAACCTGGGTATGGAACACAGCCTGGAGTTGGAGGACAGCCTGGAATTGGCGGTGGTCAACCTGGAGTTGGAAGACAGCCTGGAATTGGAGGAGGTCAACCTGGAGTTGGAGGACAGCCTGGAATTGGAGGTCAGCCTGGAATAGGCAGTGGTCAACCTGGATATGGAACACAGCCTGGAGTTGGAGGACAGTCCGTAGTTGGTCAACCTGTATACGGACCACAGTCGGGAGTTGCAGGGCAGCCTGGAGGTGGTGGTGGTCAACCTGGCTATGGCACTCAACCTGGAGTTGGTGGGCAGCAGGGAGCTGTCGGTTCTCAGACCGGCTACGGAACACAGCCTGGATACGGCATACAACCTGGTTCCCTAGTACTGCCTGGATCTGACGGAGGTTATGGAACCCATCAAAAGGTTGTTGGGCAGCCAGGAATCGGTGGTGCTCAGCCCGGCTACGGAACTCAGCCCGGAATTGGTGGACAGCCTGGAATTGGCGGACTTCAACCTGGCTATGGAACACAGCCTGGAGTTGGAACACAGCCTGGAGTTGGTGGCGGTCAAGCTGGATATGGAACTCAGCCCGGAGTTGGAGGACTGGCTGGAATAGGCGGTGGTCAATCTGGATACGGAACTCAGCCTGGAGTTGGCGGTGGTCAACCTGGATACGGAACTCAGCCCGGAGTTGGCGGTGGTCAAGCTGGATACGGACCTCAGCCAGGAGCTGGAGGGCAGGCTGGCGTTGGCGGTGGTCAACCTGGATACGGAACTCAGCCTGGAATTGGCGGTGGTCAACCTGGTTACGGAACTCAACCCGGAGCTGGAGGGCAGGCTGGAGTTGGCGGTGGTCAACCTGGATACGGAACTCAGCCCGGAGTAGGCGGTGGTCAACCTGGATACGGAACTCAGCCTGGAGCTGGCGGACAGGCTGGAGTTGGTGGTGGTCAACCTGGATATGGAACTCAGCCTGGAGTTGGCGGTGTTCAACCTGGATACGGAACTCAGCCTGGAGTTGGTGGACAGGCTGGCGTTGGCGGTGGTCAACCTGGATACGGAACTCAGCCTGGAGTTGGCGGTGTTCAACCTGGATACGGAACTCAGCCTATAGTTGGTGGACAGGCTGGAGTTGGCGGTGGTCAACCTGGATACGGAACTCAGCCTGGAGCTGGAGGACAGGCTGGAGTTGGCGGTGGTCAACCTGGATACGGAACTCAGCCTGGAGTTGGCGGTGTTCAACCTGGATACGGAACTCAGCCCGGAGCTGGAAGACAGCCTGGAATTGGCGGCGGTCAACCTGGATACGGAACTCAGCCTGGATTTGGAGGTGGTCAACCTGGATACGGAACTCAGCCCGGAGCTGGAGGACAGACTGGAATTGGCGGCGGTCAGCCTGGGTACGGAACTCATCCCGGAGCTGGGGGACAGACTGGAATTGGCGGTGGTCAACCTGGATACGGAACTCAACCCGGAGCTGGAGGACAGCCTGGAATTGGTGGCGGTCAACCTGGATACGGAACTCAGCCCGGAGCTGGAGGACAGCCTGGAATTGGCGGCGGTCAACCTGGATACGGAACTCAGCCTGGATTTGGCGGTGGTCAATCTGGATACGGAACTCAGCCCGGAGCTGGAGGACAGGCTGGAGTTGGCGGCGGTCAACCTGGATACGGAACTCAGCCCGGAGCTGGAAGACAGCCTGGAATTGGCGGTGGTCAACCTGGATACGGAACTCAGCCCGGAGCTGGAGGACAGCCTGGAGTTGGCGGCGGTCAACCTGGATACGGAACTCAGCCCGGAGCTGGAGGACAGCCTGGAATTGGCGGCGGTCAACCTGGATACGGAACTCAGCCTGGATTTGGCGGTGGTCAAGCTGGATACGGAACTCAGCCCGGAGCTGGAGGACAGGCTGGAGTTGGCGGCGGTCAACCTGGATACGGAACTCAGCCCGGAGCTGGAAGACAGCCTGGAATTGGCGGCGGTCAACCTGGATACGGAACTCAGCCCGGAGCTGGAGGACAGGCTGGAGTTGGCGGCGGTCAACCTGGATACGGAACTCAGCCTGGAGCTGGAGGACAGCCTGGAATTGGCGGTGGTCAACCTGGATACGCAACTCAGCCCGGAGCTGGAGGACAGACTGGAATTGGCGGCGGTCAACCTGGATACGGAACTCAGCCCGGAGCTGGAGGGCAGACTGGAATTGGCGGCGGTCAACCTGGATACGGAACTCAGCCCGGAGCTGGAGGACAGCCTGGAATTGGCGGCGGTCAACCTGGATACGGAACTCAGCCCGGAGCTGGAGGACAGGCTGGAGTTGGCGGTGGTCAACCTGGATACGGAACTCAGCCCGGAGCTGGAGGACAGGCTGGAGTTGGCGGCGGTCAACCTGGATACGGAACTCAGCCCGGAGCTGGAGGACAGCCTGGAATTGGCGGCGGTCAACCTGGATACGGAACTCAGCCCGGAGCTGGAGGACAGACTGGAATTGGCGGCGGTCAACCTGGATACGGAACTCAGCCCGGAGCTGGAGGACAGCCTGGAATTGGCGGTGGTCAACCTGGATACGGAACTCAGCCCGGAGCTGGAGGACAGACTGGAATTGGCGGCGGTCAACCTGGATACGGAACTCAGCCCGGGGCTGGAGGGCAGACTGGAATTGGCGGCGGTCAACCTGGATATGGAACTCAGCCTGGAGCTGGAATACAGCCTGGAATTGGCGGTGGTCAACCTGGATACGGAACTCAGCCCGGAGCTGGAGGACAGACTGGAATTGGCGGTGGTCAACCTGGATACGGAACTCAGCCCGGAGCTGGAGGACAGCCTGGAATTGGCGGCGGTCTACCTGGATACGGAACTCAGCCCGGCGCTGGAGGACAGGCTGGAGTTGGCGGCGGTCAACCTGGATACGGAACTCAGCCCGGAGCTGGAGGACAGCCTGGAATTGGCGGCGGTCAACCTGGATACGGACCTCAGCCCGGAGCTGGAGGACAGGTTGGAATTGGCGGTGGTCAACCTGGATACGGAACTCAGCCTGGAATTGGCGGTGGTCAACCTGGATACGGAACTCAGCCTGGAATTGGCGGTGGTCAACCTGGATACGGAATTCAGACCGGAGCTGGAGGTATTGGTGCTGGCCAACCTGGTGCTGGACGTTACACAGATGCCGGAACTGGTCTTGTTCCTGGCGGTATTGTGGGTAAGTAATATATAAAGTATTTATTTCCAATTTTCCAAGTCTTGCATTTTACAGGAGTGCCTGGAGCTGCTGGTGTCGGTGGAGTTGATGATGCCTTCTCGCAGGCAGAGTCCGCTATTGGCGATGGTCAGGCTTCGGCCAGCGCTCAGGGCAAGAAGAATGGAGGTACTGCAAAGACGCAGGTGTCTGGCAGCTACACCAAGGGTAGTTCCTTCAGTGCCAGCGCGATGACCTCTGATGCAGATCGGGCAGCAAGTGCACAAGTCACCGGTAATGAAGATGGCGCAATGAGTCAGTCTCAAGGCTCTGGCGGTCCCTCTCAGTCTCAAGCGCAAGTCCAACTTAATGGTAAGGACGGCGGCACTAAGGCTTCATCACAGAGCGGTGGCATCCAACATCAGAGCCAGAGCGAAGTGCAGGCCAATGATAAGGGCGGCCTGGCTGATGCACAGTCCAGCGGTCCCGGTCAGACTTCATCGCAAGCGCAAATCGGCTTCCGTCCGGGTCAGGAAAATAATGTGGCCACAGCGTCTGGTGGCGGACAAGCCTCGGCGCAATCGGGCAGCCACTCCGGCCAAAGCCAGTCTCAGATCCACGGCACATCCAGGTTAGCTCAATTAACCTTACCTCATTTCCAAACATAAACCAGATAATTCGCTTCTCAGCTTTGGTGTCTCCTACCATGGCGCTGCGCAATCAGCATCGGGAACCAAGGAACAGGTGGCGACGTATCGCGAACAAAACAGAGAGTTGTTCAACACAATCAGCCAGTTTGGCAACTCGCCCAACGCGTTAGTATTCCATATAAATATAAGTGAGGATATAATAAAGCTGACAAGGGACGTATTTATTTGTTTAGGGTCACCGATCGTGTTGATGCGGTCTTTAGCGGCCCGGGAATCACATCCCAACCCGATAGAATACCTGAACTCCAGCTGAGGTCCTCAAAGACCAGCAAGGAAGAAATTGACCATAGCGACAGTCCCAATCTGGGTGGACCCCAAGAACCCCCTACAGATGTAGAAGACGAGCCGGAGGAGGGGGAGCTAGATGATGAATATGATGAAGACGATTACTACAGTGAGAAGCCCGTCAAAATCGAAGACAGCCCCAAGTCTGCTAGCCAGCCCAAAAGCCCGATCGCCGGTGTAGCTCAAGCCCCAGCACCTGCCCCGCTGACCTATTCGCAATCATCGCCCACACAAAAGCAGCAGGCGGTGGTGGCTAATCCGAACGCAGGACCGTATTCAGTGGTGCAGAACCAGAACGGTCGCATCAATTCATATCCGGTGCGCACAACCACAGAGTCTGTGCCCAGCGGCTTCCGTGGCACCGTCAATGTGGAGAAGAAGTTTCACACAAAGGCACTTGAGCTGCACAACACGGACAAGCAGAAGGTGAACATCAGTGCCGAGGAGGATGGTGATGTGACTCCATCTAGCGTGGCTGAACAAAAGCCACGCGCCCCAGACAGTTATGTGACAGTCACCAAGTCGGTGACGGGCAGCATGGACAACTCAAAGAACCCGCCGCAGGAGAACAAAAACTTCCAGTCCACTTACTACACAAAGTCATCGACTTGCGGATATTTCACCTTCTCCTGCAACATTGTCTACGGCGCAAATGGACGCAGTAAAATATGTCGCCCCAAGGCGCCGACGAATGGCAAGTGCTAAGAATGCCGAATAAGTCAGCCGATAAACTGGGGCTCAAATCGTTATCAAATAAATTTAACCTGTTTGTATTTGCCGCATATTTGTAAGCAGCATTTAAGTTTTTGCTAATCATTTTACGTTTCACTGCCATTTCACACACTTCGAGCACAAATTTCAATTGCAATTAATATTTAATAATAAACAATAAATACACAAAAAAAAAACGAATAAAAACTAAGACATACCACATCGGGTGTTTTATCCACTCTACTTTATTACAATGTACTACAGATGGCTTCCAAAAAATATAAAATGTTGCTATTCGAATTTTATAGATCCCTGGATTCACCCAGATTATAGTTCACTTTCAAAACAAAATGCAAACGAAAGTAATTTGCACAGACTTCAAAAATGATTTGACTCTTTAAATCACTCCATGTTAATTATCAAACTTAATCTTGGCAGCCATAGAACTTTCTGCTTTACTTGTGCGTCCTATTTCTTAATATAAAATCTGTTAAATATGCCTCCCAATTACAAGATTCATCAGAATAAGATAGAATAGTTTTAACTAGATTGCTTATATTAACAATTTTTCGAGCAATTCTTTATGTAATCCTTTTACATAAACTAATAAATGGCGAGATTGGTTCTTCAGAGTTAATTAACCACCTTAATTTTGCAGTTCCGATCAGAAATACAAGGAATTTTCGATATTTTTCTGTTCAAACCTGTAGTCTCGGATTTGATGCTCAAATTAACAAGTTGTGTTCTATTTCTTTTATTCAAACTATAGTTTTGTGCAAATTGCCTATTGTTACGCCACTTGAATACGCTGCTCGTTAGTAATTAAATGTCAAAGTTATAAGTATTATGTATATTATATAATATTAGAATGTAATTATTTAAAACTTAATTTGCCGCCTCTGCGCCACTTCTTACCGATTACAAATGCGCGTAAAGAATATCGCACGAACCGAGAGTATCGATATTTATGGAGTGCCAACAAAAGTATCGACTCTAAAACACATGTAGTAAGCCAAATCGAATCGGCGATTTGTTTTATGTTGCCAAGCAATATTAAATATTCATTTTATTTATTGAATCATTCCAAACAACAGCCGGTAGCAGTCACAGAAATTGGAAAAAAATCTTATTTAAAATTTGATAAACATAATATCAGAAAATAATGGCCGAAACCGAAAAAATCGAGGTGCGCGACATAACGCGCATTGAACGAATTGGCGCCCATTCGCACATTCGCGGACTCGGCCTGGACGATGTGCTGGAGGCGCGCGCCGTCTCGCAGGGCATGGTCGGGCAGAAGGATGCTCGGCGCGCCGCCGGCGTTGTCGTGCAAATGGTGCGCGAGGGCAAAATCGCTGGGCGTTGCATTTTGCTGGCGGGTGAACCAAGCACCGGCAAAACAGCCATCGCTGTGGGCATGGCCCAGGCTTTGGGCACTGAGACACCATTTACGAGCATGTCCGGATCGGAGATCTACTCACTGGAAATGAGCAAAACTGAGGCGCTATCACAGGCGCTGCGCAAAAGCATCGGTGTGCGCATCAAGGAGGAGACGGAGATTATTGAGGGAGAGGTGGTCGAAATTCAAATCGAACGTCCCGCCACCGGCACGGGACAGAAGGTGGGCAAAGTCACACTGAAGACCACCGAAATGGAAACGAATTATGATCTGGGCAACAAGATCATCGAATGCTTTATGAAGGAGAAGATTCAAGCTGGCGATGTCATCACTATAGATAAGGCTTCAGGAAAGGTGAACAAGTTGGGACGCAGCTTCACTCGAGCCCGTGACTATGATGCCACTGGGGCACAGACTCGTTTCGTGCAGTGCCCTGAGGGCGAACTGCAGAAGCGCAAGGAAGTGGTGCACACCGTCACTCTGCACGAGATCGATGTGATCAACAGTCGCACCCACGGCTTCCTGGCGCTCTTCTCCGGGGACACCGGCGAGATCAAGCAAGAGGTGCGCGAACAAATCAACAATAAGGTGCTGGAGTGGCGCGAGGAGGGCAAGGCCGAGATAAATCCAGGCGTCCTTTTCATTGATGAGGTGCACATGCTGGACATTGAGTGCTTCTCCTATCTAAATCGCGCCCTGGAATCTGACATGGCACCGGTCGTGGTCATGGCCACCAATCGCGGCATCACACGCATTCGTGGCACCAACTATCGCAGTCCGCACGGCATTCCAATCGATCTTCTCGATCGCATGATCATCATACGCACTGTTCCCTACACCGAGAAGGAGGTCAAGGAGATACTCAAGATACGCTGTGAGGAGGAGGACTGCATCATGCATCCCGACGCCTTGACTATCCTCACACGCATCGCCACAGACACCAGTCTGCGCTATGCCATTCAACTGATTACCACAGCTAATTTGGTTTGTCGTCGTCGCAAGGCAACCGAAGTGAATACTGAGGATGTTAAGAAGGTGTATTCTCTGTTCCTGGACGAGAATCGCTCGAGCAAAATACTGAAGGAGTACCAAGATGACTACATGTTCAGCGAGATCACTGAGCACGAGGAGGATACCACTGCTGCTGCCGCTGCTGGTGGTGCCAAGCATCGCGTGGAGACGGGTGACGGCGATGCCCAGGCCATGGATCATTAGTAGTGGTAGATCATACATCCCCATCATTTTATGAGCTCCTTCAATAAATATATTTACAAAAAGCATTGTACCTATACCGAGGATATATTTGAACTTATTGGGCAACTTTCCATTCACTAACTGCACACATTTCAATGCAATTCTAGGGAGAAGAAATCTTTTCAAGTTGTCTTTTTGAAATTTGAAAGTTTAAGGAACTTAAAAATACGTTTTTATAAAGGAAAGAAGAGTCTTGGAAAAAAGTGAGAACAAAAACATAATTTTATTCACCATTTTCAACTTATTGAAATTTGATAACAAAATTAAAAAAATTTAAGTTTATGAAGAAAATTAACGAAAAAATAATAACAGCGTTTATCAAATGTGCACGCATAATTATGCGAATTATTTTTTGGATATATATATATTTAAAAAAAGGGGGAGTGATTTAGTTTATAGGGGTAATACTAAACACTGTATTGAACATATAAAAAAGATTTTTCATTCATAAAAAAAAATACTATATGTGGAGTAGAATATTTTTCAAATTTGACTTGTTTTTATCCATAAGCGCGTCTTTCGATTTATACAGATGAGTAAAGCAAACTGGATCAATATAGCGCTCATTGGGATCTAGCTTTTATATACATATATAGACAGAAATTGTTATTTGTTTTTATTTTTGTGGAGATTATACAGTGATTATTGGGGTTGAAAGAACTTTGAAAATATTTACATTTCTAATGTAATTGTTTTTGCTTTATTGAAATTTGCACTTTTCATGTGTAGTTGGACATTATATCGTGAGCATATCAAAATATATTATGTATTACGTCCTAATGTAAGATGTAAAATTGTATTTATAAGTCTCGAGGCCGTTTTCCAATTGGTTTTCACTGAGCAACGAGCATTGACTAGGCATTGCTTTTCCTGATTAAAACGATTCACATTATTAACGAGTTGCAATTTCGAGTTACATTTAGTTTTGCGTTTCGATTTTTACATTCTATTTGAATGTATTGAACGTGTTTTGGTAAATGTTTGCTGTAATTGAAACTTCACTCTTTTGATTGCTTCATTGCTGGCTAATTAATCTGCGGCTTCTTTCTTGGGCTGCGTGCTGCGATAGTAACGAAAGCCCCTGTAGAAGATCGCCCAGATGAGCATGTAAGTGAATCCATAATAGTTAACGGCACTATAGACCGTAATCCAGCGTTCGTATTTAAGGAAAACAAAAGCGGTGAGGCACCAGCCCATGTAGACGATATTGTACGATTTCAAGCAAAAGAAGTAAAGGACTGCATAGATCCTTGAATTGTTCAACGTCTCGCCGTATTTGGGCAGCACGTATTTGGTATAGGTGCTCTCAATCTGTCAATAAAGGATAATTATAAGGAATGATTGCATTCAAATGGATGACAATGACTCACCTGCTTTTCGGTGCTGACAATCATGTACTCCATGAGGAAGGTCATGTAGTAGCCACAGTGAAAGCCATGCCAGACGGCAAGAAAAGCCAAAGTAGCCCCATAGCTGATGTTGCGATTGTTGAGGAACTTGAGGCGCTTGAAAATGTATTGCCCAACCCATTGATTGGTGTTCACATTGAAGCTGACCACATAGCTCTGCATGGTGTGTCCCGACTCGAGTAGCATCAGCTTGACATTGCTGCAACCCGACCAGTCCGGATTGCCGAACTCATCCTTGCCCTTGTACGTGAAGCCGAGGCACATGAGACCGCCCTCGGCGAACAGCCAGCACGCCATGTACTTGTACAGCGAGAACTTGGCCCAGAATCCTAGGAAGTAGATGCGCTTGATGAACGACTGCGCTGCAAACTCCTCGGAAAGGAAATAGTTGTCCGGCAGATAGTATAAACCCAATTGGCAGACAGACATGTAGAGGACACCAGCGGCCAGGCGCTTCAGGCCCGCATTCACGCACCCGTCGTGCATACGGAACTCGCCGTTGGTGAACTTTTCATATCGTCGATAGGGAAACTGAGGTCCTATCAGAAAACTGCTCGGGAAGTAGGCGAATGCCAACAACTCCAGGAATGAGGGTAACTTCCGCAGCGCCGTCTCCTTCTGATCCTTTGAGAGGGCCTCCTCCGGCTTCAGGCCATCGGACAGATCAAAGCCAAACCCAATCAAGCGCAGCGCCAGAATGCAATGCGGCATCGTCCACAAAATGTCGTACTCATTGCTGGCCGTAAAATAGTAGCCCAGCAGCAGGTAGCCCATATTGAATATGAAATTGGCTACCAGTAAAATAACAGGCGCTCCGCGCAGCAGGAGAACGAGCAGATAGGTGACGCCAACGCCCAGGAGTGAGTGATATGTGTCCATGCCATAGTTGAAGTAGCACAAGCTCAAGCCACAAAATGCAAAGTACAAATGATGCAATGGTTTCGCGGCCAAATTCGCGACAAATTTGTGATAAATCGCCGCAATCGGATAGCCTGTGGAGCAAGCGAAATCAATTAAATTGATTTATTCATAATAATAATATCGATTATTATGCACTCACCGGCCATCAGCGTGAGCAGCAAGCGAAATGCCTCCACGGACACGCCAAACTTCGTGGCCAGCAATTGGGGCAGTTCCATGTTCGATTTCCTGTATAAATTCTGCGGGTCGAGGCGGGGAGTGAATCGTTATCAGAACAAGTGCTATTTGCTGTGAATCAATGTACGCTGATTTGACGCGCGCGCTTATCTTTATCAGACTTAAGCAGACGGGAGAACAAGCAGCTAATTTCGTGCTCTCTGCTCTATACCAAAATTATTACGCCTTTGCAGCAATTGGCAGTGAGACGCAGAAGCGACTCAGGGTCAAAAGTGCCCCACTGGGTCACACTCAAATTCGTTACTGTTAACCTTATCGTGCGGTGTGTGTCTGTGTGTTTGTCTGTATTAACTGGGTAAACACGTCAGATGTGCGTGTGTGTGTTAGTTGCTTAACATTTAAAATATATCGATTGAGTTCGTCACACAATTTAAGATATTAACACAAATTGATATGCATAAATTTATCTTTTTTTTTGTATTGTTTTTGTTGCTGTTGTTACCTAAGTAGTGTGTAGATTAATTATGCAATGGCAGGCGAGAACTCATCAAGTTTTGTTCAACATTAATCAACCGAACGACTGAACTTTAGCCGAAATTTAACACTTCACATAATTTCAAAAATATATAGATTACAAGTTGCCATGGGAAATGGATCAACTAATGCAAACAAGCTCCGGTTACGTTATGCCTCTGTCAGCTGTTCGTGATAGCACTAGTTCGTTTACAATCTATCAGTTCTTCTATTGTGTCTTATACATAAGTCTTATATTGCATATTTGTATTAATAAGTGCTGCAATTGCAAAAAATATGGAATGATTAATTAGCTCGTTTTAGTTATTTACTTTAATTGATTCAGCAATGCTGACATTTAGAAATATAATAGAATTTCGCTCTTCCTATATTCAAACAAGTGTCATTCCCGCACAGTTCATGTATCGAACTGATTCACAATGGAACAGCTCCACTCTAGTAAACATTATATTCAACAAACTTCGCATTGCTCATGAAATATTATTAATTAAATAAATTATTATTGAGAACAGTTGATAAGCTCCTGCTGAATGATTCACGGTTTGCACCAAGCGAACATCTCACGAATAAAGCAACGCACAAAGCAGCAGATTGTTTTGTGTGCATCGAGTATGAAATTCGTTTGGTTTACGTGTCAAACAGCTTTAAAATTTTTGCTTTCTTTCTCTTAGCAATTGGAGTTGAATTGATGCAAAGCTGGCACACAAAAGCACACACATCGGCAGTGGCAGCAGCATGCGACGCAACAACTATCCGTACCAGCCACTGAATCAGCATCCAGCAGCGCCTAATGTCCAAACAGCACCCGATGCACTCGAGGCAGAAAATGAACGCGCCGCGGAGGAGCTACAACAGAAGATTGGCGCACTCAAATCGCTGACCATCGATATTGGCAACGAGGTGCGCTACCAGGACAAGCTGCTGCGGGGCATCGATGACGACATGGATCGCACTGGCGGCTTCCTGGGCAACACAATGACGCGGGTCGTGCGACTGGCCAAACAAGGCGGCGGCTCCAAGCAGATGTGTTACATGTTCCTCTTTATCCTCTTTGTCTTTGTGCTGCTCTGGCTGACGCTTAAGTTCAAATAGTTGCGTCTGTTATTCTTAAATATAACATATTTTTAGATACCGAAATTTGTGGGTTATTAGTTTAATCGGTCGGCATTTGGGTCAGGTCTGCTTTGGAAAGAGGAACAAATTTGAGTCCTATTTCTGAAAAACATTTTAAAACTTAATGTGGGTGATTTTAAAATAAGTGTATAATTGTAAAATGAATATAAAAATCGTACGTTCCACCCGGCGGCAAATGCATTTAATTAATTAACATAATTATCATGAGGAAATGAAAAGTGTGATTGAGTAGAAACTATTTAGTTACTCAGATAGAAAGTGTGTTATTATTATTAGCTTATATACAAAATAGATACAAATTGTTATTCGCATTCGGAAGTACAAAGCAACACACACATGCATTAAGGTAGACACAATGGAAGTAATTTGGACTTAAATTGTAAGGATTCAAATAATGATTTTGCAATAACAACTTTGATTTGATTGTGTCGCAAACAGAACACACACAAATACATATATAAATGTATATATATATATATGTCCATAATTGGGCTATGCATGAAATGTCTTCAGCTTTTTACTGCGCCGGCTGAAGTCGGACTGCTCCAATGCATCCTCAGCATCGCTGCCCAGTTCGTCATCGCTGAGAAAATCGGCTCCGTTTGACGTGTTGCTGCTGCCCTCCTCCAGACGTACTAAAGAATTTTTCCATTTAAACACAAATATTTATAAATGATTTGTCGACTTACTCAGTTCATCTAACCGGCTGTTCTGTTTCTTGATGTCTTCGATATCCTTTTGGTTTTCACTTATTTTTCGTCGCAGCGTTTGAATGCACTCCGTGGTCTTTTTGAGTATCTGAGCGCGACTAGCCTGTAAATAAATAGCAGATATTTTATTTAATTAATATTTTCATTAGAAATTTAATTAACACTCGTCTAAAATCTACCCAAAATCCTGTCGATTAATTCCTCTATAGAATTATGCTTAAGTTTAGCTTTAATTTAAAAAATGATTTCATAAAGTTTGCTGAAATTATACAAATGCGTTAAGAATTATGATGAAATAAAAATAAAAATACTTTTTTAATCCTATTTTTAGTAGTTGTTTTGCTGACCTTTTCACCCTTGAGTGTGGGCACCGCTTCGCGCAGATTGGTAAAGCTCTCCTTGATGTGATCTCGGCGGCGGCGCTCCAAAGCGTTGTGGTGCGCTCGTTTTTCGGCCTTGAAACAATATACATAAATAAACAAATAAATTCTCAGCGTTGCAACAGCAAAAACAACAACAAGGGATTTCCCGTGCGTGTGTTTGTAAACAAAGCAATGGGCGAATCTATTGTTATTGTTTTCGCTTGTCAGGGTTAGCGTTATTTTTTGCGCACCTGCGTAAAATTAGCGGTGCTTGCGTTGCGCGAGGAGCCGAGACCGTTATCCGAGTCAATATCGTCCTGGAATTTGTATATTATTATTAAGTATTAAATTGTGTGCTGTTTGTTACGTCAAGTCTTGGGGACTCTGCTTACGTCACTCTCGATATCGATATCTCTGTCGTCATCGCTCATACTCATGTTGCAGCTCTTGTTCGCCCTACAATTTAAGTGTACACAAATTAATTTTCAGCACTTTGTTGTTGATATTTTAGCTGCAGGTGTGCACTATTTATTTATTTTGTTTGCCAACGCACGTTTTGGTTAGTGTAGTGTGACAGCAAACAACAAGCCCAAAAATACCAAAAGCGCAAATGCTAATTAAAATATCAGATTTGATTACACGGTGTGCGCAATATCATGATACAAATATGTACATGTTTTCAAAATATTTACCATGTTGTTTGCATATATTAATAAATGGCAAATAATTAAATATTTGTTTGCATGTAAAGTTAAATTAAATTAAGCCAAACTTGATTGAACATTTTTTAAAATGTGCGCCAACTGTTGAATGTTCAAATGGAACTAGTTCAGCAAATTGAAGACTTAGTTCGTTTGCTCAATTCAATGAGCTGTTCAGTTGAACTAATTCCGAACTTTGCGTTTATCGCGTGTCGAAGCGTTGTAATTATTTGATTTGATTTGGTTTCCGCTTACTGGTTAAAACTAAGATTTGCCTTATTTTGATGGCTTTTCCCACATCGAGTGCACAGCAAGCCGAAACAAACCGCAAAATACTCGAGGAAATACAGACGAAGAAGCAGCTGCTCATTGGACTCGGCAACTCGGCGAACCAGGTACAAAATTCTCTCTTTTTAATTGCTTTCTGCTAAATGCTATTTTGCTTTGAAGATGCCCGCTCCGCAGCTGCTGGGCCAGCCGACAGTAGCAACCGAATTTGCACAGGGCGTAAGCGTTGCGCCCAATGCTGCAGGCGGCATCGCCGCTCCACGCTCCGCCTTCAATCCGACGAGCTCAACAACGTTAGGCTTCTTTATACCGCAGGACTCGTACTTCGGCAATAGTTTCATACCCGTGCTGCCACGCTTGGAGCCTGTGCCGACGGCATCAGCACCGAACGTCAAGTAAACTTAAGTCAACAAGTCCCTCACATATGGCGCGCCTAAAGATGAAGAAGCTGGAGGAGTATCTGCAGTGTGTCGATCACTTTGAGCAGCCAAAGATTCTGCTGGAGCAGTATCCGACCCCGCCGCACATAGCTGCCTGCATGACGCACCACATGCAGGCGCAGCACGACGACGTCGATGGCAAGTTTGTCGCTGATCTGGGCTGCGGTTGCGGCATGCTGAGCATTGGCGCTGCTCTCCTTGGAGCGCAACTGACTGTTGGCTTTGAATTGGACGATGCTGCTCTGGACATTTACCGCCAGAATGTACTCGACATGGAACTGCCGTGTGTGGATGGTGTGCGTGCCAATGTGCTGCACTTGGCGGGCAGCAAGTGGGACAATGTTTTCGACACGGTGCTCATGAATCCGCCCTTCGGCACCAAGCACAATGCTGGCATGGATATGCGCTTCCTCGATGTGGGCATGCGACTGGCCACAGGCGCTGTCTACTCCCTACACAAAACCTCCACGCGGTGAGTTGGTGGCAGCTGCAAAATACTCAGCAATTGTTTAATTATTTATATTGAATTTTTTTTACAAATTTATATTCTCCGTTGCAGCACATACATCCAGAAAAAGAGCAAGGAGTGGGGTGCTCGTGGTAATGTGGTTGCCGAGCTGCGCTATAATATCGAGGCCAGCTACAAGTTCCACAAGCAGAAGTCCAAGGATATTGAGGTGGACTTTTGGCGCTTCGATGTCAGCGACCTGTGACTAGCCCAAAACTAATAACCGAATGCATTTCTATTTAGACACTTTAATAATAATATATAACCGTAACAATAATCTTTGTTTGCTTTACTCCACGCTGAAGACAACGCCCTGGGCGCAGGCAAGTTCGCCCGAATGATTCACGGTGATGGTGGCCCGCTTGCAGTACTGTTTCCAGGCATCCGAGCCGGACTCGCGACCACCGCCAGTTGCCTTCTCGCCGCCAAAAGCGCCGCCAATCTCGGCACCGTTTGTGGTGGTGTTTATGTTAACGATGCCACAATCGGAGCCCTGGGCGCCAATCCATTTGAACGCCTGTCCAATGTTCTCCGTAAAGATGGCCGAGGACAGGCCCTGCTCCACCTCATTGTTCCAGGCAATGGCCTCGTTCACATTGCGCGCCTTCAGCACATAGACAATGGGCGCAAATGTTTCGCGATGCACAACGCTCGCATCATGCGGCAGCCCGGTGATGATGGTCGGCTCCACATAATGGCCAGGACGCGACAGGACGCCTCCACCAAAGGCCACAGTGCCGCCCAGAAGTTTCGCCTCCTCTATGGTCGCCTTGTAGCTGTCCACGTTCTGCTGTGTGTGCACGGGTCCCACCAGCGTTTGTGCCTCCAACTGGTGGCCAATGCGTGGCAACAGTTGTGCGTACTTCTTGGTCAAGGCTTCCACGAAGCTATCGTGCAGTTGCTCGTGCACAATGATGCGCCTGGTGGTGGTGCAGCGCTGGCCAGTGGTGCCGATGCATCCAAAGAGCGCCGCATCCAGGGCCATTTTCACGTTGGCCGACGCGTCGACAATCAGCGCATTGTTGCCGCCCAGCTCCAGTATGACCTTGCCAAAGCGACGCTGCACCTCCACACCCACATCCCGGCCTGTCTGGCAGCTGCCCGTGAAGCTCAGCAGATTCACGCGCTTATCGGCGACGAGGGCAGCACCCACATCGGTGCCACCCTGACAGAGGCCGACTACCGGCGGCAGATTGTTGCGTTGCAGCACGTCGGCCACAATGCGAGTGGTGGCGACGGAGACTAGCGGTGTGCTGGGTGCACCCTTCCAGAGCACACTGTTGCCAGTTGCCAGAGCAATCGCTGCATTCCAGCCGAACACAGCGTTCGGGAAATTGTAGGCCGAGATGACGCCCACGAGGCCCAAGGGACGCCAGGCCTCGAGGATTGTGTGCTCGGCACGCTCCGAATTGATGAGCTGGCCGGCATAGATGCGTGAGAGACCCACCGCATAGTCACAGATGTCAATGAACTCCTGCACCTCGCCCTGACCCTCGCTGTAGATCTTGCCCACCTCGAGGGAGACTAGCTTGCCCAGCGGCTCCTTGTATTTGCGCAGCTCATCGCCAATTTGACGCACAATCTCGCCACGCACCGGAGCGGGCACCTGCCGCCACTGCTTGTAGGCCTCCACGCCCAGACCGATGCACTGATGCAGTTCCTGGACATTGCCCTGACGCACTGTGGCGATCGCCTGACCACTGCCCGGATCGTAGCTGGTAATGCTTTCTCCGCGGCCCTGCCAATGGCCGGAAAAGACACCGGGATTGTCGCGCTCCAGGCCGAGATCCTTGAGAAAACTGTACTCGGGCTGGTCAATCATATAGGAAACGCTGCGCAGCTGCTGCAACTGCTGCAACTGCTGCAGCTGGCCTCGCTGCACAGGCAGCCTTCTCGTCAAATGTCTCAAATGAGCGATCATGCTGTGCCCAACGAAAACAAGTAAAACACCAATGAGATTTATAGATTGCCGACACGCCCGATATGCCAGTCGTATCACCAGATAAGAGATATATTGTTGTTGGCTAATGGGCGTCAGATGTTTACTGGAAATGGGCCTGCTGATTAGCACTGCATCCACAGCCGTCTAAATTGAAGCCACTCACTTTTCTTGTTGTCCACTTAAATCCGCTGATTGCCGTTGTGCTCCCTGCGCCACTCAATTATCAACTGAGCGATTGACTATCCCAAGCAGGGGCAGTCGAAGCTGAAACTGCTTATCGCATTTTAAACGACAAACACTTAAATGTGTATAGTATATGGAGAGTGAGAATGGGCATTATCAATGTTCTCTCTCCCAGCAACAGTAAGGCTATAATTCAGCTGATCTTACGAGGGAGATTACGCGACTGCTGGTGGGCTGAAGATAAAATGGGTGAGCACTGCTATCTACAGCACGCCAAAGATTACATACATATATTCCTGTAGACCGGATTCACTTTCACATCGAAATTACACCATTAACTTAGATAGACAAATTTCTCCTCTGAAAACTAAAATCGTATCCCGATGTTGACTGTTTTTTTGTCCAAGGTCAGGCAGCCGGACATGAAACCCACAAAGCATGGTTGATCCCTCTGCGAGAAGCGATTCTCGCTGTACAAATCACGATCCGCAAGTTGCGCTTGTACTCGGGATAGTCATAGGGATAATAGCTATCCTTGTTCTCGATGCCCAGTTGGGGATAGTCGCGGCTTGTATTCCTCTGGCAGCATATAGTATTTCTTCGCCTCGCCCTCCTTCTCCGTCCTCGGATCCTTGCCAGCAAGATTGCGAACAATCTGACTCGAAGCGTTCAGCTTTTTGGCCAGGCACAGAGATTTCATGAACATAACAATGATATTATTAAAGCATCCGATTATATTAAAAATGTTCAATTAAAAATACTGCTAAAAATATTAAGTAAAATTAAATTTAATTTATTTATATATATTTAATATCGACAAAGATTAGTTAGAAAAAAGAGAACAACAACAAAATTAAAAACGTTTGTTTATTATCTATGTGTCATCAGCTTGGCTTGTTGTCCTGGCAACAACAGAGACCTAGTTGGCTGTTTGTTCGATAGACACAGCTCAGTTGGCTAATGAGTTTCGCAGTTGCAGCTGGAAAGGATTGGACAAAGTGAAAATGGAGGTGCTCGAGGAAGGGAATTTAATGGACCGCGTGCCCATTTTGCTGCAACGTGATTTGGAATTTTACCAGGTGCCGACTGCCTAATGCTAGATGACTGCAATGCGAAAAGAAGCACTTTGAATAAAAAATAAACTCGTTAACAAAATACGCTTCTATTCCCATTCTTGCAACAGACGCATCAGCGTGTCCTGCAGGAGCCCATTTGTCCGGGTGTTGTTGGTGGCAAGCTGGACTTTCCTCGCTACGCTTCGTTTGCCTCGATAAAACTGATACACTGGTAGGCAAGAATGCGCTGAGGTGTTGTTTGTAACCCAGTTGAGTTTCCTTCAGGTGGGAGGATGAATACTTTGCTTCTTATCGCAAGCACTCGGGCCTGCTGCATACCGAAAAGGAGCTGAACGAGGGCGACTTTGTAAGTTGGCGAACATGTTTGTGATTTCTTAATCTCTGTCACTATCTGCTGCAGAGCAGCATTACGGTCAAAACCTCTGATCCGGATAAGTTTGTGAGTTTGGTGACCAAGTCAGCGGATCTGCTGTTGGAGCACGTGCATCACCTGTCGCAGGAGTCATTGGATCATGCCGATCTCTCGGTGCTCACAGCTACCATCGGCGCTGCGGCGCTGGTGAAGAACTCGTTGAGTGTCTATATGCAGGCAGCCACGACAACAATCTGCCCGCCCAAGGGCGATGAGAAGGGCGGTGCCTTGAAGCTCAGCTTCAAGCAGTACTCACAGATGGCGGAGGCATTGGCTGAGCGCCTCCTGGATCTGCACTGCCGCCTACTGCTGTTGTACATCATCCAGGATGCGGACTGCCTGCACTGGGAGGACACTCAACCCTTCTTCGAATCGGAACGGGGCTCGTACACGGTGCAAATGTGGTGGCACTACATGCGCGGTACCAAAACAGATCTTTGGAACTCGGTGCCTCCGAAGATGGCACAGAAAATCTTCGCTGGCATGCTTAACGAGACACTCAGTGTTCTCACCGTTCGCTACACGCAGATCGTCACGAGCGTTGCCAGGTCGCAACTGCATCTGGTGGACATCTGCAACATGCTGCTGTGCATCGCAGAGCTCCTGCCCCACATCTGCGAAAGTGGCGAGGCCTATGTGGGCCTCCAGCTGAGCAACCAGAGTGTCATCGTCCGCGATATCCATGCCAAGTGCAGGGAGCTCTTCTACTGCCTGTTGCTTCGTGGTGCACCATTGGGCGTTCTTTCCAAGGTAGGCAAACCAGCATCAGTTCCCCCCCAGTTGGGGGAAATTTTGGAAATCAGTTGCATGCTGATTTTTTCTTATTAGTTCCAACGATTTTAGGTTGATTTTCAAAGACATAAGCAAAAAATTGCCGTCATTAATGCTGAACTATATTGGAGACATACAGTGTCTCACAGCTTATTCCGATCAGTGTCAAAGAAAAAAAGTAATTGCCTGCCATAAACTAATCATTCATTATTTTTCAAAAATTCCAAAGACCGATGGTAGGTACATGTATTAACCACCAAAATTAATATATGACCCCAATACACTGGGGTTTCCCCACCTGCTAGGTAGGATTATGTAAAAAAGTACCCTATTTCGAGGGGAAATTTTTTTGGATCAGTCTAAATAAAATAATATATTTTGAGTATAAAAACATAAATAAGGATGTTAATACTTAGTATTATATCCTTTAGCCTTAACATCTTCCCTTTACCTATTATTCATGGAAGATACCAGCTTCCTGGTAGCTTCTGGGCTGATTTTGCTCCACTCATCCCGCAGAGCATTTTTGAGGTCTTCTTTGCTGGATATGCTGTGCTTCCGGATGTTATTTTCCAGCAGAGCCCACAAATTCTCAATGACATTTAAATCTGGAGACTGGGCCGGCGGAATTATCATGTGGGGGCAGTTCCTGATGAGCCAGGACTGTACTATCTTGGCCTTATGCTTGGGATCGATGTCCTGGTTGAACCGGAAAGTACGTCGGATTATTAGCTTCTCGGCACTTTTTAGTAAATTTTCCTTTAGTATGTTGAAGTACACATTCTTGTCCATTGTTGTTTCAAAAATCACAAAATTCCCGAATCCGGCTGACGAGATACATACCCATGCCATGTCACTTCCTCCACAATGCTTGACTGTTGCCTTTACGCGTTTGGGATTCAGGTCAGTATTGGACTGTCGCCACACATAATTCCGTCCGTCCGAGTCAAAAACGGTTAATTTGGACTCATATGCAAATATGACTGTGTTCCAGATCTCCAAATCCATGTCCAAGTGGTTTTTGGCGAACGTCATCCAAGTCCCTCTATTTTGTACGCTTATAAAGATATTTTTTCGTGGTACTCGGGCATTAAAGTCATGTTTGCGCAGAAAACCTGCGCACAGTTTCCACACAGCACTTTTTCCCCATTTCATCCTCCACCTGTTGAGCCACTTTTGGAGCCGATAGCTTGGGATTTCCCTTTATTTTCCTGGTGATCCTTCGCTCCTCCTCTTCGGTGAAAATCTTGTTTGGTGCAATCCTCAATCCGATTTGCGTCGACGAAGCGCCGAATGATGTTATACACAGTTGAGTTGCTCAGATTGACCATTTCAGCTATTTGGCGATGTGAATATCCGATTTTGAAGTGTTCCAGGATAAGTTTCCGTTGAGCAACGGTAGTCTGTTTGTCCATAGTCCTTGTTGGCTTATTGCACCCAAGATGCAGGATAAAACTAAACTGACTACGAAGGATTGGTCTATTTATACCGGAAATACTCAACTTTAGGTAAAAAATCCGGGTTTTATGGCACCCAGGTGTCCACAATGTACCTGATCCAAATAAAATTTCCCCTCGAAATAGGGTACTTTTTTACATAACTCTACCTAGCAGGTGGGGAAACCCCTGTGTATTGGGGTCATATATTAATTTTGGTGGTTAATATATATACCTACCATCGGTCTTTGGAATTTTTGAAAAATAATGAATGATTAGTTTATGGCAGGCAATTACTTTTTTTCTTTGACACTGATCGGAATAAGCAGTGGCTCACTGTATATATATATCAGGTTGATCTCAAAATTCATTTGCAAACATTTGCAATCACCTCCGTGTCTTGAACATGGGCAAAACAATCCTTGAGAGAAAGTTATAATTATCTTCCATAGTGCTTAAAATGATTTTTAAAGCTAAACATAATTTCCTGAGTTGGAAATATCAACTGTGCGAAGTCGGATGGTTTTTTCAGCTATAGTGTAGGATTGTATACTCAGAAAAAATCGCAATTTAAAAAAATCGCCAAGAATACCTTATTCAGAAAGCATATTTTTCAAAAACAAAATGCTTTTAAAGAAAAAGTTCTAAAATTTAGGAAAACCCTACTTAATTGGGTTTTTATTTCTGTTGCACAGAATTTGCACCTTAGCTTCCTTAAACTATTATTCAACACAAGTATTTTAATATTCCACATAAACAACGATTTTAGATAGTTTATAAATTAATTTGATTTAATTTAAATATTTCTTGGAGATTCGAACTTCGCTTAACTCTAACACTGAACCTGAAACAGAAAATTTTATTACTTGCTTCGGAAAGGATTTTTTTCCTAAGTAAGGGATTTCATTTGTACCTTATAGATATATATTTCTTAAATTTCTTACATTTTTTTGAGTGTGTAAGATAAATGTATTTATCTCCAAGCGGAAATTCTTTCAGTGCCACGGACGCAATGAACTATCTCCTTCTTTGATTAACAATTCCAATTAACAGGTCTTTCGCAAAGGACTGGATAACATGGAAATGTTTAGTTCGCGTCATGGTCTGCCCAGCGCCTGGATTATATTTGCTCTGCCCCGATACTTTCCCAAGGAGCAGTCCTGCCAGTGGGTAACCGAGTTCGCGGACCTAACCACAAGCACAGCCATCTCATTGGATTTGCGCGTGCTGCTGGCCTTTCCGGAGGCGCATTGGTCGTATCTGCTGAAGATTCTCTTGATGAGAGATGCCTGTCTGACTGGCATTATAATGCGTCATCTGATGCAACATTTACCATCGTCGGAGAACTTTAAGAATGTGGCGAAGCATTCGTTTACTAGTGCGGAGGGTGCCCCATTGAAATGCGAGGCATTTCTATGTCGAGGCGAGTGCTTCAATGTCACCGATTCCATTGCGGCAGACATAGGTGAGTCCATTATATATTACGCTCTCAAACAGATAATCAAAATCATATTGGTAAAATTGACTAACAGATCCCGTTGGGCAGTCGAATTATCAGATTGTTTTATCCCTCACCTATCTGATTGTGGCCGTGGGCAAGGCCGTCGATATCAAGTCCTGCCTGATTAAGACCCTGGAGGAGCATGCTGTGAGCGGCTGGAGCGATTGCTTGGACAAGCGCCAGGTGTGGAATCAGAAGCGCACCCCTTGGCTGGAAGCCATAATGCATTTCGTCTACCCAGTGCTCGACTGTGTCGTCGAGATGCTCATCAATGCCGTGGAGAATGGCGCCAGCATGTATCAGGCCATGTCCTTAGCCCTGACTTGTGTCTCAGAGATTTGGGATTGCATGCCAGAGGGCTTGTATAAGATTACAGCCCTACTCCAGGACATAATACCAGTCTCGACACGTCCGCTGGGTGACTCTGTGCTGCTCCAAGTAGTTTTCGCAGCTCTCTACACAGAGCTCATTAAAACCGCTGAACTGCAGGAACAGGGTAAGCGTTGGAATAAATCATCTAATTTAACCTATAAAAAAACGGAAAAATATTAGAAAATTCTCATACTTTTGACGCCAAGTATAAATCACCTTATTATTCAGAAACTATAGTTCTTGTGTCCTTCTAAAAAATAGACTTTATCTTTTCCTAATTCCAGGGAACACTTTCGAGGTTCTTCTTTTTTGTGTGCACACAGATCTCTTACATTAGCATTTTTATAAATTATTTACTTTTATTAAACATTAGTATTTTAAGATCTTACACACATTTAGATATGTTATGAATTCATAACATTTTATTTGAGAAAAATTACTATTAGGGTTACTATTAGTTTCCCATTGATATGGATGAAAATATAGACATATGTTTTTATTTTAAACAAAATATGTCCAAAAACTTTAATTAATTTACAGATTCTGTACCAAAGTTAGAAGTTTGCTGAAGTAGAAAGCCATTCGCACAACTTTGCTTATGCGTCTCTAAGCAGTTTAGTAGCGAAGAAATGCTTTTAATATATCGAGAGTATGTGAAAAATACAAGGAAGTCTGAAGATGATCTGTAAATCTTTATAAAATCGTAAAAGTTTTGAAAATGTTGTCAAAGTAGTTTGTCAATTGTTTAATCTCAAATACAACCAATCTCGTTTCGCTTAAGAGCTGCAAATGTTGATGGGTATAATTAAATTAAATGCAACCGAGGCAAAGCTGTTTCTAAATTCCAATATTTCGAAGTTTGCTTAAAGTTTATAATTAATTTGGGTGCTATGGGTGCTTAAAATTTCTTTAGCAAGCCTTCTCAAAGTTTCTTGTATTTCAAATCATTGCTGTTGGCTTCCGGCTTTAGAATATAGTTTTACATTTTGAATGAATTTGTGCTGAAATTGAAAGTGTGTATCGACCAAATTTAAATTTTCTCGTCGAGTTGCATTCAAATATTTATTAAGCTTATATTTATAATTTGAAAATGTTCGTTTTAGCTAAGAGCGAGGAGAAGGCAGCCATTTGCTACTCGTTATCAGAGGCGATTTGTTCCGTAGACGAGGACGATAAGCACACGGACCAGATCGAACTGTTTCTCAAACAGGCCAAGGAGAGCATCAACCTGGATACGGATTTCAGCAACAGCTGTGGACGTGGCGCTGGCGGCATGAGCGCCGTGAGCACAGTCAAAATGGATGACCTGGCGCTGACGAATGCGGAATCGGAGCGGTTGAGTCACAGTCCACCGGCCAATTATGCCATGGAGCTGGATGTGGGCATTGCTGATTACATAGCCGAGGTGCTGGCCAGCGATGTGCTGACCACAAACATTGGCAAACAGGCGCTGAAGGTGATATATAATTATCTGAAATTCAACAAAGATTGGCTGCTGGAGCAGCTGGGCACGGCTGACAACGAGCCCAGTCCGTTTCAGGGTGTGCTGGGCCAAAACATCAAGGAAGGCAAAACCTCGGTGCTGAAGTCCATGTTCTTTATTGGCAACACGCCCTTCGACCAGTTGCTGACTGGCTCGCTAAAGATCGACTACGTTAGCTGGCTGCAAGTGCCGCTCTCCTTGAATCCGGAGCGCACCTGGCTGCATCTGATGCGTCGCTGCGATTTTCAAGAGGATGCAAAGCTGTCGCTGCCGGAGGTCGCCATGGTGGCTGGCATTAGCAAGATAATGAGACGGCGAAAAGACTACGCCAAATGAGGTGGTCTCCAGACAGAAGCCAGAAGCATCATTAGCACTGCGCATACGCCGCGATGTTCCCGTAAAGATGCCATTAATGGCGCATAATGCAAACAGCGCTCTAGCTCCTTAGTTGAAATGCAAAAAGATGTTAGCACAGCAGAAGCAGGCCAAAGATATATTTGCTCCTCAGCTACTCCTGTGTTTAATATATTTGAGGGCGGGCATGGGCAGGGGGATAGATAGTCCAGGGATGGTGGCCTTTTCACAGCCGAACATGTTTTCGTCCACACCCAGCGAAGATGGCGCAATTGTCAACTGCTCCGCGGCGAAGCAGCTCCCCTCATGCTGGCCACACAAAGCGCCAGTTATGAAAATTACTGAAATGACGCCAACAAACATACAAAGTGATGGGGCAAGGGCAAAGGGCAGTGCTGCAGGGCCGGGGAAAAACACACCAACAGAAGAAGCCGCAGTAGCAGCAGCAACACACAAGGCAACGAAACAAATAAAAGCGAATCAGTAATGGAATTTGGACTCGGCATTGAAGACTTCGAGCAAGCGCCTCCTCTGAATGACTATAGCCTGAAGTCAATAGATAGGCCAAAAATACTTGCTAACAGTTAGGCCAATACTAGAATAGATCTTAACTGAACTAACAGTGAGATGAGAATGATGTCGGTTTTCCCAAACTTATTTTGGGGGCTTCAGTCATGGCAACCAATTTAGATCTATTGTGTCCCATTCTGAGGCTGCAGCTCTTCCATTATTCCTGCGCGTTTGTATGTTTCGACATGTTTCCCTGGGATACTCTTCTTCTTCTTCGTTTTTTTGCAAGAGTTTCAGTTAAATGAATACCCTGAGAAAAACATTCAGTATTTAAGGTACTCCACTATCTATAAAGGCCAAACACGATATATATTTCTATCCTTACTTTTATTGTAAGATTTAGTTGCTATCGTAGAAGTTTTAAATTTACTTAATAGATGAGCTGATTATGCTATTCGGACGTAACCGACTGCGAAATACACTGATAGAAGAGTAACACATCTTTTCTGAACTTATCTCAAATAATGATGATCTTAGTTTGTGGGACAAAAGTAGTATATACGGACCGATGACCCAAGTGAGGAATGTTATTAAGCTCATACATATATTCAAATATATTCCAAAATTACAAGCTTTTAAGAAAAATTAGGAAAGAAGTAAATCAAAATACTAATAATAATTTATATATATAGATTTATAGCTTATAGATTTATATAGTTTACTTATTCTGCAGCTTGGTGCTGAATCAATTGAAATCAGTTATTTAATAAAAAGTAGGACATTGGCGGTGGCATGTTGGCCGCCTTCTTGCGACAAAATCAAGCAGCCTCTGCGGCGACTGAGGACGATTGTTCCATTCATTCACTTGGCGCTGGCAGCAGCGTGCGGACGTTGTTTAGGGCACTCTGACTCTGCTCCGGCTCGGTTTCGGCTTCGCTTCGGTTCGGTTCGGCTTTTGGCTCTAAAGTCAAGTGGCAAGTGGCAAGTGGCAAGCACCTGCACAAACTTGGCGGACATTTTAAAAAACTCAACTCAGTTGTTGACGTTTTGCGTGTGGTGCGGAGTGGGTTGGGATCTGGGGGGTAGGTGCTGAACGGTGAATGCTGCATGTTAACGGTAATTTGCAGCCATTAGTTGCCGCACACACAACCACACACACACATACAATATATATATGTGTGTGTATATAAAGTGGCACGGTGATTAAATGCTGCGTTAGAAAGGAAAGCGAATTATACGTTCGAAACACAGAAGTGTCGGGCGCATTACGCATACGCAGCGTATGCTGTCCTTCAGTAGATGTTGAAACTTAAACGCGTCACGAGCTGCTTATTGTTTATTTTTTGGATATTGTTGTAGATGTTGTTGTCCTTGGCAGTTGTCGGAGAGTTGCTTGCCAAGAAACTGGATACGTTGCCGTAAAAGTTCACTTAATTTATATTCAATGCACAACACAATGTGTCTTCAGAGCTAAGCTCTGCTGGTCTTCCCGTATTAGCTGATGTATTAACGTATCCACTGCGAACCGATGCCAATTGGCTGTGGAAATGTGCAACTGACACGAGCCAACATACAGTGATATATTATAATTGCTAACCATGAGTCAACCACATCAACAACATGAACAACTGCAACGACTTCGACGACGTTGCCGCCAGCCAGTCGACCCATGCGAGTGTTTACGTCCTGTGATAAGGGCTTTTGGTCTGCTGACTTCATTCGGTAAGCACAAACAATCACACACCCTCCCCCTCACCCCCAACACACATACGCATCCCTTAAGAGCAAACAAGTCAAGTGGAAGAAAATGAGCTGCATGTGTCCCAGGTGATACATACTAAGTATGAGTCAAGAACAAGCGTTAATAGATAATGTCTAGATATAATAGATATGATAGTTGATTTTTTAAGCCCGGCTTAATTAGCGTTTAGCTGTAAGCACTATTAACTTAAGTCTTTTCATCATCAGTTAAAAGTTTATTTATCAAAAAAAAGTTGTTTATAAAAGTCAATTAAATTGAAATTTGAATGAATTTGGTGTCTGTGTTTCTAAAACGATTCTAGTAAAAAGATTTTTGTTTTTTACATAAATGTCAAATGGTAATTGCTTGGTTAGTTTACTTTCTTAATTACATATTTATTTTTTATTAAATTATATACTTTACACAATAATATAACATTTAAATAAAGTATTTTAAATGTAGGTTTTTAGTGATAGCTGAAGACGTTTCTTTTTGCCAGTTGGATAGCTTGCTGGTTTTAATTCGCATTTAAATTCAGTTCATAATCGACGTAAAATCTGTGGAAATGCTAGAAATATTAAATTTAGGTTTACCTTTTATCAAGCCATCAATCCCATGAGCACCATCTGTGACGGATACCCTCTGTCCCGCTTGATGCACTCAATGATGCAACAGCCATCAAGTGTGCAGGAGCAGCCCCAACTGGGACTTATGATAAATGGTAAACACTCAAGTACGCAGTGGCAGCTAAAACTTGGGTCAAGTTCAAAATAATTTGCCAACAATATTGTTTTTGTTTATATCCCGTCTGGGTCTGCATTATGCATGCAGGGCGCACAGTAAAAAACTCACAGTTCATAAACCTCAACGCTGCGTGATGTTCAAAAATCTGGTAAAAAGATAAAAAATGCTCTCAGGGCCATTAACGAGGCATTGGCCCTTTTATTTTGCAGCTGGCGTATCCTGCACTTGCAATTCCCTGCCAACTGCAGCGCTTTCTATCCCCTTGCCCCCCAATGAGCTTTGTTGTTAGCTCTCTGGCGCCACTCGTTTATTGGAAGCCACCAAAACATGGCGACGAAAAAAAATATAACGAAAAATAGTTCTGCTGGGTATACCCCGACTTCCATTCCAACGCCCCCTAATCGTCCAGAGAGCAGCGCATAATTTTTGCTCTGTTTTTATTTGATTTCTGGGGGACGCACGTTTCATCGACTTTTTTTTTGTTCCTTTTAGTTGGAGCTCTCGGAGCGTTTAATGTAATTGGTTCGGATTTAGTTTTGGTTTATGTTGCTGATTTGGGCCCAACCTCATTTCCCTCTTATCTGCAGTCTAATCGAATTCGCTTTTCCGCCGCATACAATAACAACTTAATTAGATTGAATTTTGAGTAGATTTTCCCTTCTCTCTTTTCTTCTTGTTGGTGTTGTTGTTGTTATCCTAGTCATATTTTACACATTGAAATTAGGCGCTTTTGGGCATGTATGTATATGTATATGTATATGTATAATAATATATACAGTTAAATGTAAATAACTTATGTGGGCTGTAAGGGAAGTATTTGATGCTGTAACATCGATGTAATAGTTATCTTGATGATACTTGGCACATATTCGACTTTTTGCAGCGGTTTTATAAAGACGATCTAATCGAAATACTTAATAAGAAATACTCATCTTTTCAAGATTGGTTTACTTTTTAAATAAACACTGAAATTTGGATAAGACAAGTTAAGGAAAATTGTATTCAAGATAGTTGTTCGTTTTTTGGTTTTTACTTTATAATTTATTTTCTTGCCATCTTCCAGTTTGTTTCTTTCATAGATTTTAATGTTAGCTCTGCCATATTTGGAAACAATTCAAACCACCCTCGCACATTAAGCTGTGTCCCATCAATGTGGTGATTTAGCATATTTTATTGCCCTTGCTGGCTCAACGAAAAACACCATAGAAATGTTATTTGAGTAGACACAATTATATTGTTTGACACGCATATTCTAGAACACGAAATGCCCATAACACATCCTGGCCCCAATTTCTTGAGCATCCAACAGCCAATTTGTGGTCATCCTTCATATTTCATTTTTCATCTTTCAGTTATCTGCGGGGTGGGCGTCGATGTCTACGTGCACGGCTATCCGGCTGGTCTCTTTATACTGTATGTAAGCTGTGCTACACATTTTCTCCAGTCGTGGATCGCTTCAATTTTAATGCTTGGCCAGTTTTTCAGCTTTGCTGGTGCTGTTCATTGAGTTAAAATGGCTGATAACCATATTTCTGCAGCTTCAATACTACGGCGAGTAAGTTGCTCAACCAAATAGAAAAAGGTCATTGAATTCAATGTGCTTATTTGCTTTTTAATTTGTTGCGATAATTACGACAGATCCGCCTGCCTGGGCTGCTGGCGTCTGTCCACGTTGCTCGGTGGCTGGCGGCCGGCGCCCATATATGTCGCCATGGGCGTGGCTCTGATACTCTATCCGCATAATCTCTGGCTGAGCTATGTGGCTGGCATGTTTCTCCTGCTGCTGGCGCTGTTCCGTCTATGCACGCTTCTCAGATTCGGTGGAGGAGGAGCCGGTCACTTCAAGGATGAGGGTCTGCTGCCACAATGCGATTTTGAGAAGTGACGCACATGCCACATGCAACTAATTTGCCTACAATTAAAATAATTCTCATTTTTTGGTTACAGAGTTTCAAGTTTTGTGGACAGCGTCGAGGATGACTTCGCCGAGGTCAGCGTCTCGCAGCAGGACGACGAGGAGCCGACTATTGACGACGATGCTTGCTAATAGTTAAATATATTTTATATATTCCAAGAGCTATAAATTTACCGTCTTTTGCTACATTGTTAAATTGACTATTACAGTAAATTTACTGCCGACAGTCAAGGACGTAACAAGCGTTTCATAAAGGGGGGAATTATGGTCTATTTATACATTTTGTAATCTAAGCAACGTTTCGTACATTTTAATCAAATAATTGAAAAGATGCATCGCTCAACCGAAGTTAATTCGTTATCCTTCCGAGATGACTTTCCCTTACGCAATAAATACGATACAAAAGTTTCAATATCGAAAATGTTTTAAATTGTTTATTAAATGAAAGCATTATCAGTCAAACTCCGCTTTTCGTATCTTTGGCTGTTAAAATATACTCAAAATTTCTTCAAATGACACTTTTGAATCTGACAGTTTTTGCAGATGTAACTTAAAGCTAAATTGTACAAGACTTCAATGCTCGACATATCATTGAGCTTTGGCAAGGGCACAAAGCTGTAGATTTCAATGCAAATCACGCGCATGTCTAGTCTGACTAGGTGGCAACGCTCAACCAGATGAACAAGATGGCGGCATGTTGACAATTTCTCAGCGCCAACATTCACGATGTCCTTCTGATAGCTACTTAGGTTCCAATTCTTTTCTGTTATCAAAAGTAAAACTCAAATTGTATAGGGAAAATTATTTATTTTATAATTTCTTCAGTTTCCATGTTTAGCATGCAAATATTGTTGTCCGATTTGTATCCGTTTGCCCCGCAGCAAAAACAAACTTTAACATTCTCTACCAGAAGGTTGTGTCGTAGGAAACCTTCTATGCAAATCTCATAAGCATTTACACATGCATAACAAATATTCTTGATTGTTGTTTTTATATTCACGCTTCAGTCTAATTATCAATGGGGGATTTGCTGGGGGCGTTCAAAGTCTTCACAATTTCTGTGAAATATTTCTCATAGTTTGTATAAGTTGTTTGTAACTTTTAAAGTTAGCTTTTATTAGGTTGGTATCTTTACATGTTTGCTATGCAATAAACATATATAACATAATATATTTTATTTTTGGTTGTTTAACTTTAACGTAGTTTTCGCATTGAAAACATTTTGAGGTAGTTGCGTTTTGCATTCGTTACTTTAATTTTTAAAAATTAATTATTAGTTTTAGGCTCTTGATTAAATTGGATATATCAATAAATATACAAATATATATATATTTATATACCATATGTACCAATTGTGTGGATCAGAAGTGTTGGACAATTGTGTGGTATCTCGAGATATATGATTTGTATTATACGTATTGTGATAACTCCAATCCTTATTCTTGATGAATCGATCCTCAATCTTAAACTTAAAAGTTAGAAACGAAAACAAGGCACAAAAAATTAACTAAAATTTAATATATTTTTATTTTGTATATTATATTTTATGTATATTGTGTTGTCTGTACGTATGTATGTATGTGTGTCGATTATATGTATATATATATATATAATAATATGCTTCAACATGTACATACAAAGTATCGAAATCGTAAATTAAATCGCATTAAATTAAAAAAATAACTCAATAATAAAATTAAAACAATTCAAAGGAAAATGTCAACATTTCATAAAAATAAAATAAAATAATAATTAATATTTGGTATAGCAAAAAACAATTGTTCAGTATGTGTAGGGGTAGGAAATTCGCAGAACTGTTTATCAGAGACTTGCCACAGACTCAATCAATCAATCAATCAATCAGTCAGTCAATCAATCAATGAATTGAATTTGCAAGCATTTGGTTTCATTAAGTCGTTAAATGCCCATTTATTGGCACATTTCTAACGAGGTTTGGCAAGAGATTCCGGCTAGGCATTGCCCTTTTAAAGTCTTATGGTAAAGTTGAATTGACTAGAAGTAGGAAGTTGGTCAGTTAGTTGATGTTACGAGTGATCTGGTTCGAGGAACTATGACTGTAATAAACTCTTTTCAGTGGACCCCCCATCACATGCCTGAACAAAGCATTAACCAATATATTACAATAATAATTATGGAAATCAAAATTGTAGTCGACATTCAAAATATGTTCATTGTGTAAAGCAAAATTGTATCATTACATCATCCATCTTTATCATCATAATCATCATCATCATTAGTTATCACTTGCTCTTCTTATAACTTAAGACTAATAACTATCATTGGGATTCTATCGCACTTTGCTCTGGCTCTGTTCACTTGAATTTTTGATCATTCTACTTTAACTTGATGCAGCTGATTGCCTGGCTGCTGCACCTGCTCCACTTGCTGCACCTTCTCTCCTTCTCCAGCTCTATAAAAATATATTAACATTTGCCTCACATACACGTACAACTTTCTGGGGGGGGGGGTTTACATTACTGATATTTCTGTGGCAATCCGTGCCCTCGGCTCAACATCAGCATTGGGATCTAATAAATGTATGCATTTTCTTATTATTTTACTTTTTTTGTATTTTGTTTTGATTTGGGCATTGACTGCAACGACCCGCGTCCGCGTCGTCTACTGCCTCCTTGGGAGTGCTCCCCCCACCAACAAAGCCAGCTACCAACAACAACAAGAGACAACATTGCGTTTTAGTAGAACGAACTGCACCAGGCATCGCCCACTGAGGGGCTTAGCATGCCGACCAAATTGCTGCCATGATGCGATTGGACGACGCCACTCTCCACAGATGGGGGCGATGCGGAGTGATTCGAGCTCGAGTTGGGCAAGCACTGGAAGCAGTAGTTGGCGCCATAGTTGCTATCCCAAAACTGTTGGCCCTTGCATTGGAAACGAACGGCGAACTCCAGACGCTGACCCACATGCAGTGAATTGCCGAAGAGAACGAACGTAAACTTATCGGAGAAGCCATCGCATGAGTTCTCCACGTAGTTGGCCTGCAGATCCGCATAGCTGCGCCAGCTGTCCAGCGAATAGCGCACGTGCACCGATTTATGAAAGTCCAGATTGCGGACACGCACTGACCCAGAGATGGTCTGGTTGATGCTATCGGTGACGGCGGCATTCTCCAGCGATACCTGCTTCTCGCGCACAGCATCGAGGAATGTGGCCAGTCCGCCCGGCTGCTGGAAGAGCGGCATCAACAGTTTGTCCGACTTGGGGCCGAGCTGTATCGGTGGCTCGGACTCCAGTATTTCCAGATCCTCAAACGCTGACTTCGGTATAGTTGGTATTTCGTCCAGGAACGTCTTCACATCCGCCAAATCCAGGCCAAGCACATCGGCAAACCGCACAATCTTCTTGCGGCCGGGCGTACCCGGTGGCGTTTTACCCGTTTTCAGCGAGGAACAGCGTCGCACTCGCTGCGGCCGACAATCGTCCTCGTCATCTGTGGTATCGATGCCGTGACTGTGTGCTGTCTTCTCCTTGGACTCAACCGCCTCGGCGGCATCCTTCTTCGCCTGTTCCAGCTGGGCCAGGTCAACGTCTACGGTTAGACTTTGGCTGCATTTGTCCACCTCATCGGTGCCAATCAGCTGCACTTGGGTCTCGTCCACTTCAACATACAGTTGGAACAACTGCTCCGCTGACTGTTCTGTGTGTCCATTGATCATCAGGGCATTCTCGTTGCTTGCCTGTTCCGGCTGATTGATGGTATTCTCGTCGCCTTTGATACTTTCGCTGTGCGACCGCAGTTCACTTAGTATTTGTGCCTGCAGCAGAGTCTCATCCTCGCTCTCTCTTGTCTGTTCCAGTTGTGTTACCTGCATCTCCTCCTCCAGCTGCTGCTTTTCCTGCTCCTGTTGTTGCTGCAGTTTCTCCTGCTCCTCCTGCTGCTGCTGCTGCTGCTTCTCCTGTTGCTGCTTCTCCTGCTGCTGCTGCTGCTGCTCCTGCTCCTGCTGTTGCTTCTCCTGTTGCTGCTGCTGCTGCTGCTGCTGCAGCTCCTGCTGGTGCTGTTTTTCCTGCTGCTGCTTTTCCTCCTCGTGCTTCTCCTGCTCCTCCTGCTCCAGCTGCTCCTCCTCCGTCTGATCACCATTTGTCAGTGGTTCGTGTGTTCCATTCATTTGCAACGTCCCCACAAATTCCTTCAGCTCCGTTGCGGGAATTTTGCTGCGCTCTGCCTGCGGCTGTGATGTGGTCACCAGAAGATCATCTGGTATTTTGTTGCTTCTGTTGTTGCTGCGACTACTGCCGGCCGTCGCGTCGAAGTAGGGACCATCTGTGCTGCTGTGGCTGCTGGCAACAGAGGCGCACGCGTAGCCCGACTCGGCTGTCGAGTTGTGCGGCGTATTCGAGGCGGTTTCTATCAGACGCAGGTACTCGCACTCTTCCGCCGGACTGCCGGGCGATTCCAGCTCGCAGTCAAAGTCGAAGAACGAGTCAGACTCATGACGCAGCGGCTGCAGATCGGTCACTGTCTGTTCGGATTCATGTGCATTGTTCACCCACGTGTTGGTATTGGAGCCATTTATAATGGGCTCATCCTCTGCATTTGTTGCGGCATCCTCGTTCGCCTGCATTTCACCAAAAAAAATAAAAGAAAAAGATGAAATCTTAGATTATTCAAATAAATGACCTTATAAAATAAGTATTTCTTATTCAAATTCAAGAACTCATCTTTTTAACCTCTGACCTCAGATCTGACTTAGAAATAAATAAATGCCAAATTGTGCCTTCAATTTGAGTTTCAGGAAAACACAACATTCAAACTAGAATCCCTTTCATTTATCACACTTGCAGTCTTTAATTGAACTCAATAAGGAATCGTGTGCCTTAAACGGCGTGTTTAAAGTATTCTTCCTTGCCAGCATCGTCTGGCTTCATGGTCTTTGCACCCGGCCTCCAATTGACGGGACAAACCTCACCGAACTCGTCGGCAAACTGGAAGGCCTGAACCAAGCGCAAAGCCTCCTCGACACTGCGTCCCACGCCATGGTCATTTACGGAGATGTGTCTGACGACGCCAAGCCGATCGATAATGTACATGCCACGATTAGCCAGGCCAGTGGTCTCGTCCAGCATTTCGTAGTCGCGAGAGATCTGCATGGATTTATCCGCTATTAGCGGAATATCCATCTCGCCCAGTCCACCCATTCGGCGTGGCTGCATCATCCAGGCGGAGTGCGCAAAGTGGCTGTCTGTGGAACAGGCTAAAATCTCGCAGCCCACATTACGGAATTCCTGGGCGCGGTCGCTAAAGCCCTGCAGCTCCGTGGGGCACACGAACGAAAAGTTTGCCGGATAGAATAGCAGTAATACATATCGACCTCGATACTCGGCAAGCGACATCGGTTTGAATGTACCGACGGAAGTCACCGCTGTCGAGTGGATTTCAGGTGCCGGTTTGCGTAGTAAGTGCATTTTTGATTATTATTATTATTATTATTATTATTATTGTTATTATTATCAATATTATTGTTATTATTGTGTTGTAATGTTTTACAGTGCTGTGTGTGGCTTTGAATTCAGAAAAACGACTGGCTTAATTCTGGCAGAGGCAACTCGAAATACTAACACGATTGCTTGGATACAAGTTTGAAGATTTGAAATCGATGTTTTACTTTTGAGTCGAGCGATAACTCACCTGTGTGCCCAAGGTGCGCAGCTTGGAGGACAAACTTCTTGCAAATGCCTCCGCTCGGCCACGGCATGATGACATCCCTATGTTCGGTATGATGGAGACAATGCTGCAGGGCGGCCTGTTGTCCGGCGTGCTACTGTGTGTCAATGGTATATCGCCGGGCTCATTCATTTACGTCACTTCACTTTCAGTTTCAATGAAGACGGGTAGCTGGTTGGCTAACAGGCTGGCTAGCTGGCTGACTCGCTGACTAGCTGGCTAGCTGGATGGCTAGCTGGATGGCTGGCTGGCTACTGCAACAATGCTGTGAAAGATAAAATACACACACACACACATATGTAGATGACGTGGCTCATATTATTTTGAAGTAAACAAATAAATTAACTTAAAATGCTTTTCTTGTTTTTGGCCATGCCAGCTAAAACAGCTGGCAATTATTTTATTTTAATATTTCTTTAATAATTTACAGCGCGACTGCATTCAATTAGTTGCCTGTCAGTAATTCAGAAATAGCCAATATATGTGGGGTTAAAAGAAAGCATTTTTCATATCCTCTGCATTTCCAAACGATTTGCATTTTTAGCAGAAAATTCGACGTATTTTTAGAGTTTGTAAAAGTTCTTGCTAAAAATTCGCATTTTCGCACTAAAATATTTGGCCGGCTGACAAAGATATTTGCGGCTGCTTAAAACGTTAAGAGTGTTAAAAAGTATTTGGCAGCTCAATAAATAATCAAATATTATATAAATGCGCGACATTAATTTAAGAAAGAAAACAAATTTGAATTAACTATTCATTTACTGATTATAGTCAGCTGTTTTTCTTTTTTTCTGTTACACTTTCGCCTTCTGATCAGGTGCGGCACATCACTTGGTCAATTATGTGACTTGTGATTTTGCACAAGGCTGCTGTTGCACGTGGTCAGTTGGGAAAGACACGCCCACCTTAGTTAGCCAATTGAATCGTTCGATAAGCCCCCTCTGAATGCACCAATCGCTATTTTGTTAATTGACTTTGAACTTTGCGGCGATCAGCGATTTTTTCTTCTATTTATTTGCATTTGATTTATTGTATTTCGATTTCTTCTGTGTGAGTTTTTTTTATCTTTTTATTTGCTGTTTTTTATTTTGGCAGTCTGCACGGGAAACTCAATTGAGCAATAAACTAAACAAATTGAATTGAAATTTGCCAATGGCATCAAACAGAGTTCACAAAAATTAAACGATTACCGCCGTGTCTGGCAATCGATCGATTAAGGAGCTCAATCGTGACCTTTTTCTATAGCCTTCCTTAAATATTTAACACTGTACAAAGGTCAATTAATATGGTGTCCTTTTTATAGATACATGAGTTCATTCTGGCATATTTCTGATTCATGGCCGGTTCACCTTTTACTGTTGCCAGTGCTCTGTGCTTCGAAATGTTGCTGCAATTTGCCAGAGAAGACCTCGCATTCACTTTGTCTTAGTCCCTTTTGCACATAGCCAAATTCAAATTGCTTTTGGACCAATGCCAATTGCCTAAATGCGTTTTGGGCGGCGGCATATGACGTTCAGCTCAGAAAAACATTAAAACTTTTCATTTCAAAGAGCGAGAAAAATACACAGCCAGAGATGAGTTATGCCTGATAAACAGCTTCAGACAGTCAACAGTTCAGTTAACTTTAAGTAAATTTGTTACTTTATAGAAGAAAAGATTTTTGAAATTCTTTCATCCAAAATGAAACAGATTTAATTTTTTAAATATTTTATATGCTAAACAATTTCAAAAGTTATAACTCCTCTTTAATATAGACAAAAGCCCCAAAGCTGGTCCAAACTACAAACTATACTAAAAAGCTTGCTTTCGAGGGGAAGAAGGATATAGCTGAAGGATATAGCTGAAGGATATAGCTGGAAATTAAGCAGTTAATAAGTTAGCCAAATGGGCATTAGAGCAGCTCCTAATAGATAAATAGAACTAGGTTTCTGGGTATTTTATATGTGAAGCAAACTTGAAACTAATATTCTCAAATTTATTTTTTTAATTTATTTTGTAGTTGTTCTCAGTCAAATTTTACCATGTTCAAACTGCCAACACTGTCTAACAGTAACTAAATATATTTATATATTTAAAAAAAACGCAAAGCGATTGTTCCTATTTGTTGTATTATATATAGTAATGACGAAATGTTAAAAGCGTAAAAACAAGTATTTCTAATTTATTTGGCCAAGTCAGGGATTCAATTGATTCCAACATATATATATATGTATATATATATATAATCCAGTAGCGAAAATACTGAGAAATTAGTTTGCATTGAAAGTGAAAAACGGGGCATGTCTATTACGACTCGTGTTTTGTTGCTCATCGAGAATGTGGTTTGCGGAGGAACGTCGCCCATCTCTATGAATTTATAGTACCCCATGCGAAATTTACGATTTGCTAAAAATAGGCTTCAAATAAATACATACACAATA
The DNA here is from genome assembly GCA_035044105.1 of Drosophila nr. perissopoda 5 BK-2023a. Lineage (NCBI taxonomy): Eukaryota > Metazoa > Arthropoda > Insecta > Diptera > Drosophilidae > Drosophila > Drosophila nr. perissopoda 5 BK-2023a. The sequence goes on from JAWNMK010000122.1 coordinate 5,562,191, forward strand.
CATATGTACAGAATTTTCCAAAAAGTATATTTCCGTTATTGCTTTCGCTTTTGCTACGCTTGGCAGAGAATTTTATGGCGCTCTCGGTGTATCTCACATTTTCATGCCTCGCTTTGCTGCAAGTGCGCAGATAGTCGAAGTGGCACGCACTGTCAACTGAGATACAAAGTTGCCCAAGACTGTTTGTAATGTCACCCATAAGCAGCTTAATTGAGTTAAATTGGGAAAGATGTGTGGTCCGGCGAATTTATCAATTGATATACATATAAAATATATTTGATGTTATAGTGGTCGGTCAAAGAAACTGAACTGACACACACGAAAATAATCAACGGAGGTGCCAATTTAATGTCAAAAGATTCTTTTGTATATTGCCATGTGACAGAAGGTCAAATAAAGTGTCAAATATATTGCCTAAGTGATAAGTATATATTTAAAAAGTTAACTCAAGTAGCATTTGGGAACCCACTGTTCAGGTGACTAAAATGCACTCTACTCTTGTTGACATCTGCTGTTTATTATTTATATTATATATATAATATATATTATTATATATTATATATATATTTATCTAAAAGTATTATTCATCAACTAGTACTTTAACACATTTTTTCTTATTTTTTTTTACTAATTATTCATCATTATTCATCTTTTCACAAATGTGATTTTCATTACATAACTGTTGCTTGCTGCAAGCCCCACTGTCATGATAGCAACAGCCCAATTTGTTTTGCACAGTGTAGCCGATTAGTTAGCGAGAAAGTGCACAAGCCCAAAGCATCTTGAGATACACTTCTTAATGGGAATCCACATACATATATATGTATGTAAGTCACTGCTTAGATTGTGCTTGCAAACAGCATGACAATTGTTTGTTATAGATTAAACGAGAAAATACGCTTTTATATGTATGTATGCTCGTACATACAAATATGTATGTCGAAATTGAATACACTAGGCACAGATAATTTTAGCATCGAGTATGGTGCGAGTTCACCTGCCACTGACATGACTTCAAGGGTTCGAGGGGGCGCCGTTAATCATGCCGCGCCGGCGTCTCGATTATGAGTGTTGATAACAAATTTCGCATTTATTTTTAGCAATCATTTGCACACAGAGCGCAGTTAACGACCCGAATTGAATTGAACTAAACCGAAACGAAGCGAAACGATTCGAATCGATTTGAATTTAATCAAAATTCCACTCGTACTCACTCACTGACACCAACTGCAGTCTGATCGCTGGTGGTAACCCGTTCCCGATCTGTTGCCGGAGGCATCAACTTTGACAAATGCCGTAGACGTACTTTTGCGCTTTACTTCACGGGGTCGACTCAAACTGCGGCACGTCTGCAGTATTACTGTTGCGAGCATGCACTGAAATATGCTTCTTTTTTTTGGCATTAAACGAACTTGCGCTGATTGATAAGGCAGCTAAATCGAAGTGCAGCAAATCGCACCGCCAGCGTCTGGCCTGTCACTGACGATCATCAACTGTGATTCCTCTGTGTGCCCAGAGTAACTGTATCTGTATCTGCGCCTCAGTCTCTACACACATGTATGTGTAATCGTAATCGCTGCAGCCCAAAGGTAAGACAACTGCAGCAGGCAGCAGCAGCGACAAATGCGACCCTCTGCCCCGTCCGATATTCGCTGGCATTGCCAGACAGCCGCTTGCATAGAGAAACGCTCGTGATCAGCGGCGGCGTCGCTGTCTGCTACCCTCCAAGAGAGAGAGAAAGGGCATAATGCTACTAATGACTACTACTACTACTACACTGCCCAGTCAGGCGAGTACATTCCTATACCCTTAACCAGTTAAGAATGGTCAAAAAGGGTATAATGACAACAACAAATCAGTTGACAACTCTGCATAAGACCCGCGAGGAAACCAGCTAAAATAATGTACATGTAATACGTATTTTGCATTGTTGATTATATCATAATATTAGGGGAAAAGGCAGAAAGAAGCATCCTCGACCCCATAACCTAAATACATTCTTGATCAGCATCAACAGCTGATCAGGCGATCTGTCTGTCATGGGAAATAACGTAGCAAATTACACATCAACAAGCTCAAACAGTTTTCTATGCACGTGCAGGGTATCTCTTAGTCGAGCGCTCTCGATTTATACCTGTTTATTCTAGTTATGTTCGCACGTGCAGCTTAGCTGCTCATGATTACATTTGAACATATTTAAATGCAACTATGAATAGTCTCACAATCTCTCTTGCCTTATATATATGTATATATTTATTACGGGGTATTTGAAATGCTGTAACTATCTACCCGTAACTGTTCTACCCGTAGTATTTATGATAGGCTTATCAGCGGCGCTAATGATTGTCACCTAAGCCTCACTTCTATTGAATTCAGTCCCGCTGTGACTGTGATTTCATGTTATGCACTGTTTTCGGCTATTCGTTTTTATCAGTTATCGGATTAGTTTCGGTCGAAATGACTGTGCTCTGACTATGCTGTCAGCAAATTGATATCAGTAACAAGAGATACGGGTTTATGGTTGAATTGCTATTTGGCTATAAATTGACAGCAATAAAGGCAATAAAGTCCTTGTGTGCACAGATTAGCTAGTTTCCATTTAGACGGAAGTGTTTGTTTCGATTTTATTTGTAGCTCACTCTTCACAGAATGAGTAAACATTACGTGTCTTGCATAATTATTTACTACATAAGTGATGCGTCTGAACATACAATGTGTATATAATACTAATATAATATATATTAATATATTAACACTTTCGTTGCTTTAATTTCGGTTTTTTTTTTTTTAATATTTATTTTTTTCTGTCCACTCATGTGCCACCCACATAAAAATATTGGCCAAAAGTTCTACAAGCCACAACAGCTGACTGTGTTGGCGCTGAATGATTTTCGTTATTTATAAATAAACTAGAATATATGTATACGTTTATTAATATATATTTTTAAATGGCGAATTAGCCAAATTGACAGACGCACGTAACACGCGGTGTATTTTTTTTTTTTTCGTTTTTTACGTTTGTGCTTTTGCGCCTTCAGTTGCATCATTATTGATACCCAGGAGCGGCGGCTTAGTACGAATATTGGGCAGGTTCCCAATCGATTGTCGGTGGTTTTCGGGTGTTGAAAGCAATCAATACATTATATATGAGGGGCACACACGCCTCGTCTTATGTCAAAATTGGATTGCCCATGGAAAGCCTTAAGTAGTCGTCTATCTCGCTGATACATTGCTGTGCGCCGCGCGGTCAGTGCGTGTTTTCTTCCATTTTTTTTTTTTTGTTTTGGTGTGGGTGGTTCCTTTGGTGGGGGGGAGGGGCAGCGCGTGTATATTATTTATATTTGTATGACATTGCTACCCAGCGAAATGTCAAAAGCAAACAAAGCCAAGCACCGCCACAGTAATAATCATAACAAAAACAACAACAGCAACAACATTATGAATAACGCTTGTGCTGTTTGGGATCAGACAGACGCACAGCCACAGCCACAGCCACAGATACAGATACACAGCTACAGATACAGATACAGATACACAGATACTTTCGATTTTCACATGCTTTCGTTTTCCGTTGGCTTCACTTACAGTTCGTGCTTTGATTGTAATGGGTTACGATTTGAGCCGGGCAAAACAGTATCCAAGCTTTGGGGCGGTGGTTAACTTTGTTTTCATTTCGTCAGTCAGATACATAAATAGGCAGCGTTTGATTAGCATTGCATAAATGTCACTTGAAAATATCTGAGCCGAGGAAATCGTTACGATTTATTCTGAATATTGATCGTCTGTTAAATTTGGATCCTTCAAACATGCAATTACCTATTAATAATTGACAACAATTTTATAAAATTAACTCTGCGTTCTATTTGGGCTCTGCAAGTGAGCATTTTGAGCTCACATAAATAAGGTCAATGCCAAAAGTACTTGTTCAAAGATGAATTACAATTAAAAATGCTCATAAAAAAACGCAATTATTTTAGTTAAGCAATAAAAACATATTAAATATATAACATGTTCAGCATGTGCTGTATTATTTACAAATATTAGAGAATTATGTTTTTATTTATTTTATTTATTATTATTAGTTTGACTCACCTGCTTATAGGTAATTATGTTCAAATCGATTTCCTTTTTGTAGTCCTAGCCCGTTCACGTTGTAGTATAAAATTCGAGTTGTGAAAGCTGCCGCATAAATATGTTGTTTATTTATATGTTGATGTATATATATATGTATATATATATATATATATGTATTGTGATTACATACACCTATAGATGGTATATAAAGCGGTGGAAGTCGTCGTTGTTTTACTTGGCTGTGTGTATTGCGTGATTATATATCGTTCTCAACACAGACGCTTCCGCCTTAAAAGTGTGCCAAGGATTGCGGGTGGGGGTGGGTGCTACCGGAGGATTTGCCTGACCTGAACTTTCACTTTTTATGCACCCACATACACACACACACACACACACACACTACTCACGCACGCACACACACTCTGTTGAAAAAGCACTGTTCGGGTTTTCACAGTTGTCGGTGGTTGCTTGGATAACTTTTTTTTTTCATGAATTTGAGTGCACTGTCTTTTTTTTTTGGTTTTTGTTTTTTGCGAGGACGATATGTTTAGGATTATCTTTGCAGTTTCATTCGCACACGCGACGGAGGGTCGAGAGCTGAGATTATAAAAAAGGAGCTACGCGTTCGGTTTCTTGTTGCTTGTTCTTTGTGGTCGTGGCACGAAACACATAACAATAACAACAACAACTTACGCCAAAAATACGATTGTCTAAAAAATGTTAAATGTTCAATAGAAATCCATTCTGAATATTGCCAGCGCTCGTCGTGGCAGCCGTGGCAGCACCGCCAGTTGTAGTGGCGGCACCAGCAACTTGGTCACAATAAGAGTGTCACTCAAGGGCATTGCAAGGTCATAGCAGCTAGCATTCAGCACAGCAGTCGATGTCGGCAGTCGGCAGTTGGCAGTCGGCAGTTGCGTCTTTCGCCCACTGTCGGTCGGCTACGTTCGCTGAGAGTACGCAATGGCATGGGCCTTGTTCAGATTCAGATACACACACATACACACATATACGTATATAGGGAGAGATACAATCACATAAAGATATGAGCACATTTCGCTAAAGAGAACTTTTTACAAAAACAGCACAGTTAGAGAGAGAGAGAGAGTGGGAGGGAGACGGCGAGAGTTGAAGAGAGAGCTACAGATGATCGCACGCTGCGCTTTAATTGGCATTTATTTGCCATCTGCAGCTGCTGAGTGTACCTTCAAGATACGCTAGATACATTAACGCCTGAACTCACGAACCGTTCTTCTAGAACTTTTGGTTACTTTGGCCAGCATTGAGAAGTGCCTGCCCGTGCGGCTGTCCTGTCGCGTGGCAACTGACAAAGAATGTTGCAAGCCTTGTGGCATGCCCAAAAAACTCTCACTTTTCTCATTCATTTATAGGCTCTCCACACGCACAGTGGGCGGGCTTAGGTCTCTTTGCTGCTAGAGAGCGAGAGCATCAATTATGTGAACAGTGCTACAAAAGCTTTGCAAGAAATTTGCCAATGATTATCAACAGTCAGCATCGCATATTAACATAAATCATTCGAATGCAGCTTGGGTTTGCACTTGACCGCTGCGTTAATATTCTTTATTTGACAACGTGATAAGATTATTTATTTGATTTATTGTTATTAATATTGTTATTAATTTTAATTAACTATAAATATGAATTTAAATTGCTTCTTATATGTGCGCCTCAACCAAACCTGTAACATATTGATAATCTGGTTATCTAATGGACTTAACAACACTCACGTAGGCATTATACGATACAATTAGAACAGTTTAAATGCCAATATATCTTGTCCCACTGTAACATAACCTTATTTGCGTCTCTCCATATCTCGTTCACTCTCTTCTCTCTCTCTCTCTCTCTCTATCTGCTTTACTTTCTAGTTTCGCTCACTCCATTTTGTCGAGAGTGGAGCCGGTAAATTTTTTTAATGTTATTGTTTGGTTTTATGATTGTTTTCATTTTTAAAGGTATTTCGACTATACGCTGTGTATTGTTTTCAGCTTGTTTTTAATTATCAATGCACATACAATTAAATATATTTATTATTGTTATCTCTTCGCAACACTTAGCTATGCTGGATGAGGTTTATATTATATATATATATATATTTATGCATATATTATACAGAGTATGTTCACCTTGCATATATTTTGCTGTGCTGTGTTTATTCCAAAGGTGCGTTGACCGCAATTAGCCTGCTTGCAACAATATGCAATTGCAATATATGTATATATATATATATATATATACATACATATGTTATGTATTCGTTTATTCATGTTGTTGTGTTATACACATAGCATATTTCACTCACAACCCACAATTATTCAATCAAATACATTTCTCTTGTTATTACTTATATCTCTCTTTGCTTAATATGTTCTCTTTTTTTACTAGTTTGCTCTTCTGTACCAGTTTTAGCAGCTGTAGGTCAGAAGCCACTTTCGTTTTCATTTTAATGCGAAGGCGCTATTGAAAAATTTAATTTTTTACATACAAACTCCCGGGGAATAGCGTGATGACTTAGATTAAGTAAGAGTTATTATTATTATATTTTTCGGATTGGGAGGATTATTAAATTACAGTTATCTGGAGTGCTAATGTTTAGCTTAAATAAGATAACTTCTAAAGCGATTCAATATTGTACTTATTTTAAGAATCAAATAGTTTAAATAACTTAATAACTTAAACTTATCCAGTTCTTAATTATATTTTTTCATGTAAACTATTATATATTAATAGCTACATTTTAAGCTTCAAACACAAGAATAAAGAAATAGACTAAATACAAAATATGTGTCTAATTGGTTATATAATAAAAAATAATTGTGTTAATTGCAAAATTATAAAAACAGTGGCATACTTTTTCTGATATATAATTAATATATTAACTAATTCACTTGCTCTTATTACTACATATGAACGATTTATTTGGGTTCAGAAAACCAACTCTGAAATTCCGCTCCTTCTGCGCAAGTGCTCTGCAGCCCTGGTATCACACAAGCAACCTGACAACTCCGAACAGGCTTGTGAGCGAACAGCTGTTCGACTGTTTATGTCGAGAGTATTCCCGTTGACATATTTACTTTATCTTTACAAATGTGACAAACTTATAAATAGGGAGTGAGTCAAATATTTCAAAACGTTTTCTCTGTTGAATTTGCGCCGTTCCACTGTTCTTTGCTGTGGTCGACGACAATTGTGGAAGGCAGAACCAAGTCGGATTATTCAATTCCTGATGTCTGGCATTATGCTCCGTGCTCAAAACTCCCTGACGCAGCAGGGCACCGATCTGCCCTCGCTTGCAATTCAGCAGCAGCAGCTCCAACTGCGACAACAACAGTCGACCAGGGACGAGCCACCAAATCCATACGTAAGTGAAACGCTCTCGTAAACACAGATCATACAATTATGGTTGCCATGGCAATGCATCAACAGCTGATTGTCACCTGCAGTTCACGCACTGGCCTTGTGGCATATTGGTACTTATATTGAGTTTGTAACGAGATGAGCAAACTTCGTTCAGATTGAATTATTTACATGTACTGTCATGACATAAACAAGGGAAAGGTATACTTTTTTATATATATATAAAAAAAAAAACATTTTAAATACGGTTCCTAGTAGCATACATATAAAACTTGTTTCGCTTGGCTTCAGTCACGTTTCAATCATTTAGTTGCATACATACGTACATACATGCAACATGCATACAAAATTTCCGTTAACCTCGTTGGATAGATATTTCTGTGTGTATAAGGCAATCGGTTACTTCAAGAAATTGCGTAGCAAGATCTTTCAGTTTAAATTTGACTGCCGGGTGCGCCACAAGCTTAGAAAGTGTCCAGGCATAAGAATCGAAGTATATTTATTTGTGATAATGGACTGCTTGTTTCATTCAGGATTAATTGAAAATCTGATCTTTTAGATGCTCATTGAAGATGAAGTTCACGGAGTCATTGAAATCCCGACTCACATTGGGGAGATCGTGCAACACAAACTGTTCCAGCGTCTCAAAAAAATTAAGCAACTAGGATTGCTCTTTTTGGCCGGCAAACCAGAGGGAACTCATACCCGATATGACCATTGCATTGGGTAAGCTACAGTTCAAGCGACATTACAGATATTTAACTGTATTCCATTTAATTGGGCAGGACTTACAGGAGCGCACAGGTTCATCTGAATGCAGTAAAGCGTAATTCCAATAATGCGACGGAATTGCCACAATGGTGTCAACAGGCTGTTGAGATTGCGGCGCTCCTACATGACATAGGACATGGTCCATTTTCGCATACCTGGGAACAAGTGTGTGGGAAAAGCTTTGATGTAAGTGGCAGAGTGCGTATTTGCTAATGTGATATTTAATATTAATAATGATATATACAAAATTCACTTGGTTCAGCATGAGCAGAACGGATTAATCTGCGTGGATAAGATTTTTGCAGATATGACGAGCGAGAAACTGCGTTCCCTGCGTGACGAAAACAATGGACGGGGAGTGCAGCTGATCAAGGCGCTGATAGTTGGCAAACAGGAACTGCTAACCTATCCAATGATGGGACGTGGTTATATCTTTGATATTGTGCACAACAGTCGCTGCGGTCTGGATGTGGACAAGTGGGATTACTTAAGGCGCGACAACAAATACCTGAAGCTGCTGAGCGATGAAGACATGAAGTTCGATGAGATATTTCTGATGTCTCGCATTTCGCCGGATGGCCAGCGCATTGAGTATCGCTATGATGACTACCATCTCATATATAAGCTTTTTGTGGCACGTTGGCGTCTACACATGACCGCCTATAAGCTGCCCAAGTCTGTGGCTGTTAGTAATCTATTTTCGAAAATTGTGCGGCGTTGTAAACCGGAGCTGTTGGCCTTGATGGCTGACAGTGATGATTGGCTGGATTTGTATGATGAGCGTGTGTTCCAAATGATTGACGGCGATCCGCTCATGCGTTATTTGCAGTGTACACAGCGTTGGCTCGAGGTACCACCCTGTGGGGGTCAAAATGAGAACTGTGTGTGCGTAAACAACCTAAAACCGGGTCCCGGTATTGACATGGATCCCGATGAGTCCTATGCGCTGTATGGTGATAGTAGGTACGTATTTCTGTTATTCAATTAACCTTAGTTGGATTTCCTAATTTCTTGATTTCTTTCCTTCGGTAGGAAGAAACGCAGCATTGAGCGACTAACTACGTCGACTTCTATCACCGCATGCTATAGGTTGCCATAGCTAAATCGTGATGAATTGTCAAACGAATTTTTAGCTATTTTGTTTACCAAATATATGTTAACATCTGAGTTTCAATTAGTTCTGTTTCCCTGACATTTAAATAATTAGTTCTTTGTTTGTTAACTTTAAAAGTTTTTTTTATTAATATTCGGCTCCAAGAAAAATGGAGTATGATATGCAAAAAAGAGAAAGAAGTATTCGAAGAAAAAATGTATTCATTTGAAGTCTGATGTAAATATCATAAATGAACTTTTTTAGTATTTGCTTAAATCTTAATTTTTGTCACTATATCTGTACTAATAATAAGCAAACTGCCATCTTATGATTAATTTCTAAATTAGATTTGAATGAACAGCTCGAAAGCGAATTCAAATAATTATGTCACTATAAGTGGCTGTAAAGACCAAATACAAAACTTAAATACAAAGATACACACCATACATATTTACTTAATGTACTTAAGCTGAAAAATGCCTTTTAAATATAGACAAATATTAAAAAAAAAATCAATTAGTATTTAAGAAGTAAAGATCAAAGAATGATACAAATTTGAACTCAGGAAACAAATATATCGATATAAAATACAAATATACAAAACACTATATATACATATGTGCATATACAATCTAAGATTGAAAAATTGAAGTTTTTTTTTTTAAATGTAATTTGTTATTTTGTATGAAACATTGTAAAGAATAAAAAACCGCTGCCCTCTTTTCAATAAAATTAAAATTCGTCTCTAAAATTTTAATTAAATTTAATGATTGCATAAAAAAGGTATGAATGCTCCAGTCCGGAGTGTCTGACTCGGATTTATCCTGCACACAGCTGTATATTAAATCAAAAAAATCGAAGTTTGTACTTTTATTATTTAAAGCCTTTGCAGCATTGACAAATTACATATATGGTGAAGATTGGTTTATTTAAATGTGGACTAAAACATATTTTAAAAAACTTTAAATTTATTAAATTAAAATGATAATTAAGTTAACATTGAATATGAATAAGGTGTATCCATAACGAGTTGGGCGGTTATATCCTTAACAATTATGTTCGAAGTGAAATACATCCGTACCTCGCCATACGGCTGCTCTTTATACGGCGTTTCGCTCTTTTGAGATAACGGTGCGTCGTACATCGAGAGAAGGAATGCGGCCAGCATCCTGGGGGAAATCGGGAAATCGGGAATGCAGCGCCCAATCCACTAGCCGAATGGCGAAACAAGCTGGAATGGTCAAATAGCGTGTTGCCAGGCTTCAAAGTGGCATCGTCCTGTTCTAATATTCTTACCTCTTTTATTTGAATTCCAGAACTTGAACAACTATACGCTTTTAGTTCTTAATATATCGTTTATTATTTTTACAGTTTGTGAGCTTAAGATCTTAAATCTAGTTAAGATTAGACATTTAAAAACAAAAATTTCAACAGTTCACTTGAAGACATCACAATTCGAACGCATTTTCATAATCACTAACTAAACAATATAAATATGTATATATAATAATGTATGTGATAAAAATATGGATAACTTGCATAACCAATTTCAAATGTACACAATGAGAAACAATTATTTTCTAAAAGATGTGGGTTGAATGGAGGGTAGCACAACTGACTACAGGATTATATTATATTTTACACAATTGTTAACAATTTGGAAAAGGCTGATCACTTTCCCCCCACTCCTGCCGGATGCGCGGTTATAATCCTCTGCGGCAGATGGGCGGCCAGATATTGCTTATGCAGTCTCTGGCGGCAGAACTGATAGAATTCAATTTCATTGGTGAAATTGCGACGCACAATATCCTTGACATGCTCGCTAACCGGAGGCTTAAAGTTGTTTTTGTTGATCTTGGTTAGATACTCTGCGCTGTCTACAAATCAAATGCATGAAAGAAAGTTAAGAATATTTTATTTAAATGTTTTCCGTATTGTAAAAAGAAACTTAAAAATAAGTTAAATTTGTATTATTGAGTAATGTAAGTAAAGTCCGTATTTTCCTGATTAGACAAACAGTCAGGACAAACGTCCCCCCTCCATCCGTCCGTCTATTCCTCTGTCCGTTTATGTGTGCGCCCATCCGTAGTCGAGTGACTTGCATTTTTGTTTAGATCCTTGTGAAGGATTTACAATTTATTGAGTAGCTTATAATACATTCAAGAAGACATCGTCGGCGTCTACGCACAAGCACCTCTTCATTTAACTTACGGATCAGTCAGTCAATCATAAAGTTGATATGGAAAACTTGTTTAGCAAGTTGCATAAAATTACTTACTTGCATAAATATCTCGCACGCCGTCAAAAAAGCGTGGCACATATTTCTCAAGTACTGAGAGTGTGGTATTGAAATCTTCCAGAACTCCAACGACCGCATATTGTTGCTCAACTGCAAACTTGGCACGCTCCAAGGCGCCTACGGTATTGAAAGGCCTGTGGGAAGCATATATTTAGCGTATCTGATGTGTTAATCGGTTCAAATATGTAGTTGGCTCACGTGCACTCGTAATCGTGTCCACAGAAGAACAGGCTCTGACGCCGATGATCACCAATGCCCTCAACTGTGACACCCTGTGTGTAGGTGCACTCCTGGTCTCCGCTCAGGACGCACGTTTCAAAGTCCTTCTTGAGCCATGCTGGGTGCGGCAGCGGCAGGTCTGGAAATGCTGCCTTGCGCTCCACAAAGTACCAGGGTGCCCGGACATAATAGAACCAACTGATCACACGCTCCACGGGATCCCGCACCACATTTAGATAGATCGGCTTTGGCAAATTGAACTTGGTAAAATTGGTGAAGCACACATGCTTTATGAATACAGAAGGCTCTGGCAGCTCACAGATGACTTCGGCCATTTCCTGTTGCTGTTCCTCGGCCAAACGAATGGTTTCCACTTTTTGGACAGCATCGCGATGGAACTGAAAGTTGTTGCGCTCCGACAGACGACGAAGTAGCTCCATAAATGTTTGGCTACCCACTTTGGGCACACGATTGAAGAAGACTAGTTCCATTTGCGCTTTTCTAGTATTATTCAGATCGCGTACGTTAAGCGATGACATCTGCTTTGGGAAATGAGCATACAAATTAACAAATTAGTTAAACAATCATTCTCCTAACTCTTGTGTCATTCATAATTGGCCATACCTTATCTTCCTTGGTGTTTGATATTTGGTTTTATTCTTTTTGACGCTTGAACATTAGAACAACCTCGAAAACAAAACAATAAAATAAAGAAAAAAAAAAAAAAATAAAAAGCTTGAAGAGATCAAACTCTTTAGCTATCATAGGTAATTTTACACTTTTCCAATGGGTTCAGGGTATAAAAAGAATGGATGGAAAAGGCCAACGAAGCTGCTCAAAACTCAGCTAGTTGGATAGAATTTGATGCTGATCTTGTTCTTTCCAACCAGTTGAATAATGTAATGTGTTAAAAGAAATAAACACTTAAATATATATGATTTTGTAATAATAATATTTGAATAAAAATTTATTTGCTTATTGAATTAGTTTTTGGTACACAAATTTGGGAGCTGGATATGGAATTTTATTTGAGATGGTTTCCCACTTATTCAGCATTCTCTTAATTGAGATTCTGCTCCATTTGCAATGCCAAATATTGTTTATACAGATGCTGCTTACAAAAATAATAAAAATCATATTCCAGTGTAAAGTTGCGCCTTACCAGGGCCAACACGTCGGCGTTCACTGCATAACGACGAAAGCGATTACTGTGGCTGAGGTTGTGCACTGTAAGAAATTGTGGAATGGATGCTAAGACTGCAAACTGAATTGTGAATAAACAACGATAACCTACAATTGTATATGAAACGGGCATGATTAAAATATCGCGGCACGTACTTCTCCAGCACAGTTAGGGTTAGGTTCGCTTGCTCCCAGGTGCCCACAACGGCATATTCCTTCTCCACATTCCGCTTGGCCACTTGCACCGCGTGGGGTGTGTTGAAGGGCCTACGGGTGAGGGCGGAGTAATGCTGACTAGATCCGTATTTGGAAATTTTATGATTTACTCACAAACAGTCAACGTGGTTGCCGCAAAAGAATAGGCTCTGACGCCTGAAATCCAGCACACCATCCACAACCGAATACTGAATATATTGACACTCCGGACTGCCGTTACGGACACAGTCATTGAAGCTCTGCTTATACCACTCAAGTGACTGCTGCGGATTGCTCGCCTCGATGCTGCGGCTTGTAGCCAGCTTCTTCGCTGTGCGTCGTTCATAGAAATGGTGAATAACGCGATCCACGGGATCCCTCACCAGGGATATATAGATTGGCTTGTCTATTTCATATTCATCAAAGTTCATCCAATTGCCATGCGCTATGTAGATTGTGCCCTTCTCCAGCTGGCTCACCCATTCCGTTTCAGTCGCAACCTCTCTGGGCGTTCGAATACGACTTTTTCTCTGCACTGGACCATTGACCACGATATTGATGCCATTGTGAGCGGAGAGGAGTCTCAAGAGCTCGATTAGTTTCTCAGTCCCCACATTGGTAGGGCGATTGAAGAAGGCCACTTGAAGCAGAGCACGGCGTGTATTGTTCAGGTGCAGGGTGGTCACATTGTGTAGCTAAGAATAATTTGTGTTTTGGCAAAGATATTGTTGTAGCTAACACAGAAACCGATAACACAGAGTATTTGAATAAAGCGAATGTGAGTTTCAGGAGATGTGAACTGAAACGATGTATGTGACTACACTTAAGCATCTAACTCTCTGAAGCTCTCTCTCTCTCTATCTAGAAAATGGACTTTGATTACGATCGCATCAGCTTACAATATATATTAAGCATTTAATTTAAATAACATATTGTGTAACATTTTGGATCCAAGTGAAGTAATTATTAACCAAAGAACAACAATATAGTTTATATTAAATGTAAACGCTCGAGATCCATAAGCTTGAGCGCAATGTATTGCTTATAAAGACGCTGTTTGCAGAAGTGATAGAAGTCGTATTCGTGGGTGAAGTTACGCCTGACCATAGCTTTAACGTCTTCATCAACTGTGGGTTTACGATTGTTGCGATTTCGATTTTTGAGTGCATCCTGATATACTGTAAGAAAGAATGTTCAACTCTCTTACACATCTCACATTGTGTAGGCCACGCTCTTACTTGGATATAACTTCGTAGCAAGCCGAAAATATCTCGGTATATAATGTTCCAGCACTGTAAGAGTAATATTGGTTTCCTCCCAGGTGCCAACAACAGCATACTCCTCTTCAACTCTACGTTTTGCGATTTGTATAGCTAGTGGGGAGTCGAAGGGTCTGCAAAGCATTGATACAACTATATTGATTGTGACACAAGCAACTTAACCCATTAACGTTCAATATTTTTGTGTTACATTCGATTTGAAAGTCTGGACATTAATGGGGCTAAGCGAGCTAAAAGTACTCACAGGCAATCCTGATCGTGACCACAAAAGAATAGGGACTGTCGCTTAAAATTACCCATATAATCTTTAATTGTGAATGGGACATATTGACATTCCGGATCGCCGCTTCGGACGCAATCGTTGAAGTTTTTCTTAAACCAAGCGGTGGACTTGAGAGGTGCGTTTGGATTTCTGCGGTAAAATAGGGCATTTTTGTAGCCGTTGCGTACATAGTAATACCAGCTGATCACTCGCTCCACGGGATCGCGCACAAGGTTGATGAAAATTGGTTTGGGTAAATTCAGGGCATTGAAATCGAACCAAGAAGTATGTTCAAAATAAACTGTTCCCGGTTCTAGGTCAAAAATGTGTAAAGCCCTTTCGATCTGCTCTTCGGGTTCAAGCTGGCGTTTGGTTTTTTTCATGCCGCCAGTGTGATCGACATCAAAGTTGTTGGTATCTTGTATATCCTCCATAAACTCTGTTAGCGATTCGCTTCCCACTTTTGCGCAACGTGTGAAGAAAAGACGATCCATTTCAGCTTTGGCTGTATTGTTCAACTGCTGCGGTGTCAAGGAATTCAACTGGTGAAGGAGTGGATGGGGTTTGATTAACTAGTTGGAACCGCGTGAAACACAAGACACACAGACAGGATTAGACACAAATTGTTTTTTTTCTTCTTTTTGTTTTGGTAGGCACACACACAAATAATAATAATAAATAATATTTGTTAATTTTTCTAATTATTTATTGGACTTTATAGTAATTGGCTTCGGGCTAACCCAACTAATTTAACAAGCCATGTTTCTGCAGCTCATGTAAATTTAGAGCCAGATACTGTTTATATAGGCGCTGCTTGCAGAAGTAATAGAACTCATATTCATATGTGAAGTTACGTCTAATCAACTCCTTCACCTCTGGTTCGATATACGGCTTGCGCTTGTTCTTATTCCGATTCGTGATCTTGGCATTATTTACTAAATAAATGGGAAAGGGAGGAATGGTTTAGCAAGATCAGTATCTCTCTTGGGCATCTGCGACCTACTTTCAAACAACAGCTTGGCACCACTAAAGAAGCGTGGAATATATCCCTCAAATACTGTCAACGTTATGTTGGTATCCTCCCAGCTGCCAACCACAGCATAATCCCGCTCCACATGCTCCTTCGCCATTTGAATGGCAGCGGGCGAGTTAAAGGGACTGTAAGGCACAGTCAAATTAGATCGATTGTCTCCAATTTCGAAGCAAGGGTTAAGGACCCCCATTTACTTACAGACAATCATCGTGATGGCCGCAATAAAAAAGCGATTGTCTTTTAAAGTTGCCAATGAAATCCTTAACTGTATGTGGCACATACTGACATTCTGGATCGCCACTGCGCACACAATCATTGAAGTTTTTCTTGTACCAAGATGCCGGCCTGAGTTCTTTGTTCGGCTGTCTGCGATATTCTATGGCGTTCTTGTAGGAGCTACGTGCATAGTAGAACCAACTGATGACACGCTCCACAGGATCCCTAACCATGTTTATATAGATCGGCTGCGGCAGATCGAACTCGGCGAAGTCCAGCCAATTTATGTGGCGTATATACACGGTGCCCTCCTCCAGGTCGGTAATGAATTCAGCAACTTCTCGTTGCATCGGCTTTTTGAGTTGCCTCTGCGTTGGTTCATGCATTCCACTACGCTCAAATTCCAGGTTACCGTGGTATTCAACCAATGAATTGAGCAGCTCCATAAGAGCCTCACTGCCAACTTTGGCTGCCCGATTGAAGAAGAGCACGTCAATTTCAGCATTTCGAGTGTTGTTCAGGCGCTCAGCACTCAGATGTTGGAGCTGCAGTTGCGTCAGATCGGCATAAAACATTGGGATTGATATAGAGTTGAGTTTCTAAGTTCGCTAGGTTAGTTGCCAGAGCGAAGCCAAGTTAGTGGGCGTAGATCTCTTAATTATTCATATATTTATAGCAAGCCTTGAGCTTCAGTAAGATATTCCCGAATTACAGAATTCCATTGATTAGATCAAGTATTAAGCGATAGGCCTAACAATTTCAAACTAATTATAACTGCACTTAACACTGCTGTTACACATTTAAGCTCTCTTAAACTCTGTCTCTATATATAAAATGGTCGATCGCATCAGCTTACAGGAAATGTTAAGTATTTAATTTAAATTAGATATTGTGTAACACTTTGGATCTAATTGCAGTAATTCTTGACCAAAGAACAACCAAACTGTATTAAATGTGTGGCAGTCAAATCTAAATTGTCTTTCTTTTTAGAACACATCCGCTCTCTTTTCTTTATTCACAACGATTCACTCTTGTTCTTCTTCTTGGTGCCCACACAATTGATATCGATCGACATCGATATCAATGTTAAGTACACAGATGCATGTTAGGTTACAGATGTTATGTTACAGTCTTAGTACTGCATCACTAGTGGCCTGTTATCTACATTAGATGAGGACTGCTACAAATGTAAACGCTCGAGCGCAATGTATTGCTTATAAAGACGCTGTTTGCAGAAGTGATAGAAGTCGTATTCGTGGGTGAAGTTACGCCTGACCATAGCTTTAACGTCTTCATCAACTGTGGGTTTACGATTGTTGCGATTTCGATTTTTGAGTGCATCCTGATATACTGTAAGAAAGAATGTTCAACTCTCTTACACATCTCACATTGTGTAGGCCACGCTCTTACTTGGATATAATTTCGTGGCATTCGCAAAATATCGCGGTATATAATGTTCCAGCACAGTAAGAGTAATATTGGTTTCCTCCCAGGTGCCAACAACAGCATACTCCTCTTCAACTCTACGTTTTGCGATTTGTATAGCTAGTGGGGAGTCGAAGGGTCTGCAAAGCATTGATACAACTATATTGATTGTGACACAAGCAACTTAACCCATTAACGTTCAACATTTTTGTGTTACATTCGATTTGAAAGTCTGGACATTAATGGGCATAAGCGAGCTAAAAGTACTCACAGGCAATCCTGATCGTGACCACAAAAGAATAGGGACTGTCGCTTAAAATTACCCATATAATCTTTAATTGTGAATGGCACATATTGACATTCCGGATCGCCGCTTCGGACGCAATCGTTGAAGCTTTTTTTAAACCAAGCGGTGGGCTTGAGAGGTGCTTTTGGATTTTTGCGGTAGAATATGGCATTCCTGTAGGCGTTGCGCACATAGTAATACCAGCTGATCACTCGCTCCACGGGATCGCGCACAAGGTTGATGAAAATTGGTTTGGGTAAATTTAGGGAATTGAAATCGATCCAAGAAGTATGTTCAATATAAACTGTTCCCGGTTCTAGGTCAAAAATGTGTAAAGCTTTTTCGATCTGCTCTTCGGGTCCAAGCTGACGTTTGGGCTTTTCGTTGAGGCCAGTGTGATCGACGTCAAAGTTGTTGGTATCGTGTATATCCTCCATAAACTCTGTTAGCGATTCGCTTCCCACTTTTGCGCAACGTGTGAAGAAAAGACGATCCATTTCAGCTTTGGCTGTATTGTTCAACTGCTGCGGTGTCAAGGAATTCAACTGGTGAAGGATTGGATGGGGTTGGATTAACTAGTTGGAACCGCGTGAAACACAAGACACACAGACAGGATTAGACACAAATTGTTTTTTTTCTTCTTTTTGTTTTGGTAGGCACACACACAAATAATAATAATAAATAATATTTGTTAATTTTTCTAATTATTTATTGGACTTTATAGTAATTGGCTTCGGGCTAACCCAACTAATTTAACAAGCCATGTTTCTGCAGCTCATGTAAATTTAGAGCCAGATACTGTTTATATAGGCGCTGCTTGCAGAAGTAATAGAACTCATATTCATATGTGAAGTTACGTCTAATCAACTCCTTCACCTCTGGTTCGATATACGGCTTGCGCTTGTTCTTATTCCGATTCGTGATCTTGGCATTATTTACTAAATAAATGGGAAAGGGAGGAATGGTTTAGCAAGATCAGTATCTCTCTTGGGCATCTGCGACCTACTTTCAAACAACAGCTTGGCACCACTAAAGAAGCGTGGAATATATCCCTCAAATACTGTCAACGTTATGTTGGTATCCTCCCAGCTGCCAACCACAGCATAATCCCGCTCCACATGCTCCTTCGCCATTTGAATGGCAGCGGGCGAGTTAAAGGGACTGTAAGGCACAGTCAAATTAGATCGATTGTCTCCAATTTCGAAGCAAGGGTTAAGGACCCCCATTTACTTACAGACAATCATCGTGATGGCCGCAATAAAAAAGCGATTGTCTTTTAAAGTTGCCAATGAAATCCTTAACTGTATGTGGCACATACTGACATTCTGGATCGCCACTGCGCACACAATCATTGAAGTTTTTCTTGTACCAAGATGCCGGCCTGAGTTCTTTGTTCGGCTGTCTGCGATATTCTATGGCGTTCTTGTAGGAGCCACGTGCATAGTAGAACCAACTGATGACACGCTCCACAGGATCCCTAACCATGTTTATATAGATCGGCTGCGGCAGATCGAACTCGGCGAAGTCCAGCCAATTTATGTGGCGTATATACACGGTGCCCTCCTCCAGGTCGGTAATGAATTCAGCAACTTCTCGTTGCATCGGCTTTTTGAGTTGCCTCTGCGTTGGTTCATGCATTCCACTACGCTCAAATTCCAGGTTACCGTGGTATTCAACCAATGAATTGAGCAGCTCCATAAGAGACTCACTGCCAACTTTGGCTGCCCGATTGAAGAAGAGCACGTCAATTTCAGCATTTCGAGTGTTGTTCAGGCGCTCAGCACTCAGATGTTGGAGCTGCAGTTGCGTCAGATCGGCATAAAACATTGGGATTGATATAGAGTCGAGTTTCTAAGTTCGCTAGGTTAGTTGCCAGAGCGAAGCCAAGTTAGTGGGCGTAGATATCTTAATTATTCATATATTCATAGCAACCCTTGAGCTTCAGTAAGTTATTCCAGAATTATATAAAGGGTTTCGTGCATTCATAGTTCCATTTATTAGATCAAGTCTTAAGCGATAGGCCTAACAGCGCCATTGTAAATTGTTTAAATAAAAAACCATAATTAATTTGTTTTGAAATGCTAATTTCCTTCAATTGTCACAGTATGATGACTTGATAGATCCTTGAAGCTTAAAATTTTATTTAATGGGGTGATATATTGTTTCAATACTTAAACTGAGCTTTCTACTAACTAATCTATTATGGCCAGGTTATTGGTAGGCTGCAATTTAACTAAGCTTTCATCCATGCGCATCAGATCCTGCAGTTTTAATGCCAGATATTGCCTATGCAACCGCTGGCGGCAGAATTGATAGAATTCGATTTCCCTCGTAAAATTGCGACGCACCATATCCACAATTTCCTTACGTATGTGGGGTTTCATTGGATTGTCATTGGATTTTGTGGCATGAAGACCCACTGCGAAGTTGACATTTGAGTGACATGGTCGGGTGCCGATGATGATTTTTCGAGTACTTACTGTAGTACATTTTAGAGGCGTCTGCAAAGTAGCGCGGCACATAGGCCTCGAGAACGGCCAGGGTTTCATTGGTATGCTCCCAAGTTCCCACAACCGCATACTCTCGTTCCACATTCTCTTTGGCAATCTGAAGAGCCAGACGCGTATTGAAGGGTCTGGGAATTATGGCATAGACTAGTATCGCAGATTTCGAGAACTGAACATTTGCTCACTCACGTGCACTTGACCTCATTGTGACCACAGAAGAAGAGGATTTGCCTTCGATGATCACCCAAATGCTCCAGCATAGAGCCCTCAATGTAAGTGCAGACCTTCTCTTTGGACTCGACACACTGATCGAACTCCATGTTGACCCACTGGGGTTTGGGCATTTCGCGATTATTACGACGACGACCTGGCACAAATACCCATGGGGCGCGTATATAGTAATACCAACTGATTACCCGTTCCACTGGATCACGAACCATATTGATGTAAATGGGACGTGGGTGAGAATGTTTACTAAAGTTTAAATAGTTAACATGGCTGGCAAAAGCGAAGCCTTCCTCGATATTTGCTATATTATCGATCCATTCGGCCTCCTCGTCGGGCTGTAGAATTGCCTGAACGCCGCCTATCTGTGGATCTTTTACCACGTCATAGTCGTGGATCTTGCCCAGTGCAGTCATCAGTGTTATAAGTTGCATGCTGCCCGTTTTGGGTACCCGATTAAAGAATAGCACATCGATCTCAGCTCTCTTGGTATTGTTCAATTTATTTGCATCCAGCTGAAGGATCTGCAAATGATCGAGGAATACCGTTGATATTGTGTTCGCAGCTGGAAAACTAACCATGAGCCCTCTTGAGGTTAGTAGTGAAGACAAAAGACTCATTTGGAATCCGTGGCATCTTTTTTCCTTTTTCATTTAGATAGAATATAATACTAGACAATATCTGCAAATTGTGCCAATTTCTTAATGGCTACATACTGTTTATAGAGACGCTGCATGCAAAAAATGATATAAATCAATTTCGTATGAAAACTGTTGGTTCAGATAGGCCTCCACATCCTTAAACTTGGATGGATAGAAAATGAATACTGACAATAATACTGATTTGTGGCATCGGCAAAGAAACGCGGTACGTAAGCCTCTAATAAGGCCAGGGTTATGTTTGTATGCTCCCAGCTGCCCACAACAGTGTATTCCTGTTCCACATGCAATTTGGCTATTTGGGTGGCCACCTCAGAGTTGAGTTTCTAGAGAATGGACATTACCTACAGGCACACCTTCTGGTTACCGCACAGGTGTACAGTGAATAGTAGGCAAGATGTGCATCAAAGTTACAGTCGGAAGCTATCCGCTTTCTGACACACTCATTGAAGCTCCTGTCAAAGAATTCCTTTTGGTCTATGGACTTATTTGGATGACGAAGCAAACTATTGGCATAGACGGCGGGATGGCGCTTATAGTAATAGGCACTGATCACCTTCTGGATGGGATGACGCACCAAATTTATGTAAAGTTAATCCAGTTCGTGTGCTCTACATATGCAGCAGGATCTTCGATCTCTTGCAACTCTTCGGCAAAAGACGCCTCCTCCTCGAAATCATATATCGGATTTTTGGCATCTGGTATCTCTTTGAGAAATGTATGAAAACCATTCCGCTTGCTCAAATGACCTAATAGTTTTGTCATGCTCTGACTGCCAACTTTCTCTAAACGATTAAACAATATGAAATCATTTTCGGCGTTGGAAGTATTGAGCAGCATTCAAATTAGCCAGCATGAATGAAATACAGTAGAACTTCGAATCAAATCCAAGAACTCGAAGGTACAAACCAATCGACGTGATTTGTTAATGAAATAATTCAAGTCAATTTGTATGTAGTTCCAATAAAGGACAGAAAATTGTTAATCTCTCAAAACATCGAAACTAATACTACTGTGTCAAATTAGCAAGAACCAGACTTTCTGGAGTCTGTATATATAGTGGGTTAAGCTGAAGTACAAGCCAGAGCTACCTACTCGCAAAGGAGCGCAGGTCCACTAAATAATAACCTCTGTTGCTTAAAGCCCTGAAAGCCCATTGCTATATCAGTAGGGATGGTCATTCAGGACACAGTCCTCAATTATTTTGGTATGGAAAGCACGCTTCTGGAAGTTTCCCATACCTTTAAATATCATGTCAGAGCGTTCGTTTGTGGTAGTACCAGCTTTTAACTTTCTCAACAAGATCATGCACCTGATAAGTTTTGATAAATCTAAAGAATGTTTAAGTATTTCAGACAAATACGACCAACGTATCAAGTTCACATTGACGGGTAGTGTCGACTGCTGCGAAAAGCTTAAGCGGTTAACAACAGTTCTTAAGAGAGATCTATGCTCAAGATAAGACTGCCTTGGGTCTGAGAACATTGAGGAAGTTAGGAATGGAGTTAGGAATTTATTGTATTGTAGTAGTTGGCACAGCATAACTTATGAATAGCATTTCTGCCTAATATTCGTCTTCATCACCAATAACTTCACCTTGAAGCTGGGGCATTAGCAGATAGTCGTCCTCACCAGGTTTTTTGCCTAAGTCGAGGGCCGCATATTGCATATACAGACGCTGCTTGCAAAACTCGTAGAACTCAATCTCGTTGGTCAGATTCTTGCGCAGTATCTGACGGGTCTCATCGCTGACGGTGCGTGTGACATTGTTGCGATTGATGCGCGAAAGGTTTTCCTTGCCCACTGCAATATCAGGCATAGGTTAAAGATCCATTTGCCTCAAAAAGAATTTGAAATGCTTACGATAATATGCCACCTTGGCGTGGCGGAAATAACGCGGTATGTAATGCTCCAGCACCGTTAATGTGATGTTCGTATCCTCCCAGGTGCCAACCACAGCGTAATCCGACTCCACAGTGCGCTTGGCCTTCTGCATGCTCACTGCCGAGTTGAAGGGCCTATCACAGTATTATTTTGTTGGGTTTTAGTTAGGTGCTATGCCCTTTATCTGGATCCAATAGTATTACTTACATGCATAACTTCTTGTTCATGCCGCAGAAGAACAAGGTTTGCCTGCGATGATCACCGGCCTGATTTTTAATCTGCATTTGCTCAAAAGTGCAATACTTATCTTTATTTCGCACACAAGTGTCCAGATCGAGATTGAGAAACTCATCCGATGGCATTTCTATGGTGCCTTTACCCAGCTTGGCATTCATGTCCACGTAATACCAACGGGCGCGAGTATAATAGTGCCAGCTGATAATGCGCTCAATGGGATCACGCACCAGATTTATATAGATAGGTCGAGGCATATGGTATCGGGTGAAGTTGATGTAGGCAATGTGTTGACTGTAGATGTGCGGCTTGTTGCGTGTGAGCAGATCCCCAATCAAAATTTTTTGCCCCTCTTTGGGCATCATAACAGTCTCCGCAGCTTTTCCCTTATCGCGGGTATGGACAAAGCCATTAATCTTTCCCAGACGACGCATTAGCTCCATCAGCGATTGGCTGCCCACCTTGGGAACGCGATTAAAGAATACAAAGTCCGTCTCAGCCTTTTTGGTATTATTCAGCATATCCGCTGCCTTATTATAGCCATGCTCATCGTCCTCCTCAGAGTCATAATCAGCGTCAGCATCATCATCTTCATCATCAAGGTGAGGAGCATGCTTTTTCCTTGGCAGGGCCAACTGCTTATCGTGTTGGTCCTTGTGCAAATCAATATGTCTTCTATGGTGAGTTCTATGATTATTATCTACTTCGTTCAGTTCCTTACTGTTCCTGGGCGCGTGCACATTGTGTCGAGGTTTCTGCATGGAGTAGGCTTTCGATTAGAGTTTAGTTCCAGTCAACTATCTACTACCAGCAATGCGATACAGTTTAGATGACGTGCAAGAGTTGAACATACAAAGCAGAGGGAAAGTTAGAGTTGCTTTTAATTTTCTTCATTTCATGTTTTATCCGCTAACTAAACGTTCCTTTTATGTAGTACTGCTATATATATTCTGCCTGACTGATAGAACTCACTGTCACTGAGCAGCGCCCTCGCCTCATCGTCAATTGTCGGCCTGAAGGCATTCCGGTTCACGTTGCCTATATGGCCTTCCATCGGAAAATATTCGGATAATATATCCATATCCTCCATATATCCTCCACTATGATCAGGGAGGTATTCGTATCCCGCCACATTTTTCCACATTCCTTTTGGGTGTTGAAGGGTCTGAGAAAGTTGTGGGATGCAGGATTGCTCTATGAGTCGTCAATCACAGTGCTAATTTTAAAAGTCGAGCTTATCAAGAAACATCTGATACCGAAAGTTGCTGAGTATATTGGTTCTGTCCAATGTCCGTCCGTCTGTAATTCTGAGTACACGTATCTCCGATTGGAGTACCACGCTGATAACAAAGTCAATAAAAATCGATAAAAACCCATATATTTTCAACAATTTTCAACCTAGAGTCCAATGGAATCATTTTATTATTATTTTTTTTAAATAAGCTTTTGTATCATCAACATCATACAGCTATATCATAGGAAGAGTTGATCGGCTCCTCTATAATTCATAGCAAAAGCCCGCCTGTTTTCGGCTGCATTACTGCATAGAAAATGCATTGAGCAGTCTGCCCTGTATGCTGGCTGGTTACCACAAACAAGACTGTTGGCCACATAAACAATAAAAAACACTCTCAGAATTGTGTTCCAGAAGTCTCGGATTAATATCCTCGTGGAGCCACGGCAACGTTGCCATTTCGTAAGCATCCCCAAAGGTGTTCACACGAGCCGCCAACTACAAACTAAGATTTATATTAATGGGCCAGGGCTTCAAAGATCAGGAAAGGCCATGTACAGTGTATATGGATTGGGTGTGCTGCGATTGAGTAACTCCGTTTCGAGTAAATTGCGTGAATAGCCGGTATTCATGAGTATCGTTTCGAAAAGTTACTTGGGATCATAACGCGCCTGGAATTTGTTGCGTTGGCCAATAGCTTGAGCAGCTCCATCAGCTTCTCGCTGCCCGCCTTTGGCACTCGAATAAAGAATAGTTTATCCAGTTGTGCTCGCGGCCTGTTGCTCAGCTGGTCATGTGCTGCAGCTGCCGGATTGCAAAAGTGGATGCGCCTCAATCTCAATCACAGACACAAACACAGGTCTCACCGGCAAGTACAGGTACAGGTGGGTAGCACAGGTAAGTAGCACACTTAGATAGGTAGGAGACTTTTAGCGGATTTTGGATGTAGCAACATGCGCAACTGGGCAGTGGGGCAATATTCAGATGACAAGCACTTAACTTAGCCGTCGTCTCTGGCCTGGCTACAGGTTATTTTGAGTATAAATTCAGCGACGCCAACGCTAAATTACAATCCTCCCGGCGGACTTACCTTTGTCGCGTTCGAAGTTTAATAATTATTAATCGAATTTCTATCGCTTCTATGTCGCAACTGGCGCATCTGGCAACTAACTCAATTACTTCAAATTGCAAAAAAAAAAAAAAAAAAGACTGCGCTTACAAAATTCCAAGTCTGAGTCAAAGAATAGTTTTGTGTTAGTGTAGAGAGAGCCAGATAGAGAGCAATCGAAAGACGCAGAGATAGTGGAAAATCTATAGACCAACAGATATCTCTATACTTATATATATATGTGAAATATTGTGCTTATGTTTGTGTTGTGTGTGCATGTGTATGGCTGCAGTGTGTGATCGAGAGCGAGAGCGAGTGCCGAGAGAGAGCGAGTTTGCTATGACGTTCAATGAGCGACTTTCGATGTGGAACTGAATGAGCACATAGAAAGAGAGCGAGAGCGAGAGAGAGAGAGAGAGCGAGAGACAAACAGCAGGCAAGACACACTTGAAGTAAATATCAAACACCAAGGAGCTCAAGCTACCTTTCCAACGAGTCGCAGCTCGACGTTGATGCTTTAGATGGTTGCGAAGATTTTTATGGCCAACCAGAATGTATATGTAATAAAGTTTACGACTAAATATGACACATGGCAAATGCGGCTAATACATTCAAATAAATATAATGCTGACTTACCTGACCGGTGCTCTTCAGATATTGATATGTGCCATGCAGCGTATTGATGTCATCGGGCTCTGAAATTGCAATCCAAGATGTTGTAGCATACATTTAAATATGAATGACGTATAATTTGTACATTGTGTGAGACATATTACTCTAAAATAAACTAAGAGATCAAACGATAATTCCATAAATATCTATAAACACCATAATTAATTCTCTGGATATTTTTAATAAAGATTTCTGTTCATCTGCTCAAAGGCAGAGCAGTACATACACTCAGAAGATAGCCATGTTTTTGGCGACAAAGGTAACACACCTTTTTGCTCAGGAAGTATATTTATAAAACGGAAGGTTGTGTCTTCCTAAAAATCATGTTTTACATTACTATAAAATGTACACAATGTATGTCCAAATTCCAAGGTGTACATACATTAGCTTTTGTTACTATTATTATTGATGAGCATTCATATTTTAAGATTTTAAGGCATATTACAATTAAACCGAGAAAGCAAATTTCAGTTCTTTTTTCTAAATATAAAAAAAAGATGTTTTCTAAAAATGTTGCATTTAAATTAATTTTTTATTTTTCATTTTTTATTATTAAAAAATATATCTGTAAAAAAAAAGAAAATGTGGAATTGTATATCGTTTACTTAGAAATGATTTAAATTTAAGACGATTTTCTAATTTTCCGGTTGATTTGTTTTTTTTCTTGAGAGTACTTTATAAATAAACTGCACCAATAATGACTGATAATGATTAATTTATTAATGAATAATTTAATAAACAGTTTTTAATGATTAATGATTAATATTTCAACAGAGCAACAG
This sequence comes from Drosophila nr. perissopoda 5 BK-2023a, assembly GCA_035044105.1. Taxonomy (NCBI): domain Eukaryota; kingdom Metazoa; phylum Arthropoda; class Insecta; order Diptera; family Drosophilidae; genus Drosophila; species Drosophila nr. perissopoda 5 BK-2023a. The sequence goes on from JAWNMK010000122.1 coordinate 5,589,209, forward strand.
ATAATCCAACTAGTTGATCTTTAGCTCTTTTGAATGATTTTATGTGAAAGACCTAAAATTACTTTTTGAAATACTTTTCGGCGTGTCGGCGACCTGAGGGCAGTGCTGGCTGGTTCCTTTGCGTGGAGTCAATACTTTTACTTTTCGCCGAGTGCTTATGCAATATTTTGACTGGGAAGTGCACTCAATTTGCAAGAGCTACTCGCAAGCCGGCAATAATGGTAAATAAATGTGTGTGCAATAAATATGTATGCACGCTGATGATGATTCCTTTCACTTTCCCGAGACTTTGTGTGCAGGATGAGCTTCCTATCTGGCGATCAATAACCGGTGAAACGTAACCGCAACCATTAAGTTTACAATCAGCGATTTGGAAAGTCTGCTAATCAAGTCCTTTCAGAAGTGTCCACTTGTTCCGCTTAAATACTAAATACTGCGAGAGTAATTTCAATTCGAATGATTTGGCATATGTCAGTCAGCCCCTGGCGTAGGTAGCAGCGGCATCATCAGCTACAAGTGGCAAGTTAAGAGCTTGCGATTGCACACTAAATGACTGCAATTCAGCATCTTGACAGGCGGAAAACGTCTTGGATATTGCTCGATCCGAAAGAAGCGGAGCGGAATGGAGAGTGTGATGAGTGAAGTGGATTCAGGTGGAGTGTGGATAGGCTCGCTTTCGTGTTGCTGCTGAGCATTTCATAATTTGCCCGATGTAGCTTGATGAATAAGGAAGTCGACGTAATTCGAGACCAAATCCAATGGCTATAAACCAGATTCAGATTCGTTTTGGATATGCTCTACGTTTGGCCATTGGCCAGTTTCACTGAAAAATCTGAATGAAAGTCGGCAAACCGAACTGGTTTTATTTACTCACATCACTGCCGTATTCCAGTCACTGAACCAAAATGAAACACATTTTTGTTTCTTTGGTTTTTGGACTGCAAAAGCCGCAGACGCGAGAAGCTTTTTGCTTTAAGTTTTCTGGCACTTTTTGTGTGGTCTTGAAATTGGGTTACATGCATGTTTCTCATGCAACTGCACTAGTTGCACCCCCTCCGTTACACCTAAGTATGACGCAAATCTAGTTTTAGCTTTTGCGGTTCTCAACTCATTGACAGACTTCGTTTATCTCCGGCTATTGGCCATTTCTGTATTTATCGAAGGTGAACCGCATTTCATACAAAAAAAAGTCTCGTAATGAGTTTACGTACTACCTACTCAATCAAGAGGTGCAGTGCCACCAAAAGCTGAAGTTCACAAAGACATTCTTACAATGTGAGTGAAGAGCAATCAACGTAAATTACAGTTTCAGTCTGGGTTATACTTTTTTTTGCCAGGTGCCATTTGACTTAAGGGTGCTTGTCAATCTATATAAGACATAAGAAATACCAAACATAATAAATGATATCGAAATTTCTTTGTTAGTCTTAGTCCAAGCTCTTAACCCGTTTTTTATTCACATTCTAGAAGTTTCCCATATTGCACAGCAGCCTCACTATTCGGTCGAATTCTTGCAAAAAGTTGCTGCTGCTTTTTGGGTTTCGCTCCAGTTGCAGCAGCCAAGCCCAAAATCTAACTTCCTGATTAAGTGTCTATGCAGTGGTATAGTTGAAAATGAAGTTTGTGTTAACCACAACAAAAAACTGGTTAACATGCATTTACCCGACATGAAATTGGCTTATACTTTGCTTCTATCCACAGTTGAATAACTAAATTCAAATAATGTATGTTTACATACTTATATAAAAGATATGATAAAAAATATTCACCAGTTGCTCAGCAAAGCAAATCACACAATGTATTTAGCAACTCTATTCAAAACTCAACTATTCGCCTTGAACAGTAATTAGCTCAAGTCAAGTTCAATGCTGCATAAAAAAGAGAAACAAAACTGGCAACTTGAGGTGTCATCAACTTGACTTACGTGAGTACATTGAGTACACTCGTAAGTATTTGTTTTCAAAGTCACACTCGACTCATCGTCTTGTGAGTCAATTATGTGAGATATTTATGAATGAATGGTTAGCTGAAGCTAAAAGGCTTTAACCATTTTCTTTTTTATTTGTGAGCAAACGACGGAAAAACTCATCAGCGTCAAGACAAGGTTTTCTTTCATTTTTGGCCATTAGCCATTAGCCATTTCGCATTGCTCGGGGCCTAAACGGGCAATTTGTATCTGTCGTCTGGCCGTCTGCACGACTAGCATCGCCGCAATTGACGCGTGCGCAGTGGCAGCAACAAAGCAGCCGAACAATGGATTTGGCAACAGCTGCACGCTGCTGGCAGCCTATTGGAGCTCATCAGGAGTTGCAGTTGGAGTTGCAGTCGTAGTCGATGCCATCATCATCATGATCACTTGATCGTTGCATAGTGGTTCGGGTTGAAATATTGAGGGTACAAAACTAAAGTTGATATGGTAAAACTTGGACTTGGTTTAATTTAGGAGAACAAAATTTTCCGCTGAAAATAATAATTTTCAATTGAAATTAAAAGTACCAAAAAAATGATACCAAAATCTATCATTTATAGTCTATATACGTATGTACTTTATAGTGCATACAATTTCCACGTAATATTTATAATGTTTTACTTACGCAAGCAGCCATCAAAATAATCTAAGATTTCAATAATGTGACTTAATGTGTTTTTTAAAATTAGTATTAGTTAAATTCCAATTTATAAAATTATTGCAAAATATCATTATTATTTGATGATTGTTGTTAAACAATTTTAATATTTTTTTCGCAGTATATTCATTTATGTCTACACAACAACAGAATAAGTTATTTAGTATTACTCAGGATTTTTGATATTTAATTTATTTATTTTCTTTTTATTTTCAAGTGTTGTATAATTATTCAAAGCTCTGAAATAATGATTACATTCTGAAAGTTATAAATAGTTTCAGAGGATTAATCGTTAGAGTCACTGCTATTTACCAGTTCCTAATGGGTGCTGGCTATAAAATAATAAATGTAATAATAATGTAATAATAATGTAATACAAATAGTAATACAAATTGTACAAGCACTGTGCAGGGTTTAGTTGTCTTTTGTTACTGGCAATCACCGCACTTAGGCGTGAAAAAGCCGTGCGGCTGTCTCCCCCCAACCGACGTATGTATATAACTCCGTCCCCTCGATGGTCGGTTCAGGTTGTGGCATAGTCGTATTTCGTCAGTGGCAGCTGCGGCAGGCAGTTTAAACTAATTTGCAAGTGGATGGCAGGCCTAGCAGGCGTACCAAAGCTTCCGGCATTGAAATTAGGGTTTTGCATGCGGAAAGTTTGATTTGATTTCGTATCGTGTTTCGCAGTTGCAACTCAGCTAATAATAGAGTTATTAGTTAGTTGGCTGAATCTAAGTGTGTGTTTGGTTCGCAGTCGATTAAGCAGCGTTCTGATGAAAAGATTACAATTGGCCAAAGTGTGGAGTGTACACAAATAACATTTACAAATTGCCACATGTTGACTCAAGTGGGGCAAGTGGCTCACAGTTGCTGCGCCCGGCAACAATTTGTATGTTTTTAGGTTCACACACACAAGGAACAGTGTCAAGTGCTTCTGAACCTTCAAGTCACATATGAAGTGTGATATATGTATATTTGACAAACTAAGTGCGGCTCAAAATTAAATGAGACGAGTCAATGGAAGTGAAGTGTTCCACAGCTCGAAAGCATATATCTAACATCATTATTAAAACTAACTAAAAAAACTGACTACTGTAACCATTTGGGAAGGAATATTCCTGAATTTATCTAAACAATTTAAATATTGACTCGAGCCTCATATGTACCTATTTGCACTTAAATAATTAGCATGTCTAAATTATATAATGTCCAAAAATGTACTTAATAAGCCATTATTGATAAATAATATGCGATTAAATCAATTCGTTTGGAATTTAGCATATTTGAAGCTTAAATAATTTTGTATAAAGTTGCAGAATGCATAATTTCCGCTGTTTATAAATGCACTCTGTGTGCCGTTGACCTATGCATAATTAATAACTAAATTAATAAATAGATTTTAATATGCTGCTGTATTTATGCACACATCCATACATATACATATGTACATATATGTATGTGTGTGTTTCTTTGTATTTATTATAATAGACTTTTTCGCATGTTTAACGCATGTCAAAAGGTTAAATTGGCGTTACGACCCCTAAAATAGATCCATTGGGAAAGGTGCTCGCTGGCATAACTAAATAATTAATAATACGAATAAATAGATAAATGTGTATGTTCTCCTTCTCCATCTGCTGTAGATATTATTTTTATACCCTGCACCCATTAAAATTGAGTACAAAGGGTATAATGGTTTTGTGCACAGACAGAAGGAAACATCTCCGATCCCATTAAGTATATAGATTCTTGAGCAGGATAAACAGCCGAGTCCACATATTTTATCCGTTTCTCGAATACTGACACATTTTGATTTCCCATAGCAATAAATGCCACAACTGCTAATTAAAACATATCATTGCCAAAATTTCATTAAGATCGGTCATGAAAGACGCAGGTTATAGTATCAGTAGCCGCAAGCATTTTCTATAAGCCTTAGTATTTCTTTACTCTACAGTTTCTGTACCTGACCTGCTCACATTTGGGTGTAGAACTTTTTAAAGGGAAATTTGCCAAAGCAGAATCTAGTTAACAGCTGGGTTCAGGGTATTTCGTAGTCGATCTCACTCGACTACAGCGTTCTTACTTGCTTTGCCATGCAATTGGCGAATCCACGCATATTATATTATATTGCACCGTATCCAAATATATGTGTATTTATTACTTTCATTTTAATTTACCAACGTTTTGGTGGCTATATTATATTGGTGCGCCAATATAATTTATACATGGAAAAAGCATTGCGCTCTAATTTGGCTTAAAACGTTCAGAATATTTATGGTTTCCAGCGAAAATATTGCACAAAAAAGCATTTGTGGTTCTGTTTACAGGCTGGGTCAATGTGGTCATTAAAAATCAATTGAGCATAGCCGCAGACATTATTTTTGTATGGGTGTTTTTGGCTTCCTGTGCATAGACGCTTATCTGACAGATGCATCTGTATCTGTATCTACGCATGCAGCATGTGCAATCGAGCGAAAACTTTGACACAGTTCTGGACCGTGGCCTTGTCGCTGACAAGATGCGTTTAGTGTTTGTGTTGTGCTTGTATTTAGATGTGTATCTTGACCACTTACTGCCGGCATCATGTCCGCTTATGTGATTGCCAGTTAGTCCCAGGGCCGAGAACTCGGATGGTTGCAGCTTCACCTCCATTTCCTTCAGGCGACTGTTCAGTTTGCTTGTGTGCATGAACAGAAAAAAGGTGCACGATATGGCCAGAAGTGCGATCAGCTCGACGGAACTACGAAATAAACAAAAATAGCAAATTTAAAACAGTGAAACATTGTTAGTCAAAGGTCGCCTCCTTTTCCGTTGAAGCATTCTATTTGTGTACCCGTTAAGCTTTTGTAATTTACGCCAAATTGGTTTTTAGCAGCGATTATTTCATTTGCACTTCGAATCGCCGTCACACACAGACTTACAAACTAACCCCACACACACCCACCGCTCCACCCCAATACTTTACTTCGCACACCCCCCCCCCCCCCCTCCGCTAGCACTGTCTGCCACAGCAGTCTTGCACCCATTGGTTGCCCTTTCGCTGCCCCAGCGCAGACTACAAAGTGTACGCTGTGACAACATTTAATTAAGTTCTGAAAAGACAAAACAAAACAGCAGAGAAAATGGAGCAGCAAGGCGACCAGCAAACCAAATGCAGCAAAGAAAGCAACTATAAAAATTATACAAGAAATTAACAAACAATATGGAAGGGGTGGCGGGGTGGCGGGGAGGCGGGCAGGCGGGCAGGCTTGCTGGCTGCACAGTGGGGTTCTTAAGCTGTCGTCATTCTTGTGTTACCTACAGCTGTTCGCAATTTGAGCAATTTCAAATTATTTAATTTAGAAAGGGAAAGAATGGCCAAACAGTTAAAAGGATTATTATTTATTGAAACTTTAATTTGCAGTAAATAATAATTTTGATTGATCCCGGTTTTGATCAAGATTGATGGCCCATTTCAGCTACATCAAATTAGCATTGTACTAAATTCAAAGTGCATTCACGATTTAGATTAAAATTGTTTTCAGCCGCTTAGCTAAAGAGATCAAAATTGTGAAAATATTTTCATGATTGTTTTGAGAACACCAACCAAGTTGTGCGGCAACAATTCACTTGGCAGGTTGGTTCCACTCCATAAGGGCTAAGCCGGTCACAGCGGACCGGAAACAAGCCCTTTTTGGTCCCCCCCCTTGGTCTGGTCACTTTTTGGTACATTTTCGCAAGTTATTTTGTTGTCTTGTTTATATTTTCCATTTGGTACGTTGATAACAAAACAAAGCTAACAGAGCAGCAGAAATAAACCAAGTCGAAATTGCAATGCGCACAGTTTTCTTTGGGCAACTTTTTTAATGCAGCTGTCGTGGAGTCACAAAGGAAACAAACAAAAAAATATGAAATGCAACAAATTTTATACTGCTTTTGTTGGCATACATCTGCCGGCAGATAGCCGAAACAGCAGCCGCAGCAGAGGCAGCTACAGCAACAGAAGCAACAGCACAGAAAAAGAAACAAAAAAAGGAGACACAACTAGAAGCAAAATTATAATGACAATAAAAGCGACCAGAGCAAAAAAATTCTAGGCAGACTTTTGTGAAGTTGCACGACTTGTTGCAGTTGTCCGGCCGGTTGCCGGTTTAGTTTTGATCAGGTGCAAAAAGTAATTTATTTCAAATGACTGCTCTGCCTTCACAGAGCGGTTGCAAGTAGAGTCGCCGCCTGGGACAGTGGCCAATTGTAGCTGAATTCACCGGACCTGCTATATTCCTGGGCCAAATCACAGACCTAGAGCGAAAGGCCAACTTTCATTTGGCATGCGAAGCCGAGCTAACTGAAAGTGAGGCAGACAGGCAGACAGATAGTCAGTTAGCCAGATAGGCAGGTAGTCAAATGAAATGTATCTGATGGATACATCGTCACTGGTTTGGACATTAGGCTCTCTAACTTCTGGCCACCTGCTGTGTGCACTCAGCTTCACTGTTCGTGGGTGTTTATTTCATTAACAGTACTGTTGCACACTTGATATAGAAAGTTTCTAACTTATGTATACATATATATAAATATGTATATATTTGTGTATGGATGTTTAGGTTGTCGACTATGCTGGCCACCAAATACCCATTCATTGGCAACACAACACTCACCACTCATCTTTCTGCAGCAACTTATTGTTAAAGTTGTCACCAAAGAACGCCGCAAATCCCACTTAAGAGCTCCCTCGGACCTCAACCACTCCCATCCCCCATTCCCCATCAGCAACTCTGAATTTTTCTTGTTGTTGTTTATTATTGACATTTTGTTTTTTTTCTTATTTTTTTCGTATACTCCCTGCACGACTCTAATTCCCATTGGTTCGCATAGCGTGTAAATGCCGAAAGTTATGTGATTATTAAAATAATTTTACGTGACTGCGTCGATTTCTTTTTCGGACATTTGCTAGAACACATTGTGTGCTGTCGCTGAATGCGGATTCTGTTTGGATACCAGTTTCAGTTTGAGTTTTAGTTTGAGTTTGAGTTTGAGTTTGAGTTTGACTTGCTGACTGCCAGCTGGCAACTGGCGACTGCCGACTGCCGACTGTGGACTGTGGACCGGTGGCTGGTGACTGGTGACTGCAGCTCGTTTGCTGCCACGTAGCACATGTGCCTGCCATTAGGGACCTACACTTGGTTCGTTAGCGTTTTTTGTGTGTGTTCCACTGGGCAACGAGTTCGAGTTAGAGCTCTATTTCTATGCATCTGTATGTGTTTGGGATCGTGGGAGCAGCACATGATGATACCGAATATTGGGGAAAGTGTGGAGTAGTGGGACGTAGCACTCCAAAAATTAGTGGATCATTCTCTTTAACGTGCTACTGAAATGATCAATCAAAGTGAAAGAGAAGAAGTTGCAACTGCTGTCATATTCATTATCAGACTTTTCCAATCTAAATTACAACACAATATTTAAACAAACAGTCAGACCCATGGAGCTTCGAAGATTACAAGGGAATGGCTTTTGTTACAACCTCTTTTTAAAAGTTGCAGATAGATTAGTTCCGACGAAAGATCATTCATTTCGTTGTGAAAAACAACGGCAATTGCTATACTTTTATGCTATTAAACTATTCTATTAGAGAACAATCAAATCCAACTCAGATCACTCGTTGCAGCAGCACAATATTTAATGTGTTGATATGTTTATGAGCAGCGCCTTTCACTTCCACTGTAGCGTAAGCAATCATAGACATAATGAACAAATATGAACAATAGATGCTGCACACAAATTGCTCGCAATTTCCATTCATTGTACGCAAGCACCACTGCATCGTAAGTAACCTTATTAGATGATGGCAAATTTTCCAACTAATCAAACTGTTGCGGCAAATGTAAATAGCGAACAGCCATGAGCAAATTGAGCATAAAAATGAGCAATTCGCAAATGGGTTGCTTGACTGATATTTTCGACATGGGGAACAGCTGGAGTTGCACATGCAACCAGACCAGACCGAGAGCAGACCAGACCAGACCGAGAGCAGAGCGAGCGCAGTTTGGAAATATGTTCAAGCCGTTCTGTGATTGAGTGTTTCACTGTCTGATCGTTTGCGCAATCTTTGTGAACGCAAACAAAGATGCTGCACGCAGCGTGTGGCAAAACGATTTGGCTACAGCAAAAGCAAAAGCAAAACCAAATCCAAAAGCAACAGCTCGAAGCAATCCGTTGATACTTCAAGTCATTAGACGTGTTTGAAAGGTGTTTGAACCCGTGGAAGTTGGCTCGAAGATCGGTTAGTTCAATTAGTTGGCCCGCGGGCTGCTGATCTGAAGTGGCTTAGCAGGTTCAAAGAACTCGACGAAGCCAAAGAATTATCAATACTGAATATCTGTTCACATATGCCAAAGCATTTATGGCCCTGACTTTGATCGAAGATTCTACATGGTCATTAGCATTAACCAAGACCAACAACAGCAATAGAATCGAAATCGGCTTTTTATGCCTAACTAGTTTCGCCCCAGGTCAGAGGATGATTTGGTCAATTTCAAATGCGAAAAAAGAACGCTTAAATTTGCATTTGCTTGACCAAGGTTCAATAAACTTTCGGTTATTTTGGGCCTCGCATTTCTTGCCTTCACATAATTATGGCTCCACCATTAGGCATTGACCATTTGCTATTGTCAACTGAGGTCAGTTTTATGAGGCCTTCGAAGGTTACTTTCTGCAAAATTAAGAGCTCTGTGAAAGGCGTTGCTAGTAAGTCCGCTGGGGTCTGTTTGATAAGTGCTACGGTTGAGCGATAAATTGGAATTACAAAGCACACAAGAGCAGAGCAGCAGAGGTTTGGTGAGGTCAGTTAGAGAGAGATCTTTGAAGAATGTGAGAAACGCACAGAACAAAATGCTGTTTTTTTAACTCATTTTATTTTTTCATTAGATAACGTTGAGAGAAAGACAGGGGGAAGAAGAGTGGCGAAAATAAATATGATGTAATCTAGGTATTAGGTATTAGTTACGGCCACATGGAAAATCCGAAGTCGAATTAATTAAGATTTATTAGATGAGCATTTAATGAAGGTCGTAATACTAAGAAATAAATCTGGAGATCGTTGCCAAATCGAAATCGGGTGAATGTTTCACTACAACTCATAATATGTATTATGAAAAATAGATTTTATTTGACTGGATTTATTTTTTGTTTATCAACGTTCACTTTCCACAGACCAATTTATTATTAATTCAGACATTACACAGCAATCATTCGTCAGAAACTATTTTGCACAATCGACTTTCTGCGTAAGATATATAAATAATACAATCGATTTACAGAAAGGTGCTGTTTAAGAAGAGAAAACTGCATGTGTATATGTATGTAAGTGTATATTTATGTGTAGAAGAATATGTACAAGCCTAGAAAGACAAAATACCCATTTTAAGTTTCATTTTGTGTACTTTAAATTACAAGAATTGTTGGGAAAACATCTTCTGACGGTCAAGAGTCATTTAACGAGTTAAATGTCCAAACGCTGACCAGCTGAGAAGTATCTCGAGCCCTGCAAATTCACTTGAAGAGGGTCTTACACGAAAACTGTGGCATAACTAAACAATGGACCACTTTTGCTATTTTTGGCAGCAATTTTCCCTCAGTTTGTTGATTTTTATTGTTATTTCTTTATGACAATTACTTCGTTGCGGTAATTATTATTATTTTTTCTCTGATTTTCGTGTGCCTTCAATTTTTGTTGATGTCTTTTTAAATGCCGGCAGTGTTGCGTTATTAAAATAAACAGCAAAAATATGTAGGTAAAATCTGGCATACGATTACTAAATTGAAATTAAAATAAACACAATTGCACAGTTTCGCAGGTTTTAGTTTTTTGGTTTTCGGTTTCAATTTCAGTTTCAATTTCAGTCTACAATCTCTCAACCAAAACTTTTTCCTCTCCGGCATTGTTTACTTGAGGGTGCTTGTTGTTGTTGTTGTTGTTGTTTTTACAGACTTCAATTAAATCATATGCCAAGCTCCGTCTTCATGCGGCATAAAATTGTTGGGTTTGTCATTGTTGTTGTTTGTGCTGTTATTGTGGTGCAGCTACTTATACAATAACTAACTAACCGTCGGCCTAGTGCAAAATACAAAACAAAACAACAACAAAAAAGTAATCAAAACAAACCTAAAAACAATTGCGTAAAAATTCAGATGCTTCGAATCGCAGCTCTCAGAGATTATTCAACTTTCTAATTAAAATAATCATTACATTATTATTACCATTATTATCACTCTCTATTTTATATATATCCGCCTGCCACTCATCTTATCTATTTCGAAGCGTCACGCAGATTCCACAAATTCAAAAGTAATACAATTATTCAATTGGTCCAATCAACCCAAAAATGTAACAAACACTTTTGTATTTTTGTATTTTTGTGTTTTTGTATTTTTCGGCACTTCAGCTCACTTCAGTCTTCAGGCTGCCTCCTCGAACTTTTGAGACGTTCCATTTTTACCAATTTCTTACGCAGTTTCTGGGCAAAGTCGGTTTACTTTTTGTTGCCAGCAGCAGCGGCTAACGCAAATGTGGGTTGAGAGAGGCACGTAGATCGTTTTAATTACAATTAGCCTAGTTTTGTACAGAGATTCTTCTTTATGGCCTGTTGCCCACTCTGCGTTCTGACTGTGATATCAGGCCAGAGATAATAGTTTAATTGGAAGTCGTGGCAAAGAAACTTGCCCAAATAGTCATTGCGAATTGCTTCGTGTACGATTCTGACTGAGCTGACTGAGTCTACATGATTTATTATGTCTATTAATGTATTTAGTTCATAATAAAGTAGTTCATAAAAAACTATCATCTTGTGGATCATAAAATCATCAAATTAAATCAGGTCTTAAATCTCTCTTATAACTGGCATTTTATTTTTACATTTTTTTCGATTTGAAAACCAACCAAATATTTTTGGTTTATCTTTTAATTATAGTCGATTAATATAAATAAATTAGTATCCACCCAGAAATTACCACTCAGTACGCACTCAATACTGCTGTCAATGCTATTTAATTATTCAAATGCATGAATATTTTCTTTCTGAATTGAATTAACTCGTTAATTATTGTGGTTTGATTAAAATGCCAAGTAAAGGTATTTATCGCATTTTATTTTGTATTAGCTATTGATGTAATTTACCTTTTCGAATTATGCAAATAATAATATTGACAATAATTAATATAAAAACGCAAATTAGTGTATAAAATAATATTGCCCAAAACTATACCTTTACGAACGCTCTGCAATCGCAAATTATGCAATTAATAATATTGATAATTAATTTAAAAACGCAATTTAGAGAATAAAATATATACTCCCCCAAACCTTATCTTATCGGACTGATAATACTATGATATAAATATATAATACTGATAATAATTAATTTAAAAAACGCAATTTAGAGAATAGAATGTAAACTCCGCAAACCCTTAATGACTTGGGCGTTGAATCGTTGAAAGCCGCTCAAAACATAATGGGTTATCATTTCACGAAAGCGATTATTAAACAGAAACCATCTTGTTGGTTTGGACGTGGCACTGCCCCCGACGTGGCGTCAACAGTAACCACATTTACAGCTGCTCTTGGCGGCCGTGCAACAACAGTTACAATGGATAATAATATTGTATATCGGCCTGGCGCTGTTAACCAAAGTAGCGTTAAACACGCACTTGGTCCAAGTTGAACGTGCCAGCTAGCCAGTCAAGCAGACACTTGTCCCGTTCCACTTCTCCCGCTCCCGCTCCCGCTTTCTCCCTCTCTCTCTCTCTCTGTTTGACTTGTCGATAGCATGACAGTTGCATATCCATCAGTGGGGATGCTGGGGAAATATTTCACGTATCTAATAGAACGTGATCTCATAAAAACGGCACTGGACCGTCTACCGTAATGTGTTGGCTACATGCTCTTACTGATTTCTGATTTCAACTTTGAGAAAGTCTTTGATACAAAAAAATCGATCATTCGCTGCGGTTTTTTCCACGCTGCAACTTTCAATTGCAAATTGCCGCGGGCCTTTTAGCTATCAGCTCACAGCTTACAGCTCTCAGTTCGCAGCTAGCTTTCAGTTCGCAGAAAGCGTGCGTTGCAAACTGCAACTGCCCCTTGAAGCCCCCGTTAAGATTAGCGACAATTGATTTTTCCACCTGCTTTCGTTTCATGAATCTAAGCTGCAGTTATGGCTACACTATTCACACTTCTCTGTTCACTGTGAACAGTCACAGTCACAGTCACAGTCATGGTCATGGCCAATGGATAAGAGTGTCAATCTTGGCAAAATTGTCATTAGCTGTCGCAGTTGAAGTGACATTATTATCGTGAAGATCATTGGCATAAGCAAAAAACACAATTGACTCGTTTGTTTTACGCTTATTTGACTGAATGAAAGTAACTCAAGAAAATGTTGCTTGAATGCTGCGAATAGTTATATAAGTAAATATGTGTCGTGTGTACATGTAACACTCTTATGTATCGATGCAAAGGGTCTTAAGTATAATAATAATACAAATTTTCAGTTCATTTGACTTGACAGATAGACTTGTGACCAGATCTTATGATTGGTTTGGTATACGCTCTAAATATGGAAAAAATGAAGTCGAACTTTCTTGTATTATTTATGTTCATTTCATTTATGTACATATTTTTTCTTAATATATTTATTCCTTATGCGAAGCTCTCAAGCTGTCGAAAAAGTCTCACATGCGGCCAAACTAAAAATGTTTCATTCATTATTATTATTATGTGTTATAAATACATCTGTTGTGAATTGGGTTAAAATATTTAATTGGAGTATATTTGAATATAAAAGAAAAATAATATTTAAAATATATTATTGTAACAGAACTGAATGCAAATTCGTAGTTTATAATAGAATATGTTTGAATTGTTTACATTTAATTCACAAATTAAATTGCTTATTTACCCAAACAATAAATCCCAATCCAAGCAAATTATATTTAGAATTTAGTATTAAAATAAATATTCTGCAGTCCTTTCCAAGGACTCTTTGCTATCACAATGAGAAAATAGTTGAACATAAACGAATATTAAAATGTATGTTTGCTGATAATGCCAAATTAGCATATGTATGTGCAAAATGCCACAGGTAATTGTACCAGCAAAAGCACCAGGCCATAACTAAGTCGTAACTTATGTAATTGGTACTTGTTACCTGGCCACATGACGGGGCGTGATGAGATGTGTGATGTGACGCGATGTGCAAATTTAGGTGCTTTATTTAAATGTGGGGTAACCCATTTACTTGATTTTATACCCATGTGAAAACGTGGAGAGCCGGGCTTCATTTGACTTGGATTAGCGCTGCCTGTAATTAAGTTGTAAAATCTAGTGGGTACGTGCGGGGCTTTCAAGTGTGCCCCATAAAGTCCTAAGTACACAACAAGCCAACAGCAGATGCCGGCCGAAGGGGGGAGGGGAATTGCAACCCAAAAAAAACTTGTGTCAAAATGTGTAACTGCAAATTCATTACGCTTCTACCCCCACTTCCAACTCGTTGTTGTTATTGTAATGCGGTTGTTGCCTGCTTCGAGGTGTCGGTGTGCACGCAGCGTGCAAACGTTTCGTGCACCCCTCGTGCTGCAGTGCTTACGGTTTGTCAGCGATTAACACACTCTAATTGTCATTTGTTTTGGCTTCTCGCGACAATTATGACGGACCAGAATTTGATTCGGCCTCCGCGCCGCTCTTAATAGTCTCACTTAACAATTGTCATAACGTTGACATAAATCAGCACTTTTTTTTGTGTCTTTGATGTGCCAGGTAAGCACTAAATGGAGTGCTACATACAACATTTCAAATCAGATTTGTTCTAAATTAATTTTTCTTTTTTTTTCATTTAGCATTTGTATTTTAAACATTAATCAACCTATTGAAAGGTTAATTAATTAATTAATTAAGGAGGAGCTTAAGGTCTATAGAATACAAATATGGAAGGTTTTAACAGATAATACATAACATTAAATGTTCCACATTAATTTTAACGTCCAAGTGTCCAGAGGTCGCTCTGCTAAATTCTGACTAACATTTAAAACAATTTGCTACGCCAACTGTTATCTACTAATAATTAATTAATTAATTAAACTGTGCAAATATGGGTTCAGCGGTTATATAAAAAATTGTATGGATTAATTGATTTTAAAATAATAAGCTTAGTTTTATAAGAAAAACTTTAAATTTGGTAGTATTAAGAGAGATGCACAAGCTCAAACTAGGCTTGAATAAAAATATAATAATAAAGACAAATTCTTGATGTTCATGATCGTTTAACATAACTAAACACAAAAAGTACCAATAGTTTTTACTATATAAAAGAATTGTTCTAATCATATTCGTTAATTCTCGTTACATTCCTAAATCTAACTAGTCGATCGTAAATAAAGATCATTTTATATATTTCCCATACAAAATGGCAATATATTTGTCAAAATTTACATAAAGAAACCAAGTAATTCTAATTTTTAAGTGACCAACACAAAATTTATTATTATGGCAACTATTATAAAATAAGCTTGGTCAAATCGGCTTAACTTAGTTTTAAATAATATATCATCGCTGAATAGACATTAAAAAACAATTAAATTTGAATTAGTGGAAACGGGCTAAATTGTGACGCGAATTTCATTGAAAGTGCTGTTTTTAACTAAAATGTGTACTTGAAGTCATTTCGAAATTATTTCAAATTGATTTAATTATTATATATATAAATTAAATTGTTTGAAGACCAGTTGGGAAACGAATTTCATTGAAAGTGCTGTTTAAACTAATATGTACATTTGATGTCATTTCGAAATTGTTTGACATTTAATTTAATTTGATTTTAATTGAAGAATACAAAACCATTTTAATGTGTCACTGAGCTCAAGCAATGAATTACGTTTTATTAAATTGCTGATTTAAATAAATAACTACAACCATATCTATTGCTCACTTATGGTACAAATTAAGTTAATCCACTAAGCAGACAATACAGACAATAAATTGGTCAACAGTTAAAATACACAAAACACCCCGAAAGGTCACACCTCAGCCCAAAAACCTACAAAATTTAAAATTGGGATCGAAAAGACAAGGATAGATTGTTGCTGCTCTTTTCTCACTTATGTATTCAAGGGTCTGTGCGATCTATACTATACCTACAAAATTGAGAAAAGTGAGAAGTAGCCAATTGATCAGATGTTTCATGCTGAAACTTTTTTGTCAATTTTTTGTATTGCCTGCTTAGTGGCCTAACCCAATTTCAGTGACACTCGATCGATTACGCTATTTCGCCATAGTTTTCCTGTTAAGTTCCTTGTTTAGATTTAGTTTTTTGGAAAGTGAACTGCCACAAAAATGCCCAAGCTGGGCACAACTAATGTATCGGAGTGCGACGCCCATTGGCCAGTTACATTTGGCTAACTAGGCTGCTGTATTTGTCGGCTCTTGGATTGGACCTAAGTTGAATTTGCTGTGCGGATTGCGGATTGTGGACTGCGGATGCGGATGTGTAGCGTGGCCGCCTGGCGAAGACTTTGCCAATTGCAGTTTGCACAAAAGTTTTACGATTTTGCCGCAACAATTGAGAAAAACGTTCAACGCAAAAAAGCGCTTGTCGCCTGTCTGTGCTTGTGTGTATGTGTTTGGGGGGCGGTTGACGCCCACTTTTTGGCGAGGAAGGCATGGCACGTGCTTCTTGCAGCGAATGTTAATAACATTTCGTGTCAACAACAGCAGCAACATCCACAACAAATACAATAGTAAAACGAAATTTACGCACCCGACAACAGCTCGACGCCGTTTGTTGTTGTTGCTGTTGTTGTTGTTGTTGTGGCTTCCTTTAACGAGCTCATCCTTGTTGCAACTAGCGTACGTGCAACGCCCCCGCATATATGTACCTAAAGGGATCCAGTCGACTTCTGCTTACTTTTACTACTTGCCGCTGTCATTTGCGGCGTTGCAATTAATTTTTGCCAGCTGTCTGTGTGCGTGCCTGTGTGTGGTGTGTGTGGTGTGCGTGTGTGTGCAGTATCAGGTGCACACTGAAACACTAATTTCTGATCCCTGCTGCAGCAACAGCGGCAACATTGAGCAACTTGTCAAACGCTTCTCATTTAACGCCTGTATGACTCGACTATCAATGCCATTCTCAGAGAGGGAGAGAGAGAAAGAGAGAGGGGAAATGGGGCAGGGAGTTGCCTTTGAAGGCAGGCTGTGGTTGAAGTTTCGCATTGAGGATGACGACAGCATTAGCCTGGATGTCTGCTGAGGCCCTGATAAGCGTTTGCATGTTGCTTTCTGTTGTTATTATCAATTTGGTTCAGGTGTGCACCGAAAATGTTGCTTGAGGCGAACTTGAGTTCGAAATTGGTTTGGCAAAGCGAAATAATATACATTATATCTTGCACCAGCTCTTGATAACTTGCTCTACTCTATTACAATACTGACACTCAGACCAATGATTTCATTTAAGTAATTTTTATTTACGGCATGTTATTTGAATGGGTTAAAATAAGTGCGAAGTTGCGAAGGCTCCACTTACAAATACCAATCTTATTCTTCGACGTTTTTATTAGTATTTCAGTAAAAATCTTTTGATAATTGATATTTTTATTTATTAGTTATTAATTTACATGATATATTATATTAAAATTAATCTCAATTAGAGATGCAATTATTCTTTTTAAATGAGCATTAAGTGCTTGTGTAAATGTGAACTTATGAAAAGGCAACATTATTTTCTGCCCAGTTTTATTTGTACGGATAGCTTCAAGAGTAGTCCTCAGATTAGACGTGAATGGCTTCGTCAGTTTCTGCTTCGATTTGCTCGAATGGCATAATGCAGCCTTGGTATAACTGCTGGTCGAGCACTTGCCACGCCCTCTTCGATCAGAGCTAAAATCAATAGCCCCTGACAATTAGCATAAATGCATGCAAAAGATGGAAAAAAGAAAAGCGGCGAGGAAAATTGCTTAATTAATTTCCATTTTATTTGCTGAAAATTGAAAGCATGCATGTTGGGAGCTCTGCAAATAAAACTTAATATTAATGCAGCAGTTAGGAAAGAGAGAGAGATTAAGAGAGAGAGAGAGAGAGAGTGAGAGAGAGAAAGAAAAGGAAGCAGTTGAGGGGGAAGAATAGCTAGCTCCCTCAGGATGCAATCTGATGTTTTTATGTGCAATTTTTGCAGTTGCAATCGCCGGCAAAACGGGTTGACGATGACGATGGCGACCTAGTTAAACGCCTCAGCCTGGTAAGTTGCAGTTGCAGCAGCTGTTGCTGTTGCAGCGTTAGAGCTGGCGCCACTTTCTTTGGCGACCAGTTGACTGGCTGACACCAATTTGAATGGCAAGTTGCAGTTCAAGCTCTTATGATATTAAGCTCAGACTTAAATACAAATACTGCGACGTTCTGTCATGTGAAAGTCAAGGCGCAGAATACTAGAAGCCCCATCAACCAACAATTGCCGCCCAGAAGCTAACATGTTGCACGTAGCTAAAATGACGAGTCTTTGAGAGCGACACGAGCTGCTGGGGGCTCTAATATTTTAAATTGCCGGCCAGCAATGAGGTTTTTGTGGAGCGGTTAAGACGAACGCATTTTCCTAGATGCAATCAACAAAATTATCAATTTTACTGCGAGATCTCTCCAAGCGTTCGAAATTTTAACGAGCGATTGTCAGCCGTCGAGTTGTGGAGCAGGTAAAACGAAAAAAAAAAATGCTGTGCGATTATTTTTGTTCATTATTCGATCTAACAGACAGAAAAATAAGAAAGTGCTGTTAACGAAGAATCAAAAATACTTAGATATTTGCAGACCGGAGGAGAATTTGGTATCGGTTGTTTCTTAAGCTTCGGAGCAGACAAGAAGATTTTCGAACTACAATCAATCAGAGCCAAGTTGTGTTATTGTTGTTGTACGTACGACTTCCTACAAACTGAAAACATTTGCACTTGAAGACAACTCGTGGTGCTGCCTCTGCGCAATTGTCAGCTAAAAAAAAAGGCAACCGTATACGGCTTTCAGCATGCTCTCTGAAAAGAATCCGAAAACTGCAATAAAGCAGTTCAAGTTTTGCCATTTGGTTGTTGTTGTCGTTGGCAAATATTGGCCAAGACCGAACCAAATGCACTTTCAAAATACGAAAAAACAAAACAGAAGCAAGTAGCTGTCTCTGAGCGAAGCGTTGCCAATGCCGTCAACACCAAAGGCAAAAGACACCGCCTAAGCCTCGCCAACTCTATGAGACCCCGGACGACCCCTCCAACAGAAACCAAGTCAAGTTTTGGAGCAACAAATTGAAATTGTAACAAAATGCTCACGACAAATATGCGGTTGGCTGTGTATGGTTACAACTTTTTGTTGTTTTGTTTCTTTGTTTTTTTTTGCAGCAGGCTCTCGTGCTGCCCCATGACGTAATGACTACGTTGAAGACATGTGCCCCGCCAGTTGTTTGTTGGCTTTCGGTTGCGGCTAACCACAGAGGGTGGGGTAAGGCAAACATAGGACCGTCTAGGCCAGGTCCAGACCCGTTTGCACTCGATTTTTTTCTCTTTTTGAACGCTAACTATAATTAAATTGAAAACAGCATTTTTGTCTCTGCCACGCTTTTAATTGTCTGAGGATTGGTTCGAGCAACAAAAAAGACCCGTTCATACATGACAATTAACTTTTAAATGCAACAAGTGTAAGCGAATGTTGTTGTTAAGGCGGATTTATTTATGGCCCATTTCCAAATGAATGAATCCAATAGCAAAATATAATAACGATTAAAAATCACAACTTTGGATGCGAAACGATTTGATGGCAAAAACATTCATAATTCCTCATTAAATCTAAAAGAGTTTTTGATGCTAAGCTTTTACATTTATTTATATTATTTGTTTATCAGGTTTGGTTTTGTTTACGGTTTTTTATCCTATTAACTTAACTGATTAAAACCAGAATGTATTGAGATTTTTCAGTTATTTTAGCTGTGAAAGATAATACAGCCAAGTCAAATTTACTTTCAGATTGTAATTAAAATGCTTATTTTTAACTCTTTATAGTTTGTTGAGGGATTAGCTTCCTGACACACTTAGAAGGCCGTAACCAGTTTCTATTTTTACTATTCAGGAAGTTGACCAATTGTAAGCTGCTGCTGCAAACTTAAATGGAAGCCAGATTCATTTGATTGGCATGTAACTCGTCATGAAGACATGAAAATTAGGCAGTAGGCCGAAGAAGAAAAAAGATGCAAAACACTCTCAGCTCTGTTTGCAATGTTTTTATTATTGATTTCTGTTAAGTTTAGTGAAAGGTGCGCACTGTTTGCGATTGGTTTCAGCTTTCGTGGGGGTCACAAGACAAACAACAGGCTGGGCTGGTGCATCTGCCATAGACAGATTGCCTCAGATTGGTGGCACCCCAGCTGCGGGCGGTCATCGTCAGCGTTGCTTAGCCGAAAATCATTCGCAAAATACTGGGGTAGCACGCACATAAGTGATGCCCCTAATACCCCTGGGAAATGGGCGATTCATTCGCACAGCTGGTAACACGTGGCTGGCAACACATTGACTGCCCCAAAAACCGAAACGATTGCAAGAGATTTATGATGTACGAACATGATGTTCAAGTTTCGCTGGTGTTCGATGTGCGGCATGTTCATAGCTCTGGTGCCCCTGTGACGGGGCTATCATTAAAATCCATTTTTGATTTTGCCATTTGCCAACAAGCTTCCTTTCACAACTAACACCCATGGAACCACTGCGAACTACGTTAACTTTGCCTACTTTATGGATAATACTCTGGAAATGGTGTGCTACATATCACTTTCATTTTAATAAACAAATTCATCCGAAAACAGAGAAAGACTGAGAAAGAAACGGAGGCAACGAGAGATGGACTGAGAAAGATAGAGAGAGAGAGAGAGAAGAGCTCATCTTTCAAAAATTGTATTTTTTCACACTATTTTTTTATGTAATGTTTTCCACTGCTTAAAACGTTGCAAGTTTTTGAGATCAGTTTGGGCTGTAAGTATCAGTCAGTGATTGTTATAATATTCAATTTGTGCCCGTGTTCGGTACGCCCCATCAATCTTGCTTAATGATGCTTGAGACTTTCTAGTAAGTCCGTCAACAACTCTGATTTGTCTTACATAACCATTAATGCTTTTTACTCTTACTTGCAACCATCGTAATTGCCTTTCATCTCCGAGCTTGAAACAGTAAAATGGCTTGCTTTTAATTATGTATTTAGTAGCGTACTAAAACTAGTTAAAAATGTATTAATGGAAACTAAACTGATCATATAGTTAAATTGTTTATATTTATGTGGTTGCCTGATAATTATCATGATTATGATAGAAAATTCCGCTTATCCGAATCGCAGATGCAAATAAAGTGAGTACTGTTGGGAAGACTATTCATCTGGCTGCAAGAACAGACTATAAAGTTATGTATATAGTATATAGGTGCCAGTTGGTAGAGCTCTCTGGACAACATCATTTATATTTATTTGAATCAGATCTCAACAAAGAGCAACAACAACATCAATAGACTTTTGCTCCTGTTCACACACATTTTACAGACTTGCAAATATTTACTTTTATTTTCCTCGAGTGTTTTTGTGATGTTCGTTTGCTGATGTTTTGCAAATTTGCCGTAGCCGCTGCATAAAATTTGATTGTTTTTGATAAAATATGCAGGCAAACGCTATAAAGACTGTTTGTCTGTTTTTTAAGTTTGCCAAAAGCAGCAAGCAGCGGCAGAAAATTTCAATTTAATTTCTTTTCGCTTATTTTTACACAGACACGACGAGCAAACTTCACCAGCGAAAGTGAGTTACTACCTGTAAAAGTAGGGGACAAATGGGTGTTGATGTTGAGGGGGTGAGGAGACGGAGGAGGAGGAGGAAGGGAGTCTTGCAAGTATGTAAATCACCTTAACTACAGCACACGGCGCAGATTTATGGACGCCAGCTACTTAGCGAGCAGAATTTTTTATGGCCCCAGAGACTGAAACATGCTCCGGTTACCAAGCCAAAGAGCATAGATGCCACCTCTTCCTCTCCCTCAGTATTGTGTGGGTGGGGCTAGTGGCTCTGCAGAACTGTCACAATCGATTAGACGCCTCGTCGCCAGACGCCAGTCGGTGAAAGCCGCGATGATTTCAGCGTTGCCGGTAATTGAACGCCAATTAGCACCTGGCGGCATATTTCTGATGCAGCCCGCAGCAGCAACACAATCAGCTGTTCTTTTTTATTCATCAGTGCCGGTGCTAAAAGGGCTTTTAGCAAATTGCCCGAGACCAGTTAGTCAAAGCAGCCAACATTGCATTGTGTTCAAACACAAAAAATGAAAAGGCAAGCAAAGCGTAGATTAATATTTGTACACTCATAACAAAATCGTACTAAATTTAAGAAAATCGCTACTTTTGGCACTTTGTTACTCAGAAGGTAAATTTCTAAAATATTTGGTCGCTTTCTAAAAACCGCGGTTTATATATCTCAATTTTAGCGTGGAATTTTAAAATAAAATTTAGAAAATACGTCTAATTTTCCAGGGCGCTGTTTTATTTTTATGTCTGTTACAGAAGAAATATTTAAAACTCTTTTTTTGTTACTTTTATTATTAATAAACATTTATATTTTTACATTTCACATATATAAACATTTTACATAGTTTAAGTTGAAAAACTACACTTTATAACAATAGTTTCAAGTCTCTATCTCTAAGGGTGACAGAGGGACAGACACAAAACCAATATACTGTGATACCTTCGGTGTCAAAGTATAAGCAGTAAAAGCTAAGCAACCACAACAAATATCATCGAGTCTCATTGTTACGCTTTGGGAGCCACGCCCACTTTGTAGGGGTGCTTCTTTCTCCTGTTTCCATATTTGTGTATCAAGTGAAAGTCATTCGCTTAATTTCCACTTTTTGCTGTTGTTTGTTATGTTTATATTTAGCCAAATCCGAAGTGTTGCACACTTTTCACATGTTTGTGCTAATCAGTTTTTATCTTATACTCTGACTTTTCAATAGTGCGAATATGCCTGTCAGCGCAACTTTGACCGCTTTACATAACCCAAGCAGTGGGAAGAAGCTAAGGTCGTTTTTTCATGTGCTTAGAGAGCATGACTAAAACTGTGCGAAAGTTGATTAGTTGCTGTCCCCCGCTGATGTTTGTGTTGTAATTGATAACTGTTATACTGTTTTACAGTCTGCTGTGGTCTCTTGTGGGCGTAGGCGTATATTTCGTTGGACTCTGACTAAGCTATAATTGCAGATAAACAATATTTGAGGCTTTCACTTGCAAATTGCGTGCGAAAACATCTGTAAAAAACTGAACTTAAACGGCATTTAACATGCGGGTAACAGGGCAACAGCAGCGACATAAGCAAAGAGAGAGAGAGACAGAGGAAGAGTGAATAGTTCTAGCTAGTTAACAGTCAAAGCTTCCGCTCATCGCTCATTCCCCTACACATATTATATGCAGCTCTCGTTGTTAATAAAATGCAGAAGCTGATGAAAGGCAAAGGCACCAAACAAGTCGCTGGCTAACAGTGAATTACGTTTACTACACACTCGTACGTAATTATTTATATGTATGTGTGCACTGTAATTAGCTTTCCAATGCACCCAGCTCTGCTGCAAATGATTTTCATTGAAAATGTGCCAAGCAAATCACATAATTGTCGTCAAGCAGTGCGAGCAGAGCAGCAAGCAGTCATCGTCGTCGTTCAAAGAAGAACTGATAATGACAACAACAGCGACAGGTGCCAAATGCAGAAGGGGAGAGAGTGAGACTGCTGACATTGTGTAAGCTGCGCTTTGATTTTGCTCATTTGCTTTTCTTGCTCGCTGCTCTCTGCTCGCTACAACTGCAGAAGTTCTGATTATTTATACAGAGCTCGTGCTTGTGCTTGTGACGTCAGATCGCTGTTGTTGTGTAATAAAATAAAAGTGAATCTTATTAATTGTCGCACGTATCGAGCGCCAATTTTTATGTGCGTTACTTATGTGCGAGTGTCAACAGCAGTTTGTGTGATTTATTTGATTTATGACGACAGGTTCAACACCTATAAGTAACGGTATAAACATATGGCTTTATTGCTGGAAGTAAGCAGTGCCGCTAACGCATATACACATGTACAAATGTAACAGATGAAAGTGTCACACGCAAGAAGTAGAAGCAGAGACGAAAGTTGCTGGTTTTATTAACCTTTCCTGAAATTTAACTTATGCCATTGTATTCTTGGTCAAATTGGTCTGAGTTAAAATGAAGCATTTTGTGGAACTCCGTTAATAAGTTATAAAGTCACTTTTTGTGCTTAATTGTTTACATAAATTACTGTGTGAAGCAGCACTCAAATTCTCTGCTCTTGCAGCCCACTCACAAAACCGCAATCGATATTGCACAGAACCAATTAATTAATTAAATTAATATTAATTTAAAACCAAATCAAAAACAAAAGCAATGAGTAAATAATGCAACATTATTATTGACTCTGATTTTGTTTGGATAATTTCGCTTTATTCTGCTTGCCACAATACACATTTATTTAATTTTATGCCACAAACAAAATTTTGTATTTTTTGCCTTAAAGCACTTCCAATTAAAATTATTCTTGATGGATGGATTGATTGAGTGACTGACTTAATAACTGCCTGACTGACAAATTGAAAGCACACAAGCGAACGTTGCGTGAAATTTATAAAATGAGCCTTCAAATTGATGCAAGTATTCACAGTGTCAAATGCATCCAATTATCATCAAACTAAAATTTGCAACTTTTTAATTTATTTCCTATGCACTCAGTTGTAATAAATTGACAGCCCTATTTAATCAAATCACAGAACAACATTTCAATTGGCCTTAT
This sequence comes from Drosophila nr. perissopoda 5 BK-2023a, assembly GCA_035044105.1. NCBI lineage: Eukaryota > Metazoa > Arthropoda > Insecta > Diptera > Drosophilidae > Drosophila > Drosophila nr. perissopoda 5 BK-2023a. Next base: position 5,613,704 of record JAWNMK010000122.1, read on the forward strand.
AAAGACAGGGGGAGCACAATATAAAAGCTAATAATTGGGTTCATATTAGGTTAGATTAATCCTTCCCTTCAGCTATCCTTCTGCGGCTACCATTTTTCATGGATTCAATGAACATGGATAGTTTCAAGAGATAGTTTTCAGATATGTCTGAAAGGAATGTAATCACCAGGAATTGAAGATTTCTCCTTCCAAGGACTGGAGAGTGGCAGAAGAAGTGCTGAACCAAGTGAAATTTCTATTCCTGTTTGTCAAGGCAAAGTCTACAGTTGGCATTATGATATTATATATTATCTTGGACTACATTGAATGTGGACATATAACTGATATAAAAATAAAAATTATATCAATTTATTAATCTATGTTTTCTTAATGATTTTTACCTCACACAACACTCTGTTAGTTCGTAATATTTGGTGTATTGTTGGCCGCAACAAAAATACAAAGAGAAATTCCCACACCCTAAAGCAACAATCAACATCTCCTAAATACCAATTAGTCCACAAGCGGAGTGTGTGTATTTGTTTGTTCGGTATATATCATTAGCTTACATCTAATGCGCTCTCGATTGCAACACTACATGGGCCTGCCACGTGTTGCACAATAAGCGGACGCAGTGAACGATTCCCGGTACAGGTTTGGCCTAAACACCTCAACTAATGGCCTGCTTTTGGGCTGGCCGGCGACTAACGAGCAGGCAGCGAGCTGTGAGCTCTTTAAAAGGCAGTTCAGAACATAACCAACATTAAAAAACAAACTAACAAAATAGCTTGGGTGGTTGTGTGGTGCGGGTGAGTGGGGCCACTTGAAATGCTTGAGGTGGAGTTTGAATTTGAGTATTCGAGGTTTTTGTTGTGGCTTTTGGCGCGCATTGTTGTTGTCTTCGTGCATAGTTTGGTAACCACAAAGACAACAACAACAACAACTTCGAAATGTGATAAAAAAAAAGAACTGGCCCCGAAGCTGCTCAGCAATTGTTGGCAGCACGAAGTGAAATATGACCGCCGAGCAGAACAATTGAAAAAAAAATGCGAGTTGGCTTAAAATTACTTTAAACTGGAGCACGTTGAGTGAATTCTGATTGGATGGCAAATGCAGCAGCAGCAGCAGCAGCTGACCATGAAAAATGCGTCTGTTTTTTTTTTCAATTATTTTTTTTCTTCTCACTTCGAATCGGAAAAATACGTTTCACTTTTGCTTGATGCCAAAGTTGGCAGCTGGGTCTGCTGAGAAAACCGAAAGTTTACAAAACAACTAGCGCAGCAGAATCGAGAATCGAGAATTGAGAATTGAGTGCACGTCAAGTCGAATCCCAGTCGAATCCGAGTCGAATCCGAGTCGAATCCGAGTTGAGTGCGCAGATTCCAACATGTAATTATGACCGGTTTTCAATTACACGTTGAATTTAGTTCGAAATCTCTGCTTATGGCCAAGTGCCATTTCACAGTGCCAATTGTCTTGGCAGAAATAAATAATCAACCTCAAATCTATATCGATGCTTTGGAGTTTAATGTTATTCATTTAATTCATTATTTATTGTTATTTGATTTTAATTTAATTATTAATTTTATGACCGGTTTTCAATTACACGTTGAATTTAGTTCGAAACCTCTGCTTAACTTCCAAGTGTCATTTTACAGCGCCAATTTTCTTGGCTGTGTTAAATAATCAACATTAAATCTACAAGTTTATTATTATTCATTTTATTTTATATGGTATATTATAAATTGTAATATATTTTATATGATATATTATATATTATAATATTATATTTTTTTTTTTATATTATGACGACTTACCGCTTCGGATACGGTATCCTTCTGTACTTGAAGGCATTTTCCACATCGCGCAGTTTCATTTTGTAGGAACGGTCCGGGCTTGGTGTCATCGAGTCAAATTCTCACACACGCACACGCACAGCACACACACACACGCACGCACGCACAACAAAATACAACAACACTGAGAGCAAAGATCAGACAAAAGATCTTGAGGAGCTTGAGCGGCTTTTCTAATGCTTCTATTCTGGTGGCACTGCCACAAATTGCAGATACAGTTAGGTGCTGTATTATTTGGCCGGGCACCGTTGTACTGAGTACTGAGTACTGAGAGAGTGTTGCGTGTGAAGCGCACAACGTTCGCGGCACAACTGAATGTTCCTGCGAGTGCTTGGCCGCCTTTTTGGCCAAGTCCAAACGGTGATCAACGCTTCGCGACGTCGACGTCTGCGCTAAGCGCTAGTTACGTTTACGTTTACCGTTTGTTGTTGTTGCTGTTGCTGTTTTACCACCAGCTGCTTTTACCTTTTTCTTTTGCGCACTCATTCGATTGGAGTCAACTTGGCATCTCTTCAGCATTTCGCTCTCTTTTTCTTTTTCATTTTATTTTTCTTTGCTACTCAATATTTTGGACGCCACTGTGCAACACTTGATGTGGGTATTTTGTTGTTGTTCCCCTGTTTTTTTTTTTCGTTTACTTACTGTGGTCTTGCATTAAAAAAAAAACACTTCTTTTTTGTCTATTTGGGTTGCTATTTGAACAAATTGTCAAGGCAGCTATGAGACAACTGCACAAATAAATGCGAGAAACAATTAATCTTTAACACTTGTTCTTTTTAACTTCTTCGACTTGATTAAGTAATACGGTTTCCTCATTAGCATTAGCATTTGATGCCGGTCCGAAGCCCCATTATCTATCTTTCTTTTGGGACTATTCGGAAACTGGTTTCGCCTTGAACCCACCAATTGACCAAACTTGACCTCTACTTCTTGGTATTGCCATCGATCTTTACACAATCATTTTTTATCTCAAGATATATTCAAACTGCGTAATATTTCCTCATAACGCCCATAACATTTAACTAGAAATTATTCATATTAACATGTACAGTCCCGCAATTGTAGAGTAGTGAGTTCATTGACCTTCCATCGCTTATATGTTCATATTCAGAACAGTGTAAACGAGAAATGTGCTTATTAACATATTTTATAAGACAATAGTTAACTAATAAATAGCCCGAATCTAAAGTCGTTGACTTCACATTCAACATTCGTAAAGTATGTTGCGAATTGTTGAAATAATTTATCATGTTACGTATCGATGGTGTAAGTATGCCAGAGATTAACGATTATTTTAAAATTCATTTATATTTTAATCAATTTGTCTTAAATGTAGTCTGAAAGCTAATTACAAATAAAATCCCTTTTAGTTTTTAATCTGTTTCTGTCTTGTGCTAAAATTAGTTGTCTTATAATTAATTAAAATAAGCCGATCAGCAGTTTTATTTAAATCATGTTAAGGACAATGTGGAATCGCGAAACGTTTGGCATAGTGGCATCTGGCTGTAAATATACTTGAGGCTTTTTGGGTATTTTGTAAAAAGGTTAACCAAGTAAATAAAAATAAAAATTGATTAAGTATTACCAACATAGCAAACAAATAGAAAATGCGATCTTTGTCTAAGCCAGATTAGGTTTATTATTTTATTTTCATTTCGATATTCGATTCATATCGCAAACTTTTTTGACACACTGTTTCGCTTAAGGTGCTCTGCTTTTGGACTGGCGTCTGACGGCTGTTGTCCAAAAGTAATGCGTTTTCACATTTGCCTGAGCTGTGATTTTTTAATTAATTATTGTCATTTTTTTTATTACGTCAAGCTACAAAAAACTTATTGTTTATGTTTTTGCAACAAGCTGAAAATTCATGTAAATTTCTCGATAAAAAATTGAAAAAACGCCAGTCAACAAAAAGTGCTCAAAAATAAATAAGCAGATAAAAAGAAGCAATAAACTTGTGGCTTGTGCTCGCACAGCGAGAGAGAGAGAGAGAGAAAGGGAGAAAGAGAGAGAGAGAGGGAAATAGTATGCTAGAGGGAGATGAGTGCATTACATAAACTAGCGGCCTCAATTGAAGTCGATATGCAAAAGAAATTCAATAATGAAATTGTCATCCGATTGCACATTTCGCAAGTAGATAATGAATTTGATTCCTCGCATTTCCCACGTGGTCGCTTGAAAAAACCACAATAACCATATGTTGATGATAATTCATGTTGGCCGCTATGACATTTCTATAACGTCTGGATAGTGGGAACACTTGTTCAAAACTGCCACCATTTTGTCACTTTATCAAGAGCAACAAGTTTTAACTCGCTGCTTCGATGTTTTTTAATGCTGCTGTTGTTTTTTATTTATAGTTGTTCCTGTCGCAGCAATTGTGCTGAACTCGCAACTCAATTGTAAACAACTTCAATTGGCCCTAGGCCCAATGTAAATACACAAATACACATTTGGGCCTGTGCGGCCACAGCCGCGTGTCTGGTGCGAGGTGTGCCTTTAGACTTTATGCTCCATGCTCCATACCTGACTGACTCCACATTGCGTACTATTACTTCATACTCAACTTCTTCCCCCACCAAAGTCAAGAAATAAGAGATTCTCTGCGCATATAGTATATGTAATTTGATTTTTTGTTATATCAATTTCAGATAAGTTAAATAAATAATCATCTAAAAAGCTAAAAATAAAATAAGCAGCTTATGAAATATGATCTTATATCAGATCAAGATAAATAAAACAAATGTATGTGTTACATCTCGTTTAAGTAGAATGAGTAAAAGATTTACAAATTTTCCATTCAATTCAACCTGAGCTTAGGCGTTTATAGTCAAATCCAATTTCCATCTTAATGTTGGTCGAATTATTGCTGCTCATTCCTTATGCGACTCTCGCTGTAATATTTTCTGTTTTGTATTATTTGATTACCTGTTCTCGCAGGTGGGCTTATCAACACCACTCGGCCTAGTTGTGTGGTGACCAAACAGAGTGGAATATAGTCAGCTGCTGGCGATAAACAGCACCACAGTTGAGCACACAACCAGGACAATTACAACAAGAACAAAAACAACAATAACAATAACAACAATAACAATAACAAAAACAACTACAGCGCCTCTGGCTGTTGCTGGTGTGTATTTGTATTGTGTGGGTTAAGCTGGTCGGGTTTACGTGGTGGGTGCAGTTGCCGTAAAGCCGAGCTGGGCAGGTGCCTCAATTCTAACACCGGCTGGGCTATTGGAAAGTAGCCACAGGACGGGGCAATCAACGCCTGTCCCATTTGGTTGCAACATGAACGTGGATGAACTTGCAGCAATTTGAATAAAACACGAGCACGGTATTTTTAAAATTCTCGTTTTAATATTTTTTTTTTCTTAATTGTCTTGTTTTAAATACTCGTTTCATCTATTTGATTCAGTGCGTCATTATTTCATTATTTTCATATATAATACTATGTTTATATTTATTTATAAATATTTCCTTTTGTTTATCATACAAGTGAAACTTACGGCATAAGACTCAAAACAACGCACAATTTATGAGCACTCCAAATTTGAAAATAAAGAAAAAAAAAACAAATACCATTTAAGAGTTTGACAGTTTTTTCTTTGACAGTTATTTCTTAGGCCTTCCATTCTACAACATGCGTTAACTGTACTCAGTTGACTATTTACACAGCTGCTGTATTTATTTATTATTTACCAGCCTCACATGCGGCGCAATTGCTTTCCTCGATTTGGTTATTCTTTTGGGTCTACAAATAAATTACATGCAATGTTTTATGTGGCTTCATAATTCAATTTCATGTACGTTTTTGTTTTTTTTGTTTACTGAATGGAATCTACTTTAAACACAGTTGGCACATCAAATTTTTCCATAGTTTGTTTGTCATGTATGAGAAGGAACTGAACCGAACTGACGTGAACGTGACGTGATCGTGACTTTAAGTGTGACTTGTGATTGTGATTGTGACGGTATCAAATCGTGGTAATCTTTTTTTGAAGCTACATTTACATATATGTATGTATGCATGTAAACAATGCACCGTCACATTTTGCATATAAGTATGTATGTATTACTCCAATTGCCGTCTGTCGACAGAAATTCAAGTTTGGCCTATGCACCAATTGTTTTTAATTGATTTCTTTTGAATATTTGTTTTTATTGCATTTTCTTTTTAATTTTCCTTTTCTTTTTATACATATGTAAAATATGTATAATATCCATATATATATATATTTTTTTTATTATTATTTATGTGTGACAAAATAATATTTTGTTCATAAAATTGTACAAAGTGCGCATTCTGGCTATAAATACATGTATTGTTTATATACTATCAAAAATGCAACTAAAACATCGATTTTATTCCCATTCGCTTTGCCTTTTTACAGAATTTATCTTTCATGTGTTTTCACTATTGCTCAAGGTAAAACTCTAATTGATTTCATGGATCTTGCTATGCGAATTGATTTCGAGCTGAGTCACATACATATTTGACCCCAGAAGACATACTTATTACATATATATATATATTTATATATATATTTATATATATATATATAGTGCATTTAAAATAAAGTATATTTGTCTTAGGCATACATTTAAATGGGCATCTCATTTAGCTTAGGGCTTCTATTGGGAACTCTGCCAAAGATTTGATTGTTATTCTTAATTGTTGAAATAAATTATTCTATATTCGCATCTTACTATTGTACGATTTAATTTGTATCTGTATTGTGTTTTTACAATTCGGTATTGTAAATGCTATTCTTTTATAATATCATTAGGAATTTGTTTTCTAATAAAACGGTTTTTGTGGCTACAAATGAAAAACTAAGTGCAGCAATTCGCTCAAATCAAATTACTTGAAGTCTTACATACATATATCGAGTATAAAAAAAGTAAAAAAATGTAGTAAATAATATATTGAAAATATAAATATATATTAACAAATATTAGATTTAAAGACATTTTACGGCAGTTTTCTTTTCATTCGTTTTTTGACAAACCGTGAACGTATTAATTTATTGAACGGTTGCTTTATGACATCTTATATATTTATAATTTAATTAAGTTATAACAAGTAAACCACTAAGTGATGTTGTGTTTTTGTTTTGGTGTTCCTATGCGTGTGTGTGTGTGTGTGTGTGTGTGTGTGTATGTGTGTGTCGTATAAAGAAACACACGTGCACTATACATACTCGTAATATCGCCTCAGCTGCTAAATAACTCATTGAATGCCTTAGTTGCTTAGTTAACACTATAAGTTAAATATAGTTCAGTATGTGCATGCCATGGATCACAACACTGTCGAGATTTTTCACTTGCCCCATTGAAATGTTGCTAACAGTTATATAATCGTATCTATGTCTAAGCTCTTATCTTATGTCAGAGAGAGTATTTTGTAACTAGACTCATTTCATTTCAGTTTTCTTTCATTTATACAATTTAATTGTAAATTATGATCTTTTTGCATTTGGTTTCTAATTTTAACTAACTTTTGTTTCTCTGTGTGCTATGTGTGCTGAATACGCCAAGGGTTTCGTTTCGAAATACTGTCTATCATTTTAAAGGTACCTAACTTACAAAAGTTTTCGCCTGCTTGAATGAGGAAGACCAAAGTGGCTAAAATGAAAACAAGAATTCATTGAAGAGGTTGGAAATAAACAAATAGCTTTTCAAATATCGAAACATCATTTGCAAATTTGCTGCCGTCGAATTTAAGAAAATAGCAAAACAGAGTTTTAGATAAAATATTCGTAAATATTGAAACCTTACAAACAAATGCTAATTCAAATCTGATCAGTGAAGCGAAGAAAATAATTTATTTAATTTATTGAGATTTCTGGCTTTCGACTGACTTATAATAAATCAAATGTGTCAATTAATATCTTAAGCCTGGAAGTTTGATGGCGATTTATTTGTATACCTTTATAAAGAAGATTCTAGGCAGTGATGATCGGCTCAATGAAATATGTGTAATTTAAAAACCCATCGTAGCTATTCCTATTCAATACCTCCTGCTCTTAAGTCTACACACACACATTCTCGTTATACCCTTACTCTTGAAGCGCTTAGAAATGTTACGAACTTACAACTTAGCTTTAGTTCTCGTTCTCCCTGTTTGGCTCAATTCTGAACTTGCTTTCGCACTCACATACTTACTACGCACACTCACTCACTCCTCAGCAGCTTTAAAACCTCCATGCCAGATCCTGAACTGGTCCAACAATCTCCAGTTGCTCCATCTGCAGTTTCCGCTCTCGTTCCAGATCCTGCTCCTTTTCCTGTACCTCCTCCTTCGCCTGCTCCTGCTTCGGTCAGGCAATGCTCAGGCCCTGCTCCATTTGCTCGTAGAAGCCACAGCCGGCGGCAACATATCACACGGTGGTTTCCCGATCCACATGTATGTACTCGACCGGCTGTAGTGGATGTCAGGACGCCGGATCAATGTAGAGCGCCTCCTTCTTGAAGTCCTTCTTCAGTGTGCCAATATTGCAGGCAGCTGGCACCGTGCCATTGCCATTTGCACTATTCATGAAGCCACCACTCTTCTGGACCACCGATTTTTTCCGCTTGCGCATCAGGCCGAACATGCAGAATATCAGGCAGGCGGTCAAAGCGGCTGCAATGCAACCCAATGCCGCAAAGACGCCGCCGGGCAGCTCCAGCAGCTTGCGAGCGGTTCCGCACTCCTCCTCGGACTCATCGAAACCGCTGGGACAGTTGTGATGACCTGAAAATGCAGATAGCGCAGAGCATTGATTGAAAAGAAATCTAGGGTCAGGTTACAGGTTCGCCTCGGCGATGGCCAAATTGAAAGACCCGCCAGCGGGTGTCATTTGAGTACTCCCTGGTTGCAGTTGAGCTGTTCGGTTTGCTGAGCTGCCTGGTTAGTTTGGTTAGCTTGTTTAATGCGCTCTCTTTTTTGGTTAAGCAGCTCAGTTGCAGTCGCGCCTGGCTGCCCATAAATAATTGAAGCTAAAAGGCGAGTCCAGCCAGACATCCAGTCCAGCCCCCTCCTCTCAAGTGTAGTGCACACCAAACCACTTGGCGGCATCTGTTGCGAACGGACGGACCGACGGACGGATAAAACTTTTGCGGTAGATATACACATAGTTTTTGGGCAGCTTTGGTGGACAAAACCCGCAGTAACTTGCAGCAGCTTTGTGCAGTTGTCAGAAGAAACTTTGCCTGATTACAAAAACGTGGCCAGCAGCTTGCAATGAAATTAACAGACAAGCAAGCCACAAGTGAAATTTCTGTTGCCTACAAGCAGGCGATGGACGGACAGTTGGACAGACCAGCTAACAACAACAACAACAACAACAACCAGAAGCAAATCACTTTCAAGTAATGCAAGCTTAAGGACTGGCGAGGGTTGCCCAAGTAGTCAGCTAAATGTTCTTATTAAAATAATACGAATGTTAAAAACTTTAAAATTTGTATTCAGAAAACAATCGCCACGAAATTTATAAAATCGCTCTGAAAACAAAAAGTTTGTCTTGTTTTTAAAAATAATTTCCCTTTTCGAATTGCTGCAGATGATAGTATAATATCACGTAACGTTCATCTCATTGATGATGAGGATGAGATGGATAAGCCTCGCTACTTGTTGGGCAACCCGTGCTTGGAATGCTTGCATGAGTTCTCCACTTACCATCACACCACAGGCTGGCTGCTATGCATGCATCAATTTCGGGGCATTTGTACTCGCAATCCGACTCCTTGGGATAAAATCCAAATTCGTTCAGAGTTTCGTTAGCTGCTGCGCTGGGCGCAATGCCTCCAGTGCCGGCGACGCCAGCGCTGCCAGTGCCCACAACTCCACCAGCACCGCCACCAGCAGCAGCACCACTGGGTGGTGTGCCCATGCCCGTGGTTACGCTTGCATTCACATGCAGGTCCAATTGCTGCAGCAGTGCGTTCTTGGTACGATGTATCTCCAGCCACGTGAAGGCTATGTCACCGGGCTCCTTAAGTATGGGCTCCAGCACCAAGCTGATGGGCCTGCAAGAAAAGGGCAAAGGGGAGGGAGGCGTATGAGCAAAACGTAAAGCAAAGTTAAGTTGTAAATATTTTCGGGTGGGCCGCCGCTGGTTTAAGTCAAGCAGCTGGTTGCCATGCTCCACATAACTTTGTGGCAAGTTTCGGGCAAGGAAGGAAGGAGAGCAAGGCAAGGATTACTCCACTTGAATATCTCTTTTGCTTCCAGTTGCTCAACTGCAACTAATTACGCGCAACTTTCAAGTAGACATAGATAGAACACTCGTTTATTATTCACTTCGCTTCGAATGCATTTCAAATAAGCGGCAGGCAAACGAAGGACGGCGAAGACGATGATTTTGCCATTAACATTATAGCATTTAAGTAGTCTTAATACTCTCGAGTGCAAAATAAAGTAAAATTAAAATTGAGTGCTCTAAGTGGCAAACAAGTTGAAGTTGCATCGCATCAGAGATATGTACCCAGCATTAACCCCAGCCAAATAGTTTTGATTTAATATGTTTATATTTTTCATAATCCGAGTACCCATTCAAAATGGTTTAAATAGATGTCATTAAGTTGTGTAAACAGCAAACGTAATATAAACACATTCATTAATTTCGCAAGAATAATAACTATTAATCCAATATTTCTGTTCAATATCAAAAGCCGTTTAATGTTGCCCATATATTATTATTGGAAGACAGACAAGAACGTAGCAACGATTAAAATGATATTATTTTAGAGCTCTGCCACATCTACAGTTTGTCGCTTTTTGTCATTTTTGATAATATACTGTGGCACTTAAATTTAATGGCTTCAACGACATGAACATGTGAGTTTGCTCTTTCGGCCATAAGTTGCATTCAAAATACTTATACAATTTTTGTGGCCTCAATTTAAAATATCTCCCGATGTCAGTTTGGGATGTGTTTTCTTTTTATAACCTCATAGAGGTGCTTGAGATGTGTCATGTGTTGAACGAGGCGTCTCGATGCCCACAAAATGTATATGTTCTCGATCAGTATCACAAGTCGAGTCGACATAGCTGAACTTACTTACTTTAAATCTTGATGGATGTTGGTAAATATATAATCGGGTCACTATTATGCACTATTTGTAACTACAAAAATGTGGAGAACTCAAAAAAGTTCAAAGAAAATCGTGAAACAGCAAATATCTAAGTAATATTTGTTCAAATACGCTGAAGCAAGGACTGAAATTGAAGTATCACAAGATGAAGCCATATTATTTCGGATATGCAATCTTCGGCTGGCCTAAGATAACCGTTCTTACTTGTTTTTAGCTCTCGAACTTATTGCAGTTTAACAACTTGTCGTATTTTTAAGGGTCATGGCAGCTCTCAATTTGTATAACTCTCTCACACTCGAGATACTTAAGGTTCTTATGAGATCTATTTAAAAAAAAGCAAGCTGCTCAAAAATGCAATAGCAGGAAATGGCTCTGCCGGCAGCAAAACACAGGAAATTGAGCGCACGGATGCCAGCAACAAAAAAAAACAAGGGAACCATTGAAGAAAGCAAACATGGCCGTCAGACGAATAAGCCCCCATATAACATACAAACACAAAAAGATACTATGTTGAAGGCATGCAAAAATTGCCAAGAGGTGGATAGAGAAAGAAATATATATATATATATATATATATGTATATATATATAGAGAGAGAGTGAGAGGACTTCAGTGTGTTCCAGCAATTTATGTTCAAGGTGCGTGCCACAAGGATGAAGTCCGTTTTGGTCAGTTCTGTGCTGCTGCTCGGATGGAACGTGTTGGCATTAAATTTTATGTGCAAGTGCAGCGAAAATTTGTCGTCAAATAAAAAGCACAAGCAAAAAAAGGAAAAACATATAAAACACACACATGGCTATGTGGAAACATATTTTTATGGCACCCCAAAGGGTAATTGACCAGACAGGCCAGACAGTGTCAACTAATGAGCGTGTCGAGCCTTTTAGATAATTAATCGAGGGCCTTTCAGCTCACTCGGCTACAGCCTCAATGATATCCGCTGAATATTGCACCAAGACCTGAGCACTAAAAATATTACTTTTATAATCCAACCATCTTTAAGTGATCTAAACACAAGATAAGAGCTTGAGCTCTGCAGAAAAATCGGGTATCAAAACTGGACCTAACTCTTAAAGCCCACCAAACTTGGATACTAAATTATAATTATGTTAGTTAAATCCAAATTGTATTCGGTATTTAAGTTAGTTAAAAAATGCTGATCTAGAATTTAGGTTATTTAATAAATAATAATAATAAAGTATTGAATTAAGTTCAAAATCGCTTTTGACGAGGTCTTTGTACTTAATTCAAGTCTTTTTTATTTGACATATTTTATTTCTTCAAAACTGGAACACAATTTAGCTGGATTTCCCTTTGGGTTGCACTTGACTTTGGAACAGAGATTTTCTTTGAGTGTGTTTGTAATAAGTGGAACTTTCAGCTGATGTCATTTGCATTTTTAGTCCATTTTACATACTTGTTCATAAATAACGGCTGTCCATGCGTCCAGTCCTCGGAGAATATATGCAGTGATGTTGGCCGAGGACCGCTCTGCGCGGGGCAAACCACACGCATGGGCTTCAATGGCCTGCCCGAGTAGACCATTAGGCGGTTCTTGGTGTGGCACCGCATGGCGTCCTCGGAGGTGGGATCGACCGGCAGATAGGCGCCCCAGGTTTGTACAAACAGCGATCGCTCCGGAGATTGCGCTTCGATGTACCAGGCGAGGCCCTCGCAGCTGGCGTCCTGCGTCTTGAGCGGATACTTGAGTTCGTCCTCGCCGCCGGCGCCCTTCAGCTTCAGCTGCTTGCGGCAGTCCGCCTGCCGCTTGAACTCATACGAGGCCGAGAAGAACACATCGGCAAAGTCCTCTGAAATGTTGAGTCTGGTCACCGTAAAGCTCAGCTCCATGATTCGGGAATGCGACACAAATGTGAGCGGCGCATTGCTGTACAAGGCGCTGGAGTTGTCACAGAAGCAGCCCAGCTGTATTTTGACATCTCGGAAGGGCACATCATAGAGGCGCAGCTCGGTGATGCGACCTTCGGGATCCAGTTGATTGCAGCGTGGTCGGCCCGTGTGCAGATCCGAGTCCGTGGTGCAGGCGGTTCCCTCGCCAAACGACACATTGTGCAACACCAGCTTCACGCGCTCTGAGGTGCCCGCCTCGAAGCGATAGAGGCAGGTGATGTTCTTGGCTCCGCCTCGGCCATAGAGGAACACATTCCTCGGCACCTGAATGTTGCCCTTGCGTTTGCGAAAGACCCGTGAACAGAGTGGAGGCACTGGATCTTCGCCTCGCCTACCTGGCCAAGTTTCGCCGCCCTGTTCCGTGTCAACGAACTCGTAGTTCAGTGCAAATTGCGCCGGAAATAAGGCGGTGCCTGTGTGCGTGTGGAATTCCAGTTTCTGCAAATACCAAAAGTTAAAATTACTCAAATTAGTGTGCGAAATGTGCACAGAGAGGATAAGCATTAAGCATTTAAATTTTTGATTTCAATTTCAATTCGACAAATTCAGTCAAATTCGTTAACGTGTTTTTAATGTAAATTATTATATTATCGTAAAAGCAGTAGACATATTAGACATATTAGTAGACATATTTGAAACTGCCAGTTTCAATTAAAATCTAATATTATCTATAGATATTTAACATTTGAAATGGATTTTGGTATTTTTAAGGTCATATTTCAGAACAACAATCATGTGAACAATCGATTCTTTCTGTCGGAATTATCTATTCCTATAAGCATTACAGATTTCTAGTGGGGTTAGTTAGGACTTGGAGCAGTACTGGGTGAGGCATGGCCCTGTATCATTCTTTCTCCCTTAACATTTTACACTCCCCTACAAACATTTTACACTTTGTGTTCTAATTGGGTTTTCTCATCCCTGCGATAAATGTTGAACCAATTTAATAACCGCAGTTTAATTATTACCTTTATTTTATCATTTTTATTTTAAATTTTCATTTAATTATTCACTTTTTGTTTTATGGCATTTAATTTGTAACTTTAACTTTACATTTTAGTTATTAAACATTTCGTTTTTTAAATGTAAATTATTTTTGGGGTGTTAAGATTTTGTAGATAAGTGTGGATTAAAGGAGACATCACCTTATCCGGAAACAATTTGTAAATATTTTCTATCAGAATCAGCAGAAAAGTAATAACTTGGTCTGTTTGTCTTTTGAGTCTGCCTGGTGTGCCGAAAATATCTGATCTACACTGTTGAAAACATAAAATCCAATGGTTCGAAAACAACGGTTTCATTCAAATATTATTGTGCACTCTATCTGTGACCCAAAATCTTGATTTCTTAATTCTAACCAGCTTTTTCTTGTCAGTGTAGAAGACGCAGCTTCAATTTGGCTTCAAAATATTTGCAGTTCATATTTGCGCCATTTAAAAAGGCTAAGCAAGCTTATATTGTGGTCCCCACTATTTGCTAGGCCCGCAGTCAGTACCCAGTATCCCACTCCTCCTCCCTCCTAACTACTTCCTCAATGCCTCCTGGAAGAGTCGGCTTTGTGTGTGCTTTGGCAAATTTGAATTTGCCGAGAGGCAAAGAAGTTGCCGCCGGTGACTCTGCTACTTCACTGGATTCGTTGGCTTCGTTTGCCGCATGCCGCTTACCGTTTGTCGTTTGTCGTTATTTGTGCACGTCTGGCGATGCACTCGAGTGTTTAATTTGATTAATTTTGTCAAGCTTAAAGCAAATACAAGTTTGCACAGTGCCAAATTTCTTGGCTCGCGATGCTGCCAGGTAATTGTTAAGGCAGTCAAATTGAGGACAACTTGCAGCACTGCGAGCTGGTGCAGAAGACTGTTTGCATAAAAATAAACGAATCGATGATTTTGTTATATTTTCAAGAAATTGTCATTTTTTCCACCTCGTAAACAATTAAACATTCAAGTCAACGCCTGCAAGCAGGCAACAGTATCTCGTCATTTGGTGTTCGTGTACCAAAAATTATTGCATACTTTTGGGAAACAATTTAATTTCTAAAAGCCCGGCTTGCACTCGCTGGCAACGTTGCCATATATTTACTTATCTAATGCCGAGCGACGAGTGGTGTATTTAATTTGCATTGGCATGAGTTTTCATACAGTCTAAATTCGTTAAACTATTATTTCGGCAAATCGGAGCTGGGACTGTATATTATTATGAAAGTGAAAGCCAAGAAAACCCACCAAAGTAATTGATTGCGAAAATGCATGGATAATTATGCAACTTTGCATTCAGAATTGCTGCAGAGGAGCCAAATAGCCTTGAATTACATCATATATTCATATAGGCCGTGTTCATATAATAATAAAGGACTATGTAAACAGGTATTCATAATATAAATAATATGTATATTCATATAAATATAATAAATAAAAATCTGTATTCTTTGTTGCCATTCAAATTTGTGCGGCGAGATGTTGCCAGCCCCGGCAAGACCGTTGTCTCGTGTCTGGCAGCACAAATGTCGAATATTCTACCATATTAATCGATGTTGCCAGATGTTGTTCTTTAGGCTTTTAATCATAATGCTTGGGATATATTTATCACTCAGTTAATACTTAGTGGTTGAGTCTTAAAATAACTAAGCAAATATATACATATTTACAAATAATCAAAATGGTGTAATTAATATAATAAAATGTTGGATAAAATTCAAAAATAATATATTGCCTTTGTACAACTATTCCATATAGTTTCTCATTATTAATTTAAAAGACGTTAAAGTATGTACTTATAGTATATCATTATTTGTATATATATATAGATACATATATGTAAAAGAAGATAGCTATTATATATATGTATGTAAATGACAGCTATTCTTTTTTTTATAATTTTACTGAATAGTAGTTTTTGTTACTTCTTGTTTTCGTTTAAACGTCTGATTCATTAGTTAATGACTAGGTTAACGTTTGACATTTCTTAGTCCGCTGAACAAGTAAATAAATTCGTGTAACTTACCAAATCCCTGCCAGTGCTCACATAGCTCTCCAGTGGGCTACAGGGTCGCTGCTTGTTGCCACCCATTAGGGCGCTGCTGCCGCTGACTCCACTGCCGATGGCCGTGTGATCGCACAACTTGGGCGTCTCGTAGTCGTAGATCTCCAGCATTAGGCGTCGCTTGCCCTTGGTACTCATCAGGGACACGGCGGTTTGGCTGTTCTTGTCGGAGCTCAAGACGGCAGCAGCTGAGGCTCCTCCTTCGCGTCCAGATTTGCTGCCCGAAATATAGTTGAGGCTATCCTTAATGCCGCCCAGCTGTTTGCCAGCAGCTCCGCCGGCAGCAGCTGCAGCTGCACTGCCCTGATAGCCGCTGTACTTGTTCTCCTGATTGAAGATACTGGACTGGGTGGGTCCGTAGATGTAGGTGTCCACCGGGTTCCAGGCGTTGTCAATGTTGACGCGCAAGTTTCGATTCAGTTTCGGATTGCTGGCACTGTAGTAGTAGCTGCCATAGTTGCTCTGGTTCAGCAGCGTTGGCTTGCCCCCATCAGCCGACGAGGCAACCGGCGGAGGAGGCGGCGGCTGACCCGTAGTCACGCTGGTCGACTTGATGGGCAGATAGGTGCCATAGCTGTCCCACATGCGCAGGCGTGTAATCCAAGGCGGCAGATCGCTCTGCAATGCAAACAGAGTGTATGTAGTTAAAGCGTACACAGGTTATTGTTTAATTCCCTAGTAGTTGACATTATTTTCGTGTTTGTTGCAGATAAACAACACACAACATTAACTAAGCCCTGCCCATTAAAAGTAATGCAGTATCTTCTAACTCTCTTCCTCCTCTGTCATGCTCTGCCCTGTTGTTTGCTTGTCTTGTTGTCGCCTGCCTGTTGTCGCATTTCGTCACTGCTAACAAAACCCACTCCTCAGCCCCCTGCCCCTTGCCAACATCTGTGTCATATGTCACATATTCAAACAGCGGCAATGAGAGTCAGTTGCAAGTGTGAGATATTTGTCTTTTCACGTTTTGTCACTGCTGCTGTTATGTTTTCATGTTGTTTTAGTCTGTTTCCTCTCTCTTTCCATAGTTCTCTCCCTATCTCTCTCTACGTCCTTCTCCAGCGGCTTCATCATCTTTAACATGCTGTTTGCAGACATTAAATATTTTCACTAGACCCTTTTGGGAATGTTTTTCTTCTCGTGTCTAGTCAGTGATTATTGTTGACTGTGTTAATAATGAAAAGACAGTCCTAAGCAGATGTGGCTTCTGTAAGCCAGTAGAACTCGTAGCAGGGGAGAAAGACACACAGAAGCCGTTTTAGATAAAACTCCTTTGGCTGTTTGGCTTCATGATTGCCATCTTCATTTCTTTGACTGCAACACCATCGTTGTGGCCTCATCACTGTTAGTAGATTGCCAGAATAGTATATCCGCCCAACTTTATGGAGAACTTTTACAGATTTCGAATTTGTCAACATTTTGAGATTGGTAGTGCGGCACTAGCTGATTCGTCATTCGATAACTTCTCGATCTACCCACAAAATCAACTCGCTTAGAACTTCTAATTTTCCACTAATTGAAAAAGAAGCAACTTATTTTGACGACTCCAATTAATAGAGTTAACTTCAATAAATGTTGTATAAAAGAATTTTAATATAAATCAATTAATTATTTACTTTCACAATCTGTTATTTTTTTAAAGGTACTTCAGCTTCAAGACACATTATCCTGTGATTACGACTAACTATTCGCAAATGATTCGAATATCTTCGCACCCATGAACTTAAGCAAATTGAAGGTTATCCAGCCCTTCTCCTAAGGCCAATCCCCTCTATCTGCTCCTGTTCACATCACACAGTTGGCTTCAAGCCATTTGAGGTCACATTGCCAACTTTCACAGCGCGATGCGTACCGCTTAATGAAGACAGTTTTAACGTCTTTGTTGGCATAACGCACACTAAGCCGGCTGCTAATAGAATCACCTTTGCTGCCTATCATCAGCTCCTATGGAAAGGCAGCAATTAGGCGCACCCATCAACTAGGCTTTTCTCTCATAGATGCCCAGATACAGATCGCTTCGAAGGAACTTCAGGCGTTTACAAGCCAACCAGCTGTCCGTTCCGGAATATGTATAATCCAGATTATTGTGTTTTCTTATTCATTTCATTTCATCGTGTAAATTGGTTGCATAATCTATTTTCTTGTGCTGTTGTGTTTCTTTATTCCTTTTGTAAAAAATTGCTGAAATCACAGAACTCGCTGACCATCTCAGAACAATTGTAAAATCCCTCACATACCAGCAGTATTAACGACATGTCAGCTCCAAGCAAACTTGTTAAGCTGTTAAGTGACTTTAAATTGGAGTTTTTGTAAGCCTAAGTCTTATTGTCAACTCCCCCCCCCCATCTCGTTGGGGTGCAAGTTCCTTTTCTATGCCCACGTAGATTTCACGCAGTTCATCAACACAGTTTTGCCGCAAATTGTCCCCACTCGTTTGCGGCTCTCATAAATGTCATGGAGTTCTTTCCAAAGCTCTGTATTAGAGTATATTGTGTTTGTTCAATGTCCGTCTGAATGTCTGTCTGACAGATTGATTTGCCAAGGATGCTGGGTATTCTTGCTTGAGCTGTAAATCGATAACCCGTAGTAATAAACCCAGTAATAGCAAAAGGCAACTAAATAATAAACTTCTTTAAAGGTTAACACAAGTGTTTCCACTTTTTATTACACTGCTAGGGTATTACGCAGTCGACTTAGTCCGACTTAAAATTTCTTGTTCTGAAATCTCTTATTGATGTGACCCGCGCTGTTTTTATAACGCTGTTTCTTTCTCTTTGCCATGTTTTTTGTTGGGAGTTTTAACTTTGCTGCTTAATTTAAAAAGTTTTCTAGCAGTTTTTTGTGTAAATTTTCTACAATTTTGCTCCTGTTGCCTGTACACCAAATGAAAGCACCCACGTACAAACTGTGGCCCTTTTTCCCTGTTTTGCTTACCAAGTGTTGATTGTCGTTGTTGTTGCTATTGTTGCTATTGTTGCTTTTGTTGCTGTTGCTATATGTATGTACCTGATGTTTGTTTTTGTCGCTTTGCTGCTGCTGTTACAAAATTCATGAACTGTTTTTGCTTCTGCTGATGCCCCTGTTTTATTTTACACATATTTTTGTTCTGTCACTTTTTATTGTGGCACTGGTCACGTGGAGTACGGAGCAAAAGTTGGGTGCGGGCGGAAAAGCGAGCGACACCCTCACACAAGCGGAAGGGGAAAGAGCAGTTACTGTGCAGTTGTTGCAACACTGCTGCCAGCTTTTCATTTTTTACAATTTAAAGTGAAGGTGAGGTAACTGCAATTGACACGGACACTGCATCCAGCAGCGACTGACAGACAGAGAGACAGACGGACACACAAACAGATGCAAGCGCTTGTTGCCGCCAATTCTGGGAAAGGAAGTAGGCGAGTTCCTGAGCTTCTTTCGCCGTACAAGTAATTCCGTCTGATGAGCTCTTATTCCGTTCAGGTGAGAGGGTTCTTCATTGTGATTTCCAAATTAATTGGCACTAAATTCGTGCGCTGAGAAATGGCCGTAAAGTCTTTTTCTTAAATAAATTAGTTCCACATCCATTTGTGTCTAGACAGAAAAAGACCTTGAAGAAGTTGTGCAACTTGCGGCAATTTATAAGTCAAGACACCCAGCAAAAGTAAACTTACCACATATGACAAGGGGAATGGAGGTGCTAACGATAAAAGAAGCAACTCAATTTCAAACACGAACTTTGCCTGATCACTTAAATGTCTCGTGGCTTGTCACGGCTTGAAAGTCGACAGGTTTAGCACTGCTCTGAAAATTTGTCAAGTAATGCTACGTTGCTGTTGAAAGTAAACAGTGGTAAAAATGTAAAAGGTGATATTTACAGGTGAAACAGTTGTCCAAAATGAACTGACTGACTGACTAACCGACTGACTGACTAACTGATTGCCTGACTGACTGACTGATTGGTGACTGGCAACTAAGGCGCATTCTGAGCCAAAAGAGAGTCTATCGTCTTGTGGAAAGCATGTGCTATAAAATTAAGTTTATTATTAAGATTAGACTGGATAAAATCAAAACTAATACTAATAATATTTATAATATTTGTCGAAAATAAAAACCTAATTTTATATGCAACCAATTGGACAAATTACCCGATTCTAATATGTGTGAAGATGCGAACTTTAAATGGTCAAGTGAAAGTGCAAAGAGTATCACAAGCAATTATCTGATTCATTTCTCGCAGTGCATAATCTTTTCTAGTCGAGTCATGATTCATATTCAACAGCTGTCGGAAAATAGAGCGCCATTAAAAAGTGAATATTATTTGGGCTAGAAAGTATTTTTGCTACTCTATTGCGCATAACTACTCCAGCCGAGGGTGCTTTGTTTCCCCAGACTGCTGTCCCTCCACCCACTCCACCATCCCCCCGCAGTCGTAATGCATGCATGCTAACCGTTTTCACTTGCAGTCGGAGCCACCTTGACACAATTTACAGGCCGTTAGACAGCGAACAGTGCAGATTAAAAATGCGCACGACGGCAGAATGAGATGGTGTTGCTTTTGTTAATGTTGCTGTCCCTGCGCGGCATGGTTGTTTTTAGTTTTAGTTTAGTTCGTATTGTTGCTGCTTGCGTCGCATTTTGACGCAGTTTCATTTCGCCTTTGGGTAAACTTAAGGCTTTCAGCATAAAACGAATGTCGAAGCCCTTTGGCCACAGTCCTTATCCTCGCAGCTCAGAGCCTTTACTTAATTATAAACTGCTTGCGTGCCCTTGCGGAGAGCATTAAAATTATGTCGTAAATTGTGTAATTGAAGGAGACATCTCCGACAACTTTAATGAGAGTCTCTTCTCTTTACGTTGTTTCGAACTTATCTGCAAACTTGTAATATATTTGTATGTAAGAGTCAGATTGTTCCATTATGTATATTATTACTAATTAAATTTACATCCTTGCATATTCTGCAAGCGTATGACATCTTCGGTGTCGCTCCTTGCTGTGCGTTTGCTTTTGCTATTGTCAGTTTCAGTTCAGTCACAAACACGGCAACATTTTAATTGGGTGCGAAGACAAAGTGTCGCTCGACTAGCACTAATAGCATATATAGAAATCAAGACAATAGTCAAGTGAATTTGCCGCTGGCGCGATGTGTTTAAGCCTGCAATGCAAACAACTTGGATACTTCAGCTCCTGCAGCGCTTATCCACCCCCCTCCGCCAATACTCCACCTTAAGTGTGACTGGCCTAGAACCAGAATGAGAGCCA
Source organism: Drosophila nr. perissopoda 5 BK-2023a (assembly GCA_035044105.1). Taxonomy (NCBI): domain Eukaryota; kingdom Metazoa; phylum Arthropoda; class Insecta; order Diptera; family Drosophilidae; genus Drosophila; species Drosophila nr. perissopoda 5 BK-2023a. Next base: position 5,634,806 of record JAWNMK010000122.1, read on the forward strand.
GAACCAGAACCAGCTGCAACCCCAATCTTGATTAAGGGCTGCCTCAAACGTTTTCACTCACCCGTCCAAGCGTATTGTTATCGTGTATCGCCTGCTGCAGTATCTGCAGATTGTAGCTGGTGAACGATAACCAAATCAGGTCACCAGGATATCCGTGAAAGTGGTACGTGCATGTTGTGTTCGGCGGAAGCGTGTGACGGGGACTCACAATGCGTCCCATGCGGCCGCGACGTGAGAATAGCACGTCATCTGCAAAGGAGAGACAGAGAGATAGTCAGATGTTGAGAGTGGGAGCGTGATAAACAGAGATTATGATATGCACATGTGTGTACCACATAAGTGTATATGCATACATATATGTGTGGGTGTGTGTGTGTGTGTGTGTTATGCGGTTTATACTGTCAACTCACGGCCGTTGCTCGTCGTTTTTTAATATGCTCCAAGTACGTCGTATGACAAGCGGCTTACATGTGATTTAGGTTAATTTACACTGTGCTCTCATATGATTTTTGTATTAAGTTTCCCTTCAAACGCTCGTTATAAAGAATACACTTTGCAACTATGCATAAAAAGGCTATAAAAAGGCAATACAAGTGATGGGATTGACTTTTTGTCATAACATAAGATAACATCATCAGCACAATTCTTAAGCGAACTTCTGTTTTGTTAAACATTATCTTTGGCATATTCTTAAAATGATTCAAATGTAAATTTCGTCAGATATTTAAGTGAAAATTCAGAGGATGATTTGAATTTCAATATACATATAAGCATACAACAATATATGTTTTTTGATGATAAAGATAATATGTATGTTTCAAAATGGGTAATTATTCTGGAATATTAAAACATTCTTATGGCCAACAGAAGTTGGGGAAGCGCCTAATGACAATGTAAGCAACATCGAATAATATTTTTACTAGTTTTGCAGTTAAGTAACATTTTCTGCTCACTCTACTGAGTTTTAAGGTACCATTATAATAGTGCTGCACTAGTGCTGCATGCAACATGCGAAGACTTTCGTTAATGTGCCTACTTTACTACATTGAAGAAGCGTTGGACAAGTTAAGGCTGTCATTTGCTCAGTGGTGCTGTTGCAACACTTGACTGTACTTAAAGTTGTCCGAGAGGCAACACGAAAACAACAGCTGGAGGACAACTTTGGCAACTTTTGCTTCAAGTGACAAATTAAAAACAGCAAGGAGGGAAAATCGAAACAAGCCAAAAAGCGGAGGCAGACCGCGTTCCAATTGCTAAAAGTCGCACGATTTGTTGCAATGCGGTACATACAGAAGAGTGAGACAGAGACAGAGAGAGAAGGAGAAGGAGAAAGAGAGCGACTTCGAGTGGATGTGTCAAAGTGGGTGGTTGAGTGGTGCTCTCTATAAAGGAAGCAAACGTCAACGGTATCGATGATAACACCTGTGCCCAGACCGTCATTCTAACTCCGACGACAGCATTTCAACTTCAAGTTGATGTAGCGCCAAAGAGTTTTGATGTGCCGCATCGAGTGGCAGCACTGAGACGGCAAGCGTTGCAGCTGCCATGCTGGCAAAAGTTGCCAGCTGGACTGAGACTGAGTAAGGCGAGCGAAATGTTAGAATTGAGTTCACCGTAGATTCCAGGCTTGCGTGCCTCGGGTTTAAGAGTGTTTCTGCCTCATGCCACAGCTAATACATTTTTATGAGCTTTTTATTGCACCATTCCGCTGGTTGCGCACCATTCTTGCTCATAAAGCCATTGCGAAAGGCCCCTTAAGACTACTTTAAGCCATGTGTCCTACAATTTAAAAGCCAAATGGTGGCACATTGTCTTTTTCTTGGTCAAAACCCAAAAAATCTCTATCAGACTAATGATAAAAATAGTTTAAATTGGTTAAGATGCCAAATTTAGTTATTCTTTCTCCACAAAAAATCATCTAAAATAAAACATATTTGTGAATAATGTAAGAATTATATATAGTTCGAAATGATAAATACGCACAGCTTAGGATGCGACTTTAATCTGTCGATATTTCGCTGCCATGCATATTTGACGGCTTGCAATGCCTCGATTATGGTAATTTCGTCAAAACACGCTTGCCACATAAAATATGCGCTGTGCCTCTATTAAGAGATAGGCCCGATATGCATTTTAAGTATGGAGCCATTCATTCACTCAAGCTGCGATGAATACATTAAAACAAAAATGGGCCACAACAGCAATTCGACTTCATATAGACATTAATATCTGTAATGTATATATATGGTATTAGATAAGTCGATATGTGTGTATTGTTGCCAGAGGACAATTGGGTTTAATTTGCACAGTGGTCAAAAGCAAATCGAAAAATAACAAAAACATAACAAGCAATCAAGGAACATGGCCAAATCGAAACGGAACGTCACTCAATCAAGCCATATGGGGAGAGTCAACCCCGAATCGGCAGACCCTCTAGGAGTCCGTATTACCCCACCACTCCCGCCCCCACCACACGTACTACCACACAATCAATAAAACTAACGCCACATAATTTAATGCCCAAATGCGTTGCGTACACAATTGCGACTACATTTTGTGGTCGGGGCCGCAAAACCCAAATGCACTCTAATAATAAATCGCAAAAATAACACTTTTATTGCCACGCATGCGGTTCGCCGGAGAGAGAGAGAGCTGCCTTGGTGCTGGAACCGTAACATGCCGTAACCGAACTATTCTCTGGCTAGCCATCAGGAGCGTGGCTCGATAGTCGAGTCGCACATTAAAGCACGCTGATAAACATATTATTATTATTACTATTGCCACTATTACGGCACAGGTTCTACTCCGACTCCGACTCCGATTCCGGCTATTCTAACTGCTGCTGTTTCGGCGCCGCCACCGATTCCGATTGTGGTCCTTGAATTATTTCCGTGCCCTTCATTGCTGTATTGTATTGGTCGGCAAAGGCGTGGCCACAATTTTGTTTGACATCTTAATTTATTACACCACGTGTATGTAGATGTAGGTGTAGGTGTAGGTGTAGGTGTAGGTGTCCCTGTTTGTGCGTAATGTAAATTCATTTATGCGCCAACGTTGCCTAATTCACAATGATTAAATTTCGCATGAGGAAGCAGTGTCCACTTTTGGTTCACAACTCATTTCAAAGAATGTGTCCAGTTGACGCTGACTGTTTTCGCTGAATGCTTATACTCTGATACCGAAGAAAAAAGATAATAATTGTTGCTTAATTCCCTCAAAAAATCGATAAAAATGAATACCCTGTTCTTAGCTTATTTCGCCGTCTATTTGCTAATGAATTAATTTTTAAATGAAGCAGCTTATTTACTACAACTGGAATAGTTTAAGTTAGGCGGCGCCCAAATGAATCATTAAAATACCATATAAGAAATCAATAAAGACGAATGTATAAGTTTTCGGGCATATTCACAATTGGAGTCAAATGTATACAGTGATGTTTATAAACATATATGTTATACATATACATACATATATTTGGCCAGTGAGTAATTATGTATTTTATTATTGTTGGGTTTACCGAAAACATGCCATTGGGTGGGCAACCAAACTTCAATTAATATGCTGCTGCATGTGGCTATGGCGATAACCAATTCGGATGATTTATTTGTGAGTCGGGCAATAATTGGGCCAGAAACAATCTTTGGCCACAGTTTGCAGCTGCCAGCTAATTGCAAACGTTTTGTTTTCGCAGCAACTAGATTGCCTATGACTGCCTTTTTATTAGCTGTATCTTGACCATATTCGATTATGTGCAGAAGGTTGTCGTTGTTGACTTACATGGATCTGGGGTATTAATTGAATCGCTGACTGGCCAATCATGTGTGGTTAGATTGGCTTTTAGACAGCACATTTGCCAAACTAGCTTCTAAAATTAATGCAGCAAATATTTTTAATATTTACCCAAAAAATAAACTTTTGTATATTTGCAACAATATTGCACAAAGTTAATAACCATCAATGGACACGAAAACAAAACGTATCCAGTCAAACAGACAAATTTATGTTTAAATATTTATGTTACATAAATGCGCACACACACAAAAAGAGAATGTCGTTGTGTGCAAATATGCTAATTTGCTGTTTGCACATCACATCCCAAACATTGACATTGTCTATACCATTCACCCTCCAGCCAACCAACCCACCACACACCACACACCACCCACCACCCAACAGCCACCACCCACCACCCACCGTCCACGCCCACGCTCATCGGTTGGTCCTTGTTATTTTCGACTGCCGCTCCGCCGGATACTCGTTCTATGCATTTCGCCGCTGATTGCAAACAAAATTGCAACTCAATAAATAAACTAAACAACAAACACAAGCACGTATTCACTGTCTGGCCCATTCAGCCCGACCACCGCACTCGGACCCCCTTGTGCCCCACCCCCACCACCATTGTCTGTCAAATCAGCCAGCCAATGACCTCATTTGAATGCATCCTCTGCCATTGTGGTTCGATTTTATGACAATATTCTAATGAAGAGATTTTTCCACCAGTTCATCCGCATTTTGATTGTTCGTGCTATATTTAAGGGAACTGCATTTTTATATAAAGTATAGTATGTAAAGCGTACGTGAGTGTAATTTAAGATAACACTCTCCTTCCGATGTTAATTAACTTCCCTTCCTAAGTTTAAATATGTACTTATATAATTTACAGTCTTTAATTTAATTTAAAATTGTTGTTAATTTAATAATTCACTTAATATTTTTGTTATTTGTGAACTTTAATTATAATAAGTAATGCAGAAAAATAAATACATAGTTTTAATAGTCCTTCTGCACTGAAACAATAGACTTACATATACATATATATATTCATATACATATATATATATTAAATGACATATTGGGTGCCATCAATTTACCATTTTATCATATATCTCTAATTTATTTGGTACGTGAATTTTTGATTTATTAATCGAATTCCAGATTATTTTATTAATTACTCCAGACGAGTATTCTTGCAGTTTATTTAGATTTCAATTAATGCCAAATTCAGACTTGCTTCCCAAGTGATATTTTATTTCGAATGTGCATCAGAGTAAGCCACATGAGGATGATTCCAGGGACCACATACTATTTTAGTTTCGTACGCACAATTCAATTTGTTCCCCTCAGCTCAACTCATAGTTTTGTGTATATTTTTGCATGCCTCATGACGTTATGAAATTATGAAGTAATAAAGTTGAGCAACCAAGTTCGCTCGCAGCCTTTGTGTATGAGATGAAAAAAATCAAAAGATTTGCTTAAAGTTTACCATTAAGTTTTGGCGCCGCTGTAACAACAGCTGATCAAAGCAAAAAACTGAACAGAACCAAAACGAACCGACTGAGGGAACGGCAAGAATCTCAGAAAACTTTCAAGGGTTTGCAACATTGGACTTTGCCACTCGCCCAGTTGCACAATGTTCAGTTGCTTCGCTCCACTTGCTTGACAATAATCCGTAAATCAATAAAAATGCCAAAGCAACTTCCTCCAATGTTGAAATGTATCTATTGTACTTAGTCGGTTGCCTTCCCTTCTAAACACTCACGAGCGAGCTTGTGTATGTGTGCCTGTAAATTTGAGTATACAATTTCGCATGCTGGCATCTTTTTTGGTTTTATTTGTAATAAAATCTAGTATATTTGGCTCACATTTGAGCATATTTTTTGGGCTCTGGAAACGTGCATAGTGCATATACATATACATATATATCTATTCACACAAATCACTGGGTAAACGCTTCTTGGCTTCAACGGAAATGTTCCTCATCGTGTACTACAATAAATTTATAGCATCTGTGATCCCCCCTCCCTTGGCCCATTTTACGTTTGTGAGCGCTTCTGTGTCCGTGTCCGTATCCGTGTCTGTTTCTGTGTCTGAGTTTGGCTTGGCATAAATAATTTGCAGCAAATCTCACAGCGATTTCATATAATAATTTATTATACTCGCTTCGCATAAAATAATTCCAAATCGTTGGGGCGGAGTTGGCTTGGGAAGTGGCAGCTTTGGTTTGGCGGCTTAGCCATTGTGTTTATGTCTTGTGTGGCAGCGATTCGAGTGTCAGCAAGTTGATTAGCGTTAATTAGATGGACCAGTTTCGCTTGGCTTGGTTGGGGGTGTGGCTATTAAAACGGGATTTGAGAGAGCGTATTGACAGCAAAATTGATTGAGGGCGTTGCCTGTCGGCTTAAGTGTGAAGTGAAGCTGCTAACAAGCGGCAACTAAGTGAATCGTACATATTTTGACGTAATAGCTAAGAACTAACTATTCATACTAAGCAAGTAATAGACATGGGAAACAACATGCTTAGAATTCTCATCGGACTAAGAGGTTACGTAAATGAATAGTAGCGAACTCTGCCAATTTTGTGATAGTGAGAAGGACTTCTCAAAGCACATCAAACTAGTTGATTCCTGCGGAAGGACGTAGACCTTAAACCCGACAAAGATTTTCGCATTCAGAAGGGAGCAGAATAGATCTAATAATTTGCGGTGCATGATTAATAAATTTATTTTTATAGAATTGAAGTGGAGGGGTGCAATTTAAGGTGAGCTATTTCAGTGGAGAGATGGTCAAATAAAATTCGAATTAACATTTCGCGCTGCTGCCACCAATCAAACGCCGTTATGTGTATATTCCTAATTTACAAAATTTACAAATTAATAAATGGCTAATGACCTAATTAGAACAATTTGAATGTCATGTGCAGGAGGGAGTGTGAGTGTGTGTACAGCAGGTGCAACATGGCGCATATTTTTGTAGCCAAGTGTAACAAGCAAAAGGCAACACCAAAAGGTGGCAGCACTCTAGCCAACATTTCGCGGCGAGTTCAATTAGGAAAATGTGGTGCTGGCGCATGGAACATTTATAATCAGGGAAGGGGGCAACGATGCTGGGGCGACTCCTAACACAAACAAGAAGCAGAGCAGCGTAATTGTTTCGTTATCGAGACAGGGCCACACAAAATACGCACACCCTTGGAGAGCACACACAAACACATACTCATATATATATGTATACACAATCACAAATACCAAAGCATTTGATACACATAAATTATTGAGGGCTGTAACATGATTTTAATTAAAGTTTTAACGAAAACCAAATATTTATCGTTTCATTTTGCTTTCCATTGTGCGCAACGCGGTTTTGTTTGTTCAAAATTGCCCCCACAACAGCAACAGCAACAGCAACAGTAACACCAACAACAACAGTAATGCCAGCAACAACAAACAACATCATTAAGGAGCCAACAAATTCAATATGCATTGCATATAAATATGTAAAATGCTGAAAGGGACAAAAACAATTTATTATGAACAACAAAGGTCATTTGAAAGTTATAATAATGTGCTCCATGTGTGTGTGTGTGTGTGTGTGTGTGTGTGTGTGTGTGTGTGTGCGAGTGTGTGTGACATGCAAATAATGTGTGATAAGCCCCGAATATATAAACAAGGAGTGTGTGTACGCCATGGCGTATGATTAACCAAACTGAAAATGCAGTTTCATTTCGTTGGTTTAGTTTGCGACTGCATTGGACTCGGTTCCGTTGATTACGCAGCCAAATCTGTTGCATATTTAATTTGGTTTGATTCGCCATAACTTTTTCAATTAAGTTTAATTAAATGAAGAACTCCACCAGCACTGCACCGAACCTAAACTCATGAAGGCCGGTAAACTAAAGACCCCCACTCCCCCTCCCCCCACTCCGTATGCTACGAAGTAGTTTAATTAAATTTTGCATACATGTATTACATTATGGGCAGCCCGGCTTGAAGTATGCCTAGTTTGATTGAATTGCCCGTTGCTAGGCGATCGTTTTAAACTGCAATTGAAACTAATTTTGCGTATAAATTTACACAGTGTTAACTAACTAAATTAGATATTTATAGAAGCGATGTTTGCAGGTTTTGTGGAAGCGAGGAGGGATCCTCAATACACATCCTAGCAGAACATGTCGCCTTAACTAGGAAAAGATGCAGCATCCTAGGGATGCGTGTTATGAAATCTCAGGACATAGAAGCCCTCAACCCAACAAAGATTCTAGCATTTCGTGCAGGAGCTGGGGTTGATGGAGAAGCTATAGACTCAGAAGTGGGCACCACAGACCTCATAGGTCGCAGTGCTGGTTCCCCAATCATAATAATAATACACAGTGATTAAAGCTCTTTAAAGAAAAAATGTCACTTCTACTGAGTGTACATTATGTATTGTTATGTAAGTAACAATCGTGTTTGCTTTATTCATCAAGTTGAATGTCTATATTCAAAATTAAATGAAATGTTTATAGCCAATGTTTCATGTACACTTTTTAACTGGATGCCAATAAACGTGGCTATAACGAAGTTATGAAAAAATAATTTAAAACAGGTATGCGATCATTTTAAAATATCATTATAATTTAACTACTGTCATTTATTTTGCTTATAATTTATTAAAATTTCATTTTATTAGCAACTTAGAATTTTAATCATTTTCAATTCTTATTTACTTTGGTTGTTTTTCTTAATCAATCGATTTATTTTTCATTTTGCAAAAACAAATAACTATAATCCGATCAGCTGTTTTCAATCAAGTGGATATACAATGCAGGGCACATTGGAAGTCTATTTTTTACTATAGATTTTTTGCTGGAGATTTAAGTAGTGGATTTATAATTTTGCATCAGAGTTGTTTCAAGCGCTTAAGAGGAATCCTGATTTTCATGTCAACTTTTATTTATCTTTAGTATCTGATATAAAGCACATTTAGGCATTAAATTTGCCGCTTGGATTCAAAAAAGCTTAATTATCGTAAATATTGTACAGGGATTTTCTGTCTAAAATTTACTATCTTTGACAGCAGTTGATGTGATTAATGTTGATGTTTGACGTTTTAATGATTTAAAAGATTTATGCTCCGCCTCTTAATGAGGCCATAGGCGCAGAGTGATTAAAACTATGATAGATATGTAATTTTCACGCCCCGCATAATGATTATCCTCTTGATAGACACATCTGCTCAATTTCCCAGCGCATTAAGCCGAAAGCCAATGAGAAAATAAAGCTGTTGTCGAGACCGAAACTGAGGCATTTCAAAAGTTAAACGGTCAAAAATGAATGAAAAACAACAGCACGGCCAAAGCGGGTGGAAGAACAACAAACAAATAAGCTGGCAAGTTAATGAGCAAGGAAACACTCGAGCTACTCATAAAGCAAAAGGCAAGGCAAACTTGCTGGCAAAAAAGGACACGTTAAGTGGGATGGGCTGGGAAGCGAGGCTTGGGCTTCTCATTTATTTTAGCTATGGCTGCCAAATTTGCCCGCTCAGACTAAAAACTAATTTCAAATAAAGAGGAATTTGCAAATAAAGCAAGATGGGGCAGTGCTAAAAAACACAAACCTAAAAAAAATACTCAACCAAGTGTTGGCCAGAAAAATAAAACCTACTCCAAAATTATTAAGTGCAAATTAATGAACATTAGCGGCTGCCACACTGCACCAGCCACAGAGGCAGGTCTTGAAGAACGTTGCACGTTCCTCGGCTTGCCAGGCTGCGGTTGGAGCAGCTTCGCTTGCTTGGCGCGCCGAAAATTCATTTAATAATTTTTCAATTAAATGCAGCTAACCACTGGCCAACAGCAAAATGAGAAAAAATATCGAGCATTAAGAATACAGCTTATGGACAGAGAATTACAATTTACTGCCATTAAGTGAGTGTATTAAGAGCGTATCTTGAACACAGCACACTTGCCAACAACGCCTCTTGCATCGATCCCATTTCAAATTGTGGAAATTGTCGGAATTGGTGAGTTTAACAAACAAAAAAAATTCTTTTAAATATTTCATTCTTTATACATCGCATTTCGATTATGAGTCTCAGTTGTGAGTGGGAAATCGACCGCTTAATTTAAGTAGAAGAGCTGATAGGCTTATCATACCCTGAAACCATTTAAAATTGTATAAAGGTATAATGGTTTTGTGCAAATGTATGAAACAGGCAGAAAAAGCATCTCTGGCCCCATAATGTATATATGTATATATCATGATCAACGGCCGACCTGGTGTACCTATAAATGCGCTGCCATAGTTTTGTTTGGACTAAGAGCACTTGCACACCTGCTTACATTTAGGTGTGCATAACTCTTTATAGGGAAGTTCCCTCCTCTACAACATTCTTCCTATGTTTTTATTTCTGTCTTCGAAATGAATATTATCACAAGGAATGTCTGAAAACTCTGAACTTATTTTTAAAAAGGGCATCAGCTCTATTTTATTGAGTGCTTTTGGACTTTGCTCATTTTAAAATCGAATTATTATTAGAAATTATGATTTTATTTTAAAAGAAGCGCTAACCTTTTCAGAAATATCAACTGGTACTGACATAGATATTGCCACTCTTCAATAAATCATTGAAAAAACAGTGAAATGAAATAATCGGGTCGATATTCTGTCATAGCTGATCGTAATAGATATTGACAAACGAATTCGAGACAAATGCGGGCAATAGCTGAATGTTAATCGTTTGCTTCCATATGGAACTGAAAATTAAAAACTTCTTCTGACTCCTACGCTGCTAGATAAGCAACAAATTTATGTCGTCTGACTTCCTATCAAATCATTAAGTCGGCTTAAATACGCCCCCGAGCTAATGAAGATAGATAAGACGGCATCTTCTCGTGTGCATGTGCTACCCAGATTAAGTAAACTTTAACGAATATGCAAATTTTGACTGTTGCAAGATAGCGTGAGGTAATTAACTGCCAGTTGTGTGAAAAGAGGAGGAGTGCAGGCGGGGGGGCGGAGTTGAGTGTTCTGGGAGTTGCGTTTGCTCAAGCAGCATTACTGAGTAAGCAATATAAGTAACAATAAATTATAAATGAAGCAATGCAGCAGAATCTTCGCTGCATTTCATAAGAGGCAGCAGTGACCAAAAGCAGCCAGTAAAAGTAAGAGATAAATATGTTGACAAGGAGGAGAGCAGTGAAGAGCAGTGCAGCTGACCTAATTTCACGTTTGCTTACCACTGCCACGCCCAAAAATATTCAAATTCCTTAAAGCACTGTTTGAAAATGGTTATTCTGTTTTGCTTACCTGGATTCGATGCATTTATATGAAATTCACAAAGATTTTTCATGCCCTGCGCAAAGTCATATGAATCGGAATCGGTGAAGAGTATGTCCACATCCAGCTCGAAGCCCCGATTGGGTATTCCCTGCTGCAATGGCGCTGAGAAGGGGCTGGAGTGAAATGCAACCAACATTTCTGGACCGCTGCAGGAGACAATTTATTAAATAAAATTAGTAAATACTAAAAATACACTCAGATTAAATTCTTAAGAAGGAAACAGATTCCTATTAGACAATGAATAAATGAATGCTTAACTCTGTTAAATATCCCAATAAGAAAGTGACGCATATTTCAACATTTGTACTTAAACCTAAAATTCAAATTTAAATATTTGAAGGACTTAAATAAACAGATATTATAATGCAACATATGTTTAACATAAATATACTGTTTTGAGCTGTCCCGAAAAGAGTCCAACAGCTTAGAATTTTATTTATATGTAAAAAAAAACATAAATGTGTCTTGGCCAGATGGAGATTTCTTTGTTGCCTCTATGTAAGAGGCTTAAGTGGTTTATTTTTGTTAATACAAATATTATTTGAGACTAAAATAATCACCATAAGTCAGGCACATTGCCCATCGACCCGCTCAGCAGTTGCCCAGCTCGGCCACTCAAATTAGAGGCGTGAGAAAACTAGTTTCTCATAAATTGAATTTGCACAACTCGACAATCGAGTCAAGTCGTAAACTTGTATATTTATATATAAAACCCGACAAGCAAACAAACAGACAAACAGACAAACATACAAACGATGAGCGTGCCAGCAATGGCGGCATAGCCTAAAAGATGACGCAGTGTTCCGTTGTGTTTTGTTCTGTTTTGGTTCACAGTTTTGCCAGCAAAATGTTGTTCCCGGAGAGCCCCTGCGCTCCCTGTCTGCTCCCTGCCGGCTATTTAGAGTGTCCGTCAGTCGGTTTGTCGTCTGCTTGTTTGCATTTTTGCTGCCAAATTAACTTTTTTCGCCATTGTGTGCTGCCACTGCTGCAAAGTTTTAGGCAAATTTTTGGCATAACAAGCGAAAAGCAAGTAGCGAATCTGCGAATGCGGGCCAACATTTTGGGGCCGTTTGTCTTTTGATTTTTGTCTAAAAATTATGAAATGACAGCCGTGGGTGTTGCACCATTTGCTGTAGACGACGCGACGCCAGCACAAGAGGCACACCAGCCAGGAGTCAGACAGGGGCGGGGCACAGATGCCAGCAGCCCTGAGTCCGAGCCGAATTGCTGGCCAGGGATGGCAATGACATCGAGTGCCCATAAACTTGGCCACTTTTGGGGGTCTGCTTGAGTAAACGTTTGTCACACTGGTCCCAAAGTAACATTGAGAGTCTTATGTGCTAACTTTGAGTTGGGAAACCATAATTATTGCATTTGTCTTAAAAGTCAAGCAGGCAATAAAATACTTGCAAAATTCACAACAAGAAATTACATTATAAAGCAGAGGAAAATTACATTTTTCGAGGCAAATCATAACGCTTACTAGCTTGCAACATATTGTATTCAGGCGACTTTTTAGAAGATTGTGACTGCATATAAAACTCGCCTAAGCTTTTGTGCAATTTTCATTAAATTCCTAAAGCCGTCCAATTTAAAATTCAAATTGAATTTTTATGCCCGAGCCTACGCGCGTATGAGTAATATAAAGTAAATAAAAAAAAATGAGGCTAACAGCAGCTCGAGCGGCTTGAGCAAGTTTAGCCCACACCTGCTCCTTGCCAAGGCTCTCACGCACAAGATGGCCGGATGTTAAAAGCCATCAAATATGGGCAACTCAAATGGCTTTTTAATACGTGTAAGTGTGGCTAAAAGACAGCAGTCGAGATGGGCGCCCTTATTATTCAAACACCTACACAACTCACACACAAAGTCAGAGCCCATCCCAAGGACTTGTGTGGCAGCTGCTGCTGCAATGCTTTTTGTCACTGCCAAGTGCAATAAACTGCAAATGAAAAGTAAATTAATTTTTAATAAAGCTCACAAATGTTAGCTCTCTTCCCTCTTTCCCTCTGTCCCTCTGTCCCTGTCTGCCTCTGCCCCAATGAAATATCTTGGGGATCTGTGACGCACAACGTATGCGTATCACTTGGGTACTTAATGGCCTGCGGCACTTGCGGGTGTCGTAAAATCAACACAGAACCAGCACACGTTTCCAGAGTGCTGTCCCTTTGCCGGTGGTTACCAAAGCGTCGCATGAAACTCTCCGTTCCCTCCGCTCTCATCTCATTGCGCAGCTTGTTCTGGTCACGAATTTGCACAGGCCCTCGATACCTAAATGTCTGACCGCAAATGGCAGTGTCGTCTTGTGGTGTGGCAGGCATGGGAGAGTATCGGAAGATGGTTGGATTGGTGTGGGTGGTGGACAAGTGGAGCCAACGGAATTACCATCAGTTTTGATACTCGCTTTGAGAGGCAAACAGAGCTGAGCCAGGCCGCTAATTGAACTAGTCCCACTGATGGACAGGCCTTATATCGGCAGTTGACTTTGAATTCAGCTAATGACAGCTTTACGAGAGCATTTCATTTGTGTCCGATAAAGCGAACGAGTGCCTGCACCAAAAATCTGAACCACAAAGATTTAGAAAATGTAATAACTATGTAAAGCAGGTAATTTATTTCTCAGAGCAGAGAACATTTTAAATAATGAGGTGGCTATGCTATAGAATAAAACAAAAAAAATAAATAGCTATTATGATTTTATCTAAGGAACTACTTACGTAAAGTGGTCTTCAAACCACAGAAGTTAAGTTATAAAATTCATTAAAATGCATTGCAAACAGAATATGTGAAGGATGAAGTGAACTTTGACAAAGAGGAAAACCCAGCGCGTAGTTAGCATGTGTGAGCATGGCAACTAGTTGAAAGCCAAAGCTCAGACTTAATGGTTATGAGAGGACTTATGGTAACATATTTACCTACATATTCACACACTTGTTCAGACACAAGCCCACACGCACTCAAACGCACCCAAACTTTATCATCAGGTACTCTAGTTTGGCCTGCAGCTCGAAACCAGGAGACACAAAATAATTTAATGCGGGAAAGATTAATATTATTGGATTGCCGAAGACTTCATACTCTTGCACGAATTCAAATCTATATTATTTTTTTTTCTAATTAAAATCTTGCTAGGCATGGGCAATAGTGAGCTGAGCTAAGCCGTTGTGATTTAACTGTACTTAACCATATCCATAAAAGTGTTTTTACGACATACTCTGTGCTGTATATTCGTGATTATCTCTTTTCTTATGTATAAGTTTGCAGCCTTTTTCTCTTTTCACTCCTTATCCACTCAGATGCAAGGATATTTACTTATACATATATATTAGCCAACAACTGAGTACAAATTAAAGTACCATTTAAAAGCCAACGCTTTCCCGGATTTTTTGAAGTGCACACAAAAAATTGCAATCACGTACATTTGGAATAGCAGCAGCTGTCAGCCGAGAGGTGGGGTGGAGGGTGGCATAAGACTGGGGAGACCCCCAAAAAAAAGAGTTCAATAAAGAAAAGCACGTCAAGGATACGTTGCTCGTAGCTTGTTGCAATTTTAAGTTGCACAGGGAAATTAATAATTTTCATGTGGCAACATCACCCCCACTCCCAACCCCCACCAACCGCCTTTGGCGCAGAATTTCAGCGACGTTTACTAAAAAAGAGAGCAGAAAAGGTGCCAGGCAAATTGTGTGACTGTCATGTCTGAGGTGTCTGTAAGCCAACACTCGCACCCAGCCAGCTGATGCAGCTGGGCATTCATATATATATATGTGTGGGTGTGTGTGTGTGTGTGCGGGTTTGAGTGGGTGTAAGTGGGTTTGTATGCATTTATAATTCGCCTCCTCATATGGCGCAAGACGTTGGCTCTAGCATCGCATAGTGAGAGGTTGGAGGGAGCTCAACTTTTGAAACGAACTTAATGCCGTTTTCCTTCAAAAAGGACGGGGCGTTGTGCACACTGGCTGCTTTGTGGGGTGGGCGTGGCATGAGAGCCCACTTCGTGCCATGACGAGGCGAGGCCGTGTCGTCATCTTTCGTGTGCATTTTCCGGTATATGCATTCTTAATGTGCTGCTCTGTGGTGTGCATGTTTGCTTATAAGATTTCAGTGCTCGCAATTTTGCCAGCGTCCTCAAGAAAATGTCAATAAATGCCCGAGTGCAACTCATTAAGAGATTAAGCAACAAGGTAAAACGATCCTCATCATCATCTTCATCATGCGTAATCATCTTACTGCCTGAGCAACTTTTAATTTGTGCTCTGCCTTAAACTTTGAAACATTTTTGCAGCTGCCAGACCTCAAAAAATAAAAAATAACAAGAAAATACAGAAAAAGGGAAAAGATACGAAAAAGACCCCGAGAACAATCAAAGTTGATGTGCATGTCTCAAGAGTCAGCGAAAAGCGCAAACTTTGCCCAGCCAAACAACAACAGCAAGAACAACAAAATGTGAAGTGCTAGATAAATGGACGAGAGGTGGGCACCGGGGGAGGGTGGCGACGTCCACTTAACTACCATGTGGAGGTGTGGCCTGTAGTAGTTTGCACTTGAGCCATTTTTGGTCCGATTTTCCTGAGGCGTTGCTTCCTTAAAAATTTATACTGTGAGTGTGAAGTGAGTGTCGGGAAAACTAACCCACGAAACTAAGCAGTATAAAATAAAGTGTTTGATTGAATGATAAAAAACAGTTCAGAGCACTGCAATAAATACATGAAAATTATCTGTTTGATTTATAAACATACCAAAAATACATTTCAATTATTTAGCTTAAGCAAAACAAAATAAATTTAACTAACACTAATGTTTTTTTTTTATTATTTAATACAGATACTTTACTGTTAAATTACCAGCGCCAAAAATGATCGTTGAAAGCATGATTCTTCGAAAATATTTATAGTGGTATTTGCCAGACAAAGTGACACCTAATGAGCAAAGATATTCCCATTGCATAAATCACAAGCATGAAAATGGTTTCAATAGGCGGCCATTTTGTATAGTCAAACAAAAAGTTGCAAACGGTACACACGTAAATCTATTTATATGTTGTTGTGTGGGTATATGTGTGTGTGTGTGTATGTGTATGTGTATGTGTATGTGTTTGTGTAAGTCTCTTTTGAGTCTGTCTGTTGGTCGCTTTCTCTGTGTGCAGAGCAACCCAATTTCCGGTTTTTCTTAAGCATTGCACACAATTGCGAAGCCACATAAGCACTGTTTGTGTGTGTGTGCGTGTGAGTGTATCTATGTGTAACTGAATTGGAACACATGCGCCCCAGGCCAACTGCAGTGCAGTGCACTACACACACACACACACACGCACACACACATGGTGTATAGAGCATAGTGCAACAAATACAAACACAACACATGCTCATTAAAATGGCGTTCTGTCTGTCAGTTTGGATGTCTGACTGGGAATGTAAATGTATTATGCGTCGTGCTCTGCTTATGTTTAACTATTTTATAAAGCTGAAATGGCGTTAAATGAATGCCTGACAAGAGCTTGCAATCGCAGCACAAAGTATGCTATGTTTGCATTCATTCATTCCACTCACCGTGACACGACACGCGGCAACCAATCGCCGCCACAGTACTTGGCCAGAACGGGATCGTTGGTGGAGCTGCCATCGTAGAAGATCAAGTGATCGCGTTCACCTGTACAGTCCGACCAGGCCCGAATAGATCGCGAAGTTTTGTTAAAGCTGGCAATCGAGCTGCAAAAGTAAAGAAATCGTTTAGTTTACACAAGAAAAATGTTGCAAATACATTGCTGGTTGCAAGAGAAAATGGCACCCAACATGTAACGTTAGCACTTTAATTTTCAACATCCTAAAAGGATGGACATTGCAGCAGCTCCTAATAGAAATAACCCGCGAACAGAAATTTAAGTATCATTAGCCGACCGCGGAATACTCTTCTAAAAATAAATGCTAAAGTTGGCAAAGGGTCCCAGACTGTTGTGTAAGCTACTAATTAAAATGAGAGAGACAGAGAGTGAAAGAGAGAGTGAGGGCAAAGAGGTCCCCAGAAATGCAAGTAAAAATTAAATTCAATTAAATTAAAATTAGTTTAAATCCAATAACTGAATGTAAAACTTTATTTATTGATATCTCGTATGCAGACTTACATTCAATTTTCTCTCTCTCTCTCTCTCTCTCTTAATGAATATTAAATATATTTATTTAAATTTGCAGAAAAATAACCACGAAATGCGGAAAATGTATTTTATGTGTTTATTCATTTATATAGGAGATTAAATAGTTTTATTATTGTATTGTGGGAGATGCTGGCTAATCGGAGGAGTGGTCAGAGTTAGGAATTTGAATAAAATTTAGGTGGCTTGGGAACTCTGTATGGGGAGTGTGGCAATGTAATTTTTTTTTTATCAGGGTGCTTGCTTGGAATTTACTCATTTTAGATGAAAATTATGCGCGTAAGCGAATAAATAATGTAAATATAATATTAATTAAAATTAAGCATCCTTGTGAAAAGTACTCATTTTTCTGCGATATTTCGACATGAAAGTATATTTATGATATTAGCATGTATTTCACATGTCGGTTTATCAATCGCAGATTGTTGAGCTGAGAGAGTGTATAATAATCTGGACATACGTTTGCATATAAATTGGGTTTGAGATATAGGCAGCTACTCTGGGCCTACCTGTCCGTTTCAATCTAATTTAGAATGCATGAATTGCATGCAACCATTTAATTGGAATAAACAAAATACATGTGAGTCCGAGTCGGAGTGGAGTCGGAGTCCGAGTCTGTCTGGCCGAGCCGAGCACAAAGGTGTGAAATGCAGGTGGACAATGGAACAGCAAGTCGCATTGCAATTTGCCAAATTGAAATTTGTTATACAAATACGACACGGTCTTCTGCATCCGCAAAAAAACTAATGCTTATTTAATGTGCTTCATGCACGTTGCATAGAATTTGCCATTTCAATGGAAAACGCACCCCCAAGTCCCCACTCCCCCTGGCAGTCTCTTACTTACCGCTTTACTAGGGCCTTGTGCTGGTTCTCCTGGCTAACGGCAATCATGGCGTGCTTGCTGGTTGGCACTTCTTTCTGTCGTATGGTCCAATAGCAGGTAACATTCCTTGGATACATACCAGGATAATTTGGGCTTTGCAGGCGACACTTGTTACGATAGCATTCATCGAATTGCCTCGTACAGTAGGTGCCGGGTGTGACACGTCCCAATTCCAATGGCTTTTCGGGCAGTCCATACCTGAAATGTAATGTAAGCCCACCTTCCGTTAGTAAAATGTGTGTAGTTGTCGATGTGTGTGGGTTTGTATAGGTGTTGCTATTTTGTTGGTATCTTGTTGAGTGTGTTTGTTTAGCATTTAATTCAGTTTAGCTGGCTCCACTCAGCAGTCTATTTGTTTGGTATTTGGGGCTTGCAGAGAGCTGCTGCAATTTGCATATACCGCCGTTGGGCATTTTGGGTTAAAATCCTCATCTGGTGCAATGTTTGCCATTGTTTGGTTTGCTAATGGTCCATATGACGGACTCACACACACGCACATGCTGTTAGCTCTCAATACATTTTTGGCTGCAACTATAAATTTCCGTATAAATTGTCTGAAATTTGTTGAGGCGTAAAAATAGTTTTCAATTTCTATCGCTGTTGTCATATCCGGCACGAAAAGACACCTGCCACAAACAAAAGGACGCGTCACAGACACAAAATTTGACACACGTCTGAGCACAAATGGATTGCAGCTGGAGCTTTGTGCGGCATGCCACGTGTCGAGCCAAAGAGCTGCTGCTCATGTTTTATGCAGCGCCCCAAACAAAACTCCATGCCACAAAGATTTTGCCCACCAGCAATGTCCCAACTGCCGCAGCGAGTGTCATTCGCCACAGCCGTGAGATGCCATTAACCAGCCGAGCTGTCCGCACTTTCAAAGGTCGCCTCCGCTTCCATATGAGGGTTGAATGATAAATTATTACCTTGGGAATGCTTGGCCACGTATTACGACACTAACGGCATACATTGGCATAATTCTCCAAAAAAAAACAAGTGGGAACATTGCAGTCGGGCTTATCCGACCGCGGAATACTCTGACACTAATAAGTCATACCATCTGGTGTCACAGAACATGGTGGTAGTTTAGTCTCCAAGTTTCCGTTTAAATTTGCAGTAGATATGGGCTTTTGTTAATTTTTTGGGCGGGAGTGGGCGCAATCCAATTTTTGAAGGGTGTGTCCAGCAATATACCTTTAAAATTTGTTGACTCTAGCTTTCAAATTGTGTTAGTTATGTGGATTTATTGATTTGCACCAACAGGTGTATCGCTTTTGAGAGGAGGATTGGGCTGTGCCATCCAATTTTTTGTTTGTATCTCTTAGGGGAGTTACCAGTAACATACAGGAGGACATCGCCAACAATCCACCAAACTAATTTGATGACTGTAGCCTTAAAATTAAGGGAAATATGTGGCGATATCGATTTGCGATTATTGTTTTTATCGATAGCTTCGTAGTGGACGTAGAACTCTAAAATTTACACTTTGTCAAACTCGGCCACAGATATGCCTCACTGTTGTGTTCACATACGGACAGACAGCACGACGCACATTGCACAAAATTAATATACAATGTTATCTTCCGTATCAGAGTATAAATAATTGAAGAGACTATATTAAGCTGACAGACATTTGCTATCTAATTATAATTATAAGAAAAGTATTTCAATTGTCGCATTTGTCGCTTGTCATTTTATTTTTACTCCACTCCTTTTCAGTTCAATTGGTGCATTTTTCAATTTGTTCTTTTCAATATATTTTGTGCTTTGTCTCTTCACGCAATTGACAATTTGAGAACGCTCTCGATATTTCAGTTAACTTACCTTACAACTGCATCGGACTGACTAATAAATTTGTATCGTATGCTGAACTCAAAGGGTTTCTCGTCTCGTAGATTACGTGGCGGATGAAATACCTGCAAAATTGCCAAGAAGAGCATCGTGAAAAAATGTTTAAAAAGAAATACTTGAGTAGGCTTCCTTCAACTTAAAATTGAGTGTTGAAATAAATGTGTATATATAAAAAATAAATGTATGTAAGGCGAAATCGTTGCCATATTATACAGCAAGAATTGTCCCGTCAAGAGTCAAGAGTCTGCTGCTCAATTGTGTGCTGCAGCGAAAAGGGCTTCGATGCACGGTCGAACGTGGCAGGAGTGTTATTATTGAAGTGTTATTTGTCGAAAATTGAGAGCCAGCTGTCAAGACGGCGATCAATTGCAGTTTGGATTAAGTTTAAGATGCTGGCCAACACTACCAATTGGGGCACATACGGATTTAAGCGGAGGCGTATTTCGTCTTGAACAGAAAATGGGGCGTTTCCACACGCAATTTTATTTTAATTATGCAATCTGCAATCTCTGCCTTCCAACCATGTCAGCTCATCATCAATCGGGCAATTTGTTGTACTTGTAACAGCAGTAACAGCTGCCGTAGTCGAGTGCGAATGCGACGCCCGCCCGAGCTGGGATGTGAATCAGGCCAGGCTTGCATTTTTATTAATTTTCATAATTTATGCGCTGGTGAATTCTGTAGCCTGTCCAGAGTCACTGACCAGTTGCTTTTATGGCAGCTCGTTTGCTTAAATATTAATCAAAAAGTGGCAATGGCTGCTCAAGTAAACATTACGCATACGACACGTATTCGCAAAAGTTGTTCAATTTTAAATTAAAAACCTGCCGGCAATGCCGTTTTCGCATACACTTTCATCATCACAATTTTAAGAAACATATTTAATATTTGGGGAACCTCGAATTCTATTTAATTTCCGTTTTATTTATAATGTTTTTGTTCTAGTTTATTTCTTAAATTTTGAGTAATGAAGGAAGTACTTCATTTAATCTGGAATTGCTACCACAATTTAAATGAAAACTTAATTGGTGCCATTTAATTTATGTATGTTATTCTGTATCACAATTCTCACACACTACGTATGTGCTCAAAAAGAAACGGAAGACCATTCCAAATGCATGTTGGCCATGAGCAAACATATAATCCAACTTGCCGTAAGTTCAGAGTCTGTCCGGGGACTGTCCTTCACTCACCTTCACGGATGCTGTCACCGTAGATGTTTCGCTGAAGTATAATTGCGGTCCGGTGGCTTTGCCGCACCAGGAGCCGCCCGTGAAAGGTCTCCCCAGTTCGCTGAGCTGCCAAGTAAATAAATAATATTTAATTAATTAAAAATCAAGTTTGCTTCGCACACACTGTTTGTAAAGCAATTCGCCAACGGCCAATGCCTTTATTATTTTGTCACATTTTAAAGCTCATGCATGCAATTATAGCTTAAATTCAACTCCGTTTTTTTAATGTGGTTCATTTAGTTAAGCGAAATATTTAAAAAAGTTTGTCATGCAATTGAAAAACTAATAAACGCACTGAGGCTGGAACCTGCTGGAGGCAAGAGCAATCCATCGCAAACCCAAACCCAAACCCAAAATCATCCAATTTCCACCACAACTTGACTAGCTCTGGCACCAGGCATGGGTAATGGATTATGATTGTTGAAATCACTTTTTTGATTGGCAGCGTTTGCCGGCTCGTCTGCTCAATATTTGACTGTTTTCCTTTCGCAACGCCAACTGTAGCTGCTGCAAAAAGTGAGGCGTGCATTTGTGAGCCAAGTGGCAAGTGCCAAGCGGCCATTTCAACTTTTGCTAAAAAACGCTTGGCAATTGTCGAATGTGCACCAGCTGAAAAAAATCAACTCAAGTGCACAATTCCTAAAATAAATTTTGCATAGGCTTGCAACATAACCAAAGGCTAATTAATTGAATTTGTACCTTAAAAAATTGTATTAAAAAATAAAACAAGTAAGCATTCTTTGGTTGAGAGTACCGGACTTCTAGATACCCTTTGTGTATAAGCAC
Source organism: Drosophila nr. perissopoda 5 BK-2023a (assembly GCA_035044105.1). Taxonomy (NCBI): domain Eukaryota; kingdom Metazoa; phylum Arthropoda; class Insecta; order Diptera; family Drosophilidae; genus Drosophila; species Drosophila nr. perissopoda 5 BK-2023a. The sequence goes on from JAWNMK010000122.1 coordinate 5,656,807, forward strand.
AAAGGCTGTTGTGGGTATTTGATACTAATAATAATAATCTTCATAGATATGGGGTTATATATCGAATTGTATTGATTAAGTGGGGGGTAAAAAATCGGTTCTTATCGATAGCGAAGTACTGTGAAGAGCAGTCGAGAACTTGTGTTCCTATATTAAGTTTTTAGATTTTTCTTTGAGATCGACTTGCCCAAATAGAAGATCAGTGAGGTAGTTTGAAATGACTATATCATCTGACTACTGGTGTCTATCACGAATCGTCGGAGACGTTTGCAAGGGGATAAATTAAAATATTTCAGCATTAGCGACAAGCTACCTTTTGTACGGAGAATCTAGATACATTATTCAATTTTATAAAAAAGAAAAAAATTGAACTATAATTCTAGTTGAGATCAAGCTGTTTTCTAATTAATGTCTAAAGGAAACATTTATAGGGAATTCAGAACAGCCTCCAATGCGGTTTCGTAATTATGCAACGAAATCGGAATCGGAATCGTCTGTTTAATTATTATGCTTATGCACTTATACACCCCATTGCGAGCGAACTGAGTGTACAGAGTATTGAAAAGAGAAATTACGAGAGCTGACAATTGGCATTCATTGAGCCGAGTATAGGCAGCTAATGTCGATAATAGCAACCGAGAATGGGCAACCACATCGTCAACGGAATAGGCTCGGTGACTTGGGGTACGATGACTTTTTTGCACTTCCTGCGCTGCACGGGTCAGTGTGCCCGTTACTCCGATACTCCGTTACTGCAACATCAGGCGGCATGCACCAGTCAGCAGGCAGCTCATTTACATAGCGCCCATTGCTTCTCTATTGGCAGTGCATATGAATGGGTCTGGGGTTCCAATTGATTAAGTTTTTAGTTAATGGGTTATATGACCAGCCAGGTCCATGTTCATGTGCCCAGTCGATGCCCAGCCCTGCAACTGACCAGTTGGCCATGTCCTGCGGCTGATGCTATAGCTATTGCGGCTCGGCCCCAATTCAAACAACAATTTTTGCTGTAATTGCAAGTCGCCATCTATGTCGTTCATTCCAGAGCTCTGGCCAATATTTGTTACTGGTTAGAGTCGCAATTCACTGCTGTCATATGAAATGGCCTCAGCCAGCAGCTGGAGCTGGAGCTGGAGCCGAAGCTGGAGCTGGAGCAAGAGCAGGCCTGACAGCCCAGCATAATGGTAATTTTCTGATTTCGATTTTGTGTAAATTCATTGCAAATTGTGCAGGCCCTCTATGTCTATCTCTATCTCTATATCTGTCTCTGTCTCTGTTTCTTTTTTTTTTTTGTTTGCTGCCCCTAAGCACTGCCTGGACTATATATACTTCTCATTGTCGTCATCGGCATCGTCATCATCATTATTATCAACTTTGTTGTCGTTGAGTCCATTGTGTGCAGTGGAGCGTTATTAGCTTCGACTTCATAACGAATTATTGGAATTTTGTTTTTGTCCCCCAGTTGCAGTTACATGGTTTGCCCAGTATTTCATTTATTTCTTTTAGTTTTTAGTCTTGTGGCGTTTTGTTTGATGAAGTGTTGGTTTTAAATTGATTGAATTATTATGTGGCCAGTTAAAGTTGGCGTTACTCATGGAAATGTGGCATTGAAGTATAAGTTTCTCACACAACGCTAAAAAAAACAAATAGGAATACTCTTTTCCCTGTCCCTTTTCAAAGCTATAAAAAAACGATTATTAACTGCGAATATATATTCAAAATTTACAAAATATTTCAAATTTTCCATGCTAACTCATAATCCCAGCCAAATGCGACCTTAATTTACTATTTATGTCTGTTTATCAATGCATGAGTTAAATTTATACTAACGATATTTAGGGGCTATTCTGTGAACATATCTGGATAGCTAAAAGTGTGTTGCGTGTTTTTGAAAATTATATTATTTTACTTAGTTCAAAAACCCATTAAGCTAAGTCTGTGGCACAAAGCTGTTAGTTTTGAAAATGTTGTGTACAATCAACCTTTAGCTGATTAAACTTGGCTCAATTCGGTTGATGCCACGGAGCAATACCTGCCATTGTTCGCCGGCATCAGCAGCGGCAACCGCCACAGCGCCAGCAGAGCCGCATCATTTAAACAATAGGCGATAAAAGTTTTATCAGCACAATTGTTGGGTGTCGACGTCGTCGTTTCATAATCTGCCAACAATAAACAAAAGCCCCAAACAGAGAAGCCTTCAATGGCTGCATCCTGTTACCTCGTCCCTCTTCCCTGCCCCCAGTTATCTGTTCCCTTTTCTCTGTTTCCCTCCACGGCCGTTAAATGCATGTATGTATTCCAGGTTTAATTGTGAAACAATTTAAGCGCATAATGATACATTCGCTCCACTAGGGCTGTGGACCGCACACACATGCACACACGCACACACACACACTCATCCTTCCAACTGTCTGAATTTCGATTTGATTTACTGTAATTTAAAACCTTTGCCACAGTTTTTTTTACGTCATTGCTATTAAAAAATCATTAAGTATACATTTTGGTCCAAGGCAAAGCTTTAATTTGCAATTCAATGCGTTCTTGCATAAATAAATAATGTTACAAGATATGAAAGGGATACTTTTGAATGTGGACTAGAATATACCCTGCACCTGCATGCATAATTTTTTAAATGAAGAAACTGATATAATTATGTCATGATATTATAAGTAGACGAGATGCGAAGAGTCAGCATTCATTCCTTTTTTATAATATTATTTTGATATAATTAACAATTTAAAATACGTTTTTCAAATATCTTGTAAGCTGTTTTCCTTGTTGTTATACAGCGGCATTTAGAGAATATCACGCAAAGATTACAGGGTATAAGAAATTGGAAACTTGTAACTCATTCGAGCATTACTTTTTTTTTTTTTTGATGACTCGTAAATTTACGACACAAACAAATGTCGCTGGACAGTGCAGTGAAGAGGCGGAAGTAGAACGCATGTCCAAGAAGTTTGCCATGTTGAATTATGAGCTTGTCCATGTTACACACTCGCACTCACACTCGCACCCAAACACACACACACACACACACACACATACACTCACAACTACTTGCATAGACGTTTATGTACAAGTATACATATTTATAGACGGGAGAGCTTAAACTGCCATTGACAAACTCGAATGTCCTCTCGCTGCTGTTGTTGTCGTATCTGTTGTCTTTGAGGAGCAGGAGGAGGCAGTAGGAGCAGGAGGAGAGGATCGAGACTAAGCGGATGTTATGATTGTCAAATATTGAGTCATTTACTCAAGTTGCCCTGTCCTGGGCAAACGACAACGTGGCAGGCAAGCGGAATGGCAGAGCGGAAGGATAGAAGTGCTCGCCTTCTTGTTGCTGTTGTTGTTGTTGTTGTTGATTTAGGTTAATACGCTTATGCATAAATTTTGTTATTTATGATTAACAATATTAGCAAATAAACGATGCAGCAGCAGCAGCAGCAGCAGCAGCAGCTTGGTCCCTAACTTTAGCCCTACCAGTTGGTCAAGTTTAAAGCTGGCTGACTATTGCAAAAAGTGTTGATGAATTATTCAAAATAATCCAGAGTAGAAGGTCGCACTAAGGACACAGCCTTTTGCAATATGCATGAGACAAACTGTCTAACAAAATTGAATAACTGATTAAACTGTTACTTGGCAACTGCTCAAGCACAATCCCGGCAGCTTTATTTGGCAGTTTTCTACTCATATATGTATTACAAAAATCACATAGGTAGATTGCTATAAATACGAGGCAGTTAAGAATTTATGTGGCTAGGCCATGACACGAATAATTTATAAAGGAAACCAAACGGAAAAAAAGTTGCAAAATAACCAGGGAAAAAAACCCAAACCGCGTCAGCAGTTAAAAATGTTTGCCTTAAATAAATAAAAACTGGCGAGCCGGCGACGATAAAGCCCGGAACGAAACCAGGAGAATGACAGTACAAACCTGCGGTTAGTTACGAGTTTATAAAACTGCAACAGGCCCGGCGCATATGAGAAAAAATGGAAAATATTTAACTGCATTTAAAAGCCCGAGCTCACATGCGAAAATGCCCAGTTTCCATCAGTTGGGGAGAGCCGGCGCTAAACCCCGACCAGATCTATTTCGGCAGCCGTTTTCCTACGAACATATGTCAAGTGCCAAATGAAACCTCAACAGACGGACGGACGGACATCCGCGGCAGAGCCTGGGATGCCAGATCTGTATGAGCCGGACGGGACCACAAAATGTCAGCGTATGCCCCACGCCTGTTCAAAATTTATTGTCAGAAAGGCAAACGAAGGGCGTGGCAGGCAGCATGGCAATAAAAGAAGAAGAAAAAATTGCTGCAACACTCGCCATCGCTAAACTAATAAAGGAGTGTGTGCTTCAGGATTGGGGAAGAACGGGGAGCATAAAACGGCTGACTTCACATTTAGCTGGACATTGAAACGAAACCGATGGGAATCAGAAAAACAAATTTTTCTGTGTGCATTTTAGGGCAGAAATTAAAAACGGATGCAAGAGGAACAATTGAAAATAATAGGAACATGAAAGGAAAATGAAAAAAAACAATAGGAAAACTCACATGAGGTAGGTACGTCAACTTTTATGTAAGGAATTCGAGTCTAATTTTTATGATTGATGAAAAGATGCGGCCGAAATAGTACAATCCACTTTGATCAGTGTATTTGGGCCGAAGTCTTTTTAACTGATTGCTGCATAAACAACCCAATCATTGATCGTTTTTCTGTTATATAGGACATCAAAGGTAATTAAGGTAATTAAGTTGAGGTTGTATTCAGAAAAATGCTCGATTTAGGAATTATTAGTGGCTTGGGTTGTATTCATTTTGGTCGCTTTGATTTACCAAAGAGAATAAGTTCAATTAAATATGTTGTTATTTGTGAATAATATTATGCTATCTTTGAATTATGAATCTTTGAAGGTCATGAGCAATCTATGATTCGTGTTTGGTGACTCTATCTGTAAAATAGTGGGTGATTTTCGATTTTACCGACTTGCACTTTCAGATATAGATATTTTTGGGATAAGATGATGGACGTTATCATCCAATTTTGGTGACTCTAGCTCAACAATTGTGGAAGATGTAATCATTTCCATTTCCGGGTCGCTGAGAGCCGCAGTCGATCTTTCAAGGAACAATCTACCAATCAAATTTGTTGACAGTATGCTTTACGAATTGAGATTTGTCTTCAACGATAACCTTCTAGTCGACGTAGCACCCCAATTTTTACCAATTTTGCCACAGCCAAGAATATGTTCCAGTCTCCAGCTTAAATGCTTTAACAAACATTGCATAAAACCAATTTACATTTGTTGCGTCGGTCTCAGAAAATGAAAATATTCCGTAATTTTGTAAAATTAGAAAGAAAAGTTCAGATTACTGCAAATGAAAAAGGTAAGCTTCAATTCGTTAGCAGCTTCTAAATTGCTCATTTCGCAAGACAGTAATCACACCTAGGGTAATACTTCAAAGCAGATATCCTTTGTGTGATTTCTCGCCCCCCAAAACTGGTAAAATCACTTTGCCCTGCAATTCAACACTTTGCCCTTTTCAAATTGCCCCATTGCTCCATTGCTCCATTACACAAGCAGTTCACAGTCCGTACAACTTAAACTTTCAAATTAATTCGAAGTAGCTATGTGGCAGGGTGGCACGGTGGCAAGGTGGCTAAATGCGCATGCAAAGTGCATGCTACAAGCTACGTAACGGTAAATATGTATATGTATAGTGTATTGAATCAGAGTGCTTCAAACCCCGAACCCAAACTATATCAATTCAATGGCAATGCTCCGCAAATAGCAGCAAAACTCCATTTAATGTAATGCAGCAGCGCCAGATTATCAAAGTACACACACACACACGTATATATATATTTATACTTGTATGTATATGTATGTATATATATATGAACATAAGCAGTTACGAGTTTATGGCACATATACAAATGTACAAATGTACATTTGAACGTATTGCACAAGTCAATTACAGGGATTTGGTACATTTTATTTGGACAGGGCTTTAGTTTTACGGTATGCCTCCCCTCCATCCCGTCCTCCCCTGCCGACCCGTTTGTCAGAGACCAAAATGTCTGGACAAAGTAGCAATGTCAACAGCGTGGAGCCGCAAAAATTGTGATAAAAATATATGTATGTTAAATAGTTTGCTGTTTCTTTTTCTTTGCTCGCCAACCAACAGTGAACAGCACTCAAACTTCAATCTGCGGACACAGGATACGAGTGGCATGAACAGAGAAATGGATAAAGCAAACAGAGAGAGAGAGAGAGGGAGCGTCAGAGAGAGAGAGAGAGAGAGAGAGAGGCGCACAATTCAATTCAATTTGCTGGGCTAATGTGGCATTTGTCAACAGAGCCAACAGAAAATTACAGAATTACTCGGACATTGATTGAATCGAACGGCGCGACGAAGCGACTGAGGAACAGGGGAGGAATGGTCAAGTCCGGAGCACGAACGAGCAACAGACCCAAGAAAATCAAATTCTCCCGTTTGCATCTCTCTCTCTTTCTGTGTGTGTGTGTGTGTGTGTGTTGTCTGGCATAAAATTATAGTTGAACGCAAGTTCAATAGCAACAGCAACAGCAACAACAGCAAATGGAGTGCAAGTTACAATTTGGGGTGGAGGAGATTGCTGGGCTTACGTAATATTCAATTGGAGTTTTATTAAATTAAATTTGCACTCACCTGCATAAAGCCTTCGGGACAGCCAGGTAGCTCGCCAGTTGGACTCAGATTCGTCTCATAACCATCCACATCCGTATCAACCATGCCCTCGTCGAAGCGGCCCACCGTAAACCCATCAAATATGATCTGCACAAGGAGAGAAAAATATTTGCACATCTGAGTATTAGTGTATATTACTTAGAAATGTGGATAAAACGCACTTCAATAAGAAATATAATAAATAAATAATTATAAGCACATCAGTTAAATATTAAAATATAATATACAAAATGTAGTCCCGTTTGGGCACCAAGACTTATGATTTACATTTACATTCGGTTCCCCCTTGCCTCTATGTAAGATGTTCAAGAAAATGAATAAGATTTTAAGAAAAATGTGTGTTGTCAATAAAAAATTTTCTTATATTTCAAACAGAAAAACACAGATTTTTTTCATGATTTTTTCTAAACTTAAAATGAATTTTAATAAACTTGAAGATATTGGGTATTTTCCCACTGCTGGGTATTCCAAATTTGATGTGAGTTTAGTTTCACACAGTTAAAGTTATGCAAATGAATTCAATTGCAAAAAGGGAACCTTAACCACGCCCACGCCACACACAATTCACTGGTCTCTGTTTGCATATTAGATTGGCCGTAAAAAAGACAACACACAGCAGGCGCCGGAGAGAGCACGTTGAGAGTCAGGCAAGGTTAGGACAGGGTCTTGGGAAGCATCATCGAAAAAAATATAAATTCAAAGATGAGGGCTAAGGCAAATTCAAGTGTGTGTGTGATGCTATATGCTATACGGTGCACACAGATACACACATATATTTTAATAAAATATGCAAATAAACTTGAGTGTGTTTGAAATTTTCCAAATTGCAAACAAAACTTCTGAAAAGGGTTGAACTTTCTGAGGCTTTATACATTTTGTAACACCTAACCAATAACCAGCCAAAAACAGGAAATGTATCGAAACTCCATTTTAATTTCGAATGTTAAACACACGATGAACTTGATGGTCACCTGGATGCTTCACTAGAAGCATAAGGGACAAGTTCTCAAGTTTGCCAACCAAGTGGACAGCCAAATTACGTTTCCCTACCCTTGCAAAGGCTATCACAATTTTGTGTTGAAGTGCAGAAACATAACTTGTAAATATTCTTGATCAGCAAGAGAAGTCGCAACTTTATGAAACTTGAAACTTATTCGATTTTTGCTGTATATATTTCATATTATAACAGCATATTTGTTAGAAACTGAAACCATTTATCTTGAGCAAGGTCACATATTTGAATGCTTAAATCATTTGTTCATTATTATGATTACACATATTAATACTGTCAGATCAGTCTGTAAGAGCATGTTATCCTCCGCGATTCGGCTTATTTTTGTTTTGTTGCTTTTTTTTCATGTAGTTTTGCTTGTTAACTGAAAGTTGTGGCAAAGTTACTGCCACATTTATCGATTACGAGTGGGAATGGTTTCAGTTCAGTACATTGTACCAATCGAGTTTTACAAGATGTTAATAGTTGAAAATACACTCGAAAACATACCAGGAAGTTTCACTAGCAAAATGAGCTGTTGTCATTATTATTATTATTCGTAAAGTCAATGTCGATAGAGCTCTTTCTGCTTAGTGTCTCCCACTTAAAAAATACTACTACTGTAGGCAGTCTAAATATATCTTTAATATATTAGGTTAATATTTAATAATATTCGATTTGCAAGACCTTTATCGCTCATTCTGTGTGTAATCAACAATTTCAGCCAAATACTCAATTAGTTACCGCATAAAAAAGGAATAAACCGATTCGAAAACATGTAAAAAAAAATCACAAAATAAGTGATGCAAAAAATCTCGATTCCAATGCATAAACAAATATAAAGAACACATTTAAAATACTGGCAGATGAGACAAACAAGCAAAATAAAATTCACATGCAAAATATAAAAAAGGAAAATTATGCAGCTATGTGAATTTTATATAAAAAATATCCGTTGATTTATGTAGGTGGCAAAATTCGCTTGGCTTTTATTGCTACAATTTAATATTGCTGCATACTAAAAATGTGAAATACTGAGAAATAAGAGAATTTTGCTGGCACCATTCACCGGCATTTTTTTATATACTCTGATCCGAGGGCATCATAGTAGATTGGTGTTGTGCAATGTCTGTCCGTCTGTATTTCCTTCTATATGAACGCAACTTTTCAACGCCACATGTCTCTTACAATTTTGAAACTACATTTGTATTTATATACAATTTGTTTGGTAATTTGATGGCGATGTTCTTCAAAGATCGGCATATGCCACGCCCACCTCGAAGCTGGAGTCACCAAATTTGAACGGTATATTGCTATTACTAGGCATCTCCTTCAAAGATCAGTATTCGTGGCGGCACCTGTCATCAGATGGTATTACTTGTGGTATCAGAGTATTTCGCAGTCGGTTGCGCCCGACTGCAACTTTCCCACTTGTTTTTTCATCTATGTGTTTTATAATATATATAAGCTTTAAACCAACCCACGCCCCCCCCCCCCCCTCTCCCCTTCAACCATACACCGCCGGTGTACAAAAAGCGCGCAGCTCGTGGCGTAAATTTCAGAGTGCAACTTCAGGGGATATTTGATTAAAGCATAAAAAATTGAAAAACGCATCATTTCAGAAGATTGGGGGGCAAGTTATTTCCATTAAAAATTAGCCCCGGGTAAACTTGCAGTGGTCTGGACTTGGGATTTAAGCTGTGCGGTGTGCGGAGTGTGGCATGGGGTACGTAGGGTAATTTAAACTTTTGCTCTCGCTGGAAAGCACACGCCGGCAATCATCAATCAATATGTACAGCAGGGCTGCTGACAGACAAGACGATTGCGGTGCACAGGACGATGTCCCCTGAACCGGCGCGTAACATTATTATTTCAAGCCATTTCCCACGTAGACACATGGACTGGCAAGGCATTAGGGAGAGGGAGATGGGGGAGGTGGGCGGCTGGATAAGGCGAAAGCCAGGCACATGATTTATACGCATTGCGAACAAAATCAGCCACGTTTATCAACATGGTCTACAAATGCGGAAACACAAAATAAAAGTTATAACTTATGCATGACAGATTTGGTGCAAGGTGCAAAGCTGCCAGCGAAGCAACCAGCAAATTTAACATATATCATTTTATATAGAGAAAGACACTGGTAATGCTCAGTAGCGGATTACGCAGAGGATTGACAACTCTAGCCGGGAAAACGAGTCGTTGTCCTCGCTCTGCCCTGTTTCTGATTTCGGCATGCCAATCCCCCGTCGATTGGGGGCAGGCAAATCCCATTCCAATCCCAGACTGTGCTCTGCTAACTGCTCATTGCGCTGTTACGCAAATTGCATGGAAATCAATTATTTTGGAAATTGAAATTGACGTTTTTGTGACAGTTCGCCAAAAATGTGCTGAAGCGTGTCTAATTTTATTGTCAACGCTTCTGCCATTGCCGACGCTCGTCTGTGCCCCAAAGGCACTTTAAAGACTTTGCTTTAAGTAGATATTGCCCTGGATGAGGCAAGAAACTAACTACAGGCTTTAGGTCTAAGCTCAGACTCTATGTACAGTAATACCCCTAATTGAGCACGCACATAAGCTCGGAGCACTGCAAGTGCCAGGCATCCATCACGGGGCATAAGAAATGGGAACAGAATGAGGAATGAAACAAGCGAAGCCCGAATGCTCTGAGTTTTGACAGAGAGCAAGTTTAGACCTTTCAGTTATGGTTATACTTTAGGAAATACTATAATTCATCTAGGTACTGAACTTATTTCGAAGATGAGTCTGAATTGTCTGCACTATTTCTTTGTTTTATTATTTCCCACATGATATTTTTATACAGTGAAATTGATTGGATTGCTTGAGGAATTATATATTCAGTAAGTGTAATAGATCAAGCTGAGGTTCTTTGGACATCAATAAACATTTGTGATTGTACCTACTTAAACTTATCAATGAATTCTAGTTGTGTTGACTATTTATTAAAAAAAAAGTGTGGCTCTTAATATTATTTCCCCAAATTATAATATAATATATATTTGAGGACTGTTATCAATGGAAGTATTCCTTCTGGTAGTTAGTGTATTTAACCCCAGGCACAACGTCATCTGGCATATTCTTGTATGCTTTGCGTTCTGCACTGTGCCCAAATATTTCATGGTGCGTTAGTGCGTACCAGTGTATATGTGTGTGAGTGCGTTGTTGTGTATGTGTGTGTGTTGTGGGGGGAACAACAACGATTCCACTCTCAGTGTCAGCTTCAGGCCGTGTGTCTGCATCCACACATTAACAGAATACACATCTATCTGTCAGAGTGTGCGTTTGTGTGTGTGTATGTGTTTGTGTGTGTGTGAATGTGTGTGTGTATGCATTGCAGTTTTATGTCGCCGGCACAGCCTGCTAATCTTGGCCTACGGCGTGCCAAACCCAACAACGACAACAGCCGGGCAAACACTGCAGAGCTTGCAGCTCTTTGCCCCCTCCCCCTCCCACCGGCACACAACCCTTTTTGAAAGAGGGCCCTCTAGTTGAAAGGATGTGGACTCACCTGGACGATGTCGCCTTGGTCATGGCCGGACGCGGTGAATGTCAAGTGGCAGAGGAAGGGCAATTTATTCCACTGTGGCGTTGGCACTTTTATAGCATAGGTGCGTCCAATATCACCGTAATAGGTCCGATTGCATACTGTCAACAAAGATATATATATATACATATATAGACAGACCGATTACGGGTTAAGGTAGTCATAAAGTTATGGCTGCTTCAGCTGCACTCACCGGAACAGTGCTTGGGCTCATCACTGCCATCGGCACAGTCGCTGCGTCCATCGCAGTATTTGTCCAGTGGCACGCAAATGTTGCCACTGTTGCCACTGCCCTTGCACGAAAACTCCGAAACGCGGCAGGCGAGGCACATGCTCAGTGCGGCCACCAGCAGCAGCGACAACAGCAGCCATGGCTGACTTGAAATACTTCTCCGATCTGCAGTCAGCATCTGCAAGGAGTGAAAATAATAAATGCTTAACTACGATACTGAAACATCTAGATTAACTTAAACTACTGCAAGGATTGTTCAGTTGTTTGATGCCAGCCATAAATTCTTTATTTGAAAATAAATAAATTTAATTCCGTTCCGTGAACAATTGTCGCTAAATAAAATTGATTTGCTAATAAACATAGTTTAAGGCAAAACTATTCTTAGTTTTCAGAACTTTGGTTTAAGTTTTATATATAAATCGATGACAAAGCGGACAAGCTAAAACAATTGATGGCAAAACAATTCAAAGGAATTGAAACATGTCTTGTTAAATAAATGCAATAATAAACTTATTGTCAAGGCACTGAGCCGGCTTTGCACAAAATCCGAGATATTTGCAGCTCAGCAGCAACAACAACTGTTAACATTATAAGGCGATAAATACTTTCAGAAATTTTCGAAGTGTTTGCTTAAATAATTAGAATAATTACAGCTCAGCAGCAACAACTTTTAGAATTATTTATTTATTTAGTCTCGACTTATATCAGTCAACACAGAGAAATACAAAAAGGAGAAAGTAATTTAAAATAAATTAAAAATAATTATTAATATTTAAATTCAAATTGAAAAAAGTAAATATATTAAATATATCATATGAAATTTAATCATTTCTCGAACGCCTTTTTTTATAATTACATTTCACCATTGAATCTAATGTGACTGCAACTCAAAACCAAAAGCGTTCGACATAAAAGAGAGCAGATCTGCGAAAATCCCCATACTTGGGACCCTCAAAAATATCCATCCCAGGCTTTCACGGCTTTCAACTTTCAGCATTTGTTGTTGTTGCTTTTGTTGTTGTTGATTGTTGTCTGGCGGAGAGCGTGCAGACATTTGGACGCAACTGCTTCAGGTTTTATGATGCCGTCAACCTTTTTGCCTGTTCCCAACATACACACATTTTATGGGGCATACGTGGGCTTGGTCATATTGGAAACTCAGCATTGTTATGACTTTGAAACTGGTGGGTAGCAGTGAACAGGGCAACAAAGGAAAGAAAATACAACAGCATGAACCGTTGCAAGTCCAGGTAAATGGCAGGTGTAAAAATTGTTATCGGTAGACGGTTACCGTGGATGAGGCAAAAGTTCTTAAAGCGTACTTGATTGCTCAAATCCTTTGTGTATCCTTTTAAGCCTTTTGTTTTCCATTATGCGTCGGAAGTGTTGTAAACACTTAAAGAAAAAAACAAAAATCCACAAAAAAAGAGGCAGGAAGACAAATCAACTACGGCCTGGAAACAATAACAACAACTTTTGCAGACTGCAGAGAAGTTGTACCCCAGCCCACATCTATTCGCTGACTGGTCGCTGAGGACAACATGCGGAGACAGTCGGCACTGCGGGAAGCCGTCGCCCTCCGACTTGGCTATATGCAAATTTGAGACGACAGTTTTAATAAAAATAAAGGGAGCACGGAAATAAAGCATAATAATGTGTGATGACAATCACAACTCAGCAAAAGGGGTGAGTTGCGGCTGAGGTGCGTGTCGAATGGGAAAGCACTCATAACGCTTGGTTGTTCCTATGTCAGCATTCCCTTGGCCTCTCAATATGCTACTCGCTTGAGTTATGTTGTTTTTTTTTTAATGTATGTATGTATGTGTGTTCGAGAATGTTTTTCATAAGTGTATGTGCAGAGTTGGAGGAGCACTTTAAGTTACTTAGCCAATGCCTGGAGTGCCACCCAGGGAATGCAACTCTGCGAGGGATTTGACGTTGACAGGAACCTGAAAGTGGCCAACACGGTATATCAAAGGGAGGCAGTTCAGATGATTAGTTTGTGCCACAAGAGAATTTACAACAAAAATGTATTTAACAATAAAAACATAAAGACCTTGCACGAGTAGCACGACCTAAGGGAATTTGACGAGCACAAGTACGAAAGACAAAGGAGAATCAACTGGAATAAGCTTAAGTCTTGAACGCTTTTCCTTTGAGCGAAAAGGGGAACAAGTTCTTTGCCCTTATACTACACAGAGAATATATGGACACCGAAGAGCCATCTCCACATCTCCTCCAACAACACAAGGTACATAAATTCATGATTGAAATCTAAGGACTAAAAATAATATAGCAGGTACACAATTTAGAAAAATACTTAAAAACCTTAACGTAAAATAACTGAGAGTATTTTCTGACTTTGCTATGAAGTTTATATGAAGGAGATGTCTCCGTCCCATTAAATACACAGCTATATCAGCCGAGGTATGCTTTGAAGCTAAACCAACGAAACTTTGAGTAAATCCGTATTTATGTTGAAGACCGGATCGGATCAGTATAACATATCGCACCTGCTGGCACAAACAACCACACAAATATAGTATGTAAAAATTTAAATTTATTTCATAAAATATATAATAAAATAAGAGTACTGTAGTCGACAGAGCACGACTACGATTCACTCTCAACCCAGTTGTTAAATATATTCTGGTTTTATTGCCAAATTTCCCTTTCAGAGCTTGGCACAGGCAAATGTAAGCAGGTGCGGAAGTGCTTTCATTTCTTATGGCAGGCCCAGCCACTAAAGAGTACAAAAAAACTAAGGCGGCGCATATATTTATTCACAAGCCCGAACTGAAATCGCAAACTTGCGACAATCTTTTGCATATACATAAATACGAATATCGTAGATAACGGGACTCTGCAGAATACACACAAGCCCACCTATATACAGCTTAATATATGTATATGTATATATATGTATATATTTAAAAGTTTATGTTTAATTTTGCCACTCACACGTTAACGTACGCGGAGGCGAATAATGGCAAATGTTAAGAATGTGAATGTATGAAATGTTGAGCAAAGTGGAATCCGGGCGTTAACTTGTAGATATAGATGCAGACATAGAAGTAAGTTGAATATCTGTCTACAATTGTGTGTCCACAACAAAAATGCAACCTGTCACAATTCTAAACAGTCAGATTAATTATTTACATACAAAATATGAGTTAATCCACTAAAATGCTGAAACTGCATATTGTTCAGAATAGAAAAGCAAAAGGAAATTGTGGTGGAATAAAGTTGAAGTAATCTCCAGTAATACCACCTGCACAGATGGCTGAAATGATGAATGTAATTGGCAGAATCACGATTAATTTGAGAGCTTTTGATAGCAGCATATCTGTCAACCATCTGCAAATTGAATGCGTTGGCTATTTCCAGGCAAATACTTTAGCTGTGCTTAACTGCTCCAGCTTATGTCGCTTAGTCCCTATTCCAATATTGGGCTAAGGGAAGCGGCTGAGGGAAGTAAGCACTGTTGTTAGTCAGTCGTGCCTCCACGGGTAATCCAATCAATGCACTCTCGTGCCTCGACACAATCAAATTCTAGTTACCCAAAACTGGAGTATTTGCGACACACGCTTGGCACAATTAGAGAGCACGTAGACAAAAAGGGAAATGTTAAAAAACGGGCTAACGGAAACTGTGCGCACACACACACACACACAGTTCTTGCGAGGAGCCGAGACCAGAACCAGGACAATGACAATGACGAGCTGCAGAGTAAACAGGCAAACTGGCAAACTAGCTGACTGGCAGTCAAGCAACCAGGCAGGCAACCAGGCAGGCAGGCAACATTTGCCACAATTGACAAAGAATTTATGCGATGCTTATAAAAGGCTTATGGGGTAAGTCCTTTCACTCAGACAGGGACACACACAAAAACACACACACACACGCATAGACACATGCACGGGAAATGCGAGTGAAAAGCGACATGGGACGAGAGAGAATTTCACTTTTTTCATCCTGGAGAAACGATGATGTTGGGGCAGCCAAAGTGACAACAGTAAATAAAGCAGGAAAAAAGAGATGAGAGAAACTGAAAACTCGCGCAAAAATGTTGGAAAATTATGTTGTAAATGCGCACATTTGTATTTTGTGTATCTTTAGCATTACTGCTGCTGTCAGGACCGAACTGCGAAAATAACCATATGTCTGTTTGCTCGACTAATGTCACGTTATCAATTTACTCATTATACTCGTTAGCATTAAGTTCTTCAGTAATTAAAATATTTATATTAAAACGCTGATAGGCATGCAGAGGAAAAGTCGGAGTGAAAGTGGTCTTTTCTCTATACCCAATGTCGAAACCGTATAGGGTATAAATAAGAAATATAATTAAATTAGCGTCGGGGGCCACAAAAATTGTTGCTTAAAAAAACCCCAAAAAAAACGGCATCAAAGCGGGCAACAACCATAATAAACACAAGTCAGGGAGAGATAGGAGCAGGCGAGGCAACTTCAATGACCAGAAGGCGTCAAGAAATTAGCATAACAAAGCCATTAGAGGGAGGCGAGAGGATACAGTCCCGAGCACCAAAGGCAAACAACTACAAAAATGAAACAAAGAAATGAAAAAAGAGATAAAGAAAAACAGAAACAAAAACAAAGCAACACAAAATCGTTTGTGATTTCAAAGGCCAACGCAGTGGCGACTCTTGCTGTGGCGGTGGACGTGGCACTGACAGTGGACCAAGGACGCTGCAGCACCAACACAAGCAGACTACAAATGTCACCAGCAGCAACGGCAACAGCGGCAATAACAGCGGCAACAGCAGCTTCAATTGTGGCTGAGTAGGTGGCCAACAGCCCCAACTACAACTACAACCCCAACCTCAATTCCAACCCCAACTCCAACTCCCCTAGCCATGGCCCTGCCATTACAGCCGACATCGTTGCTCGTTTACATTGCTTCAATTTTGCTCATTTTTTTTGGGCCCGCCACGTGCTCGGCTACTATTTGAGTAATGGCCAAGATTACGCTGCAATGTGCAGCCAGGACATACATATAGAGATAGAGTAGCAGGAACGTGGGCCGTGGGGCATAAGGGCGTGTCTTTCGACAATTTAAAGTTGGTGTCACGCATCACGCTTTGCTCTAATGAGTCTTGTCGATGTCCTCATCCTCAACCTCAACCTCATCCTCGTTCTCGTCCTCGTCCTCTTCGTTGACATCGTCTCGTGGCAATTGCTGATTTGGCGCCAGCGAATGCCGCAGCTCAATCACGCTTGCATTCTCAGCTGCAGTGCGGACAAATGGCAGTTGTTGTAGCGGCAACTGCTGTCGACTCCGTGATGCATTGCGGCGGCCATGTGGCGTATGAGCAATATTTAATTGTATGTGACGCAACGAGCATTGGATGCTAAATGAATTAGTTAAACTAGCATGTCGTATGTGTGCGTGCCAGCTAACGATGTAATTAGTCAGAAATAAGAGATAACAATGAAACCAATGAAATATATTCAATAAATTCCTGCTAATGTTCTAGGTTTTTTTGGTTCTATATAGAAAAAAATAGATGGGAAAAATTATTCCTGATTGGAATCCAGTCGATTTTTGTTAAGTTACTAAGCCAATCAATATGAATCGGAATTAAAACATGAATAAATTGTTTAAGCTATTAATTGAGCCAATATTCTCAAACTAAAAACAAATGCAAAAAGCGCTTCGGTTTCACTATTTTGTAGAAGGTTTTTCTATTTGTAGAACTCAATTTAAGAAAATATTGTGAGTAACTATAACTTAACGGACTTTCGACAAATGCATGCTTTGGCCTACAGAGAAATAAGTAGATGATATTTGCAGAATTCAATACAAGTCAGACTCCTTTTGTCGACCCATATTCCAAATTCTTTCCGTCTCTCAAATCTGGCGTTTTTTATTGCTGCTTTTAGAGCTCACTGACACGCATATTTCTTTGAAATAACTAGCAGGTCTTTATGGAACATAAACTGAACATTTTAATGTCATCTAGTATTTTGTTGTCGCTGCCATCAAAGTGATGACTTATTCCACAGTGGGATTGCTGCCTTTAGCATTGCCTTGATGATTGGACTTATTTCCACACGCACTGACTTCAACTGCATTCCAGAGCAGCCCAAGCTGACTCAACTGGTGACACAACTCTTTCCCCCTCCCCACCTTCCCCTCGAAATTCGAGGCCATTAAAGTTTCAATCATAAAGCTGCTGAGTCAGTGGGCGATGGATTGCAGAATATCACGTTAAGAATGTAAGTTTTCTTTTAAAGCAGTTCTCGGCTTTTGATTGGTTGGGTGTGTGAGAGGGTGAAGTTTTGTGTTGCATGCAACAATAATGCCCGATCCCAGTAGTCTTGAGTGTGCCTCGGCAAACAATTTGCATAAAATGCCAAATGCTGTTGAGAGATCGTAAAGCAAACGATTGTTACCAAACGCCACTGAAAACAATGTATGGCCAGCAGTTTATGCCACGGTCCGCAAACGCAAATTCGTTCAGCAATTTTAGCCGCGCTGCGAGCCAAACGAATTGCATATGAGCATTTTTCAATTTAAATTTTTTCCAGCGCTCCGGGCGTTGGCATGCACAGAGCGTAAATTGGAATTTCTCGCAAAGTGCGGAAAAAAATTCAAATGTAAAATGATTCATAATAGCAATCACATAGCAGTGCAACAAACTTGTTGCCAAAGAAACAAATTAAGAATCTCAGCACGGGACCTGGTCCTCATCTTCAGCATATTTCAAAGACTGCAGACGCTTAAGGCCACGGGCCATGTGATAAACTAAGCACAAGCAAGACTCCAAAATGAACATTTTTATTATATGAAAGCGAATGCAAAAATCTAGACACTTGAAACGGGGGCCATATAAGATTCCTCATAAGATTCTTAGGAAGATTTGATTTGGCTACGCCCACTTCTCCCCCAATAATACCAAATAACCATTTATCATGTAATTCAGAGTTATGGAGAGAATAGTTGCAGGCACACAAGTCCACTCTCTGGTTGAATTTCACAAATTTGGTATTCCATTATTTTTCCTTGTAGGGAAATTTCTAACTTTTAATTTCGCACAATAACAAAACAAAGCAAAGGAATAGCACAGGTGAGTGCTTGTATTCATCAGCAAGCCCAAAACCATTTATTACTCTAATACGGTTGCTCAAAATTGACATACATACATATAAACTCTTTGCTATTGAATATTGGAATATATAAAAGTTCAAAATACGTTCAAATTAAAAAAGGCAAAGGTTGGGTGTAGCACAGAAATATCGATTTTTGAAGGAGATTCCTGCCAAACTATCATTCAAGTTTGCCTTTAAAATTGCGATTGATATGGGCTTTTGTCAATTTAACACTTTGTCAGATCACATCAGTACATGTTTCAAGCCTAAAGTCTGTATCTGTAAGGATGTCGAAAAAAGTTGCGTTCATACAGATAGACTGATAGATAGACGAGCAGACAGATGGACGAACAGACAGAATGACGGACTGAGCACAAAACCAATATACTTTGAAACCCTCGGTATCAAAGTATACAAATTATTCAACACTCTTGGAAACTCGCATAGCTTAGCATTAAATAAAAAAATAAATAAATAGGAAACCGCAAAATGAAATATTCAAACTAAAATGGAAGCGAAAATAGTTCATTTAAGAATAGAACAGTGAACTAAACTTTTAGCGAAAGTATTTGTAGTTGTGGTTTAATGAGCTGATATGCGCCCCTGAAGGCAACACATCACACATACGCCCTGTGTGTCTGTGTCTGGTGACAGGCAGTGAAAGCAGTGGAAGCCACGAGCAAAACACTTGGGCGCAACTGACATGCGGCTGCCAAACTCTTCCCGTTGGGAGGGTGCCATACTTTGTGCCTTTGGACAAGTCAGTACCTTTAGTAGGTGATTTTAGCACAAAAACCACAAGAACAGAATCAGACAGACAAACAGGCCGGACGAAAATCTTATGAATCTTTGAACATACTTTAGCACTTTGACACTTTGCCGCCGGCAAATGGCAGCAACAACGGCAACGGCCACAGCCACAGCAACGGCAAATGGCAACGACAACGTTTTTTGGGGGCGCAATGTTGACTTGGTGCCATTAAATACGGAGCCAAGTGGGTGGAATCTACGTGTCTTGTAGCCGGCTGCCTCAACGCGCGTCTTAGATTAATAGCTGGCGGCTGCGTTGACGATGCCATTGCGTCTGGACTACGTGCGTGCTACGTGCCTCTTGATGTATGCCACGTTTTTTCTGTACATAGATCTTGTTTATAACTCAACGCTGAGATTAACTGACAATTGTTTTTAGATAAGCAAATGCAATTCGTATTGTAGAAGCTTTTATCTCTACACAAATACTGATGTATTGTGTGAGACAAACTGACACAATCGATTTTATATAACCCATGTATATAAAGCGAAAATATAATATTTATACATGTTCATTTATATATGTATGTGTGTGTAACAAAATTGAAATGAAGCTTCTAAAAATACGTATAAGTCTCGGATTTGTTTTGGGCTTTTATTTTGGCTGTGGCATTGCAACTAAATAGAAAATATAAAATTTATAGAAATTCAAATGCAATGCAAGCAACCTTCACGTTAAGCTGGCTTAAAGCGTTCAAACAGGAAGAGCACGGGACGGCGGCAGGGGCAGATGAAGAAGAGCCAAAGTAGGAAGCGGAAGGGTCAGGATCCAGAACTATCAATGACAGTCGCTGCCGCTGCCGCTGCCGCAGCTTTGCCGTTGCTACAAAATGCCAAATTTGCATATAAAGTAAAATTGAAAATGCCAGCGGGAATTGAGAAGACCCCTGAAAAACCCAAAACTCTAAAACAAGCCCAGAGGCAGCCAGAACCAGAGGACTGCAGCAGCAACAACAAATGCAACGGCAACTAAAACTACTTCATCTGAGCACAGAGTCGATGTAAACTATTCAAACGCGTTTTGAGCCGCGCTAAAAGGCGTTCCCAAAATATTTACATTGATTTTCTGCTGCTCCTGCAGCTCCTGCTCGTGCTGCTGCTGTTGCTTTCACAGTCGCAATTCAAGTATAAACTGCAGCCACTTTACATTTGATGGGCATTGAGCGCAAATGCGCGTCACGTTCAGGTCCACAGACTCAAAAACCAACAGGCCGCAAATAAAAAAACAGACCCCGCCACACACCTCAACAAAAAAAATAAATAATAAAACCACCTAACAGCCAAAAAATCAAACGTGCTGGTTTACACCGAAAAAAAGAAAATGAAATGAAATCATTTTTATATTTTCTATTAAATGTTGCGGGTATATACCAAAAGTAAGAAAATAGTTGTCTTGCTTGTAGTACAGTTGTTAGCTGTAGTTGCTTATTTTTTGTAACCTCTTTTTATAATTCAAATATGTTTTTCTGCTCCACACCTGACCGAACGGATTATGGCATTCGAAATACATACAAGTTTATAAAAAAAAAAGATCTTGACATAGAGCCACGAAAATAACACTTTTAGAATACATCATTTATGTAAGTTATAGAATAAATAATTTATAACTTTTATATTTATTAACTATAATTATTTCAAATCAATTCATAGTGCTTTAAGAAACGCAACCATAAAAATATTAATAATTATGGGATAAGTGAAATTCTTATATTATTTCTTTATCTAATTAAGTTGGATTTTTGTAGCAAGTGATTGATAATTGTCTTTTTCTTTCAGTGCAGTCACTTTCCAAATCGCAAAGCTCCACTAACAATTCTCTTTCTCTCCTTTTTGTACCCTGGACCCATTAAAAATGGGTACAATTGGTATCCAGGGGTCTTACGTGTGTGTGTGAGTAAGCACAACCTTAACAGGGTATGCATAAGTTGGGCAATTTCGACTGGAGCACTCTTATTCCCTTTTTTTGGGTGCTGGGTAAACGCTACAAGGCAGACCCAAACTAACTGATACAAATTTGCCACACGTACAGAACTCAATAGCTCTCTCTGTATCTATGTGCATGTGTGTAGGCATGGTTGTGTGTGTGTGTGTGTATCGATGTGTACGTGTGTTCGTTAGCCTAAAATCCGCGCTGGTTATAAGCCAGCCATTGCTGTTTTCGTTGTTGTTGTTGTTGCGAAACAAGCTAAAAACTAATTCGAAATTCATGGGCTCGATTTGCATTTTTGATTACTTGAATATACTACATGCGAAGTGGAAGAGAGAGAGATGGCAAGACTTCAGATAGAGACAGAGATAGTTTTAGCTGTAGCATTGTCTTGGCCTGGATAGCACTCACACACCCACACACCCACACACACACACACAAACCACACTGGGCCAGAAGCCTACGTACGTAGCTAACGAAACCCGGCAGAGGTGTGATATTTATATTTATGAACGCAAATTGTACGACTAACGCTTGGGGAATTTTTCGTTAGTTTTAAGTAATTGGGCGTCATTTTTATGCACACGTTGATACTGAAACTAGAGGGGGGAAGAGCACACCTTTGGGTGAGTGTGTGTATGATATAGTCACAAGGGACGCATAGGGAAACACATAAATATTAAAATTAAAATAAAATTATAATGTATGCGTTATGGTTTAATTGGTTCTCTCTCACTCAACATATCTCCCTCTCTCTCTCTCTCTCTCTATCTCTCTATCTATCTCTCTCTCTATCTCTCTATCTATCTCTCTCTCTCACGGCTTCTCCCATGCTGCACATGTGCATAAAATTAAAGCGTAATATTTTTTTGCGGCTCTAATTAAAAGTGTGGCTTAGGAGCGGGACGCAGACGCACGAATTAAGGGAATAATAATTTATTGTAAAAGTTTTAATGTGGCCACAAGTCAATGTAAATGGGTTTACAAAGTAGAGATGTTGACACCATAAAAACGTGTCAACTTTATGCATGAAAAGAGAAAATACCAAATGCAGCTATAAATATGAAAATACGTTAAGCGAATTATTTAGAAATTGTAACAATATAGTTCAAACATTTGATATTCAGAATTGTGACTAACATAAAACATAAAACCAAATAAAGACGAAGTTTTACGAATTTAGCAAACATTTTTATAGCCAAGATATAGCCATAAATAGGTTAAATCAAGTACCAAATGCAACTAAATAAATGAAAAGACGTTCAGAAACTTCTTTAGAAGTTTGAACAGTATTATGAAAGCAATTGATATTTAGAATTGTGACTAACATAGATATAGCTGATTGCTAGGAAAATGACAAAGACTGAATTTTGTACAAGCTCAGGTATATTTGCAGTGCCGTGTGAGCATTGTATGTAAATGTTCACCTCTTAATTGTCTATTTACCCACACTTATTGCTGGAAATTGAGCTGCCACTTCAACTCCATGGAAATGTGTTAATTTGCTTGCTTTTGCGTCACTCTCCCCTTAGGTGAGCCCACAGTTGACAAATACCTGCATTAATTTCGGGCGCCAAAACTTTCAAATATGCCAAAGTTGCCGCCATCGATTGCCAGTGGGACGATGACATTTGCCGAGCTGTTTGCGTGTCACCTGTATATTAGGAGCAGCTATTGCCGCCAGTAATTCCTTAGTCAATGGCTTAATTAGTCAAAAATTTCAACAATACTTATTTCCCTTTCGCCTGACGTTGTCTGCCTCTGGCAAGCAGGCAACTGTCAAAGTGTCATTCAAAGTCTCCAAGACCTAATTCTATATAAGCTTCTGCCAGAGGGTGAGTGGGTGCCACATAAATTACATTAGACATTAGCTTTTTGTGTGTTGATTTCTGATTATTGTGTGTCGTTTTTCGTCCATTCAGGGCTCACGTTCCTGCCAAATATCCTGGCATGTTGTCTAATCAATGACCCTTATCACCGTCTCTAGCACTCGCCCCTCACCTGTCGTCTGCCACTGCTCGTGGCTTTAATTAAAGTTCAAACTGTCAGTGCGCACGTAAATTGAATTTTAATGTGCGCTGCCTATACGGAATAATCAATACACGTCTACGTCTACGTCTATGTATACGTATACGTATACACATGCGTAACGTGATACAATACGTAGCACTCGAGCAACTGGCCAATTACTTGGGCGCTGCAGTCGACACATAATGTAATCAATAGACAGAAAACTTAGCCCACATTGCGAGCACCCTCGAATTGAGAGTCTGCAGCGAGCTGGCTCTGAAGGTGCCAATCCATGCCCCGTCTCTTCGACCCAATTCTACGTGCCCAATCAACGAATATATGTATGTATGTATGCTCAAGTATCAGGAGAGTCTTAGGCCGCACCACCAATCGGTCTGGCAATTTCTTTTCGAAATGAACGTTTTTTTTATGACATCTCTCTTCATTTCTCCTTTAATAATTTACATATTTATTTAGCTCAAATGTCAAATGTTTTTTAAATCGATTTTTCACGTCATGTTTTAAACGGCAAAATATCCAACATATTTTCATACATAGGACATTAATTTTCAACTTTTTGAATACATCCTACCATCCCTCGAGCAACTTCAAAATTCATACATTTTATTGGCATTTATATATCTTCTATGAATTTTATGACCATAGAAAAATGAATACATATATTCTTTAAGAATCAAATTTTGAAAGTGTTGTATTCAGGGGGTTCATGGTACTTCCAAGTCGCGTACTCGCGATTCTTCGAAGGCAAGGACTCTGATCACTCAAACAGATATACATTCTTGATCAGCATCACTAGCCGAGTTGATATTTACATGACTGTCTATCTGCCTGCTTTTATGCAAACTTATCTTTCTGTTTTTGAGTAATGATGATTATACTGGGCCTGCAACCGTCTTTTTGCTGCAGGCAACACACATAAGGAAGGCTGCCGCATCGAATCGTCATAGCTTTGTCGAGAAATGAGATTTTGTATGAAAAGTGGTTTTCGTATAACTAAAACATCATAATTACTACTAATTATAACGAATGGTCCCATTTCGTGCAGTTTTTAAGTTATTTATAGGGTCGTGAATTGTTAATGTTTCATATATTATATTATTACATGACTGGCATTCTGCGCCCACTTCACATATCCTGATGGGCTCTGTTGAAACGTGTTTATTGTAAACTTTTTCATATTTATTGGCACGATATGACTGTACACTTTTTACTACCGCTGTACTGGCACTATTCCGTCCTTCTGGCTGTCCAACTCTGTGACTGCCAGTGGATATCACAGTACTCTCTTTATGGGCACAATTTTTCAATGCGCTGGCATTTTGTTTATTCATAAAACGCGCTATTCTTGCATTTTATGTGTCATATGTTTTCTGGGCTTTATCTTTTTTCCAGCACGTTTGTCGCCTTTGGAAAAAAAACTAGACAAGCAATTTATTTAGTTTTTATGCAAATCAAATTACAGACAAACAATTGTTTTTATTGCTGCCTTCTCTTGTTGTTGCTGTTGGGCTTTTAAGCGTTTTTCATTTCAATTCCGTTTGGCACACGAATCTGTTGGCTTTAAGTGCGTTTGGCTTCGGTTGGCAGCAGTTTGTTAGAGGTTTTTAATTAATTGATTCCATTTCTGTGACAGACCACAAAAAACTCGCAAATATGACAAGAGGCTTCTGCTGAATTTAGTGAACTGACACACGAAAATGGAAGCGTTCAAATTTGATTTGATTTAAATTTAAATTGCTTTATTCATATTAAAATGGGTATGCAATGAAGGACTAAGCCAGTCTAATGAAATTTAACTATGTTTTAATAAAATTCATGCCTTTATAAATAGTTTTAAGTCATTAAGCCCTGGAATATCTAATAATTAAATTTGATCCTTTTTCCCATTTATTATTTTTGTCTATTTCGTACATGGCAAAATATCAATAAATTCAGTAATTTTTCATCAAACTTCCGAGATGTTGCAATTTTATGATTTTTCGTTTTCCAAACATGAAACGACAAACTTCAAAATAGCTTCAAACTCAATACAACAACAAGCAAAAACTACACCAATTTGTCAAAATACAGACTGACACCCAATCTGAAAAATAAATGTGAAAAGCAATTTCTATAAACGAAAAATTGCAGTAGCATTTCAACTTTTGGCAACACAACTTTCGTGTGTGAGAAAGAAAGTTTCCAGAAATGAAGAACATGTTTGAGTAAGGGATGTGTGCATCAGTCGAAGCCGTTGACCAGGATATGTATAATATTTTTGTGGTCATGGCAAAAATTCTATGAATATGCAAAGTGAAACTAAATGGCGTGTAACAAAAGTACACACCCAAAAAGAAAAAAAAAAACGACTGGAAAATACGCATTGAGATGTGGAAACAGAAAACTGTTTTCTTGAGCGTGATAAAAAGAAACGAATGCATATTAAAGACTGGCGCCAAGTTGATCAAATTGATGCTTGGCTTTTGTGCCAGCAGCCAAGCTGCTGCGGCACGACTCTGCGAATATAACTTATAAAGTTTCCCAGCAAAGAAAAAACAAATTGAATAAAATGGAATTGCAGTGAGTCACAGTCAGAGTCAGAGTCAGAGTCACAGTCAAAAATTGCCTCTGTGCCCTGAAATTTGATAGCGGCCAAGAAACGTAAGCAGAGCGCAACGGACACGTAACATGGATGGTTGCCACAATTGTTTCGCTTGTTGTATGACAACCATAACAAGAGTTGCACTCTTGTGGCACGTCAGGTCACAGTTCAATTTCGGCCCGAAATGGGAACAGTCAGAAATTGATAGCAATATCGAACTGCTGCTTGGCGCTTCCATATCTAGGTATGATTTTTTCGCTTTTTGGCTCAATCGCAATATTAAAGTTATAGATAAATTTGGCAGATTGAATGACGCTAGGCACACTTTCAGTTCTGCACTAGATTAATTGTATTTCAGGCAGAGCAAAAATGCATATAATTTTTAGTATAAAATGAGTCGAATGCAATAATAGATATTCTGCAACTTTGCTACGTGAATTGAGGACTGAGGAGCGAGGAGGCTCAAAACTGCGCAGAAGGGATTTTCCACTTAGATATCAAAGTAGATTACAAGTAGCTCTTGCACTTAATCCTCTTGCAGTTCCATAAAAGTCGGTTCAAGTTTCACAATACTAATGAGCATCTCGAGTTTTCTACATTTTCCTTATGCTATTCTTTGTAGCGGAGCTCTTTGCTGCTTAAATTTAATTAGTCATTAAGAGAAGCATTTATAAATGCAAATAAATGTTATATTGACTGACAATATGATATAAATATGAATATTTATATATGATTACATTTGTTAAGTAAAATGAAAATATAAATAAAATAAAATAAAAATTGCATTAAATCAACAAACCCAAAATCTAGTCTCTTTAGAAAATAATAAAACCCAAAGGTCTTGTTTTCAAATCCTCATAAAATCGTAAGTTTCTTCAAATTAAGTTATAAAGTTATATATATAATATGTATAAATAGTATAACCTATTTAGCATATCATTTGTACATATATGTATACATATGTACGTTTAATACAGATAATATTTTGCCATAAGTATATAAAGGCATGATTGAAAAATCTGTATTTTGCAACAACGAAAATAAAGCAATTAAAAACAAACAATTGAATTTAAAAGTAACTCAATTGGTTGCAGACAGCAATTTAATTATTCTCCAGCTGAATGAAAGTTGTGTGTTTTTGGTTTTAACAGTACAAAGTAATAATGAAATATTTTAAAGCCAACGCTAGATACAAGTTGGTTGTCATAATCACATATTTAATCACTCAAACACGGACATGCTGGCCAAGTCAAGACTGTCTGCTGTCCGATGAGCGAAACAATTGCGAATCCAGCTAGAAGTCTGACTCGCACTATGAATTGAAGCAGCATTTGACAGTTGGCAGTGCATGCAAATTTCATGCATCCATTTCTGACAACTGGGAGAGACTTTTGACAGAGTTTGGGTACAAAGCTTAAAATGAAATATGCACCTAATTAGTGGGCGACCCTGTTCCATTTCTCATTCGTAACGCAGCAGCAGAAGAATTTAATTATTTATGAACACATGCCATGGCCAAATAGCCAAATGGCCAGCGAACGAGTCGAGCCAACATTTTTCATTAGTGCGCGCGTCGAGTGGCCAAAAACCCCGATGTTTTACAATATAATTGCAAACGCGCAGCCCCAAAAAAAATTCTCTGGCCTGACCGCAGCTGTGGCCTTGAGCTCGTCCGTAATTTGTTTTAGCCGAGTTTGTGCTCTTTCCCCACCCCGCCTCTGTCAAACTGTTTTCAACATGCAAGGCAAAGAGCAACGCTCAAACAAGCTCAAACGGGTAGATATACATATATACGCATATACATACATATATCGCTCGATCCACCATATATTAAACTCATGCACGCAAAAGTCAAAAAGGCAGAAAAATATACAAAAAAAAAAAAAAACAAAAAAACTCAGATACATATGAAACCATTTAAAAAACGAAAGCCAATAAAACGTTGCCCACAAAAGTTGGTCGAAACCGAATAGTCGGTCCTTATGAGCGACAGGCAGAGTGAAAGTATTTGAATTGAAGGCCAGAATATGTCGGTAATAAATATACTTACACACAATGTATGTGGGCGGCAGTAAATGTTGATTGCTGCCCCATGCCAAAAGACCGTTTAACATGAGGCAACAACAAAAAGGAGCCTCTATTTAGGAATAAGATGGCATTCTAAAGATATAAAGGAATATAATCCACAAGGAATAACATTTTATGTATTTAATGCTTCGAATATACATATATGAATGTGTTTTATACTCAAGTTGAGGTATTTCTAATGTGAATATGACCACTTAAGCAAACCCCAATTACATTTGTACGAATCTATGGAAACAAGAGTTTCTTAAACTTAGAGCCACAAGAAGAGACGTCAAGTAAATAATAAACTAATACAGCAGCATTATCTTTTTCTTTCATAAAAGCACACTTATATCGCTGTCTAAAAGCAATTTCTTAACATACTACTTAGGCCCAAAGAAGTAACAATTTGGAACAGCATGAAAGAAACACATGTATATATAAGAGTTGCCCCACCTACAACGAGTTGGCTGCAAACAACTGGGCTATATATAAGAAAACACGAAAATGCTGTCATAATGACCCAGATACGGAACACTTTTCAAATGACAAATGCAACCCAGTCGCGCTACAATTTCCATTACAATGTAGTAGTAGTGTTGTGTACACTTCTGAACAACTAAAAGCCAATCAAAAACCCGAGTTTTCCCCAAAACAAAAATTAAAAAACAACATAAAAGCGTTGAGGGCAAAAAAGTTATATGTACATACATGTATGTATGTATATATATATATGTATATATAAACATATTTACTGACTGCACTTTTTGGGACTTCTGGTTTGAGCCAAGCTGATTGTTTTTACCTATTTTTATTGTTGCTGCTCTTGTTGTCGTTGTTGTTCTTGTTACTACTGTTGTTGCCACACACTCTTAGCCTTCAAGTCTGGCCGTTGCTCTGCTTTCATTGATTTTTTAGTTTATTTATATACCCTGTGCCCATTACTTGAATACAATAGGGCGTAGCACATGTAGTATATCATAATAACGATTTTTTCAGCAAGTGAATAAACTATTAAAGCGCAAGCATTCCAAATTCACTGATATCAATTTATTATTATTATAAAATAATCACTTGCGTGGATTTGCGATTAAGTCTTATAACCTGATTTCACTATTAACATTTTCTACATTTTGCCTATAAGCGGCAACCTTCTGTATATTCAACATTCTATGAATTTCAGAAATTCTACTGGATTTTAGAATTTCTCGTTTTTGCGATGATTTATCGAATTTTTGTATTGTTTTTATGAATAGTGTTATGATTTAATAAAATTCATTGTTTATTTTTGAATGCGAATCTTATTTATTGGTAGTTGGCAGAAAAGTGGCAATAGTATGTTTTATATTTTAATTAATTGTTTTCTTATTCATTTCTCCTACAGATGTTAAAGTAGGAAAATCAGCTCTTTCATTGAAATATTGCGGTAAAATGGAGTTATATGGAGACTACGATTCATTTTTTATGTAGGTATTATTTGTAATACGTACTGGCTACAGGATATCTGTTAGTCATGGCTGGAGCAATCTTGTCTTTTTTTAGATTTCGCAGTAGACAACGGTTTTGGTAGAAGGATTTTAATATTTAAAGCAACCCCCAGTTACACAAACACAATTCGGAATTCGGAATTGACCCAAATGCTTAAATCTCAATAAAAGGGCATTTGCTTTGAGCCGTCAATCAGTCTGCATGTTAGTCAGTCAGTCATTTCGTCATTCCGTTGGTCGAGCTGGTTGATTCTATTTGGAATTGTCTGCTTTGTTGTTTGTAGTCGCCAACAATTTGCTGAACCAAGACTGTCCGCATGCCTCAGAAGCATTCCGACTGACCCAGCGACTCAATGTCAGACTGGCTGACTGACTGAATGACTGGCTGACTACTATTCGAATGGCTTGTTTGCGATTGCCTTCCTCATAGCCATGGCCAGCTCCCTGCTGGCGTATTTCAATGTGAAATTGTGTTAAAAATCGCATTCCTTGCCCGGTTTTTGTGCAACGGAAATTGAAAATAGCGCCATGTTCGTATGCCACTCTCTATTTTAGCTGCGCTCCGTTGTTGTTGCCGTTGCTGTTGTTCACAAAATGCTCATGTGGCATGAAAATTTAATTGGACTAAAATGCTGCCGCACAACTCTCGAAAACTAGTTTATGTTTGAGCAAAATAAATAAAAGAAACTGGAACATAAATCAACGAGTGTATATTCTGCTGAAATGTGCATATGGCATTAGCTTCAAACACAGTACTCCTATATATATGTATGTATATATATGTAAGTCGAACATATATAAATACTGTGAGTACACATCTGCTAATGGAGAAAAGTCTGAAATATGCGATTAAAAACACAGTCAAGAATTGCAAAGTGCTCATTCAATTTAATTAACGGTTTTCATTAATTTTACATGTGCAGTTAGTCAATTTTGAGACTTGATTTATATATAATGAAAGCAACTTTTAGCTTTTTAATTATGCCCCTTTAAGATAATAGCTTTAATACTTTGCAATGCAAAATGTAGCTAAATAGCTGGAATTGTTAACACAAGTTTTGTGAAGCTGCAGAAGACACTTTAATCATAATTAATATTTGATGTATACATATATGTTTTGGCCTGTGTGCATATTTGATGGCAGATAAGTAATCTTGCCGTATGCCCCAAAAGAAAACATCAAACAAGTCTCGCCCACGTTGCGTATGAGTTATGCATTATGTTCCTTTCTTTCTCGCTCAAACCTGGTCGATTCTGATGGGCTTTGTGCTTGTTTGTGCAACGCATTTCGACAAATATTTGCGCATTGGACATCAACATATTCCTGTCATTGTTGTTGCTTTTTTTTTTTGGTTTTACTTGTTAGCTCGAAAACGAGGTCAGTCCAAAATCTAAGCCCTTAGCTATCCAAACAGCTGATGTCAGCACAACATAAAAGAGGTGTGCGTGTCTCTGAGTGTGTGTGTGTGTGTGTGTTTATGCTTGTGTGTGTGCGCTTTGTAACGTAACGTGTTTTTTGTTCCCACTTTGATAAATCAGTTGGTTGGCGCTGCAAGGCAAGCAGACCTATAAGTGCTCAAATGGGGGACACGGGCGTGGCAAACACTTTTGTCTATGATTTATCTGCAATGCAACCCGGAGGCACACAGAAAGTTGCTTACACAGAGTTCACTCTTGGCATAAATGAAGTGTTTATTTAGATAGACCAGGAGTAAGCAGCAGCAAGAATTTAAGAAATTCTTACATTTTATGCATACTAAGCTGGTAACCCAAACAAATTTGTTGCTGCCTGCCTCGGTTGCAAGATATGTGTGATGAACTCCCAGCATCAGAGAAGGCAATCTCTGCCGCTCACGCTTTGAGTTATGTTTGGTGCCATGTGTGAATGAATCATAAAGTTATTTGCATTCCACAGCACAGACCGAGTTCCCCGAAGGCCAAGGCTGAATGTAACTCATTGTGAATAATTTATTGAGCACCTCTTATTTTTCATGTTTGCCATTTGCCATTTGTGACAAAAATCTAAATTATATTGAATGCTTGGATCTCTTTCTAATATATCCACATTGCACATCTCAGGTTTTACTTGAAAATCTTAAACAATATTGAATTGAATAATTAATGTTTTGATACTAATAATATATGGAATTTAATTAATTTATTTTTTATTGTTTTAATATTAAGTTCTTAACATCATTCATTTTGACCCAAGTTCATAATTTATTTAATTAACAAAATTTAACTTAAGAAATTAAATTTGCACAAGCCATAAAAGTGGGCAACTTTCAATTTCAAGCATTGTGATATTTTTGCACAAATAATAATGACATATTTAAATTAATTATTATAGAGTTGTTAAAAACATATGTAGAATTAACCCACATTTGTTCACTCTATATATGGAAAATCATTCACAAGATATTAACTTCAATTAGAACCCAGAATTTCTTTAATGCAATATTTTCGAACTCACTTCGAGAACAGCGAGTATGAAAAGAAAAACCAATCTGTAAGCGATTTTGTAGTTTTTTATGGCAGCTTAGTCAACATAAAAAACAAACCGAAAAGTAAAATAAAACCCAGAGTTTTTGGTACAAGAGAGACACAGAAAATATTGCAGAAGATTCTCAGATTCCCAGTTCGTTGTCCTACAAACAGGACCAGTCACATGACCTGTGTAACCACACTCAATAAGGTCCTGGCTGCTGTTGTTGTTGCTATTGTTCCGTTTATTGTTGTTGTTGGGATTGTAGCCGGCTTAGGGCTGTCTGCTATTTAGTTTACTTGGAGTAAACTGAAAGATATATGTACTTATAGACAGTCTGCTGCCATTTCGGTGCCCTCTCACGTAAAATACACAAATAATTCGATTTTTTGCCACTAGCCTGAGTTGGCATTTCTTTTGCATTACATTTCATTTGGCTTGGTTTGCTTACTTTAATTTGGCTTTGGCAGCTGATGAGTTGAGCCTGCTGATGACGATGACAATATGCTTTGATGCTCGTTTTAAATATTTGCCAATCGTTGTTTGTTGTTGTCGCTTTTGTTGTTGTTGTTGTTTGTTTTTAGGTCTCTGTTTGTGACATTTTGTCAGTGTAACCGCACAAAAAATGCGACCTTGAACGGGCGCGCACACTTTTGAAAAATATCCACAAAGTGGGGCTGGCACAATTTTTGTGGGCAACAGTTTTTATGGCGCCGCTGTTGATGGCCGAATTCGGCTTGGTAACATTTTAAAGCAGCTGCTCACAAATTTCGTATCCCTGAGAGCAGCGTAGATAACGTGCAATCAATAAAAACACGCACACACACACACACACACACTGACACGAATGGTCACACGCTACGTATACGTGACGCACACATCTGTATATCGAACAAATATTTGATTCGCTTCTTGCGCAGCTGATTTTGGCATATAACTTTAGGTTTTACACACACACACAGAGAGAGAGACACACACAGAGACACGAGCTAGACAGTAGGACCCAAATTTATGAATTGGGCTTTACTTTTTATCACCGTTATGCGAGAACGCTTTTTTTGTTGCGCGTTTGCTTTTGCACGTTACGCGTCCTTGTTCCAACTACTGACGTTCAACGCAACGCAACGGCCACAACTCGATTCGCTGACGGGTCCTGGACGCCCCCGAAAGCTGCAGTAACAGAAGCAGCACCAGCAGCGTCAGCAGCAGCGGCGTCAGCACTCGCAAAGCTTTCACACTCGCACTCTCTGCCTCTCGCTATCAGTTTCTCTATTTGCTTGAATTCCATTCAGCGCAAGTTGAAAAGCTTTGCGCTCTCACTTTTATTACTGCTGGCTTAGCACGTGGCTCTCTCAGCACGTGCTTTTTCATCTGTTTGACTCTCTGTCTCTCTCTCTCTCTCTCTCTCTGCTGCTGTTGCTGTTGATGTTGCTCTCTTCTGTGCTTCTTTGCCCTTCTCGTTTTTGTTTTGTTTTCCAGATTCGTTGGCAAGGTTAACAACAAACGCAGCTGCATGGCGCCAATAGCCCAAAACATCTGATTCCTGTCAAAATTACGGGACATGCGCAATTCGCTTTTGACAGCTCAACGTTTGTTTGCTGGTCAATGGTCAAATTTAATGGGATCTTAGCTGCGTTTAGCTAGTGATTCTTTCTGTTTACTTACTCCTTCCGCCAATATCTTTAAACACATGTTCGCTTAGTTTGGTCAGCTCAGTTGGAGAGGGCTTATCGATTTGCCGATTCTTTGTTACGTCCAGCTTGAACACATGAAGCGAAATGCAACCGTATTTAAAGTTTGCTTCATTTTATCGATAACTGATTCCGTTTCTCGAATATCGATACATTTCGATTTCCCACAGCAATAAATGCCTCAATTTTAAAGGCTGAATATACACTATGCATATGCATATTATTGATCAACACTCAAGAAACACCCAAGTTATAGTCGAAAGCAGATTCTCATATTGATCTCATTTCTATCAGCAGCCGCAAGCATTTTTGTATGCATCTAAATATATGAATATTTATCGAAATTATGAAATATATTCTGAAACAGCTTAAGAATTTTATTTTGCATTAAGCATTTTTAAAGCATTAATTTAAGCTTTTATGTAAATCAGCTTAGAGTTTATTTTAGCGACTGGGTAACCGCAATTGCTGCACCTGCAACTGCAAATGTAGGCAGAGCGGTGCCAGCTGCTAACAAACCCAGAGATTACACAACGCCCGGTCTAAACTAATATTTAAAAGCCACCACATTTCGAAAGGCATCCAAGCGCCAATTACGCATGGGCCACCCTAGAAAACATGCAACGAAAACGAGCGAAAAACAAGAAAAATTCATTATATGGCAAACTATAAACTGGGAGCAAAATACTGGTGTGTGCAGCCAAAACTGTAGCCAGAGCTGAGGCTGTAAGTGGCTCTGCCTCTGTTTAGTTAGCCAGTGCTAAACCTGGTTACCAATAAATTTTGTGCATATTTCAGGAAAGTTGCCACAACGTTGTCAGAATCGTCTTTTTATTTTGGGCACCGCGTGAAAATCCGAGAGATGACACTTGTCCAAATTATCTTGCACGATAAGCCAGCGCACTTAGCGTGTTATCAAAGCAAACGATGCCGGAAAACAAACACACACAGCGAGGCCATCCAGGATGAAGCGCATTGTAGTCAAACGCAGGCAGCAGCAGCCCTCGAGCAACAATCAGGAAAACCAACAGGCGAGCCGAGGACTGACATGCAGTTGACTCCAGTCGAGTCGCAGCCAGGATACATGCACCAGGATACCACCACAACGACCAGGCGTGCAACGGACGCTCGAGAGTGTGACCAAAGTTACATCTGAATGCAAGTGCAACTCGGTGTTTGAGTGCGGGTTTGTGACCGTCCTCGACAGCTGCCGCATAATACAGAACGTACACTCGGCTCAGGCCAGAGCCAACTAGAAAGTGTTCAACTCGAAAAGGAGTTGGCAACCAGGTCGACAGGACGAGGCCAGAATACAAACGAGACAACGACAACGCGGCGAGACGACATCACCCGCGAAATTATGACAAACCTCTGACGAAGTACACCAGGAATAGAAAAACTATGTGTAAGCTACCGAAAAATCTCTGCACTCGATGCATTGTCTGTTGTCTGAGATAAGAGAAACTGTTCAAGATAAAAACCGACATTTTTATCTGTATCATTAGACTAAAGTTTAGAATTCAACTTAATCACGGTCTACATAGGATGAAATTAAGCTTATGAAGTTTGATAGGCTTGAGTCATAAGATAATATTAGATGGCTTTAGAATGGGGCATTCCTAACTACATTACTATTGCAAGTCACGTCATCATTCGATAAGTCAATGGTTCGCTTGCCGCTGAAGTTACAAGCAAAGATATTGTTTTTTTCATTTTTCTGAAAAGTTACCTGAGGGAAATAAATTCATTTTATTGCTCCGGCAGCTAGTTGCACAAAAGTTAGACTTAAAGAAAATAGAGTATTGTTTCACCTGATAGTTAAATATTTTGCATTTCAGCCATTCACTGCTCGAAACTTTTCAACAAGCCCTTTTCTACCCCTTGAAACTATTCACAAGGAACAGCTGCCCCACCTTAAAAGCCAGAAGAGCTTTTGTAATTTTCATCTAGCTAAAAATTAAAACGCTTTGGCCAATGAAAAAACAAAACCAAGAACAAGCGCCTCGGTAACCGCAGGCCATGCGACAGCAGACAGTTAGTGGGTTGGTCAAGGGTGTGGAGGAAGGTGGGAGGCGGACGGGGACGGGGACCAAAGCCGCATCCGCCATGGGAGAAGAAATTACAAAATGACCTCATCGTCACGGAATGAGGACCCCCAACGTCTGTCAGTTTTGAGGCCGCGTTAGTTGCCTGCAACTGAAATCTAAAATGAATGCGGCGGCAGCAGTTGAGAAAAAAAAACATTGAAGTAGCCGCAGTTGTTGGTCGGAAGTGAAGCTGCCTGCAGAGCTGGAGCCAAAAAACCACTCCTGAGAATAGTTTTTGTTTTCTTTTATAGAGCTGCTCGAAGGGAGGGAGTAGTGAGCACTTCATAATGGCCGTCGATTAGCGCTAAAAATTTCAAGTTGAGTCGGCTTTGCTGCAGCTTTCTCCCACCTCACAATGACTTTAAAATGTGGCCACAAGTCATTTAAAGGCGACACATTCTTCCGCACCCTCCTTACCAACACTCGCTGGCATGTGTGTGGACAAGTTATGACAAAGTCAGCGCCAACTAATTACACATGAGGATGGCACCCCTAACCAAAATCTTGTTGTTTTAGTCCTGAAATAGTCGCCAGCGTTGCTTTGATGGCCATATAAAAAACAACCGCAAGCAGCGTGCCCCACAACAACAGCATGCCACATAGGCAACTTAACCCGTTAACGCGTTAAAGAGCAAACGAGTGGTTAAAAGCCATGGCAGCATGCAGAACAAGCAGTGTGGGTCCAGTATGGCAAACGGTTCACTGGCTGTACCTCCTTTGGTTAGTGGGTGGCGGAAGGGGAGATTGGCAAACGGGTGGAGTGGGAAGGACGAGGGCCAAGTCAAAGACTTTTCGAGAGGACTGCAGCACACTGCAGAGGTTAAACACTAACCTGATGGCGGCAAACACCGGAGCAAAACAAAAACAAAAAATTTACATTTTGTTGATGCGACATTTGAATACCCTAACCCCAACTTGGGAAATGAGAAAAATTGAAGGAAATTGATTTATTTGAAAACACAAGTTAATATTTATCATTTTGTATTATTTTTTTAGAATATATTTAACAGAATTTAATCTTTAGTTTGAATATTTTAATAATTGATGTAAACAGTATCAATATTAAAAAGAAAATATAACTTTCTATTTGACTAAACTAAAAATCAGCAGATGACTCAATGGACTCTCTTTTTGAAGACTAAGCCCGACTCTATTTGAAATATATTGGACTTATATAAAATATATAAATAAGAAACGGAACTGGAACGGAACAAAAAAACCTATTTGAACTGTAAGAAGAGGCCCCTAAACTGTAAGCAAATATTTTTAAAGTAATATTAGAGAATCAGCTTTTAAATTCACTTCTATTTAAAATGTCAAGTATTCATTTATCGCGTGTATATATGTATATATATATAATATATATATTAAACAAACAAGATGAAATAGGAGTGCAACTGTTCTCCAAGTTAGTTCTATAGAAATGCTTCAGTTTATGTAAATATGTTGTGGACCAACTCGTTGTCGCTGCCTTTTGTGTGTTGGTTGTGCTGGTTGTGTTGGTTGTGCTGCATGTGTTGGTGACTGTGTTGGGCATGTTTTGAGCCCACGAAAATCAAGACATTTTTGAAGTTGAACTTTGTCCAGGTAGAAATT
Organism: Drosophila nr. perissopoda 5 BK-2023a; assembly: GCA_035044105.1. Taxonomy (NCBI): domain Eukaryota; kingdom Metazoa; phylum Arthropoda; class Insecta; order Diptera; family Drosophilidae; genus Drosophila; species Drosophila nr. perissopoda 5 BK-2023a. The sequence continues at coordinate 5,694,207 of JAWNMK010000122.1, forward strand.
TCAGTTTGTTCATCTGGGTTCAACTCGCTTAAAATGTTGCGGGCAACTATTTGCAATATTTTGCACTTTAAGCAACACAATGTGACATGCACGTGCAGCAACATGCTGCAGCAAGCATGAAATATGAAAATATTATGACTTCTGGTGCATTAAAAATGTTTTTCGTCAGTGTTCTTTGCATTTTTTTTTGTTGCACGCTGCGACACTAAAAATGATGTTGCCTGACTCTTGATGTTGTTGATGACTGCCTGCTGTGGCGTCCGTGAGGGGTTCCCTCCTCTCCTGGTCCTGGCCGGTCGTTTTCTTGCGTTGCCCCTTGCCAGTTACCAGTTGCAAGCTGATGTTGATGTGGCCGCGCTGACAGCCGCATAACACGTCGCCTACAAAATAAGAACATCTGCAACTGCAACTGCAATAGCAACAACGTAATCGCTCTGACATTGATGAATAACATCAACATTTTTTGCAAAGGCGCAGCCTGTCAAAAGGATTGAGGTAAATGATTTCTTTTTTGGGCTCTTCGCTGTTCCCCACATTTAGTGTTTTGGGGAACACATCAAAATAATATTTTGTAGATTCAAAAACATTTCGTAAAGAAAGCCACTGAAAAGAACTGCCAAAGTTCAATATTTTTATACGAAATATTTAGCATTTGTTATTCGAAAAAACATCAGATTCTCTTTCATAAAATATTATTTCATGTTTTATGTTTCACAGTTTTAAGGAAAATATAACCTTTTTATTATTTAATGCAGATTTTCAAAAATTTTACCGATTGCAATATCCTGATTACAAAATTAGTTCCGATCTGTGCATTAAAGCTTAGACAGACAAAAATGAATAATGCAGTGAATTAAAATACTGGCTGCTGATAAAAGATACGCTTGGAAGCTGGTCTGCCAGCTATTAAATACGAGCATCAAGCATGCCACAACACAGCCATTCTGCCCCAAGAGTGACAACAATTCGACCTCTTTTCAGCTAACCCAAATGACTTTAACCCCAAAGACTCTCGCACAAAGCCTTTCGACAGCGCATAAAACTAAACCAAAACTACACTCAGCTCAACCTCAAAACTAGCTAACCAACAAGCCTTATTAAAATGCGAGCTACACACCCCAAAACTGAGCTGAACCAAACCTAACCTGCCACAAATACTCAGCCGAGGCCCACTCCCCCCCCCATACCTTCATGCCTCTTATCCCCGGGTACGTAAGGAAGCGTATAATTTAATTAAATTATCTGGGGCAGCAGCAGCTTCTACATCTACATCAGCATCAACGAAAAATGTGCATCAAAGTGCACTTAAATCATCAGCGAGGCACGGCGACACACACAGCCAGATAGAGAAGCTCTCCCAATGCAGCCCAACCCCATCCCGATTGCCCCTCATCCTTCCCAAATGGCGTTGGCTAAGTGCCGTTGCATTATAAGCGAGAGAGGCGAAGGGAAGAGAACTGAAGTCAGCCAACCAGCCAGGCAACCAACCAACTTTGTACTTTGACTTATATTAGTGACCGGAAATGCAGCTTTCAAACGAGGAGGAGGCACAAAATCAGAGCTGCCTCAATGACTTGCCATAGTGGCATGGAGCCGAAGGTGGCATGGCCAAGCAGAGATGGCTTGAACAGGGGGGTGGGGGGATTGTGGAGTTAAATGCGTTTATTTTGAACATTTTTATTTATTGCGTTCAGAGCACCATTTGAACTGAAGCAGATTTATGAGAACTAATGACAGCAACTTCAACCTCTGTCAAAAGCAAATAACTTTCAAATATTGAAATATTAAAAGCAACTGTTTCAAAATTATTTGGCTGTTGAATTTTGCGAAAAACGATGGCAAACAAAACTCAAACAGGACTCCACTCTGCTCACCTCTTCGACAAGCATCTGCACTGGTATTAAGTCTCTTGGTAAGGTGGAGTTGCAATTGCCTAGAAGCAATGTCGGCAGACGAACCAAATCAAACAACGCAAAATTAAAAATAAAAAAAATAAAAAAAATTGTCGATAAACAAGAACTTATATTCCAAATATGGAGCCACTAGTTTATATAGTTTCTGAGATCCGCGTGTTCATACAGACGGACGGCAGACGGACATGGCTATATCGACTCGGCTGATGATCCTGAATAAGAGTATATATACTTTATGGGGTCGGAGAAGGTTCCATCTGCCTGTTACATACATTTGCACAAATCAGTTATTTCAGGGTACACAGGGTATGTAGTCGATATATTCCGCAATTTTAGAGGTAGAGAAACTGAACATTAATGAATATTCGGTTGTGACAGAGTATTCCACAGTCGGTTACGCCCGACTGCCACGTTTTCACTTGATTTGACTTGATTTCTATTTATATTGGGCAGACCCCATGGCATTTCTATATAAACTATACCTAAATGACAGGTAAATTTCAACCACAAACCTCTACTTGGACACGCCCGCAATTAACTCGATATCGCCTCATACCCCCCAAAAAATAATGTTGGAATTCATGAAAACTTAATTAGAGACTTATTCGGCGCATTTGCAAATCGTCAACATTTGCATACCGCATTTAATGTGCTCTGTGCATAGATAGGACAAAAACAACAAAACAACAGCGCATTCCGTTGTATGGGAATTACTAAAATAAAATGAGCCAAAATTAGCATAAACAATAAAGCGATGAGCGATAATTTTGCAAGTGTTTCACATTGAACAACTAATTTGGTTGTTCAGTTCAAAATTCATAAGTAGCTCAGCGATTAGGCTACTAAATATATTTCATAGCTGAAATGTGCAGCGAATGCACAACAATCTAAAATAAAATTAAAAAATAACAAATTGCATGCATTATTCATATTTATTGCCATAAACGATTAAATTCATTGGTCCATAAAAACATTCGACTAATCGCTAAAATTATTGAAAATTTACTAATAACACAAATTTCGATATATTTAAAAACAAGTGGGAATGTTGCATTCTGATTATACTCCGAAAAACCCCATTTACGACTTGGTTATAAGTTTAAAAGAGGCCGTCGGTAAAAATATTTAGAACTATGGTATTGATAAAGACTTAGTCGATTTGTACAGACCAGGCTTATTAAGCAAAGTTTAATAGTATTCAAATCTTTCAAAGTTTGGTGAATCAATTTTTAAGGGTGTGGGAATTAATTAGGAAGTATATCGGACTTCTATCAAATTGCAGACGTAACACCTCTATCTTAAAAGTTTTCTGATGCAGACATTATCGAAATTGGATGATTAATTTTAAGTTCATAGCTTCAAGAACAGACTGGATATTGGTCAAAACTTGTCTATCTTTGATAACAGAATTGGTCAATAGTGTTCGAGTTGAAGAAACCCAATATTCTACGTTTGAGTAATATCTCTATATACATATGTATATAGATACAATTAAACACAGAAATGGCTGTGGCTCTTTCAAACATCACACAGGAATGGCTAATTAGTGCCTAGACAATTAAATCTTGCACTGAAAAAAAGAGTCAAGAAAATTTGCCCAAAACATATTTATTTTCCAGAAATGTTTCCATTGATAATAAAAAATATCGCCGTAATATCGTTTGATTTGTCAAAATAAATGATAGGAATTTTTAAATGCTTGCATATTCGAATGTTTAAGATGCTAATATATAATAATGTTGATAATGTCACTAGTAATGTAGGGAAAAGGCTACAAGTGACTGAAGTTGGGCGGATAAAGTCCTCCATTTTCGAAATATGCTCTCTGAATAATATGGTGAGTTATCCTTGGCGTCAAAAGTATAGGGTTTTTCCGAAATTCTAGTCGACTTTTGTTTCGATTGTAAGTCACACAGTTTTAAAGCATAAGAATGTATCTGAAATGTGTAGAATATTCAATTTGAATAACCTTTCAGATATGCGCGAATCGCGACAAGCAGGCTCTGAGCTCTTGGTGCACGTGCCTGCGAAAGGCTGCGTGGGTTCTGTTAGTGGCAGCAATGTGATTAGTACAGCATCTACAAGGGGCTCCAGAGAGTAGAAGGCCTATGTAAATAAGTTGTTAATTAATTTTGAAATGTTTTATATACAAATACATACACATATTGCGGGAATGAGTCAAGGACAAGGATGAGAGCGAAAATTCGAGTTGTATTTGGTGGCAGTTGGTTGTCGTCGGTTGCTTGTTAAATTTAACAAGCTCATGCGACTTAATTAAAATGAAATTAATTATCTTTTTGACGGGTATGATGCAATTTTAGGAACTCACTTAAAGCTGTTTTCCGTTGTGGCACCATACGAGTGGGCCCAAATGAATGAGCAACGCGTTGTGTGCAGAAGCTCGTGGTGCATGTGCCTCATATACCGCATTGTCTCTATGAACGGAAGATTTGCATTAATTTCAAGCTAAAACTTTAATTTTCTATGCTGTTCTGTTGCCTCTTTTTGTGTCTCTGGCGCTTTGTGTAATTTATATGCGCGAAAAATGTTTGTAAAGTTGCTAAAGTTGATGTTGCTGCTGCTGCTGCTGCTGCTGGTGCTGGTTCTGGTGCCGCATCTTTTGTTTTCCGGCTGCTTCTAATTAAAAACAAAAGTTTTTTAATCTGCTTTATGGCATAAGCAAATAATTATTCACAATTAACTTGAACAAAAAACTCGCCAAAATGTCATAACTTCTTCTCTTCTTTTTTGAGTTGAGTTTTGCTGTGGGGTACAAATGCCTTGATTTAGAATGATCTCAATGAATGGAATACTGTGAATCTTTAATTAAATCGAAAATTTGCCACTATTGTAGTAGCTTATGCTGTGAGAGACAGAGAACTGTACACATAACCATTTCCAATTTCGTCCAATATCTAATTGGTGAATTTGGTTTAAAATAGTTTTGAGGAATACGCGGAAATTGGCCAAATAGCTATGCAGACGCCTACGTAATGGAAATAGACTTGAAGACCGGCCAATTGGCAAAGTTGTGTTTACTATTACACAGGCGAAGGATATGCGGCTGCAGGCAGCAGTTGGCCTGCTTCGATATGTAAACAATCCATTAACCAGAAACTTAATCAATTCAAACCAGTTTGGAATTGCAAATGCATTGCCAACACAGCAAAAGCCAAATGTAATCGCCTAGGCTCCAAGGCGGACACTTGAGTAAACCATTCTCATCATTTTCAAAGTGCCTGGAGAAGTTTACCAAGCCACATCCCCAATTGTGTATTTACCAGAGGTGCGTAGACTCACTCCCCATTCCACCCACTCCATTCCGATGTTGGCGTATCTTTTGACCAAATTTTCAACAATATCTACACCACGGCAAAGTTACCCGGCTGAGACCTGTACTATCTCTGATGCCGTCTCCAGTTTGCCTTCGCTTGCCAATAGGTAACTGATAAGTTTTCTGATTTAGAGCTACAGTTTAAATTGGGTTTTAATTGTGTATCAGCTCTGACCTCTTGGCCTCTGCAAATTTACCAAATGCCAACTAACGATAAAGTATAAGTAAAACAAACATTTAAGATTAACTTGCTTCATACTTTAGTTTACTCAGCAAACTATCTGGCAGTGAGTAGCACAAAAGTAGCTAAGGCTGTCTGTCAAATTTGACAACAGGCTGGAAATATTTCAAATGAACCGTAAAATTGATTGTGCAACTTATTAATTTTAAATGCAACTACTGAATAAGGAAACTATTTACAAATAACAAATGAGTTTCTGGCAGCAATATACTTAATTTATAAGACGTTTATCTAGTTGAAAATATACACTCACATTTCATTTTAAAATATATGAAAATCATTTTATTGGTGTTTACATCTATCAGCAACATAATGTGATCAAGTTCAAAGCATATTGGAATGATATAAAACCCGCAACGTAAATTAATGTAATCAAAATGAATGATTTATGTGGCCTGGGCTCGTGGTCCAAAGAGACGTGTGTTTGTATGTGTGGGTGTTGTTCAGTGTGGGTGGTGTGGATGGTGTGGTTAGTGTGGGTGGTGTGGATGGTGTGGGAAGTATTGTTGGCAAAACGACAACGGCAGCAGTTGTCGCTTCACACATTAAAATATTACAACATGAACTGGAACATGAGCGCAAGGCTGAGACTTACACACATACGTAAGAACAAATACACCACCACCCACCCACCCACACAAACACACACACAGACACACGCTCACAACAAGGGCCAAATTATGATGTGTCAGCACGACAACAACATCCAGAACAACTATAACAACATGTATGTGTGTAACTTTGACGCTCATATTTTGGTAGCTATAAATAAACTAAATGGCCAAAGTCGAGTCGAGTCGAGTCGAGTCGAGCTGAGTCGGGGCGCACACACAGAGAGCCACATAGAGTTACAAAAGCTTCGACATTGGCTTAACAGCAGATTAAACATAAACGCATGGTGGGCGTTAGACCACGCCCACACATTGTTATGTAAGCAGTCCCGTTAGCGATTATTAAGTATGCATATTAAACTTGCCGTTACTCTCCGCCTGCTTGGGCAAGTGGACCACTTGAAAGGCAAGCTTATCCACTGAAGTATCCACCTGACGATTTTAGGTAAGACACTCATTATAAATATAATAATTTAGAGAGAATCAGAGGTTTTTTTCGAATAAATAATCATCAGGGATTGCAGTAAGAATATTTAACGATCGCTTAAATAATTCAGTTATAAAATCAGTCTGCAAATATTGGGGATTAAGTTTACTAATAAGCTTACGAACTTCAGAGCATATAGAGCATGCCTATCTAGATGGCATAACAGACATTTGAGTTATTTATAACCGATATAAATTGTGTCCGATTTGCATCAATTGAAAGATAAGCGTATTCACTGAGTACCTGAAATGGTCGGCAAATCGCTCATTAAAATTATAATAACAGATTTGCAAATGACACATGACTCGGCATAAAGATTATTTCATCATCAAAGAAAAATAATACATTATACATTGATTGCAGTATTCACAGCCTTGAGGGTGGCAGCATATGGCCATGATAAATTGAGGAATTCTTGGGGATAAATAAATAACTTATAAGTATCGAATTTGAGATAGATTATGTTAGGTTAGGTTAGACCAGACCAGAACTGGTCCGTTGAGCTATTGTATTCCGATTCGTTTTCCGGACACTTGTCGAAACAACGAGATCAGAAGAAATTTCCGCTGGTTCCAGATTTGCCAACTAAAATATGTTGCTTAACTGGATGAAGAGTTCTGAAGATTATTCTTATTGCTCCTCGTTGCATATCTGCGGTTGTTATTCCGACTAACCAGTGGTTAATTAAGTATAATGCTAAAAATTGTCTTTTTATGCATTTATAAGATACAAAACATTGTTTTTCAATCTTTAATACACTCTTTATCTAGATATGTTGGGCCATAATTCGTACAATTTAACATTGGTGTCAATTTCATTAAAATGACTTTGGGCTTTAAATTCAAATACAAATTAGTTACTGCTTAAGCCCAGAACATCAAAAAGAAAATCATCAAGCAGAAAATTCTAGCCTAAATGTTAATTGGGCTCGCGACACTGCTCGACGGCACATAAATCATCAAAATGTGGAGCCAATGCAACGGACAAGCCAGCCAACTAAAAAAGAAAAATAATAATAATAATATTATACAAGGAAAGCATTGACCAGACCAAGCGACAAAGTTCACTGCAAGTAAGCAAAAAACAATTTTTTTTTGTCTTTGGGTCTCTAACGAAACGTAACGAAGAAAATGCAAAAGACTTGATAAGTGAGAACACTATATACACACATATATATATATATATATGTATATATATATATGTATGTATATTAAAGTACGTAATTGGGGTATGCTCAAAGATGGAAATACGCTAGCTGCAAAGTTATGCAATTCTGTGCTAGCCAAACATAAATAAAATAGTTTCATAAGTTAAAACTAATCCGAAATAAATCCAAAAATTAAAAATAATAATTATTTAAAGTTATTGTTTAAGCTTCCAACTCAACCCACATTGTTTTGCAATATGTTGCAAATGTCATAGTGGTGCTTTATTATTTTTCGCATCTGTATATGTATATATAATATATATAATAAGTTTATTGCTCAGAGAGACTATATATATTTGTGAAGGAAAGGTGGCAGAACAGGCATTGGAGTTATTCAAACCTGATAAGCAAAGTGACTGATTTGCATGCCGACTTTGAATGACACTAATCATACCCTTATCATCGTTGCCTCCTTCCTCAGGACAGCAGAACTACATTTTGCTGACCAAGAAGATGTGCAAGTGTATTTCTTTCTTGGGTCTGAGAAGTATGTTACTTGCATTTGGACATCTTCATCATGCCACGTTTTCTCCTTTGAACAGCTGCAGGGTATTCAAATTGGACAAGTTTCGTTGCAAAGAAGTCTGTGAAGTGAAATGTAAGTACAACGTAACTTAAGCAGTTTTACATCCTCAAGCAGCATGAAATTGATTGATGGCATTCTACGTGAAAAATGAAAAATGATTTTTGCGTTTTACGTTTCGCGTTTCGCCAGCGGTGGATTATGAGTTGTGGCACCACTTGAAACTAGGAAACTATGCTGGCTGGCCAGAGGACAGGGGCAAGAGCACTTTTAACCTTGCTCTCGCACGGACTTGGCATTGATTAAAGCCGTGCTGTCACCAAAGTCAAAGTTAAGTAGGCATTAGCAGTAGGCAGCCAAGTGAAACAGCTTGATGAGGGACAAAGCAGTGCTCTGGACGCACATTTCCGACGGCCTAGACAACGAAAAGTGACAGCTGATTGACTTCCCGCTTAATTGGTGGGTGGGCTGGGGGTGTGGACTTGAATGAATATATCCACATCTCATGGTACTTAGAGCTTAAAGGGCACATTTAAGTTCAAGGCCAGCGCTTTTTGCCTCGGGGCCGCTCTCCTGTTAGGTAGCATAATTAATTTTCGTTTAATTGCCAGGCGCTAGTTGAACTAACAAGCGTGCAAAACACACGACTTCCCAGACCACACTGCTCGCTTACCATGGCCGACAGCATTTCAATTAATTAATGTGCCAACATTTGTGGGCGTGCTCCGGCATCAGAGGAGCGGTGGCTGGTGCGGAGGGGTCTGGGAGTGGTCTGGGAGCCGGGAGGGGTGTGTGCCACAACTGTGTGACAGCAGCAAACACACAAGTTAGCCTACATATAAAGCGAGAAATCAAACATGGCAGCTCTCTGTGCCGTCCCAGCGCCAAAAGGATTTATCTGTGCGTGTGTGAGCAGAGAGAGGGACAACTATAGATAGACTGAATGAGACACACTGAATTAATGTGGGAGCGGCAGATCTGACACTGGGATGCTGCAGCTTGTGTGTGAAAGCGTTAACGACTTCCGATAGTTGCAAAAGTTCTCGCGCCCCAAGCCACCAACCATCCACTACCCACCACCCACCATCCAATCCTTAACCATAGATTTCAAAAAGCGCTGCAGGATAAGTCTGATAAACTAAAAAACAAACAGACACACATATCGCAAGCGAGGGGTGCAACAGAACTAACCCAAAATTGTATTGTAATAACAATAATTATAAATTACATTTGTAAGTATTTGAACAAGTTTGATATTGAAAATAAATATTCTATTTGTATGAGTATAATTTACAAATAACATGATTTTAATAAATCGATTATAAGCGAATATTAAATTTAACCTTTTCTACATTCATTCATCATGCACACATGAGTAATATTGTTTAACCAACCCAATTGATAAATAAAACATACAAACAAATTATAAACACAGATGCACAAACATGTGTGCATGTGTGTGTTGGCTGGCAAGCTCTGTGCTCATTATATAATTGTAGCTGTTTGAAGTTTTCTGGTGTTGCAGCTTATGTGAGTGTTGGAATTGGTGGTGGATGCTACTCGTATTTTCCTCTCTGGCCGCTGCCATAGCCACGGGTTATGTGTCGTAATTTGTAATCACAAAACGGTGGCAGGGAAAAATGGTTATCGCTTTTTATGTTTGCTGTTAAATTGCCACAGCAGCGCACCAATGCAAAAGCGCTTTCCAAGCGAAGCTGCTACAAAAGATTCCGACGGGTTTTAAGCGTCTATCATCTTAAACATTTTTCTTGTGGCTTGTGTTGCTAACAGAGAGAGTGTGCGTGTTTGTGTGTGCTTGTGTGTGTGTGGCTCGTGTTTTTCGTCTAGACACAGTTCTTTACACAGGTAGCCAAACGAAAGTTGACTGAACTGCAGAGCTAAAATAAGCATAAAATACTCTTAAGTAGAAGCATACCAGACGCTTGCTGCCCTTTGTTGCTTGTTGTTGCTATTGTTGTTGTTGTATTTGCTGCTACTAAAATACACAACAAAATATTATATTAGCAAACAAAGGCAGTTGCTGCAAATTCACATTATTGGAGTACACTCGCACACGCACCATAGCAAAGCACAAATATACCACAAGCGCAATGCGTCGTATACTTACTGGTGTGGCAACAATATTATATTGAAATTACAAAATGCATGTCAGCAAGTGGCTACAACGTGGAGAGGCATGTCCCTCCTAAGGCGTCTGGTCGACGGATCATTACTACCACTAAAATAATCGAAATTACTCATTGGCAAGGTTGTTGCGTTGATTAGGATTGGCTGCAAGAGGGATGTTTTCGCAATTAAGGGATAATTCCCTAACAGCAGACCAGCTAAATAGGGTGCAGAAGGCAGACAGAAACCAAAACCTTTTAAATATATATCTATTATATCCAATAAAGTCAATTGTTAAAATACATAACATAAATCAGGTCTGTGGTGAAATATCTAATAACTGTGTTAATTTATACTGAGAATATTTAAATACTTTTTTACCTTGTTTTTTTATTTGCTGATTTCATTGTTTTGTTTTTTATTTATTTAATTTTATTTATGGTTTGTATACATATTCAATAATATAACAATTGCTGTCGAATTTTGGTGCACAATTGAAGATGACGCCCGACGGGATTCAAAATACCTTCGGTATCTAAGGAAAAAAAAAAAAAATAAATAAATATCATACAGATATTGTGTTCTGCTGCGTTGGTTCCACATAGATTAAAATTAAATCGCATTAATTTAATCATAATCAATAAAACAGGCTCAACCAGCAGCACAAACAACTGCAATAGAAACAGCAAAAGTTTCACATGACGACAATGGCATCAATGGGAGCTTAAAGCGAGAGTCATTATCAACGGTCATCATCATGGTCGCCATCATCGCAAGATGACATATTCCCTCACAGTTCGCGTTTCTGACCCTCGTTGGAGAGCCGAGAGCAGCTCATTAATGTTTTTGTCTGGCATTTAGTCTGCGTTTTTCTCGCTCGCTGTCCTATTTCTTGGCGCACCTTTCTGCGCTTTCGTTACGTCAACTACTTTAATTATTTGCTGTGCTTTCAGTTCTGGCAGTGAATGGAATTTAACGCTCATTGTTTGGTCAGCCATCCGCTTGGCCGTGCCTTTTGTTCGGCGCTAATTAAAAGAATTTTTCAGCAGGTGTTTGTGGTTGTTTCCAACCATTTTAGACATCGAGCGCAGCTCCATTGTGTGCCCCGTCCCCAGAAGGTGAAACTGTTTCACGTAATTCTGGTTCAGCGCTCAATTTTTGACCGTCTGCTAATTGAATATGCATTTTAATGGCATAATTTTTGGCTGCTTTTTAAAATTGAGCCGTATTGACTATCCCAAAGTGAACCCAAATGAACTTTGGGGTGCTGCAAAGTGTAGGCTCATAAATGGTTTTATTCGCTTTCTTTGTTGTTGCTGTTCTGCTCGTTGGCCCAGAAAATGCTTCTTTTTTTGGTGGGCATTTGCATAAAGTGCTCTTCAAAGCAATGTGGAGAAAACATAACAAGTAAGGAGAAAATATGAAAATCGGCGGTTTTTAAATGGTTCTCCGCCTCCCGCATAAGTGCTATCTTTGACAGTTAACGAAGTGTAAATATTTTTATAAGAGCTTCTGATATCCTTAGAACTCGGCTGCATCTCATGTCAACTGCCCCAAGTTGATAAATTTGTAATTGTTTCTTCCGTGTGAATTCACAAGTGTTCACAATGTGAATATGATGAGCGACTAGGAATGTCGGAAGTGATTTGTCGACCAGATTAACATTGTCATACAAAAAATACCAAATACAAATAAGAACCGAAAAGTTGATATTTTAGAGATATGGACTGACAATTTGTCAAAAGACATCATTTGTATTTCTCTTTAATTACAAAGTTTAGTTTGGACTCACTCAAACATTTGCTCTTGCTTTTATACAGACTCGAAAGACTTACTGCGTCCAATTAAGATATTCAGATATGTGTCTTTTATTTTTGTGTTGTCAATTAAAATGTGCACTGTTAGAGAGTTTTAGAGTTTGATTTAAATTTCAGATATTTTCCAGATACATATCTCAAATGAAATGAATTTCGTGCTCATATTATGCATCAGTACATCAGTACAGAACATAAAGCTGACTAAAGTTACTAAAAAGTAACATGCCAAAAAGACTTAGAGTTAATCTACTGATAAAAACCATTGCACAGCCCCTGCAAAGAGGATTTCCCCACTTCCCATACGAGCCCTTATTCTTTTAATTTTCCGCACTAAATCACATCCCCCAAATTTCCAACTAGGGTAATCAAATTAAGCACAACTTTTATAACAAAGTCCCCCAATGTGAAGCACATACTATTTTTTGGATAGTGACAGAAATAGTGAGCTCTCGACCCCCAACAACCCAAACACAATCGCATCCAGTCATCTAGACAGGTGTTTGGGGCAGCGGATCAACGAACGCTCAAGTGCAGGTTGAAACTATGACTCGAATAAAGAGACATATATTATTTGCGTGTGTATGTGTGTGTGTGTGTTGTGTGTGCTGACACAATAAATTATTTTTAAATGCTAGCTTTGGTTTAAGTCCTCTGAGTGCGGCAAGAGTTCCACACGCTGCCAGAGTCATGAGCCAAATGTGGCACAGCTGAAGTGATATAAAACAGAGCAGCACAAAAACAATGAAAAATCCAAAAAGAAAAAAAATGTGGAGAGAATGTGCAGAATTGTGTACAGTAAAAGTTCAAACTTCCAATCAGCCAAAGAGAAGTAACGAGTCCGAGAATACTGGAGCGAGAGAGAGTTAAACTGCGCAAGAGTAATAGAAAAGCTCGACTGAACAGAGAGAGAGGGAGAGGGAGAGAGAGAGATAGAGTCCAAATCTGAGCACGTGTTGTGTGTAACAATGTTGTGTTACGAATAGAAGAAGAAGCTGCATATAAATCGCAACGGCACAAAACAAAGCTTTGAAGGAACGGAATGCGGATAAGAACTGTGCTATAAAATATAATATGGAATAGCAACATATGACAGCTGTCATGTTAGAGTCCGTAGCAGCTAGCACAGCCAGCACAATGAAAGTTGGGTTAGGTTGCGGAATTGTAAGATTACGGAAAGAAAAGAACGGAACTGGCCGGATGATGTGGCGGAAGATGTGATGTGGGATTAGCAAGTACAAAGCACCATCAAGTTGTCAATGAATAACCGAATGAAGACAGATAGATAAGACAACTGGGAAGTGTTTAATGCTACGGGTTTATAAACTCTTACTGTGAGCGCATCGATGGAACAATGACGGGACAAAGATAGTAGATAACAAGAAGCTGCAATTATTGAACGGCAACTAATTTGACAAACTGAAAAGAAAAGGAGAAATAATATAGAACGGAAAGCGTTCAATAATAACAACTAAGAATGCTACAGTCGACAGCGACCGACTACGAAATACTCTTTCCCATCCCTTAACATATTTTCGTGTAAGCTTTATTTAATTTTTATTTTATCCACTCACAAAATTTTTGTATTTCAGTAACATTTGCAATATATATAAATCGAAGCATCTTCAATACCATAAATTATATATATAACCAATATCAGAAACTATGAGGGAGTGCTCATCTGGCATCGATTATCGAATGCAAGATTGAGCATTGTAATTCGAAAGAATTTTGACTTCGATGATTTGTAAATCTCCATTAAGATCGGATAAATCACACGCATTTTATTTACTAAATGACATCAGTAATCGAGAAAGTTTTCTGTGGAAATATATTTGGCTTAACTAAGATATGTTCAACATATGATTTGTAAAGACTTGGGTAAAGGTTATCCAAGGCAAATAACGAAAGTCAGAGTGGTAAGAGTTATCAGAAAATAAAATCAAGATGATGTTTCGTTTCGAAACTTAACATATCTTATCAGAATTGTGAATTAGGAATTTAAAATGGTCTGAATGTATACAAAATGAAATGCAATTTAGAGTTTAATTCAATTCAACATTGGGTCGGATAGGATCACAAATTATTGTGACTTTTGTACAAACTTCCACCGCCTCGACTCGTCAAGAACCAAGTTGCCAAGTTCAATATATCCCATAGTTTACTGGGCACGAGGACAACAGCTGCTGCGAGGCAGATGGCGCAGAGAAAGGCGAGTATTTTTTATTGCATTGAAACCCAAATCGAAGGGGTTAAATGATGCGTAAAATGCCAGCAGCTGAATGAGAGACAGCAGATACAGTAGGGGATGGGTAGCTAGATGTATAAGTGTATTTGTGTATATGTATGTAGTGCAGAGATATACAGATTGCGATATTCAATGCGTTGGCTCCTGCGGCGTGCTAAGCTGGGAGCACACAATAAACTCTGGAGCGCACATAAACCTGAGTCGCTGCCTCGTCTGCATCTGACATTGTCACTGGATGGCGCAAAGCACTGCGGGTAGTGATGATCCAGGGTGGAAGGGAGGAGTCGGGAGACAGGCAGCAAATTGCCAAAGAGCTGCATCACTGCAGCATCCACAAAATGCATTTCAACCGCAGCCGCAAATGCTGCAACGATAGCCAGAACCATAACAACAGCAGAGCAAATTAATATTTTATTACTTAATTAAAAACACCAAATAAAAGGGTCGTATAAATATATGAAAATAGTGTATAAATGAAAAGCACAGCGTTGAGGTTACCGGCAACTTTAAGTTGCCGCCGAGGCCATTTTTATTATTCATACGCCTGCCACAGGCAGGCAACGGTAAAACGCTTCTAACGCGAATTGCACACAGTCAATTTAATTTTAATTTACACTGCTCATGCATAAAAATATAAAAATAAAATGCAGCGCTGCGTCAGCGACCCATTGATGGGGCAAGGACGACAAAATGCTGATAGCTACGTTCACTTTCACCATGCCTCCATTGCCCGAATGCACAATATTTACAAAAATTGCTACTTCCATTCACCACCCTCCCACAATGCCAGGTCATTAAGCAGTGAACACCGCTGCGGTTGCCACTATTGTTTGTGCAAATGTGCAGCGGAATCCAGATACGAGTATTTTATTGACAAGGGCAAGGGGCAAGAGGCAAGAGGCAATGGGGCAAGGAGGCAAGGACAGAGGTGTTTTGTACCGTAGAGCGTAGATGAAGCACATAGCTATGTACAGCTGTATGTGGCATCTAGGGGAAGAGAGAGACAGAGAGGCATACATATCAGCCCATTTAGTTTATTGAATTCAAGGCGAGGCGTTGAAAAGAAAACATTAACATTTGCTCAAAGCATAATTAAATACAATACTAAAAACCAAATCAGTTAGTTCCTTTTCTATACACTAGAACTTAAATGCATTAAATGCAAATATTTACAGAAATAAGTATTATATTACGATTTTTAAATTTTCACAGTTTTATTTATTCTTAGCAAGAATATAGAGAGACAACATTAACAAATGCTGAGTGAAGTTAAAGAAATCTTACGCATATATAAAGTTTGCTTAAAATAAAGCACTTTATATAAATGCATTAAATGTTTTAAAATAAAGTCAATTCAAACTAAGTGATAAGCGCAAGAAGCTATTCTCTCTCTCTCGAGGAAGACTACATACCCTTTCAGACCGAAGTCCATCTGCCCACATCTGTATTATGTTATAATATAAGAATAAGCGAGCATATTAGCATTCGCAATAGCATTGTCTTGGCAAACAAATTTTTTTTCGTAAATTAACTAACAGTAAAGTTATATTATATAGTGATCCGAAATCCGGCCTTGATGCAGTCAGTTGTGGCGAATTCGCTCTCCTTCGTCCTCTCTCTTTCTAACACAGGTAGTCAGCCACTTGAGCGTATCTGGCACACATGTCCAGTGTGTATTGTGGGTGCAATATTGCTGTCGATACTCATACTTACGGCAGGCAATAGCCAAAAGATCACGGCACCAAAAAGATCAAGCCACCTTAGTACAGTCCCGCCAGAAAGTGGCCAAGAAAGGTCTATAAAAAGAGCGTCGCAGCACAAGGCAAGGAGTCTGTGCGAATTTATGAAGCCAGTCGGTGGTATCAAGTGAAGTTAACGTAACTAAAACGAGAATCAAGGCAGTATAGTCAGCGCAACAACATTCGTGATTGCGTAATACGAGTGCGGTTAACTACAAGCTGCAAGGATAAAGTGCGTCAAAGGATTCGACACCGCCTAACTCCATGGGCTAGCTGGTGGATCACGCAAGACATTGAGGTCCTGGAATTAGGTGAGAGGCGGATAACTTTGCCACGATAGAATTGTGGTAACAGTCGGTATCTGATAAGAGCTAAGCCAGGGATTAGCCAGAGGACTGGAGTACTAGGGGCAATCCTTGAGGAAACAAGGAGACCGATAGTTCTGGTGAGCAGCAGGAGTAGGCTAAGAAATCGCTGTCGGGCAAGCTGAGATCCTGGGCTTGAGTAGTTGGTGGAGCCTGTGGCGGACATTCATGAACTGTTCCACACCGCGGGGCAAGCAGCCAATTGATAATTTCTTATGACCGGCACAGGTACTGAAGGGTAAACTAAGTCAGCAAATATTCAGGGAATATTTATAAGCACAAACTTAAATCACCAACAATCGGTTACATTATATTATTTATAATTATTTTTTATTTAGGTATATATATTTATTTATATATATAAATTGTATAGTATCAAGATAAATAGGAAGTAATTGTCAATTTGAATTGGGATCATTAATTATTGATTTATTGCTTTTTGAGTGGGAAAGGGTCAGGTGTTTAACCTTATTTAGAACGATTTCAGGTTTTGGACGGAGAGATTAAAATGGGTAACTTACAACCAGTGGATTAGAATCAAATGAGGTATCAATAAGTTTTTTTAAAGAGTGGATTGTGTGTAAGGTACGCAGCCTGAACCCCTTGGCTGGCATTAAGTGAAAATTCAATAAGTCAATAATTGATGATCCCGATTATAATTGACAGCTACTTCCTGTTGCAGAAGCCCAACTTGTTTTTTGTGATATATTAATTTATATGGTACGAATTACATGTGGTCTTCTCCTGCTGGATTTATTACTATTTCAAATTTGTCTCTGTCATGTTTTCAGCGCTTTTGTGCACATCCCATAGAAAATATTTACAGTTAATCAGCGCAATGAAATCACATTTGAGATGGTCCGACAATTAACCAACTTTATGACCCAGATTGACTGACTCAGCATTTTAATTGTAGCCTAGGCTCATGGCAAAACTGTTGCCCGGCACCAGCTAGATTCCACCTCAGTGAGTCCACCGCTCACATAAAATATTTGGCTTGCCTGTTATGTCTACCATTTGAAGCTCTCAAATCCAAACAATGAAGACAACGCAGTCACATATCCATCCACATCCACATCCACAGCGCATATGCAATGAAAACATGGAAATTGCAGTGTTATTGTTGTTTCACTGCGTTTTTGTCATTTTGCTGTTGTGTAGCTGTTATTGTGGCAAGGCAGCGTTTTGCTGTAGTCACATGCCAGATTCGTGGCCATAAGCAAACTTAAATCGCATTTGCGAGGCCGGCAGACTATACAATCATTTTCAAATTGACAATCAATGTACCCAACGCAAATTTATTGCTGTTCAAAAGTCTTTTTAATAAGTTAATGGGATCGATTACCTACGCACAGATTACATACATGTACATGTAAAACAGTTTTCCAATTAAATTTTTAAATTTTTTTTAAGACCCCATAATTCTATAATTAAATTTCCCCTGATTTGTACATCCCACGAAACATAAAACTTACAGGAGTCAACTTTTGAAATAGTCGCATGATTGCCTGCAGGCTTATGAGAATTATCCGATGTCAGTTCGTATCGCCCAAGTGCGAGGGATCGGAATTGGAAGATATAAAATTTGCACAGCCAGTTGACATTTGTCTGTGGACAAGACCTTATCAGCAGGACAAGTATCAGATGCAAGTAAATTTATGAGTTGGTGGTAGCTTTACGATATTCCAGTGGTTAAAAAGTGTGAACTAGAAATGGTAAGTGACAAGAATTTGACTCTGGCCAATCCAGACTTGGTGTTGAACAATGACTGCAAGGCAATTAAAGAGCAGCGAGTGAGCATTTCATTTATACAATTTATTGTCCATACTTTCAAATTTTAATTACTGCAAATTATAAACATTGGACGGTATATTTTTTGACTTGAGTTTGAATAGAATATATATACATATGTATGTTCCCTGCAGGTAATAGGTGTACAAACAATTTCGGTCACCGGCACCATTCGATTGGCTGCTGACTTCATGCCCCAACACGTGGCACGAAATAAATGTTTCATAAAGAATCTAACTTGGGAGAGTCCCTTTAATATATACAGGCAAGCTGGCTTAAAGCATTAAAGGGAGTACCCCTAATGGAATGCCAAAACACGCAAACTTGACATTTGCACTCAGCCAAGCACACTTTGTGAGGCGCCCGAAGGCAGCATTGCCCTACTCCATTTCTCAGCACACAATCCCACTGGCTGTGATCCTACCAAACAACAATCGTTTGCAAGAAAGTAAGAATTGTTCAGTTCCATTAATAAATTATAATTATATATGGATAAAAATGGTACCATAACGTTGTTAAACTATATGTTTATTAGTGAACTCTGTTTTCGCACAATTTTGATAAACGAATTGGCAATCTGGTAGTCGTCCAGAAGGACGAAATGCATTTGGCAGCTGTAGCTTCTCCAATGATAAATATTAATTTTATTGGTAAGTTATTCAAATCCACATTTTTGGCATTTGGCAGACGTATTGCTGTAAAGATACATTATGATGAGTGCACTAGAAACGAATGGTTTGTCAATTTGTTAAATGTGGCAATCAGAATAAAGTGCAGAGTGTGTGAAGAACTTGCGGATAGGATTAGCCAGTCGACTTAAAGCGCATCATCACATTGTTCACAGTGTGGCCTGTTCTCCTACTTGGGTCTGCAACGTAAGTGGTCAACATTATTTACATTAATTTGCTAAAATCGGGATTAAATATGAAGAATATCGATTACGTTGCCACATCGATAAGCGAAGTTAAGAAGGAGTCAACGAATGCTCGATATGATTCATTTTTAATGTTATTTTATAATGCATCATCTGAGTTGCTGCACAAATTGAAAGTCCGCAGCTTAAAAATGACATTTGCCATGTTTTCAATTCAATTTGACCAGCTCCGATCATTATGTACAAAAACGACTCTTCGCTCGTAATTTAATCTATCCATATATATTCAAAACAAACAACCAGTGCCAATAAATCGTTGCAAGAAATCGCTTTATGCAACAAACACATCATGTATATAGCCCCATTAGTGTGTGCGGACCCAACCCAAAAATATTTCAATATTTGCCAACAAGCATTTTTTGGTAATGTTTCAATT
Source organism: Drosophila nr. perissopoda 5 BK-2023a (assembly GCA_035044105.1). NCBI lineage: Eukaryota > Metazoa > Arthropoda > Insecta > Diptera > Drosophilidae > Drosophila > Drosophila nr. perissopoda 5 BK-2023a. The sequence continues at coordinate 5,713,917 of JAWNMK010000122.1, forward strand.
AACTTGAGCAAAAATATTTATGAGCGACGCACATAAAATTGTTGGCAGGCATAAAAAGCGTTGGGCAAACACCTCACATACACATTGACATACACATGCACACACACATGCGTATGCACATACACATTCACATACACACGCAGACACACCCGTCTGCTCACACTCTTTGGTTGGTTGCCCCCCTGTCCTTCCGACGACAACATAATTTGAGTCTATTTGGCGCGTAGCATACTTTTCAGCGTCTGCCTGACTGACGCACAACAGAAACAGCAACAGCAACAACAACAACGACAACAACAAGAACAGTCACAACATCGACAACAATCACAACAACAACACACACACACACACACATAAAAGCAATCAAGTGTCGCTGAAAACAAAACAAAACGTTGCCAAAGAGCAAAGCGTTAAGTGTGGTGGCTTGTTTGAGGGGGGTGTGCTGTGGGCGGGGGTTGAGTTGTTTGTGGGGGGTAATGTTAGCTTATGCGTAACAGGCAATAAAAACAACAACAAACTGTAAATTTAGTTGCCGCCGCAAATGATTTTAATATCGATTTCACCCAAATTTCGACAGACAAATGGAGCATTTCTAATGGATTGCAAAAGATGCATAAATAAATACAAATAAAATGAAGAAATAAAATGTAAAAAATATGCTTCTCGCTTTAATTATATTATTATTATTGTATGTTGCTTAAACTTGCAATTTAAAGTGTTTTATTTTATACATATACTTTGGTGAAATATTTAAGAATCGGTGTTGTGGAACAGGTATGAGCAAACAAGCATCAGAAGCGGCTTCTGCTACTTTTCTGTCCGTCGGACGGCATCAACATCGACGGCAGCCACCAAAAATCAATGGACTGGAAAATATTTATGATGCCCACATGCTATGCTATGCGCAAGGGGCAGAGAGGGGTTAGAGGCACAGGCAGTCGGGGATCCTGGGATATGGCTACCAGCTGGGTGTGAAGTTTTGCAAAATGGCAAAGTTGACAGTTGCGTATGCAAAATGGCAGGGGGAAGGCAAATATGGGTGGGGTGGCAATTAACAGGCATAAAAATAAGTTGCAACTGCCGTCGATGAATAAATTTGGCTGCAATATATTTTTTTTAAGGTTCCCGCCCCATTGGAGACCAAGCCGCAAAAGCATTTGCCGCTTCAGTGGCCACCCAAAGGCATTTCAAATATAAATCGCAGTCAAAGAGCTGCCATTTTGTGTTTGGGTATTTGGTTTCAGTTTTCAGTTTGTTTCCCTCTATCCCTCTCGCTCTCGCTCTCACTCTATATATCTTCTCTTTCTCTGCTCTCCATGTCTGTATTTGCTTCTTTTGTTGCCACTCGACGGATGTGTTGCCTCTTGTTCGAATTTATTGTCTATGCTAAGCATCCGAAAGGGTTCGTGGCAGTTTCAACACACACATTGTGTGCTCCTTGCTAAGTTTATCGATCTGGAAACCATCTGTGTGTTTGTCTGCCTGCGTTTGTCTGCTGTCCCCTGTCTTGTTGGCTTGTCAATGATTTTCCTTTGCATTCATATATTTCCGATAGTTCGCTGCAATAAACATTAATTTTATAAAAAGAAACACACATTTTCAATTCGAAATTAAAAGCATACTGTACTTGTCTGCCTCCATTAATAACACTTATCTTGAAATATACAATTCATCGATAATTCAAAACGGTTCCGTTGAAAAAACGGATTAAAATTTTTCACTTCATTAAAGTAGCCTGCGCTTTATTCTGTTAACAATTAAACCTCTGACTCAGCTTCACACAAACTGAGCATCCTTTTGGCCATAAGCAGGCTGGGTGGCAAATAGTGGGTCAAGGTGGTTTGATGTGAAAGTAGTTTGTCTTTAAGCTCATTTCAAAAATAAAAGCAACGTAGTAAGCTTCGAAAAATTGAGGAAAAACTTTTGTATGCAATTTTTTTTTAGTATTTATCCCATCAACTTCAAATTAATTTTCAGATCAACGTCAAGGTTCGTTTAGCAAAACTTGTTTTTGGGAAAATTTCCAGGATGGGTAAAAAAATGTTTGTTAAAGTTTTCTGGACGAAAACTTAATTTATATGCAATTGGATTCAAATGCATTTTTGAATTGAAACACATACAAGAATGGCCGGAAAACCGTTGAATATTGGAAATCGAAATTTCATAAGATCGCTACACTTCATTTGGAAAATCTTACTTCTTGCATCGAAATTCTTATTACAAGTTTCAATTGATTTTCGATCAACATTAAAATAATCAGCATATATTTTTAAGATATATTAAAACTGGAGAAAAAAGTGGGTTGCAGTAGTTTTATAAATTTTATCTTCAATCTAGTTTTTAAGGCTCAATTCGCAAAGAAATTGAAGGTTTTCTAATTGGAAAGGTGAACGAAAAATCAATCTTCTTAAAAAATCTTTTGATTAATTGATAGAGACTCATAAATATATCAATAGATGTTGGGCATGTCTGAGCGCACAGACTAAACATTCATTTAGCAGACTGCAGACCTGAAGAAATTTGAACAGCTTGCTTTTCACTTGACACTTTCTTTGAGGTGGAAAATCAATAAAAGAAAACCTAAGCCAAACAAAAGACACAGCTCAATTATTTTGTATACCAAATTTGCTCAATCGTCTGTCATACGCCTGCGATGAAATCCAATCTGACGAGAAGCTGTTAATGTGCTGTCATTGATTTTTTAATTTAATTTAGCTGTAAGCACCGTCTGGGATGCACAACAAATACATGTAACGAAAAGCAATTTCTTTTATTAAACATAAGGCGCTGATTTTGGCATACAAATTGTCTTATCAAAAACAAATTTTGGTTGAATAGTGTTTGATGTCATCGAAGTAGGAACAAAAACGTGCCATCTTAGCCCAGATTGTCGCCAGGTGATAGCTAGCCAATAATGAGGCCAAGGCTCGAGTTGAGTTGAGTTGAGAATACGACCGAAGACAACCATGACAACCGCAGGAAACACGTCAGGGGAAAACCAACAGTTTTCTAATTTAAGAGCTGTCGCAACCGCAGCGACAAAAATTATGCTATTAAAATGTATTTTTTCAATGAGTCACACACACTTTTCTCAGTTGCGCTCCTTTTCACCGCATTTTGTGCTTTCTGCGCTGTTGTCTGTAAAAATGTTTTCGGCATTATTAAAAGGCACACGCGGCGTATACGCGATGTAATTTCGTCTCGGATGTGCGCTCCTAATTATACGGCCAGACATATTTGCGCTTGCCTCCGCAAGACAACAACAATCAACAATGGCAAATGGCAGCAAAACGTTGCCGGCTTTGTGCTAACAAATAAATTTTAATTAAAAGCCACAGAACAGCACTGTAAAAAGTGGTAAAAAGTAAAGTTCAGCCACAAAATGTTGCAAAATTATGCGGGCGCACCGAAAAGTTTAATGGAATTTTGATTTGCCCCGAACCTGAAGCATCCAAAAGGCGTCAACATTTGCCCAAATTGGTAATAATTAATTTCATTGGCAAATCGATAGAGCAACGCAGCAAGGCAACAATCTGAGTTATAAGTTGCAAAGGTGTTGTGCGTAAATACTGCCACACAATATGCGCAAATACTAACAAACTTAATGTCACTATAAAATTTAATTGAAACCAAATTAGATATGCAAGTTGTTGCAGAAGTGTTGCACTATTATTCGACTCAGATACGCTGTCTACTCAACTATGAATTGCCTGCACACTATCGCTCTTACCCGAGCTGAGCTGCCACACAAATTTTATATTTGTTCCTTGGAGTCTGAAGAAATTCAATTAAACAGACTCGACAGTGTTTGGGTGATTCCATGGTTGTTTAGAAAATCCCGATCTGTAAAATATGTATTTTTTATTTGAAATGAGATGTATTTTACTTAAGGTAGTTCACAATGTTTCATAAATTCTTTTAAAATTACACCAGATTCTTATAATATTCACTTGTACATTTGTGTATTGTTCATTTATAATAAAAGCGCAGCATTTTGCGACAATTCAAATGTCCTTAAATCTCACGCACTGCGCCAGAAAAGTTATTACCCAAAGCGGCAAAAGTTAAATGTTGAGCGTGAAAAGCCAAAACCTGTGTCAGGGGATGCTAATTCGGGGCGCTGTGTATGTGTCCCTGTGTATGTGTGTGTCCTTTGGAAGGAAACGTAGCCTTTAGCATGTATGCTAGAGAGAGATTTGAAAGAACTGTGCATGCAAACGAGTATTTTGGGAGACATGCCTTAACATATGTGCATTTTGCAGCTGCAATCCGAAACTTCATTAGGCAAAGCGGCTGTCGGGCAGTGACTGGGTGAGAAGACAGGCTAGAAGTTTGCCGTCTAATAAATTGATATATAAGTAACTCAATGGTTGTGCATGAACACAATTTTCATTTGTGCTAATAACGCCAACGGTCAGCTTTGATTGTACATTTTGGGCCAGCAAGTTTTTGGGGGAGAGCATGCCACAAAACTTTGACTGCAGCGGAGAATAAGCATGGAGAATTGAAATTTGAGAAGAGGAAGCTCTATTACGCAGCGTCTTGGCGACGGTGATGCCACTCGAAAACCACTTGGGCAATTAGAGTTGAAAGTTTGCGCCTGGGCCCAGAAGCTATGACAACTTTTGCCAGGCCCCGGGGGTGTTGAACTTTTTCCAAGCTCCCAACTGCGGTAATTGCGTGCGTATTGTTGACCATAAAACGGAACGGAAACGGACTCGGACTCGGACTCGAGACGAAGAATCCGGGCCAGCTTTAAGGTGTGTGCCACAAAAGCAATTACCGAACCGACGGCATTGCAGTGCCAGTGACTAACTGCAGATGCAGCTCAAATGCACTGGACCAAGGGCATCAATCAAAGCGATTTGTCTGACGATAAGCAACTGGGCGTGGGCGGGGACGGGGATGGGGAAACGGTGCAGGGGGCGGAAAGATCGAGTGCCAAAAATGTGAAACCTAAAGCAATGCAATCAGTCTCGATTTGATTACGCCTGAGTGCATATTCATGACCGGTCGATGCTCCGCTTACACTCCGAATAAATTTAACACTATTTTATTATATTATTATATAAAATCCTTACTTACTTAATTGCTTTTACAACTGTGCTTGCAAATCGTGTTAAATCGATTTAATAATAATAACTTCAAGAAATTCCAATTTGATATCGTTGGAAACAATATTTTTTACAGTTTAGTAAAATGGTTCACATAACCAAGACCTTTTACTGTTGAACCAATGTGCCGTATGATTACTTTGATTTCCAATAAGTTTCACAAGCATCGCATTAACATATCGCCTGAAAGGGAGGGCGAAACGAATATCGGACTAACATTTAATATCCCTATAGAAACAAGCAAGCGAAGCAACAATAACATCGTTTGCATGTATGTAAATAAAATGCTTCTTTGTGTTGCATGAAAGGGGCGCATAAAAAGCCTGAAAGACGACGAGTGGGTGAGACTTACCCATTGACTGGAAAATGTTGCAAAATGTACCTGTGCCTAGACATTAAGCTATAAAAATGCAGATGCATCTCCCAGCAGGAGTAACTAAAAGGTATATATATATATATATATATATATATATATATAGAGTTTTGCTAGGAAAAATGAGGTGAGAAAGCTGGGGGTGTAGACAACAAGAAGCCACCACATTATGACAACAATGAAACGTAGAATAGCAATATACAAAATACAGGAACAAGTGGTGGCAAAGAGTGATAAAGAGGTGTGCTTTCAAAGTTTACAATCATTGAAAAGTAGACCGATGCTGAACACAATAACTAGTAATTTAGGGTGAACAATGCAAGATGTAAGACTGTTGAGGTGTAGCTACCTGATTACTCTAATCATAGTATTTCTTATTGATTTTATGATATTCTTCATTTTATTGCTATAACTCTATTTATAATTATATATATGTTTATATGTAAAAATGTAAAAAAAAAACAGATTCAGATTGAAAGTCTTATCTTATGAGCAGATATGATCAGCAGCATTACAGGGCGAACATATTATCAATTCAGAATCTATCAAACTACTCAATCAGCCTTAGTTCATAGCTGATGTTAATGTTAACTATGCAAAAACAGGTTGGTAGCGAAAAGTGAGGTTCTTATTTTCCATAGCTAGTTTAGCATTTTACATCAAGTACAAAAACAATAGCTAAGTGAATACAAAGAGATAGTGAGATGAAAAGATAAGCAAAGATTTCGAAAATTATGTTTTTCTATTGAGAGGAGTGAAGGAATCTAAAGCTGTGTTGGCAAAGGCTTCACAAAAATACAAAAAAGAATAATAAAAAAAAGTTGCTCCCAATCGATTGTTAGACCAGGACCAAGCTGAATAGGCCAAGCCAAGAGCAAAGTATTGTCCGGGCCAACGTCCATTTGGCCAACCCTTTCATGAGATCTCAATTCTACTCAATTTCCGTTACACGCCAATGCGCGTGTAAGCAGCATGTAAATATGAAAGCGGTAGATAGATGCCAAAGTTATGAGATACATTTGGGGATGGGGTTGGGATTTGGGATGAGATTGGGTCTTGTGAGCGGGCTCCGTCTCGGGCTTGGGCTTGGACATGGATTCCGATTCGAGATGTTTCCCGTATTTGTGGGCAGCATAAATCAAAATAGAATTTGAGTGCTGTTTAGTCAAGTGGCTACAAGGCTAGCGGAAATAGTGCCCGAAGTGACCGATAAGTGGGTCAGCAGTGAGCACAAAGTGGAATGCAAAACTATTATGCTGACTTTCCGAATTTTGCGAGAAGAGCACCAGAGATGGCAGCATAGAAGTGCCCTCTGATTGGGTTGCTTAAGACAATTAAAAGCTTTCAAAACTCAACAGCTTACCAACAAATGAAAGTAATAAAAGGGGCGATGATTGTGAAATAGAGATAACATAATCGTAATGAACATGAAGGGTCCTTATGGGAATCCTAATTGGTTAACGTACCTTAAGCGTACCAACACTCTAAGAACATAGTCAATATTATGATTATAGTTCAGTCAATGAATTTGTTTACAGAGCTTATGCAACATGCATTCAAATAAATAAATAACTGAATTAAAAATAGTTGTCTCATGTGCATTCCATTTTATTCCTCACTTAATGCAAGCAGCAAAAAAAACAATATACATATATGATTTACGCATATATGGATACGTTTGTAATATTAATTCCTGAACATTAGATTTCAACCAAATGTATTTTCAGTCACGTGAACATCTCCAGGTTTGAGCTTCATTAAAAACGTTTTGTTTACGCGAAAAACAATTTGCATTTTATTGGCCTCACTAAAGGCTGTAAAACGAGGTAGGAAAGTAAGAAGTCAAACGCAAAAGTAAAAGTAAAATCAATGAGAGACAGAAACATGGACAGCAAGACCGACTGAGAGACAGGCAAACAGATTCAGCTTCAGATCCAGATCCTGAAAAAGGGGCCAGCACATTTGCATCACAAAGTTACGAGGCGCTCAATAAAAAATCACTTTGGCAGGCTTTCAGGTGCGGCGTTGCGGTTAAATTAAAATGTTTGAGATTAAAAGCGCTCGCTCACTGAAAAGGAAACTCACTGATATTTGTTGTTATGTCTGTTATAAATATCTGTGCATAATAGTGTATTAAAGTTAGGCAGCAGCTACTCACAAAAAAAATCGAAAGTTTGCCAGCTACTCTGATTGCCAGTGCAGCTCGAACAGACTTTGGACCAAGGACTAAGGGTAAAGGACAAAAAATAGAGAACAGAGAACAGAGAGCCGAGAGTGAGGCAAGGAGAAATAGAGCTTGCGAGAGTGGAGTGTACGGAACTGAAACCCATTTGAATTTCATTTTCGTATGCAAATTTTCAATAGGTTTTTATGCTGTTCGTTTGGTTTGAAATCGGAAACTAAGTCACAGAAATATGCAGGCGAATGGCTTCTGCCGCTCAGCCTTAGCCTCGGCTTTGGCCATTTGTGCACACGCTTTGCCTTGACTTAAATCGCAAACGCGCCACCAGTTTTTAGCCAACCCAAGCCAGCCCAGCAACGCCCTTCGTTACGCTCCTCAGTCGGTTACGAAACAATTGAAACAAGTTTGCAATCAGTGCATAAAGTTTTTGTCCAACACAAAATACTGAAGCAACAGCAACAGCAGCAGCAGCGCCAACATCCAAACACTGCGAAACAGACACTGCTAAAGATACAAAGCGCCGAGCAAATTGTGCGGCTGCTTTTCCCCCTCGGCACCCCTCTGCGGCTATTGCTGTTGCTGTTGGTCAACGCGTTTGACTGCAACCGAGGTAAAACGCGCGCCTAAAAGTATGCAGCAAATGCGCCTTTGAAAAGAGATGCTCTGCGTCTCAGATACCCTTTCATGGTGGCTTCTTTTTTTCTTTTTCTTTTTTCGAGCTCTGCTCTGCACATATGCTAATGTTATTTTGCTAGTGCATAGTTAATTTCATTTAGGAAATTATTTAATTTACTGACGACTTCTAAGAGACTGCTGACCCCTCGGAGTCTCAGAGATAAATAAGATTTATCTTAAAATGTTAGAGATACAACTGATTTTTTGTATGATCTTGAAACTATTGCTAGATATCTCCACAGCATTTAAATATGATATTTGTTTCAATACAGCTTAATTAAGGGACTATTTTAATAGAGACTGCCGACCATTCAGACACTTGAACATTAGCATTTATCTACAGAGATTCTAATGTTTATTGCATATAATCTGGAAACTATTGCCAGATATACAAACAGTTTTTAAAGATGATGTACAATTTAATCCGCAGCTTGCTGTTCTGTAAAATGTATCTGTTACAATGGCATGGATTATCCAAACGGTGGGCGGACTTGCTGTTGGCTTGGGTTCTGTGTGATCCACTATCTATAAATCACAAAGCTGACAAAAGCTTTTTTGCAATGTGGCCTGATCCCCTAAACAAGTGAGCTGGGAAAAAGTTTAAGCAACAATCAGTGACAACAAACTGGGAACAAACTGAGGCGTCCCACAAGCCTTCAAATTGAAACTTAAGTTTGTTATTTAAGTTCGTTGAATTCCATACAAAGAGTCCATAAATGGACGCTTGATTGATTGAAATCAATAAATGCTTTGCACACAAACTCAAACACACACATTTGCAAAGAAATTTAATGTTTTTTAATTACGCCTCATTAGAGATGCAAACAGCAGACCGACTGAGAAATGGGGAAGGACTTGGTTTTCTGTTTACGCTCCCATAAATATTTAGGACAACGAGAGTAGCATTAAATGAAACTGAAAATGACGACATTGAGAATTGAATTGAATTGAGGCATGTGATTGATTGTCGGGCAGCTGCCATTGCTGCAGATTCTGATGGTGGAATCCTTCACGTTCCCGCTGCTGTCGCCGTCGACACCATAAATGTCGACTTGTGTCACAGTCACACCTACATACACACACACACACATACACAGACAGCGGAACAGACAACAGAAGGTGTGGGTGGATTTTGGCAAAAACATGACGTATGAAAGTCGTAACAAAACACTTTGATTGATGATTGAAATAGGCAACAGTATTGGAAACTATAGTTCAATGTGTGTGTGGGTGTGTGTGTGTGTGTGTGTGTGTGCGTGTGTCTTTGTGTGATGTACTCGACCACAAATCGTTGTCAGAACAGCAGCTAGAACCAAAATGGAGTTCAGCCCATACAGGTATACAAACCAAACCCTCACACTGACACTCACTCTCACACTTACATTCACACGACGACAACAGAAACAACGCCAGTAAGTTCATGATTCCATAATGTCTCTGACATGTGGCTGCCTCAATTTCCCCCTGTCATCCCCCCATGTGCGGTCATTCAGTTACAGGTTTGAGAGTTAATCCGTCGTTATTGTTGTTATTGTTGCTGCTGGCTTGTCTTTGAATTGTTTCAGCGGTCGTTGTTCTGTGGCTGAACTTGATTTTTGGAATCAGATGGTGGGCGCTGTGGCTTGCAGGTTGAGTGCACAGCAAGTTTAAATCGAATGACAGATGAATATTCATTGTAGGCTGGGCAGCATAAGTCGATTCAGAGGAGCTTATGAGCTCATGAGTACACCTTAAGAGCAGGTCCCTGTAAAGGCGCTTCAGGTTCGCTGGCAGATTTTATATTTCGCTTTGTGAATATTTATACAAATAGAATTTCGATAGCAATAGTCACAATTTAAAAGTATATAATTACATGAGAAATAAGAGAATACCTTCTCACCTATTTATATTTAAGTGTGCAATGTTTGTGCTTTGATACCGAAGGTGTCATCTCCAAATTCCCATATCACCCGTAATTTGGCAGCTACACTTACCAAACTTCAAAGGAAACTAACGAGCTTATATCTACCTTAAATTTGAATGGACAAGCTTGGACAGTATTTCTTGGTTCTTTCTTGTCTACTATTAGCTGGTATTAAGTATGAATTCAAAGTATTTCGCAGTCGGTTACGACTGCAAATATCTCTCTTGTTTTTAAATGGATATTTGGCAATAGAACTGGAATATTAAATTTAGCTACCTGATTTCAGGATAACTTATAGTCAGCCTGAAAACTTTGTCTAACGCACAAATGGACGAGTATATATTCCAATTATTAACCCTCTAGCTTCAGGTTCTGTTCAAACGAACATATACAATACAAATAAAATATTAAGGAATATATTGCTGTTATTGAATGAAATTAATGGCAATTAGTTAAAATTTATCCATTTCTTAAGATAATATTGCGCATAATTGGTATTGATGCTTTAAAGTGCTAAAATAAATATAAGATCGTTGAGGCAGACAAATAGTTGAATTAAATTCTATCAAAGAACAACAATATTTCAAACCAGGACAAATAAAAGTCAGACACGTGTTAGCTGCTGGCCTGAATATATGAGTATGTAACTACTAATAAGTAAATACATCTGCCCACACACACATATTTCATTTGTATGTGGATGATATGTACATTCAAAATCAATTTATAATTCGCCCAATGTAATGAAAATCCAGCTGAGGAAAATCGCAAACTGACAACTGCCTTGGGGCAAAGATTATTATTTGCTTTATTTTTCATGAATTTTTAATTTACTCACTCTTCGTTATTAATCATCGGTTTTAAGTTACTCCCTCTTATTAACACTCAGATCACATTCAATCAATTTAACAAGCCTAATAGGTTGTCCTTATCTGCAACCTAGCAGAGCTTAAAATAATCTGTATTAATTTAATTTAATTTGAAGATTTGTATTAATTTCACTGAATCTTGCATACTGATTTGGGTGTTTTGCCCAAATGAAGCAATGATTGGAAACTTAAACTATTTTGTTTTCAAGTCTTGTAAGTTATATAATTATTATTCGGACAGATAGGTAATGCTCAGTTAGTGCCATTGCAGCATGCTTTGCTGCCTGTTCGAGCCTTATGCAAGTAATTAAGTGCCCGTGTTCTGGCTAATTACGACATTATCCCTGTGACAAACAATAAGATGAGAATTGCATTAGCATTATAGAACAGCCACCCAGGAATTTTCAACTTGCAACTCCTGCTGCGCCCCTCATCCTGTGATTATGTTTGCCTGCATGCCTGCTCGCCTGTTTGTTGTTCACCTGTTTGGATGCCTGTAATTGACACTTCGGCCAGAACGCCACACAAAGGCAAAAGACAATTGTGCTTATTACGCGCCCAACTCAAAGGCGACTCAGACCGTCCGTCCATCATGTCCATCACATAACGCTGCTGGGCATGTGCAGATTAACTCCAATTTCTTCTTATTATACAACTCGAAACCATTAAGTTGCCCGCACATAACTCAAACGCAGCAGGGGGTGTGTGAGGGTCGAAAATTGCCCATCCCTTTCACCCAATCCACAAAGAACAAAAGAATTCGGGCAAATTTAATGAGATTGTCGGCAACCTTTCTGAAATATTCTGAATTATTAAGACCAATATTCGGAAAATAAAATATTTTAAAACCCTTTGAAAGTCTGTTTTTTTTAAGTGTCTCGAGAATTGTGCTTAGCCATTAACAAAGTGAAGTCCTTATACCCATTTGAAGAAGAAGAGATGTCTACGACCCTATAAAGTGTATACTATAAGTTATATTGCTCTAGGCGTCAAGGAGATAATGTCAAAATGTATTGTATATTTTGGTAGTAGGACAGAAGTTAAATTAGTTTAAATAAATCTGTGTTTATTTCCGCTTGCTGACATAAGCTCCCTCATATTCCAAATATTTCTAGCCCTTATAAACGCACACGGCTAAATCGTCTAGGTCATTGATGCCAATCTAGAATATATTCATACTTTATGTAGTGGGAAATGCTTCCTTCTACCCGTTGCATAGTTTCGCTGAACTGTATTATAACCTTTTAAACATTTTGTATATAATTACTTTAGTAAATTGACTTCAAATTTGGAACATATGGTAAAAAAACATATAAGGTAAAGTTATTACAAATTTATGATTGTGGGATAAATAAATTCTTTATATAATGTAGAAGAGGTAGTATAATCATTAGATTCCTTAACATACTAACTGTTTTGATGGTGCGAATATTAATACGAATATATAATTTGATTAGGGCATGCAAATGATAACGGCAGCGTGTGTAAATGCAACTGTTGAATGACATATACATACATGTTATGTTGGGCTCGAGTGTAAAGCTTTAGTAAGCATAGACTGAAGCAAGCCAAGCTCAGCGGGTGCAGCTGGCTTAAGCTTGAGTTCATTAAGCTTTTCGCTCTCAAGCTCTTAAACTTTTACGTAATTTATTCTTCTGCATGCTGCGAAATATTTTTTTTAATCCGCGCGAAAATTGTTCACGCTGGTATAAATCTAAAACCTTTATCTGCAATATTACTGGCAACGTCACGTTAAAGACTTGCTCTAGTCGACCACGAATTGCTTTTTTTTAATTTTCATCCCCATTACAGGAACTTCAGCAGTACAAGTGTGTCAAGTATTAGTGATGGTGCAAAGTGTGTGTGTGCAACAAACAAATACAACAAGTGAGAATTCTGTAGTCGAGTGAGCTCGAATACGATATACCCTGAACCCAGTAGGTTGTCCTTATCTGCAACCTAGCAGAGCTTAAAATAATCTGTATTAATTTAATTTAATTTGAAGATTTGTGTTAATTTCACTGAATCCTGCATACTGATTTGGGTGTTTTGCCCAAATGAAGCAATGATTGGAAACTTAAACTATTTGGTTTTCAAGTCTTGTAACTTATATAATTATTATTCGGACAGATAGGTAATGCTCAGTTAGTGTCATTGCAGCATGCTTTGCTGCCTGTTCGAGCCTTATGCAAGTAATTAAGTGCCCATGTTCTGGTCAATTACGACATTATCCCTGTGACAAACAATGAGATGACAATTGCATTAGCATTATAGAACAGCCACCCAGGAATTTTCAACTTGCAACTCCTGCTGCGCCCCTCATCCTGTGATTATGTTTGCCTGCTCTCCTGTTTGTTGTTCACCTATTTGGATGCCTGTAATTGACACTTCGGCCAGAACGCCACACAAAGGCAAAAGACAATTGTGCTTATTACGCGCTCAACTCAAAGGCGACTCGGACCGTCCGTCCATCATGTCCATCAACATAACGCTTCTGGGCATGTGCAGATTAACTCCAATTTCTCCATATTATACAACTCGAAACCATTAAGTTGCCCGCACATAACTCAAACGCAGCAGGGGGATGGGTGAGGGTCGAAAATTGCCCATTCCTTTCACCGAATCCACAATGAACAAAAGAATTTCGGAAAATAAATTATTTAAAAGCCCTTTGAATGCCAGTTTTTCAGTGTCTCAAGAATTGTACTTAGCCATTAACAAAGTGAATTCTTATTACCCATTTGCATATAGAAAAAGATGTCTACGACCCTATAAAAAGTATAATATAATATAATATAATATAAGCAGTTATATTGCTCTAGGCGTCAAGAAGATCATTTAACATACAACAGCTCCCATTGCTCAGCGCTCTCCTTGTGCAGTGCTTTCTCTCTCTCTCTCTCTCTCTCTCTCTCTCTCGACAAAGGGCAGTCGCTGATCAACGCGCTGCTGCAGCCGTACAGTTGTTTCGCACAACTCTAGCTGATCGATCGTTTCAGTTACTCTCCTTGTTGAGAAGGCTTAGCGGTGGTTTCAAAACTTAATTTCGCTTATCGATCGATTTCGTTACTCCTTCTGCGAGATGGTTTAGCAATTGGCTTGATGATGCCAATCTAGAATATATACATACCCTATATGATATATGATATGTTTCCTTCTACCCGTTGCATAGTTTCGCTGAATTATGCACATTTTGTAATTGTTTCAGGATATGAATACAATAAATAATTACAATAAAATACAATAAACGCATTTTTTTCGAGACTTTTAGATATTGAGGCTCAGTTCCATCAGGAGGCTAGGAAGTCAATAAAGCTACATGTCTCCCACAATTGTAAGGAACCATCAAATTTGGTTGGCCCTTCAAAGATCGGCATATGCCATGTACCACCCTCCACAACAACCGAATCCAATGCATCAGCCTCCCGATGGAGAATTAAATTAATATAAATAATACAGGACAACCTCAAAATACCAGAACATAAAAATAAAACCATTTCGGATGCTCTAGTCGAGATAGATCGACTAGGAGATACCCTGTACCCAGCTATCAATTACATTAATGCTTTCAAACACAAATTTAGCCTATACAATTTGACTATTGCTTGCGCAAGTAGTGTTACAAAAATATGAAAATATAAATAAACCGAAGCTACAAAATAGTAGGCTTCCTAGTAGTAGTTGGAGGATAGACAGACTCTTCTAAATCGACTAGCCTTTTGATGCGAATCATGAATATAATATATACTTTACGTGGTGGTGCAAAATTCTTTCTGAATGTTACGTACTTTTGCACAACTTCATTATAACCTTTATCACATTTTATAATGGGTTCAGGGTATACAAATGGGTAATTTTGATTGATTTTTTTCGGTTCTTTTGGGTTTTGGGCCTTAAGCTGCACGTTCGAGTAAAATATTTACAGCTCTGCGCCGTTTAACTCCTTAAACGTGAAAGGGCCGAAACTACCAAGTCGCCCAACCGCCCACGATTGCCCGGCAACATTACGAGATGGGAAATGGAAGGGCGGAAATGTGGAAAGCGAAGGCGGGGCGGGGAGGGGGAGTCATCAACCCACGCACATTTTTCACATAATTTCCTTGGGGATTAAGTTTCCACTTGGCTTTGCCTTTGCCGCTACTGTGCACCTCGCTTTTATTAATTTTGTGCCACAAAGTAAATAGAAAGGCAACCCGAGTAAATTTCATTAAAGACGCCGAACAGAACACGGCGAGGATGAAAACGAGGAAGTAGCAAAATGAAGGCGGCAATGTAACTAATAGATAAAGCGCGATTACGATTACTCAGGTCACAAATCACAAGACGGCAGGCAGCTAAAGGAAATGACATTTGAAGTCGGCTGGAAAATGAAATAACCAAAATCGGTAATGGGCACCAACGAGTGGCGCGACGGAGCGTGACGGTGGATAGAGACGCAGACGGAGGTCAAATGAAATTACAATCAGTCTGGCTTTAAAATTAGTTTACTCCTAGGCCATTTGGTGTCCCTCAATCGTTCGGTTTTGTGCAAATATCTTAAGCAACTCCATGTAGCCGAAGCATCTTCCAGCAGACCCCCTTGCATAAGTGCTCGCTGCAGGGCACAGGCGACAACAATTTATGCACACACCTCTCTGGAATTTATGAAAAAAAGTAGAAAAAAGATACAGAAAAGAGGAGGAAAGGCGGACTTGCCATGGGTCTCGCGGCTGCTGTGCACATAATGGCGACAAAAGTGGGAGAAAAAACTTTTTAAAGCGTTAAAAAATGTGTAGCTGCAGTTAACAGACAGCAAAGTAAGAGCGTGGGAAACGTTGAACAACGATGCGGCAAAAATGAAATATTTCAGCAATTTTTGTATACGCAGCGAGAAAATCGAAATTATTTATTCAGAATGGTCGTTTAATCAATACCCTGTTCGGGGACATGAATTGAATTGGAAAGTAATTAACATATGCATAAAAATTAATTACAAGATACTGGCTTAATTATCTCACAATATAAATTTCTTAAAAACCATTTACTATTGTGAATAAAAAAACCTTTTTGATTAATACTATAAAATGTTTTCAATGTAACTAGATTTTATGAGAATACGAGATTTTGTATAATGTTTAAAAAGAAAAGAAAGGTAAAGAAATGTTTAATAGTTTATCATATTTTACTCCTTCGTTAAAATCAACTTAATTCGCTCAAGGAACTAGCTCTACAAAGGAAACTCCCGATTTATCGGCACGAAACAGTGCAACATAAAACACAAATCGCAGCGACGACTTCAACGTGTGGCAGTCATGGGTAAATTATACAAAATATGTGCTGGATCCCAGAATGCTCAAAATGCCAGACAGTTAAGAATATTTTTTACGGGACGCCGAATATTACCTACCTTTATATGGCTGGCCCAACATGCAGACATTTAAATTTCATAATAAATTAAAATATTAAAACACATTTGAATGTAATATTATATTAGCTATGTTATTTTCGGGATGAAATTTGTGTAGGTATGTAGTATCAGCAGGTGGTATTCTACAAAGGGACTAATACGCATACAGACGGATAAACTTTCAGATTAACTCTGCTGTGATACCGACCACAAATATAAAAATTAACTATATGGATTCGGAGTTGTCTCCCCTAATTTCACCACAAAATTATAATACTGTCTGCAAAGGTATAAAAAGGCAACTCTTAACTGTTGTGGCGGCAACTTTTGGAGCTGGGCATAGTGAAATGCTGGTGAAATGAATCAAAATAAATTATATACAAAATCAAGACAATTAAATCAAAGCCAAGTCAGTAACTCAAAACGGGCGGCAGCTCTCATGAATATGCATCGGACGGGGAACGGAGTATCCAACATCGGGGCTTTGAAGGGAGACCAACAACATTTTCGTGATTGAATTCATTGATGAACAACAACAGCAGCTCATGGCTGGCATTGGTAGTAAGCAGCAGAAGTAGGGGTCGAGATACACTGCGGAAGCACAGGGGCAGAGGGGTATGCAACCGCAGAAATTGAAGTGCATGCAAGTGATTGGCCACATGCGGCAAGCAGAGTGGAGCAACAGGAAACTGGTAGCTGGCCTCAAACTCCATCGATTGCTGCCAGGACTCCATGTCCATCTGCAGCCACAACAGCGTGATACCAATGGCAGGGGCATTGAAACAAATCACCTTGATTGATGATTGGCATTTTGTTGCCAAGCGATTTGGGGGCAGAATCTGTTTGCCAGTTGCTCCAATGTGATTCTCTATCTGTCTGTCCGTCTGTCTGCTTGTCAGAGCCCCAAAAGTCAACCGCAATTAAATGAAAAGCAGCGGCTACAAAGGGCGTTGAATTGTGCGGAGCGTTTGGGGTTTTCTGTCGGCCAATTTGAGTTGCTGTTTTGCTTTATTACTCCAGCAGTTGCTGAGATGGCAGAGATGGTGGAGATGGGTAATGAGTCCTCGAACTGTAGTTGTCAACACGACATGTGGCCAAACATCAAAGAGACGAGTCAACACTTGACATTAAATCTGAAGTTAATCGAATCAATACCAGTTTATCAGTTTATTCTACTAATTAAACATATTTGAGTGATGTTTATGGTTACAAAACAGACACTCAACGCCAGTAATTAAGAAAAACTAAGCGAGAGAAAAGAGGGAGAGCGAGTATAGCTGACAGATACAAAGCTATGAAAGAGCAAACAAATAGCCAACTAATTTATTATTTATATGTGCTTATAATCTATCAAATCGCTCATTAGATAGAAGACAAGCAAACTCAGAAATAAAATCACCCTGTAACTGAGAAAATTGTCATACTTTCGGCTGACCATATTATTCAGAAAGTATACTTTAATAATACATGGTTTTGTCTTTCGAAAACCGAGGTTTTCAGATTTTTGTTACTTAAATAATTCTTACTAAGCATAACAGTTTAAGTATCCACATATACGATTATTTTAGATCGTTAATATATTCACAAATTTGAATTTGGATAAACTGAACTCGTGAGCTTCTGGGGCAGATAACTGATAACTAAAACCAAAAAAACTTTCTAGTTTTAATTGTGATTTTCTTTTTGGTGAGATTTTTTTCCCAGTGTCTGAGAAAATTCATTTGCTGTCCAATAAAATTAAGGGCAGGCAATCAAATTAAATCAAACAACGCTTAACAATTTATTAACGGTCAAATGATTTAAATATCTGCAAATTGTATTCTTATGTTAAATCCATTAATGAAAACCGAAACAAAAATAAAACAAACAAACATCGAGTAGACTGATGCGCAGCAAAAAAAGCTGTAGCACAAGCTGAAGGATGCACATCGATGCTGTCGTCGGCATCGGCAGCACTTCGATTATATATATCTGTAAACAGCAGGCGACTGGCTGGCAGGACTGCTCCTTCAGACAAGACCAGACACCAGCCAGACCCTTGGAAATGCATAACTTTTGAATGGCCGCAAAGGGTCATGGATTTAAATTCTCTACAGCGGACAACCTAAGGGCTGCCACTTTGGGGTAGTCAGTTGTCCGGTTGTCTGTCTGTCTGTCTGCTTGTTTGCTACGCTTTTAATGTATTTTACACTGGGCTGGTTTCCTCTTTGCTCGCTGCGCTTTGTTTAACTTTGCAGCAGCGAGAAAAAATGCATCGCTATCAATACAAATAAAGCTGATTAAGCAGTTGCCATGCTATGTATATATATATATATATATATATATATATGTATACATATATATTCATCAATTCTAGCTGACTATTCGCCAATTTTCTGGAGTCAAAAGCCACATTGCGGTTTTTGCCCAGTTTTGGCCAATTTGTCATCCATTTTGTGCCTAAAAGCATGCAACGATATTTCATCAACTCAACTTGCTCAAAGCCATATTAATTACCAAACGAATCAGGGTTACCAAATTATTTAAAAGCGTTCCGAAGCAGCAAAACGGATTGCAGTTGGCCAATAATTTGATAAACCAATCGAGTTTGATACAAATGGTAGAGATAAATAGCATTAATTGGCCAATTAATTATTTATTTAATAATAATTTAGCAGTACCCAATTAGTATTTACAACCAAGAAAATATATATATATATATAAATATTTTAACTAATAAAGATATCATTGACGAATCAGCAATGAAGCAGCCCTGAACCCTTAAACGTCTTTCGAGTGCTTACACATCATTTTCGTAACTAGCGCAAAAGTTTTGGACTGTTTGCTTATTTGTCGTGTAATTAAAAGGCTAGCACATTAATTTTGACTGCAGCAAGAAGTGCGCATTGCAGACGTGGCCCAGCACCAACATCAGGACCAGCAGCTGTAGCAAGGCAATAGTTTTCAAGAAGCCTTACAAAGCGCTCATGATAAATCCACAGAATTTTGGCCAAGTCACAAAGCAGCCAAACGATTTGCTGTTCATCTGCAACTTATTTTATTTTCGTTCTACGTTTTTGGATGCCTGCACAAAGTCAACAAAGTGCCTGGCAAAGTCTGGCAAAGGCCGGCAAAAACAAAGACTCCTTGCAATTAGCGCTGGAAAACTTCTTAGTAGTAATTGATTTGCTGCAAGCCGTTTGACGCGGCCGCCTTCGATGCTGCTGCCACAGTTGCGACTCCTTTAAAATCCTCTTTTAATGCCAGCCAGCCCCTTCACACTAAAGTGTGCAACACAATGGTTATTGAACACGTAGCAGCCAACAAATGCAAGCAGGTTGCAACTTGCATCGAACCGCAGCGGCAACAATCGTCAAAAGCGAAACAAAGAGCTTTTCTCCTCCCAACTTTTGTGTTGCTTGAAAATGCAGTAAACAAAAACAGAAAAATCGTCGACTGAGTAAAACAGGGGACGTCTGATGATTTGTGCAAATAACTACATATGTGTACACTAATTTATGAAAATTGAATTAATGAAATATATCAATATTAACGCGATGTTTTGAATGTATTCAAAATCTTTATTTACTTAGTACGGATTTTGTAAGATAAAGGATAATCGCAGATCAGGTTATTTATCGATACACAATATCATAAATATCCATTTAAGCCTTGACACTTTTATATGTATTTTATTTCTATTTACTTAATTATGATTCAATTTTATGACTCAGAATATTACGCAGAAGAATTACTGTGGGGCTCAGTTGCATAGAGCTGTAAGAGTGGAGTATTTAGCCACAAAATAAGGAGCAGCCCTCGCTCCGTCAGCTCTACCCTGAAGTGCAACAAAATGCGGGGATGTATAGCTAGAAAGCAATAGAAACAACAATAGTATCAGCTTTGGCAAATGGTTGCTCAGAGGACGATTTGAAAAATTCAACACAAGCAAGCGGCATTAACAAGCCAACAAAGCCTTGCACTTGGTTTAGGTAGACTTGTAACTGCAGCTGTCCCATTGACGATTTAAAAATTACACAAACTTTACCATTGCATGGAGGCAACACACGAAACAACACCTATAACAGAAGCTGAGAAACTTGCCCCAAAAGCTATTTAGACCTGTAAATAATGGGCTCGTTTTTAGCGTCAGATATTCGCGTTGGGCCGGATAGCTTTAAGCCACAGACCGACACTTTTGGCAGTGAAAAGCGCAGGGAGAAACAAAAATACACCTAAAAAATGAAACGAAAAAAAATAGCAAGCAAATCCATCAAAAAATTAGCCCAGACCGAAGTCGATGCCTCGGGCAACGTAACACTCAAGCTGAAACTCAGTTTAGCCACGTCGCGGCATCAAATGACTCGTCCCGAACAGCACAGCCACCGCCAGAGGGCGCCACAGGACGCCAGTCAGAACAAATAAAGTAAAAATGAAACTTGTTGGCCGGGTATTTTGACAAATGCTGAAATTTGCAAGAGACTGACAGACGCAACAGAAAGTGAGTTACACTTAAAGCTATGCCAACGCCTTTGACACGCATCGCGGCACGAGGCTTTGATGTTGTCCTTCTCTCGGTGAAGGCAGGCCTGTGAGACTTGAGAGGAAGATGGAATTGGTTGAATTGGTTGCTAGCAAACATTTGCTAAATGCAAATTACTTTTGACGCGCTGCGGCCTGAAAACATAAGTGAAATGATTGACTCAGATCGAGTCTATGAGTGGCTGACAATCAACGGCGCGGCACAGGCAAAATAAGCAGCTTGAGAGATCACAGGAGAACTCTGCTAGGTGACGGATTGTTTGACAGTTGGGTTTGTCTGTAATTTAACCATTAAAAAGCAGACATCACGGCATTCTTTTGACATTTGCTTGCATAACAATTTAACATTTGAGGCTTAGGCTTAAGCGCCATACCTTCAGATACTCAGCATTAATGAAATAATAGGCAGTTTAAGACCCAATCTTTCTGATTTGTATTCAATTTGATATATGAACCGAATCGAAATTACAAAATTAATTGGTTGTGCATTTCACATGCATTATAAAATGTCTCAAAGGTGCCCCAACAATACTACATGAGAGAAAATTTAACTGGAATGCCAATACTTTCATTCACACACTTCAGAAAACTTTAAAAAACATTCCAGATTTCAAAACTTTGTTCGCTTCTTCTTCTTCTTGCTGTATATATTGAGAGTGGCCCTTGGCATGCTTAGTTCTTCTTCATCACAGTTGACTGAATGAGTTAAACCACTAATTAATTATTGTTAAACAGTTTTGGAGAGAGTGTGAAAATGTGGAAATTTCAATTTTGCTGCCACAAATTCCAGACAATACGCTAGTTCTGAAAGAAACTATAAGAAATTCACTTCAGGGCGCTTCAGCTTGCAACAATTCCAAGTTCAAGTAGTTAGCATCTGCTCCGATTGTTGCTCTCTACTGGCTGGCTTCAGGTGTTGGTGACAGTGCTTGGGTGCATATGTTGCCACTGCCATCCAAATGCAACTTCGTTGCAATTAAACACTCAATTTGCAGCCCCCTCTTGGAATGTTTATAAATGAAATTTGGGCAAAGATAAAGTTTGTGCCCCGCTGGCGACATTCGGCAATGAAAGGGAGTGAAGGAAGATAGACCAAGAGAGGAGTGGATAAAGAGATGCAGACGGTGTTGGAGACGGTGTCTACATCTGAGCTGAAAGACAGGAGACAACGTCAACAGAAGTCGCAAAAACAAATAGTAAAAGCAAAATGGCGCCCCTGTACTTTGGTTGTTGTGGACTCGTCGTGGAGGTATTCGAGGCAAAGACGATGACGTTGCGCATTTGCTGTAGATTATTACAAAAGTTTAAATACACAGTCAGATAGGGAAAAGACAGGTTGTGCTTATAGAGAGCCCTCAGGTGTTTTGAATTTTGCTTGTCGACGGCCAGAGCACGAACCTGGCCGAAACACTCGAGGAGTTGAGCTGACTTCGAGTTGAAGCCTTAAATGGCCTTGGCAGTTGCAATTGCACATCGCAGAGTTCTTCAAGTGATTTTCGCCTAGCTTACGTACGTCGCCAGACCGTGATTTGTTTGGTTAGAAGTTTAGAAATGCCAGAACTACACAACATGCCACCTTAAGGGGTCTCCCAAGGATAATTCGTAGTTGGCATCCGTTCTGTTATGGAGGAGTCAGCGAATTGCCTGCGATTAGTCAACTTTTATTGTGGCCATCGAACTGAATTTCGAAAATAAATGCAGCCGCACAAGTTGCTGCTTGTATACAAATTGTAGATATTATTTACAAACATGAATATAAATAGTTAATTGCCTACTAAGTGCATTACATGTATTCTTTAGAAAATCCTAAGCCTAGATTCGTAACTAAACAGTTACTTAGGCGAATATTGTATGCACATTTAGGTAAAATTAGCTTGTGCAAAAGAGAATTGCTAATTGCTGTGTCAGGAGATAAATTGAGATTCTGGCAGTTTCCTGCGGGGACTTTCGCAATTGTGTGCGCTGAGCATGTGTGTGTACGCCGCAATTCTTTTGTGTATCTTTAAGCGACGTCTGGTTATTTCCGGGCGTCTGCTGCTGGCGTTTACTTTTAGTTTTAATTTGACAACCCGCATAATTTTGCTATGATTTGCACTTCTTAATTAATTATTTTTCGCTTTCGTAACTAAATGCGGATCAGAGCTGTGTCAGCAAATAAGCGACACACACACACCCACACCCACACCCGCACACACACACACACACGCACACACTCAAGCACGCACATGTGCCTGGCAACCCTTCAACGCCAGAGCCTGGCAGCAGAACAAACTTCGACAAAAACTTTCTCTTTTTTCCGGCATGTGTAAGAGGCGCTTATTCTGGTAAAATGCTGTGTCGAAACAGACGTTGGGAATTGGTTTTGCTCAATTTCAGCGAGATTCGCAAATGCATTTGGCATTTCTTAGCACCTTTGACACATGCGGCGTATGCGTAATATGCGATGCCAAAATCAATCCCCGAAAGAAAAGGCTTACCGTGCAAATTCCCAGCTTATGGCAATTGACAGCGAACGATGCAGACATGCCAACCATCCCTTTTGTTTCATTTAAACAAAAGCTTCTCCCTTTTTTCTAATATTCGTGTATGTATGTACAGTCAGTGTTCTCCTCGCCACAATTGTTAAGCTGCCCCTGCCCCTGCCTCTGCCCCACCTGCCACTCGATGGCATCTGTTCCGTTTCAACTGCATTTAGCTGGCAATGCAAATTGGCGGAGCGTTTGCCATTTTCCATTCGACGGCAGCTCATTATTTACACGCTTAACGCACGTCCCCTCGCATTAGGTGATTAAGTCTTGCAGCGCCACCTGGCGTTCCGAATTGAAATTTGCTTTGTGCGTTGCCCTCGCTGCTCTTCATGGACGCTTTTGTTATCGCATCCAATTGCTGGAGCTGCGCTTGCCACGCACTCCAATTTCGACTCTGGGGGTATTTTAATTTTGTCACGAAATGTGCACTTGATAAAATATGCGGTATATCCACCTTTAATGGAATGGAACTCTGCTCTGCAAGGGTATATTCAACTTCGACTTGCCAAAAACAACTTTCCTTTTATTTTCTTTTTTGATGGAAACCTCAGATGCTGGCGCCAAATGTCAAAGTGGTAGCAAGAAGCACACACCTACACACATATAGGGCCAGTACCAATACAAACATCAGCACTAATACCAACGCTCGGATATTTGAACGTTGCTGGCATCTACATCGCCCGCGCATGTAAATTGCTCCGGCAAACAAATCACGTAGTCGCTGTCCCAAGCGCCGTGCAAGACTTGTTGTCGTCATATCAAAAGACAGAAGGCTGGTGGATTTTTGCGGTGTTGTGTCTGAATGGCTCAGAGCACGAAGCTTGCACTTACCCATCCCTTCCCATCCCATCAATTCCCCAAATCGACTGAGGCAGCTGCTAAGCCACCACAACGAAGCCATCAACGTTGCCCTTCGCTTATCTAGCAAATTCTGAGATTCGAGTCAACTTTGTGGTTCGAAAATAAGTTTTATATCTAAACTATTCGGTTTGAAAAAATTATGTTTTTGTTATGGCAACCTTAAGCGAACTTTCTGAAGTTTAATGTCCAAATTGTGAACAATTCATTCATTAAACAGATTACACCAAATTGTTATAATAGCTATAATAAATTGTTCAAATTGTATTAAATTACGATAAGCATTTTGTATTGATTTTTGCCAAGTTTTTCAACTAAAAGTTTTGCGTACTTGTACGAGTATACAACATCGTATTCTAAGACAGCTTTATGATTCACTAATATGTTAACATTTTCAGAGACTTATTTTACTTTTATTTTAGCTGTTTAATGTTTACAATTAATTAATTTATATGTATTTTCAAAGTCGAGTTTATGCCCATACTGATAGACATTGCATAACAAAAGGTAAATAAGAACATTTCTTATTATTAAAAGAGAATTTCAAATTATAATTTTGAAAATTATTCTAACTAACTTTAAATGGAAAATAAAGCTATGAAATAAAAAGTTGAATATGCAAAGTCTCTCTAATTACACGTAAATGTGCATTAAAAGTTTGCAGAAGAACTTGCTGTGAAATCAATTACCAAGAGGAAAAACTCGAAGACGCAATGATGCAACAAATTAAAGCGCATGTAAAGAAGGCTAATGAAATGTTCGAAGGCAGAAACCGACCCACAAACACAACGACAACTGCTGAGGCGATGGTGAGCAAGGGCGAGGAGCAAGTGGCATGGGGCAGGGGGCTGGGGGCAGGTTGATTGCCAGAGTGGTAATTGAAGCACATAGAATTTTTGTGTCTTTATTTGCCAGGGGGGGAAATTACCAAAAATGTGCCGAGCGCAAAACGAACAACAATAAAGTGAGCGAAAATTAAGGCAAGTGGAGTTAAAAGTTAAGCCAACAAATGAAGATGAGGCTGGAATAGGATAGAATAGGATAGAATAGGATAGGAAAGGATGCGATACGATACGGAGCATATGTAAAGCATGTGTGTGTGTGCTGTGGGCCATACATCGCACACACAAACGCACACGCACACACACACAAACGGAAAAACTGAACTCCGGCGCAATTTTACGCAACTACAAAAAGTTTAATTGAGGATAAACTTTGCTGCGTTTGCGCTGCTGTTGAAAATCAGCCTGTCGACTTTGGCTGGATTGGATATACATATATAGGTAGGGGTAGGGGTAGAGGGATAGAGGATATCGCTTATCTTTGCCGCTTAAGTTTTCGCTTTCCTCCACTAACAACTTTAACCTTTTTCCCAACCCCAATAAAAGGAACAACTTTAAGATTACATTTTTGTGCACACTAACTAGAAACTATAATTCAAATGAAATTATTTGAAAATTTATCGACCATGGGGAAACGCGCTACCCTCGCATTGTTGGCCAAAGCTAAATTACTGGCAAATATAAATGAAAGGTGCATGAGAAACGGTCTGAGCCTGAACTCCGAGCTGCACTGCAGTCCTTCCTGCATGCTTGGTGCGCAATGCTCGATCTGACCCACACAAAGGCAGATGTACCATAATTCATTTAGATGGATGCAAGTGAAAGCGATGGACAATGAAACACAAATGACCTGAATAAAACCGATGTGCCACAAGCGATTGGCTCTTTACCGTCTTTCAACCTCTCTTTTCAAGCATTGCAACAAAAAAATAATTGAAAGCTGCCAAATGCTTTGGGAATGTTTCAAAATCCTTTCAGCACCAGATCTGTTTTTTCTGTATAGTCATCAAAAAGCAAAAAAGCAATAAGGCTACTTTGAAAACCCAATCCCATACTTTATCACTAAAATAGAAAGAAACCAACAATTTATCTAGCTAATCCCAATTTGAATTCAAAGGATTCATTGATTTTTTAACACGCTTAAGCATTTTAACAGCAAGTTTTTTATAAGCCTCAGTTGCGTTTGCTTCAAGGAGTGCGGTCTAGACAAACAATGAAAGCCATTTTTTACTTTTCATTCCAAGTTGAACGGGTTTTATTAAAGGCTATCAGTCATTGAATACCCACTCTGGTAATCCTTGCTGGACACAGCCCCTACCACAATGCGGGTGCTGCTGCATAGCTCAGCGGAGCTGGTCCATAAGCCAAGGGGGATGTGTATTTGGCAAATACGGGTGCCGCGTACGGATGAGCAAATGGAGCCGCCAACGGAGCAGCGAAGGGAGTAGCCAACGGAGCAGCGAAGCGAGTAGCCAAAGAAGCAGCAATTGGAGCAGCCAGAGGAGCTGCAAGCTGAGCGGCAAATGGAGCAGCCAAAGGAGCGGCAACTGGTGCCACTTGGCGGAAAACTGGAGCAGCCAGAGGAGCAGCAAATGGTGCCACAGGTCTGATGAGTGGAGCTGCAACTGGTGCCACAGTTCTGAAGATTGGAGCTGCAACTGGCACTGGAGCAGCTGCAATCACGGGTGCAGCTGCGATCCCATTGAAGGTCCTGGCCACCACTTGGCTACTGGCAGCGGTAACCACAGGTGCAGGTGCTGCAAAGACGGCAGCTGGAGCAGCCAGCGGTGCATGCAACAATCCTGGCTTGCCGGCAACGCAGGCAACCAGAGCGCAGAGGACAACGGCCTGTGAAGGATTACAAGGAATGCAAGGATTAGGTATATCATCAGCAAGGATGTTCAACCGAAATATTACTAACGTATTTGAACATGGTGAATTGATTTGTTTGTTGGTTGCTTGTGCGGCTTTAGAGCAGACTGCGAACTGATGTCAAATTGAGGCCTTGCCACGCATATTTATACCCAAGAAGACAGTCCATCGCTGGGCCTACTTAAAATGCGCCCTGCGTCGCACTCGTTGGCCGTTATAAGCGGCGGCTATTGGTTACAATTGGTAGTTAGCCATGTCTTTCGAGGGTCTCAGTGCTTCTGCCAAAACCCGAAGGGCAGCCAATTCCGATTGCCGCAGCTAATTACACTAAATTTGTATGGAAATCAAAGTGCATGAAATTAAATTGAACGCATTTGCTTGCTTAGGAAATGCAAGCAAAGAATTTATATTACTTGGCGCCGATTATGTCCACACTGGTAACACTGAACATGTTAACTGACTGAATCAACAAACTATTAATTAAATGATATGTGCATTTGTACTAAATATTCAAATTCGATTTCGTGTATTATTAAATTTGAATCCATTTGTTGTTAAATCTACATATACATGTCGATTTATTTGCGTATGCATACATATATGTACAAACTTGTTCCAAATGTATTTTTCAACCGTACTCTTAAATTCTCCAGGCAGTGACCCGACTTCGCCGAGTTCTATTCGGTTCAGAGCAATCGACCAATTAAACATTTTGGGCACGTACGCAGGCCAAAGCGAACTAAAAATTATTGCTCGAACCCGGCCACAGTTTGGGTCAGCAAACACACACACACACACACACACAAGCACACACAAGCACACACAAGCACACACACGCACACACACCCACAACGAACACACACACATTTGACACTTTTGCTTGTTGACACAAAAATTATATATTTTATTGGTTTTCCATCTTTTTGGGTCAAGGCTGTTACAATCTGAACATTGCTTTAAGCCTAAACGACATTTTGGTAGAAAATGTAATATGTACGTCAAGTTGTTAGCGTATTAATTTTGAACTGACTTAACATTGAATACTACAAGTAATCGTACAAATAATATAATTCCGTTAAATTATTTTATTATTATTTTCAATAGATCGCAATTCTTAAAGAATAGGTACAAACTATTCACAAAGGCATCAGCTCAAAACTGTAAATATTTTGAAAAAATAATTAAATATTAAAAGTTAACTTTTTGCTCTCAAATTATGTTGTATTTTCAAGCAAACTATTAGAAATTACTCTAAATAATTGTTTGTAGAAGCTGTTCCCATCTGATATATAGCTGTGAGATAAATTTGAAAAGTTTAAGCACAGAAAAATAATCGATTAGTTTTACTATAGACATGGTCGACCTTGATTGTGATGTGTGTCTGTGTGTGTGTGTGTGTGTGTGTGTGTGTGTGTGTGTGTGTGTTACTATAGATACCAGTGCGAAACTTAAAGCGAAGCCAGGCATTTATGAATCAGTGCACTTATTACAGTTACAATTCAATATACGCTTTGCTTTGTCCGACTTGGCTCACTTTGCTCACGCGCTCTGCATGCTAATTTCTTCTTTTCCGCTGTGCCGTTTTTTTGGGTTTTGTTTTCGTTTTCGTATTCGTATTCGTTTTCTATTGCGCGTTTGTCACGTTCTCCGCTAGTCGCTATAAAAATAAATCGAATTCGAAGACATGTCATCAAACACAGTTTCGCTTTTCAAGTGGCCACTCCAGAAAGCAATCAGACATCTCTCGACATGTTCAAATACGTAAGTTGTCGTCATTCTATTATTATTGCTCCCGGTTCGCCCAATGCTCACATCTCCACAACACTCCGTTCAGATCGCTGTCCTCTGCGCGCTGGTTGCCTGCGTTATCGCCGAGCCTGTACTTTTCCTGCATACACCACTGGCTGCTCCACCTGCCATCGTTGCTGCTCCTCCACTGCTGACAGCCAGCAGTAGCCAGGTGGTGGCTCGAAACTATAACGGCATCGCCGTCGCGCCCTTAATTGCAGCTGCTCCACTCATCAGAGCCGTGCCTCCAGTTACTGTTCCTCTGGCTGCGCCTCTCGTCGCCAAGTATGCTGCTTCTCCGCTGGCAGCGCCAATAGCTGCTGCACTAAGTTCACCCGTCTTTGCCCGATATGCAGCTCATCCACTCGCTGCTCCGCTTGCCTATAGTGCACCACTTTTGATTTAAGCATTTACACTGTGATCCCATGTACTAAATATTAAAAGATTATTTTTAAATCAAATTTTAATTTTAAATTGAATCTATGTCGAGCATCCGCAACACCTCTATCCACACCCAGAGGTTATTTGCCAACTGTTATCAGCTGGTCAATACTGGTAATTTAGTGCGTGAACCTTGTTGCACCATTTTCGCAACTCGCTCAGATCACAGCTGTTGTTCAGCTGCTTATTTCCAGTTCGAGATCTGATTGGGTAGGTATGTATTTTAGGAGTCAATAACATCGGCTGGAGTTAATACTAATATCGAGGGAGTTTCCATCCCCCTTAAGGCAATTTATAAACGGTACATTATAACCTTCCGATACAACATCCCGCTCAAAGTTAAAGGGAATTTTGCAAAAAACAACCCGTTAATTGTAATCTTTATCACCTGTAATACGGGAATTGCAATTTTGACCTTGACATAATTACAAATTGTGCTTAAAACAAACTCAAACTTTGCTGTGGACACTTTTATGTCACGCGGCACGCATTCGTCAAAAATTCAAATGTGACTTGAAATTTAATTGGCTAACGGTCGCCACAGTTGAAGAGACTTTGCTTATGTGCCAGCTGTGAGTCCAACTGGATGCGACCAAGTGCACCCAGAGACAAGTTGATATTGGTTAAGTTATAATTTAGGGTTTTTAATATCAGTTCTTAAAGCAGAGCTGGAGCGTAAGAGAGATGAGCTGGCAAGTGTGAGCTGTAAGTCAGAGGACTGGCTAAAGGAGCAGCAGCATACTGGGCGACCAGCGGAGCCGCCACTGGAGCAGCTGCATACCTGGCAATCACGGGAGCCGCAACTGGAGCGATCACTGGAGCATGGGCGATGCCATTGTAGTTGCGGGCAATCACCTGGCTACTGGTGGCAGTCACAATCAGAGCAGGAGCAGCAAAGACTGCAGCGGGGGCAGCAGCCACAATGGGAGCAGAATAGGCCAACTGTTGGCCAAGGAGAAGTCCCGGCTTGGCAGCAGCGCAGGCGATAATGGCAAAGATAACAACAGCCTGAAGACAAATAAGCCACATTCAAATTGTGCTCAAATATCAATAAAACAATTTATCAACTTACGAATTTGAACATTTTGGTTATTTGGGATATGCTTGCTGCTCGATGAGTTGAACTTCTTCGACGGCATCTAATAGCTTTGGCTGCGCTATTTATACAAAACGGCGACTAATTGTTGACGATGTTGACCTTAAGTCTGCATTTCTCAAATTTGTGGCTACCACGACGCGTTATACATAAAACAATGGGAATGCAAAGTGATAACGGCTAACAAACTGTTTAATGTTAACTGTGTTTATTGTTACCAAACTGCCAACGCATTTCAATGAACCAAGTGACTCACAGTTGGATGAAGACTATTTTGGTGTTTTGTGGTATAAATACGCGCTGGCAACTGTAATTGGACATCACATACATAGTTTGCAGCTAACCCTACAAGCAACACAAGCCACAAATCTTCAACATGTTCAAATACGTAAGAGCAGAGAGGGAAAGTCCTTGTCTTGTGGCCTGCTTCTCAAACTCTAACTTAACTGCCTCTGTTTTCATTTACAGACCATCGTTATCCTCGCTGTCATCGCCTGTGCTGCTGCCAAGCCAGGACTTCTCCTTGGCCAACAGTTGGCCTATGCTGCGCCCGCTGCAGTCGTTGCTGCTCCTGCTCCGATTGTGACTGCCACCAGTAGCCAGGTGATTGCCCGCAACTACAATGGCATCGCCCATGCTCCAGTGATCGCTCCAGTTGCTGCTCCCGTGATTGCCAAGTATGTCGCGGCTCCTTTGGCTGCTCCAGTTGCTGCTCCTGCCTTTGCGAACTATGTTGCTTCTCCCTTGGCTTATAGCTCTCCTTTGGCCTACAGCAGCCCACTTTTAATTTGATTTTAAGTAAAATATTGAATAAAGAAATTTTTATTGTAATTCAGTGGGTTTTCTCATTTTATTTATTTTATTTTGACTATTGCTCGCTGGGTCAAATCAAATAAAAATTATTTAACTGTCGCAATAATTATTTATATATTTTTTTCAATTGATGAAAATGTTAGCTGCATTTTGAATACTGCTATGAAATACCGATCTTTGAACTAGGTTTCTAAAGTTGAGATACACATAGGCTCTTGAGAATTTGTGGGCGGGAGTGAGAGTGGCCAAAACCATTTTGGAGGACGATCTTAGTAATCTGCCTTCCAAGTTTCCTAACCACAGCTCTAAATTGCGGGAGAAAGCCTATAGCTTTTATGGTTTTTGGGGGCAGGAGTCGGTGTGGTCCAAAATTTGATATCCGGAGTTTTGGAAAGGTGTTACTAGAAAAATACATTTAAATTTTGGGTGGGCGTGATCTGAAAATGTGTATTCTGATCTTTGAAGCAGGCTACCAACGAACACTACACTTTCCGAAATATCGGCCTTAAGCGCAGATGTGGGCGAGGCCACTCAGTTTTTTATTGGTTCTTAAAGGCGGCTACTCCAAAGTTGGTGACTGTAGCCTTCAGATTGTTAGAGATATGTTGCTTTATCGATTTGCAATTATCGATTTGGCATTAGCGATCTGTTCGATTTCCTACCCTCCTGGTGGACGTTATACTCAAAATTTTACGCTTCGTCTGACTCGAGCACAAACTGGAATGTGTTTCAAGTTTAAAATCTCTGTCTTTGAGGGTGTCGGCAAATGTTCGGTATCAAACGAGTAACTTCGAGTGTTTCGTGATTTAAGGAAGTACAAAAAAGATAACTTACGTATACGGTTTCGGTCACTTAAGCGTTCATTCACCCTATTTTCGGGCATATCTTAATAATTAACCACATAAGCCGCACCCTCATTATTCTAGAGTTAGAGTGGGAATATATAATATCTGGTAAAACTAGCTTGCAAACAGTATTTAAAAAAAATATTTAGAATCATTTTTCATTAATCTGAAAATGTGTATTTATGATTCGCTCGTTGCCTAAGAGTTCATTCAACTGCCAAGACCTTGACAGGGTGGCCCTAGAGACCTTGACCCAGTTGCATTATTACAAATTTTGAAAACTATTAATCCATTGGACCGCCAACCGCTACTGATGCTAATTTTCCCCATGCTACGTGAGTTAAATGTGAATAGCTAATGGACGCCAATGCACATTATCTGCACACAGAGCACGTTCATTAATTCATTTTGGTGTGCCCAAAAGCAATATTTTTAAAATCGATTTATATTTGCATTATTTATCCTTTCACAATAATTTACAACAGAACTGGAGCAGCTCCGACGGAGTAAGTCGATGGCAGACTGTAAGCCAAAGGAGAGCTGTAGGCCAAGGGAGAAGCAGCATAGTTCGCAAAGGTAGGAGCAGCAACTGGAGCAGCCAAAGGAGCCGCGACATACTTGGCAATCACGGGAGCAGCAACTGGAGCGATCACTGGAGCATGGGCGATGCCATTGTAGTTGCGGGCAATCACCTGGCTACTGGTGGCAGTCACAATCGGAGCAGGAGCAGCAAAGACTGCAGCGGGCGCAGCATAGGCCAACTGTTGGCCAAGGAGAAGTCCTGGCTTGGCAGCAGCACAGGCGATGACAGCGAGGATAACGATGGTCTGTAAATGAAAACAGAGGCAGTTAAGTTAGAGTTAGAGAAGCAGGCCATAAGACAAGGACTTTCCCTCTCTGCTCTTACGTATTTGAACATGTTGAAGATTTGTGGCTTGTGTTGCTTGTAGGGTTAGCTGCAAACTATGTATGTGATGTCCAATTACAGTTGCCAGCGCGTATTTATACCACAAAACACCAAAATAGTCTTCATCCAACTGTGAGTCACTTGGTTCATTGAAATGCGCTGGCAGTTTGTTTACAATAAACACAGTTAACATTAAACAGTTTGTTGCCGTTATCACTTTGCATTCCCATTGTTTTATGTATAACGCGTCGTGGTAGCCACAAATTTGAGAAATGCAGACTTAAGGTCAACATCGTCAACAATTAGTCGCCGTTTTGTATAAATAGCGCAGCCAAAGCTATGAGATGCCATCGAAGAAGTTCAACTCATCGAGCAGCAAGCATATCCCAAATAACCAAAATGTTCAAATTCGTAAGTTGATAAATTGTTTTATTGATATTTGAGCACAATTTGATTGTGGCTTATTTGTCTTCAGGCTGTTGTTATCTTTGCCATTATCGCCTGCGCTGCTGCCAAGCCGGGACTTCTCCTTGGCCAACAGTTGGCCTATTCTGCTCCCATTGTGGCTGCTGCCCCCGCTGCAGTCTTTGCTGCTCCTGCTCCGATTGTGACTGCCACCAGCAGCCAGGTGATTGCCCGCAACTACAATGGCATCGCCCATGCTCCAGTGATCGCTCCAGTTGCTGCTCCCGTGATTGCCAGGTATGCAGCTGCTCCAGTGGCGGCTCCTCTAGTCGCCCAGTATGCTGCTGCTCCTTTAGCCAGTCCTCTGGCCTATCATGCTTCTCCTCTGGCCTACACTTCACCGCTTGTGCTGTAATATTATGTCAGATCGTGCTGAACTTGAATTCATATTGAATTAAAACTGAAAGACTTGGTGTTCACTAAACTGCGTACAATATTTCATATTTTTTTTATATTTTTATATACACGCGCAGAGCTGCTGTGTTATCCTTTGGAATGGCTTTTGGCTTTAGTTTAGCGTATTTATCTAAATCGCTTTCATGGCGTATTTCATGCATTGATGCACACTTTAAAAAGCCAGTTTTGCCTTCGCGCTTGCTTGTAGACGATAAAAGCCTTTGCAGACTCACGCGCTGGAAGGTCCTGGAAAATCCTTGGCATATGGCATCGCACATGAGCTCTTCGCCTGATGGGCACATATTTTGTGCCGGCCTTATTCGGCGCTTCCAACGTGCCTGTAATTTGATTAGTTGCAACTAGTGGAGCTGCTTCTAATTACAAAAACCAAATAAAATGACGCCAGCTGCGTAATTTAATTTGCCCTTCGAGGCAGCCACAACACATCATACAGATACATCCTACCACAAAATCGGGAAAAACTGCGACCAGTACTGGGTGGAAAACAGTGCGAGTTTCGCGACCTCGTCCTAATAATTAAAAGTTTTCCTTCGCCCATCTGTCCCCGCATTTGTACCATTTTGTTTGTCATTTGATATTGCTACTAATGGCAAAAACAAACATGAGGCAGGAAAGCCCGTTACTCTGCATCTCGAAATGCTACACGGATTTTGCATTAAAATACCTGACGCCCAACTCGAAAACTCCGAATAGCTGCTGCACTCGTCGCCCCCCAAACAAGAGGAGCATGGAGAACAGGCAGACTGGACGAAAGCCTAGTCAAAAGGTAAATGTGTGTTTTGAACACGAGTTTTTCGAAATCGTAATGTGAATTTTGCCTGTACAATAGGGGAAATTGTTAAATCATGCCAATGACATTTGTTTTAATATTCATCTTGGCACGCGACAACGTGGATATAATATATAACACAAGTACATGCAAGCAGACCATGAGCTAATTATTTCAACAGCTATAGATATGATATAGCTCTGGAAGAGAAATAACTGGCTAAGGAGAGCAACTTTGTCATTATTCTTAATTTCACTTTTTAGCATAAGTGTAGCTAAATGAAGTTTAAATCAAATGAAGCTTGTGTCGCGTATTGAAATCAATGAACAAATACAAATATTGTTTTCATGTGCTAGTTTAAGATTTAATGGGACTGACAATGACCCACTTGGAAATTGGATATCCTTTTAGTCGTTTCTAATGACCCAGTCAAGTTATACGCGTTCTTCGAACTTTGGCTTATCGTCCTTGCTATCGTTGGCTGTTTATCTGCCGGTCGCTAATTAGGCTAAACAAATTATGGAATATGATTAATAGAGGGTACGGGAAAGCAATTAACTTTTTGCGATAAACAGCTGCTAGTGGAATTAATGTGCTCTGGAATGGCCAGCTGAATTATTGCAACCCATCGACTGGGAGCTCTGGCAAAGCCATACTTCCC
Organism: Drosophila nr. perissopoda 5 BK-2023a; assembly: GCA_035044105.1. Lineage (NCBI taxonomy): Eukaryota > Metazoa > Arthropoda > Insecta > Diptera > Drosophilidae > Drosophila > Drosophila nr. perissopoda 5 BK-2023a. The sequence goes on from JAWNMK010000122.1 coordinate 5,749,242, forward strand.
AGAGCCGACTATATTTTACAATTCACGTTGTGACATTTGCATTTTTGATTACTTCAATATTTGCTGCATTGCGTTTTGCTTTATTTGTAGGTGTTGAGTATTTCTTCTTCTTTTTTTGGGCAGGGTGGTTTGGTTGAAACGTGTCATGCAAATAAAAAGGCTGCCACACGGGGCGAAAGGTCAGTCAGGCCTTCAAAAATTTGCGAGCCACTGCTTTGGGTTATTTCTTTATGCAAATCATTAGGGGGCCGCTTAACCGTTGTCCACATTTGCATTTGCGGTGGGCGTGGCAAGGTCTGATTATGTTGTTGTTGGTCAGGGCCGAATTTGCCGGTTTCGCTTGTGATTTATGTTGTCCACGGTGTCATTTGCTTAATTTGTTTGTCGCGCGTCCACACCAAAAAAAGATTCAATCAAAAGCATTTTGAGGATGAATACAAAGGCCAAAAAAAAAAAAAAAACTCAAGAAAACACAAATACAACAAAGTTCAAGCAACCCCCCCGACGATGGATGGGCCATGTATTATATTTCCAGGCAATTGTTAAAGCGCACCAAAACTTGCCAACAAAAAGGCTCCGCCATTTAAAAGTATGGGGTCGGGGGCTGTGCTTTTAAGGGATGCGGTTTCGTGCTCAAGCAGCAAAACCTTATAAGAAATATTATAGAAATGGGAGCCACTCTCGTAACAACTCCCACACGCTTTAGCTAAGACACGAGCGAGTGGGCGACAGGATTCAAAATTCAGGACCCGACTCTGACGTGTTTGCTGCTGCTTCTACTACGGCTGCAGTAGCAACGAGCCACACTTAACCTTGTCTGTATACGGCCGAGGACACGCCACTTAACTTATGAATTAAATTCCTGTGCTCGGCAAATGCTCAAGCCAAAGTACGACATATATTTTATGACCAGCACTCGCAACTCTAACCCAGAAAGCGTTGCGGGCTCGCTGCCTGCCAGCTGCCAAAGTTTGCGCTCTCGGAGCATGCGAGAGACGAGCTTTCTGTGCGAGTTTCCATTCAGCGCGCTCTTTGCAGCCAAAGCTCTTCAGGCAACTCTCTCTTTAATTTTGTATTCAAAGAGAATACAAGTTTAGTACGAAATGTTTGTTGGGTTAGCATAGGGAACAGCTAATTGAGATCTAAGAGAACGAGGAGAGTGCAACTGCTTAATTTTATGATCTTAGATTAATACTAAAGTAGAGTGTTATATCGTACTATTAAAAAACCTCCCTGAATCTTACAATTTTTCTAACTTCTGAAGTAGATGTATTAAAAAATCGATTGAATTCTAAAATTTGTTTACCCCTTTTTATAGCCTGAACCCAAAAAAGGTCAGAAAGAAGCGTCTCCGATACCATAAGGTATATATTTTCTTGGTTAGGATCAACAGCCGAGTAGATATAGCAATGCCCGTTCGTTCTCTTATACCATAGGCAGAACAAGATTCTTTATTTTCTATATTATAACAGATAGCTGCCTCCGTTTCTCGATAACCGATGCTTTTAGATTTCCCATAGCAATAAAAGCCACTATTTTTAAGGCAGACACCTGTAATTACCATATGACATGCATATGCATATAACTGATCAACAGAACAAATTTGATCAAGATCGGATAAGAATCCATTTTATCCCTGTTACGGCATACTCTGAGGAAAGATGTTGACCCAAAGTTTATTTTAATGCATGTCTTCAAAGTCAAAAACTGACTATAGAAACTTTCACGACAGATTGCAAATTTCTAAAACCTTAGCCGTGTGTGCCTTAAAATTTTAATAAACCATTATTTTATTAGAAAAATAAATAAATTATTAATTAAATTGAGTTTAAGTAATGTGCACAACAGCAATCATCAGATTAACACTTACTTATAAGTAAATCATTATATGTATAACTCAGGTAAGCTGTATTATTACATTACTTTATATTTTAGGCAAGCACAGACTTAATTCAACAGATCTCATTATGCAACGAACTCCCAAGTCGCACTAACTACTGAAGGAGCACACTTTAATATTTCTAGCTTCGAGTTTATTCGTGAGAAATGGTCGTCGCAGTCAATGGTGCTATATACAAAATTCCATTAAAGGCGGACGAGCTGACTAAAATTAAGAACTTTATTCTCCGCCCTCTGTCAAGGCATTTAAAAACTTGCAGGGATTTTAATTGTCACACTATTTCTTGTGCGTCTGGTCCTAGGTAAAACTTTTAAATTGAGCCGGAACAGTCAGGAATCATTTGATATGTTTCCTTTTTAGTACCTTGCTACCGAAGGTATCATAGTATATTGGTTCTAGGCAGTGTCCGCCATGCTGTGTGTCCGTCTGCATGAACGCAACTTTCATAGACTTTAAACTTGGAGCATATACTGGTCTGTGTCTATAAAAAGTGGATTGGAATCGATAAAATCGATAACTGCAAAATTGTGAAAATCGATCAGTTCGCATATCTCCCACAATTTTAAAGAGTCACAAAACCCGGAAAGTAGGAACTTGGGCATTAAAAATCTGAAATGTGCAAATTTTTCACAAATTGTAATCTAGATGCTTCAAATTTCGAAAGCTTGATAATAACTCCACTAAGAGATCGATTAAAAATTAAATGGCCACGCAAACTTCGCCTCCTTACACTGAAGCACATCTTTTCCAAAAGCCCATATCACACGATACTTAAAAGCTACAGTTACGAAATGTAGAAGGAATGTTACTGGGAAACTCTTCTATCAATATTTTTTGGCCACACCCACTCCCGCCTCCAAAATTCTCTACCGCAATTTGACAGGCAAACTTTGACGCTGTTCCTTGCTACCTGTATTATTTGGTATTCCGTATTATATCAAAGTATTTCGCAGTCGGTGACGCCCGACTGCAATGTTCTCTCTTTTTTTTTGCATTGCTGGCTAGAAAGGATCTGTCTGGAAAAAGTTACAGTTATTGTGAAAGTACTCTGTCACTGCTCATTTGTTGCTAATAATTATAAAAGTTTACACAATTCCCCAACTGGCACGCACATATGTGCACATATTATGTAAGTATGTATGTGCATGTATGTAACTATCTGCACCAAAAAAGTAGCAGACAGTCAGTCTGCAGGGAGGGCGTGTAACTTAACTGGCAAAAGTTTAGCGCCGCTCGCAATTGTTTAGTTTAGCTACATTTGCTGTTGATCAAAATGTTTGTAAAGTTTTTAGTGTGGGTCTAACACAAACGACTGCCTCCGATTACACAGAACTGGGTACTCGGAACTGCAAGCTGGAAACTGGGCAACTCAAATAGTTTTCTACAGCAGCAGCAGCAGCAGCCTAAAAGCATGAGGTATTAAATTTTTATTTGCCAACCCATAACAATTGTGCGAGCTGAATGCTCTTTCGAGTAAGTCCGAAATGGTTCGCTAGTCATAAGTCATTTCGCTATTGGCCCACAGCCAGGCTCAGGTTCCGCAAGTTTTTGCAAACAAGTCCAACAAAGCCATCTCCAAATTGCCCTAAAAGCCTTTTCAAGTCAAATAGAAAAACTATTTGCGCATAATTATTTAGTTGTTTTGTAGATGTCATTTAAAAGAGGAGATTAATATTTCAAGCCTTATTTAAAATTGAAAACATTTGTAAAATATAAAAGTATTAGGCGAAATATTGAATGATTTTATTTGTCTTTAAACAATTAATAATAGAGCCCTTCAAACTCTTCATCAATTATTAATCAGTGTTAATCGTAGGATGATAACAACTGACAAAAATAAATTGAGAACAATTATCAAATCCAGTTAGTACCACATGCTCTTAGCTCTTTAGTAATACATTAATGATATATATAAATATTGTTAATAGGCTAAGTATTAGAATCTTAATCTACAGCATCATCCGTTGGATCAGATTATACCTTTTCAGCTTCGAACAGCATGTGGTCAAGTATTTCCATTTGGGTCTGCATGATAGCCGCAACGGTGAACAGTCGTTCAATTCGACGCTTATAATCAGCGTGCTTAGTGCTTTCGGATTTTCCGGATGCTTCCAATATTACTTTGTGGTCCAAAATCCGTTTTATGTTCTCGGCAACTGTGCGGTTATGCCGCTTGTAGGTCATGTTCAAACGTGACATCTTTTGAAAGAATCTAAATATGGCGGCGTATTCGACCCTCAGGAATTGCAGAAAATTAATTTTATGTTCATTTTTCTCATCTCGCATGCGCTTTGCCCGTGAAAAATATTCGTTAATTATTGAAACAAATAGGTTCGTCATCAGCAAGGCAACAAAAAATGCCAAAATTAGGTATAAAACCAAGCCCAGCAACCGACCACCATAAAATAGATCATTTGGCGTGATTTGCGAGCTGAAGCCAAAAGAAAAGCACAACGTCGATATAATACTCTTGAAGAGTTGGCTAAAGCTATCCGCATTATTTCCGTTTATAGTGACGACTGCAATGCCGAAACCCACTAAGAATGTTAGGATTATCATGGCAGTACTAGCCAGCGCCTGCCACGCTGAGTAAAGCGTGGAAGCGAATAGTTGAAAGACGCTGGAAAACTGCAGCACACGCCACAAACGCATGGTGGTCAGGCAGACAAGAAAGCCAAGCATGTTGCGGGTCCATTCATGCAGGCGTGTAGGCATGCGGAAGTCGAGAAACTCCAGTTTGCTGGAACTCTCCACCTTTGCAAGCAGATGCGATACCATAAGTTCCTGTACGCTTGCTAGAATAATCACTGTGATGTTGAGCACAAAGATAATCAAATCCAACTTGGTCCACATGCTGCGCAGCTTGATCGGCTCATACCATACCACCATAACCAAGGCCTTGAAGAACTGTATGACCACAATTATATAGACGATCAGTACGGTCAACCCACCCTTTCCCAGCTGAGCAACGAACTGCAGTTTTGCACTGATTATCCTTGCGTTGGACAGATTGGTCCCGAAGGGCGTCTGTTCCACAAGTAAAGTGCATATGGTGAAGATATTCGCATCGGCATTGAAGAGAGTAAAATCCATGAAAACTGCCACCGTCTTCCATGTAAGCCAATGCTTCTCCTCGAGGTATTCAACCACCCTCATGCTATTGTCATAGCTGTTTGAGAGCATTGTTACATAGCCCTCCATCTCCGGATAGCTCTGTAAATAACCGGGATAGTTAAAGTTGAAAAAAATCTTATCCGCTCTACTGTAAGTCGGACTAATGGGCAGCCAGGGCTCATAGATGCGCCAATATTTGTCTGTGTATGATCTTCGCTCAAAAGGCAACTTCCATTTGGGCTTATAGTCGAGATTTGAGAACTCGACTGGCCTCCAGCCCGTATGCGAATGTTCCTTTTTCCGGAGCTGACGCAGTCGCACCACTCCCAACATGCTAGTGTGATGGCCATACAAAATGTGAGGATTGTCAATGTTGGTGGCATTCGTTTCGAAGGCCTTCACAAGCGAGTTCTCAATAAACGGATAGAGTTGATCGAGGCTATTCACATGTTTCAGCCCCATGGTGTACGTATGATTGTTCATAAAAAAGTCATTCAGCACATCGCTATTGAAGTAGAGCAATTCGTCTTGGGTCACCAGCACCAGGCACATCAGTAGGAAGAAATACTTCCCATAGAGCCACAGATCCTGTGCAATATTTTGATATCTCAAATTCAGATTCTCGTTGCGATGTTCCTCCGTCACCAGCAGCCGATAGCGCAACGAATTTAGACGCATCTTTAGGTAATCCGAGCGAGTGTGGACTTTTGCCTCACTATCCGTGGTGAAGGCAGCCAACTTGCGCGGCCAGAGGGCCTCATCAATCGCCAACACCAGGAATTTGATTGTATCAGCAACAAGGAATAGCATCACAGTCACCATAAACACGTTCACCAGAATCGAGATTATCTTCTGTTTCTCATGGTTAAAGCCAGAATAATGTATTGTTAAACCTACACAAATAAGTATTATAAATATGGTGGTCGCGATAAATAATTTATCTTTTTTTAGAAATGCTTTCATTTTGAACTGATTATATTTCTCAATAAATTTATACAATACAAACGGGAATCCAATTTGACTACCGCCTGTCAAACTCAAAAACACAGAATGTCAGGTTATTCTCTTTGTATTGTTTGCTTAGTGATATTTGTTTACATAATTGAGTTCTTATTTTTTAAGGGAATAAACTAAAAGACATTTTTTCTATTATAGTGTTGCTGTGAGGACATGTTTTTTCCTTAGTTGATAAATTGTTATAATTATTTATTTGTCAACCTGTTGCGCCTGCAGCAGGTTATCGATATATTTCTGAAATATGACAGTGCCTTCGTCCCTGGGCACGCCCATTATGCTGTCCAGCAACTGCCAGTTTATCATCGGTTGAATCAAATTCCGCTTGCACACCTCGCCCCTCACTTTCAGATCGAAGCTGGTGCACTCCCAGTGACGCCTCAAGGGCGGGATTTGGATGCGATAGACGACCTCTTCATTGTCTTCGAGAGTGTTCACATCCGCATATTCCTCATCAACGTCAGGCTTAACCGTGACTTTAACAGTGGCCTTGGATCGACGTGCTGGCCGCACTGCTTGCAGATTCGACTCAGGCTTGTGCACTTCGGCATGGTAGTTTTGCAGCCACTTCTTATCGATTTTGGATAGCATCAGTTGCTCCTTTTTAGTGAGACCGTTTTCTCGAAGATTCGACAAGGTATCCTTGATTACATGCGTAAAGAAAGTGCGCGATTCACGAATCCAGCTTTCGTCAATTGTCTTCATAACAGTCTTGCGGCGTGACATCTTGCGTCGAAATTTATTTGCTTTCATAATTCCGTAATGTGTCAGTACATGTGCATTAGCAATATCAGTGTGCCCACATCAGCTGTGAATGTTGAAAATTATGTTAATTTACATTCAATGCAACCGTGCATCTATGCATATGTTTAAGTTCCTCGTTAATAATTACCAATACTGTTAACTAACAGCATTGCGTTAGCTTGTACAAAGTTTGATTGAGTTCACAACACTGGTGGTACTTCTTTTGATTTTGCTATCCAGGCATAACGGTGAAAGCTGGGTAGGCAGAGAGACTATGTATATTCCACACAACTCTTTGTGTATATTCAACACAACACATGCTGCACACAGGCTGCAATTTCCAAATAATCGACCTGTTAGGCTGCACACATTTGGCTGAAAAATCAATAACAATTTACCATTTAGCTTCCTAGGGAACAATCGATATAATTATCGAAATAAATATATTATACAAATCGATATAATATATCCAAAGACATTCACGTCACCTTTTTCTGATTTTTGTTATGCCTTGCCTATCGGAAGCTGCAGCCGTCTAGTATCGGCTCACTTGGGGTTCGCCCGCGATATATCGGGCGGCAAGTTAACAATATTTTGTTTTTTTTTTTTGTTTAACAAAAAAACAAATATCTCCGTTTGGATGTTGTACAACCTGCGTGTCCCTCGCTTCCTAATGATTCCTTGTCATAATTCACCTGAGAAATTCCCTTATATGTGCTACTATTCCATTCACGCTTGTATGTTATACTATCACCTCACCCAATAACATTAATCATACTAGATAATCTAATTCACAAATCATATCTCTCTTTGTCCACAATATCCTTGGTTAATAAATGGACATTGTGAATTTCTATTATTTTGTTGGCCAACACTAAATTCTCTTATATAAGTAATATATATTAACAATTATTTACTTAGCTTAAAGCTTACAAAAATATAAATTTTCTTTTTATCATATTGGCTGCTAAAGTGCGCATCACCGATGGGAAAAATGAGCATCACTGTTGCAGGCACTGCTCATCACTGATGCCTTGAGGGTTAGGGACGATCAGCTGACTGATGTTGCTTATGTGATCAGTGTTTCACATCTCATCATTCCTATTCGTCCCGCAAGATGTCAATCTGTGATTCGCCTATTAAAACAAATAGATGACGCCACCTTGCACAGAATAAAACTTGGCGCACTTTTTTTTGTATCGATTTGACGCCTCTATGCATTGTCTGCTTAGTGCATCATGCCATCCCATTCTCGCACATGCCATCTCAAGCCTAACGCAAATTCCAGAATTTGTCAATTTACGTGCTTCTTCTGAGACATCGAGTGTCGCCTCTTGCAATGTTGCTTTTAGACGAGATTGCGCGCTTCGAAAATAAATTCTGACAGAATAAAAGAAAACGATCCTAAAGCATTATTATGCAGTAATTATCTGTGAGTGAATATGTATTTATTTATATTTAATTTAGAACTGTTTTGGTGCGTTGCGCCTGTAATTTGTGCTGCTCGGTTCTTGCGTGTTCTTGATCAGCCAAATAATCGTTGGCGACTTTTCGTTAACATCTTTTTAATGGATATTTGTAATTCCGTACTTCCGTTGTGTGTTTATTTAATTTAACCGAGTAATTGAAAGAAAGCAAGCAAAAAGCACGGCAAAAATAGAGGAGTAATTGAAGTTATTGTGTCAAACTAGGAAAATGTAATATTCTAACTTCGGTCCAATATTTAAATGTAGGCAGATTCACTCCTGTCGGTTACACGGCGCTATCATTTTGATCATTAAAACGTGCGTTGTTTTGCGCTGGATCCTGACGGCCTCGATTTTTTTTCCTGTGCTTTTTCTTCTTTTTGTCTCCATCGAAAATCACACGCTCCAGGATTTCCATTTGGATATTTAAAATAGACGCAATGGCATACATGTGCTCCACACGTTCCCTGTACTCCGCCTGTCGAGTTTCCTCATCCTTATATTCTTCAACTTTCTCCGTGCTGCTCAATACACGCCTTTTGGCACGAGCTTCCATTTGTGCAAGTTTGTCGGCGTTGTCCAAGGTGTGTTGGATATTCTCAGCCACTGTACGATTGTGCCGTTTGTACTCCTTTCTTATAAAGGGCAGCGATTTATAGAATCTATAGACCCCATAATATTCCACACGCAAGAATTGCCAAAATGTGATTTCTCGCCTGAAATTGGCCTTGCCCTCAGTCTTTGCAATTGTAAAATAATCATGGATCGTTGTAATAAACACATTGATTAGCAGCACAGAAACCACAAATCCTAAAGCAGCATACATTAACATGCCAAAAAATTTGCCACCATGAAAGAGATCCGACGGATTGAGTTGATGACTGAAGCCAACCGAGAAGCACAATGCCGTGATAACACTTCTGACCGGGTGAACAAAGTGTTTGCTATTGTTGCCGTTGATGATAGTAAAAGCAATGCCAAATGCCATTAAGATGATAAGTATTGCCAGGGCAGTGATGGCCAAAGCCTTCCAGGCAAGGTGCAGGGTGTTCGTAAATACCTGAAATACTTTCGAGAACTGCAGCACCTTCCACAATCGCAGCGTAGTAATGCCGATAAGAAATCCAGTCAATATGTTTGTCAGCATATACAAGCGTGCCGGCTTTCGAAAGTCGAGAAATGAAATATTGCTGGAGCCCTCCAATCTCTTCAGCAATGACGTTATCAGCATTAACCGTATGATCATAACAATTAACAAAAAGACGTTGAGAAGAACAATGATCAAATCCAGTTTGTACCAGATGCTCTTTAGCTTCTCCGGCTGATACCATAAGTTCACGACGAATGCCTGAATGAACTGCAATACCACTACCAAGTAGACGACCACCACAAAGATCGCTTTATAGTCCATCTCCAAGGCATCACTAATCATCTCAATACTTTCACATGACACATCTGGTATAACACTACCAAAGGGCAGTTGTTCCATCCGCAATGTGCACACGCTGAACATGTCCGCATCCACACTGTAGAGGGTAAAGTCCATAAATACCGCTGAAGTGTTATAGTTAAGCCATCGGTTATCAGTGAGAAAATCGAGTATCTTCATGCTGTTCTGTCTGTTGCGGCCAAGCAGTGCGACGTACCCACGAAGTTCTGGATAATACATGAATTTACCAACGTGATCAAAGTTTAGAAGGACGCTGGAAGCAAAGTCCTGTTTCTCATTTATGGGCAGCCAGGGATCGTAGACGCGCCAATATTTGTGGGTATAGTGCAGTCGTTGGTAAGGCAACTTCCAGCCGGGCATGTACATAAGATCTGCAAACTTGGGAGCACTCCAGCCAATGTAATCTTCGGACACGCGCAACTGGCGCAGTCGAACGACGCCAAGTAATTTATTTTGTTCGGAGTGGACCCAGGATGCACCCTCTTCGCTATCTTCGGAGAAGGTATCGACTAGCGATGACTTTACAAAATCGAATAGCTGATTGAGGTGGTTAATCTCCTTTAGTCCAATATATACGGAATGATTACTCATTAGAAGATTTGTCATGTTGGCCGTGTTGTAGTACATTAACTGGTCACGTGACAACACCACCACGCAGATTAAGACAAAAAAATACTTCCCATAGAGCAACAGATCCTGGACAATATCCTTGTATTCGTGATTCAAGGTCTGGTTGCGGTAGCGCTCGGTGATCAGCATCTGAACTCGCATGCTGCTTAGCCGTTGCTTGAGAAAATTGAGGCGGTTGTAGTCCTTATCGTCCTCTTTACTGTCTAGGCGATGCTTGGCCATGCTTCGTGGCCAAAAAGCCATATCAATGGAAATGATTAGAAATGTAATTGGATCCGCGATTGCCATTTGGAAGAACAATACAATCAGTATCATCAGTAGAAGATTCTTCGCGTTTGTCGACTCATGTTCAAAGCCCGAATAGATAATCATCAAAAACACACAGGTGAGTATAATAAAAACTGTGAATGCAAAAAACCATTTGTTTCTTGTGTGTCTGTCCATTGCTTATACTTTGTTGATTTTAGATTTATCGTACAAATTTCCGACTCGTTTTTAATTTGAACAAAACAATGCTCGTGCTAGAGAAAATATTCGGAAATATTTCAAATGATTTCTGGACAAACTTGATCAACGTTTTTACAAATTATGACTGAAATGTAAGCAAGTCCAATTTCTCAACAAACTTAAACTGTAAATTTTTCAGCTTTGCCTTCAGTTCAGATTCTGCCTTCAAAATTGTGGCATTTATTGCTATCGGAAATCGAAAGGTTTCGTTATTCGAGAAACGGAGTCAGCTTTTGTTAAAATAAAGCAAACTTGACCTGCACTGGGTATACGAGAACCTATAATCTCTAGCTCTCATAGTCTCTGACATCCGCGTGTTCATACAGACAAACGGACAGACGGACATGGCTGTGTCGTGCTGTTTACCCTCAAGAACATATGTATATGCTTTATGCTTCCTTCTGCCAGTTACATGTATTTGCACAAAACCATTATACCCTTGGGTTCAGGGCATATAAATCTAAGTCGACCCCCCAACAACTCAGTGAGACTTTTATCAAATACAGTTAAATGAGAATAAAATAAATTTAATGTGTGTTCGAAATGCTTAATTTCTTCTGATACAGTCAATTGCACAACCCCAGAATTTTCCATTATTGTCACATAATTTAATTAGCTAAAATTGTCTATATTAACATTGTTCGTCATACAATACTTTAGTAACAATCAATTCAAATCGATCAAATCAAAAGTGGAGCTGGCACCGCAGCATATCTCAGTGGGGTGCTGTACGCCAAAGGAGAGCTGTAAGCCAAGGGAGAAGCAGCATAACTCGCAATGACAGGAGCAGCAACTGGAGCGATCACTGGAGCATGGGCGATGCCATTGTAGTTGCGGGCAACCACCTGGCTACTGGTGGCAGTCACAATCGGAGCAGGAGCAGCAAAGACTGCAGCGGGGGCAGCAGCCACAATGGGAGCAGAATAGGCCAACTGTTGGCCAAGGAGAAGTCCCGGCTTGGCAGCAGCGCAGGCGATAATGGCAAAGATAACAACAGCCTGAAGACAAATAAGCCACATTCAAATTGTGCTCAAATATCAATAAAACAATTTATCAACTTACGAATTTGAACATTTTGGTTATTTGGGATATGCTTGCTGCTCGATGAGTTGAACTACTTCGACGGCATCTAATAGCTTTGGCTGCGCTATTTATACAAAACGGCGACTAATTGTTGACGATGTTGACCTTAAGTCTGCATTTCTCAAATTTGTGGCTACCACGACGCGTTATACATAAAACAATGGGAATGCAAAGTGATAACGGCTACAAACTGTTTAATGTTAACTGTGTTTATTGTTAACAAACTGCCAACGCATTTCAATGAACCAAGTGACTCACAGTTGGATGAAGACTATTTTGGTGTTTTGTGGTATAAATACGCGCTGGCAACTGTAATTGGACATCACATACATAGTTTGCAGCTAACCCTACAAGCAACACAAGCCACAAATCTTCAACATGTTCAAATACGTAAGAGCAGAGAGGGAAAGTCCTTGTCTTATGGCCTGCTTCTCTAACTCTAACTTAACTGCCTCTGTTTTCATTTATAGACCATCGTTATCCTCGCTGTCATCGCCTGTGCTGCTGCCAAGCCAGGACTTCTCCTTGGCCAACAGTTGGCCTATGCTGCGCCCGCTGCAGTCGTTGCTGCTCCTGCTCCGATTGTGACTGCCACCAGTAGCCAGGTGATTGCCCGCAACTACAATGGCATCGCCCATGCTCCAGTGATCGCTCCATTTGCTGCTCCCGTGATTGCCAAGTATGTCGCGGCTCCTTTGGCTGCTCCAGTTGCTGCTCCTGCCTTTGCAAACTATGCTGCTTCTCCCTTGGCCTACAGCTCTCCTTTGGCTTACAGTCTGCCATCGACTTACGCCGTCGGAGCTGCTCCAGTTCTGTTGTAAGATTATTGTGAAAGGATAAATAATGCAAATATAAATCGATTTTTAAAATATTGCTTTTGGGCACACCAAAATGAATTAATGAACGTGCTCTGTGTGCAGATAATGTGCATTGGCGTCCATTAGCTATTCACATTTAACTCACGTAGCATGGGGAAAATTAGCATCAATAGCGGTTGGCGGTCCAATGGATTAATAGTTTTGAACATTTGGAATAATGCAACTGGGTCAAGGTCTCTAGGGCCACCCTGTCAAGGTCTTGGCAGTTGAATGAACTCTTAGGCAACGAGCGAATCATAAATACAATATGTGTCCCGATTATAATTCAAAGGACATTCCTGTTTTTTAATTTACTTAAATTTCATTTTAATTGTTATTTATATCCCCCTTATATGTTCGGTTTTTAGAATCTGCTACGCAGTGCTCAGTTGCACATACTTTGTCATAAAGCTCGCAATGGAATAATACGTCGATTTTTTCAATGCAACGTTAAAATTAGATGTGAACAGGTTGACACTGTTTTAGGAAGAGGTTCATTGACAAGCAAACGCATAAGACAACCATTTTTTAGCTGCTGGTCAACAAATCGTCTTATGGAACCTAGAGAAGCTCAGTCACAAAACTTTGCTCCACGAAAACTTTTTGAGCAAAGTGCACATCTTTGTAAAAACTTACATTTTTTTGTGAAGTAAAGTAAAGATGACTCTGTCCGAGAAATAAAACCAGCTGCATTGGCCCACATTTCATTTTGTGGTCAGCTTACTAACGACTTCTCGATACGGAGCTCAAAACTTTGCGCTTTGCCTATAAGATAAGATTGGCATAAAGCTGGCCAAGCTTGCTTTGCACCGAGTGCCACCTGCTCGGAACTATTCTCCGAGAACTGATGCGGCTGAGAAGGGTTGCATATTAATAAACTGCACAAATGTTAGTCGGCTGCAAGTTCAGTCTATTAAACGGCACAGTAGACTTTTGTTCCTTGCCCTTCAGCCAGCTTCCCGTCTGTCTGCAAAAAACATGGTAAACATGTTAGCCCAGCCAGAAGTGGCCCCAGCCATGCTTGACTTCCGTTAGCCAGGCCAAGGGCAACCAGTGCTTTTCTTCACTCAAAACTGATTGTCGTTGAGTTTTGCATAAGGCGTACACACTGTAAAATGCATAAATCTTTGTTGCTTTTGGCTCTGCCTGTAGACTGCGCGCCATTTTTGTCGCACTTTTCATTTGTCAAAGAAGGTTTTTGGAATTTCATAGCTAACACTGTGTCTGAGCATAAACCTCAGAAAAAGGATGTCGGATGTGATGCGTCTCCGGTTAAATTTAAGTGAAGTTAAGGTGAATCATCAATGCAATGAGAAACCTGAATATATTTACATTGCAATGGGAGGTTGCGTGGCTCGACCATTGAAGAAGTCTATCAGTAAGCCATCTCATTAGTTCCATAACTATGGAAGATAGGGTGTTTTCCAAATTTTAGGAGCGAGACGTATTATTATTTAAGGAGTCAACTCTCCATCTACCTTCAAAATAAAAATCTCAAATTATATTCTTATATTTGACAGTCTTCCCGTGTCTAATATTAACAATTTATCTGACAGAACGAGTATATATTCCATGTTTAAAGTACCTATCTGTCTGTCTGTTGTCGTGTATGTTTGTGAGTCTGTCTGACTGAGCCAGTTGAATTTATCAACTAAAAAAAAACCAGATGTATGAAATTGGCAATTAATCTTCTTGTTTACAATTGCAGATTGCAGATTGCAGATTTCATATAGATACATATGGATCCATGTCGTGAAAGTATGATTAAAATGTGAAGAATAACATTTTATAACTGAAACAATAGCAAAAAACTCTTTCTGTCTGCTCTGCTCCGTCATTTGCAAGAGCAACAGCAGTAGCAAGAACTAAATAATTTCAATTGTGCTCTCTTTCTTCTCAAATATTACTATTTATAAATGAGAAAGAAAAAAATCCATTGACCTACCCATGAGTAACCGCCACTTGCGAGTCGAATTTTCAGTAAGGTTCAACTTTTTTAAAGATAAAGATTTCAAGTTACTTTAGTTAAAATTAGACATGACTTGCGCAAGGTTATGCTGGGTTTCTGCTAATTTTGACTCAATTATGTAACTGTTCAGGGTAAAACCTTAATTTTGGGTAAGTCATTTAATTATTTGGCACAACGTTCATTCATTACTCATAAAGAAATAAGCCGTAATCTACATATTTATGTTTATGTGGATCCGTCACTTGTGTCTCCTTATGGTGCCACCAAAATCGAATTAAGCGAAATTAAACGCAACAACAAACCGGCAAAGAGACAAGGATAACAAAGCGAGTGCGGACTTTGAGCCTTGGTGCACGATATGATTTTAATTTATTTTTTCCTCTATTTTCCTTTTGGCAAGCACACATATGCGTCCCGTTGACAAATAAAGTTTACAAATATGTATGTGCAAAAAGCACATAGATGCAAACAGAAGCAGAGAGACTGGGAGTGACTAAGGGAGAGAGAAAGAGAAATGCTGGGAACACATTGCGAGACAGATGGGCAACACACACGAGTAAACAATGGAGAACTGAGTGGACTGTGGGGTGCGTGGAGCGATGAGTGGTAAGGAATGTGTGGGGAGATGGGCAATGGCAGTGGCAGTGGCAATGGCATGCATGAAACACCAACACCAACGACAAGTATGGAGCACTGCTAATGTACACAGACAACTCCCAAATGAAATAGTTTATGGTAAACCGCAATGCGAAAAATGTCACCTCTTGGCAAAAATGAGCAAAGCGAAGGGGCGGGCGCGATTCAAAGAGATACAAAGCAACAGACAGAGAAAGAGACTGAGAGATGGAGATGGAGCAGAGCAGGGATAGCTGGCTGGCTGAACAAGTGCGGAAGTTGTTTGAGGAGCTGGCAAAAGGCAAACGGAAGCGGCCTATTGGGCAATGGCGGCGCCACAAGCGGAAATGAGTCAACTTGGTTGCCATATGAGGCGTTGCTTCTGGCGCTAAGTCAAACACCCGGCCACCATCTTACAGTTTCGACTCGATCTTTAATAAGTATGTGCAAATGTACATTGTTCGACTTAAACTAGATGTTGACCTAAGTAATCCTGAGTTGTAGCACCTCTTAGAGCAGAGCAGAGCGCAGCTTCCGCTCATCTATGGGCCTCGCAGCGGTGGCTCTGTGAATTCCTCATTTTGGGCATCGCACCGCTTGGCATCCGCCTCGGTGGGCACCACATCCTTTGCCAACTCGAGCAACTTGTCCAACGGACACTGGAAGTCACAGCCGGGTACCGTTAACTTTTGAGCTGGTGCCTTGGGATTATTACGGAAATAGATCTCCACCCAGTACTCGCCGGTTTCCTTGTTCTTGTGCAGCTCAAACAGTGCCATGACTGAATAACGTGGCAGCTGACGCTCCCAGATCTTCAGGCCGGACAGCACGTTCACCACGGTCGAGTCGTGACCCGTATAGATGAACAGCTTCCTCTTGTCGGGCTTCAGGGTTGCGTTACGCCTCTGCTGCATTTCGTCGAACATCTTTTTGAGGAATGGACCAGCCTTGATCTTTTGCATCTCGGGCGTGTACACATTGTACACATAGCTCTGTTCGGTTAGGAACTGCATTTTCTCGGGAAAGTATTCCTTAGTCCATTCGGGCAACTCCAGACCCCATTCCTGCTCGGCAAGCAACGTCAGATACAGCGATTGTACATCTTCTGGTTCTTTGAACTCAAGTCCAGTATGAGCTGCCAGCTCCTTGAACATATCGAGATAGGGCTCGATTTCTGCCTTGACCTCGGGTGAATCGTAGACTTCGTGCAGGGCCTCAAAGTATCGAGGGCAAGGCTTACGCACCAGCAGGAGCTACGGATTGAAGAGTTCAATTAATATTATAAATTGACATAAATAAACTTTCAAAAAGAAGTGCTCAGGTTGCAAGGAAGTTAAACAAGACCCAAACGTAAACAAATTTAAAATTGTAATTAAAATTGCAATTATACAACAATCAAGTTTAAATGATGTAATAAATGCAATTAAATACATGTTCAAATTGAATTCGAGTTCAGTTGGGCCAAATTGAAGGATAATCTGCATTGAAAAGAATGTTATTAAACAGAAGATTAACTACACTAGTTAACAAATGTTGTAAATGGCAAATTCCTTGCATTTGCAGGCAGCTCAATATAAATTCTGACAAAATTAATGTATTTCAAAATAGTGTAAAATTAATAGAGACTTTTAGATACTGCAATGAAGCATTATAACTGGTATAAATTTGTTTTTAGATTTGGTTGAAATAAGAATAAAAGTAAAAAGCGAATCAAGTCTCAGCATTGAATTCACGATGAGATGAAGTAAGGTGCAAATAACGTTCAACTGATGATGCCATCAATATTGATGGGTTGGACTGACATACCGTATCCTCATTTAGCTCCTGCGAGAACACTGGAATGGGCTGCCAATTGTACTTGCTGTTCCACTCCATGGGCGTGCCCTTGGGGGGGAAGAAACTGGCCAACACCGTCTGCATGGTCATGTGTGTGCGTGGAACTCCCGTCGCCTGTGCGTGCACCAACTGTTCATGTGGAGCATGGAGCATGGATCCAAGCAGAGCAGAGCAGAGCGGAGAGCAAAAAGAAATTGAGTGATGAGGCAAGCGCGCTTGAGCTTTGCAATTTGTAAACGTCCGCACTATCAGACACCCGTCCGTCCGGCCGTTGCCAGTACGGTTGTCTGGCGGTTCGTTAGTTCGTTGGTTGGGTTACTCACATCGGGACTGTAGTAGGGTGCCAGAAATTTGCCATAACGCTTACGCAGCCAACTCCCAATGCTGAACAGCTCGCGCTTGCCATTCTGAGCGTTGATTTATTGCATGGCATGGGCGGTTGGTACGTGAGACAACAGTCGGGTAGCCCGCAAATAGAAACAGCAAAACAGACAAAGAGAGACGGAGAGAGAGAGACGGGGAGAGACAAAGACAGAGATGGAAAATGTTATAAAATAATAAATGTCTTGCAATTTGGCAATTGCATAAGCATATGCATGTGTATATGTTAATGCAGCACAGAACAGCTCAGCTTCCCGCCGCATTTTTCCCGTCCTTTGCCCTAACAAACATTTGCATTCCAATTTATTTAAATGCTTTGCTGCGTTGTTTTCGGAGTGAATGGGAAGCTGCCAGGTTCCCTTTTCGCATTTTCACTTATTTTTCTTATTGTTGTTGCTGTTGTTATTTGAGTAGTTTTTTGGGAAAAAGTTTTGCTGCAACTTGTGCTCAACTCACATTTGTAACTTGTCCCCAGCCAAATGGATAGTAGGTTTCATTTACATGGGGATCCGTGGGATATGTGTCCGCCGGTGTGCGTGGCCCATGTCGGAAGACCTGAAAATTGTACAAATGTATACAGTGTTAGTTAGCAGTTTGTCAACTATTATTTCCATTCGGTGCTTTTATTAGCCAGACTGATGACATCAGTGCTAGATTGTTAAAGCCATAACTTTCGCTATTTAGTATCACGTGTAGCCTTCGTTTGTGAAATGAATACCTAGAGTGTCACGTTTGAAAAATTGTTAATTGTTAATTGTTAATTCTTGATGACGTTGCCTCACTCGACCTGTAGCTATTTATTCTCCAGATCAGACCTCGTATCAAATTTCATAGGCGTCTAGGCAGCGTCTGCAGCATCAGACTTTGAGCCGAGCAAGCGGCTATGATGAGCAGCAAAGCAATAATGAGCAGATGAACACTCAATCTCTTGCAGGTATTACGTATTATCGCTAGTTGCAATTGAAGATTTGAGGAAGCATTCGAGGAGCATTTGCGATTTGATTTGAATTGCGCGTGGCCAGCTTACTGATAAGCAGGCGCTTTGTTTGAGGCTTTATTGAAGGTCAGCAGCCTTGGACTAAACCCGTCTGCTTATCTCCAAATCAGTTGAACGGATTTCAGGGCATCAATATTAGATGTACATATACACATATACATACATACTACTAATTATATAATGAGAAAACTGAGTCGCAATTCGTAGTAGACTGGTTTTTTTTTTGTTTTGTTTTGTTTGGTTTTTCAGTGTTTGGTCAGCCAAAACGAGTAGCTTTAATTGTTATTAAGCATGTAGCTGGTTAGAGATTGATTTGATATTATTTTGTTGTTTTTTCGAGGCATGTGTTGCTGTGTATAACCGATTTAACATATATATATATTGGCTAATACCGACACAAATTAAGTTTTTTAATATATTCTAAATATATTATTCTACTATTAACAAAAGTGCTGAAGCGCGAAAGGGAACGCAGCCCACGTCGAATTTCGCTGCTTACTAAATTAAACTACGCAATGGCTGGCTGATTATTAATTAATGTTATTAAACTCACAAATAATCGCTGGCAATTTTATTTTCAGCCCGTAGAGTTGTAATCAGTGTGTTCTATTATTATGGCACTTGCATTAAATATAAATTAAAACAGCTAATAGAACACACATCACTTGTCACTTGGCTTGATTTCAGTCCGGCCATAAAACTGCTATCAATGTTTGCTAGCTTTCAGTTCTGATGACACATATTGAATGCCACTTGGCGTTTTCGTACACAATTTTGCACTGAGCGCTCCACATTCATCCACTGTACGTGCTGGCAACGTACTAAATTAGTGGTGTATGTTGTGGCTTGTAATAATTGAAAGCTACAGCTACACTGTGCTAAAAACTGCGACTGTTAACGCTTTTCGACGAATATTTATCAGGCAAATTTATTTATATATTGTTATCACTGTGCCTATGCAAGCAAAGTGACAACTTTATAATTTGAATGTAGTGCGTTGGAATTTGAAATTGGTGTTGTCAGCTGCTTTTTAGCTAATTTCCCATTCTCGTGAAAGACGTGATGATAGTAAATACTGAAAAGCTCATACTCTGCAGCTTGGCATTCTCTATGAGTTATGGAAAAGGCGGTGAGGTGCAGTTAATTAGCTGCGTATATATATATATTTGTCTATGGAGATAAATAATGGAGGGGAGTAATGAACAACAAAGCAAACAGAAGATATGGCTCAAGCAACCAAACAAACCATTTCCTCTAAATTAGTTTTATGTAGTATATTTAACACATTGGCCTTTCTTATCTCTGTTTGTTTTGAGTTTGTATTATTATTATTATTATTAATTTTGCAATTTAAGTTATGATATCAAGCTTGAAACCTCTCTGACAGTGTAATTATTTGAGCTGTTATTCAACAGCTGTGTTTTGTTGAATTGCCAGCGGCTTTTTAGACTTACCACATGCAACAGCTCGAGCGTAGACTCGTCGGTGCCGGGATCGGAGATCTTGCCCGAGAAAACTGTCGAGTGAGTGAAGCACAAGATCAGCAAAACCAATGCAATTAAGCCGCCTGTCATCGCTATACAGTGCCTCCTAGTAAAATGCGATCGCGGCATTTTGGAAGTCGCGCTTTATATGGCTTAGCCGGCGCTCGAACTTGGAGTTCTCCGTTTTATTATTGTTATGTATATTTGCTTGCTTGGCGCTAATAGCAGGTGGGAACGTCGTCGTGATATGGACGGCCACAAGCACACAAGTAAGAAGATACAGTCAACTTGATTCTTTTTTCGGCTATTTGTTTTGTCTGTTTTCGACTTTTTAATTAGGCTGTTCGTAAAACAACAAAGTCAACAAATAAAACGTGTTTGAGTATGGTTAATTTATAAAGTCGCTATGGAACGAGTTTTGAGGGCCCCTTTCCTTCATCAGCATTTGAATATACGTATTTGGGGGCCAATTTGTCTTATTGCTCTTATCTGCAATACAAATGTGATTTATAATTGCTTTTGACAAACACAAAGCGCGTATTTGTAGTTGAATGGGCCGCGTAATAATTCAGTTCAGTTGAATTCGACACGTTGATAAGCGAACAAACTTACGACGGATAACTGATAACGGATATCAACTATTCAACGGAGCACGTAAGCCGCACTGTCTCACATTTCGCACACCATGCAAAGCTCACAGAAACGATGTCCAGATAACTCATACATTTGGAATACATACGAATATGTACAAAAATGCATATGTCTTTTATCGTTTCATTATCACCAAATGCTTTCGTCACCGTCGTCGCTTTCGTGAATTAATAATCTTCTTGCCGTTACTGTTGTTGTTGTTGTTGTTGTTGTGGCTGTTGCCGAGTGTGTCTATTGTGTGTTGCGTGGCCCGTAACTGATCGTACATTGAGCAGTCGCCCCAACAATGCTCGTACATTTGAGGCGTTTTAAATCGCGGGCGCGACTTGCATTTGTGTGGAACACACAGTCACACAGTCACACACACACACACACACAAACATACACACCCACACACACATGCCAGCATCTTTGACATCTTCGTAATTGATGACCAAAGAGATTCGTCACCAGATTCTCCCCCAGCCGGCTGCAATAAGTCTCAGAACTTTGTTAATTACTTTGCATAAAGAATATTGTCGTTGTTGTCGATGTGCTTGTTTTTTCTTGATTTCAGCGCCAATTTCCAAATTAAAATTTGCATATCGACATTTATTACAGCACGGAAGTTGTTTCCGGTCCTTTTGTGGATTAAATGTATTGTGATTAATTGTATAAATGAATAAAATATTTCGAGCATTCCAGTAACTGTTTGGCTTCAAATCGTCTACAGTTTGTTTTATAAGGTCTGCGTGAGACCTTTTAGCAAACGTGTATTTCAGTTGAAGGTGGGCAGCTTGAGTAATACGGAAATGTTAACAGCTGCAGTATCCAATATTAACATCAAATTAACGACTTACAACTCAGTCCAGATTCCAGTTGCACGCAGAGTTACACATATTATTATGTCTACGATGTAATAGCTCAACGATGCAACATAGTTTTCATTTACTCTAAGTGCTTATATATACATATATAGTTTTATTAAAAGAAACTGAAATATAGTACTTAATTTTTAGAAAATTTTGGAAATGAGCTGATTACTCATTTTTGTAGGAAACCAAATAATTTTCTACGAAAATAACATTGCTACTAATACTTACTTATATATAAAATTAATATAGTGCAAGAAAATATTGAAAAAGATGAAATAATCACAACTGATCGAAACAAAAGTAGGGTTTTCTTTTAATAACCACTTTAATGGATGATGATTCTTCACACAATGCACTCTTTAATTTACTATACTATAGAACGGGTACATACGTGATGCCCCACAGAACTATTCGAGCCTCCTCGCTACAGTTTGGAGAAACAAATCACATACATTAATTGCTAGGTTATTGAGATAGCGTGCAAATCAATAAAATATCAATCAGTAGATTTCGAAATCCTCAAATATAAGATCGACACGAAATTCAAGAAAGTGAGTAGCTATGAATATAGAAAGAAAATATATGGGTAATACTGCTGGCTTAAACAGTATGTATGATTATTAGTGATAGGTGATGCGAGTCCCATTACTGGTTCCCTTGGCGATGCACAGCTTCTCATACGGAGCATCGGGCAGGACATCCTTCATTAGCTCCTGGAACTTGGCAATGGGACACTGTTCACTGCAGCCGGGCACTTGCAGCAGCTGCGGCGCCTTGCTGGGATCATTTTGGAAGTATATCTCGACAAAGTAGTCACCGCTGCCTTTGCGTTTGCGCAGCTCAATGGCAATCAGTGCCGAAAAACGGGGCATCTGCCCCTGCCACACGTTCAATGCGCTCAGCACATTCGATATGGTCCAATCGTGTGCACAGGAAATGAACATCTTTCTGCCAGCTGGCTCCAGTTTTCCAGCGATCTTCG
The DNA here is from genome assembly GCA_035044105.1 of Drosophila nr. perissopoda 5 BK-2023a. Taxonomy (NCBI): domain Eukaryota; kingdom Metazoa; phylum Arthropoda; class Insecta; order Diptera; family Drosophilidae; genus Drosophila; species Drosophila nr. perissopoda 5 BK-2023a. The sequence continues at coordinate 5,771,776 of JAWNMK010000122.1, forward strand.
ACTGCATCTGCTTGAGCACGTCTTCCAGATAGTAGCCACCTTTGAGCTTACGCATTTCCGTCGTATAGGCATCATACCCATATGACTTCACTGCCAGTGGTCGCATCTTGTCTGGGAAGTAGTTCCTCGTCCACTTGGGCATCTTCAGCCCATAGGCCTGCTGGGTCAGCAGCGAGATGTACACATTCGTCACATCGTGTGTATAGCTCACATTGAGACCTGTTATGTTGGTCAGCTCCTGCAGCAGCTTCGAGTTCTGCTCGTGCAGCTCGACAACCTCCGGCAAGTGCATTACCTCCCAAACTGCCTCGTCGTAGCGGGGGCAGGAAGCCATTTGCCGCAAGCGCTGCAAACAGTATTTAATAACAGTAAATTAATATTAATATTCAAATTAAAATTCTTATTAATATTACTTATTAATAATATAATATTAAAATAATAATATTATTAACATCATTATTTTTATAATTATTATTATTCTTATTATTATTAATATCATAATTTATATAATTTGTATTACCACTATTATTATTATAAAATATCCTGCTGCATATTTACCTTATCAGTTGCCTCGGGCTCTGTATATATTGGTATGGGCTGCCAGTTGAGCAGCATATTCCACTCCATGGGAGTATTCTCTGGTGGAAACAGACCAGCCAGCACCAGCTGCAGTGACATAATACTGCGCGAAGATTGAGTGCTTTCTGCGTGAATCATCTGGCAATAGTTTATAGATTAAACATAGATCATTCTTTCGAGCACATTTAGACTTACATCCGATTGATAGTAGGGCGAGAGAATGTCTCTGTAACGCTTGCGCAGCTGTTTGCCTATTTTATAAAGTTCCACTTTGCCAGGCTATTCGGTTATTTAGGTATTTAGTTATTTATTGTAAATATTGTATTCTAGGTTTGTTTGGCTTACATTGGTCAGCTGGCCCCAGCCGTAAGGATCGTAGGTCTCGTTCAAGTATGGATCTGTGGGATAGGTGTTTACTGGAGTGCGTGGTCCATGTCGAAAAAGCTGAAAGTATAAAAAATAAATTGAAAACCAACTGTTGAACGTAAAGTCTGATCGAAACATCAATAACATTCAATTTAAATATAATCAGTAAGTCAAAATACAGTTCTCACATATGTAAGCAAAACATTTTTTCAGCTTTCTATTCAATCAACCGGTTAGGACAATTACTTGACTTAACGCAAGAATAAATTATTATGCCTTTACAAAACCGGTTCGATCGCTTTGAATTATGTTTGCTCTTCTTGGCGTTACATTAAGTACACGCCGAGTGTCCAAAACTGGTCAAAGTCATGTTTAAATCACTTACAGACTTTCGAATGGAATTTCAATATAACTTGTTCTCACTTGCATAACAACTCAAATTATACATATATTAAATTATGGCATTTCCTCGCAGCACTTGCTCATATTATTCTCGGCAATGACTACCGTCATTTAGAGCCTCTTTATAGTTCAATTATAAACTTTAAGTAGTTCATAAAGGTGGTATGATATGATGCATTTCTCAAAAATTCACTTAAGCTACGAGCAATCATATTATCTTATATATAATAATATATTCTATATATTTTACATTATGTATTATGTATATGTATATATAGTAAATATATATTATATTATGTACCGCGGAATCGGAGTAAATGCAATTTGATATAACTCTTGCAATTTATTTACCACATGAACAAGCTCTAAGGTTGACTTTGTATTGGCATCTGTGTCCTTACTCTCATCCTGCGACTCCTTTGCTGCTACAATAGCTCCTCCGACTAGGAGGCAACTAGAGCAGAGCAACAGTCCAGCGATAATCTTTGGCCACATCTCGTGGGTCTGTAGAGCGTTTAATTTGCGCGCCTCCAGCTACGTTGAAACTCACTCGTATAGTGACTGCACTAATAGAATCCGAGCAATTTTGAGTCGCGATTTTATAAAACGAAATCGAGAGAATCGCGTACATAATGTTTGCAAGTACAGTGAGCCGAGAGAGAGAGACACAGAGATAGGGAGAGTGGGAGGGGGATGCTCGGCTCTAGCAAACAAACAATTCGTAAAAAGCGACTGCAGAAAATACCTTTAATAAGACAACAAATTAAATATAATCAACACTATTAACGACTTTACCCAACAACAAAAAACACAATAAAAATATGGCAAGCAATTATTTTTCTTACTTTTATTTTTTCTTTTTGAGAGATTTGTTAAAGTAATTATTGCCATTTAATGTGTGACCAACGGCCACCGCCTAATACTGAGGTTTCTGAGAGAACGCATTCCAAACAGTGCCCTGTCAATGAACTACTACTGATCGATTTTGCGTGGCGGCGGTTCCACAAAGGAGGGATTATGAGCGCGACAGCGCTGCTCCATGGGTTCATTGGGCAGCACTGATTCACTCAGCTCGATGAGTCGGTTCAGGGGACACTGCAGTTCACAGTCAGCCAGTTTCAGCTGCTCCAGGCATCCGAATTCATCGTTACGCAGAAAGATCTACAATGAGTTAGGTACATATAATATGAGTACAGCTCCACAGTTTACGATCAATTACCTCCACATAGTATTCCCCCGTCTGGCGATTCAGGTGCGTCTCAAAGATGGCCATGACAGCAAAGCGCGGCATTTGACGCTTCCAAACGCCAAGCGCCGATAATATGTTGCCCACGGTCCAATCGTGACCCGTGTAAATGAACATGCCGCGATCCCTGGGCCTCAGACTACCCGCCTGCTTCGCCAGCATCTCGTCGTACATTTTGCGGAGAAAGGGACCGCCTTTGATCTTCTGCATCTCGGGCGTGTACGCATTGTAGATGTAGCTCTGCTCGGCGAGGAATCTCATGCGCTCGGGAAAGTAGTCGTTGGCCCAGTCGGGCAGCTTATAGCCGAACTCCTGTTCAGCAAGCAGAGTAATGTACAAGGAGTTCACATCCTCAGCATCGCGCATAGGCATCCCAGTCAGATTGCTCAGCTCCCTCAGCATATCCGCGTAGGGCTCCTGCTGGGCAATCACCTCAGGCAGCTGGAAAACCTCATCGCGCGCCTCAAAGTAACGCGGACAGGACGTACGCACCAGTAGCAACTGTAAATGAATAACTTTATCTTAAGATCTTGAGATAGATCTATTTCAAACCTCCATACCGAATCTTGGTCCAGTGGCTCCGATATAATGGGTATGGGTTGCCAGTTGAGCTGCTTGTTCCACTCCATGACTGTGCCCCGAGGCTCAAACATGCTGGCCAGTGTAGTTTGCAGCGACATCAGTGCTCGAGGCGATGCGGTGGCCTGGGCATGAAGTCTCTATATGTATGCACAAAAAAGCAATAGATCAAGGCTGGGCATAGGCGCATCTACATATGTAAAACTTACGTCGGGTCTGTAATAAGGCCCCATAAAGTCACCATAGCGACGATGCAGCCAGCGACCCATCTCAAAGAGCTCCTTCTTGCCTCGCTGCAAAACATGTACAATACTCTTTAAAGTTACCAGCAGCTATAAGCTATTAATTATCAATTTGCGTGTGGAAAATATATTAGATTTTAGATCGATAATATTTGGATTTTGTGTAATTACTAGGTATCTGCAGATCGGATGCTGTTGGGCCTTGTCTTACTAGTTTACGCTTATAAATGTTAGTTAAAAATAAAAATGTCAAGTGTCCTGCAGTTCAAACCCTTTTTGCAAATAATAATTTAAATATTCATTAAATATTAAGTTTAGAGAAATGAGATTTACTTTCCGGAGTATCAATTTGTCACTACTCACGTTGGTCACATGCCCCCAGCCGGTGGGCTTAAAGCTGTCCTTGAGATAGGGATCTTTGGGAAAGGTGTCGACGGGTGTTCGTATGCCATGTCTGAACACAATGTGCACCAATTCGAGCGTTGAGCTCGTCGTATTTGGCAACGTTTTGTGGCACTTGTTAAAGCTGTGGCCCCTTGCCCAGGGCGGCTGCTTAGGCTCCACTTGACTAAACACACTGATGGCAACAACTGCCAAGATAAAGCCAGCAGCCAGAGCGCTCATGGTGAGTATTTGCTTGCGAGTGCAGGGACCGAATATCATTTTGACGCTGTTGTTTCTTATATAGCCAGATATTCAGATGATGTTCAGACACAATAACACAACCGAAAAACCGAGCCGGAAGCAAATGCAGCTGACGTCGCGACGACACCAGTCGAAAGTATCGTAAAAAGTGCGTTTCGGTTCAAGCTTTGCTTTTGGAGCACAGGATTTCGCGTAATTGAATGTACTGCATTGAACTAATCGCAATTTTCAGTGGCGTGTCGACGAACTGTTTGGGGAGCGTTCACGAGTGACGCGTGCTTTTGCTAGCGCGGCTGAGACTCAAATAAAACCTAGACAAGTGGATGCGGAGAACTTAAAACGAGATAAATCAGCAGGCCGCTTGTTTGCTTGGAGCAGCGGGCTGCACTTTTTATGTTGTCAGGTGACGAACCTGACTAACTGTAACTGGTGGTAACTATCTATCTGACTTTCCAGTGAACTATCGGACATTGAGCCGATCGAATTAATTGGGTATTCCACTCAACCATGCAATCATATCAATTCCCTCGTCTATTTATAGATCCAGCTTACGCATTTCTTTTTTTACTGTTGTTGTTTTTCTGTTTGTTTTCACAATCACTAAAATTTAACAAATTCGCGCATAGGCAACGACGATTTTATTTGTATGTCTAATTAAATCTAAGGCAGTTAAGAGTTGTTACCTGTGCCCGGAACACAGCTGATTGTTTGCTTATGAGAAGATTTTTGTTGGCAAGCGAGTGCTAATTATTTTAATGAGGAGTGAAACAATCGGTTATATTCAATCTGGCAATGCGAAATTTATTGCCTGCAAATGAATGTTGTTTATTAATTTGAATTGTAATGAGACAAAAAGGGCGGAGAGGGAAGCTAAGTTATGACACGTCCATATTGCAAACTGAACATTCTCACATAATTTAAGTTATATGTTTCTCTGGTAAGCATCCGACTATTTCATACCCGTTCGAACAGGTCAATTACAAATCAATCAAAGGGAGCAAGAAGCATGTTTACTACCTAGGCATATACCTGGTCAGAAAACTTACTTGACACTTGAATGAAATCCAACTGATTGCTGAAACCCTTCAGCAAATTCATCATGAGCGAAAAACTACTAGTGAGCAGGTCAATGGACATAAAAGTCACTTACTACATAAGTCCGTTGGCTGCCTGCTCCACTATGCGTCGAAGGCTGAAGCGCCTACTCAGCAGCGAAATCTGGTGTCTTCGGCTGATATTAGGTTTTACTTTCTAAATCTGATTGTATAATTATGCCATAGACTTTAAGACGTCGCTACTTTTCAATCCTCTGTCAAGTCTATGTTTTCATCGTCATAAAAAATACAGCAACAAATAAAATATGGTCAGAGAAAGATATCACTAAAAACTCATACGAGACTATATATATGCACATATAGAACAAACAGATTCCCAAAACAAATTCCAAACAACAAATCCATAAAAAAATAGCGTTATTTTCGCACTAATTAATTGAGGCGACAATGTTGGTGCTATCTATTGACTGACACTGAGCTATGTTGTCATAATTGCATGTGTGTTTGCTTTATTTAAGCAAGTTATTTTTGTTTTATATGGATGCAATAACAACAAAACAACAACTCCAACTAAAGAATGATAAACATATATATAAGGTATCTCTATCTCGACAGTTACGCATTACTTGTGTGCTTTTTTCTAACAGTTCTTTTTAGAATGGTTCTCAAAATGTTCTCTAATTACACTTGTCCCTGTTAGTTTGTTGGTGCTATATTAGAGTCTAATTAAAAGCAGCGATTGCACTTATCCACCTCAATGCCTTTGTTGAACTTCCGAAATATGCAATTAACTGTTGAAAGATAAAAAATTGAGCTGAATAACTTAGACTGGTGACAGCTCATGGCTTCAGTCTACAGTCTTGAACTTTTGTCCGGTGTTAGCAGTTAGTTAGTATTTAGTGTACTTAGTTTGATAATTGTCAGCATACCTGTGTTGTTTTTAGTAGCTACATACAAATTGATTTGTATAGCAAACTGACCGCTAGTTCAACTAATCAATGAAATTGACATTTGAATTGCATCAGCTAAAAGTTGATTAAAATAATGCAACAGCGAAATTTGACGGCCTTGGGAGCAAACGGAAATACTGTAAAATTAGATTCGCAATATTTTTGTACTAATTCTTAATCTACTTTGTTTATTCAATCCCTACAATTTATATAGTGGCGCAATCAAAGTCAATGAATAGAATTTGAATCATTAAGTCCTGATAATGCTTGCACATGATTTCATGTTAATTTTGCCATAAGCAAACTTGTCGAAATTGTTTTTTCATTTTGCACGAATTGCGCGGAATCGCCATCTTTTTTATAGTTTCATGTGTTTCCTTCTAACAATCGACGGTCAGACCAATTGAACTTTAATCGCTGACTTTTGTCATTGCTTTATCGTTTGGGCGACAACACATTGCAGTCAAATTCCGACTCCTGACCCTCGCTGACGACAACCTTGTTCTGGGGTTGCTAGTTGCGGACAAAATCCCAAAATCCCTGGCTTGAAGCGCGCTTTGTCTCATTGAATAGTCGTTGCCACGCCTACTTTATAGTCCAGATCTGCAACATATATATATGTGCATGTATGTGTGTGTGTGTGTGTGTTTAACTACGACTGTTCGAATTTTTATGCGCGTCTGTTCGAATTTTCAGCTATTTCAGCGAAAAGGCATACAAACAAAACCAAAAAGAGAAGAAAAAACAAAAAACAAAAAAAAAAAAACCGAAATGAAACACAGGAACTGGCGAATTTGTCGTACAAATCTTTGTAATGGCTCCACTGAGAACTATTTCAATGCGTCGAATCAATAAATTTTGCTACACAATCGCATCGCTTTGTCCGACAATTTGGCTGGCATGATTTTTTGGCGCTTCTCCTCCAAAGAGCAGTCGATGGAGTCAATAGTTTGTATGTCCTAATCGTAATTGCATGGCTGATAAATATTAAAGTCATGTGCAAAGATCCTGCTTCCAATTCCGGACAGTTTGACTGTTTGCCTGTTTGTCTAATCGCAACTTTATCTATATATGCTTGTTTATTTTTACCATCTCCTTACTCTATCTCCAAGTGCTGATCAACTATGTATGTGAATGTGTGTATAAGGATATTTCCAAGTCGGGCACGTTGGACTTAGCACTCCCACGTGTTTTACTAGACATTTGCTGGGAATATGACCCTCTTGGCCCACTCGATTGCGTTTCCAGTAAGAGATTATTTTATTTGTTTCTTTTTTACAGCCTCTGGAAATTGCGCAGTCCCGTCAATTAAAGTGAAAGTCATTTTGCAAATTATTATACGAGCGCCTAACAGAATTGATATGAAGCCTACAAAGTTGTATAGAGAGAGAGAGAGAGAGAGAGAGAGAGAAGTGGCAAAGTGATGGAGAATCGTATGTTGATTTAAATTTTAAAGTTTTCGTAGCGATTTCAGCGATTTCTGCCAGCTTGCTCCCGAATCAGTGGCGTGCATCTGGCACTTTTGAATGAATGGAGTCACGCTCGAATAATCGCATATTAATCAGTTGTTTTAACTTTTCAGAGCTGCTTAATCGCGCTCATATCATGTGCTTTACACAAAATTACAACAAATTATTCACATAATTAAGCTTTAATGCCGGCCCTAGCCACGCCCCCAGCCTAACGACCCAAACACTCACTCCCACCTCAAACTACAACGTAACGCATCAATGCAAAGTAAAATTGTGTGTAAAAAATGTGATAATTAAGTTAAGTCCTCTGGGAATTGACGAACGGGTTGTTGCCGGCCTCTGATGGCTGTTTGACTGCCTTACGAAACACACACATTCACATTCACACACACGCACACACACACCTACGTGAATACACGTGTACATTAGTAAGGCTTGTGCTTTTATGTGCTGGTACTTACATGCATAAATACGAATATATAAACTCATTGTCAGTTAATTATGTAAAATGTCGGAGCGTATATTTTCATTTTATGCTACAAGCAACAAAAATTATACAAAAAAGGACTTTCCTTTTATTCCAGATACACACGCGCCCAGGTTTTCAATGGACTCATGTACATTCTTCTGAATATGAATTATCAAGGTGTGTGTGTGTGTGTGAATTAGCGATGAGCATTTCATAAAGTGATATCCCCATGGGCAGTTACTCTCTGTGCGGACTTGTATACTGATTCCATTAGATACTTTTCTTACATTCTTGAATGTCAACAATATGTTTTAACATTCAACATTCGTAAAGTATGTTGCGAATTTTAGAAATTCGTCTCAAAACCTTCGAATCGATTTTATGAAATATGAAAATATCAACGTAACAGCTGAAATTTCGAGAAAGGTAAGCGATTCTTGTAAAATTCAATTATTTTATTTAATGAAAGTCAATTTGAATTAGCTTTTTATTTATTATTATTATATTATCTACTATACTCTACATAATAGACTATCGAATGAGTAATGATTAATTAATATATCTGCGCACAGCCCAAAACACTATTGGCCTATTAGCATTTTTATGATAGTATCATTTTCAGTACCTCTATTAAGCCCCTTCTTGTTTTAAATTACCTATCCAAAAATTATAAGCCTGTGTGTAGTCATCCCCTATACACAAATATGAACTGCAGGAAAGTGGTCGTTGTACGAATTGGTTCTGGAAGTAGTTGTGTTGTATATTAATGCTTGATTCATGACAGACAAAACCCGCATTCCGTGTTTGCTAATTATTTTTAAATTAAATAATTTTATTTTATTAAATTAAATATATATTATGAGTTTGAGTACTAGCTGATTTGAGGTGTGTGTAGTCACGGGCACATCTCTAATTTGTGAGTCTCATTGTCACCATGTTCTCTTGTGGTGTTGTGTTGCGTGTTGTTATTGTTGTTGCTGCGGTCTTATAAATTTAAATGATGTTTACCACCCACAACGTGTCTGTCTCACTTATGGGGTTTGAGGTTCTTTGGATGTGTGAGAGGTTCGTATGTCAATTCAACTTGCACATTTGACTTTCTTCATTTGCTTTGTTAATGAGCGTCTCATAATGCATGTAATTAAAAACAACAATAGAGACATACACACAGAGTCACACACACACACACACACACACACACACACACACAGAACGGTGGCAATTAGTAATTCTCGTTAGGCAATGGTTTTTCCTTCCTGTTTTTGCCATCTTCCGTTTGGGATGCATGACAGTTGCTCTCTGTGCTAATCCTTTATAAATAATGCATTAAATGTGGCTTTTGAAGAGAGCGAGATTCAGAGACAGCTGCTGCCAGCGCATTTTACAAGCGCTTTCCCTTGTCCGGGCGGAAGTTAGGCCAACAAGGCAGATCCTGAGCTGAGCTCCATTTAATTCAATTTGCATAAAGTGCTTGGCATTTTATTAACCCACTTAAAGTAATTTAGTGCCCGGCAGAAACCTGAGACCGGCCCAAGCTCCACGCTTCAATTGCCCCGCTGATGAAGTGCCAGTGCCCACCAACCCTCCAACCAACCATCCAAGCAACCAAACAAGCAGTCGCCTCCATTCCAGCTCCCTAAGGGCTCAGGCCGGCCCCAATTATCGAAAGACCGCAGATTTTGTTGATTTTACCGACCTTGTGCCTAGTCGAGCGTTAAGTGGAGCATTTGTGGGCAGCCTAACGACGGATTCTGACTCGGCCCTTACCGCTTGCATCTTAGCCAAGATTTTTATTCGGCTTTTATGCAAAATCGAGTCGGCCACTTGAGCTGTCTAAGCTGAGAGGCTCAACTTAGCATTCAAAACGGCCTAATACGCCCGTTAACAAGTTCTGTAATTCGGCAAAGCGCTTTACCTGTTTTTCACAACACGCTAAGTATTCGATTGGCTAATATTTGATCTCAAAATAAACATACATCTATAACTATTGAGTGTGTGCGGAACATTCTTTATTTATGCTTGCTTAGTTTCGTACATTTACATACTTTACTCCGTTGTCGTTAAAAATTTACAAATTATTATAAAAAAATCACAAAAAGTTAATTTGAATTGTATCGTAAAACATTCTCTTGCCTATCTTAAAATATCAGTAGCTTGTGAATGTTCAATGTACAGAACTCTGTCCCTTCATCGTGGTACAAAACCTACAAGCAATGTGCATTTCGATATGCACTTGAATCTGTCCAAATTAAAAATGTTAAATCTAAGAATAAACAATCACTTGCTACGCTGTTTAAATATGGGGCTTGCAGGTAGATAGAGCACTGAATGCTATCCCCAGTATCTCAGCCTCTGGGAGATGAGAGATATCACGACTCAACGTCACCAGGTAAAAATCACTAAATCCAATTCAAAATAATATCACCCATGATCTTGCTGAAGTTTAAGTTACGAGTGAAAATTCGGAAACTATCGTCTCTATATCTTGAGCACGATGTCATGAAACATTTTTTGATTAGATGTCCAAGTGTTCAAAAATTAAGAACAAGCCATTTTGGAAAATCGACACTCGGAGAAATATTGAGGGACTAGTTTGCATATAGTGGAACAAAGACAGGCAGCCAATATCAATAAGCAATTTGGAAAGGTAGCTATTGATTGACTTCTGATGGCACTAGATCATAACTGAAGCCGAGCTAAATATATGTACAAAAGGCCAACAGTTTGCTATATGTATTAACATTATTCATTTATTTCTGTATATAGAAAGCAGTAGGCGTTTGCTAAATCTAATTTTAACTTTTATAAAAAAAAGAAAAAACCAATTTTCTGCTTAGAGCGTTTTACTTAAGGGCACCTGAATAAATGAAATTATAATCATGGCAAAAATGCCCTTATCTATTTTGTATGCATACTAGCTTTCAGCTCTCACTCCAAGCATCCCTCTTAATCTCTCCCTGTTTCTATTGGTAACTCTGTTACTTTATCAAAATTAAGATTAATGCTCTCATAAGCACTAATTGGTGACCGTACATGACTCTTGGCTCTTGCCATGTCCAGGACAACATGCCCTCCCCATTTGGCTGCCCCTTCACGGCCTTTTGGACAGCTGAGTAATGTCACAAATCATGCGCCTCCTCCTCCCACATTTCGCTCCTTATTTTTGCAAAAATATAAAGTATGCGTTCGGGAAAGTCACCCATCAAATACTTGAAGCGCGAAATATAAAACATAAAATATGATTAAGCCATACAAATCCAGATAAGAAAAAAAAAAGAAATATAAGAAAGGAAAAGCTCGAAGAGGAAAAGCTAGAAGAGGAAAATCTGAGATATGGCCTACGCAAGCATTTCAGACAGAGAAGTAGGCTACACAAAATTGATATGATTGGTTTTCGGCTCGGCTTTTGAATGTTGTGTAGGCCCCGGCAAAGGGCTAACGAAGCGAATGAGGGTTGCGAAGGGTGTGAAGAGAACGTGCTGTAAATGTTGGCCCAAAACTGACCGCTCATAAATTACAACAAGCACAACAAAAACAGGGCAATCAAATCAACGTAGTTTGACCTATACACAAATGAGCAAATATCAAAAGCTATAAAACCATTTAGCCCAGATGAGCGTGAAATTTTTGTGGCAATTTTGAGCCGTTACTTGTACGGCTTTAAACAAACGACAATCGTCGAGACCACAAATTTTGCAGCAAACTGTGCGAAGTTTTATGAGTGGCTACGCCCGTAGAATATAACATAAACGCCAGCACACAACAACGGAGCATTGGCAACAGCAGTTCCTGTGGCAGTGGGAGTGGCAGCCTGGCCACTTTTTGGGGCAGCGTTAAATAACATTTAAATGGTGGCATAACATGGGTTGGCCGTAGGATGATAGTCGTTAGGTTAGGCTCGGTGGCAAGATACCCGGTTCAGCAACATTGGCTACAGTTTTTGGCGGTTTGGTTTGGCTCTTCGAATCCCCTTGCCACTCCGCGCCTTGCCTGCTTTTTAAGCCTGTCCAGCTGGTGTCCTTGCCAGGACCAACCAAAGGCAACACTGCCTGCTGCCTGCTTATGACGGCAGCAGGAATTAAATTTCATTTAATGTGTCGACGGCAGCGAAAACTTTGGCCACACATGTGCTGGCAAACATTTGATGATAACAAAAGCAGGTCAACACTTCACCCCCTCCCCCATCCCAATCTGAAGCCCCGAGCCGCAACTCTAACCAAAATGGCCAACCATCAAAGGAAGAGGACTGGTGCTTTGACTGCCTGCTGCTGTGACTGCAGGCCAAGAGAAAAATTATGATTATTTTGCGCAATTAAGCCAAATAATATATATTTGGGTAGTGTAGTCTGAGATTCGCTTGAAGGTCGCCGTCAATGCCGGCATTTGTGGTCGTTTGAGTGCTTTAATTGTGGCCAAACAGCTGTTGTCATTACTGAAAAGGAAGAAACATAAACATGGCTCTAATGGCAAGAAACAAACGTGGGAGCAGGCCACAAAACGACTGCGGATATTTTAGAATTCGCAAAACAATTTTGAAGTTGCCTGTTGGCAACTGTTTTTTGAAATTATAAAAGCAACGAAGTTAGAAGCTACAAATATTTAAATAACTTAATGTACAAAATGTAAATAAATTGTTGAAGCAAGTTGAAACTTGGCAACACGGGTATTTTTCCAATCAGGCAATTTTCAAATATTGCAGTATGCCATCCGAATGGATGAAATGCCAAGATATGTTCAAATAAATTTTTGACCCATTTCGCGCACGCAACGAATTTAAATTTTAATTCTTTACATTTTCTCCCAAACAACCCTGACCTTCCATTTGCCCTTAAGTTCGTGGATCATACGATTGTTGCCGTGTGCTGGTCAAAAGTCAGTCAGCACATAAATATGAGGGTCATAACATTTCTGACAAGTTGGATTCGGTTTTTCATAAATATTTTAATAGTCCCGAGTACACGTGTATGTATGCCAGTGTGCTTATGCAGAAGCATATGCGTCTATGTCTGAATTTATTATGGCATAATTCGTTGGAGCCTGATTGCCACAATTTGTGTTTATGTCTAAGCCTTCGTTTTTATGGCACTCGACAAACGATTCCCTGTCCGGCTGACTTCTCTACACTTGATGTGACATTTAGCCCACTTTTACGGCTCGACCTCATTGGCAACGATATTCCGCTGTCCCAGGCGGCGTATGCGCAATATTTCACATTGCTTGTTGCATGTTGGCTGTGTCGCCGCCGTATCGCCATAATCGTCATCATCATCAACATCAACATGAACATCCTCATCATCATCTGCATCTCGACATCTCTCCATCGTCATATTCACAACTTAACGTCCACTTCTCCGACAAACAGGCCGTAAAGTGGCATTTCCGTTGTCGTTCCCCCGTTGGTCCTTTCGTTCGTTGGTTCTTTGGTTCGTTTGGCTCGCCCGTTTGGGTTCTTTTTGTATGCAGCATAAAATTAAATTATTTGTTGCATAAGCTGGCCAAGCATCTCAGCACCCAGCACACAGACGACCCAAAGCAGACCCAAGCCCGACACGAGCCCGCCGCCCACTACAAAAACCAACGAACTATGCACCAAAGTGCTAAGCCATGAGAAAGTGTGCACTTGAAGCGGCACAAGCCGCATGCTACAAACCGCAGATGGTCACGCCCTTTTTGGAGGGGGTAGGTGGGGTTAAGCTACAACTGCAACTGCAACGTCGACGTTGTCGTTGTCGTTGGCGTTGCAGTTGTCGTTGCAGTTGACGGCAGCAGCACATTATTATACTTTGAGCGGCACCAAAATCAGGCAAACTTTCAGTTTGGCCTTTGCTGCTATTGCATTCTGATTCCTCTTCTTTACTCTCTGGTTTTTCTCTTCTTTTGGCAGAACAGAAGGCAAAGGCGAACTAAAGAGGGCAACGCTTTTTATATGAGTTGCAGTTTTTAACGTGAACGTCGCCTTCGTTTTCATTACATTTCATTTCATTCATTTATTCCATCTTTCTATCCTCTCTCCCTCTCTCTCTCTTTCGTTGCTTTCATTCATTTCGGACTGTGCGATTTAATTCGACGTTCGACTTCGCCACTCCCTCACTATGGCAGCCAAAAAATAGTGAGTGGTATGCTTGATTTAAGCAGACTGATTCTCAATACCCTTGCAGAATTGAGTTGTAAATTAGTTATTACATTTACTGTTATGCTTGTCAACCATGCGAGTGGTACTCAAAATAGGAATGTGATCGACATAAGCTGCATAGATGCCAACAACTCTGTAGTTCCGTGTAAGGGTATGCAAGTATGGCCGCGAAATGCAATTCGAACTCTTCGTATAAATTTCAGGGCTCGTGTGATGGGTCTGCCAGAGATGACCGTCGGGGTCAGCTCGTTTGTCTTTTGAACTCACCCACCTCGATGCCCATGCACCTGCCCAATTTATTTATTTTATTTTTTCTTTTCGTTTTTCGTTAAAGCAGACGCAATTTCCACTGCTCATTTGCATACTTAATGAAACCATATAGGGCACCAAAGGAGAGAGGTCCAAATTATGAGCCAAAAGCAAAGTTTTTATTTCGTTATTCACACATGCGGATATCAGGACCAGTAAATATACAACACACGAGTTCTCTTATCCTGGCCAGCTGTAGGCCCACCTCCAAAGTGTCAATTGCACGGAGCGTTTAACTGCCCGGGAAATTTCTGGAAAAAATAAATGAATCCCATCATTTACGTATTCAGCTTTATTCTGGACTTAAAAGCTTATTCCCTTTGGAGCTTCAATCATTTCGAACAAATGCCAGATCCATGGCAATCTTGGTCTTGCGGTCTCGCAATACTTGCAAATTTATGTGACCGCAAAACTTTGCTGCAGCGCATAAATTAATGTATAATTGATGAATTTATATGAGACTGCGGGCTAATCGGATTTTGTGTCAATTTTGAAAGACTTTTATTACATTAGAGAACGAATAAGTTTTTCTTACTTTAGCTCAATTCCATTAAAATGGGTAAAAATTGTGTAATAAACTTTTAAAGGCAGAAAGACGCATCTCCGATCACATAAATTACCTTGTCTGTCGATTACAGATTGAAATTTGAATTAGTTGCATTATAATTCGAAACGAATATACTTTGGAATCCTATTAATAAACTGAAATGTTTCCATCCAGTTCGATTAAAATATTTATATTAATATTTAACTGTTTACATAACACAAGCGAAAGCATTTCACATACAGACTTGATGTGTTGGTTTCAATTATAAGGATTTGTGTTGACTTATTATTACTCATCACTTGTGTTCAGGGAATCTCCGAATCGAGCTTACTCTCGTTTACTCTCTCACTTTTACATTTCATTTTCCTGTTTCTTTTGAAAAACACAACCATTTTTTATTTGAATTGAGTTAAATTGCATTTATTAAAATTAAAGCACCAAGCTGTGCAGCTTCCAATATGAACCACAAAGCAGTGCACGCACTGCTTAGCAATACTTAAACTGCTTTCACAGTAACTCTCAAACTGTGAACATGCATAAAAGTATACTTACTTACTTATACAAAATTTCTAGTAAGCGTTTGATCAAGTTAAGTATGATGTTGGATATTAGCGTTTTTTAAGTCCGAACTCAAATAAAGTTGTTTATGTTAACTCCCTCGAGAATGATTGACTTCTGGTACACTTTAGGGTAGACATCTCCACCTTCATTTTGTATTCTTAGCATTAGGATTAGAGTTAATTTAATTTGTACACCCATCCTCTGCATCTGCATTAATTTACTTAATCGAACTATAAGCCACTTGGCCAGTTATTCAGTTGAAAATGTATGCTTACTTGTCAAAATCTACGAACTGTTTAATTATTGTTGAAATTGCTTTTTGGGCCTCTCTTAATTGAGCAATGAGCATAGGGCAAGAAAATTATGAATACGAAGTATGGAAGTGAAATATTTTTTGTTTCTTACTTTTGCTAGCCTAATTAACCTCCGAAAAGCTAACTTCATCATATTCATATGCATTTTGAATAGAATGGTGAGCTATAAAAGGCTAAAGACTGTTCGATTTGAATCACAGTTATAATTGGGTTTTAGGCCAAGCAACAACCCAACAAGCAATTAACAACTCAAATTCAAAACAAATGGCTCAAACATTGACTTTGATATGCTGCGCCTTGCTGGGAGTTTCAGCTGCCAGTTACTTATCACATGGTGGCTACGAGCATGGCCAACATGGCGATAATGGAGTGGGATACAGCATACACACGCATCATGAGGCGCCTAAGAAGTGGCACAGTCAGGAGCATGATCATCACTGGGCTCAACCACAGCCACAACCACATTATTTTGTGGCAGCAGCAGCACCTCAGCACTGGGCGCCACAGCATCACCATCATGTTGCTTCTGAGCCCACTCATCATCCCAAATATCAGTTTGATTATGGCGTCAAGGATACCAAAACAGGAGACATCAAGCAGCAGTGGGAGACACGAGATGGCGACAAGGTCAAGGGTGGCTACACAATGAAAGAGGCCGACGGACGCACTCGCATCGTGGAATACACTGCCGATCACCACAACGGCTTCCAAGCAGTCGTCAAGCACATTGGACATGCCCACCAAGCGGATCACGGCTACTCCGGACATGGACATGGACATGGACACGGACACGGACACGGACACGGACATGGACATGCCACTAGCTATGTGGACGTCAAGCAAGATACTGGCAGCAAATGGTAGTGAAATTAACGGTTTAGATAAATGTGGATAAATATGGCCTGCAATTATACAAATACAAAATAACAACAATAAAACTATCAAAATGAAAATCTGAACAAATTAAACGGAATATTTTTAAATTAATTGGGGAGGGTAAGTCAACTGATAAGAAATCAGCATTTTGATTGGTTTTATGAAATGAAAAGGGTATTCAATATGAAAAAGGATATCCATACGTATTCTTGACCACCATTAAGGGCGATCGCGTCGCTCTGAGAATCTACAATAGATATAGACACCAAATTTGGAATACAACCCCTTGTATATTGATAGTCTGCTCAATTGCATCACGGGTTACATGCATTTAGGCAAACGAAAGGCGCATTTCAGTACTAATTATTAAAAGCAGCAGATTTTTCTGTGAAATCCCTTTATATATATCCATTGCGGAAGAGGTTTCATGGGAAACATTTCGTAAGCTATCCTGTAATAGATCTGGTCCAAATTTTGGAGATTATCTTTCACTATATTTAATAATATGCTAATTTTCTCAATCTGGTGGCTTTAATATACCAACAGCCATATCAAATGTATTTATTTTTAATATTCTATATATAACAAGCGTCAGAGACTATGAAAGGGTCTATAATTTGGAATATAAGTTATTTTAGGTCCCACGCAGAACAAAATCATTTGATCAATTATAATATCAACTATAAGATCGTATTATGAACATTCATGTTATAGTCATATGTCGTATGCCGAATCCCTTCAACAATAGAAATCTCTTATTACCTTAAATTCTGGGGTTGGAAACCGATATTTACTGACTTTCAAGAATCGAAAAGTTATTGATAAAATTATAGATACATCGGTGTCTCTATCTTCTGTAGATTCGAAGATCGACGGGTTGGACTCGCCCTAAAAGGTGGTCTAGAATACGTATTCCTTATGATTCCTTATACCCTTTTTTGTATTGAATACCCTTTTGCCGACATCAGGTAAGTATTTCGTTTCATTTCGTAAAACCAATCAAAATGCTGATTTCTTATCAGTTGAATTACCCTCCCCAATTAATTTAAGACTATTCCGTTTAATTTGTTCAGATTTGCATTTTGATAGTTTTATTGTTGTTATTTTGTATTTGTATATTTGCAGGCCATATTTATCCACATTTATCTAAATCGTTAATTTCACTACCATTTGCTGCCAGTATCTTGCTTGACTTCCACATAGCTTGTGGCATGTCCATGTCCGTGTCCGTGTCCATGTCCATGTCCATGGCCGGAGTAGCTGTGATCCGCTTGGTGGGCATGTCCAATATGCTTGACGACTGCTTGGAAGCCATTGTGGTGATCGGCAGTGTATTCCACGATGCGAGTGCGTCCGTCGGCCTCTTTCATTGTGTAGCCACCCTTGACCTTGTCGCCATCTCGTGTCTCCCACTGCTGCTTGATGTCTCCTGTTTTGGTATCCTTGACGCCATAATCAAACTGATATTTGGGATGATGAGTGGGCTCAGAAGCAACATGATGGTGATGCTGTGGCGCCCAGTGCTGAGGTGCTGCTGCTGCCACAAAATAATGTGGTTGTGGTTGAGCCCAGTGATGATCATGTTCCTGACTGTGCCACTTCTTAGGCGCCTCATGATGCGTGTGTATGCTGTAGCCCACTCCATTATCGCCATGTTGGCCATGCTCGTAGCCACCATGTGATAAGTAACTGGCAGCTGAAACTCCCAGCAATGCGCAGCATATCAAAGTCAATGTTTGAGCCATTTGTTTTGAATTTGGGTTGTTAATTGCTTGTTGGGTTGTTGCTTGGCCTAAAACCCAATTATAACTGTGATACAAATCGAACAGTCTTTAGCCTTTTATAGCTCACCATTCTAGTCAAAATGCATATGAATATGATGAAGTTAGCTTTCCGGAGGTTAAATAGGCTAGCAAAAGTAAAACGCAAAATACTTCAAATATTTGTGCAAATTTTCATTTCCACACTTCGTATGCATATTTTTGTTGCCCGATGCTCGTTTCCCAATTAAATGCGGTCCAAAAAGCAACTTCAGCAACAACAATAACAACAACAATAATAAATAAATGGGGCGTTAACAAACCAAAAACACAGCCACGCTTCAATTATTTGGATTGTTGTTGTAATTTTGCTTTAGAAATCAATCAACAAGTGTGGCCCGCTTTCAAATTGACCAAAAGCGCCAAATACCACGCCTCGCTGCGTTTTCAAGCCAAGCTTCGAGTGTTTTTGCGCCCAGTTAGACAAAAGCCCAAAAACCAACTGACCTTGAAACGGATTGCAGAGGGGCCAATCGATTTAGCCATTAATATTTACACTCTGGGGGGCCCCGGCTTCCGAATTAGTGTTAAACTAAATACTTGTTAATGTTTTCTACAACCGAAGCAAATTAATCAGTTTTGTTTTGAGTGTAAATTATGATTTATTGTTATTACCGGACTTATCATGATATTAGGTGATAAAAGGGAGTGCCTCACATTAAACGAACTAAGAATAGGCTCATTAGCAACAATCAAGGTCAAAATCACCACTCGAGTTCTAGTGAATTCCTAACAACTCACATTTTGAGGTATTTTTGCATTTTAATTATTCTTAATTACCATCAACCGTATAATGTAGATTTACGCTGTGATTGGATTATTAATTTCCTCTTAATATTAGCGATTAGCTTTACTGCATTAGGGAAAACTCTTGAAAATTAGCTTTTTGCGATTTTCCAGCAATAAAAATAATTTTTAAATATGATATGTTTTTCTTATAATAGCAATTTATAATCCATTTGTATCCAACAATAAAGTAAACCTAATAATAGCTTAAGCAAAATAAATATTAATTATAAATAAAACTTAGCCGGCTATAAAGCCAAAGCTACGCTTAAACAAATTAATCTGAAAACTATATCACCAAATTTCATTAAAAGGATAACCTTTACCTATTTTTATACTCTTATATCGAAGGTAAAGAGTATGTTTTTTTCTTCAATGTCCGTTGTACTTTACAGCGACATCTGTAGGGATACAGCCTTATAACAGATATACAGATTCATTTTGATTTTATTATTTCGTGATAAACTAAACACAATTCACAAATAAACGCCCTCCATTTCGGTTTTCAACAATTAAATTGTAGTGTTTGGCTAAAAATAACTTATTACATTTTCTATGCAGCTCAACGATCAAAGCTCAAATGTTCAATTATGAACAACTAATTAGCTAATCGAAGGCAAGTGAATGGCTCCGGCCCAGAGCCCCCAATGTGCCGAGCAAATGCTATAAAAACTCTGAGTGGCAGCACCAAGAACCAACAGACATCATCGCAAAGCCAAACGACTGTGAACCGAAGACAATGCATCTGTTCTGTGGAATTTTGGTGTTCGGCCTGCTGGGCTTGGGTCTGGCGGCACCTCATGGACATGGGCATGCGACCAGCTACAGCGTGCTGACCAAACACGAGGAGCCTGCACATAAGAGTTATGCTCATGATGGAGGCTATGGAGGCTATGAAGGCTATGGAGGCTACGGAGGCTATGATGGTTTGGGCCTTGGCTACGCCAGCTACGGTCATGGCTACGACAAATACGAGCCACATCACTATCCCAAGTATCAGTTTGACTACGGTGTCAAGGATGCGCACACGGGCGATCACAAGAGCCAGTGGGAGTCACGGGACGGCGACAAGGTACACGGCAGCTATTCTCTAAAGGAGGCCGATGGCACGACACGTGTTGTGGAGTACACCGCCGATGATCATAACGGCTTCAACGCAATCGTAAAGAAACTGGGACACGCCCATCATCCACAGGTCCAAAAGAGCTACGGACATGGCGATCTTTATGGAGCCGGCTACGGCTATGGACACGATGTGGCGCACTATGGTGGACACGGTCACGGACACGGCCATGCTAGCAGCTATGTGAGTGTAAAGCAGATCCACTAACACCAAGAACCTGGAACCAGACGCTGTGAATGAACTGAATAGAACCTGATCTGAACCCACTTGTATAAATCGTTAGTAGTATACAAGTATATTTATGTGCATATGGATAAGTAACAAAAGACCAAAAGAGCTTGAGTAGGATTTTTGTGAAAAGTATTTTTTAATTAAACATTAAAGCAATTTAGTCGAAAGGTATACAAGTCTTATGTTTTTAAAACTCGTACTACTGAGCAACATCATTGGTTCCAGTGGTATTCTTCCTTTCACAACTGAATGAATTTGAACCGCATAAATACCGGATAATCAACCATGCAAATTCATAACGTGATCTCTTGGAACGCCTTTTAAAAGGCTCTTAGCAATGCTGCAAACTAAGTAATCTACCATGTCAAAGTGCCAATATGCATTCCAATAATGTACACTTGAACAACCTAAGCAACAACTGAAAGCGCTGAATGGAGTTTCTCATAGTTAGTTAGGATTAGAGATACTCTGATATCGAATTGCGAGGCCAATCGCTTTTATTTTATGTTAAGACCAAACGTAATCCTGCCTGATATATATTTTATAACTCCAGTCAACAGCTGCAACCGCATCTGAAACGCGGCACCGACGACTTTTACTCGTGTGCAGGTGAAACCAAAAGTGGGGACAGCCAAATTGCAGTCGCAGTTTGGTGCTGATGCTGCTGTTATTGCTGCGGTTGCTGCTGTTGCTGCGGTTGCTGCTGATGTGATAGCGAAACCAAAACGAAAACAAGTTTGTCAGCGCCACAGTTTGAGACTGAGTTTCATATAATTGTCAATTAGACCGGGCTTAGGAAGCGTTCGCACAGCATTGGCGCATCGCTGCCGCCTCGCCTGATCCCCAACTGACAACGACAACAACAACTGGCAGCGACAACAATTGTGAAACCAGTTGGGCCGGAAAATCTTGTCGCCGGGAAAACGCTTTGGCCACGCTTTAGCGCTGCATGTTTGCCGGTCGTCTTCGTTTGCTGCTGCTGCTGGGGTTGCTGCTGCTGCCTATAAATACTTTGGCAATGTCGCACAAACGCTTTAATTACGTTTTTGTCCTTGACATTGAACCAGTGAGCGACTGACAGCGTGCAGTGAGAAACTTCGACGCGTTTTCCGTGCGATTTAAATCGCGCAGTCTAATCTGTGTGACGTGAGCAACGTTTTGTGCAATTTTCAGTAATAAATTCATATATTGAATACTTGTCGACGACATGCGTTTTTATGTAAGTGCAAAACATTTGTCAATTGTGTTTTGTTTGCCGTAGCATCCACAACATGATAGCAACACTTGGCGTAAATAGGAGCGAAAGTGTTTACCAAAAACTTTCACCCCTGAAGTGAAAGTGATGCAGATATCGAAACAAAACGCATGCAAATGCACAAATTTTACCAATCGTAGCAGTTCACGCTCAGATTGCGATTGCTACAAATACTTCGCAAATATGAGACTTCATGTGGAATTTGCTTATGAAAATGAATTGTTTTGCAGTCCGAATACACAATTTTCGAGTAGTGCAAGTGTCGTAACTTAGCCGATTTCCAATTCTTTATTCATTCCCTATAAAATTCAGTTAAATAAATATCTGCTCTAAGTTTCAAATATATAAATAATAAAGTTGAAATTAAATGACACATATTTGAATGGGAAAAGTCCAATTCAAATCAAAATTAGCGCACATCACGAATCCACATTTTTATCGAATGCCAGATATGGCTTAACAAATCAGCCTCAAGCATTAATAATTTGCTTGAGTAAGCGTATGAGTTTGTATCTGTATCATTGATTGTCTGCTGCTTTGGTGCAACTGCAAGTGCAACTGTACTAATTAGCCAGGTTTCATCAGAAAGCTGCAACCCAAACGCTGCCTGGGCGAAACGACATATGCCAATTGGTTGCCACAGAAAATGCCCAAAAAAGTGTTGCAATTTATTGACTGGTAGCCTAAAATAAAAATCAGTTACACGTTGTAAGCGGCAAATGGCAATTGCCAATTGGCAGTTGAAAATTGAATTGAACTGATCCGAATTGAATTGAATTGTACGTGGCTGCCATCCTGCCAGACCTGTTTCGATATCCAAGCTACTGGTCTTAAGCAAAACCATCAATCTCCAACCTGTAGCCATTGCTGTCACATCGTACATACAAATGTACGTCTGGCGAAGCCTAATTTTGGGAACACCGAGGCGTATGCGTATTACCATTACCATTTGACAACTGTCACAACGCTGTATGACATGTCCCGAGACAGCACTGGACGCAATGGAACGCAACGGGTTGGGGCGGGAAGGGGGCTGAGCTTGAGAAATGTCCCAATGCATCTGAAACATGCGTCGTTTGGCTGTTCGGCCAATTAATTGGCCCATGCTCGCGTAATAATTTTGTAGCCAATTTATTAGCTGTTGGCTGTTGGTCAACTTGTTTTATCGTTGCATTTATTAAGCGATCCACTGATAAAAACCACACATTCATATTTCTGTTAAATGCCTTAGATTACGAGAGAGCCGCCTTTAATCCGCTGCAAAAGCTACCTCCCGCTGCTCACAGCCCTCCTCGCGGTAAGCCTCTCGACGCGGCCCGTGGCCAGTAGGCGAGTCACTGCCACACCTGTCGTCGTTGCGGATGATGACGAAATGATGGAATATGCTCCACAATTTGTAAGTATATCGCATCCCCTCCCTCACTCTGCACCACAAAGTGCACGAGCAGTTAACGGTAACATTAACAGGCTGCCGAAATTTTCAAACAACTGCAACCACAATGGGCCGAAAAGGCTGAATGACTTCTCAAAATTAACTATCTGTCCGATCCATTATTGAGTCAATATGAGCATGTCAAAAAGAATTTAAATTCCAAATACATAGTTAATGGTTTGATAAGTTTATAAATTTGCCAGGTAAATAATGAAATATATCTAATTACGTTCCATTAGTGTAGCAAACTCAAATAAACAGGCGAAAACTGAATAAACACTAGTGGTCTTCACTTCGTAATTTTATAAAGCACTATATACCTCAATATTGGAAGAAGTGTGATCGCAATTTATGTCCCTTTTTTCATATTTTTAAAATAGTAGCACTTGAAAGCCCGTTTCTATATTTATAACGAGTTTATCTACATCAATTGGAACTGGAATTGTAATTGTTAAGTTACAAATATTTGCAAATTCTACTGCAATCTTTCAACTATCGACAAAATATTTAAGAGTTTCAAACGCATTTTCCACCATTGCCGGCCATTCAAAGTGAATGTTGTTCGTGCGTTTTGTGATCGTCCCCACCCCCAAGAGATATTTTATTTTTTTCTTTTTTTGCGTAACGTATCGTCGCCCACATAAATCAACATGTAAGTGGATTGATCTGGCCTGGTTTGGGCCTGTCCGGGTCCAAGCCATTGTATTTTTCTTTTTGTGGGGAGGACGGTTGGCAGATAGCCAAAAATGCGTTTTGCGTGCAGCACACGAACAACTATCAACAACAACGATCAGCGCTCAACGCTCAACGATCAATGATGGCGCCATATAAGGCAAACTCACGCAGTTAGCTGCACCTACTCGCACGTGGGAAGGCCTCAGAAGGAGACAATTGTTTGCTCTGTAACCCGAAAGCAATGACAAGGCGCGTTTAACATTTTAAAATGATTTTCATGTGCTGCAGCAACAAGTTGTCTACCAGTCTGCCAGTCTGTCTCAACTGTCCGCCTAGAAAACGCCTTGGTGCGTGCGTGGCTCGAGCCACAGCCTGCTCTGACAGTCAGTCTGTCTGTCTGTTTGTCAGAATTATTAGAATTGCTTGTTTCATAAGCCTTCTCCCACGATCTGTCCGTTGCTCTGTTGTCACTTTGACGCACACGGCCAACGCAGTTTAATGTAATTATTCGGGCATTCGCGTTTGCGTTCGCATTCGCATTTTGCGTATACGCCCAGTGAGCACAGTCATCATAAATCCACCGCATGCGCAATTTATGAGGCAAAGTTCACACGCACCCACCAATTCAACAAGCCAATAAGGCGATCTGTCCGACCACCAACTGGGACCACAGCTCATAGCTTAGCGACTGCAACTCACTCCTGGGTGGCCGGCCAGCACAGTGGTCAACAGCACCGCCTGCCCACTTATGCAACTGACAACAAGCACCAAAAAAGTAGCTTTGATTAAAAACTATATTTTTGCCAAATGATTTTGCCTTGCGTACAAGGCACAAGCTTTGGCTGCTCAGGTTACGCACTCCCAAAGTAATCATTTGTTTTCGCCGGACAGCGACAGCCAACAACAGCAAATTGATAGGCAACCAACAACCAACAACAAGCAACAAAAAGCTACTGTGACTCTCGAGACTCCGTAGACTATAAAGTCTAGACTGTTGCATGGACACGACTGTGGCCATTTATGGACGTCTGCGCTTAATTGAAGCCAGCGCCAAAGCATGCGAAATACTTTTTGCAATATTCCCCTTGCTTCGCCTTGATGGAGGTGCCAAAACAAAAGTCAAGGAGAAATAAATGTTGTTGCTGAATTTGTGCACAGCTGACATATGTGTATTTCTAAATTGAAATTGAGATTATCACTGCATTCGTAATGAATTGCTGCTACTTGCTTTGGCTTTCTAGGATCCAAGCAAATGTAATACATTAATATTTAATTAACGATTGTATTACGTTTGACTTGATGTCGGCTGCAGATCAAAAGATCAACTTACTCTAAAAGACAAAACCCAACCCAGACTCCAGTGACTTTCAAACTGTGCACAGCGCGCGATTTTGCCTTGACATAATTTTTAGCCAAGTTAAAACCAAAACGGCGCCTTTTTCATTTTTTATGTATTTTTTTTGTCGTGAACACATAAAAATTCTACAATTTGTTGTACCAGTCATTGGAGTATTAGAGCTCCAGTGCTTTCGTCTATATTTGTCTGTGCTTTTTGTTGATAGGTGTGGTCAACGCATTTTTTGAACGCATGCACGAAAAACACTTTGCGAAAAATACATTTAGTGTATATTCCTTTCAGAATGACAATTTTATTGTTTTAAATTCTTAACGTGATAGCGATTGTTAAGTAATTTTTTGTTGCAGTAGCTTTAGAGTTATCAAATAATTTTTGTACTTCTATATATTTCTTTTAGTAGTGAATAACTATAATACTAATAAAAATGTTTTATCTACACCTACTCTCTTCCGATGTAACTAGACGACCACGCACAACCCCACTCCTCCACAAAGTCCTGGTATCAAATACCCAACCAACCACCAATCAGTTAAACAAGCTTCTCCAGTCCCATTAATTGATCACTTTTCTATCAATTATTTTCATTAATAACCCCCAAAACTTTTTATTGTGCATAAAATGACACCCAAGCGACATATGTTTGCTCTCTAAATGTACATACGAAAATTAAAAATTAAAAATATCTGATAAATAATAAACACAACTGCACGAATCCTGCTAACCTTAAATGAATGCAGAAAGTTGTAATTTTGGAAAACATTTGTACACATAGGAACATCCTGGATATGCATTTAGCTATGGAGTCAAAGATCTACACACAGGCGATGTGAAATCACAATGGGAGTCCCGGGATGCCGACGGTGTCAAGGGTCATTATAGCATACTCGAGCCAGATGGGTCCATACGCACAGTGCACTACACAGCGGATGCCAAGAAGGGTTTCAATGCCATCGTGAAAACTGTGGGTGCCAATTCGCATCCAATCACAGAGACACCCGAGGGCGAGAGTAGTCCAAACGATGATACATCGCAGTCGAAAATCAATCACTATAGCAAAGATCAGGAGCACATTGTGCTCAGCTCCGATATAAAGCCGCTGAAGAAGCCCATAGAAGATCTGACACATTCGCATCCAAAGATACCCAGCCTGATTGAATTCAAGCCGCATGCCCGTATTAAGCAGGTGCCCATGGAGTTGGAGCCAGACATCAGGAAACGGCTGCAGCAGGCGAGGGACAACTATTACAAGGAGATTGCAGCGGTCCACAAGCTGGAGGAGTACTCGCAAAAGCTGCAGCCCACCTACGGCATTCAAGAAAGCGACTGGAAGGCGGTGATTGTCAACGAGCCAAACGAGTATCGCCCTCAATACAGCACAGGTCATCCGCATCAGCACCCCTACTATGAGCACTACCAACCGAAGGAGCTGCCAGCGAACTATCTGCACCAGCCAGCAGTGCCTCTGCAGACACTCCACACAAACTTCGCATCCTCCAAACAGCGACCCCTCAAAAATCAGGAGCCCATCTCCAATCACATACACCAAAAGAAGGCTGTGAACACCACTCCCGGGCTGAAGCACTTCAAATACAAGGGTGTTCCCAAGAGCTTTGCCCGTCCCGATTACGCCAGCTACTTCCAACGTAAGCCAAAGAAACTGCACGAGAAGCCCTGGGCAATCAATCAGCGATATCCCCGGCCCGATGGGACTGGCCCCGTACTCTTCTCAGACCAACAACTGGAAGACGATGACTTCGAGGAGACCACAGACGATGAGCAGGGAGTCGCCTCCGCCCGCCTAGTCCAATCCATGGTGCGGCGAGACAAACAGCACATGGTGCCCATGTACGCCAGGGCTCATAAGTTTGCAGTGGGCAACTATAGGAATTTGCAGGGAGTGTGAGGGATGATGGTGCCTGATATTATTAGGGTAATTTTTGTACACTGTTTCCTCTTTATGTTTGTTAATTTTATTGTATTTATTCGTAATTTACTGCTATTGTTTATTTATCATCATTTTTTATTTTTGCATAAATATATTTCTTCAGATTATCACTTTTAGTACAATTATATAAATGACCTGACATAAATTATAGATGCTTTAATGGTGCCCACATTATTTATACCAAGTTGTCTGCCTTAGTGGTAATGTTATCGTCGAGAGTACTTGACTTTAAGACCCTCTGTTTCTAGAGTAACCTATTTTTTCCATTAAAGGAGTTGCTAGAGGCACTGTTGATCATTCTAAAATATCTATCTCAAATAATATAATATATTAAATACATAACAAATTTAGAGCATCTACTGAACTATACGAGTTAGTACATACACGATACACATAAACACATACAGTAAGTCAATTAAGCAATCATTTTATTTATCACAAATATTTAAATTAATGACTATTAACAAGTGAGAATGCTGTAGTCGTGTGAGCTCGACTACGATATACCCTGAAACCCAGTTGTTAAATATATTCCAGTTTTAATGGAGCAGGTCTGCACCCAAATGTGAGCAGGTCTGCAAATGCACTCCTTTCTTATGGCAGGCCGAAGGACTACAGCCTAAAAGAAACACAGGTACATACATATACATACAAATATACATATATATACACAATTGTAGGTAACGGGGATTTGTAGAATACACCACAAACATTTTAACGCTCGCATCGATTATCATGCCATCTCTTTCTCACACATGCGGCTGCTGAAAGAAATGACATCAATATGAGAGAATATTTTCGACCAGTTATCGATAAAAAAGAAAACTTGATCTGCGCTGGGTATACGAGAACCTATATTCTCTAGCTCCTATAGTCTCTGAGATCCGTGTGTTCAGACAGACGAACGGACGAACAGACGGACGGACAGAAGGACATAGCTATATCGTCTCTGCTGTTCATCTTGATCAAGAATATATATATACTTTATGGGATCGGAGATGCTTTCTTATGCCTGTTACATACATTTGCACGAATCATTATACCCTTACAAATTTTAAATTGGTTCAGGGTATAAAAATCGCAGGTGTTTTTTTCTAATTTAGACTATTAAAAATTTGTCCAATCGCCATTCGCTTTAAAAACTAGTGACTTCAATTTGGGAATGTAAGCTGACCCTTCAAGCGCTTTCAATTTTATTGTAAGCTCCAAGCATTGCTCTAAAATAAATACAAAAAAACCGTTACCTAAAACATTAAGCCTAGTTCTAAGAAGCGACCTTGAAATTGGTCAACCACACACAAGTGCTGAATCGACCCTCGCAGCCGTTGCCCGCTCACACTCAGGCACTCGATCTGTTGCCACAGTTTTGGTGCAGTGTCATAAACATTTGTCATAATTAACACAAATTAGGCAGCATTTGAATGCGAATCGCTGCTGCAGTTACATTTGCAACAGCTGCCCCTGCCCACCTGCGATGGCTTCTACGCAGCTAACTAGTGGCTAATCCAATTAACTTAATCTCGGATAACGAGTTTGAATAGACAGCCAGATATGCGGCTAAAGCGAATGCATGGCCGCACGAGTTCGTACCAAGTACATATTCTAATTAAAAGTACTTTTTGTCAACTTTGGCAACTTTGTCATTGACTCGATTTCTCCTCTTATATGGCCAACTTGACTGTGCCAAAGTGCGTTTTGCCTGTATGCAACAAATGTAGTGTCACAAAGGTACGAGTATGTTAGGCTATATCTGTCGATGTGGCGTGTCAAATGCCATCCACGTTACACTTTTCAAAACCGATTTCATATACATATGTATGTGCAAAAATATTTACATATTTATGTACTGAATATGCAAATGGCTCCCACATCCACCAAAACGAGAACAGCATTCTAAGCCGTGATTTGGAGTCAACCAGTTACTCAATTTGAAAAAAAGAAGAAAAAAAACGTCGATCCACAATTGATGTGCAAATGTGTAAAAAAAATCACTTAACTCGCTTTTGGACGCGTGAGAAATGTCTAAAAGTCAATTTAATGCAACAAATTCTCAGTTGTGAGATCTCTGAAACAACTAAGGTGCAGAGGCGTTGCCAACGCTCCCAATTAAATAATTTACAATATTCTAGATTAGGCGCCGCCTGCGACGAGGCGACATTGAACAGTGGAACGACTGCTGTTGAAGCATGACTCAGTGTTGACTCTTGATACTTAGATCCGGTTTGCTGTCTAAAAAAACAGCTCAGTCGACACGCACACCTATTAAGGATCTGGAGATTGCAGCCAAGAGTGGAGAGAATGTCAATTCAACTGATCAATTAGCTGGCTAAGCAAATGTGAGACAATTTAAAAAATTCCACTGCATACCTGTTGCCAAATCGCATGATTTTCGGTTTCTACATGACGGCTAGGAATAATTAATGCCCGCGCCTGCCAAATGGCCTGGTGTTAATTTATGGTTGTCTACGTGAATCGTATATCGCAAATCGTAAATATGGTATGTATCTATGGCATAATCGCAACTCTACAATTGCTGCTACTCAGTTGACTTTTGGAGGTTTGGCAAGGCGACAAGCTAACGGACGGACGGACGGACGGACGGACGGGCGGACATATATCAGAAATCATTTCTGATTGTTACCTTTGCTTGTTAGCAATTTCCTGCCTACCCACAATTTGTTCACGTTTCTGTAATGTTTTCTGAGTGTTGTTTTTGTCTGTTGTGTTGCTGGTCTCCGCTGTAATAAATTTACATATTATGGGATTTCATAGCTAGCTATGTATATTTCGGAACATGATTTTATGCAACTAATAATAAGATGTATAGTCTGAGTTTTATTTAGTTTTCATAGTCATTGATCATCCCAAAATGCGTTACGTTGTTCCATAGATAAATCGATTTACTTTGCCAACAGAAATATTACGCAACGTGAAACGTGACTTTTCTTTTATATGATCGCCTTAAAACTTGACAAAAGCAATATTGTTGCAGCAGTTTCGCTTAATTGAACGGCAGAAATTTCACTTCATGAAAAGTGCTTCTGTGCAGCATTTTCCCAGGCCAAGCTGAATTAACACACAGCATTAGCTACCTCAGGCTACCACAATGGCAGGCAACGGTAACTTATCCTGTGGCTAAAAGCACTAATCGACATAGCGGCCAACCGCAACAACAAAAAACACGCATACGACGTGTTATCCGCCCCACACACGCTCTCAGTGTAGCACAAACATTTAAACAGATACGCAACCCGTTCGGCCTTTGAGAGGTTTTTATAGCGATTTTGCACTTTTTAAAAACTATGAGACAACCAAAACTGGTTCAGATTTTCGATGCGTGTAGAATTAGATTCGAGATTGGGGTTTTGAGTTTTTAGATTCGCGATTCGAGATCGTCAATTGCGCAAAAAGGCAGGCGGCATTAAATCTGTAATTTTATGAATATGTGCTGGCAAATTTTGAAATGTTTACGTATGCGGCGTGTACAACATGCATTTCGATTTTCAATGAGCGACAAACAATCTAGATAGACACGTAAACATATACATACAAAAATGCACAAAACGATACAATGTTGGGCTGCTCATATGGGTATGTAAAATAATCGACGAGAAAACTTTAAGTGAAATCTAGATTTTTCAATTAAAATTTGATGCTGTGCGGCGGGTGGAACAGCAGCTGAGAGGTGGTGGCTGAGGATCAGTAGTTGGCAGCAGTTGTCAGGCGGATTTCGTCATGATGTTAAGTAGGCAATGGTCGATCGTATGTGTGAGCCATGGCCAGCTGTAGTCGTCTGTAGCCGTCTGTTAGCCAAGCGCCTGTTGCCCGATGCCCGTTGCCCGTTGGCAATTACGTAACGCCCCGCGGCCAGATCTCGGTGCGTGTGTGTGACAAATGCGCGACGAACTAAACTCGACCAGTCCACCCGAAGTAGGTTAAAATTGCAGCTGACTTGCAGTTGAAGTTTGCAGTTTTCAGTTGTAGTTTAGAGTTTTTGCATTGGCTTGCAAATGCAAAAATTAAAATTCAATCAAATTGCGAAAACCCGAAAAAATATATATATGTATATACAAAAAAAAACATAAAAAAAGAAAACGCCAAAGAGTCAGACAGATAGACTAAGAGTCAAGCAAACAGCCAGAGCTGAAACATGTTTCATGTTCAATTAACAGGCCCAACAAATCCCAATACCAACGACAGCCTTTCACTCCACACACTGCGTATGCGTATTATTCTCCGTTTTGGTGCGATAAAATATCACATCATGCCACAAATTAGTTAATTGGGCCATAACGCTTATCTCTCTCTAAGCCATGCGAAATCAGCATTCCTTCTGCATTGGCCTGGTGTGGCTGTGCCGAGTATAGACTTCTAATTGAAATGTCAACGCGTGTGCAGCTCAATCAATTTGTGGTCTGCTTATGGTCTGTCTGTTTGCCTAGATCGCTTCGATTTCAAATCGATTCATATTCGATCTCTTTCAACTGATTCGCACGGCATGTGGTGTCAACCGCAAGTCAGGGACAAAATGTGGCAACTGTGGCAGCTTGAAGTTGAAATGTGTTTTGGCGGCTTCGCGACAACTAATTAAAAACCTTTTTAAGTAGTCAACTAACAAATGACAGTTTTTATATCCTGACTTTAACAACTGATATCTCTGTGATTTTAGTGATTTGTAATAAAATTACTATGAAAATATTTGATTTAGTATTATTTAAAAATATTTGATATAATGCATTTGAAATTATTTGATTTATCTCATAATAAATTGGTAATAGCATTGCTTATTTGGTTTATTTGGTCTAATAAACCAACGGAACACAGTTTGAAAACTATTACATTCTTAATACCAGTACAAATCAGAATGAAAATTCAGATTATTATATTTTTTCTTTTACCAGGCCTGATCGATAATCAACAAGTTTTACTTACTACTGCTTATCTTTATCTAAATCTGCTCATCTTTATCTTTAGTGAAACATGATTAAATACATTTTCAGAGAGTATTTGCTTAATTTATTTATTGGGAATTTTGTGTCGATTATGAATTGATTGAACATGTGATCAATAAAAATGCGCAAAGTTATCCATTAGAACTGTCTTTACGATCTATTTACTGGCCATAAAACTATTTTTTTGGTTGCTCCAAGACAATATCCAGCCAACAGTCATCGAACACACCCGCGAGCGAATTGTGCGCGTTTTAAAACGCAGCGACACAAAGTGACCTTAATTGCTAACAAGTCAACACTTGGTCATATCGCAGGTTATTCTATTAGTTGAGTACATGTATGGTATTATGTCTCTGTATATAGTGAATATACTATGTGTGTGTGTGCACATAGTATATGGCGCCTTTTATCTAACTAATGCACAATCAAGGCCCCAGGCACGCACAGACAGAGACAAAATTTATTGATAGCGACAGTAATACCACAATTTTGTAATTTTTTTTTTCTTTTATTCATTTATTTTTTTTTTCGAACAAATTGCGTATGAATTTGAGAGCTGCATTTTTGCCACAGCAACACGCAATGGTCGCGATTAAAATCTAAATCAAATTAAGTTAAAAGCATATGCAAAATAAAAAACAAGCAAAAAACCTGGCCAACAATGCAACAGGCGCAGCAGCCACTGAGAGAACTGAGCAGAAACGCACCACGCGCAATTTTGAGCCGATTTCGAGCCGAGGCGTTTGCTATGATCTAATAAAATGCCTGAGCCAGATCAGCGCGAAGGTGGGGCCTCAAATAGACGATGCAGGTTGCTTGCTGCGCTGCGAGAGAACCCCATAACAAAAAGAACCAAACCAACTGCCAACAGCAAACTGCGAACTGCAAACTGCCAACTGCGCAGCCGAACAGTCATCAATTTTTCTTGAGGCAGTCAGTCGCAGCTTTTGAGCTCTGACTTGACTTGACTTCGCTTTACCTAACTGCAATATTTTTGCTGGCGATTTCTGCTCACTTTACCATTTGATTTTTTTTGTTGATGTCGTTGTGTTATTTTGTTTGCTGCTGATTTTTCTGTCGCTAAACTGGTGCGTGGCTGCTGCGCATGCGTGTGAGCCAAAACTGACCGAACGTATATAAGCGATTATAGGGCCGGGCTGGCCAACAGTCAGCCGCGTTGCTCTACATCGAGCGAGCGTTGCGTGTGCCGTGTGCCGAAAGTTCGAAATACGAATCAAATGAAATTAAGTATACGCATACTCGAAGGATATTCAGCGTTAAGCGTTCGATTGCAACAAGGATTACGATCATTTTTTCGCATTATTTATAAACTGTGAATTCAATAACAGTTTATAGTTATCTAGTGCGCTCAACCATATTATTTTAACGTTTATTGACAACTTCAACTTAGTGAGCAGTATAAGTGAAAATATGAAGGTGGGTTTTCCAACTAACGTAAAAATAATAATTATTGGATTAAAATAATTATTCAAATCAAAGAATTTTGATTAACTGATCCTGTGAAAAGTTATACATCAAGTCCAAAAAATCTTACAGATGAATATTATAAGCCATTAATTGTTTTGGCCAGGAGCGCTCAACTCATGATTTGTTACGCTGTCCTCAAAATTTGCATACATAATTATTTCTGAAAATTTTTATACACGTGCTTCAAAAACAATTTAATAATGGAAGTGTGCTGAATTGAAAAATGTACTCGAAGACTTTGTATAACACTTTATAATTTTAAAATATGGAGTTTTACTTTCAGTTATACCAAATTGTTAAACAAAAAATAAATAAATCGAATTTGACTGATAAAATACACTCAGCTGAATTTTACAGAAGCGTCCTTTGAATTTGAGTTGAAAAAAACTTAAAACGTGATTTCCTCGATACAATTTCAGAAAAAAGTATTTTCAACGATTGATGCAGAATTGTTATATATAAAAAGTGATTCATAATGTTGAATACGGCGTATGACCATAGTTTTAATGGTTTCGAATGCAAGTTATTGTATACCATACGCAGATCAAGTTTATTTCACGTATTCGGCAAATCCCCATTTTTGCTAAGTATTGGAACAGATTTTTGACAGCAATGAAAAACAACTGTAAAAATGTAATCAAGAAAAGATAATGAACAAAGACTAGCAGAAAATCAAAACTTCAAACCTTAGATGATTACTAAATACTAGAATTTCAGCAAACATTTCAAATATATTTGCACCTAAGCAGGTATATCCCAAAGCTCAATTTGAAAGAAGGTTAAACAATAATGTTAGCTTATAGTACAGAAGATTATTAGTTTCAATTGTTAATTGTTAATTAATCGTGCGTCTCGACCATCCTGGACTAACCTCGGAAATAAAATGCACAATCGTCATATCACCACCTTGGGGTGGAACACATGCCCTTATATACATAGGCATCCCTTAAAATTTTCCTCTTCTTCTCCATTTTAATTCCACACTCTCTATTTTCTTTCGAATCATCTTCAGTTTCATCTTATTGCTCTAATAAGCCTTCTGGCCAGCTCAGTACTGGCAGATCCCACACCAACAGCAGCACCAGCGATCGTACCTTGTGTGCATACGGGTGGCGACACTGGCTACTCCTATGCACCACCACCAGCCGAAGTCAAGTTCTCCATAACGCCTGGCGTCACAAGGTACAGTCAGTCGCCAGCGATTTCCAGCTACTCGGAAAATGGCAAATTGCTGCACACATCTTTTGGAAGCAGTGCTGCTTCCTATGAGTCGACTGCGGGATATGCGGGTCACTCTCTCAGTGGTCTGACCCAGATTAACAAGTACGTAGCGCCAATACAGAAGACTCTGTTTACGCCCGCAGCGGAATATGGGGGACACGGCGTAACCTACGCAGATAAGTCTCCAGCTGCCAAATATGCGACCGTGGTGCCCTCGGGTATTGAGCTAAAGAATCTGGTTTCGCCTGCTCTAACCAGGACCGTACTGACGGCTCCCAAGCTGGAAAGTGGCTACCTGCGGTCTTCGCCAGCCCTTACCAAGGTGTCCACCTACGCGTCGCCGGGCTACTCCTACAGTCACTCCACTCCGGGCATTTCCAAGCTGGCTACTTACACCTCGCCCGCCGCCCACAATGGAGCCTACTATGCACCACCAGTGACCACGAATGTGGAATCCTACACTTCTCCCGGCTTTACCTTCTCCAAGGCGACGCCAGGCTACTCCAAAGTGGAGACCTACAGCTCACCGGCCTATAGTCACGTTCAGGCAGCACCGAGCCTAGCCAAGATTGGCACCTACTCACCCTCGATTTCGTATGGTGCACCTGTCATTGCCAAAGTGGCATCCTATGCTGCACCTGCTATTACCTCCACATCATCGCTGTTTTCCTCACATGGCACGGGTTACTCAGCCAACTATGCGCCAGCACTGTCCAAAACCTATCTGCCTGCGCCATATATCTCATCACCCGCCTATACAGCTCCTGCACTGTCCACCTACCCGGCAGCTCCGGCCATTACCAAACTGACAACTGGCAGCTATGCGGCAAGTGGTTCTGGCGCTGTCTCCCATCAGTATGTTTCCAAACCCGCTCTATCCAGTTATATATCTGCTGCTCCAGCAGTTACCAAGATTGCCAGCTACTCAACTCCTGGTATAAGCACATACTCCTCGGCGCCTGCTATCACTAAAATATCCAGCTATGCCGCGCCCTCAATCGCAGCATATTCATCAGCAGCGTCACTTGCAAAGGTTGCTACTTATAGTCAAGCCGAGGATGTTTCACATCAGTATATTTCAAAGCCTATTGTCGCTGCCTATTCAGCAGGTCCTGCAATTGCAAAGATTTCCAGCTACGCTGCTCCTGCAATATCCACATACTCCGCTACTCCTACCGCAAGCTACAGCAGCTCGGGTCATGGTGCTGTATCTCATCAATATGTCTCCAAGCCTGCTGTGGCCACAATTGCAGCTGCTCCGGCGATTGCCAGCTATTCAACAGGGCCAGCAATCTCAAAGATTGCCAGCTATGCAGCTCCTGCAATATCAACCTACTCAGCAGCACCAACCATCACTAAGGTGGCCAGCAGCTATGGCGGATATGGTCATGGTGCCGTCTCTCATCAATATGTCTCCAAGCCTGCTGTAGCCACATTTGCAGCTGCTCCGGCAATTGCCAGCTATTCAACAGGGCCAGCAATCTCAAAGATTGCCAGCTATGCAGCTCCTGCAATATCAACCTACTCAGCAGCACCAACCATCACTAAGGTGGCTACCAGTTATGGTGGCTCTGGTCATGGTGCTATCTCTCATCAGTACGTGTCCAAGCCCGCGTTGGTCAACTATGCAGCAGCTCCAGCTGTTACAAAGATCGCCAGCTATGCTGCTCCTGCTGTGGCTACCTATGGAGCAACGCTCTCCAAGACCTATTTGCCCGCTGCTCCATCTGTTGTTTCTGCTCCACTTATTGCAAAAGTACCCACCACTTATGGCAGTTACGGTGCTGTTTCCCATCAATATGCGCCTCCTGTAACCACATATTCAACGGGTCCTGCAATTTCAAAGATTGCCAGCTATGCAGCACCTGCCATATATTCCGCTGCTCCTACCATCACCAAATTATCCGCAAACTACGGAAGTTCTGGACATGGAGCTGTCTCCCATCAGTTTGTATCAAAGCCAGCTTTGACCACCTATGCAGCAACGCCAGCTGTTACTAAGATTTCCAGCTATGCTGCTCCTGCCTTAAGCACATACTCGGCATCTCCGGCAATCGCCAAAGTGGCCACAACTTACAGTCAAGCTGCTGATGTATCCCATCAATACATTTCAAAGCCCATCGTTGCAGCATATCCTGACGTAGCGCCTGTCATCGCCAAGGTCGCCAGCTATGTGTCACCAACTGTAGCTACTTATTCCACTGGACCTGCACTTACTAAAGTGTCCACAACCTATGGCAGCTCGGGACATGGTGCTGTTTCGCATCAATATGTTTCCAAGCCTGCTGTGGCCACAATTGCAGCTGCTCCGGCGATTGCCAGCTATTCAACAGGGCCAGCAATCTCAAAGATTGCCAGCTATGCAGCTCCTGCAATATCAACCTACTCAGCAGCACCAACCATCACTAAGGTGGCCAGCAGCTATGGCGGATATGGTCATGGTGCCGTCTCTCATCAATATGTCTCCAAGCCTGCAGTAGCCACAATTTCAGCTGCTCCGGCGATTGCCAGCTATTCAACAGGGCCAGCAATCTCAAAGATTGCCAGCTATGCAGCTCCTGCAATATCAACCTACTCAGCAGCACCAACCATCACTAAGGTGGCCACCAGTTATGGCGGATCTGGTCATGGTGCCGTCTCTCATCAATATGTCTCCAAGCCTGCTGTGTCCACATTTGCAGCTGCTCCGGCGATTGCCAGCTATTCAACAGGGCCAGCAATCTCAAAGATTGCCAGCTATGCAGCTCCTGCAATATCAACCTACTCAGCACCAACCATCACTAAGGTGGCCACCAGTTATGGCGGATCTAGTCATGGTGCCGTCTCTCATCAATATGTCTCCAAGCCTGCAGTGGCCACAATTTCTGCTGCTCCGGCGATTGCCAGCTATTCAACAGGGCCAGCAATCTCAAAAATTGCCAGCTATGCAGCTCCTGCAATATCCACATATTCCGCTACTCCTACCGCAAGCTACAGCAGCTCGGGACATGATGCTGTTTCTCACCAATATGTGTCTAAGCCTGCTGTGGCCACAATTGCAGCTGCTCCAGCGATTGCCAGCTATTCAACAGGGCCAGCAATCTCAAAGATTGCCAGCTATGCAGCTCCTGCAATATCAACCTACTCAGCAGCACCAACCATCACTAAGGTGGCTACCAGTTATGGGGGCTCTGGTCATGGTGCTGTCTCTCATCAGTACGTGTCCAAGCCCGCGTTGGTCAACTATGCAGCAGCTCCAGCTGTTGCAAAGATCGCCAGCTATGCTGCTCCTGCTGTAGCTAGCTATGGAGCAGCGCTCTCCAAGACCTATTTGCCCGCTGCTCCAGCTGTGGTTGCTGCTCCAGTCATTGCAAAAGTAGCCACCGGATATGGCGGATCTGGATATGGTGCACTTTCCCATCAATATGTGTCCAAACCAGCGATTGCCAGCGTGGCAACAGCCACATATGCAGCACCAGCCGTGGGTCACATCTCTACAGGTGCAGCCATCGGCTCGGGATATGCCAGCGTTGGACATGGCGCAGTCTCGCATCAGTATGTGTCCAAGCCAGCGATAGCTACTGTTGCATCCGGTCATGCAGGTGGTAGCTATGGTTACTCCGCAGGCAAGTTGGGTGTTGGCTTAGGACTGGGCTATGCATCCACCGGACACGGCACACTGTCCACTCAGTATTTGTCCAAACCCGCCGGTGGCGCATTGTTAACAGCACCACTTACCAAGCTGACTTCACCATCTTCTGCCAACGGATATGCCGGCAGTTCCTATGGATTCAATTCGGGTAAGTCAAATTAACTGGGAATAGCTATTTTACAGGTGACATTTATGGCTCATCCTTTAAAACAGGTAAGATTTGTATATTTTATATGTCTTGGGAAGAGTTCACTGTGAAACTGGCTATCTATCTTTCTTGGGAAGAGGTCTCCAGTAGCTCAACTGTCAAGTTTGATGATTTTATTGATTTCTAAAATTAGGCTCTGTATTTAACATTGTGAGAAATATCGCATAAGAATACCACAATGGAAAACACTTAAGTCATAATAATAACATCCTGCAATTATTTCTTATGTAAATTAGCCTTGGGTCCCGCAGGCGGACATGATGGCCTATACTACGGTGCCATATCGCTTGGCCATGCTGCCGTCTCGCCTGCACTCAGCTATCATGGAGCCTTGTCCCACGCTGCTGCCGCTGGTGCTGGATTGGCGCATCTGGGCGCACCACTCGCTGACTACAGCAATGGGCATGGAATTGGTCCCTTTGGCGCTGGCTTCAATCGCTATGCGCCCAGCGTGTCCACACTGAGCTCCCATGCCCCGCTATCGCCCGCAGCCTACTTAAAGTCCGCACCTGTGCCGCAGCATGCGCTCTTAAAGGTGTTGCCGGAAAAACATCTCGAGCACTTTGTAAGCTAGTACACACATGTGTTTTTCGTCCCCTTTTTAAAATAATGATTTCCCTTTTTCTACAGGATGCTCATCCACGCTACGCTTTTGAATATGCAGTAAATGATCCTCACACTGGCGATAATAAGCATCAGCGCGAGGAACGCGATGGCGATGTGGTCAAGGGCGAATATTCCCTGGTAGAGCCCGATGGCAACGTGCGTACCGTGAAATACTATGCTGATTGGGAGACCGGCTTTCATGCCGAGGTCATAAACAGTCGTGATCAGGGCAAAATTGTGGCCAAACGACAAGCGGCAGCCAAGTCGTGAGGTAAGATCTATTAATTTTCTGTAATCAACAAATCGCAAGTCTTAACTAATTTTGCTTTATATTGGCAACACTAATACAGCGCCTGTGACAACGACCGAAATGACTTATTTGTTTGCCAGCAACTGTAAATAGCCTACGATTCAATTTTCTTCTCATTAAACATTAAACGTATTTATGTAAACCATACAACAACAACTGCGAAAATAATAAAAAAAAAAATCAAAAACAAAATCAAAAGAGTGCCGCATCTTGCACCAAAACGTGCCCGTTACCCTTACTCATTATTTCTATATACCTGTTTTCTGTATATGTGATAAGCATTAAAAATTAAACTGTTTCGGCTGACGTGTAAATATGGATATAGTTACAGTATCACAAAATTAATGAGTACATCAATTTAATATATATGTTATTCAATTTTTTACAGATCACAATTTACTTAATTTAAATTAATACAATGAATAAAAAAAATCGAAAAATATACGTGGATGTAAATATAAGTTTAAGTGGCTTAGTCCATATGCATAGGGAGTAAGTACTCGTCGATTTTTAAGCACCTTCATTTGAATATTCATTGGTTTCCATGGTTTTTCAATGTTAATAGCAAAAAATATAAAATATTCGAAATTTTGAATTTGTACGAAATGGTTTTAAAATTTATAGTTAAAAAATAAAGCATTTGCAGAATCGAATAAAAAAAGTACCAGTGTTGACATATATTTGTACATGTATGAACCGTACTTGCAGCGCTCACATAAGTGCCAATATTTTATTACATAATTGGGTGGATTTCTCTGAAATCATAAACTAAGTCAACGCATTTTGTACTCACAAGCCGGGGCTGAAATCACCGGCTTTTATTCTAACACTACGTCTTATTTCTTTAACCTCTCTAGTTTCAATTGAGTGATGCAGTCTATCACCACCTACGCTAACTGGTAACAATGTGGCTGCTCTCTTCGCACACATTCTTAAATTTTATTTTATTTTTAATTTTGGCCCAGGTAAAAAAGCCCGTACCTGTCCGCATAAGAACATCTCGCAGCAAAGGCTTTAGAAATAATGATATGCGATCACTGCTCGCCACACCTGCAAAAATTTCGAAGATTTGCGTTCGGGAACATGCTCAAGGAGCACCCGAAAAATCTGATGCTCAGTGGTTTCATCCTCTGAAACATCACTAGCAGTCTTAAATTTCCTCAATCTACAATCCACAATTAAAATATTAAGTACATAAGCCGTCGAACCAAATACCTCGGGATATTTAAACACAGTCTCTTATTATGCCATATTTCCAACTGCGTTTTTGTGAATTGTGAATTGTGAAAAAATGATGAACGGAATCAAAAGCCTTACTGAAGCATCTTGTTTTGAAAGCCCTTAATAACAAAATAAGTGAATTCTAATAGGTTATTGGTACTAGATCTATACTTCATGAAGCCGTGCTGGCAGGGTGAAGTCAAGGATCTTCTAAGATGATGTAGTTGAGAAGTTTGCAATTTCTCAAAAATCCTAGGAATAGCTTACAACTTAGATTGTACTTAGTTATTCACAATTTTCACCCGTTGCGGCTTACCTTCTCAAAAGCCGTATTTTAGCATGCGCAAACGAGCTACGAGGATGCCAAAATGCAAATTTCACAGTCTTTCAATTACTCGATCAGTTAGGCAGTTAGAACAAAATATTAAGTAAGAAAACAATTGGTTTCTGAATATTTTGGCTATGTTCTGCAATTTTAATGAATATTGGATTAACAATAATAATAAATGAATAAGTTAAGCAGCAAATCACATATATCTTTGTTCTCGCCGTAATACATTTGAGTCTAATACAATTAACTTGGCTAAAATGCGCGCCGCAGATCTTGGCTTATGAACAGACCAAAATCAGTGGGAGCCGCACGATGCGGATTCAGTGTGCAATATGTTTGGAAGATATGTCGCAAGAGCCGGCTGCCCTGCAGCTGAATCTGTGCACGACGCTGATCTCCTCGGGTACCCAGCTCCAGATGGGCGAGGAGCCATTGGTTCTTAAAGCTGCGCAGTTCGGCCTCCAGCGACTTCAGCTGAATGCTCGCCTCCAGCTGCGGCACATGCAACGGCTCCAGGGCGGCAAAGGTTTTGCACAGCGCATTGCCCTGCAGTTGGACGCGCAGCTTGCGCTCCTGTCGCAGCGCCTGGTGCATCAGGTTCAGTTCCCGATTGCAGCTGCGCGTCGAGCTGGTTGCACAAGCGTTGTCCGCCTGCTGCTGCTGTTGCCAATGCTGCTGAGCCTGCTCCAGAACGCTCAGCTTATCGGTTAAGGTGTTGAGCGCATGCTGTAAGCTGGCCTCCTTGGAGAGGATACATTGCTCCAGCTGCTCCATGCCCTCGGCCATTTGTGTGAGCGTCTGGCAATAGTCGTGGCTGAATCTGTGCACCTGCTTCTCGGCCATCTCTTTGCGCACCTGCAGCTCCGAGTAATCCTGCTGCTTCAGCTTCGCCGTGTATTTGAGCGCTTTGATTTCCTTGTCCCGCTCTGCAGCGGCAAGCTCCAAGCTCTTGACATCCTCGTAGTGACGCTTGATTTGGGCGGCTCGCTGTTGCAGCGTGTTGCAAGTGGCATGTCGCACGTACTCCGTGTTGACATCCCGGGGCTCCAGCAGCGTACACAGCTCCTCCAGCTGCTCCTCGAGCAGCTTCATACAGCGCTGACCAAATGCATCCAGTTCCCGCTGCTCAGTCTCCTGACTGGGCGCGAATTTGCTATAGTTCAGACTCAAAAGATGCCAGAGCTTTTCATGCGCAATGCCTCCATTCGACTCCTTGTTGGCCTCCCTCGCCGACACGCCCAGCATACTGATGAGCGCGCCGAGGGCTTCGTTGGCCTCCAGAATGCGTTGATAGCGTGCACATTGCATGCCCGTCCAGGCAGCTGCAGTTTTGTTGCCGCTCAGCTTGCGCTGCAGCTTCTTCAGTTTCTGTTTGAGTGCACAGGAGTGCTCCATGAGCATCTGCATGCATTGGAACGAGGCTGTCTGCTCGTCGCCCAGCTTGATGATGGTGTGTAGCATGCCCGCATTGGCATTCACCGCATCCATACCCGCCTCATAGACCTCGACTAGCGCTCCATACAGCTGATGCTCTTCCAGTAGATCAACCAGCGTCTGGGGTGGCATCAGATTCTGGTGCAGTCCATTGATGTAGTGCAGCACACGGCGGATGGATTCGCAATTGGTATGCTCGTCCAGCTGCCCGGTCTTCAGCAAACGCACAAACTCATCCAGCTGCTGCTCCTGCGTCTCCAAATCCATGCGATAGATGGCCGCATGCGTGCACAGCTCGTAATCACAGTGATTGAGGCCATGGCGAAACTGTTGCAGCACCAATTGAAGACTCTTCAACAAATAGATACATTGAGCCCGGAAGATATACCGCTGCACCGAATAGCCTTCGAAGATGGCATCGCGACCTGTCAGGTTAAAAGAAGTCACAAAATATAGTCCACATCCATATATCACAATAAAATATTTGAAAAAAAAACATAGCAAAATCAAATCATTCATTAGCTTTACCGTTTTGTCCAATTAGTATGTAAATGGGATTAGTACTCACCAAATTCACAGGCATTTGGAAATTTCTCATTGATTGCCTGGCAGACGATTTCAAGCTTGTCGTTCATACGTTCGAGTAGAAGCATGACTAGGACGACATCGTGTTCGCCACCTCGAAGGAGGAACTGCTCCGGCACAAAGGTGAGCAAGTGGTCCAGGTGCTGACGCTGCAAGCGCAGCTCGACGGCCTTCAGCTGTTGATCCAAGGCGCGTCCGTAGGCCTTGCTCACGCTGAAGATGTGCTGGTAGTCCGCAATGCTTTGCTGGGATGTCTCCTCCTGCTGCGATTCGTTGGCGCTGCTGAAGTCTTCGATAGAGAGAGTGCCGCCGTCTGTTTTAAGTTGCAGCTGCTCCTGCAGCTGACGCACCAGATCCCGGAACTTCAATATAGTCACATCACGATCGTAGAGACTCTCTAAGGCCGCATTCTTCTGCTGCTCTAAGGATTTGAGCTGGCCACTGAGCTTTTCAGCTTCATCACGCAAGTCCGACTCCAATTCTTGATTGCTCTCCATGAGCTGCTCCTGGATTTGCTCGAGTGCCTCCAGTTCAGAGACCTCATCTTCCAACAGTTTGACACGCTCCTCCAGCTCCAATTTAAGCGTGGCCAGCTGCGTTACCATTGACTCGGCGCCCAGCG
The DNA here is from genome assembly GCA_035044105.1 of Drosophila nr. perissopoda 5 BK-2023a. NCBI lineage: Eukaryota > Metazoa > Arthropoda > Insecta > Diptera > Drosophilidae > Drosophila > Drosophila nr. perissopoda 5 BK-2023a. The sequence goes on from JAWNMK010000122.1 coordinate 5,815,754, forward strand.
AGGCATCCACCTGCTCCTTGAGATCAATCAGCTGCATTTCCATCTGATCCACCCGCCGACTCTGCAATTCCTTGATGCTCTTCAGTTCGTTGATTTCCGAGTGCTTTGTCTCCAGCTCCTTGTGCGTGCGCTGTGCCAACTGCTTCTCATGTGCCAGAGTATCTCGCAGTCGGACCACCGTCTCTCGCAATCTCTGGTTGTACTGCTCAAGCCGCAAGAAATCTCCAGTTGTCTGCAATGTCGTTTCCTTCGTCGACTGCTTTTCAGACTTCACCAGAAGATGATCATTGCCCTGATGCTCCTGTTCCTGCTCGGCTCGCAGAATTTCTAGATCGAGGGTGAGCTCATCGTTGCGCTCCTGTGCAGTTTCTAGCTCCATTTGCAGGGTGTCCAAGCGTTCCTCGGCCATTTCCTTGTCTAGTGTTAACAACTCAATACTCTCGGCCACGTCGTCCAGCTCCCGTTTGTATTTGGCCGCAGTCTCCTGGAACTCGCGCTGCTCGTGACGACAGCGTTGTAATTCCCGCTGCAGCAGCACCTGCTGCGTCATAATTTGCGCCTTGAACTCGAGCAGCTGCTCGTTCTGTATCTTTATGCGCTCCAGTTCTAGCAGCTTCATTTTGTCCTCACTCCTCTGCACGCGCAGCAATTGCAGCTCCTCGCGCAGCTGACGCTGCTCCGCACTATCCACAGGCGCCACAGGTGGCGCCACTGTGCTCGGAGTACGCAACGCCGGACCCGGCGTAAACTGAGGTCGCAGTATTTCCAAGAAGCCAGCTTCCACAAACGCTGCGGGTGCCACTCGCTTGACGCCGCTGCTCGTGGGACTCATGCTCGTCTTGCTGCGCTTGGGCGCCAATGACAGAGGCACCGGCATGGCCAGAGTCAGCTGTGCCGTCGAGCTCTGGGCCTGGGCTGTCGTTGGCTTGGGCTGACTAATCCGAGTCGGCCGCAACTGTGTATAGGATGTGGAGCGACGTTGATTGCATGTCATAGTGGGTGGCGTCAATATCGATGACTGCCGCACTTCTCCGAGCTGCTCCCACTTGGCCAGCCTCTGACTTTGGCCTTCGGGCGGCTGTGAGGCGATACTCACTTCTTTCGATTGTAGCTGACTTCCTGCAGCTGTTGCATTGTTTGCAATTGTTTGCTGCTGCTGCGACTGCGATAAAATGTTTATCGACTTAGATGCCACGATTGGCTCCTGATGAGTACTCAACGTCTTGGACAAAGTTCCCAGCTCCTCCTCAGTGCCCTGCTGTTAGAAGAATTTAAATAATATATTTAATAACTATTTTTACGATTTTTGTATATTCATTACATTTGCCAACGATTGCTGTGATTGTGATTGCGACTGTGATTGAGTGGAAGTCACCGAAGAGGTCGCATTCTCTGATGACTTTTTTGCAGACTTCCCAGGTATAGCTGTCACCTCCCTTTGATTACGCTATGCGAAATAAATTTCGATTAAGTTAAGCACAAGTGGAATGGGAAGAACATAAAGTGCACTATAAAAGAACTTAATACACTTAACATAGAACATATGTTACGATGTATTTATAAATTAAGATGCATCCACCCACACATTCTACATTCATCTTGACATTTATAAAATTCACAGCTGTGCGCTTATTTGTAGATGTGACTCACTTGGTCTTCCGCTGGCTGCCTACTTCTGGTTCTCGCAGGCATTTTCACTTTGCTCACATCGCGTTGCATGATGTCCTCCTCTAAGCGATTGTTGTCCTGCTTTTTCAGCTGTTCCAACTGATTCACTACTGGCGACTGCAGCTGCAATTGTTGGGCACGCACAAAGAGTCCATAGTTGGGCGGACACTTAAAGTAGGTGCTGCCGCGAATGGTGCCATTGTTTTTGCCACGCGGCTCATCCAGCACAATGCCAAACCACTGCCCGCCAGCGAAACTGGTGCGTCCCACATAGGCGACACGACCGCAAAGTTGATTCTTTCCCGTTACTTGTACACGCTGACCAAGTTTCAGTTGAGCTGTTGACATATTATTAACGGGAAGCTTACGTCATTTTGGCTTAACGCATGACCCGGCGCTGAATATCGAGCGAGATGGCGTGCCTAATTTCAGTTAACAAACAAGCCCCTCCAAAGTGCAATGCAAAACTGATGCGTTCCTTGTCATCGTCATCGTCATCGTGCCCCACCCCAAGCCGAACAGTAGAGCTGAAGAGGAAAACCCACTACAGCGGCTACAGCGCAGAATCGTTAACTTTGTGGTGGTTGGTCTAATCATTGTGCATGCTGTACTCAACTGACATTTCAAACGTAGTCAATGATTTTGAAAAAGATTTTTGAAAGAAATTGATACCCCATTGAAATTCAAATTTAAGAGATGATCAAACTGCTCCTTCAATAAAGTATATTTTTAAATTAAATATTAATTTAATATTAATTAGCACAGGTAACATTTAAGAAGCACATCGATTTGTCAGTCAGTTAATCACAAAACGAAATAAAATATAAAGCCATATATCGCTAAGGTTTTCATTATTCCCATATATTTGCAAATGGGTTAATGGAAAGCCCTGATGAAATATACATATAAATTTATAAGACCATAAAAAGCCCCTGTACACATGCAAAAGTTGAAAATTAAAACTATTGCGAATTTATTGTGGTTATACACCAATTTACAGAAAAGGGCCAAAAATTAAATCTATTGACTATCGCCAAGGCTTTCTTTGTGCCGAGTTTAATACGTGTCGATGAACTGGATCAATAAAGTATATCAATTAGAAAACATTGCGGCAAATGGGACAGGTAGATTTGCTGCTGGTGGTGAACCATTTGTACTACGGGAAAGAATTTGTTGATTAGCGATTGATTTTTAAATTGAACTTTTAGCAAGCTCACCAAACAGGGCCCGTGGAATTTCTTTTTGCAGGTCTTGCACGTTAACTTTGGCAGCTGGCAGGTGTCCTGGTGTATGACCGTGTAGCAAACATAGCATTCCTCCACACCTTCAAATTTCTTATCTAGATTATTTTTCCACAGCGTCAGACCATCGTAAATAGTGCCATTCTGTTGAGCAACCAGAGCAATTAGCACATATCTTATAAGTCAGAACTCTACACTCACTTGATGCGTTAAAAAGATGGTAAGCTGCATGCCAACATTACGTGAACTGGCGCGTCCGCCGATTTGCTTGCCACAGTCGACTTTGACAGCGCCAAGCGGATAATTGGGCGCCAGTGTAATGACCAGCTCCATACGTGCCTCATCGATCGCATAGACAGCCAAAACTTCTCGAGTGGACGTGTGCACCGTCACCTAAAAATATAACAATATTATAATAAAACGGATTGACTATAGTATGTAGGATATAGGTAGGCTTTACTACTTCATGCTCTCTGGCAAACAAAAAAATGTTTACATTTATTGAAGTTAAAATTGAGTTTATTTGTGTAAGCCAAATACTGTCAATTGAAGATATAACTTCTTGTTTATTCATAAATTAACAACAAACATTGACTTCAAGCTTGCCAGCTGAGAAATTGGGTGAACATTAAAAAACTCCAGTGAAAGCACCTTTCTCCTGGTAGCTTTTTCTGCTGTGTGTGTTTTGCTGCGACATGATACCGTTGGAGATCTTTCGAGCCATTGTAATTGTAGTGCTAGTGCTGGGCATCGTTACGATTTTTGTATTACGCGTTGGCATCGAGGAGACGATTTAGCTGGACGTGATAGCAACTAAAAAAAAAAACATTGAAAGCAAAGCAACCCACCTGCATATTCTCATGTTTCTCCTTGCGATTTGCGATTGCCTTCAGCTCCTCGCTGCAGATCAATGCGCTCACGTAATTGGTAGTAAGATTGTCCACAAAGTTCTTCTGCCTGGACGGACTGGTGTTCCACCATTTACGCACCACGGCGGGCAGCTTGCGCAACACTTCTGTATACATGTGGCAGGCATATCGCTCCAGAGAGAGTTGAGGATCTGTGCCGAGAATAATGAAAATCAATTTTAGAAATATCTTGTTACATAAGCAGGCCGTTACAAACTCATTTACAAGACCTTGTAGATAATATAAAAGTAGTTTCACATTGTGATACATTTATTGTGTTTTTTCTTTTGCTAAATAGTTTTCAAATTTTCTTAAAAATGGAGAAAAAACAATTTAACTTTTACGAAATCGCTAGCGAGGCGCCAGCCCGCGAGATTAAGCTAGATGCCGAGAAGAAGAAAACCGTCGCTAATACCATAGACTTTACAAAGTTTTCCAGCGATCTAGCGCCGCCAGAACGTAATGTCCAAAAACCGTCGACCGTCACAGTGGCGGATGAGTTAAACGCACGTCTCGCCATGGTCCAGTTACGACCGAATCGCTCCCCGCGAATTAAGCGATTGGTCAGGTCACAGATAGCGGAACCGCAACACATGTACAAATACTTTTGCGTGTGTCCACGCTATCATCCCTGCTACGTGCCCTGCCAGCACACCGGCCAGATTATCATCGATCGTGATATGCTGAAGCGGGAAGAGCACACCTGCTTCCTGGCGACGCCAAAAAAGAACTTCCTGTCACCGCTGCGGCTTAGGCAGCCTCGATACATAACCAAGAAGGTCTATGTGCCCATATGCACAGCCCGCATGGAGCAATTGGCTAATCCGCATCCGATGCGTGTCAAGGACACATTTACTAATTTCAAACATATTCTCTCGCAACGTCATCTGACGGCGCTGGAACAGCAGTTGAAGCCCAAGCCTCCCGTTGAAGCGATGACCATGGAAAAGGCAATGGAGTATTTGGAGGAGGAGATGCGGCAACGTCGCGTCCAGAGACAGAAACACAGAAAACGTTGCAAGGCACTAAGAAACCTGATTATAGGGCGTCAACGTAAGCAGATGATGAAAATTGTTTGCGTTCTCTTTGAGGAAATGAAAGAGTTCCTTTTGAACGACCAGTTCATCATTGACGAGCAATCGCCACTGTCTGCCGTGATATTGGAGCGCATCCAGGAATTTACGGGTGAGCTCAATACATAAGTAATAATTTGTGTGAGGAACTATATATCTGATGACATTTGCATATGAGTGTAAAAGTTATTTATAATTTGGAATATGTTTTATATGCAAGAGCTTAGTCTCTTAAATATGTATCCGTATTCTCTTCAACAAATTCTCATAGAAAATAATATTTAATCTTTAAATAATTAGTAAAAGGAACAAAATATATTTAATTTATTTTTTGCATTTGCAGAACAAGAGTTCTATACTACAAGCAACTTGCGCGACTATCAACGCATTTTAGCCAACAATCTGACAGTCTGGATAAACAAGTTCATATCGAACCTGAACATATACATGGCACCCAAGCCAGTACCCGTGGCGCGCTCAATGCATGACAAGGATGAGCGCTTTGTGCCAGTAACTGATTTCGTTTCGCTATCAGAAGATAATTGCGAAGAAATTATGAGTGATTTGGACATTGGCATGAGTGAATATGAGGACTATGAGGACGACTATTTACGCGATGTGGAGAATCTGCCCTCGGAAGAGACGCTGATTAATTAAACAATGCATGGAATGCCGCTACTCACCCTTCAGTTGAGACCAGCTAAGCTCCTTGTAGACACCATTACTAATCACCTTGGCGCTATGATTCTTCAATATGTCCATCGGCATGGCACGAAAGAGAAAGTGCAGGAAATTCTGTCAATTATAAAATTTCAAGTTTTATTAAATCATTAGTAAACATGTAGTGTCGGCTAAGATCTCACCTCTTCAAAGTGATTCTCATTCAGCCAGCTGGTGTAGACGGAGCGCAGTGCAACTGGCGACTTGGCGCAGGCATTTATAATGCAATCCCAGATAAGCAAATAACTGTAGGCGTCGTGTCTGTCAATTGGCTCTAGATCCTCCAGTTCGGTCAGCTTGAAACTGAACTCTTTCAAATATTTGCGTATGAGTGCGTCATAGCGATTCAAATAGTCCTCGAAACGATTGAGAAAATGCCACTTGGAGATTGTCGAAGAGGCGGTAGTATCAATGTTATCGCTGTTCTTGTCATTCAGCTCAATATCGTCGGCCACAAACTGTGGCGTCAACTGCCGCAAAGCATGCACCGCATTAAGGCGAACGCTATGCTGTGCGCTGTGCAGTTGCTTCAAGAGGAAGTTGCACAGGTGGTCCAGCGTCAGCTTTGAGCTGGGTGCTTTGGCGAACTACGTGAAAGACAGCAAATTGAAATTGGTCACAATTTAATTGTAATTAGTTCATTTGTACCCCATAGACAAAGCCAAACTCCAGCATTTCCAGCCCTGGCATTAGACGCTCCAGCAGGGCTTCGTAGCACACACGGAATTCTGTTGGCACAGTTGCCTCATGAGTCAGATCATAATATGATTTGAACAGCAACACGTTGACTTCGCGGGCAAACAAGCTCTCCCACTCGTCGATAACATTCTTCAGGAGCTGCGTTGAGCTCTTTTGCTTCTCCGAGCGTATAAACGTAATCAGCGTAGCGTAAAGTTGATACACACCCACAATGAAGAAGGATGTCTGCAAATAATTTTGGTAATATAAAAATTAGCTAGTTAATATAGTCTATGATAATAATGTTATAATTAAATATTATTAATTGTTTTATTATCATTATAATTATGCTATACAAATTAGGTAGTCATTATAGACAGAACAGATACACCTTCGCAGACTGGAGTCACCTCGCTCCCGTATAAATACAATATTCATTTCATAAGCCGCCAGATTGTTTCTATGTGAGACATACGATACGAGAAGGTCTTTGAGCCCATAAGCATGACTTACCGAGATATCAAAAAACTAGTTGTGGTCCTATTATAATATATATATAATATAACTTCCATAGGAACAATCGATCAGATTTTTAAATTTATATGTCTGCAAGGTTTGTAATCTTCGGTGTGCCTTACATACCCATTCTTGGAATTCTTATTCCATGTACAACTTTAGATAACAAATTATGGAAGATATAATATTGTTCAACGATATTTTTAGAAGGTTTACTTCTGTTGGAACTTCAAAGAAGATTAATCGACAATTTTGAAGCGTGTAGCAAGCAGACATATTTAATTGGTAAACAATTTAAGAGCTACAGTCATAATATTTGAAAGGCATAGAACAATTAATCTGTTTCTAAGGTGGAGAGACTCGCTTTTTTTACAATACGCACCTTTGGATCGCTGTAATGTTTCATGGACTTCGAAACAGTCAGCACCCAGGAGCTGATGCCAATACGTATAGCATCCCAGTTTTTAATGGTAAGCTCATAGGGAAATCGTTGGAGCACTTCGTTAAGCAGTTGAATTATCTCCACGGTATTTAAGACTGCCTCGTAGGGCTGCTTAAGTAACTCACTGAAAAGGGATTAAATTAAAATTGATTAGTATAATTTTAACAGTTATTATTCATAAGATTTGATCATCTTACACATTGTAGTGGAGCAGCTCTTTTTGCACACTTTGCTGCTCACCAACGCGCGTCAAAAACTGCAGCGCTGAAACTATAATGTTGTGATCCGTTTTCTCATTGAGGTCTGACTGGAAGTTGTTGAGTACCAAGCAGCGGAAGACAGCGGCCTTAACCCACATCTCAGGCGGATCCGCCCGCATAATGGGACTATTTAAGCTAAGCGCCTTTTGTGAGAGTTTTGGCAGCAAGTGCTAAAAACAAGAAATCATATAATAGAAGCTATTCAGTATTTGAATCAGAATTTGAAACAGAATCCATTGCTCACCTGCAGCGTCATCACATAAGCTTTGAGAGCTCCTTGCGAAACCAGCAGTTCGGCGAGTTCCTCGTGCAATAGAATTGCTGCACTTTCCTCAAAAGCCGCATATTGGGCATGGTGCACCAGAGAGCCCAACAGACGACAGTTCATCACACTCTTCTCTTGCACCGCTGCCTGCTGCAGTCGCTGCTTTACAATGTCCACCAATTCACTACTGTTGCCCATAAGGCAACGAACCTGTTCGGATAGGAACAGCGCAAGCTCTTCGCAGTCGGCATTCAATTGGGGACTGACTTCCAGCCAGGTCTCAGCAGCAGCTGCCACCTGCATGCACTGCAACAGTTCTGAAATCAGTGATTCGCTCCACTGTTTGAGCAGATTCGCATTGGGATCACAGTAGTCTTCGGTGAGCTCATCCTCGCCCTCATTTGACTGTTGTGCCAGAGGCGGACTGTTGACACGGCAGACTAGCTTGCAGATTGTTGCAAAATTCAGTGCCGTGCGTCGCAGCAGAAGTAGAACATTGAGTTCATCCAAGGAGGCGCTCTCGAGGATTGCACCGGGACTGATCGAAATGTTCAAGGTCTCTAGGTAAACACAATGGTGCTCGAATTTCAGCACACTATCGGTTGTCTTAACTTTTGAATTTAGCAGGGCCACAATGCTCTCCTCTATGCGGGATGACCGCTGCGACTCCTCCTCAATGTTCTCCGTGGAGCAGATGACGAATTTGGCTATAGCCTCAGCCATGCATTCCAGACTGCTGGCATCCATTTTAGCATGATGTGCCAGGTTCTCCACAATGCTCGCACAACTTTGCAGCAGTTCGTCGTTGATTACGATGTCCTTACTGGAGAGCGCATCCTGCCAGCAGGTGGTTATCTCCCACAGTGTGTCCTCCGTCAGATAATCGCACGCTCGTCGCTCCAAGCTAAACTTGAATAGCCTCAAAAAGACATGCTGACGTACTCCAGGGGAGGAGTTCTCCTTATTACATATAACGGGCATAATCTGTGCTATAAAGCTGCCACACACATCGATCATCACGCTGGCATCTGATTGCTCCAGTGGTTCACACATGGCCAGCAAAATTTCGTCAACGGTGGACACATTGATTAGAATATCACCGGTGTCCGTTTGAAAGAAACACTTGTGCAGCAAGTTCAACTTATCGGGATTGTTATCCTTAACAACCTCATGCGCAATACGTCCGATTACGGCACAAGCCTCCGGACTGGCGAGCATTTCACGAACGACAGGCTCTGTGCACAGTGGATAAGAGAGCAGACGATGTAGCAGCAGATTCTGCACGCGATGCTGCTGTATCTGCAAATAAATAATTTTTATTCAATTATTTTTATTCATTTTATTGGTTTTGTGCAGTTTCAGTCTGGCTGTCTGACTGTACGACTGCAAATATATTTTTTAAACTTCGAATCAGAATCAAAAGACTGAAAAATTCCACTGAGAGACCACTGTAGTCGTTCAACATTAGTTTTTCTGTTCCCTCTAGACCTACCCGTTACTTCTTCCCAGTTCCTCTCAATTGCTGTACTGCTAATTATTCCTTGCATGAACTATTTTAATTAATCAGTAATGATTACAATATAATTTATCAAGTTATCGATTCAACTTAATTTTAAACGTATTGGCCTGTGAATAACATACATGCGTTTGTGGTTGGGCATCTAATAATTCATGCTTACTATTTTTTTTTTCTTTTTTTTTTGTCTGATTCGGTTTTTTTCCGAGTTTTCTTCAATTAATGCAACAAACGCCAGGCTCTTACATTATATATTAAATTATTAAATATTAATTATTCTTTTAATTTAAATTTAGATATTCAATTTCAATTTTAATTTAATTTAATTTATTTTCTACTTTTTGACTTACTTTTAACAAGTTGTCAGCAATGTATTCGAAACGTTCTTCTGGCTTCAGCAGCGAGAGAATCTCAAAGACTATGTCCATCACAGACTCGCAGGAGTCATCGCTGAGCTGTTCCAAAAGCGCCAAAAATTTATCCAGTGTGGCATGCAGATCACCCGCTTCCGTCAGATTCTTGTAGAATTCAGCATCCGAGAACATTTTGGTAAGCGTGCGCACCTGGCTGATGAAGCGAGCGGAGGAGTTGAGCCCGCTGCCCGCCTTGTCCATGCAAATGCAGACCAGCTTAACGACTAGCTGCTTGAGTTCCTTTTGTATGAAGGCGGCCGCTTCGTGCACCTTTTTGGTGGGGGTTGAGTGTTGTGAGCTCTGATCTGTAGTTTTTTCCTCGTCCGCGACCACGAATTTGACGGTCTGTGTTTCGAGGCTGGGATTGGCCACATGCAAGTCCTGCACCAGCATCAGCACATGCGACAGCAGCTGCTCATTGACATCTTCAACTGTTAGATCATGTGTGACCAGCTCAAAGATTCGCGTCCAGAACCTATTCAATAATTTGACATACAGAGTGCTGGAGCTCTTATCGACATCATTATTGCACTGACGATCCCAGAACGCAACCAGCGCCGAAGTGTGCTGAAAGAAGTACTTAACATGGGCACCATCACTGCGCAGCAGTTGTCCAATGGGCTCCAGCAACTGCTGTTCGAGCAGCCCAAAGGCAAACTCCTCCACTTGAGCCGTGCGCAGCGCATTGTTGTTAATCTGTTGCAGCATAAAGCGCAAACACTCAAAGTACGCATTGTGCATGATGGAAGTGTCCGATTTGGAAAGTGGGGGATCATGTGGTCCCACAACGCCTGTCTTGAGGTCATCAAAGAAGCGCTGATAGAACTCGTAAATGTCCAAATCATGCAAACTTTCGACTGTTATTTTAGATAGAAACGGCAACAGATTCGGACAAATAGCCTGAGCATTGCGATTAAAGCCATTACGCAACAGGGATGAGAGCTTTGGCAGCAGCGCTTTGCGAATATTGAGTGGAGCGTACCTAAGAAAATCAAAATAAATTGGTTAGCAAATAAGGGAAATTCTCTAATTATTATTATTAGTAAACATTCAATGAGAAATGCAAAAATAATAATACACCTACGTGGACAGTCATCGGCAATTACAAATATAATAACCGCTAATAAAATTATTTTTATCTATATATACAGCTGCGGTCAAAATAAAAATACTACACATTATTTTATAAAAGGTCTCGATTTTTAGCAGTGCAATGTTTGCCATGCTTCATTTTATCACCATAAAATTCTTGTAGATAAGCAAATAAGTCACTTATATATTATTGTACTTAATAAACTCTTTCAGTCTTAAATATTTCGATTATTTTCACCAGCACATCTATTGTTTTCAACGTGGCATAACTACGACACTCAGCTTAAACAGCCTTAAAAATACAAAATGGGGTACGAGGAGATTGTCGAAGAGCATAATGATCTGAGGAATCGAAGGGATTATGCAAATATTTAGAATTTTCATTTTATACAACAGCACATCTATTATTTCGACCGCAACTGTGTATAATAAAATTTTTCATACCAATCGTCGTAGTTGCTTTGCAGCAGCAGCACACAGCCCCAAACGTGAGGTGCAACCAGTGGATCAGCATCGTCGATGAACTGGAAACTGGCCGTGATTAGTTGCGATTTGTTTGGCGTGAGCACGTCGAGCAGTGTGGCGCATTGTAGTAGATGATAGATGCACTCAAACCAGGCGGCTCTACAAATGAAATAAACAATCAAATAAATTAACAAATTTTTGCCATTTGGAATGGTTGTATTTTTGTTACTTGATGGCTGGCTGCTTGTGCTTTGCAAAGGCCCAGAATTTCTGATGCGCCAATAGTGCTGTTAGGCCTTGCTTCAATTGATCCTGTTCTGTCGCCTGCGCTGTTTGCTCCATGAAGAAGGACAACACCTTGAAGCTGCTGATGACGACACGCTGATATTTTTGCTCTGACTCCTCTGGCTTAAGACTTTTGCCCACTGATAGCGTCGCCGGTGTGTGGAATGTCAAGTTGCGAGTGCAGTACTCAATTATCTCGTTCTGGCAATGTAGGCACACTTCACAGGTGCGTGCAAAAGTCTCCCGGAACGAATTGCTGGCTATGCTCGCGGCAGGCGCATAGCTGTCGTAGCGACTCGCCAGCCAAACTGGCACCAGTTGCTTGAGGAACGGTGCCATGGCACGCTTGCATTTCGAGACGAGCAGCTGCAGTACCATCTGCGTCTGCTCGCGCACCGAGTGCTCAATATCATTGGCCAAATTATGATAGTATTTGGGCCAAAGGGGCAAAATGTTCTTCAGTGCATCCAGATCGGAGTCTGTGATGAGTTCGTGCAGCTCCTGCAGCGCCTTCTTCTTGGTCATGGGATCCTTTTTGGATAGCTTGCGCAGTATGATCTGTGTCTGTGGATCGATGCTGGCATCAAATGTGTCCGGCATTTGCTCAGCGCTGGCGAAGCCAGGAGCAAAGGGCACCAAGTTGCCATCGGCCTGCGCCGAGAAACCCACAAAGATGGGCGTTGTGGTGCCCAGCAGCTCAGCGGAGCGACTGCTGCTCGATGGCTAATGACAATGCCAACATAACAGATTAGTCATCATGTCGTCTGGCTTGGCTTTAATGCTTACCTTTGCATTGTTTTTGGTGCGCGGCGCTTGTTTCGTTTTTCCACCCATTCTAACACGTTGAACTAAGTTAGCAATGTGACCGTAGGGCAATAAATGTGAAAGCACATACAGTCACACAGTCACACATACGCCTCGAACAGCTGTTTAGTATTTTCTTAGCCACACAGTTGTTTAGTACTTTTACTTTACAATCTGCACTTCGTAAGTGAAATTCGTATGCCTACAATACTTATTCAAACTAACTTAAGTGTATTTTTAGCTAGGTGATCAACTATCGATATTTTGCAGAGTTATCGATTCATAACCAACATTGGCCTCTGTCAAATCCCATCACTATTTAACCGCACGTGTTACATTTGTTTTGATTCGAATTTTATTAAGCAAATTGCGTAAAATGTCGAAATTCTTATCGTATTACAATCTATTTCCCATACCGGATCCCAAAGAGTTTCTGGGCTTGTCTGCAGACAAGGAAAAGGGCAATGTAATCACCACGCTGGCACGCAATGTTGTTGTTATTCTAAATGTGAGTTGGAAACTTGAAACTTTCAGTGCTAAAAATTAACTTTACTAATAAGCAAAACAACAATTTCAGATCAGTACACACAAACAGCTGCATAGCTGGTCCATGCCGGAGAAGCTATCCACGAAGGTCATCTACGATGCACACAGTCACAAATACATCGGTGTCTTTGGCAACCACGCGCTTCGCCTCTGGGATGTGGACACAGCCGATGTGGCCAAGTGCAAGAAGCTGAAGGTTCATTTTAATAATTTTCTATTTGTTGAGTTATTGACAACATTCCTTGTACACAGTTCCAAAAGAGCATTGCCCATGTGGTGGCCACAGATGAGGAGGCCATTGTCCTATATAGCGATGGCTTCTGCCAGCCGCTCTCAAAAGCTTTGGAGTCGCGCAAGGATCAAAAAGAGAACACTGCGGAGCAATTGGGCTTGGCTGCCAGCAAGACGGTGAGCAAGCCAACGGTACACACGCTCCCCGACGGGCAAAAGGTGCTCACCTACTTTGAGGAGAAACATGCCACCGGCGAACTGTTCCTCGTGCGACAGTCCCTTTCAAAATTCCACAAGCGAGCCTATGTCATCAAGAGGGAAGTTGTGCGACTAACTGGCCATGCTGTCATCGAAGGCGATACAGGCCCTCAACTTATGACCATTTGTGAGTAGCGATATATTCTTGTAAATAATATATATTTATAAACCTCGAATCTTTATTGCCCCAGGGTCGGACAAGCGCATTTTCATGCTAAATCTCGCCGAGCGCTCACACGAAACGGCACCGGGTCAATTTGTATCGATGCTCGCCCAGCTGAATGTGGAGAGCAAATTGTCGGTTTATGGTTTGTCGCGCAACTTTGCGGCCATTTACGGGGCTAACTATGGCCAGGAAGGCGCCTCCTTGCTGGTGTACAACACCCAGTTCAAGGTGGTCAATGCCAAACAGTACTTCAAGGTTTACTTGGACTTCTCGCGCCTGTGGGCGCGCGACGAATACATTCTCCTTGCTATGGGCCAGAACATTGCCGCGGCGCGCTATCGAATGAATGACGAATTGCTGGTGGATATGCTTGGCTCACAGTTAAGCGAGGCCCACTTGACACCCATTGAACTGGACCACATCAACGAGGAGGAATCCCTGGAGGCGGCCATCAAATATGCGGGCAACAGTCGCATGCACAACACCGTCAAGATGGCAAAGCTGTTGAAGCAACCGCTGACCGATCTGCCGCCGGCCGATGGCAAAACTGTGGCCTTTGAATCGTCTGAGATATCTCAGCATGAGGTGAACGAACTCATCAAACAGCATATTGATGGTGAACTGGTACATGTGGACAACGGACTGGAGGACGTCAATGTAACGCTGATGAGCAACTATTTCGATGCGGGACCACAGAACTTGGCGGTGCAGTCAATAATCAGGCAACTGGAGCGCAGTGGGGCTGGCGAACAGGAGATAACAGAGAAGCTGCTCACGCTATTCATTAAAACGCAAAACACGGAGCATGTGCTAATGTGTGTGAGGCGTTACATGAACATTTCCGAGCACATGCTGGCCTGGTGCTTGCGGTATGCGCTGGACATCACTTCAGCAACTGCTGCTACCAATGGCGAAGCAATGGAAATAGATGACAAAGCTCAGACATCGTCAGACACCATGGAACTGCTTAATGCGGTTCTCGCTTGCAGTTTCAATGCAGTTGTCATTGAGAAGCATCTGAAACAGCGCCTGGAACTCTCTCATGTCCAGCGCTTACTCAGCCATTTGTATATGCTGGCCACTGCAAGGGATGTGCTGCTCGAGGAGCGTCCCAATCAGAATACGGCTTGCATGGGCAACACGATCACAGAGCTGCAAGCGTTTCAATGGTTGAGCGCCCTGTTAACCTCACACATCACGTTGTTAACCATATCCAAGGATGAGCAGCTGATGGACGTGCTGACGCAGTGGTCGGAGCTGTTCCAGCTTTACGCGGATCTTTTGGAGCCACTAGCGTCAATAATGCCGCTGCTCAGCAACATTATAGAACGACACGAGGCCAAGGACCCATACCCAACCATGTGGTATGGCATTGAGAAGGTTAAGCTCTACTAACCATGAGCTTAACAAATCCATTTATGTTCTTTAAAATTGTTGCTAGTCCTAAGCTAAATAAATGTAGAATTAACTAATCAGCAGTTTACGGAACTATAATAACGATGGCAGACTAAAGCAAGATATAGTTCTGACTTTTTGTTGTGGTGTGCAATCGTCATCCAAATTTAGCCTGTATATCTTTTTATTATTTAGCGACAAACAAATATTTGAATGTTAATTTTGTGGATCCACTGAGAAGGCATAATTTTGTCCAGCAAATGTTAATGTCAACTCTGTCCATTCCCCATCTTGTAGTTACATTTTTAGGAACCAGAGTAAAAACCCTTTTAGAGGTTAAAAAAATGTTCTTCTGATGCTTGTAACGCTTGTAATTGAAGGATACGACTCCGACTCCAAAAAAGTGTATATATTCTTGATCAGCATCACTAGCCAAGTCAATAAGGCATGTTTGTCTATGCAAGGTAATCATTGAGTTTTTAAGCAATTTCGATGAAACTTGGAATTTATTCGATTTCTGTACCTCCATTAAAAAAACATCGGTAGGAGGAAGAACTCTAAGTTGACAAACAGATCTCAACTGCTGATACAATATAATTACAATAATGTAATATATTTAGTTTGAAGCCAGACATAAATCATTAAAAATCTGAACTGTAAGAATATATATTGTTCAGTCTAAGATAACCATTTCTCTTCTTGTTCATAAATAAGTCTATAAACCTGTCGTATATCTGGGGCTCAGCTTAAAGCAAGAATATATTTGTATTTTCATTCACATCTTTGAGCCTAATGAAAGCAAATTAATTCAAATACAATAGATATACACTGAGGCTAACATTAAGACTACTTAGTGCCAGCTGCCATCTGGCTAACAGCTAAAGCTTGCCATTAGGCTTAAAGCCGTGGAACACATGTACGCTGACCAGTTGAGCAGAGCTGCAGAGACTGTCTTTTGGCATCTGTCTTTTCTTGATGACGATGACAAAACTCTTAGTCAACTTCATCTCTAGCTTCAGCTTCAACTCCAACATTTATTTTGGCCTACGTCTTGGTACTTTCTCTGCACCTTTCCCAGATTGAAATCCGTGCGTCGCTGACCACTCGAGAGCGATGACCAGCCAAAAAAAAATAAAAAGAATTGAAAATTGACCGGGGAACCGGGTTTAAAAATAGCTCGCAGTTTGATTCATTTTGTGTTGATTAGACGTGGGTTGGGAGCTCGTCTCACTCAAAGTAGGGGCGTCTTGCACAGTAGACTTATATGGAATTAGAGAGACAAGTATTTAAATTACAAGCGCTTAGGCAGCAACCTAAAAGCATCGGTTTTATTTGGTTTGATTGTAAGCTGAAGATTTATCGCGTTCTTGGACTCTGTGGGGGAAAAACCTGCTGTAACGTCATAAAACCGAGATAAATTATTTAATTTTCGATTTCCTAAAACCATTAAGCAAAGGCAGACGCCTAGCTACCCCATGATGCCAAGTCATACCAAGACCACAAGAGCGACAGTGATGGCTGGAGAAAGAGACAGAGAGGGAGTTATATATAAAGCGAATATGTGGCCCTTATGTACAACCAGACTGATACTTCGTGTTCTCTATATATATATATACAATCTTGTGCATGTGTATTTGTGCATGTACATGGCCATAATGAAGGTTTTTGCTGATGCTGCGTTACTGCTGACCGTTGCCTGCCCTTGGCTGCAGCGCTAAGGATACAGATACAGATACTACGGATACAGATACAGATACATACAACAACAAGCATACGCCTACCTGTGCGCAGGTAGCGCTCGGCAGGTAACTCTTTGCCCGCGCAAACAGACAACCATCCCAGCACTCTCCGCACACACATGCACTCACACTCTCACACACACACACGCACACACAATTGCTGGTGCAGATGCGAGATACTTGTTACAAACAAACGTTAAGAGATGACGACGATGAGGATGAGGGAACAACGACCACGACACGCTACCCCCAACAACAAGAACAGCAACAGCATTTAAGCAGCGTCATGATCATCAGGTTCGGGCCCTGGACGAGGGCAAAAAAAAAACTCAGCAGCCAAGCGCACCAGCATCCAACCAGGGCTGGGCGTTTTCAAAAGCAGACACTAATTCCACAGTCTTAGTTATTAAGATATTGCATTACAAAATATTATAATTTTGTTTGACAATTTATATGCTAAATATGAACAATAAATTGGCAACAGAATCTTTATTTAAATAAAAGTTTTATTCGGTTTAGATATATTAATGTCACGCTTCCAGAATCTTCAAGAATCAATATCAAGAAAATTAGGTCTAAGGTCTCACAATGAATTATTAAAAGTGAGTAAGTAAAAGTATTTGTATGATTTTTCAAAAGTTCAATTTCCAAATATTCTTTTCTATCTTGCTGAACACCAAGCTAGATTATTTAGTTCATAACTGCAATTTTTCTGTATTCAATCAAAATATTAAAAATACTTTTCTATCAAGTAGCTTACAAATTGAGACGTACTATTTTTAAGTTATCGTCTCTACCATCAAGTACCAAATGCTGTGAAAGGTAAATCAAGGAAACTAACTTGATATACAATATGCAATTAAATCTATTTAAATGTATATTATTTTTTTGAACGATTTTTTATTTTTGTTATTTGAGTGGACGGCATATTTTCGCAATTTGCTCAATATCGAATTTCTGCAAAATTGTATTTTCATTTTTGAAACCAACAAATTAAAATCTCAAACTCAGTGTCTAGTATATAGAAAATCATAAAAAAAAAATCCTGCATAAGAATATGTGCATATATGTATATTCATAAGTAATATATTTTGGCATTAATCTGCATCCCTGGCAAAAACCTGACAGATTGCAGCTGCTGCTCCGTGGGCCTCTGTGTAAGCCGAAGCGAGTGACTTGGGCACCACTTGGCTCGCAATCCGGCCTGTGCCTGTTGCCGCTGCCTGTTCCTGGGCTTGTGCCTCTTGCCTGTTGCCTTTTACCGGGTGCCAGAGCACAAGGCATCTCGTCTTTGTCCGTTCCTTTGAAATGTTATTCATTTTGGATATTTTTGTTGCCACACAAACACATACATATAGACATGCACAGATGCATATATGCATGGGTATGTATATAGTTGTGATTGTGAGCACACTCTTTCCTTCTTTTTTTTGTATTTTAACGACAACAAGCCGACCGGCATTATTTTTAGAATTTTTAAGTCAAACGTGTTACCATGCTGGGTGAAACTGGCTTCGAGGCAGCAACAACAGCAGCAGCAGAAGCAGCAACAACAGCTCCAGCTAAAAATGCAATGAAAATGAAGCTGCGGCTCTGATTCTGGCTCTGGTGTTCAATCTCCTGTCTTTTGTCTCCCTTGTGTAACCAAAGTTAAAATTGTCTGTCTGCATAAGAGTGTATCTCTATGTGTGTTTGTATGTGTGTGTGTGTGTGTTGGTGACTTGGCATTGTTACTGTTCTCTGCCTTTTTAATGCCAATGCCCAAAACTCGTCGACCAACAAAAATAAAAAATTGTATCGATCGTTGCCATTGCCTTAGCAGGGTTTCGGTTCTTTTTTTGTTGTTCAACGTTTGTGTTCTGTTTTTGGACCGTACGCTTTGCTCGGCCGTTCTACGCAGCAGCAGCAGCAACAGCAGCGGCAGCATCATCATCATCAGCAGCATCGGCATCGGCATCGGCATCTCAGCCAGCGCCAAGGGGGTACAGTTTCGCTTCGAACTGAAAAGTTATCATTTTTTTTTCTTTTTGTTTTCGTTTTGGCCGCTTTCTTTCGAGTTCGAGATCGTTGGGGCGGCTGCCTTAACAACATTTACTTAATTTATTTTTATTTTTTTCTTCTTTTCATTAATTTGATTTTTTTTAATTGAACGTCGGCGTCGCTGTTCTCTTGCTGCTTGTTTCACAATCAGATTATTGACTTTTCGGGTTTTTTTCTGTCGCATTCGTTCTTTGTGTACATTATTCAAATGTATTTGGTAAGCCATTGTTTAGGCCAAAACATGTTTTGTTTAATGACTTTTTAGTAGTTTGGCTCTGGATCTCGCTTTGTCAGTGTTGGAATACTGAATAGCGTTGCTGTAGCTCAAACCGTTCAAACAGATCTATTCAAGTGATACACATTGATATGCGTAGAATTCTAGATGTAGTCAAGCAAATATTGTTAAAGCAGTACCAGCCACTTTCAGAGCCTGGGGCTGAGAGCATTATTAGATTTGCTGATGCTTATTAACTGGTCCAACAGACAGTCGCCGGTTGGACTTATGTTAAGCCGCGACCTAAAGCCAGCATACTAGCTATGGAAATGATCTGGAAACTGGTAGAACTGACAGCTGAACCTACTGTGGAGCTGAAGTCGATAGCACTAGAAATATGCTGTATATGGCAAAATTATATGCATATGCAAGTCAGTTCTATTGGCATTATGCCTGCAAGTTAACTATGGTAGTAATTATGAGCTTATTAGTTAAGGCATTCAAAGAGTACTCAAAGATACTTAACTAAAAATGGATTGATTGATAAAATATTCATTTCTTATTAGACTTTTCATACATAAAATTGACCAATATGACTATAAAACTGTTTTATGAGTTTGATTGTGTGCTAATTTATTTTTAGTTATTTGTTTATTCT
This sequence comes from Drosophila nr. perissopoda 5 BK-2023a, assembly GCA_035044105.1. Taxonomy (NCBI): domain Eukaryota; kingdom Metazoa; phylum Arthropoda; class Insecta; order Diptera; family Drosophilidae; genus Drosophila; species Drosophila nr. perissopoda 5 BK-2023a. Next base: position 5,835,347 of record JAWNMK010000122.1, read on the forward strand.
AACTGAAATAAAGGTTAATAAACATAAACAGTAACTTTCGCTTCCAATAACTTTGACAATAGAACTAATTTACTCTTTATAATAAGCACTTCAAAATATGATTGTTCTTTAAATTTAGGAAATAAGTAATTATTATAAAGAGTTCAATAACTCAATAACAATAACAAAATTACCGAATATTTGATGGTAAACATCAACCCCTCCTTCCGTTTTCCGCTTAACTGAAAAAATCGTCATATTTCAGTGTTTTCAGAAGGCTTCTGTAAAATAAAGTCAGTCAGTCCTGTTTGATTGCGGAATCCGTTCGAAATTTACCAAAGGAAATGAAGACACACATTAATTTATTCCAAATGATCTTGTTCATTTTGAAGTATTTCTTTAATTTATGTAAATTATTATTTTTGAACAAAATTGGAGCTCGAAATATTCAAAACGGAAACCTATGGAATTTGATAACTGTAAAGATATTCACATTTCAATTATGAAAAATTCCATAGAAAATATGGATCATGTTTTGCATTGTTGTTCTACAGATCCGAAAAAATGATCGTTGAATTTAAATGGAAATTAACTCAAATTTTCGAGATGCAGCATGTAGTTAAACATAATATACATAATATTGTTGGGAAAAATTGGAAGCAACTTCCGCATTGGTCTTTAGTTTAAGTTGAGCCAAATACAAAATCAAATTTGATGATATGCAGACACAGACAGAGATAAATCTACTCGAAGATCACACGGCCCACAAATTCATAGAGACGAAAACCCACAAAAGGCAAAGGTACTGACATATTTATACATCCATATATACACACATTAAAGTCAAATATTTTCTGTGCAACGTTCCCAGAGTCGAAAAATAAAAAAATAAGACAACAACAACAAACGGCGAACCAAACATCACGCTTGCTTGCCAGACAAATCGGGAGGTCGCGAAGTTGGAACTTTCCGTGTCTGTTATTTTTCCCCATTTTCTTGGTATGTTGGAGCGGGGGAAGGGGCTATGCAAACAGTGCAAAATTTTAGGCGATAGTAGACGTTAATTGAGTGCGCGGGTGCTAGAGAAAGATGGAGAGAGAGAGAGGGGGAGAGGGAGTAAACGAATGAGGCTAACGTTTCGCATGTCAATAGGTTAAGCACAAGTTCGTTGCCTAAGTCTTTTGTTTTTTATTCGTGTTCTTTCCTTATTGTAGTATCTTTCAGGGGAATGCCAGCAAGAAAGCGAAATGCGAGAGTATTGTGAGCTTAGCGTTTAATCATTTTCTAGCGAAAAGATGGTGAGCAACGAATTGTTGAATGCATAAGTGTCAGTCAGTCAACCGGGCACCTAAAGAGCACACTATTTCAGCAAAAGCCGAAGTCATCTATTGCTTGTTTAGCAGCATCTACAAATTGCTAACCATATCCGACAGCAGCCAGGCCGACATTCAATGTGACTCACTATCTCACGTATATTATTCGAGAGATTTGTCGTTTTTCTGAGAGTTTTTGCTGATTTTTGGTACATTGCGGGTTTTTGAGCTTTTTTTTTTTGGTTACAATTAAAAATTCCTTTGACGTGTTTGTGCAAAAGCAAAAAGCCCAAAAGCAATTTGATCTTTAAATTTAAGCACGTTTAAATCAAAAGAGCACACAAATACTAACCAGCCAGCCGATCATGTGTATAAGTATTGCGTGCTGTCTTTCAGCTATATGTATGTACGTGTGATTGTGTGCGTGTGCGTGTGTGTTTGCGTGTGTATATATAAAAGCTATGTATCTATCTATATGTTAAGCCCACACGGACAACGTTGGAGCAGCGACGCCAGCAGATGACTTTGTGAAATTCGAAAGGCGGCAGCGACGTTGCCGTTTCATACCCCAGTCTCCCCCTTTCCCACTTGCATACCCCTCTCATCGCTCATCGCTGATCGTACGTAGTGCTGGTTAGGCCATTATGTACTTTAAATTTAAATTCAATTGACTTCTTTTATGATGCCAACGGGCGGCGGCCACGCCAAAACGTGCCAAGAGTTGCGCTCACGTAGCCGGGGCCGTTGTCTTCGTCTCGATCCGATCTTCGACGCTCGTCTCGGTCTGGGTTTCGGTCTTCGTCGTCGTCATCGTCTTCGGTGTTTGTCTTCGGCTATGTGGTAGCCTCTGTGCTCGGCTCATTGGCTACGCCTCTGCCTTTTGCCATTTGCCTGGCAATTTTAACGGCCATTTCTTTGCGTCGTCGTCAGTGTTGTTGTTGTTGCTGTCGCTGTTGCCACGCATGCGGCAGCGCAATCAGCGTCAGCGTCTCTGTCGTTGTAGTCGTCGTCGTCGTCGTCAACGTAGTCGCTCTATCTTGGTAACGTAATTTTGTTGTTGTTGCTGTATTCTGCCAGTTTGATCTTTGCCATAAAAGTGATTTTTTCCCCCTGCTGACTGTTGCGTGGCCATTGCGCTACAGCAAATTGTGTGCTGTACTTTTGTGCTAAAGAAGCTGCATGATTTATAGATTGAAGTCGCCTGTTCAGCAAAGGTTCAGCAAAGGTTAGCATAACTATTGAGTCACTGATTTTAGCACGGATTGAGAAATGTTCTTCGCACTTAGTTATTGGGGTTAATGAAACATGTGCATAAGCGGCGATAACTGCGCTCTGTGGGAGACAACGACTTAAGATAATTTATGACTTTTTTTTTGTATATCTATGTATTTGTTTATGTAAGAGAGATAGATCAGAAAATGATTTCAAATAAAACCTACTGCTAGTGAAAAACAAAAATACATATAAATAAATCAAATTTACAATATATTTTAACAGATTATAAAGAGAAATGATTTTTCAGGATTCAATTTTTCTACAATTTTCTGAACCCAAGAAGAACATTAACTATTAAAAAAAACATTAAAATAATAAAAGAAATCTTTAACATAATTCTTAATTTTTCTTATATATGCACATTGTGCATAAGATGATCCTCCCGTATGATCCTCACTGAGATTAATCTATTATTAAACATCAGCTGTCGAATTTCGCACTTTTTGTTCATGCTAAGTAATACGCCCGGCCGGCTTCAATTCAGCTCTCATCTCTTGACTTTTTATCAAGTTTGCTTTGTTGGCCGTTTCTTGTTGTATTTCTTTATAATTTATTTTTTTATTTTTTGGCAAAAGTCAACTGTGCGCTTTTGCCCGGCAGGCTACAAACTTGCTGCAGACAAACAAAAAAGCATTCACATTTGAGTGTTTAACTGGTTTTTAGCTTTGATCATTTTGCTGTGCTATGGCCGCCACATACAGGGTGTCGAAACTAATTTGCCATTAGTCTCGACTATCAATTTAGTCGAAGTTATTGTGATTATATGTATCAAACTGATAGGCAGCTTAAGTAAAGCCCAGACTCATACTGCATATGGTTGTAGGCACCCTGTATAACGAACGTAATGTCCACTTTTGTTAATATCAGCTTGCGTACAATATAATTTTCAGCATTTTTCACCCGCATTGTTGAAATTCAAAATCAATAGCAATAGGCATTACACTCATACACGCACACACTTGGACACACAAACACATACACAAGTCATTAGGGCAGCGTCTTTGAAACAAGGCGTATGTCTATACAGATTCTCTATTTGTGTTAGTATCTGTGTATGCATATTTGTTTGTATATGTGTATGTATGTATATGTACATATGCATGTATGTACACCTTGCCTCACTCACACAATTGTACCTGTCTTTACCTGTGCCTCTCATTTGGCGGGAAATCATAGCCTCAGCGAGCACTCTCCGAAGCAAAAACAAAAACCCGAAAATCAGGTAACCAACTCAGCTCAACTCGGCTCAGCAGCAGCAGCAGCGACAGCAGCAGCGACGGCGACGCCGACGCCGATGCCAAAGCACAAGATACACACACTCACATACACAGGTAAGCGATCAGATCATCGTCGTCGCTGTCGTCGTGGGCCACACCAACGCAAAAGTGGCTCACACTCAGACATGAGAAACACGCACACACACACACAAACACCTTGGGCATAGGTAAATCTTTATATACAATGTGGACGTCGACGCTGACGCCGCCGCCAACATCGCTGCCCGTCTCAAGAAGCTGATCAGGAGCCCGTTTGTCGCATTTTTACCAAAACTGAATTTAGTTTAGAAGCGTTTGGCGGCGTTGAAGGTGTGTGCAAAAGCGCAGTCCGGTGCCAGATCTCTGCTAGCCACCATATCATACCATAGAGAGCGCTACATACCCATACATATATACATACGACTCATTTGGATTCAGAATCTGAACCAGAAGCTGAACCATTAACGTTACTCACTTAGGGTCTCTGTTGTCTGATGTCTGTGTCAACAACATTTGATACTTTCAATCAAAATAAACCATTGAGATTTCGTTGGTTTCGCAAGTGTTTCCCAGTTCAAGTGCAGTTACCAAAACGTGTGTCAACACTCAATATATCTACATATATATTCGAATATATATGAGTATAAAAGATCGAGCAACTCTAACGAATCGTTTCCAGAGCAAACAACAGCTGTCATAATTAACTGGCTGTGGCGCCCCAATGGTTCTTCAGGTATGTCCGTCATTTGCATTCACAGCTGTTAAATATGTATTTGCAACTCGAAATGCCTACTCACACATATATATATATTTATATTTATATATTGTACAACGGGCACATCCGGCTATGAAGCGATCAGCACACGTTTCCAGAATTTTCAAATCTGTCGCCATAGTCAGCATCGACCTCATCACTTATGCATAGGCAATTTCTGTGCTCGTGTCGCCGAGTTAAACGTGTTTTGGGCCAATAGATATCGGACCCGCGTCGCTTAATCGTCAATCGGCAATTGTATATCGGCAATCGGCAATCGGGCATCGGCGGCGTCATCATTTACATATGCATATATCTGTTAGAAGTACTTATTGCAGTCTTTACTTACTTAAGTACATAGAGTGCATCAAGAGTGACGTTTTCTGAGAAGTTCTTCAAATTTATTGGATGCATGAACAGCACTCAGAAGATTTGCGTCATCTGTCGGCTTATTATCCACGACAGCGGCTTAGACTAGACTAGGTGCGGCTTATTTGTTGAGATACAAAGTGTTGAATTTCAAGCAAATTCAAGGTAGATTGTGAAATAGCAATAAAGATGGTCGCTCCCAACATAGAGTTAACATCTATATGCGAAAGCAAAAGTGAAAATTAAAGTGCGGTCAGAACTTAATTTCTTATATGCTTGAGATTGATGAGGTATAATTGAGAACTTGAAAAACTTACTTAAATGTGTTAAAGTTTCAAATGCTTTCCAGCCCAAGGATATGTTTTTCTATTTATTCACTGTCTCAATTTCGAACGTAAGCTTAGATAAGAGCTAATCAGAAACATGATTAAATTTAAAAAATATGTTCTCAGGATGGAAAGTTTACGAAGATATCAATGAAAATTAAAAATTGCCAAAAAAGGCTTATTGCTTTTGTGTGAATATACCTTTTATTTTTCGTGTGGGAATGGTAGTATAATAAAAGTCAATTACGAACTCTAGGAATGTTGCAGACTACCTGATATAAACAGAGGTTTTTCGACGATTTAGTGGCTCAAACAACACTCTTAACGCTAAGCTGTGAGTAGTTGCTACTACCTTACATACCAACTTACTAGTTAGCCTGCATTATGCGACTGTCGCCATATCCATTGCACAATTTGACCAAAGTGGAGAAAAAGAGAAAGAAAAAAAATAGAAGTGAAGTAAGACTTTTCAGGCCGTTTCGTACGTTTTTCAGGCTTTTCAACATTTTCCGCCGCTTTATGTTTCAAAGATTATTACAATGAGTGTCGAGTGTGGAGTAGACTCGAATCGAGTCGAGCGAGGCGCATAATTGTGGGAACCTACGGTTACGGAACGTTCGTCTAGCGAGCAGTAGACAGACATAGACATAGGTAAGGCCAGTCAGCCACTCAGCCAGTCAGCCATTCACTTGGCTTACTCACATTTTGCCGGCGCTATAATGCCAATGCAGCCAAGCAGCCCAAACAACCACCCAACCCAACCAGGTAACCAAGCTGAGCTGAGCTCAGTTCGGTTCAGTCCACTCTGTCTGTGTGTCTCGTTGTCGTTCCAGTTACAGTCACTTGACCAACCGAAACAATAAGAATAAGAAGACGAAATATATTACAAAGCATTTGCTTCTGCTTCTGCTTCTGCTGAGACGTTCGGTTTTGGTCGTGGGCATAATTGTTGATCGCCGTAGCGTGCATATTTATGGGAATATTTTTCGTAGCATAAGAAAAAAATCATTGCAGCCCCCTTCTTACACAAAACATACATAGAAACATGGCCAGAGTTCTGGACGAACGCGCGCTCGACCAACTTTGACCTTTTTTCTTTCGTTCATTTTGTATTTATCTTATGCATGCGCCCCTGCTCCGCTCCGAGCTGTGTTTGCCTATGCAAAATGCATAAAAATTCCACGTAGCATTTCTCAATGCAATGCCAGTCGACGGCGACGCCTGCGCAAAAATAAAACGGGCGCCGATGACGATGTGGACGATGACGACAGTCCACAATCTCCGACAGTTTCTACGGTCTCTGCAGTCGTGTGGGCGCTACGAACTCGACAAGTTGTAGAGCCGAGAAAACAAGTACACCAGGCATATATATCCAGTAATCGAGTGAATGTTTCAAAATCATTACTCGAGCGCGCGAAATTGGAAGGCCAAAAGAGGCAGTTAAGAAACATTAAGCGATTGCAGTTGCTGAGCCAAAGGAAATCGCGACTCCAGCTGCATATTAAAACGAGCAACAAGCAGCAAGCCGCAAGCAAATAGGATTGTGCAAGTTTGTGCCGCATACAGGGTGCTATGTTGTCTTTGGTTATCTAGCTGTATGAGTGATAAATAACGTCATAAAGCTAGCTTACCGAAGTTAATATTAGTGTCTGTTCAACGTAACACGGCGCGTATACGCAACTCCCTCGAATACAAACCATTTAATGCTCATAATGCCTATATATCTATAGATGAATCAGTTTATATGACCAGCATATCAAGTGAGTGGGTAAACCAATGAATTGCTTTATTTTTTTGACAGTTTCGACTACAATGTGTGTATTAATTGTGCGTTTTAACTTTAAGTTGAAAATAAAATTTGATAATGCATGTGCACAATAACAACGACCTTAACTTGAGACTTCGCCTAAACTTGTATTTATTTTTTCTCTCCATTTGTTTCTTTTTTTTGTGGCACGCACTCAATGAGCAACTGATTTATTGAAAGCCATATGGGAAATACACGTGTTGCCAACTGCGCCAACTGCTTCAACATTGCATCTCTCATTAACTGAGATTCGGAAGATGTTGTGACCATGGAAGACTGGGAATGAGAAAACCGCGAACTCATATTGAGTTGCACTACTTTCAAATTGGGGCGTGAAATGTGCCAAGGTTGAAAATAAATCAAGTTTAATATTACTATATCATATATAAAAAAAAAACATATAAATATAGTTGTAAGCCTACAATTAAATTGAGTTATGGAAGCATCTATTATGCTTTAAAGCTTCTAGAAATGAATTTTAAGTTGCGCATTGATATACATATATATTTGCTGTCACCTTCACAGCTCACTGGATTTGAGGTCTATGCTAAGTCCGAGACTAAGTTATTGGCAGATCTTTCTAAGCATATGACTAAGCAGCACTGGCTATGCAAATGAATCTGGCCATATTCGCATGTAAGCCAGCTACGGTATGGGTAAAAACAAATTACAGCCGTTGATATTCAATATGTGAGTAAGTATATATGTAAGTTTACGTACCCAGACCCAGACGTCCCGACTATATCACACACAAACAAAAACACGCAACCGATCTCCCTTGCTCCACACACAAACAGCGATCAGTTGAACGAGTATTATTTTATATACATATGTCTATGGCTACGCCTATGTCTATTAATATATATGTATGTATGTATGTATTTATGTACATATATTTTGCTAGCTTTATATAGTCGATGATGTATGGTGGGAATTTCCGTTACTCGCAGCTTTCGACTCTTTAATGTATTTCAATCGATCTGTCCAGGTTGCTGGTGTTGGTGTTGGTGTTGCTGTTGTTTCTGGGCAAATAAAAACTCTCAAATAAACTCGCGCATTTTGTTGTTGTGGAAGTAAACAGATTTCTTTATTTATTTTATTATTAATTTTTGTATAGTTCGTCTTTGTTGTTGTTCTGTTCGAACACAGACCCATGGCAGAGTTTCTAGGTGTCGAATTTTGGAATTACATATCACTAAAAATCAAGACAGAAAAATTCTTTAGATTAGATTTTCGTTTGTTTGTTGTTCTTTTAGAATATCGCTACAGGAATTGGCTCTAGTGGCCAAAACTTGTTGTTTTATTAATTTTAAGTTTATTTTAACCAAACTATAATCATCATATTTGTAATATTTTGCATTGAGTTCACTTAAAGTTGATTTGAATTTTGCTTGCTTTTGACATTGATGTTTGTAGTACAGCTTGTCACAAAATTAATTTCGAAATTAAGATATTCCAAATAAATGCTAAATATACAATTTAAATAGTCAACACCATAATTATAATAGTAATAATAATAAATTTATTATACATACATACAAGCTCAATTATGTTTTATTACTCTTTTTATTTAGGTATATTGAACTAATTTTAAATGTTTGATTTGGTTTAATTTATAATTAATTAATTTACTTTGAGTTTGTTAGAATTTGCTAAGAGTTTTAGTTTCTGTTTTTAATGCTTCAATTTAAAGCCTCGCCTACACACATATAAATATACAATTAAATAGTTGCTAACTTAGTTTTCCGGAAGAAAGTTTGGTTTAGTTGCTTTTCTAAAATATTTTGATTTGTTCATTGGAGTATTTGAAATGATGACAACTGAAACCTTTGGACTATATCAAAAATATACAATGTACGATAAATTCCAATGGGCTGAAAACAATGTTTACACATATTATTAGTCCTCATAAGACGAGGGGAACCGAGCCAAAGAGCCAAATACAAGTTCTGGAAAAGGTTTTCCCTTGGCGTCTCTTACAAATTTGAAAGAAAAAAAATAATCTTAGACAGTTGAACATTATATTCACTAAGCTACGGACCTTTTTAAAAAATACATCAATTTTATTTGTAAATATACTTTTCCACTTTTGCTTCTTTCGATTTGTTTTGTTCACATTTTTTAAATATTGAAATTATTCTTTTCGGCTTGCCGCTACTCAAATCGTTTTGCTCATGTTGGCTGTGGTTTTTCTTGTTTTTAATTCGTTATTTTTTTTATTTTTCTTCATTTTTTTTTTTGGACCCAATGCAACTTGCTTGAGTGAGTAAGTACATAACAATTATTATTTTGAATTTTTTAATCTATTTGCAATCCTATTATTTTGTATTAATGCCCGCTTAAAAACATACACAGTAAATTCCTCTAAAATGCTTCTGTTTCTGTTGTTGGTGTTTTTATCTATTTTTTTTTTTTATTTCTTGTTGTTGTCGTCTTGTCACCTATGTAAAGTAAATAGTGTTGAATATTAACTTTTTTTTATGTTTATTAGCGGTGCCTCGCTAATCAAATCCGACGTTTCGTCTTCGCATTTCGTAAGTGTTGGAAGTTTTATTCTGTACTTTCCACCTTTCTAAATATGCTCTATATATTTACCCATTGTTGTTAGTGTGCAGCTTATCTATTGTTCCTGTGTGTTTGCTATTACATTTTACACATTCAGAAGTTTGCGATTTGGTGTTTTTGCAAAATGTAATTAAAATATTTCGCATTTAACTCGAAAATCAGATTTTAGAGATCGGTTTTTTGTTGTTTAGATTACAGTTGTTTTGCTTAGAATTCTTTGTCTACAATAAATTCAATTCAATTTAAAAACTTTTCAAGTTAGACTAATTATAAACTTAAATCAGCTTCTTCAGCATTATCCACACGTCATCACCGCCGCTGGCTCAGAAGGATGCCTCCACCAGGTAGGTGCCATCCATTGGCTGATTGTTTTGGCTATTTTGAGCATTACTGGCTGCTGGCATATACTTTCCGCAGGCCTGTAAAGCAGATTACAGAAAAACAAAACCAAAGAAGCGTTAAGTCAAAGTTAACTGGTTGTAGGTGCGTCTGCATAATATTTTATAAGCATGTGTAACATTTCTAGACGCTCGAAAGTATGCAATTTATTTTTATTCCCATTGCCTGAAAAAGATATATCCTTGGCGCTTAATAAGCATAAGATCTTTTTAGTAAGGCCTAGATCCTTTGGCACCACGTCAAGTGTAATTAACTTGATTATTTTATAAGTTGTTTTATGTTATTTAAATATGAGGCAAATTCAATTGTTGCGGATTAAGCTAGTTATCAAAAGGGAAAATAAAAACATTTTTCATGCACAACTCGGTTTCGAAAGAGTCGTTTCTTAAATATTTGACATATGATTTTGTTCTTATGATTGTATTTAAATGATCGTATATTAAAGCTCCTATTGGGCGAACTGATTGTTATATTTATAACACGCTTTTCGTTTAGTTAATTATTAATCGTATCGATTAGAGAAACCACATTTGCTTGTCATCCACCTAAAAGTATGCAACACTTCAACACAATAAACATTTAAAGGTGGTCGCTGTCAGAGTGCAGCATACTTTTGGGGTTTTCCATAGCCAAATCTCTTGGCTATAATTTTTGTCGCGAATGTGCGTAACGAACGCATTGAAAGAGATATCTTCGATCCCAATAACTATAACTATAAATAAATTCTTGGTCAGCATCAAGAACTGTCGTTTATTTGATAAATTCGTGTTTCTTATAATATGTTCTTCCTACAAGAATGTTAGTTTCGATGTCCTTCAGATAGCTGCTCTATCTTGTTACATGTTACTGTTAATGTTTTAGTTTCTTGGTGTGCGCTTTCGGTTGCTGGTTAGAAATGTGCATGATAAACACACAAATAAGAGTAAAACAATCAACTAAGTACTTAACATTAAATAAATAACACCCACCTGCACTTAAGGTACACATACACACAGACACACTCACACATAGTGTCACAAACGCACACTCGCACAACAGAATACAAGACGAAAAACAGATAAAAAGGATGTTGTTGTTAAGTATTTAAGTATTTACAGTTTGTCTCTTACCTGATAACGCTGGGAGCAACAGCGTCCGCAGCATGATTGCAACAGACCCGCAGCGCTGTTTGTCGAGTGGGCGGGACTAGCCATCGGCGAGGGCGAGCCCGGTCGCTTTGACTGGCCATTATACGCAATTTCTAACTCGACAAATTCACGATCCTTTGGATTTGAGCATTTGAGTGTGAGAGTACCAGAAGAATTTTACAAAGAGAAACGTAGAATACATAGAGTACAATGTTTGGTTTATACTTTTTTTTTTTTTCTTTCTTTTTTTGGTTGTAAACAATATACAGAAGGGAGATGGGATGTTAAGCCAGGTTAGACACACACACACATACATATATATATTATATATTTAGTAATAATAAGTACTTATAGAGATTAAGTTAAAACAACAATCAGAACATTAAAGCGGGGTTAGGGGAAAAGTTGTCAAACGTTAGAACACTTAAAAATACATTTAAAGTAAATGGTCGATGGATGGTGGAGGAAGGGGGGTTGGTCTCGGCACCTAAGCAATGACAATTTTACAATAACACAATAAGAACAGATTTGTTAGTCAGCCAAGTGGTTGAGCGGGACGGGGCGAGGGCCAAGTCCTTAGCGCGGCGGTTGGGTTGGCGGTAAGCAAAACGTGCGTAATGCAGCAGGGCGAGGAGAGATGGCTTATCAAAGCAAGCACGAGCGCGCGACTTTGAATGCGATTTTAGTTTGCTGTTAAAAACGCCAGCGTTTTACTGTTGTTTTTTGTTTAGCTTTTGGAGTTATTTACTGATTTCGCACAGTAGTTGAAGGGGCGAATTTTAATCTGTTTTGATAGTTATGAGGCAAAATACGATTAAAATTGTACACTCCCTCATTTTTATTGCTTCTTCAATCATTTTGCATTGCTATATGGTAATTTTTTTGAAATTTTATTTTTCCACATAAGCTATAAATATTTCAATCTAAAAATACTATTTTTAATAGTATTGCTCATTTAAATTCCATAACATATTTTTATCGATCTACCAAAACAAATGTAACATTCTCATACATTACCCCAGGCAAATTGTTTAGTTTTCAATATATTTTTATAGCCTTGATTTTATTCAGTCTGTGTTTTGTATCAGTTTAGTGTGTGATTGCATGTGGCGGGTGCCGCTGTTTTAGATCTTTTATTATAGCATTAGCTGGAAGCCTCTTCAAGCATTATTTTTCGATATTTTTCTACAATGACCAATAAAAAGAACTTAAAAAATCTTAAGTTTAAACAGAACAGCGCATAGCTTTCAGCACAATTCGTTCATTGCTGCTTGAAAAAATCGAACAGAAAACGTAAAAACCATTTGCAGCGCGTAAATAAAAGAAATGTTGGGGGAGAGCAAGAGAGAGTGATAGAGAGAGAGAGAGAACGAGATGTAGTGAAAGAGAAGAACGGAACTAAAGTACAAACCGAAAGCACTTACTTCTGGTCAATTTATAACCTTTCGTTTCGATATTTATATAATGGAGTCATAAATCTATATTTCACTTTACTTTATATTGAATTTCTTTTTTGTGGGTCGCTCGCTGGTAAACTTGATGTTAACCATGTCATGAGAAACATAGACACAAATTGACAAAAGACTATGGAACATAAACTTAAATGTAAGACAAAACCAAACACAATTTGCACATATGGATAAATATATGTATATGTATACTTATATAGACTTATATACATAGAATACAAACGTAATAAATAATAATAATCAATAATCATTGCACACCATTCTCTCGACAATATTAATACAAATGCTGAAGGTTCTTTTTATAATATTTATGATTATATGCGTTTTATGTAGTATGTATTTTGTGTGTGAAGTATTTTATCAACGAGCACGCACAACATTTCTGAACTATCAATTGAATGCTTGTTGCTGCTGGCGTTCTGTGTGTTTATTGCGCTCTCAGCTACAGTTGCTGTTACTGTTACTGTTGCGGTTACTGTTGCTGTTAAAGTTACAGTTACAGTTACAGTTATAGGTATAGTTGTAGTGGTTCTAGTTGCTGTGTCGCTTGTCATTGCTTGCCTAGCAAGCACAAGGCAAAGGTGCGAATTTTTCGCTAATCGAAAGATGTTCAAATGTCGCTACATCTGTCGAAAAGAGAACACACAGAAAACATAAGAAACAAAGACGTCTGATAAATCAACATGTATGTAAATTAAAATAAAACAAAGAAAAACGCGACTTGTTGCCTGTGAATAATATACATGTCCTGCAAGCAAGTATGTGTTCTCGTTAAGCATACGCACCGTTGTCTTTTCCAGACACCGCAACAGATGATGATGCTGTAGCTCAAAGATATCCTCATCCCTATAATTATCGTCCAGCTCAATGCCCGACTCCTGCGCTGCCCAACGCGCCTCCGCCGCCTTCTTTTTGTTAACAAACGCCGCTCCCGACGAAGCCTTCGCAATACGGATGCGCGCAAGCCGAGCTTTCTGCATGCGTCACAAGAAATTAACCGTAAGTGTGATTGTAGCAGAGTTTGGAAATTCATTTTCACTTACCCGCTGTGCCTTGCGCTTATCCGCACGCTGATTCTGATGATATATTCTACTAAAGTTCGATACAATAACAGGTACAGGTAAGGCGATGACCAGCACTCCGCTGAGCGAACAAACACCTCCAACTATTTTGCCAGCTATTGTCTCCGGCACCATGTCACCGTAGCTAAAATTGAAGAATTGAGATTTAATTCAAATTCACAATCAATATTACGGAAATTAAAAGTTAAAAAGGATATTTAAAGAGTTACTTACCCCAAGGTCGTCATTGTGACAATGGTGTACCAGAAGGCCGCCGGTATCGATGTGAAATTGGTGCCATTGACATTTTTCTCGGCATAGAACATGACCGTGGCAAATATGATGATGGCCATGGCCAGCGAGAAGACCAGAAAGCCCAGCTCACTGGCGCACGACTTGAGCGTATAGCCGAGAATGCGCAGACCCTGCGAGTGACGGGAGAATTTGAAGATGCGAAAGACGCGGAAGACACGCAACGTGACAAAGGCGCCGCTGACATCGTCGTTGTCCGTGATGCCCAGGCCAATGTAGTAGGGCATGATGGCAACCACATCGATGATGCTCATCACGCTGCGCACGAATTTACAGCGATCAGGCGCCGCGAACAGACGGAGCAGATACTCGGCGGTGAAGATCATCACGCAGGCGGTGTCCAGGCAGAAAAAGACGATTTTGTAGCGTTCGCCACAGGGCAGAGTGCCGGCTCGTCCAGGCCGATGGCCGCAAGGCACTGTCTCCACCACGTTGGCCATGACGGAGACGGCTATGAAGAAGCCGGTGACATAGTAGAAGACCAGGGCACTGGTGGATGTGTGCGGATTCTCGAAGGCACGCCACATCTTCTGGCGCATGTTGGTTAGCTGTTGCAGATTCTGATCGCCATTCTCCGACAGCTTGTCGTCCATGAGGCGTTCGGCATTCTCGCGCTTGCGATCGCGATAGTCCTCATAGCAGCAATCTCCGATCACATCCGGCAGGATGCCAAAGAAGGCCAACTCCTCGTCGTAGCTGGTGAGGCATTCGTGTTTCGGATAATGCAATTTGCCGGTGCGATAATAGTTGAGTATGTGCCGAAATATGTCCGGATCCCGATCAAAGAAATACTCTTTGCAATCCTCGTCATAGAAAAACTCGCGCTCATTCGAGCCGAGCAGCGTGTCCGGATATTTCTCGAGAGTGTTCCGCCAGGTTTCGAAGCGACGGCCGGACACATTTATCAGCAGCTTCTCATCATCCGTTTTGCGACGATCCTTCGGCACCGGCGGAGGTGGCAATGGATGCGTAGCTATCGGCACCCAACCGATGGCCGCCGCCCGTGCAAAGGGCAGCCAAGCGGCGACCGAGGCCATACTGTGTGGTGGAATGTTTCAGTGTCCCAAAACGGATGCGCGATGGGACTGGGGCGACTTCGAGGTAGTCAACGGTCAATCTCTCTCCTCTCTTTTTGTATCTATATCTCTAGTACACTCTGTGAACTCCTTACAAACAATCTTGAAAATTTGTAATTTGTATCTTTCCGACTTAGTTCTAGTTAAAGCTTTCACACTCAACGGCAGCTTTCTTCCTGCTAGTAGGCTTATTATTCTGTGGATGAATATAGTTTTGCATTGATTTCCGTATTTCTTAGAATTATTTTAATGCTTTACATCTTGCTATTGTTGTTGTTCTTGTTGCTGTTGCTGTTGTTGTAGTCATTTAGAGCCGCTTGCCACTCATTTGTTTATTGCTTAACCGTATTGCTGTCATTTTTGCATTATTGTTCACGCCGGCGAATATTGAAAATGTTATGTGAATTGGCGCTGCAGCACTGCAAACACTGCAAGCAAAAACAAAAAAGGAAAAGTTAGGCCAAAAGTTCAGCAATAAGTTAGGGCAGTAGAAGCACACATAAGTTATAAACGTAGGCGAAAGTCGGCCAAAAAGCACGAAATCGCCCACCCAGCATGTTTCACACCACATCATTTGACAAGCTTCAAATGCCTCCGGAAAAGTATCCAAGCAAAATTTAATTTTAATTCTTGGTATTCAAAATATGCATAAGCAATGTAATTATAGAAATGCCAGCAGAAGAATGAGTAAATAAATGAAAAGAGCTGCTAAAACATATAGCCGGCTGGATATAAAAATAGTATTTTTAATCAGACAACGTTGGCCAAAAAATTGATACCTAAAGTATTTAATAGAATCAAAATAAAAACAAAATTATCTCAATTTATTCAAATAATAACAAAAAACTGTGACTTTTTCTGATACCCAAATCTAAAAATGTTTGATTTCAGTTCAAGCTTTTTCAAATTCAAAATTTGTTTTCAGTGTTTCTTTTTTGTACATCACATTTCTAAAATGCTGTTGAAAATGTAATATTTTTAATGTTTTTTCCTTTACAGTTTAATTATGCCTTTCGTTTCCAAATATTTTTTTAAGAATGTTTGTTTCAAATTCTAAAAACATTTGGGATATTTGTTTCATTTCCTCAGTGTTGAGAAATATAAAATAAATCAACTTAAATCAATTTGATTCTTGCCTAATTTATAATTCATTTTCTTTGTCAAAAATCGACCTTTTCAAAATTTAATATACTTTATTAAATAGGTTGCTTTCCAAAAGCAAAAAATATCCTTCAAATTCGTGGACAACTTTGGCAAAAGTTATTTATGATTTTCATCAAAAATTGGTTCCAATGTTGTCTTTTCCGTTGCAGTTTCAGTTCCTGTATTTGGATTTTAAAAAATTTATAAAATTCGATTACGATTCCGATACTAAATGTCAATCGGAAAACATGCGATTTCTATTCCACTTCCGGTGGGATACACTAACACCAAATCGAATTCTTCAGTTGCCACTTAAGATTGAGTCAGTGCCCCAAATGCTACAAATGTTAAAGGCTTTGCAATAACATGGAACATAAACGTCCGACCAAAGTTTTGTCCAAATATTTAAGCGAGCCAACTTCCAGCTGGCCAAGTATAAATAAAGATACAGATACTGAAGCACATTTAGATACAATTACAGATACAGATACAGATAACAAAAACAAATATGCGCTCAACTTTGGACCAGTTTAATGAGACTTTGCACTTTCCCCGACAGACGCGTCGGACGGACGGACGGAACAGGCAGTCGCCGAACGGACTGGCATCCATCTGTCTGAGTGCGTTGGCGTTGTGAATGTGTGTTGCCTCCTTTGGGTGGGTGGTGGTTTATGGCGGTGGCAGTGGTTGTGGTGCTGGCTTGTGATGCTGTGATGCTTGGCGCATTTCGTCCAAAAATTTATGTGCATTTTTACGAAACAGTAGACAGCCCGGAACGGTCGCAAAGTAATTTTGCAACTACAATTAAAACGCAAACATTTTCAGCAAGCATTAAGTGTCATTTTCTATGGGTTCCAACACGATATCCTCTGCCTGCCCCCCTTTCCACCCATGTCTTGCATTTATCTGCTGTCATTTGTCAAAAGTCATTTGTTTCCATAAATGTCAAATTTCTTGAATGTTCTTGAAGTTTATATAATGTGTTCCCTTGATTTATATATAGATAAATGTATATGTATGTATACATATACATATATTGTAAGGAGGAAAAGCGTTTGCATATTTATGGGCGCTGTCAAAGGGATTATGAATATTGCCACTAATGCAGATAGGAGCTACGAGTTTTATCCTTAGCCCTTATCCAAGTCCAGCCACAGCACACCGGGCCACATTGCCAATGCAATTTTCATTAACTATTTTGACAAAGTAAAATAATTATATAAATATATTCAATATTTTTCCAAATACTGTGCCTTCCAAACCTTGATTTCGATTTTCATAATATTCATTCAACTTATGATCGGATTGGGCTTATCAAATTATGCAAAAGAAAAAAAGATCTGGCCCTGCCTGTAACTTTAGTTAGGTCATAAAAATGGGCTACAATTTGATTTGGGAAATCGATTAAGATTAGATAAGCAAATTAGGAGCAAACTACTATTCGAGTGGTGAGTGAATGAATTATCAAAATCTTTATCTGTAAACGTGTAGTACTACTATCCATTACTCATTTCGGATATTATTCTTTAACTAACAAGCCAGAGCTGAAAATGATACTACTCTTTGACACAATTAACTCCATTTCAGGCCACTAAAATAAATCTACAGCCATAACAACTGCCTAAATGTGATATTGATCGTAGACGAGCACGCAATGTTCCTCGAACCGAAATAAATCCAACCAAAACTTGTTTATATTAAATACAGAAACATGACAAGCAAATTTTGAACTCTCACTTAAAAAAAAATCAGTGATTTTTTACCCAAATCAGTTAAGGGAACGACATCGTTGTAAGAATGCGAGGTTGGCCAGACAAGATGGAGGGTTTCTCCCAACGGTTGAAGACTCGGTCAGGCCGACATTTAGCTTGCATAGCTACGGACGGGAACTGGGTCATTTAAATCATATCTATATGGATTGGAAACCGAAATGGATTCCCTTATTTTTATTTTTCCGTCGGATGGGGAAAGCTAACCATAATTTTTGGGAGACAATTCATAATCAATGATTTTTTTTATAATAATTCCGACTAACATATACATGAAAATCCAGCTAATGCCATTGCACCATCTCATTCTCCTGAAGTGATACCACTGGGCTTGCCGGAAAAGGAAAAAAAATTATGCTGAATCTTAAAAAATCGCCCTAAAATGAAAACCGAACTGACAACAAGAAAATATTTCTTGTTTTTAGAAATAATTTCTAATTATTAAAATAAATCCATAATTTTTTTAATTAGAAAGGCTATTTCTATATCGAAAATTCCAAAAATATTGCATATCTAAAAATTCCGAAATAGTAATGAAATTTGCTCAGTGGGAAGGCACACACCCCGCGAACGAAAGAACGCGAGTTCAAAACGTCGTAAAATCGTAAATTTTTCAAATTTATTTATATATATTTTAAGAACTATCAAATATGTTTGTATTAAAGCGAAATCTTAGAATACAAATGTTTATTAATAATATAAGCAAGAAATATGCTAATGTTGAGAGCTGTTTGTTTTTGTTCACATAAACAAACACTTTGAAAATTGAGCATATTTTTTCCAAATTTTAGAAAGTTGTTGCCCAAAATTTAAAAATATAATTTCTGAATAATAAGGTGAGTTGCCCTTGAAGACCCTTGAAAAGTATGGCGAATTGCTAAAATTCAGAACGATTATTTTTCTGAGCGTGCTTGACAGGGTGAAAGTGCCACACTTTCTCTTAATGTGCAAAAATGAAATGAAAAAAAAAATACGTAAGCACACTCTTCAAACAGTGGACGGCCAGACTCATCGACTGATAGACTGACTGTTCTGAACGCACACTTCTGCTTTTGGCTCGGTACCTCAACGCTTCAGCTTCAATCAAACAGAGCCGCCCACTCATGGGGTGGGAGGATGTGGTGGTATTTGCTGCTCCTGTGGCCAGCTACTCGAATCAGGCTATGTTTCTCAGCAGCAGCAGCAGCAGCCGTGAGTCGGCCCTTAATGTTTTAATGCCACATTATCCTAACAACAATTTTGCTGGCATAGGTCGACCTTGCTGTCGGTTACTGTGCCCCAAACGGAAATTAATCAATGCCGTTTGCTTTGCTCTTCCATTGATGTTGACGTCGCCTTTCTGACTGGGCCACCTCCCAGAGCCTAGTTCGGCGACGACAACAACAAGAATTGACGTGTGCGTGTTGGGCGCCATCAAAATAAATTGTCAAACATCAGATGGGGGTGGTTGGAAAAAATAAACTGTCCTGACCAGCCCCCAAAGCACAAAACATAGCACCTAGCACAACAATCCGCCGGAGAGTAAGGGGGTATATGACTTCCGTTGCCTAAACAAAGGCGCCACATATCCAAATATTGCAAGCATCATTAATTATTTGCGTTGCTTATTTTAGCCAACTGTCGCTCCCATTTCCATTTATACGGCTTGTTGTTGTTTACTTTTTTGCATTTCATCCCAAGGCTATGGTAATTAGCAACAACAACAAGAACAACAACAATGTCGCCTCATAATAATGCACATTCATCCATTCGAACCGGGCGCCCATAAACCAACATTGTACACAATCTGTCTTTCCGTTGTTTACAATTTGCCCTTGCCAAAAAACAATCGAGTTTTGAGGCTTGTTCTTGAGGTTTGCGATAGCCAAACAACTTAACATTAAACGCAATTAAATTACTTATCAATCAATAATTGTTTAATTTATATTTATCGATATATATAGGTATACAGGTTATCGACATCGCCAATATCCGGTGATTGCTAAAAGTGAAAGCTACTCCGGTATAGGCAAAAGAGATGTGCCGACAAAGCGAGTTGGGGAAAGTCTAAAGGCAGTAAAGTAGATATTTCCTGTAAGAGTGATTTGAGGTTGATTAAGAACAAGTCACCAAAAATTGAATATTTAAGTCAACTCTAACGTTAAGAGTGTAAACTTATTCCCAAACAAAGAGTTTTTACTTAAAGTTGTGCAGAAAATACTTAATTACGGTCAGTCGATTCTTCATTTATGGGTCGATTTCATGATACCCTTTGTAAACAATTTTTAAAGGGTATAACATATACAAATCTGTCAGAAATAAACAATGTAAATATTATTGAAACATTTTTTCAAATTTAACTTGATTTATATGTAAACACAAATTTATTATTAGCAAATAGTTAATTTCATTAAATGAAATCTTCATTGAAATCCTTCATTTTGGCGTCAGGTGTGCAACGATAGCAACAGACAATAAATATTTGTATATGAATATATATTATTGATTAATGTTAATAGCCGAATCGATATATAGTCAATATATCAATCTGTCCGGCTGTTTCTATGCCAATTTGAATATCTACAAAAACTATGTGCATGGCTGCCGTGGAAACTACAGGTTGAAAGATGATTGTTTGTATTGATAGATTAGATAGATGGATTAGATAGACTTCCATGATTATATTAATTCCCATTAAACTCTGGCAAAGTCGACATCTTGGGAAGAATTGAATTTATTTTGATTTGAGCTCCGGTCTTAATATCAGTTTAATTTTAATTATTATATATATTTAATTAATAATTAATAGTCAAATGTTGATATTTGTTTTCTGGTTGATTGTATCATATTTATAGAGAAACATAAGTAAATAAATTGTACAGAAATATAACCATTTAACGGTACAACTAGAATTCGATTCAATTATTAATATTTTCCTTTTTCATATTTATCCAATTTTGTGTATGAATTTGTTTACTGCTAAGCACTGCGAGCCCCCTTACCCCCTTACCCACTCCTCCTAGTGGATATTAATGTACAAAATACACGTAATTTCTACGGAAATCCTGTTTTTTGCGAGGAACCAAATTACGAGCCCCATTGAGAGTTGACTTATGCTTAAAGACGAACTGCCTCCTTCATTCACTATTACTTAGTCTTTCCCTCTTTCTTTTCTCTCTCTCTATTGCTCTCTCTCTCTCTCTCTCATTTCGTCTGTCGGTTTTTCTCTCTTTTCAGCGTGCAGCCATCAAAATCCACATTCATTCTATAGTAAAAATTCTTGCAGGCCGGCGTCCACCGGATGACATCTATATATAAGTATTTATTTAAATGAAAACTGATGTCGATCATATTTTGGGCACAATTAAATACGTTGCTGTTTGTGTGGGATATAAAAAATGTGTTTATTTCAGCACTCATTTTTCGCCAGATAGCTCAGAAAATTAACTATTAAAATCGACATAATTATCGTAGTCGCCTCGGAAAGGGTAAATAATATATAAAAAAATATGGAACGTTGCAACATTAAAGTGAAACTTAAGATGCCTTTGGGATCATAAACGCATTTTAATGCTTGTGCATTTCCATTTTGTATTTTTATGGGGCAAACGTTTACAAATACATTGTTTACATTAAGTTGTGTTCTATATTTAAACAATAAAGGCAAAAAGTACACACACAAGCCACCCACCAAAATGTCCGCTTGTTGTTGTTGTTGTTGTTGACGTTACGGATTTTGTTTACAAGCAATTTTTGTGTGTGTTTTAATTATTGGGTCTTCGATCTGCGTTGGTGGCGTTTGAAAAAAAGAAAACTATTGAAAGTTACACAAATGCAGGCAGGCATAGACCCAGAGAGCAGACACAGGCCACACCGAGAGAAAAGCCGAGTCTGCGCCTGCCCCAAAAAAACCAACCAGGGAGGTGGGTGGGGTGAAGGACTTTCGAATGTGGGTGGTTAATGTGGTTGGGGTCGCTTCGTCATCGCTGTTGGCGTCTCCTTCAACATAAAAAATGCTTTGCCGTTTGTCTCTGCGACTTATGAGCATTGTATAATTTTGAGTCGGGCTGCTTAAGAGGCGCTTATGTATCTATTTCTCTACAAGGTAGACAGTCATCTCAACCAAGATTGGTTCTTCTACATGTAATGTGAGGCTTTTGGTTGCTTCAAGCGGGGATATTGCTCATTGACGGAATTTGGATTGTTGATTTATGACAGAAAAAACATTTTAGAAGGATCAATGGTTCTATCAATCGCACTCAATAAATTATTTACAGTATAAGTCAAATAATCCTAATATTAGATTATTTGCAAACAATATGTTTACAGTTATTGCTTGCAATCGGGCATTCAATTAATTTTAACTATCTGTATCTATATATTATCTTTTTAATTGAAATTTAATATTTAATTTAATCTATTTATTCGCTTTTTGTTTTCTTGTGTCGAATGACTTTAGTTGACATTAAATAAATAAATAGTAATAAATAATCTTATGAATAAAACAGTTTGTAAATTCGAGCCGATAAAGATGAGTTCAAAGTTTGTATGTAAAACACCCAGATAAAATATTTCAATACATTATGCAAAAAAAAAACCTTTTTTGATAGCTTAGCTTTTGGAGAGTTGAACTCATAGGCATTTACGGATTTGAGTTGAAACCAGAAACAAAAAGAATAATTTATTCGTTCAATTTAACGCATTTAGAAAATAGATTTCCATTTCAAATCAGGTGTTAAATTTCTTTAATTTACCCGATTTTTGTTTGGATTGCATCGACTTTTGGCTCATCCTGTGCACACTAATTATTAATTTAAGACATTGTGTATTGAACAAGGTAAAACGGTAAAACGTCCTTGGGGAAAAATGGGAATCAAGCGACTGCTAGCTAAATATGATTTCCGTGTTGAAGACAATCAGACATTTTCGGATAATGTAAGCTAGCTTGCAAAGCTACACTCATAACACTCATAATCGGCATGAATTTTAAATATCCGCCATACTTTCTCAGGGTTAGAAAAGATTTTTTTTTAATGACGGTTTTCAATTCTACCTTTTGAAAATGTAGTTTTTATTAATGGTAAATATTTCTTCAACAAAAATATAAATAATCGGCATGTTTTTGGGATTATCGATTTGGGGCAAACATTTCTAACTTATATACATTTCTCTAATATTTAGAAATTGTTTCTAAAATGTAGAACAACTTTGTATTCTTAGGACGATTTACTTGAATTGAGAACGTGTTTTTTTCTGACTATAAGTAGTACCCGAATCATGTGCAATTCTGTTCTCTTTTACAATCAACTTGAATTTAGGGAAAACTGATGGCAACAGACCGAAACAAGAACGTGCAAGTGACCCCAACAACTCGGATATATCCAGGATATATGTGTGTACATGTGTGTGTCTGGGTGTTTATGGGGTGTTAAGGCAATGGCGTAATTTATGTAGGCCCGCTAAGCCCTTCAAGCGTGAAATGTGATTATATTTGCAAATATACACATGCACACAAATACACATACATACATAGCTCTGTAAGGATGTATGTACACAAGTACACACATAGATAAATGTGATGTCTATGCCAGAGTTGCCAAGCAAACTCAAGCTTAGATTTGATTAGAACAAGAAAAAACACAGAACAAACAATGAAAATACAAAATAAATAAAACTACTACTGTAATATAATATATGTTTATATGTATGTCAGAAATTCTCTCTCAGTGGTAATGAGGAAAATTTCAATCAACTAAATTCTTCAGCGCACATAATGCTAAGAATTGTGTACATTTTACAAATACATGACCAATTTTTTTTGTTTGCGTTTTGGGTGGCTCGGTTCAAAATATAAATATTCAAGGCTGTTCACAGATTTTGAGCCGCCACTGTTTGTAAACAAACGTCATCTGTGATTTATGCCGAAAATAGTACAAATAATCATAAAAACTAATGTTTCGTTGCTTAAAATAAAACTAAAATTATGATAAACAATGCAAATGCACACAAGGATGATGTTAAGAATCCTTGAAAAATAGCACTAAGCAACCACAATTTAAATTTAAGTGCATCTCTGCTGGCAGTAACAGTAGCAGCAAAAAGTAAAAGGACGAACGCAGTTGCAGCAGTAGCAGCTGCTGTGCGTTAAGCGCGTTCTTAACACACACACATACACCTACACTCGCGCAAACAAACACGTGCATACAAACCGCTATACGTATTAGTAACTCTGCTAGTGTATATACGCATAATGTTTGTATTTATGTAAGTACGTAATAGTGTATGGGTGTGTATGGGTATTAATGTGGCTTTGTTGTTGCGCCAAAAACCAAGCCAAGGATTTTTCGCACATTTGCGCCAGCAAATGGACTGTTTGGACTTAGCTGCTGCTTGTGGTGCTGCTGGTTGCTGATACTGTGCGCTCTTTCTCTCCTACAGACGACCTTCACTTTCAGAGCGGAATAGAAGAGAATAGCGGCCGTCACAGTTAGTTTTTTTTTTTTTGTGAATGACTTTTTGTTAGTGATGCACATTTAACTTAAAAGCGGCTGCAGCACATTAATGACGCCAGCAACTTGTTGTTGTTGTTGTTGTGTGGCATGCAACGAAGCGTAAATAGCGTTTCCAATTTTAACATAATTTTTGTACAAGGACAATTTTGTGTTCCTTTTTTATTGCTTTTTTTAGGTGACTACACGAGACGACGAGCGACGAGCAACAACAACATTCGTGCGGATACACACATTTTCACATTTTCACAAATCAAAAACCAAACGAATGCCTTACACATACACAAACTCTAACTCACCCACACAGACATAAGCTCTAACACACACACACACACTTATGCTTATGAAAGAAGGAAAAAAAGCAAATTACTCGACTCATTTTCTTTATTATGGATTTTCCTTCGCATGTTTTAAGTTGAATTAATTAATGATTATTTAACGGCGACTTTTTGTTGTAATTCTTGCCTTTTGTCTTAGTGTCTGTGGTCATTGTTATGCCACACACACACACACACGCTTGCACTTACACTTACATATGTGATCTGTGTGAGTGTGCGTGTGCAGTTTACATTTTGCTCCACTTGCTGCTCTCCTTTTAGCTTTTTTCACGCTGCCCGGACATTTTTTTTCTGTGTGCTGCTTTTGGCTTTTATATTTTTACACTATTTTTGCGCACATTTCTATTTTCTCAGCGTTATGCTTGCAATTTGAAATTTATTTTTTTTGCTTAGATTTTTGCGTGCACGCACGATCCCCAAGTCCCGTTGCGTTCAAACGTTCTCGACAAACTGAACGAACAGAAAGTGAAAAGCGCGCAGCAGCAGAAGAGCGGCGGCAGGGTTGCTACTGCTGCACCCATCAGCGCCTCCTCCTACGTAGCCGCCAGCCCAGCGCCATGTGTAAGTTTATTTAGCTCTCTCCCCCTCTCTTTCGCTGTCTTTCTTTTTTCTCTATGGTTGGCAATCCGGGACGCGCATTCTCTCTCTCGACGCAGGCGCATTGACAGCTGGCGCAAGTGGTGGTCCCTGTTGATAATGTTTCCGCTAAATTACAGTGGGTCGAAGTTGTATGCAGTTAATGAAATTTTATTAAATAAAGCACACATTATTTATTAGGAGAACTTGGTAAATATGAATATACGATTTTCATCAGTAATTCTTAATAAATGCTCAATTTCGCAACAAAGCTTACTGATACTCAACTATCTCTTTAAAATTGTATATATTTTATTTTAAAAGTAACAATATTGGATAAACGGTGAACGGAAATTAATATATAACATTTAAAGTCTCTGAACATCCCACAGTCTCTGAAATCGGTGTGTTTGTACCGACGGACAGAATATATATATATATGTCGTTGTCAGAGGTGATTTGAATTTGCAAATTATAGTTTTCAGTCGTATCTGAGTAATTATGTAATAAATAATATTTGAGTATATATTTATTGCAGTGCAGCTGTTATTAACAGTTCCCAAATGATAATCAGACAGTTGAATTCAAAATATCACTGTTATAAGGCAACAACCGTGTTGAACAGAAAATAACAAAGAGGTTTTACAGTTTATTTTTAACAGCATTGCTGCTGTTAAGGCGTTTTCTTGTGGATGTTGTAGTAGGTCTGTTATTATTTGGCTGGGGACTCTTGGAACTGTTTGTGCCATTCGAGATTTTGCTTTGTGACGGATTCGCCTCGCTTGGCCGCCTGCTTGCCACTGTAGATCATAATACCACATCCGACAATAGTTAAGCCAATCATTAAATTTGCCAATCGGATGCGCATCTTGTTGCGACAACGCTCCATTTCCTCCTGACTGCAAGGATTCTGATAATTAACTATTGAACACACCATTGAACTAGATAATTGGCATACCTTACGAAGCTGGGCACTTCAGCTGTTGACTTGTATTTGCCACTCCAGACGAGGAAACGCTTTTCCAGATCATTTGGCTCATGATTTTTGATGGACTGTTTTAGGATTTGCGTGCTGCCGAACGAACGTTGCGTCAGACAATTAAATGCACGCCTACCCAATGTGGAAATTAGTACGGCCCTCGTTAGCATGCTGTTTGTTTGTATTAACAGTTTGAGGCAATCAAATTGAAAACCGGCTTTTAAGGAGACTCAAGTGGTAAATTCTAACTGAGCTGCGAAACTTTATGCAATATTCGTGACACACAGAGTTGTATTTTGTCCATCCAAATTACACTTGTTGAATATTGCCACTGTGATGAAAAAATGTCAAAGAATAAACACGACTAATCTGAAACGAAATTGTTGGTTTGAATGCCCGTAGGTAGAAAAAATCAAAGTGAGTTGGTAATTGCTTTATATTCACATAACTAGGCGAAAGTAATTCACTTCTGACGGCGGAAAGAAACATTATTCAAAAATAAATTAAGTAATGGCAATAAGATTTAAAGTGGACGCATTGCCTAAATGAGTACAAATAGTTGTGACTGTCGAACTATCGATCACAATTTAAGATAGATATCGAATATTATCAACTTTAACATATACTTAAATACATTTTCAAACTGACTGAAAAAATGAATTGAATTTGTTTTATATACGATTATACATTATTATTACAGCAACAAAAATGCCTAGCAAATATGATATCGGGTTCCGCATGGACTTATCAACGATGAGTTGCATATTTACACAGAAAGACAAGAAAAAATGTTATCCAACTGTTTATTTTTATTTTTGTTAACTTTTGCTATTTTCAAGAGCCAATGACTTTATGTGTTTAGTTAAATTTGCGAAGACCTTACACATATGAACAAATATTTGAAATTTGAAAAAGATCCTAATAATAATACATTGGTATATATTGTATATACGGCATCGGTTATTAAATAAAAATCAATTTTAAATATAACAATATTGTGTTTGTAAACACATTTAAGTCCCAATACCTGTGATATAACATTTTATTGATTTATTTATTTAATGCCAACTAAAGTCAGTCGACACAAAAAAAGTATAAACTAAACTAAACTATTGTAAACTGTGAAATAAGTTATTTATTCAGCACGCTACATAACCAGTACTTAGTTAAATATAGTTTATATAAAGCCATTGAAAGGCGCACAAATTAAAAATGCATTGGTCATCGGCATAGTTCTTCCACCAACATCTGAAACATTTGCCATTATTTAAATAAGTTTGATCAATAGCAGCTAGAAAATATGTACTGCAAATGGCTTGCGTTCATTTAAAATTAATAATGCTAGATAAAAGTTTGTGTTGCATTTATAGTGAACATGCCCTAAATTTAGCCTAAGTCATCGTACTATCGTGCTAATGTGCTAAAAAATCCCGAAATACAAAAAATCTGGAATAATCGATACCAGCCAAGTTGTCGATAGTGACAACCAATTTGATTCACTCATTGTTATTAAAGCAGTTGCGAGTAACGGTTCGTGTTGGCTGTGATTAGAAGCAAATAAAAAAAAAACAGTTAAGCTCAAACTTGGAAAGAAAATTATTCGAAATAAGAACAAAGAGTGAATGAAAAATAAACGGGATATTTCTGCATATTTCCCATAAAAAACTGTCTAGTTGGAAAGCGCAACAAATAAAAGATATTTATCAAAACACTTTTAAAGCACTGTAAATAGGAGGATACAAAAAATGAATTTATCTTTTGCTGGCTGTGGTTTCCTTGGAATCTATCATGTTGGCGTTGCTGTTTCATTTAAAAAGTACGCCCCTCACCTGCTTCTAGAGAAAATTGGAGGTGCCTCCGCTGGCTCGCTGGCAGCATGTTGCCTTCTCTGCGATCTACCACTGGGTAAGTAATTAAACAATAATTAATTAATGTAATGAATTAGTTCATCACTCGATTGGAATGCGCAAAACTAACTTCATATCTATTTGTTCACATTCACACATATCTGAACAACAGCAGAACTTTTAACTCATTTCCGTTGTGCCAGCTGCGAACACTCCCATTTTTTTGGGGGCTCGTCGCTCGTCGGACGCAAACCATAAAAATACAACGCTCAATGTAAACAAAAACAAAAATACTCGTTTACACATATATTCATGTGTGTGTATATATTGTATATACACTTGTGTATGTAATAGGCCAAAAATAGATTTGGGCAAGCTGTGTTTGCATTCATTTATATTTATTTATTTTGTGAAGGTCGGATTATTCATTTTTGGGGGCACGTTCCTATTTCTATTTATTTTAGCTTTGCCACCTAGATGCATATAAACAGGTTACGCAAATCATCTCAGAGATCCTCAAAGCTTTTGAAATTTAAGTATGTATGTAAGAAAAAGCAGCATGCATAGAAATGTACAAATTAAATCCGACGCTTGATCGATGATCAGCTTTATTAGCATCCATTGTAAACAAGTCTCTTTTACAGTGCGACTCACACGTATATAAACATACACAAACATACATACACATACAGTTGTGGTCAAAATAATAGTAGTGCTACTGAAAATTTAAAACTTAATCAGTTTATTATGAGTTTTTTGAGTAAAATAATACAATAATTTCATATTTGCTTATTATAAATCATTCCATAGAAATATTTCTCGATATTATTAGACTTGCACTGCTAAATTTCGAAACGTCTGAAAAATCGTAAAATTTAACGGAAAGAAAGCTTCTTTACTAATCCACTTTTGTGATCAACTTAAACACTTAAATTTTACCTATCATATCTTTAAATGTTTACTTAACTTCAGTACTGATTGCCAGTTGTCAAATACAATTTGCATAATTTTTAATCTATATTCTAACTATTTACTTAACGTTGCCAAAACATATTTGTGCACTACTACTACTATTCTTTTGACCGCAGCTGTACATACATACATACAGTATCTACCTGTTTCCGCTGAGGCCGTGAAAACAGTAGAAAGTTCGGCGGCCGTCAGTCAGGTAGAATGACTGATTCATTGCAGAGTGCAAAGAGTGTGAAGAGTTTAAGTGCACCTGTTTCACTTTAATTGCGGCTGAAGGTGGAGGAGGAGGCGTAACGGCAAATACGTACATGTACACACACACACACACACACACACACACACACATACACGCACGCACACGCACATATAATTGTGGAGTGCGATCGATCGAGTAATTTGTTTTTGTCTTGTTTTCTTTGCTACTAATGAGTTGCTTTGAACTTTGGAACTATTGATATCAAAAACACGACGTGTGCACTTCAATTAAATACACACTTCAATATTTTGCAAATTTTGACTTTTGGCTCACTTTAAAAATTCAATTAAGATTTCCCATTTCCATTTTCTTATATTCATATATATTATATATATATATATATAGATATAGATATAGGTATACATATAGATTTTTACAATAGCCTCTTCAATTGACGTCAATTCCATTGGGCCTATGTTTAGCAGCTGTGCGAAACAAAAGTGAGCGAGTTTCCTATTTGATTAGAATTCATTAAATGTGAATGTGAAATACAAACTGTTATACAATGGCGTTCTCAGCTTTTCATAAAGGGGAATAATTGTTTTAATTTTTTTTCTTTTAATTATAACCCCGTTTAATACATTTGAACTAATGTTTGTGAGGAAAGTTCCGTTCATATTATCATTTTCATATATCAGATTTTCGTTCGTCGTGGGGGGCTGTGTCCCCCAGTACCCCCATACGCCCTTGCGTATATGTATATCAGCGTAACACTTGTTGTTGTTTACAAT
This sequence comes from Drosophila nr. perissopoda 5 BK-2023a, assembly GCA_035044105.1. Taxonomy (NCBI): domain Eukaryota; kingdom Metazoa; phylum Arthropoda; class Insecta; order Diptera; family Drosophilidae; genus Drosophila; species Drosophila nr. perissopoda 5 BK-2023a. The sequence continues at coordinate 5,865,534 of JAWNMK010000122.1, forward strand.
AATTCAGCAGCTGTATTTTGCACAGTGACGCAGCTTATCAGCTCATTTCATTGTGATTTGTGAGGGTTTTTTCACTCACACGAGTGCAGAATTCTACATATATATGTATGTGCGAGTGTGTGTGTGTGCTTGTGTGTATTTAATATGTATATGCATATAGCAAAGCATTTAAAGAGTTTATTTCGACTCTATTAGAAAGAGAATACATTTAATTTTAATGATGTTAATCTTAATAAACTCAATGCAAAGTTTACACACATTCTATGCCATTGTATAACAGTCTATATAACAGATGTGTATATTTAATATGTGTGTAAAAATACACATACTGCCAGGCTCAAAGAGCAGCTGTTCTACTGACCCAGTAAATGATCTCAAAGTACAGCACTATAAGCAATTTTTTACAAATGTTGGTTTGTCTGTATATAAGTATGCATATAAACATATGTATACACATACATGTAACCATGTTAACGAATCCCAAATAAACCACCCTACAATAAACTAAAACTACTACCCCGTGAATTCGAACTTCACAAGTCGATTTTTTCTAACTCAAAAAAATTTTGTACAATTTTATTTTCATAACTATATTAATAGTTTAAGCAAATTAAATGCTAACAAAAGATAATTGAAGTTGCTTTAAAAAATTATGTTTTTAGGTGTTCACTTATTTAAATTTAAAATAATCTAAATAGTCCATGGATTTGTAAAGAGAAAGAAATTAAATTCAGTTTTGACAAATAATACTTTTTATTCATGTAAACGAATCAGTTTTTATAGTGGCTTATCGGTTATATATATATATATGAGGCATATGCCTGATGAGGGCCAAAGTAAAATTATGAAGTATATATAACTGTTAATATGTATCTACATTTCCAACTATGTACGTATGTATCTGAAATATTGCATCCCTTATTGACTTTATCGAAATATTATTGATTTTCATTCTATGTTTAACCCCAAAGCAGTACGTATGTTACTTATTAAACCCTTACATATGGAAATCTAACAATCTATATATATATAATCCACGCCACATGACAATATAATTGCCTTGTAGTTTAGACTGCAAGATTGTAATTTTCTGTTATATACATTAAAAATACATTATATATGTGTAAAACTCATCATCTTCATCAGTTTAGGAGCAATTTTGCCTTTGAGCCATTAGCCATCGAATCATTGTCCACAGGCCGTGGCCTGATTCAGGCCCAAAGCCAGCTGGCACATGTACACATGTATGTATGTGTGTGTGTATGTATGTGTACCTACGCGGTTCATTCAAAAGGAAGTGCATACACACGAGTTATATAAATATGGGGGGGAATTCTTATCAGCGGGCAACTTCAGAAAAACAGCTGCTGCCACACGCCGAACTATAAAATGTCATTCAAAAACAAATAGCAACAACACAACTAACATGTGCACGAATCAGTTTTTATAGTTGCTTATCGGTTATATATATGTATGAGGCATATGCCTGATGAGGGCCAAAGTAAAATTTTTATACACTTCAATCAAAAACAAGAAGGTGCTCACGTCATTTCCTATCGCTTAACTGGATGACCAGTCATCTCAAGTCATTAAGAGCATTGAAATTACGCAAAACTGTGTGAACGGTATATATTATATATACCATAATATATGTTTTCTGCTTTTGTGCAAATAATAATAAAACCGCAAAAATATGTTGTACGTACCTATGTTGGAAAATAAATTGATATGGAATACAAAATGATTATAATGATCACACTTTTATAAAACTTAATATTATTCAATTTACTACTCTTATCAATATTTCGTCATTTATTTTTTTGACAAATGATTGAAACCACAAATCTATAACTTAGTACCGTTTACCTAATCTAAACTGATTATCAAATAATCAAAGATATAATTTGATAAGGTCGCTTTTTATTTAATTTACTACTCCTGGTAATATTTTATAGTGCACATAATCAGTACACTTTTTACGTAATCCAAACTGATTAACACATAATACAAGATATCTTTTTATAAAACCTAGCTTTAATCAATTTACTACTCTGAGCATTTTTTTTATAGAATACTTAAAAAATAATCAATATAAATAATCGGACGTAGATCTTAGCACCTACTAAACTAACAATATTTGTTGTACTATTAAAAAAAAATGATTAAAATTTAAATATTTTAATTTTTTCCTCTACAGATAGCATGACCTCGGATTTCTTCCGTGTGGTAAACGAGGCTCGTCGGCACTCGCTCGGGCCTTTCAGTCCGTCGTTTAATATACAGACCTGCTTGCTGGAGGGTCTCCAGAAGCAACTGCCCCTTGACGCACATAAGCGCGTCAGCGGTCGCCTTCACATCTCGCTGACCCGGGTTTATGACGGCCGGAACGTGATTATCTCGGAGTTTGAGTCGCGAGAAGAGGTGCTCCAGGCCCTGCTCTGCGCCTGCTTTATTCCCGGTTTCTCAGGAATTTTGCCTCCGCGCTTCCGGGGTGTGCGTTACATGGACGGTGCATTCTCAGACAACTTGCCCATCCTCGATGAGAACACAATCACTGTCAGTCCATTCTGTGGCGAAAGCGATATTTGTCCGCGAGACCAGAGCTCGCAGCTATTTCATCTGAACTGGGCCAACACAAGTATCGAAATTTCTAGGCAAAATATCAACCGCTTTGTACGCATTCTGTTCCCGCCACGGGCAGAATTCCTCTCAACGTTCTGTCAACAGGGATTCGATGATGCACTGCAGTTCCTGCATCGCAACAACTTAATCAATTGTCGACGCTGCATAGCTGTTCAGTCCACATATGTGGTGTCCGAAACCATTGCATTGCCGCAAGATTTTGATGCAGAGTGTCGCGAATGCAAGGAGCATAGAAAGGTTTGTTTCGCAAGCTATATTTTGTATGGAATAAAATGAACTCATATCCTTTGCTTCGTTTACAGGATGCGTTGAGCTCAAACATGCCTGAGACTGTGCTCGATGTCATTCAAGGCTACATTGAACAGGCAAACAAAGGATTAGCCAATTGGATCTTCAAACATCGCGGCGTTAAATTGCTCTCGTTGCCAGCCACTGTACCAATGGACTTTTTTTTGGCCACAATAACAAAGTACGTGTAAACAACTTTTCCGTTTACCTAATATCGAAATCGATTACTTATAGCAATCAAATTTTACAATTTTTTTTGTAAATCTTACATTTGCTTTGTTATTTTCGCAGGCTCACGACCTTAACGCCAAAACTGACTAAACAAATGCGACTACTAGTTGAGGAGTTGATTGTACAGCTAAACAATACTGTGCATGTTCGTTTCCTCAGCAGATTTACAGTGAGTAAACAGTTCAATTATCCATTAATTTGACAATCCTATTAATTTATCCGACCTTCTGCAGCTTTATGATCAGCCGCATTTTGATGCAACTGCTCTGCTGCACTCCAAGCGTTTGTATGGACCACAGGTATCAATTATTGTCGAGGAATGGTAAATAAATTAGTAAGCCAATTTGAGGAAAGTCATTGGACTAATCACTTATCACTTCCACAGTGGCCCACCTTTGGATAGTAATGTTGATCAAGTTCTTCAGATGAGCACGCATAAGGACACTCTATATGCCTATTATTACTCAGATAATAATACCAACAATGTTCAAGTGACCGAAATTTTTGACCTCGATGACATGACAAACAACGAATTGCAAATACATAAAGGGCAAATCGAGGAACATTCTGATGCGGGTCAGGACTTTCATAAGGCTTTAGTCAGTGGATGGAGTGACCTTGAATCAGGTTTGTAATTCCCGTAGTTTTTCAAATAAATATAGCGTACCTCTCAATGCACAATAGTTTAATTTATATATATATATATATTATCTCTCTTTCAGTAAAAGTTATGCCAAAGGCACCTGAATTACACGATGTTGCCTTTTAAAGCCTTCATACACCAAAAAAGATTCAATAAATTAATTATAAAAAGGTAATTTTGCTGTTCATTTAAATTTAATTAAATGTAATTTCCTTAAATATGAATTATTGTAAAATGCAAAATGACTAATTACTATTTTTGTCTTTTCAATTTATCAATAGATGATCAAACGCCTAGCTTTGCCAACTTTGAAAGTTATCCTGAGGCTGATTTGTACATAGAAATATTTGATATAATGCAGTTTTAGTCTTTATGTAATGTAACGACGCCAAAGTGGCTTGTAGCCAATCAATTATTTCATTTAAATTTTACTATAAAATTTATATCATATTATATTTTAAAATGTTGTGAATAACCCTGTACCATTAAACACTAAACTATTTAAGATTACATATCCCAAATATACAGTATGATATATTTGTAAGACACCGTACAAATTAAGTTGAGGTAACATGTAATAAATGTGTATTAAACAATAAATATTAAAAAAATATTAAACAAAGGGTTCATTTTTCTCCAAATGTTTAGAATATAATCTTAAATTTAAAATTATATTAATATTAAAATTAAAAAATACAGAATTGTACTTCGGCAAACCAGTAGACCTACTCATCTATAACTTGCATTAAAATGTTGTAAAACACCGATCTTACGGGATCGACCTATGTAAGTCGTGCAGCAAATATACGGATCTCTTTCACGTTTCATAAAGATAGTTTTATAAGCGAGGGTTAAGTTTTGCCTACTGATGCTTTTTCAAAAATAAATGTATATTAGTACTTTCAGGGATTGTAGATGACTTCCTCAATATACTAAGTGCCGGACAGCACAGCCGGACAGCCGAAAGTGCGTGCAGCAGTTAAACATATGCATATAGATTTGCGCTCTTTTATGACACGCACGGTAAACAAAAAATAAAATACTGGAAATGAGAACCTAAATATATTTCTGACAGAAAATGTTTAATTTTATTTGTTAAATTGTTGAAAGAAATCCACTTTATAATGGACAATTGAGAAAAAGAATATAAGTCTATAATAAAATACTTTTTTTTGCAAAGGAAATTATAAAATATGCATTTTTAAACTGTGTCCAAACACTTTCGTGACATACTGTATGTGCCACCAACAGCGCAGCAACTTTTCTTTCGCATATTAAATAACAAAGTCGACAGATGAACTTCACTTTCTAAATATAGAAGATAAATGGGTTTTATCGCTTAAGCCTTCGAGATATATCGACATCTAATCGATTTATCCACACACAAAACCAAATTTTATAATTTGTATATTCAGATAAGCTTAAAAATATAGATACCCCATAAAAGGGTACACAAATCTTTGCACTGTATTCTGAGTACAGACGGGTACTTGGCCAAATAAGCAGCGATGCTTGACGTTATAATATGTTTGTAGCCATATTTATTTACTGTCTTAAGATGGAATACCTTAACACTTTTGTGCGCCTTTTTTTTTTAAATACGATTCGATTTAAACTGCTAAATGAAGTTTTTTGTTTTACATGGATGTCATAAGAATAATTGATCCGTTTAGGTAACCGGATTACATGGCGGTGGTATACATTTTATAATTATAGTTATAGTTGTATAGTATAGTTTCTACTAAGTAAACAAATATACATAATAAATGTTGTAATCTGACATGGCGGATAAAAAAAATGTTTCAATTATCAGTATAGTTTCAAAACTAAAAGACAAGTCGATTTATTTCTGAACAAAATTACCTGTATCTACAAAACTTAAAACCTAATGGGATATTCTTAGCAATCTGCTTTGAGCTAAGAGTTAATCATGTTTGCTTTGGGTTATGCATTTCATTTACGTATTATATTTCCATCTTAAACAGACCTTGTGCTCAAATTCATATTCTCTATATCATATATTACTCTCTTACAATCACTGCGAATCTTGAATGTTTGTGTGTCTCAATCGATGATTACATAAGTGAGTAAAAAACTTGAATCACGACTGATAATATGCTCACAGAACCTTAATGAAAGAGACTATAAAGCAAAAGTTATCGCTTGATTAACCGGAAGTGTTGCCGCAAACATATAAAAGATGTAGCTCATTTTTTATATGTTAGTCAGTCTCTACATCGTCGATATTCGAGCAGAACTAAGCTTAAAACTATCGAGGCAATTTACATAAATGTGCTTAAGCGTGTGCCCTCATTATAGTTGGGATTTTTTAGATCAGCAGTTATTGATAAAGACCATTATCGTAAATCTTCTACTGGCCTACTAAGTCCCAATATAATGGGAGTAAGAACCTCATTATAAATTATGTACATAAGCCAAAAATATCTAAATAATGGAAAACAATTGCAAACCTTTTTTTGTTCATTTGATGGGTAAAATAAAGTTTTAAAAATAAAATTTCAATTCAAATTTAACTTACAAATTAAATTATTTCAATTTAAAATTTAATATGAAAAAAAATAAATGGAAAATAATAAAGGAGATAATGAATAAATTTCAAATGTAAAATAGTCAAACTTTAATGCAAAGATCGAGGAAAGCCAGAAAAAAACTTATTCAAACCAAAATTTGGAAAATCACACTAATTAGTGTTATACGCTTAACGCAAGACGGATGATTAATAAAAAGAAGTCTGCTTGAGTATGATGGCAGATGAGCATTGGAATCTGGGTTTTATCTTGGTAGTTTCCGTAGTGAGCAGACCAAATACATAAGCAGTATTCAAGAATAGGGTAGTCCAAGGAGACAGGTGAAAGGGTAATTTAAATGCGTCGACCAATGCTTGGTATTATTAATAGTTGTGAAAACATAGAGATTACAACTCAGTTTGGTATCAAAAGGAACTCTAAGATCTTTAACTATGAATATACGTTGTCAATCATTTGTCAAAAGGAGTTTAATACAATTAAAATTCAGGAGCTATAGGCCCAGAACGAGGCACAATAAACCTTGTAGGTCGCAGTGCTATCTATTGTTGAATTACGACAACTTATTGATATGGAGCGAAGTAAAAAAAAGCTGGTATTAAATAAAATTTTATTGATCGCATTACAAATGTTAACTTTATGAATCTAAATTAATCTAATTCAGTGGAAAATATATATCTGGTTTAATGGATCCAGAGTTATGAACTACGGAGACACATAAGTGTTGATTGTAACTCAGGTCACGAAGCAACTAAAATTTATATGAAAAATGTTGATATAAACCATAAAATATTTATTTTCAAAATTACCTTTGGCGTTACAAACAGATATTGTGCTGATCCCTGTTTAGTAGCTTCTTTTAAAAGTAAATCAAAAATATGGCGCTCATTTTTGGCATCCATGCCCTGATTAATCTCATCCACGCATCTAAAATAAAAAATTATGATATTAATTGTATAAGAAAATCAAACTGAAGAATTTTGTCAGAACATATTTATAAGATATTTTCTGCTGCTTGTGTTAAAAATACTATTAAGATTTGTGTTAATGTATTTATACCTGAATGGCACATGCGTAACGTGTTGCAATGACAACGAATATATTGCAATAGCCACAGCACGTTCGCCACCAGATTGTATATATTTATCCAGAGTTTGTAGTTTTGCATCTTTCCTATATTGGACCATTATTTGAATGCCGTACGAATCAAAGTCGATCTGAAAAAAAACAAAATATTAAGAATATATCCCCTGTTGGTGTAGCTTATCTAGAATTATAATTTTAATCGTTTTTTTAAGTTTAAGTTAAGTTAAATCCATTGATTAATTAGGTGGGCAAGTTGATCACGCTGATAGAGGTACATTTTATAAAGTAAGAAGGTATAATATAAAAATATATATGCCAACAAATTTTTTGGGCTACCGATTTTTATACATTTAAACAAATTTTACAATAAAAATGTTTTGGCAAATTTCGAGTAATACTAAATTGTGTCGCCCGACTTTAGTTGGCGTTAAATAAATAAAATAAATAAATATGCCCAAGAATTTGTAGATGTAAAACTCATTATATTATTGAATATAATCTATAGCTCATGCGCAATATATTATATCAATAATTTTTAAAATAATGCACAATACTTACAGCTTCTTTTCTGGACAAGACCAGTTCTCCAACATATTCGATAGAATCCATAAATTCACTGAACTTGGCGTTAATTGTCTCAATTAATTCGGTAAGTTGAGGCTCCCAATTGTTGAATTTATTTAATATTTCGGCATCTGCGTTTTTTTCCTGGATTGATTTGTTTTCGATTGCATTCTTTAATTGTTCCACATTGGCTAGACGGTTGCGATAAGCCGTAAGTACCTTTAATATGATCAAAATAATTGGTTTTAAGATTTGGTAAAATTTCGATATCATAACATTACCTCAGAATTACAATTTGTAATGCATTCCAATCTTGCCTGAAAATCGATTATGGCTTCATCAATTTGTTCTAAACTGAGGTTTAATATTGCCTTGAAATCGCTTTTAAAGGGAAAACTTTTGCTTGATGGAAGCTGGCCGTTGCACAACCGCTTCACTCCATCGGATTTAGAGGTCATTTCCATTAGCAGAGCTTGAAGTGATCTATTCAATTTTTCGACATTGCACTGAAAATTGTATTGGTGAAGTTGCATTTATTATCATTATTAAAATAACTTACATTAGCCGTTCTATAGATCTCTTCACTTTCCTTGACTGCAGTTATTTCCGCTTCATGCTGTTGCTTATGGACTGCAATAATTATTTTGTACAATTTATATTTTGACAGGAACTTATCTGCAGACTCTACAATGTTGATTAATTTGCTCTCAATTGAAAAAATTTTCCTTAAATCCGATAGCAAATCCCTTTTGAATGTTATTTTTAGGGTCTCCAATGCTAAAGGTACAAAATGAAATTAATTTGTGTTTCATTGTGTGTCCTTTTATTGACTTACAAGAGAATGATTTATTTAAGTTGTCAATTTTCATTTGCAGCTTTTTCACTTCAGTCTCCAGATTTCCATAATGCGCCAATTTTTGTTCAATTTTTCTCTTTTTGTCTCCTTCTTCGCGAAAAACTATCTGTAAGCGATCAATTTCGCTGTCGATCTCTCGTAAATTGTTTCTTATTTTATCCTTTTCAAATATTAATTTGGAGAACCTGAAAAAATTTATTTACATTTTCGTAAAGGCTTAAACGATAAAATGAATAATGAAATAAAAAAGTTTGTTCTAAATAACTAATGTTTGAAGACAATTCTTAACCCTTACAATTTAACTTGGGTGTTCAAACGAATTATGAATTATTAAACATATATTTCAATTCAGATTTACAAAAATGTCGCTTAATCAATTATTCATTCAAGTTAGTTATATTAATAATGAAATCATTTTCGGTTAAGGAAGCAATGCAAAAAATACTACTTTTGGCGGGGGGCACAGGCCACGTTCCATACTCACGGACAGACAGACAACTTGATACTATGATACCTTCGGTATTAATGTATAAAAACCGGAAAAACCCCATCTTCAAGGTCAATTCGAGTGTACAGAACATTTAATTTTTAATTTTAAATGGAAATTGAATATTAATTAGTTAAGTTTATTATCACTCACCTTTCTTTAAGTGAAGACAACTGTCTTGAATCAAGGCAAATAAGTTGATTTTTTCTTCGAACTGTGCTTTCGGTTAATATATGGTCAGAGCGGTATCGTGATGTCGTCACAGAAAACATTTTGGTGCCTTATCACAAATTAAAAAAGAAATAACAATAATAAGTGCATCGCAACCAGTATTTTAAGTATTTTAATATGTACCATGAATTACTTACCTCCAAAAAATATTCGTATGGATTTTGGAACACGGGAAGTAAAATTACTAACTTCATCTTTGCCAATGGGAATATTATGAACTTGATAAGTCCCACATAGCTTGTTTATAATTGGTATCGGCCCAGAGATCAGATCAACAAGATACGAGGTAAATCCCATCTGCCTGCAATCAAAGTTATTAGAAGATAACATCGAATGTGTATAATCTTCTCCAGCTTACATGATTTCTCTAATTGGAACTTTAGACGTAAACAAGCATCTATCTGCTGGAGCGCAATACATCACATTTACAGACAGCTTTTGCTTGACGCATAGTTCGTTAATAAGATCAGACATATCCGTTTTATCCTCACAGGCAAAAGCATATAAGTCGCGTTGTCTGACAACATTCTCTAAATACATTGCACCCTCGTCACTTTTGATGCTTAGCTGAAAAAAATTAATTGTTAGAAAGTTGAATTATTAGGAAATAGTTGTAGTAGCTTTTAACAATTTGTAATCAATATTGAAAGCATGTAAGCAGTTTGATCATAAACAAATATTTTACATATTAAGTTTATTTTAATATGTTGATATCTACGTAAAACCGACAAATATTGATTATCACCAGAGTGTTAGTATATCTTTGCTACGTGTTCTACGCATTTCGGTTATACTTCAACATATAAGAAGTCTGGTTTATTTAAATTTTTACCCCATTGAAATCTGCTCTTGGCACATATTTAAAAAAAAGGTAAATGCAAAGTTAATAAATCGATTATAAATTTGTACTAATGTATCGTTTGTATATTTATATTTTATTTTGTTATGAAGTTTAAAGGCAGAAAAAAGCATATAAGTCTAAATCGATTTGGATTCAGAACATCTTCTAGACTACCTCTATAAACAACAGCACTCTTACTTGTTATATAGTTCGGGTTTCTCAACTTTAACAAATGCTTTCAATCTTTAAGTTTCGATCAATTTGAATACTTATTGGGAACAAATGAGGAACAATTGAGGTTTTTTTATTGATCAAGAATATATAGCCTTATATACAAAACACCGCTTGTTCGTAGTCATTAAAAGTGGGTTACACTTTTTAATATTTAATAATGACTTTAGTAAATTATGGAGCAAAGGGATAAAGTTTATTCAATGAACGAGATGTCCTTAGGCATAGACTCGTACATAGAATTGTCCAAATATACAAATATCAAAAATATATACTAACTATAAATATACTTACTTCAAATACCATGGGATCATAAATGTTATTTTTGAATTTATGCTTATTTTGAGCTACCCAGTTCATAGCCTTGACCACGTTAGGATTTCGAACACGCAACTCCTAAAAGTATTATCAGATTTTAAAAAATATGTCATATATATAAAAATACAAAAATAGTGTACATCACTTACTTCAATCTTTTGGGATTTGATATTTTGCAGTCTCTCTATCTTGTGAGTAATAGCAGTAATTTCCGGAATTTTTTCATCATTTAGCATAGTTTCAAATTCTCTGCGCTTATTACACTGATTCATCGTTATCTCACGAGTTGTTTCTATTGTTTTCTTTTGTTGCTCAAGTTCATCCAACACCTGCAATTTGTCATTACTGAATTGCTGCAATTCATGTTGTTTTGTTTCTAACAAAAACTTTATTTTATCCATTTCGCTTATACTTTCGACTGACTGTTGTATGTTTCTCTGTAAGACACTTTTATGAAATATACTGTGCATATTCAAACAGAAGATAAACGAACCTCCAAATCGCATTTATTCTCATTAATTTTATGTTTTATGGTTTCCAGTTGAGAAATTAAATCACATTTTGTAGCCATGGATTCGTTAATTAGCTGAGTCTTAATTTTTAAAAAATATGTAAAACAATAGGTAATAAATTCAAAGGAATTCTATGATCATGAACTTACTTGCTCTACAGTTTTTTTCGCAAAGATAGAAAGTTTTCTTTGTAGTTCTCCGTGTGCTATTTGTTTACTTTCAAACGTTTTCTTTCGAGCTTCACAATCTACTTTCGCTTTTTCCAATTGACTATTATAATCATCAATCTTGGTTTTTCCCATGGTCATTTCAACGCAAAGTCTTTTCGCTTTATATATATTTAACTTCTGTTGTATTCCTTGACGCTCTTGGTATTGATCTACCGAAACTTGTAACCTGGAATACATTTTGTTCAAGTTTTTATATTTTGATACCAAAGATAAAAAAAATTTTAAATATCTTCCACAATTTGTAAGCAAGATTCACAAAATTTTGTAATTTTCCGCCTCCCTAAACCGATACACCTGTTAGTGTAAATCGATAAAACCAAATATCTCACACAATTTGAAAGCTAGTCACCAAATTTGAAAGGAATATTACTAGTAACACTCCAACTCCCACTCCCGCCCCCAAACACGATAAAAGAGAATATCTCCCGCAATTTAACAGTTATGGTTAGGAAAATTGGAAGGTAGATTACTAAGATCGGTGATCCAAAAATTTTGTTTGCAATGTCCACTCCCTCCACCCAAAAATTCCGACAAGCCTACACCTCCCACAATTTAAGACCTACAGTTACCAAAATTCCAAAGGAAGGTTCCAACATACATCTACCGCAATATGAAAGGCAAACTCGGACGACATTTCTTGGCTAAGTATTTCGCAGTCGGTTACACCCTGGTGCTGCAACGTTTTCTCTTGTTAAATATGCATATGTAAAAATCACTTACTGTTCTAATCTTTTTTGTTCTTTCAGAAGGTTATCTTTGTCCCGCTCTATGGTTCCATGAGCGCTTATTTGTGTTTTGCGCATTTCTTTTAATTCATCAAAGCACTGTATTAACTTATTGTCGCACACAGAGGCCATGGTGTTGATTAAAAGCTCTTGCGGATTCATTTTTGAAAAATCCTGTTATAGGATATAGAAAAAAATAAATAATTAAATAAATGAAGAAAATAAATAAAAGTGTTAAAATAGTAATGGGCTTATGGATAGAAAATGCAAATTTTATTCTACCTGAACTCGATCCTGTGGCAAAAACTGGCACAAATTACTGACTTGAATATTATAGGTTGCAATAATAGCCACGAATTTGGTTTTTGACAATTCCTTAGAATTCACAAAATATCGAGATTGTCCGTTGTCACTTATTATGCGCTTGAATGCTTCTGTGGATTCATTTTCTCTTCCATAAATTGTGATAATAACTGTAGCAACGCTTTTACTGCTTTTTATGTAATCTGAAATACTAGAAGCGCGCTTAAGTAATTGCGGTTCGCCTCCTAAACCCAAAATTATTGCAGATACAATTGTGGACTTGCCAGTTCCATTTGGTCCTGTCAACACATTCAAGTACTCTTTTGGGTAGAATGTAATTTCCGAATATGATCTAGAATTTAAATGTTTTTATCAAAACTCATTTGTAAAAATTAAAATTTAAATTAATATATATAATAATATAATTAATAATGTATGTTGGTAAATGAATAAAATTGTTTAAAAAAAAACCACATATTTATGTAGTATGATGTATTTAGAATAGCTAAGTCGATATATCCATGTCTCTCTATCCGCATATTTATTTGCAAGCTATCACACGAAAAATTACTATCAGTATTACTGATACTCTAGATATAGTGGAATCTTCTAAAGTACTAAGACACCAATCGCAACAGATAAAGAACTGCGAAAAGCCCGCTGAAATTCATAGCTAAGGACTATTGTCTAACATAAACTGGAGAAACGACAACAACGGAAAGAAGTGAATGGGACCGGGGATCACTGAAACCCTGCAAATGCCTACCGTGCACCAGCTCAAACTGTTACCAGATGCTGAATATATCCACTTGAGCACCGAACATAATATTCACTGAAGGAACTACCAAGCCCACTAATAAACTCCTCAATACCAAACAAAGATACATTTCCATCTGGTCATTCCCATATCAGCTTTATTGAATATGTTCCTTCTTCTAATGCCTCAGTAAACAGAGTACTTTAGTGGAATCATAACGAACGTCATTGTCCCAGTAATCCAGAAAATGGCAAACAACCTCCTATTGTCAGTAGTCACAGTATGCTTTTGGTATTTGTCATGGACCTCAGTACTTTGCGTAGTGCCCCTAGTCCAAAAATGTTAGCAGTTGACAGGTAATACGCATCTTAGCGATTGCAACATCTTCGAGCACTGAGTTGACCGCCATCTGAAATGTTGGTCGCGCCTCATTGTCATGTATTTGTATCCAACTTAACGCAAAGCCTCGCGAAATATGTTGCATAGGCAGCGTCTGTGCCACAAACAAACAATATGCGTAAATGTTTTGAAGAATTATAAGGTAAATCTGTACATACATGCATGTAAACATATTACTTACACAAAATCTTTGCAGTAGACAGATTTAATTCTCCCCACTAATTGCGCTCGCGTTAGTCGGCTTGAGTTAGCCATATTGATATGAGTAAAGCGACAACAAACTGCAGTGTAAATAACAAATAATTCTGTTTATAAGTGGTAAAACGACTAATAGTTTAAATGCGCGCTAATTTCTGTGCCATGCAAATTCCATGAACATAGCAGTCAAGATAGTGGCGACTTTTATAAATGGAATGGACAACCGGTTTTATTTTTGTTTCATTTCTATGTTCCAATTAAATGTATCTAGACAGCTCTTACAACGAAAACGCGATTCACAAAAATATTTAGCATATGCTATCACATATGATCATCGACAAATTTTATGTGTGAAAATATAAATTTTAAATAGACTTAAACATTACACGATTTTGTAATTCGCTGCGAATATGTAAGCAAATCCAGTAAGCAGAATTCAGCATCTTGCGGGACGAATGGGATTTTTTCAAAGATGTGAAACGCTTTTACATAGGCAACATAGGCAAATATTTTCAGAAGTAGATTTCTTAATATTAAAAATATCTGTAAAAAGGTATAGAAAACTAAATCCTTTTTAAATAGAATTAAGTTCTCATTTTCAACAATAAAATTTTCAAATGAAACTTATAATACTTTCAATTTATCTAATTTTATTCAAGTATAAATTGGCATAAAGAGGAAAATTTCTAAATTGTCAATACAAATTATTTATTTATTCACATCTGATGTAATCGAAATTATACAGTTTAATTCCACTATACTTAATAACATTCGTTAATCTCGGACTGCTAGTATCCTATAACAAACAATTTATGTGTTCGCATGCTGTGCACAGTTACTGCAGTACATTAACAACAGCTTAGGTAGCAGCACCTGTAGCACAATCAGATATGCTAAAACAATGGCACAAGCTGCTATTTTATCGCTCTGCCCTTCTTCTTTATTCTATTGCTAAGACTGCAGATACCACAAAGAAATTTTTTTTGCTCTTGCTACTGCTCTTGCTACTGCAAATTTCAGAGCAGAGCGAACGTCATTTAATTTTTCTGTTATTGGATCTGCTAACGTTCGTGGCAGTAGCAATAGCATATCCGATTTTTATTGATCTAGCCATTACGCAGTAGTTACTTCAAGCGCTAGTTGTTCCTTAATTGTCTGTGACTTTTGAACAACTTGATTTCTGCCGGGAAAAGAAAGTTTTAAAACACGCAATAAATAATCGTTCATGTATGCATTAAAGATAAATATGGATTCACACAGAGCGACATTAAGCATCAATTATCAATTCTGATGACGCTCCACCTGGTTTTGCCGTACCAATTGCGAATCAAAAAATTCGCAAGAAAGTGATGTGTTCTGAAATATCTCTTTCGAACGGTCTTAAGCGGAAAATAAATATTAGTATTTCTTACATTCTCGAATGTTGCGGAACGAACGCGAATTTTTGAAAGATGTTAATCACTGCTCACATAGGCAACATCAGCTTCAGTATCAGTTGCAACTGTTAGTTGATAAAAAAAGGTTTTTTCGAACGAACCAGCTATGAATGAAATAACACATCAACAACATTCTTACATAAACCAAGACATCTCAACATCCCGTCCCCTAAGTGATATTCCATTGCACTTTCTCACATATAAGCCTTTTACTAAGAAGCCATGCTTGTCCGTGTAAGCCGATCAGCCAATGATCCCCAGTGAGCACCACTTCTATCAGGTATTTGCGGACATTTTTAGATTTTTTTTATCAAAGTAATTAGTATTGGCACCGTTTCCCGAATATCTTTATTTATGTTCGCTGAGACAGCAGAGCACAAGACCCAGCTTGGAAGTAAATTGGCCGATAACAGCCGGAGCTGTAATTTCACGATATAAGTTGATTTTCATTGGAGAGGTTTTGAGATCACTACTGTCGCTACAGTTGATGCAATGATGGTTCTCCAGCCCTTGGACATCTGTCTGATAATTGCCGTCCCTTCAGAATTGAAAGTGTTAAAGGAATGCTTCATTACCATTTTGTATACACACATTAACCCTAGAATCCTTAATCTATTGATAATTGACTTTTATTAAGATTGAGTTAATTTGTACACATTCGTATACAGAATAAAATAGAAAATCTTAATCTGTTTTATGTTTTATATTTGCTTAGAGTACATTATTTATGCAAAACAATAATAAATGAATTCACGTTTAAATGTTTATTGCTTGTGTTATATTATTATTTAAACTAATGTGCCTGCGGGTCACACTGTAAAAGCCGCACTATTGAAGGATCACTTTTTGCACCTTCTATAAATTCATCCAAGCTTAACTTTCCATCCTTGTTTCTATCCATTTGACGAAAAATTTTATCGGTCCTTTTCTCAGGAGTGCTCTCATCTTCTGGCATTTTCATGACCGATCCAACCATTTTGTATATTGCCTGAAAATATTTTTCGATGTAATTAAAATATACATTAATTATCAAAGTCTCTAATTTTAAATATTAAATTCATTCAATGTATGATTTCCTAAACTGGCAAAAAAGTTAATTTATCTTTAAATAACCTACTCAAAGGATCTATAAAACAACCAGATTGAAGACTCCATATTTAAAATTTGTGATATACATATAAAAATGATCATATGTTTTAATGTGCTAATTGTTATGTATATATATATGAACGTTATTTACCGTTACGATTTCAAGCATTTCCTGCCTCGATATGTATCCGTTTCCATCTAAGTCGTACATTGAAAATGCCCATTTGAGTTTTTGCTCCAGTTTTCCCCGGGACGTTACACTCAGTGCGCATAAAAATTCTCTAAAATCGATAGTTCCATCGCCGTTTGCATCGAATGTTCTAAACACGTGCTCTGCAAACTAAATATAAATATTATTACTATATTAAATCATTCTGCTTACGGAATTATTTAATTTGAACTCAAAATGGGCAATACATTTATAAAGACATCCCAACTTTAAAGTGTAAATCTACATTTTTAATAGATGAGGTTGTTCCAAGTTTTGAAGGTATGATCTCGCAAACAAAATGCAAAATGATTTATCATACTCTGGCTTTGAGTTTTGAATTTTATAGCAATGCAGAAAACAAATATAAGAAATGTCCTGATTTACGAATCACATTTTATAGCTGTTAAGCTGCAATACCTTACAAAAGACAAAACAGCTATCCTAGATACGCCGTCAAGGCACGTGTACCATCTCAAATCGGATTCCATTTGTTTTTATATAAATTTTATTACTAATTGATAAAATAGAAAAATTGCTATGCGATATATCGAAAAAAAATAGCCATATCCAAATAGTAAGCAGCGTAAACAAACGCAAATAATGTTTACAAAAGTGTTTCGATTTCCACTATACGATTTGTCAAGCAACCATTTAGGAACAATTGGCAATGGCTTCGGCACAGTTACCCTGTGGCATCTCGGCAAACGGATTTTTTCACATACGGTATTCATTGCGTAGTGATCCTGTACTTCTGTATTGATGATGGCCGTACTAATACAAAAAATAGGAGTTCATGCGGTTTCTCAAATGGAGAAATTACAAAATCAATACACAGACGGCATTCGAATGTTTCGGGCTCATCATCGTTGTATTACGGACTTTTTCGTACTGCAGCGAAGGACGGCCACGATGGAAAACGTTAACGGACGACTCATCGCCATACATACAGCGATGCAAGTAGTTTGCATTCAAGTCCTGAAAATCCACGCACATTATCGTTAAAAAAAGATTCATGAACACATGCCGAGAATTGTGTTTTATGTCCCTGTAAACATCAAAACAAATGTACACATCCATACGTCTTGCAAAGCTCTTTATCGACTTACTTTAATACTGTTTTATTTTCCATTAAAAAATATAAAATATGATATTTACCTTACTTGCATCTCCATATGGGAAAAAGTTTCCATAAATCTTTTTAAACTCTTCTACCGACAAGTGACCACTCGGGCAATCTTTTAGAAAACCTTTATACCATTCTTGAATCTCAGCATCTGCAAATAAATAAATGAAAAATTATACAAATGTAAATAAATAATTTCAAAATAAATTTATTAAAAACAAAAAGCATATATTAAAGTCAAAGGTGTCCTAGCATATTCTTTGTCACATTTACATAAACGAACAGCTGTAAGACTGGTCTGTTCCACGTAATTTCACATGTTTCATTCGAGTTCAACGTAATAGCCAAATTACTGGACGAATTAAAAATTTTAAACCGAATCCAACATACTGAAATCAATGCAATGCAAACGATAAAAATATATTTTTTATACTTTGATAGGTACATACATATATATAGTACATATATATTACACACACCTAGTCCTTTCTCCATTTCTTGACAGGATGCATTCCTGGCCAGAAAACTCAATCTACTTTAGCAGTCAATATCAGCCCCAATCTTAACAGTTGCAGGAATACTAGTCAGCATTGAAGATCTGAGGCCTCTACAGATTCCTCAACGACAGAGACTGTCAAATGAGTACAGATAATGCCGACGTAACTATGGATCCGATCATGGAAAGCTTGCAGCATAATTCAAAATGGAAGGTTATGCAATCCAAGAAATCTTTTCTGTGTTTGTTCTGATCAAGCAGGATCTTTTGCACCATCACCTGGATTATAACTACAAGTACCGGCTTTGTGGGAAACCAGAGGCACGAAATGGTCTGCCCAAAATTTGGCCACTGGCAAATTCGTGCTTCGAATTTATTGTTTAGCCAACGCTTTTCAGTGAGTCCGTGATGAGTTTGATTATAGATTATGGATTATGTGCCAATATTAACTATCGACAGCACCGCAGAGCATCCCATATGAAACTAGATTCAGAGCTCCCAGTTGCGATATTGCCCTTTTTATATATGTTCAATCAATGTAGAATTGCAATGCGCCACATGGGTAGCAATCTTCAGCTCACAGCTGAAGAGGACGGCCTCGTTACTCTCAAAAAAGTCTGAGAGGAGAGGATTTCTGCACCAATGACATTAGGATCGACCACAAATCTTGCAAGATCATAACGACTTGTACTTATTTTTAATTATGAAATATTTACCTGTAAATTCTGTATTTTGCTTAAGATCTTCCAAAACTTCAGGCTTGAGTTTACTATTTTGCTTGCCCATTTTTTGAAGCTGATTTCATTATAGTGATTCTGTAAATATTAAATTTATATGTTAGTAAAAATAAAAATGATATTTTTTATTAAAAATTGTTTATATATGTTTATTTACATTTGATACAGTTAATAACAGAACAAATAATAGTGTTCTGGTAGAAAGTTGTAAATTAGGATAAAAGGTAGTTAAAGCTCTGAATTTGATTTCTTTAAAATACTCTACTCTTTTACAAAAGGTCCTTTAAGGGAGAATGTTTAAAGTTAGTAAGACATATATATTTCAATTATGCCCCTTAGCTTAAGCTAGTCATATTATTATTATTTGAGAATGATTCAGTCGAGCGCAGAATAAATCCATTTTCGCAATGGATTATTGTAACCTATTTTCACGTTTGTTAAATTTAGCTCATAAAATGCAGAAAACATAGACTTGAGAGTGCCGCAGAAATTTCTCCAGTCCCATCCAAATTTTTTTTTACTATTATTAAACTCCTCTACCTTTAGATAGTACTTTACGCTAAGTTTGCCAGTTTGAGGTATGTCACCGGGAAGCTCAGTTTCACACGGAGTGATTTTCTAGATAGAGGGGAGAACTTGATTTTTTCGTCTTAGCTACGTACGGGTGTACTAAAAAATTCCTCTTCTTTTTCGGTTCGTTGCTACAATCAAAAGAACTGACCCAGTTTTCTAAAGATATTTGATTAAGACATTTCTAAGAATACGCGACTAATTTAGAGGTTAATATGAACTTCCCGTTGCGAGAATATGTTCGGATCAGAGCTCAATTTCATGAACCTGGACGAAGAGCTCATTTTAATCGAGATTCTGATGTTGAAATACCCTTGATCAGTTTTTGATTCACTGCAAGTTATAGGGAGGTTGCCACTATCCCAGTCCCTTCGGTCAGGTGAATAATAGTTCTGAAGTTCGCACAGAAACACAGTTCCGCGGATTTCAAATCAATCCTATTGCATTTGCCACTCCTCCTGATAGTTCATAGTAGCAGTCTTCTTAATAAAATGCAGCGGATGTGAGGGTAAACCACACAAGGCCCTGAAGATTACTTTATTTTAGAAATTAACATAACGAACTGCTTTTTATCTTAAGACATTTCATTCAAAGTTACGCTGATGACTTCACGATACAGAACATGCAGCAAGACTCAATATGGACAAGAAAAATGGTTGTCAATCAACTTAAGGACCTTACATGAAGGTACCAAGAAAACAAATCTGACACCAATTTCGACTTCTATTCAGCTGGATCTACTTTCCATTCTACAAGGCGGAACACACTATCTACAAAAGGGTACTCAGAATATCGAACAGGACCTTCTGGGACGGCAATATTGAGATCAATCTCGACTCTATAGACTTCTGATATGCACCCATGCGCATACCAATCTACAAGTAGCATATCCTCTATACATCCAATGAATACCGTCCTTCGAACCGTACAAGTCACCTGGACCGGATACGGTCTTTCCAACTGAGCTCGCAATCAGTCTATATAGCAGCTTGACTATGAGTAAGTGGTAAAGGCTGCATTACCACGATCTCATACTTATAACCTTGATAGACAATAAGCTTGTTTTCATACCAGCTCCTTTATACAGCATTATTCCTATGAACACAGCTGAAGATGGTCCAAATTATTACGACGTCGCTAGAGCGGAGGCTGTCTGAGCAGATTTCGAATCCAAAAAGGACAATAAGTTACTATGGTACCTGAACCTCGCCAGATTCCAAGTTTGACGCGACGATTACTTCGGAACTTGATGATGGTGAAGAGATGGTCACCAAGGGTCTATTATTTGTAAACTTGCTAGTGGCTATCTTCGAAGTTTCTAGAAGGACGAAAGCCTCGCCTAATCGCATTTTTTCACATCTAAATTAAGCAAATGTTGCAAAAGACTCAATGTACGACGGTGCAAACCTTATGCGCTAGGTCAAGAGGTATACACCCTAAGTTTTGAAGTTATGATTATTTTTAATGTATGATTATTTGAATCATTGCATTCCTGGAAATGAATGGACTAGACATAACTCGATTAATAGGAAGAAAAACACTAAGATAATAAATTACTGTAATTGGTAAAAGGGGTAAAATATGTATAATATCACATATCCGGCCCCATTGAGTATATTTTTGATCAAGATAACGAACTAAATTAATTTAGCTTCGTCAGTGGGTTTGTTTAAAATTCAATTTACGACCTCTTATACCATATACACAGTTGAATCAAGATTAAACGCATTACCGAAGGATGCAACGCTTTTGTGAATAATTAACTTGCTTAAAATTGGGAAAATCCTTCAGTTTATAATGCTTCTGCACTTGAGACGACAGCATATGTTTGTCGAGTATATAAAATAAATAAACAAACAACCAGTGAGCGATTATGGCTTTCCACGAATGAAACAATTTAAATGATGTTCAATATTTTTATATAATTTTAGTATAAGAAATATAAATTAAATATTTATACATTTCATTACTGATTTCATCAAATACACACATATTATGGGATATAAATATTTAAGGGGCCAGCATTTTAGACAACTCTTCATCCTGCAAACATCCTTTCAAAAATTCATCTTGAGTTAATTGACCATCATTATTTTCATCCATCTTAGCAAATATATTTTTTGCACGCTCCTCTGCAGAGTCAGCAGGACGATTTGATGAGCATGCTCCTAGCATGTCGTAGATTGCCTAAAACGATAGCCATTGTTAGTATAAAATTAAGCTTCTATTAAATTAAAATTTAAAATTAAATTAATTTTTACTCCATTATGTCCGCTATTTTGTAAGTATGCATACTTAAGATCGAACAATATAAGTGAATTGTCATTGCTCCCGCTGTTTGCATTTCATAGCAGATGTTCTGCTTCGCAAGTTGCTAATACAATTCCCTCTTTCTTAATAATACAATTCACTCTTTATTTAATTTTCTCTCCTAACTACTACTAACTACTCTTTTGTACAGCACACTGATCCACAAACAATTATTACGTGTGCACCTACTTTTAGCTAGAGACTTAAATCTTGGAATATATTCTCGATCAAGCCTGCGACAGTCTTTCAAATCGATCGATCGCCGATATACCTCAAAGTATACATAAAAAAAATGGACAATTATTTCTACAATTTAAAAGTCAGAAGCTAAGCTTGGTAACCTTCTTCAAAGATCGGAAACCTTTTTCGGGAATTTATTTATGTATATTATGGGAAATCGCTTACGTTCGACTGCGACTTGCTCACCTGTTTTTAACTAACTTGGTCCAACATACTAATTTTTGCTGATCTCAATTAATCTTATGAAATTTATGACTTAAGACGGAAAATACTTCATCATGCCACATAGTCATTTGGTGCCAGCAATTTGCTGATAGGTTTTAAAGGCTTAGATTGCTGCTGCATCAATCCGACCTACGAAGGAGTAGGTACTCCACAACTCTCTTGAATTTCGGTAGATCAGGTTTGGCATCATACAATGATTAGGGTCAACAAATTTAGAGAACTTTATTTTGCTTGCAATCTGCGATCATATCGATGTCAAAAAAACATGAAATAAAGGTAAACGTAATGTTGAAGCAAAGTTTTGATTAAGCTATGGCCTATGTTAAGTTTCTTTCTCACGATTGTGATCTGATCTGTTTTTCTTTTGTTATTCTAAAATAAATATATTAAAATAAGTTTTGTCCTTTTTTTTAGTGTAAATATAATATATCATAAATGTACCATTATTAAGAAACCCGAGTGGTAAAATAATCTTAAAGCCTTACGCCAAAAAACATGTATTAATATTTTGAAAATTCGCGTTCTTCTAATCATTTTCTCATCGGCCAACAGTCTTTGAAGAGATTCGTTCCGCATACCACCTCTGGGTAGCCGTTTTTTTCTTTTTGGTGTGGATGCAATGCCTAACGATATTGTACTTGCTTGTTTTCTACAACTTTCAAAAATATTAGTTTTAGAGTAATGGTCTTTAACATAGAATCGCTGGTTGCGAAAGGCAAACAATAAGTGCAACTTTAGCGGTATGGATAGTGAAAACTTTCAGTAGGGTTAAAAAAAAATAAATTCCATCAATATGTTAATACTTAAATTAACTTTAGATATGGTATATACCTGAACAATTTTAGTCATTTCTTGAATGTCAATAACGCCATTTCCATCGACATCATACATTCTAAATGCCCATTTTAGTTTTTCTTCTGGTGTGCCGCTAGAAGTAACATCTATTGCGAGTAAAAATTCCTGCAAATAAAGCAATACATAATACAATATACAAGTCAATATATTAAATAATATAAAATAATATTAGTTATGGTTGTCAATTTTTGTTTGAAATCTCTGATCCCATTAACTTTGAAATAAATAAGAATCAAGTATTTAAAGCCGAGTAAATATTTGCATGAAAGTATCTCTTTGATCAAGCTGTATTTATTGATCAAGCTATATAGACAGTACACAAGTAGATACATATGTTGGGGTCAGCTGGATCGGACAAATTTGTCATACAGATCCAAAGGAATAATCATTGACAATGTAGTATTTATATATAACAAATTTCATGTTATAAAATACGATTATGCACACTTATTTTGAAAAATAAACATTAAATTTTGAAAACTATCTAGATATATAGATATATATATATATATTGGCGTACAAAAAATGTTATGGGTCTCAAAATTAAAATCTAAAACTATCTGCAAGGATTAATACCGAAACAATTACTGTTGATTTACTTCTTGAAATGTTGTTGTTTCCAACAAAACAGACGAATTTAGTATTTGTATTGCACTACAAATAATTTATTTAATGTCTTGAAAACCATTTATTTTGGCAATATGTTATGTATAAGCGTAATACTTAATATACAATAAAAAAAATTAAAACAAAATAAACAATTAGTATAATTAACACTGTTATTATTTAACTTTTAAAATAAAAAATCAATAAATTAATGTGCCCAAGTGTGTTAATTATGAAATCCAATGCAATTAAATTTTTTGACATGTGCAAATGATATTATTAATGCAATTACCTTAAAGTCAATATAGCCATTTTTGTCCATATCGAATGTGCGAAAAACATGGTCACAAAACTCTTCTGCATTTCCAGATGGAAAAAACATTTTATACATGTCAACGAATTTTGCAGGAGTCAAACGTCCATTGGGGCAGTCTTGCTACATAAAATAAATGCAAAAACACATTGTTATAAATGAAATCGTTTTATTTAATTAACTGCGCGAAACTCACCTTAAATCCTTTATACCATTCTTTTATAGTAGCTTCATCATATCGGGTGTGGGTTTTCAAAAACTCCATATCTTCTTTTGTTAGGCGATCTTTACTACTTAAGCACCCCATTGAATATGTAGATTTTCACTTTTAACAATTGATATAAATTTATATTTTATTTATCAATATAAAGAGACTTGTGATTAAACTCGCTATTTATTACGCGTTTTCTCACGAGTTATTATATGTGATTAAAAGTTCATTCAATATTAATGTTTGTTAAAAATATTGCGTTACGATTACGATATGTATTCATTTGTTTTACAGTATTTACATTGCATTTTTATTTCGAGTGCTTTAGAAAGTATTTTTTTTATTAAACTATTACCCCGTAAGTTGTTAACGCTAAGTGAACCAAAGGACTAAAACACATTGACTGATGCGCATGCGCTAAAATTATCTGTATACAGGCTGATTATTGAGTTACCAATTTTTTCTGTACACAGTAATAACTTGTTATTTACGACAACAGGGTTGCCAACATCATATTTTAATTTAAACATTTTGCGTCTATTTAATGAGATTTGTTAAATATAAACATATTTATATTTATATTATTTTTTATTATTTATTATTCTTGCAGAATGCATTGTAAAAGTAGAGTAGATAAGACAGACTTTAATAAGTTCATCGAAATCTATCGCCAAAACATTGTACAAGACATATTTAACCAAATATAACTAATATTGTTAAAACATTGCATTATACCAATATTATTATTATTATTATTATTATTTTATTATATTAGTTTTGTTATCAAGAATATTTTCCGACAACTATTTCGATATTTAATATTATTTTGTTTGATTTTATAAAAACCTTTCACACAGCAAAAGATACGCTAAATTTGTAACATTTTCGGAGCATAATAAAAGTTATAACTTCAAAAAAATAGTTATTATACAAGACGCAATTTTCGATTAATTTGACGTGATTTTGGGATGAGAGTTTCAAAGCATAGAAGCACACAGACCAACCGACGAACTGACATGGATATGGACAAGATATTGATATTTCACTTCTTATTCCAAAGTTATAATAATTCTTGCATTGAAACAGACAGGACCAGTGATAGAAGAGTTTGTCGATAAAAATAAATAAACTAAATCTTAGATTTGCACACAGATTGTTTTAATGAAAGCGATTTGGTTAACTGTTGATTTGCTTATGCTCAAATGAAAGAAATATTAAGATAAAATGATTTAAATACAACTTCATTTCATTCAAAAATACTCCAGCTGGTATTTTCTATATTAGCCAAGTCCTAGTATTTTCTGTAAATGTTGGTTTTCACTTTTTTTCGCGAGCTTAAATCGAATAATAAAAAAAAAAACGTTGAAAACCACCCATTTTCTAACTATTTGTTCGCCAAATGTTTCTATCATGAAAAATGAGTTTCCAAAAAATAATAAATATAATTTTCGATTAAAATTTTCAAACTACTTTTAACTAATGCAAGTAATATTAAGAATCACTGGCAGCATTAATAGACAAGCATGCTAAACTGAGAGATATGAACTCATATGCAGATAGACGGATGGACATAGCCTAAGTTGTGTACCTTATGGGGTCGGATATCCCCGTTTTGCCTGTTGCATATATTTGCAGAATTTAATGTTATCGATTTTAATGGGTACAACATGGGGAACAAATATATAGAAAGCACACTGCTCATTTTCGGAGATAACATTAATAAAACCGTCTATTTTGCAGCACATATTTACAAGTCAATGTAACAGTATTATAAGTTCGGTATTTTACAGTGTTATGGTAATCTACTTCACTAAAGCAAAAAAAAAATTCTGATATAACACCAGAAAATTTACTTACAGGTCAATTCCGGCATAGACATTATTTTAGCAATTTGGCTAACGCAATATATCAGTGAATGTTTCATACCAGCACTCCATCTAGCGACATTTTCCTACCAAAAAAATTATGAAAAATTAAAAAGATTAAAAAAATCATTAATAAACCCTGTTTTTATGAAAACCAATATAATTTTGCACGCACTGACAATATATTTTTGTATTTTAGTGATTCCATATTAAGTACAATTTAATTTTGGTACTCGACAGAGACCAGAAAATCTTAAAAACCAAAAACCTTCTGTCCTTACCGATCTTAATGAGATGCCAAAATAAATTTGTAGCCAAACATTAAAGCAAACGTTAAAGAACTTTGTTTCTAAGAGTTTAGCAATTTTTTAGCATCGGACCAGCATATCATTCAGTTCACATGCATAGTATTGTAATTGATTTACAAAGTCTACATCTCCGACTCCAGAACGAATATCAGTCAAACTTAAGCCGATAGAGCCATCTAGTCGTGTATCTGTTTGCGTGTAAACAGATTTTAGCTTTCAAGCTGTTTTAATGGAATTTTGACTTTAGATAGACTTTCATTCACAAATGATTACACCTTGACTCTTCGAGTCCTTTGTAAACCTACCAATATCTCGGTTAACAATCCTTCTACGATACTCTTTCCCATAAGTCTTCGATTAAACTTAAGATATATTTCGTTCATTTCTATTTATACTTTCCTGAAGTATTACAAAAATTTGTACAGCCGCATACATTATAGACTGTCAGTATTGTTGACCTCGAATACTTTCAGTTTCACTTTCAAGATAGACTCCTAATTTAGGAATATTTTGAATCTAGGTTTTCATCAACAATACGCGGTTATCTTTAAAGTAATAAGATCCAGAGGTAACATTTTTTTTTAATAATTGCCTTTTTTTTGCCTCGAACAGTTGTATACAACTATAGCAGAAGGAAGCACCTCCGACCACATTAGGTACATATATTTTAGATAATCTAGTTCCAAGTTGGCCTATCCGTCGGTCTGCAGGTCTGCACAGAGATAATAATTTGGAATATAAGTTCTTGTGTGAAAGCCGCAGATCAAGTTTCATTCTACTGCCATTCATTTAAGCCACAATTTTAAAAGCATACTAATCCAATACAAAGATTAGACATTTGATCAGGGTATCTCCAAGTCAAAATCTCTCGGATAGAGCATTCTTATTTATTATATTTTATTTTTCGCAAAATTAATAAAAAATATTTTTTAAATGTGTGCAAATCTTTATAAAAGGCCGAAGTATCTCCAACCGTATTATGTGTTCATATGTATTCTTGATTGGTATTAACAGACGGTCGATTTAGCAATTTTACGTCTGTATGAATGCCGCGATCTCAAAGGAGTAAGAGCTGGCTTTCAAGTTATATACCATACGCAGATTCAGTTATTTTATTTTATCGATAACTTCTTCAGTTTCCCAAATATTGAAGAAAAAATTTAAAATTGTAGTTATTTGTCTATTAGGATGATAGGTAATTGATAACACCACAAATCTTCCACAATTTTTAAGTTAGTCACCAAATTTAATTAGTAGATTATTGGCGCTGTTCTTCAAAGACTGAAGCCGACATCCCTAACCATCAAAAATGTCAAAAAATGCGAAAAAAAAAAAAATGTTAGATAGTTTTTAAGCTAATCACTAAATTTTGAAGGTACATTACCGGCAACACCCATTGTGGATTGAAAAAAAAAACCAAAATATATGTAAATCGATCAAACCGATCGATCAAACAAAGAAGGCTGGTTACTAGAAATCTTCTCTGAAGATTGGCCAAGCTCACCCCGCCTCCTACGGGCTACGAAAAAATTACGTTTTAAGTTTGATGACTTACGACATTATAAGAGTAATATCGCTTTACATTCGAGGTACATATATATTATCGATCGGAAACATTATTGCCATGTATTGTACAAAATCATAAAGCAAAATCTAAAACGATCCGTATGACTGTGACACCATTTGCTAGCCGTGCATCTTATAGTTAATTTTCATTCAAAAGCTAGGTTTACTTTCTCTTTATTAAGCTCTGTGATGCCATTGATATCAGACTATAAGGATTGTATTTGCCTTATCTGCTAGTAAAACTAATTTATTGTGTTAGACGCTGTGTTATATATATATTTTTATTATTATTTATCTCAGTATTTGCTCTTCAGACCAATCCTGTTGTCTGTTGTACTTTGGCACCCCGAAGCCTAAAAAGACTTTTCGCAAAGAGTGCCCGTTCTGTACTCTTTAACACTACATGCGATTTTACTTTCAGACAAACAGTAAGACTTTCTCAACCGTAGACCGCCTGACCATACCTATAATTCATTTTATAATTTGATTGTTCATTTTAAAAACCAAATGATTGATTCATTATTATATATATACGTAAGAAAGAAATACAAATATCAAATCTTTAAGAACAAACAAGTTTTAAGCCGAGAGAATTGATGGCACTACCGAATTCATTCAGAATGATTAATTAACCCCGTTGTAGACTTCAAGATAAGGGGTAAAGAGTACAAGAGTACTACACTGTTCCAAATGGATAATTACAAATATAAATGTAATGCCTGCATTAAAAAGACAAATTCAAAAATAAATATTTTGGATGTATCTAAAATTACTTGAGGGTTTTGGCTGCCAAGCTTTAATATAAGGTAATTCTAATTTTAATATTATTTTTTATATATAGTGTTATCTGCAAGTTTGATATATAGTGATATGTAAACATTTGAATATCAAAAGTATGGTGGTACTTACTTACACTATATGAGTCCGTTGTGATTTCCAAGCCTCTAGAAGAAACAAACAATATTTAAGTCTTCAATATAATATAAATATCGAGTCTAAATATATATATATAATCAATAAGTAAAATAACAGTGCAAGTAGGTTAGATTAGGTTAAGACGATTGTCAACGGGGGAGAAGCTGCAAGCAGTATTGAGATTGTTGGAGATCGAGCGAAGTGATCTGACAACTGTCTGAAAATATGCAGACTATTTGTTCAACTTCTAGTGTTTCTAACAGTGAAAGTGCGTCTTTGATCGCGAAAACTTTTGCTTGCAAGACACTGCGCTCAGTTAACCTGCAATACCATATACTCCGAGTAGACCATTCCTCCGAAATGTCTAAATATGTATACACTGATTTACCCCGGTGGTCCGTTTAGCCATTCTATCCTGGAGGGTATGGAGGCATAGAAAGGGGTTGTTGAGTATTCAGTATTACGGTCACTTCCAGTATATTGGAGCGACCACAGACCACATAGATTGCCCTATTAGTTGGATGGGAAGCATACATCTATAGTGCACAACTCAGATCAATAAACTCAATATATGTACATTGTTTTTTTATTTATGAGATGACTGGAATTGCCGTTTTTAGCTTTATTTGATCGACTTAAATCCATAACCATAATAACAAGGAAGCTGTAGCTTTTGGTGGTAGTTTCGCTAATGAAAGTTTGTGGGCACAAAACTGGATTTTTTAAAATTCTATCCATAAGCTACAGAGTAGTACGATGTTAGTAATTGTTTGAAAAAATGTATCAGCATGACAACACTCGTAACTAGTTTCGGTTGTCAAATGGTTGACCCACACACACTGATTTGAAAGAAATGTTGGTAAGCCAAGATGTCTCCGATACAAGATCTTATCTTTCATCTATTACAACTATATGACACAGTGGCGCCCTTTTGGGGTCGATGATGTCTCATTCAATGCGGCACACATCAAAACGATTTTTATAGAGGACAAATACACATACACATACGGTGGAGAGATATAGTATAATGTATTAACCCCAAGGGCGGTAAACTATTCAATACAGTACGAACTCTGCTCATGAACTTTTATTTATGATATTTGTTTGTAAATATTAATTTATTTGAAGTACGAGAGATTTTGATCCTTTAGCACAGTTTATGATCGAATTAATTGGAATCAGAAATTGAGATACAAAATTCACATCAAACAACTAAGAGAGTCTAATGAGTACAATTTGTTTGGCACGACGGACGATTAACAGTAGAGCCTTTGCTAGATACTAAAAAAGGAACAGCCTTCCCATTCCACATTTAGAATTATGTTACATATATGTAAGTAATTTCTTAGATGTATGCAAATTGAAATGACTATAAATACATGAGTGTAGAAAAATGCATACATATATGCATATCTACATGCACCATATATATAAATATGTATGTTCCTAAATATGCACAAAAACATTCAATTTGGCAAACAAACAAATGTACGCACAATTCAACACTTATTCAGCATGTACAACCGTAAAATACGAACTTCGAAATCATATTTTTACCTGTAACATTTAACACTATATTTTAGATTGTGATGTTCTCCACAAGTAAACAATTTTATAATTTATTTAACGGCAAAACAATCGCTTGAGCACAACACAATCAATACAATAATTTTTGGGGTGGCTATTAGAGATGTTGACATCCTATCGATATATCGATATGTGTCAACATAGCAACTATATTTCTTAAAAGTAATCTTGAAATTATTTTTGTTTCTACATCAAACCGGCTTCAAAGGTATCCTACGTTTGCTGCTGCCCAAAGTATTTAGTAATGGTATTACATAATAATAATAATTCATAATGAAAATATAGTAAAATGAGAAATCGGTTATTTTCAGGTAAGATACATTAGTTTGATTAATCTTATCTAAGATATTTTATAAAACATATATAATTTTCGATCGATAAAAAAAAAAATTAGCTTTTTACATAAATCTCTAATATATCCACAATGAAAGTAAGCCTTGAACGCCAAAACGGTCGTTTATTTGTATCTCAGCCACATGGAAGTCACCTTAGCCTCTTGCTATTCACGTTGTTCATAAATGTCCCATCGTCTGTGATAAGTCCCTCTCGTGTGTTTATCTACTAATGACTAATAATTATTTTTCTGGCCAAAGATTAAGAACTAATAAAACCTGGTGTTCATGCAAATTTATAAAAAATAAATTTTAATTACTGTTTTTTTTTATAAAAGAGCAATTTAATTATTATTTCATATTTTCCGGTACCAACACTATATGGTGGCACTTGACAGGTCCCGGAATACTATGACACAATTGGGTATGTTGAATAACATAAATAAAAAACGTCAAAAATTGAACTAGTTCCATTCGCAAGGAAATACAATATTATTTTCGTTTGGACAAAACATTGAAATTCAGTTGAAAAATCAAATATTTTGGTGTTATCGTAGACAGAAAGATTGACTATAACTGTAACTGTAAATACAATCAAGATGGAATATCCCCACAAACAGTCTAATGGTTGTATATCATCATTCGACCGATCCTTGTATATAGACCATCAGTCTGGTTGCTCCTTAAGAAAGACTTAAAAAACTCGGAAAACCAAACCAACGCAAGGGTGAACTCTGCATCACAGTCTGCACACAACCGCAGGCAATGCATTGGTCGCCACTCTAAATAACCTTCCCATTGAACTTGCGAGAAGACACGCTGCCATTTTTACAGCACTGAAAAGTCTTGATCATCCACAGCTTCCAAGAATATTCCTTAAGAATATTCCTTTCCATGTTTCTATCCCATCCTTGAAAGAATGACTAAGTCTATACATATATACATAGATGGCTCTAAGCTAGACTGCAAAGTTAGGTTTCAGGTTTCTTGATCACTGCACTTTCACTACTACCAAACCTAGAAGTAAGACAAACGGACATATTTACACAGATGTGTCGAATCTAGAATGTGAAGTACTGTTTGAGCATCTAGATTTGAACTATTACTTAAGGCTCTTTGAAAACTGCAGCATTTTTCAAGCGGAAGTCTCTGCCATCAAGGAAGCACTTCTACTAATTCAATCCTTGAAATTTAGACAAATTCATCATTTGGTCAAGACCCTTTAGGTCAAGGATAGCCAGAGGTGGTTTTCGGCAAGTATACTTTGCCATAAAGAACCATATGCATGGTTTTTCGTCAGCCACACGTAGAAGTTAAGAGCTTCTATGTGTGTACAGTCTTATTTTGTTTAAATGTGTGTGATATTGAAGAAATAAACAGTTATTAAAATGATATTGACCTTCGGCTTAGCTATATTAAACGATTACATTAATTTGCATATAATTATGTATGTATAAAAAATTGCAAATTACTTAAAAACTTTTTGAATGCAAATTTAAATTATTATCATAAAATTAAACCCAAATAGTAGGTTTACTGAAATCATTGAGATACATTTTAAATTACTTATTGCTCCTTTGCAGAAATGTTTCCAAACTAAACTAATCGAACAGATTCCAGTGCAAAATGTATTTGTCGCAGAACCATGATTTGTACTGTTTTTTTTTTTTTATAAATGAACGTGGACATCCATTTGTTATTCAACCTTCGTTCATTTGTATTGAGAAAGTAATAAAAAACGTTTCCTTGTCGTTCAAATATCAAATTTATTTTCATTTGCAAATAAAAGTTGTAATAATGAGAAGCTTTTATCTTAACGCCTTACCAAAGGCTCACACATATGTGAGAAATAAATACGGCATATTCGGTAAGTTATGTTCTTAGTTAGGTGAAGACAAATACATGCATCTGTATATTTATGTACATTCGATGCATTGAAATATAACTGGATTTTGTTAATCTTAGGCACCAATTGTATGAAAGCGTATTCGACAAGTTTAGAACCCAAGGAACCACTTGTGCGCACACAGACAATTCCCGGTCCAAAATCAGCTGAGCTGAAGGCACAATTGAGCGAAGTTCAGGTAAATTTGTACACTTTACCAAATTCGTAAGTATTGTGGACTATTATATTAAAATAATGCCAAACGTGTGTAAAATTGGAACCGACTGTTCATTGTGTATGTGCCTGTCCGCCTTTTTGAACGCTCATAAATGAATGCACTTTATGTCATTTAATAAAGCGAATAAGTTTCTATAAATTAAATTTTAAAAAAGTGTCCAGCGAATAAACATAACTAATATTTGTATTGTTTAATTTGAATGACGTAAAATACAAGTTTTTAGATACCCACCCTGTGGGGCAGATGCATTTCATTTTTCATAGAGGTACGAAATGCTTTTTTTTACGACCAATGCGATGCAGGTCTGAAACCAAAAAATCAAGTGCAATTTGGACACGAAAAGACGAATATTGTATCCTGAACAGAAGTTTGAATAAAAGAGATTATTTTTTGTGCTCTCATTTGGTAAAGGTCAAATTTCATAGATTTTACCACAATCGCTGTGCAGCTACTGCCTAAAATAGTAAATAATCATTTTCATATTAACACTCAGCAGATATGTAGGAGGAAGCTCTGGAAAATTATTTTCTGTATTTTAAAATTATTTTGCCATACTTATTAATATAAACTAGCTAAAAGTTTATTATGATTAAATATCTCAGGGTAACAAATTTTTCCGTATTCGCTTATGCGATAAATCGATTAACTTTGTGCAATGACGGGGACTGCCTGGTAGAGGAACGATAACAATGTATATAACACGTTCAAAAAGTTATTTTTTTCATGTTACTAAACAAATAAAATTAATATAAACTACTAATAATTTTTAATTTGAACAAATAAAACTAAAATAAATGTATAAGCATTTCTTCTTCTACTTATTGCAATTCTTTTATTTTTTAATTTTATAAGTTAGCGGTCACAGCTTAAGTTTTAATAAATATCCACAACGTTATCTATTTTAAATATTTTACAGAGTACTGGAACTGTACAATTTTTTGCCGATTATGAAAAATCTTCCGGAAATTATATTTGTGATGTGGATGGAAATGTATTACTTGACGTTTATACTCAAATTTCATCAGTTCCTCTGGGTTACAATCATCCTAGGCTCCTTGACGTTTTCAAGGATGATAAAAACTTGAAAAGTAAGTCTTCAAACTTCTTTACAACTTATTAAACCAAAAAATTATAAAAACTCTTGAGTCATTTTAAGAAATATGGGATATTTGTGAGAAATTTTAACAGCTAATTAATTTTAGCAGCTGACACAAACATTTTTATATGCAATAAAAGAAAAGAAAATGCATCTAACTTAAATTCTTAGTTGACAGATCTATCGACAAGACATAGATAGAGTGACCTCGCGTTGTATAACTGTCCTCTTGATTGAGTTTGATGGTCCCATATCATCTACTTCCGCCTTAATTTGTATTACTTTCGTTGAGCTTTTACTAGTAAGTGGTATCAGTTCTAGCGCTGATGAGCGATAAGCAAATAGCCGATATTCTTAGCTATGGTAATTAATTTTTATAAAAACGCGTATAATGGTTTCGAGCAAATGTATGTAACAGGCGAGCTCACTTGACCACAGAATTCTTACTTGTTTATATTTAAAACTATTAAAATATTTTATTATTATAGTTTTGTATTTATGGCTATACATGGATAATTTTTATTTAATTTTCTTTTTTAAATATATGCATAAATGTTGGATGTAGAAAAGTTATAAAATTTTTACTATATGCATCATTTTTATATAAAGAATTTTAAAATTCCATAATTGTATATTGTTAATAATAATAATTATTAATAGTATTTGCACCACAAAAAAAAATATAAGGAAAATTAATAATTAAGAGACATCAAGCTCTAGAAATAAAATCCATTTTTTTTTGCTGTTTGATCTCTTGATCTGTATATTGTTCGACTAACCAGTATTCCAATTAATCGTGTTACATCATTGTGGGCATATGCCATCTGGCAGAGAAGTGTTGGTGTTTATTTACTTTGACTTTGATCAAATATGGGGAGGAATCGTATTGGACTTAACATGATGGTCAAGTTAGTATAGACGTCGTCGACTAACTAAGTAATCTACTCTACGGGACCGAATACTGTGCTCGACCTCACATAATGCTTTTTAAAGTCTATATATATATATATATTGTATTATATTTATTCATTTACAAACAAAACTTTTACTCTTTTAGCTCTGATCAATAGACCGGCACTTGGTGTTTTTCCTGGAAAAGAATGGCCCGAAAAGCTCAATTCTATTTTAATGAATATTGCTCCAAAAGGATTAAATAAAATAACGACAATGATGTGTGGCTCATGCTCCAACGAAAATGCTTTTAAGAGCATTTTCATTTGGTATGTATGCTTTAATTCGTGCCTAATAATTGTATAGTACTCATTAATTAAAATTCCAATAAAATGTCATCAAGTCAAACGGAAAATAAGATAGCAAAGAGGGGACACATCACACAAAGCTGCGTAAATTTGCATTGTGCTCAAGCTCAATTCTAGGCCTACCTTACCTACCTTTGCAATCAAGGCCAATCGGCCAATTGACCCCAAAGCCCTTCCGGCATTCGTTGTCCCAATTCTGTTAACCAGCTACTGTGTGATTAGCACCCGCCTGATCCGTGCTTCTGACTGCTATTTGAACAGTTGG
The DNA here is from genome assembly GCA_035044105.1 of Drosophila nr. perissopoda 5 BK-2023a. NCBI lineage: Eukaryota > Metazoa > Arthropoda > Insecta > Diptera > Drosophilidae > Drosophila > Drosophila nr. perissopoda 5 BK-2023a. The sequence continues at coordinate 5,901,361 of JAWNMK010000122.1, forward strand.
TGCTATGTCCCCGCTTTCGTTGTGGTCGTGACTTGGGTTTCATCTGCTGTACTTAGCTAGTTTTAGTCCGTAGATTCCTGAGGCTAAGCCATCCAAATACTAAACAACTTTTTTATTTTTAAGCTATTTATATTTATTTGTATATTCTGTACATTAACATTGATTATTTTTCAGGTATCAAAATAAATTGCGAGGAAACACTGAATTTACCACAGATGAAATGAACTCTTGTATGATCAACATGCCACCAGGCGCCCCGAATCTTAGTATTCTCTCTTTTAAAGGAGCTTTTCACGGTCGCACACTGGGTGCACTGTCGACGACACACTCAAAATATATTCATAAAATAGACGTTCCGTCTTTCGACTGGCCTATTGCATCGTTTCCGCAATATAAGTATCCACTGGAAGAGAATGTGGCGGAAAATAGAAAAGAAGACGAGAAGTGCTTGAGTGAAGTACAAAGCTTAATTGAGCTTTATAAAAAAAAAGATAACCCAGTGGCTGGTGTTATCGTAGAGCCAATACAAAGTGAGGGCGGTGATAATGAAGCTTCGCCAGAATTTTTTAGAGCTTTACAAAAGATTTGTAAGAAAAACGGTGCTGCACTTTTGATTGATGAAGTTCAAACTGGAGGAGGAAGTACTGGAAAGTTTTGGTGTCACGAACACTTTAATCTTGAACAATCTCCTGATATCGTTACGTTTAGTAAGAAATTGCAACTTGGAGGGTATTTCCATAATGATGAATTCGCACCAAAGCAACCTTATCGAGTTTTTAACACTTGGATGGGAGACCCAGGAAAAATAATTCTCTTGGAGGAAATATTGAAAGTAATTAAAGATGAGCATCTAATGGCAAATGTTAATGCTGCTGGAAAAGTTTTGAAACAGGGCTTGTTAAGCTTGGAAAAGGAGTTTCCCAATATATTGAATTCCACTCGAGGACGTGGAACATTCTTAGCAGTAAATTGTGCTAATACTAAAGTGAGAGATTCCATGGTCACCACATTAAGACAGAACGGTATTCAAACAGGTGGTTGTGGAGAAATCGCGATTCGCTTCCGCCCAGCTCTAATATTCAAAGAAACCCATGCCAATATCGTTTTGGATCGATTTAGAAAGGTTATGCGACAAATGTAGATTTATATATTATAAACAAATGTGCTCTGAATAAATATTTTAAACTATTTATCTCTTCAATTTGTTTAAGTATAAACTTGTTTATTTTTATGGTGGTCCTCTAAGTCGTAGTGACGTCTCTTTAGGTAAGTGTTAGATTTTTCTGAGTTTTTTTTAGAGGCGGAGTGGGCGTGGTCTTTTCTTTGAATGTCGAACCAATCTGAGCTACAATTTTGGTGACTTTCTCTAAAACTGTGGGATATGAAAAATTATCGATTTACATTTTTAAAAATATCGATTTCTTGATTATGGAATTGTTATAACTTTAACCTCTTCTATGGACTTAGTTGGACTATCCCCGTAAAGGTCTAAAGACGTATCGGTCTCTTCTGATATTTTTAGTCAAGCATTTTTAATCAGTTGCATTCCTTTTGATTAAGTTTAGCTTTCCACGATGAACATCTTACTGCGATCGGAGCAATAAATAAATGCTTACTTTACAGGGCACTGCAATCAATTGGCATAGACTAATTGCGGCGGCTTGGTTGAAGTACCAAAATGAATAGGAGTTTTATTACAAATTGACCTACTTTTCCATGGACACTATGAAACAGCGTGTAAATGTGATTACAGGCTAGACAAGGGTACATTTGAAGCAACCGAACTAGTTATCCAATGAAAATCGATTGTTTCTATGAAAGCTATGGAATAGAGTAGACTGATGCTGATGATCTTTTTCCAAAAAGGTTAGGGATTTATAAATTTTGTGAATAGTAATTTGGTTGGGGATATTAACAAATTTTTCATAGACAATATAGAGATCATACCCGGTCGCTTCTATCTATGTCCTGATTGCAGGCATACTTCTAAACATATAGGTCGCAGGCGCCTTCTCTAATAGGTTACACAATTCACGACAAAATTGTCGTATATAACATCACATTTACAGCAACACTAATAAGAGTAACAATATTAAGTGATTATAAAAGAGTGCTAACGATGAGACGACCAACTGAATAAGAGTTGCGGGCTGATCTGATGTGAATTAGATGGACACAATTTCTGAATTATGATTTAATTCTGAAAACAGGATCAATTGATTGCATTACTAATTGGTTAAGATTCGAAAATAGAATTTATGCAATACTGCATCGAAATTTATTAAATCATACGATTAAGCCCTTAACTACTTTTTGTTCAAATATATATGCCAGGCTCTTTTTTTAAATTTATTCTAGGTCATCAATAGTTGCCGAGCTTTCCAAAATGTTTGGCGTGCTATCAACTTGTCCCGGACGTGCTCCCGGACCAGTCAATCCATCACTTGATTCTGTAGCACGATTGCCGAATTCTTGCATTTTTATAATTAACATGGCGAACACCTGAGCCGGTAACGAGGATTGTAGCACTTGCAGAAGACGTGCTGGTTGTCCACATACAACAATTGCATTTGCTAAATGCTCCACACCACTTTCGAAATCGCCGCGAGCTATCAAGGTTTCACCTAGCTGAATTTCTTGAAGGAAATATCTGTAACGAAATAAATGTATTCAGGAATTAGTGTTAGATTTTGGATTCGACACAGATAAACAGACACCGATCAACACACGGACATGCCTAGACAGTGATCAACTATATGTATACTTTATGGAATCCTTCTGGAACAAACTGTAGAAACGTGGATACAAATGCAGGTGTACTCTTTTATATATGTCCTCATATGCACATATGTCATTCACATTCACTGTTCAGTTCTTATATTATATTGGAATCAATTGCTTTTAAGAATCCGCTTTACGCACACGCATACGTGTACACACATACAAACACATGTGGATGAGCTCATGCACGTGCATCCTTTATTATGTAATAAGTGTGTTCAATATTTACCTTTCGATTGCTTCGTGGTCATTTAAGTTGGGCATTCCTTGCTTGGCTGATCCAGTTTTACGGTTGCGCCGGCGACCTATATTTGCATTATTAAATACACAGTATATGTCATATATACAATTAACAAAACAAAGTGAATGTTTTGCTATTCAATTAACTTACGCTCGCGAACCTTTTTCTTGTAGTCTGGCTCATTCCGACGTTTACTATCAAAATAAATGCAATATCCTATAAACAATGTGCCAGCCAGTCCCGCTGCAATTCCAATTGCAGTTCTGTTTATCTCAATCATATTTTGCAGCAACTTTTTACACTCATGAACTAATCAAGTGCTGCCAGCTATTCGATGTCACCATCGATACTGACTAGACCATTTTGCATTTGGTAGAGATATCGATACTTCCGATAAAGCAAAAATTTGTCTACAGATTCGATTATTACACTGCGAACTACTAGGAACACCGGATTCGGAACAAAATGATACAATTCGAGAGGTGAGTGCAATGAGATTTATAAACATATACATATTAATAATTAATATTAATAATAATTTAGCGAGAAAATCAATATGAAATGAATAAATTTTCCTGATTAGATTTTAGATTTTATTTTTTTAATTTTGAAGTTGCCTTTAGATAAATGGGCATTATATTATATTATAATGAAAATACTGAATCGTACTTACACGTTTGTTTTTTAAATTAATTATAAATTGGCGTAATTAAGTTGATATGCAGGATTTTTACCTTAAGTATATAGAAATGCAAAATAAATTTTTTTAATTATGTGTATTTTATGCAACATTATCATTGAAATTGATGATGACTCACTTAGACTGTGGAACATATGTGTTTTTGCGATTTATGAAGTCGAAGCGGAAGTGAAAGTGGGTGTTTCCGTGATATCTGTTTCTTTTCGTTTTTTGAAAAGTGTTACCAGTCATCTAAATTCTAACTCAGCTGACTCTAGTTCAAAAAATGTGTTTTCTTTTCTTTAAAATTCTGATAGGTATATGATAATATCGCTTCGATCGAATTCCCAATCCAAATACTTTTTCTAAAACGGAAATAGACTAGTAAATATTCAAAGTTACAAGTCTCTAATTTCAGCGGAGTCAAACAAAGTTGTGTCCATTCTGAAGGACGGATAGCATAACGGACATTGCACGAACCCAATCTTCTGCGGAATGTTGTATGCCGTCCTCTATTTTTTTCCTTTTTATTCTGATGAAACTGTTATGGTAAATACCCTATTACGAATGCATAATGTAAAGAAACCACTCTACATGCTGCATTGTATGCATCGCCAAAAAGCTTTTTACGCGCTTTACAGGCTCTTATTCCTTGTCGTAAACGGAATATTATCTGACTCCATATACCAAAATAGTCTATTGTAATGCAGTTACATTACTCACCAAAATACGGAAATGTGGAATGTATAGGTTTCGGAAATGTAGTTATAAATACATATTCAAAATACACAAAGTATAATTATATGACACAGTATATAATATGCGAAAAAAATGGTTATGTTGGCTCTGTGGATGTTGACTGGCTTATTCCACCCGCCGAATGTATGAATAAGGTGAAATGGGCCAAAAGCGCACTACCAAACTTTGATGAAGATGTCAGCTGTAAGCGTGGCTGCGTTATGACGATAGTGTTGCGTCTGTCAACCGGCTGCTGTCGAACATTTTGCGAACGGCATAGAATAATTGTTTTTGTGTGCCAGATGCCCTGCCAGAGAGACGGCAACGCTCCCACCGGAGACCACTTGCTTATTTGTGACCACCTAAACGGATATATCTGGCAACGTCGCGGCGAACAAATTTAAATGAACCGCCAGAGGCGCCAATTTCTTTGCATCAGAAAATACATCAAACAAGAAAGTACCTGTTTTGAAACTTGGATAAGGTGCTCCTCGGGTACAATTACATGTAGCTCTCAGAAGCTGACTATTTTTCTACAATGAAACTTGACTAACTATTAACCAATATTTAATATAACTAATATTTCCCAATACTTAGATGGTTAGTGGGAAATAAAGTTCATCAAATTTTAATTTTTCGATAAAATGGGAACTCGTTGTATACATAGTACTCACTTATATTTATAGCAGTATTTTATGCTGCAGATTATAAGACGGCAAAAGTTAAAAAACGAGTTGAATTGACTAACAAAAACAATTTTACCCCAAGGGAAGAATTAATTCAAATTATGACTTATTCAATTTAAAATTGAAAAAGAAATAATTTAAGTTATTGGATGGAAAACAAAAAAACAAAAAATTCCCAACCGTTTCTAATTCATGCTAAAAGTTATCCGCAAACGAGTTGTGTGCAAGCAAATACAATACCGGTTTTGTTGATTCGCACTCCAACAACTCAGTTCGATGTTGCAAGCTGCAGTTGTTATGTTGTAAATAAACATATGAAACTGTTAGCACAATGTTAAGTTACATTAACAGAGACAGTTTACTGCTCTCTGGGTTACATTGCGCACATAGCACAAAGTTGAGATTGATAATGTTCGTCGATGTTCGAGCGTTGAGCAAGAAACTCGCAGTTACAACCTCTGACGCAGTTCATCCGTTCGGTCGCAGGCCGCGGACGCATTTCAAGCAATTCAACGAATTTTGAGTGTACGTACATAAAAAAGGCTTTGTTTTTAATTGTCATTAAGGCGATGTGTTTTTCGTTGTGGTTTCGGTAAAATAGAAAAAAATAAACAAAAATTTCAAAAGTATGGCTTAAATGCAAATACATGCATACGACACACAAACTCACACAAGCTTGTGAACGCACTCACACACACAATATATAACTGAGAAGCAAACTAATTTAAAATAATAATTCTAAGTGTGATTTTTGTATTTCAATGGACAACTTCAGATGTGTGTTTGTGTGTGTGTGTGTGTAAAGTGTGTGCGTGGTTTAAGTAAACAATTTACAATTTTGTAGGCTTGATTAAAATATGGACTACAAACACACAAACAGTCACTGACACACACACACCTGCATATGGCTTAAATTTTTGTTTCGCGTGGGTTAAATGTGTGTTCGTGAATGCATAATATGTATTTGCTGTATTTTACCCACTCGCTGACTGATCGAGTTGCTCTAAATACCTCCAAATTGTAAATGTGCTTAACTAAATTTTGTATTTTGCGATTTTTGTTACAACTTTTGTCATAAAACATAGCCCATAGTTCTGAACATGTGGCAACGCCGAGATCGTAAGTGTGTTGGAAATAATCGATAGGTGGCGATCTATCTACCTACCTACATTAAAGTCGTTCGCGGTAAAGTGGCATCATTGTTTACTCATCACTCAGGCACACACACTTACATAGATGAGTGTGTGTGTGTGTTAATATAGATAAATAGTTTTAACCGGGTAATATGAATCAATACCCATTGTCTAAAAATGGAGTGAAAATATGCAGCACAATGCAAAGTGATTTGTGAATCGATTGCCGTGTGAAAAGTATCTAAAATCCCTACTCCCCCCAAAAAACAGGATTAACTAGAATACGACAAAAAATTATTTCAAAAGGTAAAAAATCCAGACGCTCACATACAAATACAAATACACCGATGCGCTAAGGATGTTTTAAATATATGAAATGCATTATGTTATAGTAGTTAAAATCGACAGTTAAAGTAAATGCACAAATGTTAAAAGGTGTATCAGCAACAATATGCATGTGAATATTGATCAAGAATATGTATGTACATATATGTGCTCGATGTTATCTCCCGACAGTTATGTTATGTACATTCATTTAACATTTCTCATTAAACGTCCCTCATTATCAATTTTAAGCGGAACTGCAAATAAAAAGAAAGTGATTCATGTTTAAGGGCGACAAACACTTATTATTAAAGAGTTAAAGCTAACCACAAAAATTCCAACTTAAAACGCGTTTTTAATAAATAATAAATGAGAATTAATACCTAGACATAACTAATAAATCACTCCGTTTATATTCAGCGTTATATTTTAAATTGAAATTAATGAAAACATCTTCAGATTTCTATGTAAAGCAAATTTGTTGCTTACGAAAAGTGAAAAAAGTTGTCCTGATGACTTACTGTTGCCCAAAACTCAACTTTAACGCTGACTGAATTTATTCCTGCAGCAGCTTCCTAAACTAAACATGTTTTGCGGTTCATTCTCGCATCCCATAAGATTGCCATTTAAATATTTGATATTTAATAACTTTGGCAGCACTTGTATAAAAGTTGCAAGATTTTGATTAAGTTGCATCTCATAATTATTTTGGCTTATTTGCCGCCAAATTTAAAGAGAAAGGAAGGAACATTTGACCGAGAAGTTATCAGATATATGGCCAGCGAAAATAAGTTCTTGTTGATAGAAGTAGAGGACTATGTATTGAATACATAATAAAGTCTACTTTAATCAGTGTGAAGTACTCGAAAAATTTCACGCAAGAAATAATTAGTTTTACAGTGATTCAGAGAAAGTGGGAAGAAGTAACGAGGTGGTCTACAGGGAACACAAAAATTAATTAAACTAAAAATTAAATTATGGAAAATTCGGACCAGCTTCCAACAAAATTATGAATCAATTTAAAAGTGCAAATATATTTTTAAAGAAAAATCTCTTTATGTTTATTCTGTGCCGCCTACATAAACATCCATTTCGTGCGTAAGTGCTAGAATTTTCATTGTGTTCTGTCTCCTGAATGTATGATATGTTTTAATTTGTAGTAGATACCACTATTCAATAAATGCTATATGAACAATCGACCAAAGGATACGTTTTAATATAATGATAGGCGAAAATATACAAGTCACTACACAAATGTGCTGATAGCTAGATTCGATCAAAATAAAACATTTGAATAAAATTTTTTTAAATGTAAAAAAGCATAATAATATTTCAAAGTTGGAAGACGTAAGCGGGTTAACTCCAGATGATGTTATTTTCGGTGTACACTCTTGTGTTCAGCTTCACAGTGAGCAGAAACTGGTGCATCAATTTTAAAGCTAACTTTTTAAGTCATGGAATATATCGACCATAAGAACTTTCGGTTCTTAAATTAACAACTTTTTTAATGTGGTTTTTTCACAGTCCACCGTCGAAAAACCATAGACTTCTGAAACATGCATCAGGATAGTTTTAATAGTTTTCTGCTGTGCGTGTTTTGTTCAAGTGTCTTTAAATTGGTTTCTTTGTTCGTCGATTAGATTTGTTTGTTTTTCTAAGCTATGTTCGTCTGTTTCATTAAATCTGTTTGCTTTGTGCCGAGTTATTTAAGATGTGCATAGCAAGAAAATTAATAAAGATTTAAAATATTTGTGTACTTTTATACCGAAGGTATTTTGTGAAAAGTCCGTCCTGCTGTCTGTCCTTCTGTAACTTGGAATATATACTGGTCTTTGCCATCTGTTATCAGCTGGTATCAAAGTATTTTCGCAGTCGGTTCCGCCCGACTGCAACGTTCTCTCTTGTTTTATATATATTTGTGTCTTCATTTGCTTATCTCCTCTTTTGCGATTTTCTTTGCATTCACTTGTTTGCGTGTCTTGTTTTGAGCGTTTGCTTTTGGTCTATTTATTTATGTGTAACGATTCATGCCTGTGTTGGTTGTATAAAAGTGTACATTTAAGCTAGCCAAATGTGGCAAATTAATTTACAAAATTGAGGCCAAGCATTCTGGGAGTGATTTTGACCCATGCAGCAAGTTGTAAAGTCAACATTAATTTTCCATTTAGTCCTAAACACTTAAATGTATTATTGTCCCTTCAGCTTCTACTACTGTCCAGGCAACTCACCTTAATCTAGATGTTATCCTTGTTTGGTCATTAATTGAATAATAATGGAACCTGCTCCAAATTTAAACTATTTTTGCAAACGCAAACCTTCTCAGAGTGTCCGATAAAGGCATCAATAATATTACAAATCGCTTACACCAAAACCTACTCTTAATGTTTTTTTATATATATATATTTCTAAATTTATTTTTTTAAACGAAAGACCAAATTTAACCTTACTTATACTCTTTCAGCTTGTAGTTCTGTTATTGTATTAGTCCACCATAAAGTTTTCTCACCTGACGATTTGTCACAATGCAAAACAGCAAAACGTTTACCTAAAAACATCGAAACTCAATTTTAAATTTCTTGTCTGGTGAATAACATTCTTGTATGCATTTGTGTTGTGCTATCTGATCTAACCTCTTTATGATTTGTTATCGAAGATATTGGTTTTGTGCAATGTCAGTCATGCTGTTTGTACGTCTGTTCGTCTGTCGCAACTTTATATATAGAGACTTGAAATTTGGAACATGATGGTCTGTGCCCGTGTCAGACAAAGTGTAAAAAATTGGACGTCCACTAGGGGGTAGGAAATCAATAAACATCGATCATAGTAAATCGACAAAGCTACATATTTCCCACAATTTTAAGACTACAGTCTTAATGCTTGATGCGTTGTAGGCGATGTCCTTCAAAGATATCACCAAAAGCCCACCTTCACCTTATGGGATCAAAGTATTTCGCTGTCGGTTACGACAGCAACGTTCTTGTTTTATTTTCTTTTTTTTAGTTTGATTGGATTTTCTTTGATTTTTAGCCAATAAATGCGGCTATGCAACAAATGGCGGTATAAATTTGAAATTATACATCAGAAATTGTATAATTTGTTGTAATTTAATGTTAAAAGCATATATTTTCAATTTCATATTTCCAATAAATTATTGCATACTTTTTGTGTTTTTCTTTACGATTGATAATAGTCGACATTAAATTAACAAATAAATTGAACTGTGTCATTGTGTCACGTCATTGTGTCACGTCATTATTGTCATCGAAGGTAATACTGCTGTGAGGTCTTCCTGAATGCCAAAAATAGGATTTGAGACGATGGTGTCATTTACAGAATACAAAAAAACATTATATTGTCCTACATTTATCAACTACTCAAATCATGGATCAGTAAATGACGCTCTCAAGTGATAATTAAAGCAAAACTCAGACATATTAAAAACAAACATGCTTGTGTTTCACAAAGGCATGTCTTTTCAATATCTTCTTTGCTAGTGATATATGTGCAGACAACACAGCAATATTTAGCAGACACTCGCATCATGAAACTAATCAATTCTAACAATATTACATTACAATGGATAAGTAAATTTAACTTTGACGCTCTTCAGAAAAATAGTCTCAAGTCAAGTTTAGTCAGGTTTAGCTCATAAATACTTATTCGGACATAAATACTTGAGATTGATTCTTGGCGAGTCACTGACTTTAAGAGTTTAGAATTAGAATTATAAAGAAACATTATACTATTTTCACAGAACCAATTTAAGGCACTGTCCTTACAATCCCGCATTAACAAATTTCAACAAACATTAATGCCAAAGTGTTCATAACATTAAACACCTCATTGACATAATTGTATATATATATATATATATTTTTTTTTTTTTTTTCGTTTTTACTTTTGTAAAGTGCTAACACTTAACAGTTATTTTGTAACCCACATATTTTAAACACTTTGTAATTTTTGTATAATGAACCCATTAATAATGAGTGAAAAGGCATAAACAGCCATGCAAAAGATAATAACTCTCACAAGAAATGTTTTCAAAGGTGTATTTTTAAATTTGTAAGTCTAAGGAATTTTTGAATAAGTTTGCAAAAATGAAGTACTGTTAAAAAAAAATTCCTTTAATTCGCAATAATGACTGTGCATAAAATATTCCTAAAATATTGGACTGTCCAATTTAGATGTTCTTTTGCGAACTTCATGCGCTTGGAAGAGGGAATTTTCTTGGAATGCGGGCTTTTAAATTAAATTCTCTGAGACATAAACGAATTATTTGCCCTGTTGCAGTTATATTCAAGTCATTTTTTTTTATCTCAATTGCAGTCCTGAAAGGTTTCCTTTGCAGTCGCGAATCAACATTTTGACGTACAACAATGTCCAGAATTCGTTTTCGTCCAATTTTTTCAGTCTTTATAGTGAATGGTGGTTCGTAAGACATTACTCGAGCCTAATCAATCGACCAACTTCTCTATAGAATTTATCGTCCAATATAGTTTTTTTTTTATGATTTCGCGCCTTTTCCGTACTGAAGTGTTTTCCAGTACTCATTGAACTGATAATAATGGATTTATAAATAATAATTTAAATATCGAAATGATAATTAATACGACTAATACGCAAATATGTCTAAGTCAAATCTCTTAAGCACACGGCCTCCATAAATGCAAATCTCCAAAATTTATCGATTTCTAAAAAGAATGCGAAAGTGGTCTTATTATTTATTAGCTTCTTTTTAGCATTTTTCGCATCAAATTAAAAAAATTTTTGTACTGAAAAGAATTTCATGAGCAGCACTAACTTAAACTTATGGGGGAACCATATTTCAACATTTGAAAACATCTCTAAAATAATGGTTTGTTTTTTGATTCGTAAGAAAACTTGCAGTGGTACTATTATTTGGTTCGGAACTGCTTATGTGCTTATGCACGTGATTAGTAATTGCGTTCGTCAACAATAATGAAAGTATTTGGGTGCCTGATTCCTTTAAGTGTGTAAAACCTTTCAAATGAAATTTGGCAATCAAACTAGAATAAATTCAAGAACTGAATTCAGGGTAACACTAAGTTAAATATATGACTTCAAAATTTCAGGAAGATGGCTCCCCTTTTTGATATAGCTCCAAAACAACCAATCAGTCCTCCTTATGAGGACGATCCCGAATCAACACTAAATGTTTTCCCATAAATTATGGGCATATACAACTAATAATAAATGGTAGTGCTGGCACTATATTTGAAATCTGGCTCCTTATGCTTAATAGGCCTTCAGTATAAATGACTGAAGAAAGTCGTGTGTTTATAGGGTAGAGTATATTTATTCTTGATCAGCATTATGTGATTGCAGCTATACCTAAAAGGTATTAAAATAAATATTTATAAATTATTTTTAATTTATTTGTCTACAAATTTACTTTTAAAAATATGTATTTAAAACGAAAATTTTCTTTATAGAATTGAAGTGTTGGTATTTCTAGCAATATACCTTGCCAATTTGGGACTCTAGTTTTCAAATAGTAGTAATGTTATAGATTCACACATTTAGAATAGATACATCTGTTTTTGGGACCCGGAGTGGACATGAAAATGAATATACCAATTTTTGAAGCAGGTTACCAGCATTGTACCCTCCAAGTTTGATGACTGTATAACTAAAATTTAGGGTGTGGTCTGGGGGCGACAGAGGATGGCAATTCTTGAAAAACATCGACAACAACCGTATTTAAAATATTTAAAATTGTAAGAGATAAGTTATGTTCTAAGCATCAAAGCTCTAGTAACCTCGCACAAAATCAATATAGTCTTGTATTTTCGGTATAAGAACTGATATGGGTCAATCACAAATCAATTTTCAAAACAATGAAAACAGTGTGATCCACTAAGTTCTGTAGTGCTACCTGTGAACCACTTTTTCGATCTCAACTAGGATAATTTTCAGCGTTTTTACTTCTGGCACAACCAATTGATAAAATGTTCGTGCGCTTTGTATGTCGAAAAACATCGAAAAACTGTGCTTGCTTATCAGGTGAATTTTTGTTTAACTTGAATTATAATTGTCTCAAGCCGGCTTGATGGTCGTAAGCATTGAGTCTTTGCATTATTCCGTGTGCAAAACTCATTCATAGCGCTTATACGAAAAATCAGTGGTGGGTTCGAGTCCCGCTGCCCTTGCTTATTGACAATTGTCAATTAACCATCAGCCTAGGATGTCGAAACTTTCCATGTTGTGCTCTTTGCCAATTTAATAATACATTATTGCTTTATTTTTAGGAAGGAATACCATGTGGACAACAGCTAATAGCTAATGTTTAATATGCATTTAAATAAATATGCCCAAACTGTTAAAAGAAAAAAAGTTGATTTACTTCAGTGGACTACAATAATAAGTTGTATTTGCCTAATTCAATCTGCGCTGTCAACCGACGATGGAGACAGATCGGCCCTTTCACATCATAGGACAGTTTTGGATAACAAGCCCGACTTTAGCCATGAAGTCTACAATGTTACAATACCTGAAAATAGTCTTGGAAAAACATATGCTAAAGGAGTACTACATGAGAATTTGGCCGGAATTTGGATAGATCCAAATTATAACATTACATACAGGATAATAAGTGGCGACAAAGATAAGCTTTTTAAAGCTGAGGAAAGACCTGTGGGAAACTTTGCCTTTCTAAACATTCGAACGCGAACCAGTAATGTTGTGTTAAATAGAGAAAAAACTGACGAATACATTCTAAAAATCCGAGCTCATATTAATTACTCTCATGGCAAAAACATCTCAAAATATGAAACTGAAACGACGATTCACGTACAAGTTTTGGATCGAAATGACTTAAGTCCACTATTTTACCCAACTGAATATGCGGTAACTGTTCCTGAGGACACCCCAAAACATCACAGTATTCTAAAAGTTATTGCAGATGACGCTGACTTAGGTGTAAATGGTGAAATTTATTATAGTTTTTTAATCGACAGCGAAAGTTTCGCAGTTCATCCCACTACTGGCGATATTACCGTTCTGAAGCAGCTCAATTACGCAGAGAATTCGCACTACGAGCTTACGGTTTTAGCTAATGACAGGGGCAGTGCTATTCACCAGCAGAATCACCAAGCCAGCAAAGCGAAGGTGTCAATAACTGTGAAACAGGTAACTTCAATACATCAATGAATGTTGGCATATGTTTAAAATATCATAAGTTCGATTATAAATCTTAAAACTACGAAATTGCATAACTCAATTTGTATATAGGCGCAATTATGCAGACATACTCCAACTGTTTTACTATTTCCCCGGGCATGGGTACCTACATATCTACAATATATACCTATCTACATATATCTCGCTTTACTTTCGCTTTCTTATACTTATAGCAAGAAAATTACATATTCAAAAGACTTTTACTTTCATTTATTTATAAATTACACTAAACTAATATATTTATGATATTACTTTTATTACATTCGTATTCTTACGTATTTTTAGGTAAACTTAAATGCACCAGAAATTTATGCAAAAACTTTTTCGAGTGTGATACCAAATTCCGGTGCCCTGATTTACGGCATAGTCAAGGTAAACGATAAAGACATTGGGAAAAATGGAGAGATAAGAAAATTGGAAATAACTGACGGAAACCCTGACGGTACATTTCAATTAATTCCGGCAGAGGCAAAGGATGAGTATTACATTGAACTAAATAAATTTGCGAGTTTAATTGAACAGCAATTTGCTTATAATCTAACACTACGAGCTGAAGACTTTGGCCTACCCTCCAGATCTACTTTTAAAACAATAACGATACAAATACTTCCGGAAATTAAAAATGTTCCCATATTTACACAAGAAATTTACGAAGTTTCGATACCGGAAACGGCGCCGGTTAACATGCCAGTTATAAGACTTAAAGTGAGCGATCCAGATTTGGGAAAATATGCGTTAGTTTATTTAGAAGTTGTCGGTGGAAATGAAGGCGGCGAGTTCCGTATAAATCCCGATTCTGGAATGTTGTACACACAAAAGCGTCTCGATGCCGAAACAAAATCTAGTTACACATTGACTGTATCTGCCATTGATCAAGCGGACGTTGGATCGAGGAAACAATCGTCAGCCAAAGTAAAAATTACTGTGGAAGATATGAACGATAATGATCCCATATTTGAGAACGTAAATAGAATTATATACATAAATGAGAATGAATTAGCTGGTTCATTTGTCACAAAGCTAACAGCAAAGGATAAAGATTCTGGTGAGAATGCATACATATCTTATAGTATAGCAAATCTAAACGAAGTACCATTCGAGATTGACCACTTTTCTGGAGTTATCAAAACCACTAACCTAATTGATTATGAAACAATGCGAAGAAACTACACCCTCCTCGTACGTGCATCAGATTGGGGACTGCCTTACAGAAGACAAACTGAAATTGCAATAGATATTATTGTAAAAAATATTAATGATAATAGGCCACAATTCGAGAGAGTTAACTGTTATGGAAAAGTAATTAAGTCTGCATCAATTGGATCTGAAGTTTTTACTATTTCCGCTGTTGATCTTGACGTTGGAGATGAAATATCATATCGTTCAATATCTGGAAATGAGGATGGCTGTTTTAATTTAGATTCAACCACCGGAACTATCTCTATTGGCTGCAATCTATTGGACGTTGGCATTGACGATCGAATAATAAGAGTAATTTCTACAGATGGGACACATTTTTCAGATGAGTTAAGTATCAATGTACATCTTGGTCTGGATCACTTAATGGAGCAGGGCAGTATTTTGCACGGCTATGGATCGTTCGAATGTCGAGAAACTGGTGTGGCTAGAAGACTTGCAGAAACATTAGCACTAGCCGAAAAGAACAACGTAAGAAACGTGTCGTACTCTGAAGTAAATGACTTGGCAATGACACCAAGCAGATATGGACAGAACATTCACAGACCTGAACTTTTAAATTTTCCCCAAGAACTTACTTTGAATGAAAGTATTCAATTGGGTACAACGGTAGCTGTGATCGAAGCTAGAGACCGAGACTTGGGATATAATGGAAAACTAGTGTTTGCAATTGCTGATGGAGATTTTGATTCGGTATTTCGCATTGACCCAGACAGTGGCGAACTGCAGATTATTGGCTACTTAGATAGAGAACGCCTCAGTGAATATATTTTAAATATAACTGTCTATGACCTTGGTCATCCAGCGAAATCGGACTCTAAAATACTGCCCATCACAATAACAGATGCAAACGATAATCCACCTGTTCTACAAAAATCGCTGGCAACACTTCGTCTCACAGAAAATGCCCCAAAAGGAAGTATCGTTTATTGTGCACATGCAACGGATGCAGACGTGGGAATCAATACGGAAATAACATACAGCTTATCTGTTGAATTTAAAGAATTTACGATAAATAAAACTACAGGCTGCATTGTGCTTAGTAAACAATTGGATCGAGAGCACAAAGATAAATACGAATTACAAATAGTTGTAAAAGATCGTGGATCTCCAGTTTTATCATCAGAAGCACTTGTATATATATTAGTTGATGATGTTAACGACAATGCCCCAATATTCGGAGTGCAAGAGTATATGTTCAAAGTTCGTGAAGATGTCCCTCGTGGAACTGTGGTAGCGGTCATCGAAGCAATCGATAAAGATCTTGGCCAAAACGCTGACGTACTTTTCTCACTCAAGGAGGAAACACAGGAAAAGAATCTGTTTAAAATTGACAAGCACTCTGGTACTTTACGAACAGATGGTTATTTAGATTATGAAAACCGTCAAGTACATAACCTTATGATTAGTGCTATTGACTGTGGAGTTCCATCATTAACTGCCGACATGCCCATAGTAATTGAAATTATTGATGTGAACGAGAATCGATTTGCTCCAGAGTTTGAAGACTTTGTTTTTGAGGGCAAGATAAGAGAGAACATGCCAAAAGGCACTTTGGTCATGAAAATCGCCGCTCGGGATATGGACGGGATGGATTTGAATGCAAAAATATCATATTCAATCACTGGTGGCGATGGGCTTGGAATATTTTCCGTTAATGATCAAGGTTCCATTCATTCATTAACTCAACTCGACGCGGAATCTAAGAATTTTTACTGGCTAACATTATGCGCGCAGGATAACGCTATAGTGCCATTTAGCAATTGCGTAAAGGTAAGATGTTAATAATCCTAACGCATTTAACTACAAGTAAATTAATTTGTATTTGTTTTTTCCTAAGGTTTACATTGAAGTTGAAAACGAAAACGACAACATACCATTAACAACCAAACCAGTATATTATGTAAATGTAACTGAAGGTAGCTCTGGAAAAAATGAAATAATCCAACTGAAGGCAGTAGATCCAGACATTGATCCCTCTCAAAAAATTACATACAGTATTATTTCTGGAAATTTGGTTGGGTATTTCGATATAGACCCTAATACAGGTGAGCACAAATTCTAGAAATAAAGTGCAAAAATATATTACTAATTTAAAACCCGAATTTATTCAGGAGTTCTAAAAACGACAGAACGGAAACTTGACAGAGAAAATCAAGCAGAACATATTTTAGAGGTAAGTTGCTCCAGTTCCAATTCATATGTGAACGGCAATATCTTGATATAATTTAGTGCCTTAGTCACATTGGTTATGATCTAGGTAGAAGCGCACAAAAGCATTCCCAGCAAAATTATCTTCCTGCTCGCAAACAATATTAAATATTAAAGCAATGCCAATGTCTATAAATATACGAATAATCTTTAATGCTTAATATAGAAGAGTAGATAATTTTTTTAATCTTATTAGTAATTCGTTCACTACACTTCAATCATTTCAGGTTGCTATATCTGATAACGGATCGCCTGTACTGACGTCTACTACGCGCGTTGTGGTGTCAGTACTAGATATAAACGATAATAGTCCCGTCTTTGATCAACGTGTTTATAAAGTTCAAGTCCCTTCTACGACATACATCAACGAATCCATATTTCAGGTGCGTACACATTGCTTAACCATGAAACACAAATACATTTCAGAACACTCCAGTTTAATTGCTTGAGTAATTATTATGCTAAAATACCTCTGTTAAAAGGTCTTTGTTAAAAAAAAACAAAATATTTTTGGTGTTTTGAAAAAAAAAACATATATAAACAAAGAACACGCAGCATAAATGATATCATTCACATTTTTCAGGTTCACGCAATTGACAACGATGATGGTGAAAATGGTAGAATAACATATTCAATAAAATCTGGAAAGAAAAAAAATAAATTTCGTATCGACAGTTATAGCGGCCATATTTTTAGTACAAAACCATTAGAACCTGAATCCGAATTTGAAATCAATGTCAAGGCCGAAGACAATGGGATCCCCAAAAGAAGTCAAACTGCACTAGTTCACATTGGTGTCATTCCCATATCACCAAATTCTCCAAACGCTCCTTCAATTACGAATAAATCAATAAATAATATAGTAGATTTGACGGAAAATGACAAGCCCGGTTTCTTAGTGACTCAAATTCAGGCAGTTGATGAAGATAACGATCAGCTATGGTTCAATATAAGTGGTAAGTGTATTCATTATTTTATTTATTTGTTAAACTATTTACAGCTGTGTGGAGACCTCTCCTGACTGAAATGCGAATTAAATGTTCTCATTTACCATAGACGAATCGAGTTTATTGAAGGTGCCCTCTGTGTTACTGGAAATACAAAAAATTCCAGTTGCTTAATTGCTTTAGCTACCGTTCCCATTTTCCTTATATTTAAATAATCGTTTTTGTAAAGATAATGTTATTTGATACGGTGCATACATGCAGCCTATTGAACGAGTTTTCCTTGTTTCAAATCTCCCATTTCCCTTAAATTTGAGTCGCTATAGTCATGTTTGTCCGTCCAAAATTGAGGTCTGTAGTGGTAAAATATAAACATAATATTTTTATTTCCTCCACTCTTTTGCACTGTATAAAAAATGTTTTTTTTTTTTAACTTTTGCATATATTTTAAAACAAAAAATTCTTTCTTATAGGTGGAAATGAAGAAAACCATTTTTACATTGGGAGAGATACAGGAAATGTGCTGCTTTCAAAATATTTGGATTACGAGACACTGACATCTTATAATCTAACTATTCGTGTAACTGATGGTTCAAATATCGTGCAAACATGGCTATTTATTCAAGTTGTCGATACAAATGACAATGCTCCACAATTTACGAAAGAGATCTACCATGTAAATATTTCTGAGAACATTGATGAAGAATCTGTCATTATGCAACTACATGCCACTGATAGAGATGAAGATAAAAAGCTATTTTACCATCTACACGCTACACAAGATCCATCATCCTTAACACTGTTTCGTATTGATTCTATAAGTGGTAACGTGATAGTCACCCAGAAGCTGGATTTTGAAAAGACATCGCAGCATATACTAATTGCTTTTGTGAAAGATCAAGGAACTCCCGGAAAGAGGAATTACGCAAAAATAATAGTCAATGTACATGATCACAATGATCATTATCCAGAGTTCACAAGAAAAATTATCCAAAGTAAAGCACCCGAAAGTGCAGCGATTGGCTCGAAACTAGTTCAGGTTATAGCTATAGACCGAGATAGTGGCCAAAATGCTGAAATACATTACTCGATTATTACCGGTAACGTGGGCAGTATGTTTGAAATTGATCCCAAATTTGGAATTGTTTACTTGGCTGCCTCTTTGGACATCAATAAAATTCAGGAATACATGTTGCAAATAAAAGCAGTGGACCTTGGTCATCCGCCGTTATCGTCTCAAGTGCCTGTGCACATCATTGTTACTATGTCGGATAACGATCCTCCCAAGTTTTTTAACAACTTTGTTTCACTGGAAATGTTTGAAAATTTGGGCATGGGATCATTTGTGACACAAGTTGAAGCTCGCTCGTCTTCATCAGTTTTCTACGATATCATTGCTGGCAATGTGAATGAAAGCTTTCGGATTAATCCGTCTACCGGGGTTATTGTTATCAACGCCAATGTCGATTATGAAACAAACAAGTAATTAAAAGCTAAAATACAAATTACAACAATTGAGACTCATAAGAATTTCCCTTTCAGAATGTTTAATCTAACAGTCAAAGGAACTAACATGGCTTCTGCGTTTTCCTATCAAAATCTGATAGTGCACGTGTTGGACGTAAATGACAACGTACCGAAATTTCTCCAAAGTGAATATATTGGAACTGTTTCAGAGTCCGCCAATTTGGGCTCTTATGTACAAAAAGTTGATGAAAAAAAACGGTATGGACACATTTTTCTGATCTTATATTTTACCTGTTGCATTTTATATTTTCTCTATCTTTTAGTCATTTAACTGTAAACGCATTTGACGCAGACGTTGGATTAAACGGAATGTTGCAATACAAAATCCTTGATGATTTGGCGAAAAATGTTTTTAAAATTGATTCCACAACAGGGGCGATCGAAATTTTACGCGGTTTGGATTATGAAAAGAAGTCAAATTATTCATTTTTTGTGACGGTAATATATCTATTTTTAAAATGGAACATTTAATATCCAAAAAATCAGCTTTTATTGTAGCACAGCTTGATTCATGATTTATTTATTTTTCAAATAAGTTAATGAAGTGCATTATTTTGAATTTTACATTTATAGGTTAGTGACATGGGTAAACCAACGTTACATTCGACCACAAAAGCGCACGTAGTAATCCTTGTGACCAATGTAAATGATTGCCCACCAGTGTTTAAGGATAGAGATCTGAATGTCACTCTGTTCCTACCAACGTTTGAAAATGTATTTGTTGCTCATATTGGTGCGATTGATGCCGATAACGATGTCATTCGTTATGATATTGTTGACGGAAACAACCCGGAATGCTTTGAAATACATCCACTAACTGGCGTTTTAACGACAAGGTAATTTTATTCTTCAACAATATTCTTGCAGATGCATAGTATTTTTTCAGGCAAGTTAGATTATTATGAAAATGGCAAGCTATATCGATATAGTGAATTCTATTCCCAATTGTCATATTTGCCTGTCTTACTATATCATTGTGTTAAGATCTAAAGTAAGAGAGCAGTGGAAAATAATTTTAATAAGTGAAACACTTTGGATTTTGTATTGGGAATGAAATGTTCATAGAATATCCAAAAAGGGAAATAAATGAAGAAGTACTGACAATGTTTTTTGCTTGTATCAAAAGTTTGTATTTGCAACTTTAAATTTTTGTTAGCAAAATATTTATTATTGTAATTGTTTTTTTTAATTTATTTTAGAAATGCCGAATTCTTACAAAGTGAATATAATTTGCACGTCCGCGCCTCGGACGGATTGTACTCTACCATTCTCCTCGTAAATATCAATATTGAGGCTATAGTGAATTCAAATTTCGTCTTTCAAAAAAAAATGTACGAGTTTTCTGCTTTTGAAAACACAACAAAAGTAACGACAATAGGATTGATAAATGTCATTGGTAATGCATTGAATGAAAATGTGGAATATAGAATTCTCAATCCAACAGAAATGTTTACAATTGGAATAACTTCTGGAGCTATTAAAACTACTGGAATAATCTTTGACCGTGAATTACAAGATATGTATAAGCTGTACTTTGAAGCAAAGTCAACCGTATTTAGTGGAGACAATACTAGTACTCGCAGAGCAATTACTTCGGTTTATATTTCTGTTCTGGACATAAATGATAATTGTCCGCTGTTTGTCAACATGCCCTATTACGCCTCTGTGTCTGTTGGCTTCACGAAAGGCACAATTATATTGAAGGTAAAAGCAATTGACTTGGACAGCGCGGAGAACGGAGAAGTTCGGTATGAACTGAAAAAGGGAAACGGTGAACTTTTTAAAATAGATAGAAAGACTGGCGAGCTGTCAATCAAGCAAACAATTGAAGGCCATAACCGCAAATACGATTTAACTGTTGCAGCATGCGATGGTGCTGTAATTTCCTGCTGTACTGAAGTTCCGGTTCAAATAAAGGTATTCACAATGGTTTATATTTAAAATATGCGAAATCGAATTAATTGTGTTTTTTTTTTATTATCTAGGTTATTGATCGTTCAATGCCAGTATTTGAAAAACAATTTTATTCTGTGAGCGTGAAGGAAGACGTTGAAATGTATTCTGCCCTGTTTATATCTATCCAAGCCGAGAGCCCATTGAAAAGGAAACTGATTTATACAATATCAAGTGATGATTCAGAACAATATTTTGAAATTGACTATAGAACTGGTAAAATATAATTAATAACCCTCTTTGTGTTGAACCTGATAAGCTTATTGTTATGTACATTTGCAGGGTCCTTGTATGTGGTAAACGAACTTGACTACGAGGAGAAAAATGCCCACGAGATATCAATCCGGGCTACTGATAGCATTTCAGGCATTTACGCAGATGTTTTATTATCCATTACAGTAATTGATGTAAATGATTGTTATCCAGAAATTGAAAGTGATAATTACAATATTACCTTACCGGAAAATACTCCATTTGGATCACAAATATTACAAATAAATGCAACTGATTTGGATTCTGGTTCAAATGGAAAATTATCATATTTCATTGAATCCATTGATGGTCGCAATGATTCCGATACCTTTTACATTGATGTTAGCGAAGGCTCTTTGTATTTGAAAACTCCGTTGGACTATGAGCTAAAGCGTTATCACCACGTTGTTGTCCACGTTAAAGACCATGGGTCTACGCCACTAACTTCGAAATGCAATGTCTTCATTACAGGTAAATCACATATCATATTACATCCTTGAAACATCTCTAATACAAACAGGTTGCTGCTCAATCGGCTTAGAGATGAATATTTATTTGTAATACAACATTATATTTTTGTGGTCGATATTTGAATATTATTGGGTATAAATACCAAATGAAAGAAAATACACAATAGATATTTATATTTAATAAGCTTTTCATTTTGGTATTAATAGAGAATAATTACAATATGTTACATACAAATTATTGTTTTCATTGCAGTTAAAGATCTTAATGATAACTCACCGCAATTTATCGAGCCATCTTTCAATACAAAGTTATCAGTGGCAGCGACTCGAGGTCAATTTGTTGCATTGCCTAGGGCTTTCGACAATGATACATCCGACATTGATTTTTTGCAATACCAAATTGTTGACGGAAACGAGTTACAAACGTACAGCATCGACAAGCAAACTGGAGTTATTTCACTTCAAAATATGTTGAATTTCACCGATAAACCGAATACAATTTTAAATATATCAATATCTGACGGAGTGCACACAAGCTTTGCACGGTTAAAAATTACATTGGTTCCGGAAAATGTGCACAGCCCGCAGTTTGAGAAAGTAGTTTATAAGGCAACGATTCTGGAAAACCTGGCGCAGGGACATGAAGTAATCACTGTACGTATATCTTGGGATGCGAAGAAAAAACTTTCGCGTTTACTGTTAACGAAAAATTTGTCTTACAGGTTAAAGCAGTTGACAATGATTTTGGCCAGTATGCCAGTCTTTACTACGAAATTGTATCTGAGGAAATGAAACAATATTTTGAAATCAATCGTAATACCGGTTTAATTACATCGAAAGTAACATTTGATCGAGAAATTAAAGATGAGTACGTGTTACAATTGAAGGCAATTGACGGCGGAAGTAAATTTGGCTTTGCTTCGTTAAGAGTGACAATTGAAGACGCTAATGACAACAGCCCATATTTCTTTTTAAAAGAATACAAAATCGTTATGAGCTCTAATAATAATCCCAATGAAACCATATTGACCGTAAGTATTATGTACCTACATAATGTGGACATTATTCATCATAATTTACTAGTTCACAAAGAAACATCCGTAAAGACGAATTCCTTTAACTCTCCAATACGTTTTTTTTTTAAATTCTAATATGACTAACCGTTTTTCATATATTCTAGGTAAAAGCTATGGATAAAGACATTAATGCAAATGGCGTTGTAAAATATACTATTGTGCCGTACTCCATGCAATCCGATTTACGAAACAAAATCCATTTGAATGAAAGTAATGGTGACATCGTTCTCATAAGTGATCCAAAACATTTTGAAAAAGGCGTTTTTCAATTTTTTCTTCGAGCCTTTGATTCAGGAGAACCATCATTGCATACCGACATTCCAGTGACTCTCGAAATAGTAGATTCAGATGTGATAATTCCAACTTTTGAAAAGAAGGACATCAATCTCAAAGTTATAGAGTCCACATCTCCTGGAACGGTGTTAACAAAACTACATGTCCATGGAAATTATTCGTTAAAATTGTCCATTTCTGAAGAGAGCTCAATTTTTGCTATATCTGAGAATGGAGAATTGATTCTGATGCAAACTTTGGATCGTGAACAAAATGACTCGCATTATTTAGTTATCGTGGCCGAAACCGCTACCCTACCTGTTCTTTTTGCATATGCTGAAGTATACATACATGTTACAGATGAAAACGATAACTACCCGAAATTTGATAACACAATTTATAGCTGTGATGTAGCGGAAAATACTGAAAAAGTTGCATCTATACTTAAAGTAACGGCAACTGATGCAGACACTGGATCGAATGGTGATGTACGCTACTACTTTGATGAGGAATCAAATGGTATACGAAATATCTTTGACATCGACATATATACCGGCTGGATCACCCTTTTGTCATCCTTAGATCGAGAAGTGCAATCAGAATATAATTTGAAAGTAATTGCCACTGACAATGGTCACCCCAAACACGACTCAAAAGTTCCAGTGTCTATTAAGATTATCGACTACAACGATAACGGGCCGCAATTAAAGTTACCCATGGACCACATTTACATTTCAGAAACAGCGCTTCCAGGCACTGTTTTAGTGAACTTGTTAGTTATAGACCCGGACATAGAAAGGCAAACTTTGGACTATTATATAATATCTGGAGATAGACAGTCTCAATTTCAAATTGGCAAAACAGGGGAGCTGTTCATATCACGACCTCTGGATCGAGAGGAAGTATCATTTTACAATCTGAGCATCTTAGCCACGGACGGAAAGTTTACAACGGAATCAAATGTTTACGTGCACATAAAAGATGTAAATGATAATATGCCATACTGCTTAAAGCCTCGTTACCACATCACAGTCGATGAATCTACACCAATTGGAACAACAATAGTTGAAGTTAAAGCAATAGATTTTGATTCCAGTGATTTTAAGCTACGTTATTACATGTCCGGAAAGGAGTCCGATGACTTTGTTATTGGCAAGGACAGTGGAGTATTAAAAGTAGCAAAGCCTCTTGACCGAGAAAAAATCGCAAAATATAAATTATATGCTCACGTTCAGGATGGCAAAGACTTCATCAGAGAGTGTGTTTCTGAAATAATCATTACCGTAAACGATATTAATGACAATGCGCCAATATTCTCTCTGGCCAATTATCGAGTTAGCATTCAAGAAGATGCTCAATTGCAAACTCTGGTGACAAAAGTACACGCAACTGATAAAGATTTTGGTATCAATCGAAAAATCAAGTACTCATTAACAGGAACAAATAGTGATTATTTTGGAATTTCCAAATCCACAGGAATTATAAAATTAGAAAAAAACCTTGACCGCGAAACAATTTCATTATATAATTTCACAGTTAAAGTGGAAGATTTTGGTAAACCAATGTTGTCTTCAGTTGCAAATATCGTTATTAATATTTTGGATATAAACGACAATCCACCAGAATTTAGCTTACGACAATACAAAAGTAACATGTATGAAAATGTCACACGAGGATCTGAAGTTTGTAAAATTCATGCTACATCTAAAGATATTGGCGTAAATGCTGAAATTTTGTACTATATAATTAGTGGCAATGAACAACAAAAATTTAATATTAATTCCAGTACAGGTGTATTATGGGTAAACGGAACGGTGGATTATGAAAAATCCAAATTTTATTTTCTCACCGTTCAAGCCATTGATGGAGGCAGTCCGCCACTTAGCAACATTGCTTATGTAAATATATCTATAGAGGATGTTAATGACAACACGCCAACATTTACGCAAAATATTTACCGAACCAGTGTGCGGGAGGATATTTCTGTCAATCTTCCAATAATAGATGTGAAAGCCACAGATGAAGACTCTAACCTGAATGGAATTATCAAATATAACATTGTCAAGGGTGATAGCTTGAGTCAATTTCGGATAAATCACAGCAATGGAACAATTAGTTTGGCAAGGCCACTTGATCGCGAAACTATTTCGGACTATATATTGGAAGTGCAAGCCTGTGATTTTGGGATTCCCGAGCGATGCAATAGTGTAGAAGTCAATATTTGTATTCTGGATGCAAATGATAATGCTCCAGTGTTCTCGCAGACAAATTATAGCATCGTTTTACAAGAGAATCGACCATTGGGCTATGTTTTCATCAAGTTTGATGTGTCTGATGCTGACGAAGAGCCGAATTCAACTCCCTATACGTACGATATACGTTCTGGAAATGAGGGTGGACTTTTTCGATTGGAACAAGATGGATCTCTTGGCACCGCATCCCGATTCAATCACAAATTACGAGATGAATTTATAATTCAAATACGAGTATTTGATAATGGAACACCCCCACAATACTCCGATACTTGGGTAACGATCAAAATAATTGAGGAAAGTCAATACCCTCCGATATTAACACCCTTAGATATTACTGTTAATTCGTTTGAAGATGAATTTGCGTCAGCATTCCTGGGAAAAGTTTATGCGTCTGACCAAGATCAATATGATGAACTAACATTTAGTCTGGCCACAACCATTGAAGAAACTTATGAAACTTCAAAATTATTTCGAATTTCAAATAAATCTGGGGAAATATATTCAATTTCCAACCTTGATATAGGTTTATATAAGCTAAATGTGTCCGTCACTGATGGAAAGTTTACCGTCTATACCACTGTTAAAATCAATGTTGAACTTATATCGGCGAATATGGTCAAAGAAGCCACAGTAATCAGATTCAGTAAAATAGCAGCATCCGATTTTCTGTTGAGTCACAGGAAGGGATTCATACGCGCCATACGAAATGTGATGAGATGCCGGCAAAAAGATGTGATTCTCATATCGTTGCAAGTGGAAAAACGAGTGAAGCGTTCAACGGATTCAAATTTAAATGTGGTTTTTGCAGTGCGCAAACAACAAATAATACCAAGTTCTGATGAATTTTTTAGCAGTGATGAGATTCGACTATCCGTTATCAGTAAGGAACTTGAAATTGAAAACGATACTAACCTAATCATTGAAGAAATATTTTCAAGTTATTGTCAAAACAAAGTAAACGCCTGTGTTCATGGAGTCTGCAAGCAATTTATAAGTCTCGAACAGAACAATGTAACGACTATATACACAGATGTAATAAGTTTCGCTGCGCCCTCGTATAGTTTGATTAACAAATGTGTTTGCAAGCCTGGCTTTGATGGAAAAGATTGTAATGAAACTGTAAATGCGTGCTCTTCTGAACCGTGCCCACCTCATAGAAATTGTCTGCCATCAGAATCTGAAACTAGATATCAATGTGTGTGCCCAAAGGGATACTCAGGCTCATTCTGCGAAATAAAATCTTCAAAGTGTGTGAATGGATCATGTGATGCGTTTTCATCAACTGCAGTCTCATTTGGCGGTAAAAGTTATGCCCATTACAAAATTAATAAAGCAAAGGCCAAAAATATATTGGAAAATCAGTTTGCCTACTCTCTACAAATAAGGACAGTGCAACAAAGCGGTACACTCTTATATGCGAGTGGAAAAGTTGACTACAATGTCTTGGAACTTGTCAACGGAGCTGTAAAATACAAATTTGATTTGGGATCAGGCGAAGGTGTTGTAAGCGTATCAAGCATTTACATTTCGGACGGCGCGTGGCATACCATCACCTTGGAACGCACTCTTAACAGTGCCAAATTAACTGTGGATCATAAGCATGTTTCCCAAGGCAGTGCTCCTGGAGTCAATGGCATATTAAATATTCAATCAAATGATATCTTCGTTGGAGCTGAAGTCCGACCACATCCATCGATAATTGGCTATGAAGATATTCAGCGTGGCTTCATTGGGTGTATGGCGAACATTAAAATTGCTCTGGAGCCCTTACCTCTATACATTTCTGGAGGTAGTACAATTGCCGCATTGAAAAGATTTACAAATGTTGAGTTCAAATGTGACCCCGCAAACGTTCTTGTGAATTTGGGAGTTTGCGGTACTCAACCATGCCTAAATAGTGGCATTTGTATGGATATTGGGAATAATAATTTCAAGTGTATTTGCCACGCGCGTTTTTCTGGTGAACTGTGTGAAATAGATTTAGATCCCTGTTCGTCAGCACCGTGTTTATTTGGAGGCCGCTGTGATAATCATGAACCAAATAATTATACATGTAATTGCCCGATACACTTGTCTGGAAGAAGATGTGAATATGGAAAATTTTGTACTCCAAATCCATGCAAAAATGGCGGAATATGTGAAGAAGGGGACGGAGTGTCACATTGCATGTGCCGAGGTTTTACTGGAGCAAATTGTGAAATCGACGTGAATGAATGCGAAAATCAACCATGCGGAAATGGGGCAACTTGTATAAATGAGGCTGGAAGCTTTCGATGCATATGTCCTTCATTTCTTACTGGCGCAAGCTGTGGAGACCCTCTTTATTCAAATTCAATTAGTACAAAATTGAAAAACTTTTCAATGGAGCACATTAGTGGCATAATATCAGGAATAACTATTGTACTCGTTATCATCGTCGTATTACTTTGCTGTTTTGCTTTTAAAAGAAAGTCATCTATAAGCACTAGAAATCGAAACGAAAAATTCAAAAACAAACATTCGGTTAAGCAAGCAAATCTAAACTCCCTGCTTGATAAGGATAATCTTTGCAAATCGAATGCTAAAATAAGCAATTTGGAAATAAGCCAACGACCAATAAGCTATTCGCCGCCAATAAACGATAGCCTATTTATAAGTAACACAACCTTTGTAAATAATCTGGATATTTTACGAAGTTACGGGTCCGCTGGTGATGACCTGGAAAATATACCTTTCGAGTATCAAAAAGTTAATCGAACTAACCAGCATGTTAACATCAATGCAAGCAATCTAATCGATGGCGACAACGGAGGACATAAGCAGGAGTGGTGTGAACAGATGCATTTAAAAACCTTCAATGAGAATAAGCTAAATAATGGTTAGTAGAAAGTCAAATTAAAATACTTAGTCAATCACAAATAACGATAACAATTTCCAGAGCGAAGAATAGACTATGGCTTTCCAATTAACCGCCTTTCAAGCGGAAAACTTATTCAGGTTGCAATGCCTAACGTGTGTCATTCTACATCAAATGCAAATTTTGTTGATTCTTCCCTGGGTAATGGTCAATATCACTGGGACTGTTCAGATTGGGTACGCAAGAGCCAGAACCCATTGCCGGACATAACAGAAGTTCCTGGTGCAGAAGTCGCTGACTCATCGAGCTTCCATAGTAATGATAGTAACGAGTCTAAATCTAAGAGGAAATATTTAGTTCATGGTAAGTTTGAAGTTCATATAATCAATATATATATCTGTAATAATTACAATTGTAGTCCATGTAAATCTATTTTCAATTCTCTTTTTAGTTTAGTAGGCTATGAAAGATCTCGTTAAGCAATATTTTAAGATTTTAATTTGTGTATTTTAGATAGTATTACACCATTAAAAGGTATTGTTCCCAATCATTATTTCGATTTGGAAGAGATATGATTTTTCACATCTTTTCTAATCGTTACTTTAAGTCCAAGCCAGCGTTAGCCTAAATTATGCTACCAGTCTAAGGACGCAAATATATATTAATTTATTTGTATTTGAATTTAACCAAATTGTTTAATTTTGTTTCGTTGTAGTGGAAGATATCGACCCAACTAGAGATATAGTTGCTCTAAATGAGGACATGGTATTTGAATATGTGGATTCTGAGATAGAAAGTTGTATTCAACCATTTATGATGCCGAATTTAAACAATGAATCCCGTTCAAGGCTAAGTTCTTTTAATAAAAGCGAGAATGAAGACTACAAACTAAATACAGGTAATATTATACTTTAATTTAGTAAATAAATTATATTTAAATTAATAAAACGTACTTGCTTTCATGCATTCAGTGCCTTTCCAATCAAAATCAAATCGATTACGTAAGTTTGTTTCGGCTCAACTTCATTCTAGTTCATTCAATTATTGCATTAGTTTTTTGCATTAATGCATTAATTTTGTTTTAAATCAGCCATGTCGACTTTTGAGTCTTGCCTTTTAATATCGCTTTGACGAATCCGAAAGATTCCATTCACACATATTACAAAAAAAAAACTGGCATCAAAAGTCTTTTGTTAATGTTAAAACTTATAGTTTTTTATATAACGCAGATAATAATACATTTGTTTTAAAAACTATATCTCTAATTATATAATGAAAAAAGCATATCCCTAAATTGAGTTTCACAAACTGAAATCCAAAGTTATTTGTTAATTGTTCCTTGATGACCAAAAAAAATCGTTAGTAAAATACCTCATGTTAAAAAATAACTTAATCAAATTATATTTAGGCCTCATTAAATTTTTACTATAGTTTGGTTTTTAATTTGTAAAATTTCATTTAACAGGCAAAGTATATTTACGACATCCTGATTCGTATTTACCGACGATACATACTCCTAGTGACACGGAGGCGGAGAGCTCTAATAACGAAGCCCCAATGCTGAAAAAAGAATTATCAAGTAGAAGAGCAATAAGCGGTAACATTTTCAATACTTTTATTTTATCTATTTATTCATTAAATTTATTACTAATTTTATTACAGGAAATTCCGAGGAAATATATCTGTTTCCATATGCAGCTGGAAAAACTGGCTCAGACAGCAATATATCTGTTCGACTTTGTGAAATTGAAGATTCAGAATTAGAAGACTTTCTTCCGCTTCAAGGGAAATATAGTAGTGAATGACATATTAATTGTATAAAATCATAGATCTTAACTTCGGCCATGACTCTGTTTCTTTTTCTACTGATTTTATATAAAATAAAACTATTTAAGTATAATTATATTTTGAATATTAACACGGTATTTTTGTGTGATAATACAGTTAAAGGGTTGGTCGACCAGTGTCAGAAATTGACAAAAAGTGTGTAGCAAGGTCAGTTACAGTCAGAAAAAATTGGTATTGCAATGATTGATTACGAGTTATCAACGAAATCGTCAGATAAAAAGAGCTTAGGAAAAGATAAAAAACAACTTTAATGAACATACGATTTACGGCCAAAAACGATTCTGACGTCGTTTCTCGTGGAATTAACTCAGCTATTAGCTGTTATAAATAACTGAACAATGAAATAGACAAGAAGGCAAGGCAAACAACGTTGGGCAATTTTTTTAAGCGAAAAATGATGACAGTGATCTACATGATACCATTTCTTCATCGTCTTCTTCTATTCAAAAAAAATTATGTATGTATACATACACAAATTTTATGAAACTTGAAGTTGATTTCTTTTTGTTTATAGATTATCGTTGGTTTTTGGTCTGTTATTATTTTATGTACAAATGTATGTACTTGATTTAAATGAAATAAAAAGAGAAAATGCATATTAAATGATAAACCAAGATTCGTGGAACGAGTCTTGGCCGTAAAGCGAGATATGGGTGTATTTTGTTCTAGCTATTATCATCTTTGTATTAAAAAAAAAAACATATTTTTTATACTGGTTTAGTGGTTGTCATATCCACAGCGCCATTAAGGTTATAGACTTGAAATCAGAGGTAGACCGAACGTTTCGGATTCTTGGGCAAGAAATACCGAAAAAAATCGATAAGGCGTATATTTTGTCCACACCCCTACAGTTACCTGTTAGGGCCAGCTCTTAATTACGAACAAAAGAATTTGCTTACTTGATGTTTGATGACTGATTTTTAATTACATAATTACATTATTTAATAACTCCAGAGGAAATTATCGTAGCGGGTATATATTTGATTTTATTTAATAGAATGAAATACAATTTTGCCTTTTACAAATAATAGGAAAACAATGAGAACAATTAAAGTGAGTGTTGTCATAAATATAACTGATATTTGTATATTAAAGTCTAATTGGTCAGGAATTTGTTTGTCATTATTTAATTTAATTTTCCCAAGCTCAGTATTTATATTAGCAATCACATTATATTGATTCGCTGAAATAAAATAAAGATTTGGTTAGTAGTTGTTAAAATAATATACTTTTAATTTTACCTTGGGTTGAATCAGGTTCAAGTTCTATATTTTTGGTCACATTATATGTTGTTCCCACCAACCATTCGGGTTCTTCGCAACGTAATATTGGATTCTTAATATATGTGATCACTTTTGAAAATTTTTTTAGGTTACTACTGGATAACCTAATTGGTAATGGCTTTCGACTAGTTTCTTTAAATTCTGAAATTCGATTTAAATTCTCTAACAACATCGATTTGTGAGAATTCATCGCAAAATCTAAAATAGTTGTTAAAAGCCAGTAGCAAGCTTTTTCCATATGGGAAGAGTCTAAACAGTTCGAGTCTCCATAGACAGCAATTCGTCCCTCGGTTAACTTTTCACTTTTATCATTAAGTAATATCCTATTCTTTAAAATTGTATGATCAAACGAAATTTCAAACATTTTGGTATCGTCGTCAGCTACTGGAGTATTCCTTACAAATTTTTCTTTTTTAGACAGTCGAGAACTTAGATCAGTTTGAAATAATCCCAATATGGGTACATGATGCTTGGAATCCGTAATCGTCGATTTGCCATTCGTAATAATCTAAAGCTTGAGAGTTTTAAAAATACAATCAATTTAATAAAAGTATATAATTATTTACCGATTCGCCTTGATCAAGTAAATTGGTCCCAATCACCACATCATCTTGATTATTTGGAAATGACACGATCGTTGAACCACTTGCATAATACATTGCATGGTCTCCTAATTTAAAGTGCCCCTCTCCAACAAAATCTCCAAAGGATATACTAAATGGTTTCAAAAGATCGTTCAAGGCTGGAATGTTTGCTCCACCAGTATCAGGTATCCACCATTGTCTGCTGTTCTCATCAAAAAATTTAATATGTCTCATGACTGTTGTGTTATACCAATCAGCAAATACAATTACACTTAAACCCTTTTCATAGACATAATGTTCTAGACTCTTAATCTCTTCGTCGAAAAATTCTTCTTCGGGATCAACAATTAATAATACCCCATACTCAAGCGGATTAAAGCAGGTGTACGGTTCTCTTAAGACATCAATATAATATCCAGCGTTTCTTAAATGTACATACGTGTCTCGGAAATTTGTATGAATGTGATCTGCTCTCCAATCGAGAGGATCGGTTTTAATTTTTAAATTGTCACGGGGAATATAGCCAGGTGGATATCGCAAACTATGAAATTGATCCCACAAAATTCTCTTATGTCGGGGAGGCTTTGGTGTAATTTTTATTGTAAGGGGCAAGTCTACTTCACTCTTATGAGATTTGTTAGTACCTAATGGGAGACTTTCTATCACTAATATTAAACGTCCTTTAGATATGCCTTCATAGTTCTGTCCTTCCCTATTAACAGCTGTGAATAAAATACAAAACAAATACCTTTAATTAGACTTTATCAAACATATTTTCTTATTTATAAAACTTAAAATTCAAATACATACTTAACTGTCAAAAATACGATAGTCATATTAAACAGTATAATTTATTTATACGAGCATATTAAAAGTAATAGTAAAAAGTTGTTGTTGTTGCCATCCTTACCAATATAGACTGACATCCAACCGGTCCATGGCCAAACCAATTCTGAATACGATGTTGAAATGTTGAGGAAATGCCCATAGTTCTGTAGATCTGGAATCCATTTTGGCCGACCAATTACTTTTCCGGCTACAGAAATCCCATTAAGAATAGTAACATTCACGATTGCGGACGTGCTTCCGTAGAATAACGGTTGACTGCTGTATGGCCACATGTAATTCGATGTAAAATCAAGTGATGATGGAATAAGACTAATTTTTGGCTTGTATGATAATAACAACTGCATACTTTTCAACAAATTCAGTTTTCCTTGTCCCTGCTCGAATATGTTATAATTTGCGAGCTTTTCCGCCCCTTCGACAAGAACTTGCTTTAAGGATGATGGATTAACTAAATCTATTTTATGCGACGCACCACTTCTCAGTAGAGCTGCCACACCAGCAACAACTGGTGACGAGACTGATGTTCCTGATAGGCGTCTACAACCCGCACGTACGTCACTTCCCTCCACCTGACTGCCATAAGTGACAATGTCTAGCCCTGTTCTTCCATATCCTAATGGGAGTTCCCAGGTTGTCATACCTCTAGAACTGAATCTGGCAATTTTGTCATCAAAGTTAATACTGCCTACACCGATGACGTCGCTTTGATCGCCAGGATTATTAAGAGTTCCATATATGGGGCCATCATTCCCAGCAGACGACACCATTATAATATTATTTGCCGATAATTCTAGAACCTTATCTACAAACGGTAAATCCATAAAATCTGGGCCACCAATACTTAAATTAATTATGTTCACTTTCTTGTATATCGCATAATTAAAAGCATCTAAAAACCAAGAAGTATAGGAGACCTGTAGTTTAAATGCATTAGATAATTTTCATTGGATAAACATAAAAATAATGATACCATTACCTGGGAGTTTGTGAAAACTTTATAAATGTGCAATTCGGCGTCAGGTGCCAATCCAAGGCACTCTTTGGAGGAAGCTATAACTCCTGCAACAAAAGTTCCGTGACTAACTCCATCATCCAATGACTTTTCATCAGTCCAATTAGTTCGCTCTTTGACATTGCGAAAGTGTGGGTGATTTTGAGTCAAGCCAGTATCAAAAATGGCAACACTCACACCTTTCCCAGTAATTCCCAGCTTCCAAAGAACGTCGGCATGCAGAGATGCGGAAACATGCTGCGACCGAACACCTTTTAAGTGATTGTCCCGAGCAACGCCTTTGGGTTGCCGAATATTATAAGTGAAACTCTCAGTATCGTTATAATTCCACGACAAGAATCTCTGTACATAGCGCTGAGGGACAACTGCTTTGACAGCAGGATGAGCCTTGACTGTGATTAGGATATGTTCAATTAAAGTGGAGTTTGCCTCTGAAATGTGCAGAATGTCGAAATCACTAGGATGAAAACTAGCTAAGTTTTGGCGCGACACAATTGACCAGTTCAATACCTAAACGAATATTTATTAGAAAATAACACACTTGTTTATGCAAACAAATATATATATGCTCACATTTTTTTTTAGCAGCCTTGCTTCAATAAAAGATTTCCTAATATCCGAAAAGTATTTCGAATAAAATTTAACAATAAACTCGTTAGGAACGTTGTTCACTCGATAACTAATTTGTTCGGAAGTCGAAGGTCTTGATTGCTCTAAAGTACATTCAGCAACAAGAAAGGCAAATACTGCAGTAATAACAAAAATAAATGTAAATGCACTCATTTATTTGTTAAATATCCCATTAATGAAAGTAAGCAATATATATTTGTAAACAGCAATGTTTGTTGACAACAAACAACATATGTTTGTTAAAGAAGCGTATAAAAATACCAAAAAATGGTACATCAATTTTGGGTCAATGGAATGGAACAATTTTCTTTGTCAAATGTGTTCAGTTAATTCATAGTTACTACGTTAATGCTTGCTTAATTTGCAAAATCAACCCATGGATGCGATTTCAAAATTATACACTAAGGGCGGTTATAAGAGACTATGGAATACTCTAATACCAGTGTCAGGCCAGCTGATAACAGATGTAAAGAATATTCGCTCGATCCGGGCTCTGAAGGACAATTTGGTATACAACAAAAATTATCTTTTCAAACTTATATTTTCATTGAATGCGTTAGTATAACTCAGGTACACTTATTTGGTTAATTAAATATTTGCCCAACCTGCCGTGTCCCACCAGAAAGACGGTTGTTAAGATTCTAATAGTCAATCGTTACTGACTGGAAGTAAGAAACTTGGTCTATTGATGGATTTCTATTATGATCAGCACCTCTTCAGATAGAACAGAGTCTGACAGTCCATTAGTTAGCAACCTCCTCGGACTTTCTCAGCTTGTCACTGTGTCCTGAAGTCCGGCCAGGATATTCTCTTCCTCTACCTCCTCGATCTGCATAAGTAGATGAAGAGTTTTCTGATCTACGGCTAGGTTCACCAGTTTTCCTCCCTTTGTCCCACTACATTGTCCATACAGTTGGGAGTATGTCCTTGTTCTGATCTTGCTGTTATTCCGATAGACTCGATATCTTCTTATTAGCTGTGCGTATTTGATTAGCTCCTTCGGTCGGCTCTCCACTATGATTACGGCTGGCCCAAAGCGGGTGTTGTTAAGACTATAGACGATTTTCTAACTTTCCCGCAATTTTACAGCGTGAGTTCAACTTTTGACAGAAATCTGCCGAACGAGAGGGAGTGGTACCTATTTTTATGTAATTAGCTCTATGTGTTGTCTGATTAGTGCTACTACGATATAGTCTCTGGGGTGTCAAGATTGGCGATTACTTAAGTATTTAGTTATGTTGCTTGTGAATTTGTGGTGTCCACAATGGTTTCTTTTCTATCGAATTTGCAGTAGGGCATCGGCACCCTATAACTCGTCTTAAGCAATGTGGTCATTGTGTTGAGTGAGTACATCTCAACGAAACGCCATTGTGCTTTATATATGTATTATAACTTGCTGTAGGGTATTTATTACGTCGAGTACTGTGGAGCATTCTAAGTTGTTGCAATATAACCGAGTAGCCAAGAGCTGAAATCATTCGTGTAAAGCTTTTTCGCAGCTTTAAAGGTAAAAACGCTTAAAAGCTGGGCCTGCGCAGTGGGTCTGAAAATGTTAAGGATAAATACAATTATACTTGTCAGCCAGAAACTTTAGTCTATTTTATAACTGATAAAGATTGTTGTTTACTTTTTATTGAAAATTTAATTAAATTTGTGTGTAAAAGAAAAGCAGAACATTTGTTAATGGGAAAAACGAATTCGGAAGAATTTTAAAATGGTAAGTCAAATTAGTATCCCACGAATTTGCCTCTAAAATGTTGAAGCATGTATGTACATATAATAATGTATATATAGATATGTATGCATATACCTACATAACCATTTGCCAAAAAACTTTACATCAAATCTAATTTAATCTACGTATGAGTGTACGTATAACTATATTCACGCTATTTCATATTACTCGCATATACGTATTTTTGGATTTATCTACATTTGTATATACATCTTTCACTCATATGTATATATATATAAAAGTGCACATATGTATATTCAAATGTTCACAAGTAATTTAAATATGTAAATACATATGTGTAATTTTCTCTACGTATGAATGTATGTAAATACATAGAAACTCGCGTATTTTTGTATTTTTAAATGTACATACAATTGAAAATTGTATATAGGTACATGTGTATGTATGTTCGTGTGAGATAATGTGAACATTAAACCATTTTCTAGTATACCGCTACAATAATCCTATTAATTTTATGTCTTATTGTGAGGCATTAATGGCCAAGTGAACATATTTGTTTTTACATGCATATACATAAATATTTACTTACAAATGCACACACATACGTTTAAATATGTAATGGAAAAAGAAGACCTGATGCAGTTATGCGAAGTTTGGCTTTATATAAGCGAATGTGTGTGCAGACATACATATGTATATCCACCTTATATACTTGAGTCCCTCCCGCATTTAGCCATAACGTGGTATACAATAGAGACTTAATATGTCATACTACTTATGTTTACAAACAAATAATAATTTTAAATCGTTGCGCTTGAGGTTATGTGTTAAACAGGATTCGTGCCGCTTTTAAAGAGTGTATAGCAAATGCCATAGAATAAAAAACATTCAACAATGATAAAAAAAATTATATTTAAAAGCTGTTGTTCACAACACTAGACTTCAGAACCTGGAGCTTTTTCTGTAAGCCAATATCCTACATGGACACAAACATAACTGAAAAGCTTTATTAACATTAAGAATATCCCCTTGAATATCATTGCGTGCACAGTGAACAATTAGAAGAGCATTGATTTTTAAACGGATTCTTTTTAAAATTTAAACAATTTCTTTTAACATTTATTGTATGGATCTTGTCAACTTTTTAAATCTGACATCTTTATGGAGTTTTTTCATCGAATTCAATACTACTAACATACTCTTTCCACCTAGCTCTAATCTTAACCTTTTCCCCATTTTTTTTTCAACCTTATTCAGATAGTTTCTGTAAAGTAAATTATCAAACATGGGATAAAACAAAAATTGGCTTTAATAAATTTGATCTTGTGATATTTTGAACAAAAAATAGATGCTGTATGAACTTATGCAAAAGCAGAGAACGAATCGATATTTTTCTACAGCTAAAGTGCCCTTTGGAAGTTTTTTTTTGGGATGGATTGGTAGCTTGTTTGGTTTTCTTCGAATACTGGTAATTTACTTAAGCTGGGCTTCGGCATTAGGATCAAAGTTCTAATATATTGATACAAGAAGGCTTTGTGTGGAAGTGCGTGACATCAAATGTCTGTTGTCACTACCAAAAGAATTGTGGTAACAGGTAAGCTGGGTTAGCCTGATTTTGACGAAATTCTGCAGTATCATTAATTACGTCTATTGTCATCGCGTGGAGACTTGGGACAGAAAAGATTAAAACGTATGATTAAAAGCGCTTTCCATATAAAAGCAATTCTCATTAGGATTCGATCTTATCAGTGCTCGATTTTTTTATGGGCTTACTCTGTATTCGATTATATAATGATATCAAGGGAGACCATAAAATTTTTAAGCATTTAGTAATAAAATATATATATTGTGATATTTAGAATAATGAGCTCGTGAGGCAAGGCGTGAAACACGATATGTACAAAATATATTGTTTAAATCAAATAAAATATAAATGTTGCTCTGAATTATCAAGATTGTGTGGATTCAATAGTTTGATCTGGCGCGAAAATCATGTAACAAAATGGGTCCAAAAGTATTTCAAAACTCGTAATGTTGACACGAATAGTTTCTTAACGGAGATGCTTATTTCGAAGGTTCTGACGCAGTTTTCTTGATAGAAGTGCTCACATTTGGGAATTGACAATTTTAGTTTAAGAGGTATTAATATTTGAGTTCTTTCTGTTACCATACTGAGCACAATTATTATTTAAGCTAAGGGTGTACTAGGTATCATTAACAGTAATATAACCAAGACCAATTCATGACCATAATTTCTTAGTCCTTGAAATTTCTCTTCATGATAAAACCTGCCAAGATTTCATTAGATCAGTAGCAATTTGTTCTCTTGCCTTTTTTGGCCTCAGCTGGAATTCCAATCTCTGTTTGCCATTTTATCAGAGTATGTTTCCTCTAGGTAGGTTTTCCTCCAGTTTTCTGATCTTGTTTTTGCGTTGCTTATGTTCATCGCTTTTGAGCTGTTAATACTGTTAATAGATTGTTCCTCCTTCCGGCTTTACACTTCGTAATCATGGAAGATAATTAATACAATGAATATATAACTTATTAAACAAATAAACTGGTCTGTCGACTTAACTTTTGTATTGGCTAGATATTAAAGACAGTTAGGCATTTACTAATAAAATTCGGTTGTATTTTTTTCTTTACAGATAAAAAACTTTTGCCAAAAAAGGCCCACGCGGCAATTACCTACTTATATTTTGGCTCTTACATTATTGTTTAGAGGTAAGTATACAAAACAAGAAAGACAAGAATTTGAATTTCTTAAATAAAAGCCTTGAATCCTTTAAAAGGTTTCTAATTATTACTTTTTGAATTCACAATTGTTAGTTAGCTACTGCACACACTTACTAACAAATGTACATTTACTCCGCAGTATCTTTGACCTTTTCCAAATCGATAATCAGATCTTTGGAAAAATTGCCAAGCATAAGAACATTATATTCATTTTCTGCTTAAACTCCATATTTTATTCATTTTTTTGTGCAACAATTTAAAATTCAACTACCAGTTATCTCTGATGCTGATTTTGCCTGTGAGTCCCAAGCGTTCCGCTTGATGCTGCTCTGTGTGATGAAAGTCTGTGGGGTGGCACATGATTTGTTTTGTTTTGGCATTTCGACATTATTTTATTTAAAATTTTTTTAAATTTTATTTTGTTCTACAAAAGGGAGTAATTTTAAATGCAGGTCAAGTAAAAAAGGAATTAAATTTATAAAATTAACATAACATTTTTTTATTAATTTTTTATTTTTAAAGAGATGTTAAGGTGCGAAATTCGATTAAAGGCAGTCACTTTGTTGACGATTCTGTGACCTTATTTAAAGTAATGGCTTTAAACTTGAACGAAATCTCGCTTTTCCATTTTCCATTCAAAAATTAAAAATCTACCATGAACATTAATGATGACCGATATTTCGAATCAAAACTCACTTCCTTAACTTACAAATGTTGGACAATTCTTATAAAATACCTATAAGAGGTGAGACAATTCCTATCTTTGACATTTGGGTTTTGATAATTTATTTTTAAAATAAAAATTTAAAATTAAATGAAACATTTTTAAATACATTTCTTTTCAGTGTCATTTTCTGGTGGATCGTTTATATTACCGGAGAACGAAGCTCCTACCACTGCACCTAAATTTTTATCAAGGGGTCACCTATACAAAGTTATAGTTGGCGAAACTATTGAATTGCCATGTAAAGTGCAAAACCTTGGATCATTTGTGCTACTATGGAGAAAGGGCTCCTCAGTTCTTACTGCTGGTCATTTAAAAATTTCAAGAGATCAAAGGTTTAAAATTGGTAGTGACTACAATCTACAGATTAACGGCGTTAAGACTCAAGATGCTGGTGATTACATTTGTCAACTTGGGGATCAAGAAAATCGTGATCAAGTCCATACAGTTGAAATATTAGGTATTTTATAATATTTTATTTAAGCTCTAGTCAAACCAAAAATAATTCATCAAATAAATAATTGTTAATATTTGTTCAGTACCACCAACATTGAGGGCCCTTCCTCACAATGGACAAGTAACGGCACGAAAGGGAAGCACAGTTACATTGGAGTGTAAGGCATCAGGAAATCCAGTGCCCACAATATACTGGTTTAAAAAGGACGTTTATTCTGGCCCAACGCATTTATCAGATAGTTCAACATTGATATTAGAAAACGTGGACAGACATCACGCTGGTACATATCAGTGTTCAGCTGACAATGGTGTTAAAGAGCGCGTATCAATGGATATTCAGCTGACGATTTTATGTAAGTCTCACATTTTAAAGAACAAATACTTATCACAACTTTCTATTGTATTGCCAATCGATGATCCATAAAACACCATAATTT
This sequence comes from Drosophila nr. perissopoda 5 BK-2023a, assembly GCA_035044105.1. Classification (NCBI taxonomy): domain Eukaryota; kingdom Metazoa; phylum Arthropoda; class Insecta; order Diptera; family Drosophilidae; genus Drosophila; species Drosophila nr. perissopoda 5 BK-2023a. Next base: position 5,942,395 of record JAWNMK010000122.1, read on the forward strand.
GCCCATAACAATGTTTTTTCATAAAAAGGACTTATCCGCCACAAACTATCAATATATTTCCTTGCTGAAGTAAACAACTTTTTTTTTTGCCTTCAAATAATGTTATATCTTACATTTTCACTAAAGCCCCACCAGAAATAACGGTTGAAAAAGCTTGGGTACATGCTGCCGAAGGATATGATATAGAACTTGTTTGTGTGGTTCATGGCGATGTAAATTCAGAAGTAAGTTTGTCAAATAGATTGCATTAAGAATATAATTTTTAATTATAATGTAAATGTATTTCTATTGTTTAGATGTTGTGGTACCAGAACTCTTTCCTTTTGGATCCAACTGATCGGCGTTCAATGTATCCCCATGATGATAGATACAGTCTAATTATTCGAAACTTTCAACAAACTGATTTTGGGAATTACAGTTGTGTTGCCGATAATGCACTTGGGCGGACAAAGAAATACATTGAAGTCTCTGGACGTCCGGGCCCAGCTGATTTTATTTCACCAGCCTTAAGTGGCTTTCTGGATCACTACAACTTAACGTGGACAATAGAGTCTATACCGCCATTAGATGAAATTAAACTGTTGTATCGAAGGCTTCTGGTAATATTTCAAAAATCATTTTCACATTCTATAAATGATGTACATTCGGATGCCATATAACTATTGCATTTATAATTTTAGATGAATGAAACATACCAGCATCCTGGTAAATGGCATGAATATCATATTAAGCCAATCCCGATTCGGACTGACGGCACACATTATTTAATGTCGTATGTGGTACGAAATTTAGAGCATAATGCAGTCTATGAAGCAATTGTACAAGCTAAAAATAAATACGGATGGAATGAGGTTAGTATACAAGTTGGCTATAAAACCTGTCGCTACTGGTAAAAAGTCTATATGCGTAGTGTGTAACGGTCAGCAATAAAGTTTTTATACCAACGAAAGATATTAAATAAAAAATCTAATGTTCAGATGGCTAGTACCCTTAAGAAGTATCTCAGATCCCTTGTAAATACTTGTTTATTAGCATTAACAACAACAATCCACTACATAAACTTTCAGATTATTAAGATGTTAATTTGACATAGCTAATGTTTAATATTTAGACATATAGAGAAACAATTAATTAGTTTTTTAAGTTTATAGCAAAATTTAAATGTCGCCAGATTGACTCAGGCCTGAATGGGAATGTAATATTCGGCATAAACGTTGGTTCTAGTTAAATAAATAATTTAATCTTGGGTATGTCCACTCGACTTTATTATATAGTGAAGTCGTTATTCTCTTGACTAATTCAGTCCAAATCGTTAAAAATACTTTGCTTATTTGAGAAATGCTCTTAATATAAATATATTTTTCTGTAGATAAGCGACATTCATCAGTTTTATACTCGAAATCATGATCTTCTTCTCGACATTGATATGGAATACAAGATGGGAATTTCTAGTTGCAATCGGCTATCAATGACAATGGATGTAATTATCTTACCCTATCTTATATTGATATTGACGTTCATAATCAGTAATTAAGAAATGTTTAATTATTGGCAAATATAAGTTCAAAGGTGCCTTACTACGTATTTAGAATATGTACATATTTATAAAATTGAGTAGATATTAAAAATTCTGTTTATTTAGGAATGTATACATTGTTAGAGTATAAAAGAACCCTAAGTTAGTTTATTTTATATAAAAATGGTCACAAAATCACAAAATAGATTTATAAAGTTATGTACATATAACCATTACGCTATTTTTATTAAATAATTTTGATCCCAACTGAATCATCCTTACATTATTTGAACTTTTAAAGTATTAAGTATATTATGTTTGTAATTACAAGAGTAGAAACATTCCAATGTTATTAAATGCCCTGAATGTAAATGAATAAAAATAAATATAAAATAATTTAGTAGTAGATTTGTAGTAGACTTTGCTTGTAATACAAGACAAGATTATAATCATTATCTAATTGTGCCCAGAGGCATTAATTTATGCTACAAATAAAAAATGAAACATATATAATAGGCTCGACCTGTCAATCACCATGTGGTGATCGCATGTAGAGGAAAAGGGTCCTTGGTCGTGTTGCATTCAGATTAGCACAAAAAAAAAAAAAATAAATACTTGAAGACAAAAGAAAATCATTTTAGTTATAAGAAATATCTACATAATAGTATTTATCAGAAATGACACTATAAAGAATGAGAAAGTGGATGTAAATATCGACTTTATTAATAATATGGATACAGATTTAATGTAAATTTATTATAGTTATATTGCATGCATCACATTTCATAATGTCAAACAAAACTTTCAGACTTCGGAGCACCACCAAATGATAAAGCATGATTTTTGTTAAAATCGCAATTGAAATCACTTCTTTTTTAATTATTGATTGAAAATTCGTTTGTTTTCATGGCTACGAGAGTTTCAAGCCATTATTGCTTTTATATTATCAAATATGTCCTTAGCAGCATTAAAAAGTTCAACTGCAATCACTACTATTGCATTACTGTTCAAGCAATAATTCTCTGGAAATTGTATAAAATTTCGATACCAATCTTACACCTTAAAACTTGATTTCGTGTATGCAGTAAAATTTATAACTGTAAGCGTATGAACGTCTAGTTTTATTTTGATTGTACAAATTTTCTAAAAAACTTTTATTAACGTTGCTATTCAAAATACGAAATAAGGTCTGACATGAAAAAATAAAATAAATTAAATATGTATAGATATAAGCATTCAGTGCAGTATACTTGTTAAAGATTAAAATAAATAGGACAAAAACAATATCTAAACTTAAGCCGAAAAAGAAAAGTAGTGGAAATTTTGTAGCTTAGCGTGTCCCTGAAAACTGCATCATTTATTCATGTATCTGACGTTGATTTTCTGAACATCTGACAACAGTTAATTGAGCAAACAAGGAACTGATTTATTAGTCTCAATTGCCAAGCAACAAATAATACTAAAACTCGCAATGTTACAAAATTCCGATTCATTTCATAATTTATCTACATAACATTTGAAATATAGCACATACAAAATTAATCAATTACAATATTCAGAATATTGAAGTTGGCACATTATTTGGTTATTTGTGTATTGAAACCATTATAAGCATACAAAATATTTTACTTACCAAAATTCTGAAAAGTGCAAACAGATGTCATTTATTTGTTTAATTTTGAAATGGATTATGCGAATTAAAAATTTGTATATATCTTGGTTCAACATTCTATTGGTCTGAATCATCTGTATGTAAAGCTCATCAATAGGCCTATTGTATTATAATTTTGTCACAACTCCATTTTTGATCAGTGCCGTGAGCTGGTTCGATATAGACATGACCATTTGACTATATATGCTTATATGTGTAAAAGGTGTTCTATATTTCAAAACCTATGATTGTTTTCAAAAACATTCGCACAAGTTATGAGGGCTCATTGCAATCGGGAAAAAACTATCAACACTACCGAAATCGGTTAATCGTTGGTCCTCCTAACATATTAGGCAAAGTCATAACAAAGATTTAAAAAGAGTATAATAAATAAAAAAAATAGTGGTCTAAAGTATGATTCTACTAAATGGTAAATAAATAATATAATAATTCGAATAATGCATACATATGATAACAATAAATAAGGACATTCAGATAAATTAGCTTAGTCCAGTAAATTAACGCATTCATAGAGTGGAGAACTGCGTCACACTTTTAATTGTCGAAAATCACATGAAAGTGGGTCATCATCAAAAACACTTAATGAATAGATTTGATAAAATAAATAAATAATGTCCAATCCCAAATAAACAGAGTAAAGAGAGGACATCGATTAGGCTTAGTAAAAAGAAACGTGCAGATAAAAATACACATGTACATAACTATAAGAATATTTTATGTCCAGTCTCATTTGGCATTTATTGCGTGGCTCAATATTACATACATTTTAATTTTCTTACCCACCAGAGGTAATTGGGATTGTCTGTGTGTTATATGTATATATATGACAATGTATATATCCATTGCGTGCAAATAAACATATATAACAAGTATGTCCAAACATCATATTCAAAACAAATAAGATCGTTGTAACCGACTGAAGAAATACTCTGATTCCAATGTAATACCAGTTAATAACAGGTGGTAAAGAAACTTCTTGATCGGGTGGGGCTGCGGCAGCACAATCTTTGGTAGCAGAGTATAATGATGTCGATTGCTTCATTAAAGTTCTTCAATTTTCATAAAATATTGCCATAAAAGTTTTTAAATCGAGATAAAAGTTTTTTTTAGCAGCATTATTTCAAAACCGTTGAACATTTATTATTACGTGACATTTTGGATTGCTGTCAACTACATGTAGCCACCCAACCATAAACCACTAATGTAGATACATGATGTTATTATCACATACAAAAAAAAGAAAAGGAGCGAAGTTAAACCGCCGAATCATTATTACATAAGTTTACAATCAGTATTGAATATGTTCTTGATTCATTTCTTATTATATATATACTTGCACACAATGTCTCTTATAAATATTTCCGTACTTCAAATCAAATGTTAAACTGGGTTTTTTTCGAGCTTTGTATTAGTGAACATATTTCAAGTATTTTCCATTTATAATAAATCATTTGGTGTCCTTTCGGAATATACATACTTAATTGGCCATTACAACCTGTTATTGGTTTTGCATGCATCGAGAACTAGTCGTAGCAGCCAGCATTGTCTATCTCAAAAACTACACAAATATCTAAAAATACATACATGAATGCACTGTATAATTGCGATGAGAGCAATTATAAGAAGTTTATGTATGACCATGGCCAGCACACACATTAAAAAGGTTCTTTGTAGAAACCTAATAATATACAATATTTTAACACAATTTTACTAGACTTAAGAAAAAAAATAAAAAAAAAGAACTGTTGTGGTTCAATAGACTTGGCTTTTATTGTAATGTTTTCGAAATCTAAATTTACCCCTTTTTACTATATTGGAATGATATTTAAGTATGATTTCTTTACTATAATCTAAATTATTCATTGAACCATATGTACAAATTAAATTTCCGTGAATCAAAATATTAGTATGATTAAAAATACTTTAAAAGTTATTATTGCATTACATAAGTTCCACTTTCCTTATAACAGATTATAAAAATGACTTTAACTTTCTGTTTCCTTTTGTTATGTTTATCCATTGTATTGTATACAAATAAAAACCACAGAATATACAGAACAGTTATAAGTAAATTTAACACCCGATCGCTATTCAATACGCAAATAAATATTTTAAGCAATGTCTAAATAATTCATCAATTCATACATTTAAGGCACAAAAAATAAATGTACTTACACTAGCAAATAAATAGCCAAAAACACATTTAAAACCATCAAATAAAAAAGATAGAATAATGTCGATGTAAATGTTTGATAAATAAAAATCATATCATTTTAATAAGTAAAAATCCTTTTCTGGTATCTGGTAACACAAACATACATAAAAAACAACTATTACAAATTGTAAGAGGACGTGGATTCGCTATGTCAACATTTGCCAAATCAGGATCCACATCTTGCAGTGCTCTGAAAATTATAAAGTTTTTGGGTTTTGTTTCTCAATTTCTTGTTAAATATATTAATAAGTCTTTTTTTTTAAGTAGAGCAGAATTTATTTGGGGAAACCCGAACAGCAAGTTTTGACTTACAGAACTTGTCGGCCATCAGGAGATGGTCGAATTCAGCAGCCAACACATTCCTTGGCTAGAGGTTCATGGCAAAAGTCTGCCAAGCAATCTTCTTCCTCAACAGAAGATATAATTTGAGAGTATAACCAATTCGAATAACCAATTTTTTGTCATCCATATGCACACGTTACATTTTATTTTTGATACTTAAATAATCGCTTATTGTCCTCTTTGGACACATGGACTGGTGCCTAAACATTCTACACGATTTCATTTACTAAATGTGAGATTTAGTTATTTAATTTGAATATAATAAAACAAGTTTAAATTTAATTAGTTTCCTAATTATTTTAATTGTATGGTTTCGTTCATTAATTGCGAAAATTCTGTGAGTTGTTCTTATTTCTTTTTTTTAGCTGCCTTCAAGGCTATATCGTTTCTTATTTTCTGGAATTTATCCGATCTTCTAAGCCATTTGTTCATTTTTTCCATAATCTAAAAAATTTAAATGCACACATGCAATTAAAAAGTAGAATTTATAGATTCATTTTAGCAAATTAAAGCAAGTTAGAATTATTTCGTCAAGGAAATACTGAAATATATTGCTTATTGATGTTGGGTAATAAGAATGTTCAAAAAGAATGGTAAGTATGATTCGCTGTCAGATGCATAGTGCAAAGGATTTCAAAGTTAAAATAATATATATTTACCTTTTGCTCGAGTGGAAACATTGGCGGATCTTTTGCAGTCAAAAAATATTCCAAAAACTCCCTTGGGTCTAATGCCTCAGATCTGAGCCGCATTTGTCTTTCCACACTTAATGTGTCGGCTATATCGTTTGTTATGTCACCAGAATTATACGCAAGTAAAGTTTTCGCAAGTGCTGAGTATGTGTAGATTTCTAAATCATCAGGCGCATTTTCTGTCATCAGTTCTAACCAGAGGAGGAAGCTAGTACCATAGTCGGATTTCGGAATATTCATAATTTTTGGAAAAGCTTTTTTGAGAGGGGGTTTGGCAGTCCACGGCATGTTACTTGTGCCGAGAAGAACAATTTTGTCAGTCTTCTTGATTGACCTTAAGATTTTCTTAAGAATATGCGGACCGAGGAGTGTTGGGTTAATAGGTTTTTGATCAGGCGGAACTTTTTTAAAAAATACGCGATGAGCTTCTTCAATGAACAATATAGTGGGTTGAAATGCCCTTGCTACTTTCATAACGATGTGTAAAAACATACTTAAGTCGTCAGCGTACTTATAAACTTTTTCTGGACTAATATTTATAAAAACAGCATCTGTAATGATATATATGTTAAAGAGTATAATTTGAATCATTAAGGTTATATACACATGCCCAATTCAGAAGCAATTATGTTGCACAGCATTTTTTTTCCACTGTTTAGTGGTCCAACAAGTAAAATTGACTTTGGCTTCGGTATATCGAACTCACTCATTCCCAACATACTCTCCTGTATAACCATTTTGATATCTCCCTTTGCAGGTCCAACAGTGCTGAAATATAGATTAATTTATATCTAATTAAAATTAGAGGTTGCATAAGTCATTAAATCTAAATTTGAAAAGGGGTTTGATGAAAATTAACATAAATATACCAAAGTTGGTAGGGAGGCGAATGAAAGAGTGGAAATTGCATTAATCTCTTATCAAGGTAACAATCTCTATTGTTTTTTCTTGATCTCTTTCTCAAATTTCCTGTACGTGCTTAAGAAAGTAATACTTACGTTAAGTTGTCTCCATCTCTAGTGTCATCAGCCAAAAAATTAAAGTCAGCTATGAATTCATTAAAGTTTTTATGAGAAACTTCCTCAATAACGGTCGCATCTTTAAGTTCATGATATAATGAACTGAGAGTTCTGTCTTCTGTGGGGTCAACCGGTTTTTTCTTCTTCTTCTTTGCTTTCTTTGGCTTAGCCCTTTTTACATTTTGGGGCTTATAAGGGACCTTCTGATCTATAGCCAAAGCATTTCTCAGTAATTCATATTCAACCCTAGATAGCAAATAATAACAAAAAAAAAATAGAAACAGAATTATATTTCTATAAAAAGTTTCAATGTTTTACTTAAAAACTACCAGATGGGAACCCGCATACATATGCGCTTTGACAATATGGAGGAGTATGTACAAAATCTGAAATATTTTTCACCTTATGTTAAAAGACAGTATGTTAATTGATATTTACCGCATATATTCATCAACTAATTGCCGCAATTCTTGATGTATTGGAACTAACTGTTCTTCGGTAACCCAACTTTTAATCGGATCGTGATTCTTGTTCAGATATTCATCAATATCTCTCCAGTCAATAGAAAATTTCTTAACCGTAGCTTCTATTTGTGCTGTCAATAATTTATATAGGGTACAGTTAGGTTATCATGCAGTGGAAATATGTATGTATGTATGTATACATAATACAACTTATATATTACTTATGCCTAGCATACCTATTGGTTTGCTGGATTCGAGTACATAGCCAACATCAATTATTCCGGCGTCTTTTAATTTTTTCCTACGTTTAGCGTCAGCCATTTTCTTTTTTTTAATTTTCTCCCTTATTTTCTTTTTTTCCGCTCTCTTCTTATCAAGTAATTTTTGCTTTTCTTCTTTTGTCATTGGTTTCTTATTAAGAGTTTCTTGAAATTCCATTGGTGTCATTGTTTCATCAATGACAACTAAAACTGTACCATTTTTAATGGGATTCGGATAGGGGTGGAAATTTTCCGTTTTATTATAGCTATTAATTAGAGAATGTATATGTACTATATATATATAAAGTATTATATTTGTGTCCACTTACAATTCTTCAAACCATGCTCGAATATGATCGGAAATATCTTCCATCATCCACGGAGTTCGCATTTGGAGCAAACGTGTTCGCTCATCCATAACAAGTTTTGCAAATTCTTCGTCAAGTTGTTCTTTTTTTTTCTCATTCTTATACATCTCGAAGACTGAGTTTGCAAATTGATGTGGCCTTTTTAATTTTGGTACCATTTTAGTGCCTAACATTTCTTTTTTAAATTGTCTCTTTATTCTATTAACCTTTCTTGCTTTGTAGTGTCTCCAAAATGATTGAATTATACTCGCTGCGTCGTTACGTAATTCGTTAACTCTTTGCATTTCATATTCTGAAATATAAATATTAAACATTTTAGATTTGCAAAAATTCCTTTCCAATTCCAAAAGATCATGTTAAATGAGTTTCGCAAAAGAAACTGTTTAAAACCAATATACGATTGAAAAAAAAGCAAACCAATAACCATAGTCGCCGTTTAGGAAAGTATTATTTATCTTTAATAGTGAATATGAAAATCCGGGGAACACCGACTGGTTGAATTGGCAAAATTTTATCTTTTGTGCGAATAAAGTATGGAATAAATAACTTTATTTTTTTTTTTAGAAAAAACAACCTCGTCTTTCGATAAAAATGATATGTGCACAACAAAACTTTTGTGTACAACTTTTTAATTCGAGTCTGACTACAAATTCATTTTCATTAAACGAATACATTTTTTGAATCGATGATAAAATATATTGGCAAAATCGAAATTTTCAATTATAGAAAACTTAACCGACGGGTGGAAAATCACTATGCCTGAGCGAAGCCGTGAAATATTAGTAATTATAGCCAACATATAGTAGAGAAGCTCAACAATATTTACCGTCATGACCACCTTCCATATTCTCATCTATATTTCTTAAATCATTACAATACTCGTCGGATTTTATAAAGTCTGCGGTAAATATAGTCCTTTTAACTGGAATGCTCATTGCTTGATTTGGCTTAAAAGTAAATCCATAGTGTATTTTTTTTCTCTGATGGACTTCCAGGAACTTATTCTTATCGTATTTTAAGTTTGACTTATATACACGAGCTCGTCGTGCTCTCTCATGTGCCTGAATAAGTTCAATTGCTTCGCTAACTTTACTCCAGATTTTTGCATCCATTTCTTCCTTTTCTTCATTATTCATGTACAACTTGTTTTCCATTAATATGTTTTGAATGTCTAACGGCCGACGGTATAGAAATTGCGGCGACCTCCATATCATTAGATCACGAGGTGTCAGTTTTCTGGAAATTAATACTTTGTCAATGTAAATATACTCGCTCAACTCAATTTCTTTTAACTCATCTTTGAGTAGCATCAACTGTTGTGTGGCATTGTTAATCAGAGTTTTAACCACTTGTCGCTTCTGCACTTGAAACGTGTTGGTGTAAATGAAACTTAATTTATTGACAAGTTCCACATATAACACATAGAGCTCGGAAAATATTTTAAATGATATTGCTTTTTCTTCAGGCGGATTAATCAACTTTAAACGATTTTGTTTTTTTATCAGCTGACCGATATCTTTTGTGGCAGCTATCCAGTACTTATAATTTAAATCAAAAGACATTTTAAAGCCGTGTTCATTTCATGCACAAATTCTAAAAATATATATATTATGTTATTTGAATTTGAAATATTTTCCTTTGGATAGTCTAAGCACAGCACTACTGATTTTATGTACAACATTCTTATAAAATATAAATAATTGTATTACTAGTTGTAGTTGTACACTAGTATGCTCATTAGAGTTGGGACATGCTCACGCGAGGTAGCCGGGATCCACTTTCAATGGCGCTGACGGTTGAGTACGATATTGGTGAACGGATTTTAGCAGCGATGATACTGAAAGGCATCCTTGCCAACCAATCTGATCTCCTTCTCCAAACATGGACAGAGGGCACCGCATACTCAGGAGTAGTAATTATGGGTCGAGAGATTATTTGGTTAACCTCATGGTAGAAGGGACATCGGCATGGTAGCCAGAAATTTTCACACGTCCACTGCACGTATTCTTGATAAGTGATCATTTATAACTCGTTTGTTTTTGTCTCAGATTTATAGATACAGCGTCAATCAATTCTTTTTATTGCGAATGCATTTTCTGGTGGTTTATGAAAATATCAGGTTTTATTTGTGTGTAAATAATCGAACTACACCAGTATCAAATGGTAGTTCTTAGTAATTATATTTATATATATGTTTATCATTACATTACATTTTATAACACCTTTTATGGGATATGAAAGGGAACAACAACAGCCTCTCTGTGATCAATTTGTATTCCTAATACTGCAGAGTGAGATTTATGAATAAACAATTTCATCTGAAAGGTAAGAAAAAATTTAGTCAATGCGACAATATTGAAAATTATAATTTTCAGATAGTAATATTATAAATATGCTCATTTACATAGAAAAATCACATAAAATAATGAATACATTATATATTAATTTAATTATATTATCATAATAACAAGTGGCTTACCTCACATTCATATATTTTCAATTTAATTACATTTTATGCTAGGTTAAAGTGTCTAGCGTCTTAAAAACAATGTTTTTATGGACATACAAACGAACAGCGCACAAAACCATTCTTTTTTAGGAATGTCAAAAGCAATATTAGGAAAATGTACTGACCTGAGCTGAATCATCCGGATTAATGCATTTCGATAGGTGAGACTGATGGTTTGGAACATCTTTTAAAAGACCTAAAATAAAAATATTCATGAAAACCATTATTCAAAATTTGTTTTTCACAATGAAATATTATATTATTTCAACCTTGTCACGGACTCACTTTTAAAGCAATACTAGTAAAATCAATTGCAGATGCGGAATTAATGAGAGCATTAAATTATTTTCGATACTGGCAAGATACAACTTAAAATAAGTCTAAGTTCATTTCATACAATCCAGAGATTTTAGTAAATCTAACTCAAATCTATTGGCATCTGCTTGCCAGGTCTCCAATTAATGATCATTATATACTTGCGAAGTATATATATATATATATAAATATATATATACATATATTTCAGTTACCAACCTTTAAGAACAACGCCAGGATGTTGAATGTTGTTCCACTGCTGCTGCAGACGCTGTGAGTACAATTTAATTCGATCTGTGTACTCCTGGTGCTCCAAGGTGTGCGACTCCAGTGCACCAACATTGATCATGTTGCTAAATTTTAGATGCAAAGGGTATATCATAGAAATATGTGTTCACACTTGTTCGGCTTACATACATTGCAGTGTTCTGAACCAATCTGGAGAGCGCATTTTGGTCGTCTTTCTTTGGCTGCGACTGCGAATAATCATTGCTCAAATCAGCTGAATTACTTCGCCTCAATGGACTTTGATTAACTGATTCAGCAAGCAGATGAGTCCTTTCGCTTGGTTCAATGCCCTAAAGCAGACACAAATTTGTAAATATCGATTTATATTGATATATCTGCATATGCTCACTTGGCTGCTGAGGTCGTCGGTGCAATTCCAACAACTGCAGATCGACGCTAGGCACTCCAAAATTGAACGAACGTAATCCATATTTACTTTGATAATATTACATTTATATTTTCCAGTGTTGGACAAAATATCAAATTATCAGTAGGGACATTCCCAACTATCGGTTAAAATATTCAATGTGTTTACTGCAATCTTAAAGATAATTTTGCTACTAGCAACTCCATATCTCAACTTAAATCGAATTGTTAAAAGTAAAATGTTAATTAAAAAATAATGTGAAAAGTAACAAACGCTTACGATTAATATGCGTTCCCAACTATCGTATTCAAATATCGATAGTGATTAGGACCACATATAAATTCATAAACATCTTTTATACAAAAATATATATCGATATATCATATGTGTATTTTCCGCAGCCCTATTGGTAGAACATATCTTTAAATAAAGAGAGAGATTATCAACAAACAACATGATTGTTCTCATGTAAGAATTGTTAAATGAAACTTAAACTGTTAATTTGAGAAGCTCAATTTGCATTAGGTTTTGGCTACTAATTTGGCTGCTTATCATAGCCTCAACTATTTTCATTTGCCTCCGCCAATGGATCCAACACAACAAGAAGAAAATACACGGCACCAAGTCGGAAAAAAATAGATTGCATGTTGGCATTTTCCATCCATACTGCAATGCGGGTGGCGGAGGGGAGCGTGTCTTGTGGTGTGCGGTGAGAGCGTTACAGGCACGGACATACAAATAGGAACACTCTTTCAATTTCAATAACAAAGTTTATTGTTTCGTTTCAGAATAAGTATGATAACATTAAGATTGTTATTTACACGGGAGACATTGATTCGACGCCAAGTTCTATTTTGCAAAAGGCGAAGAATGTTTTCAACATCGCCCTCGAAGTCGACAAAATAACCTTTGTGTTTCTTAAGCAACGCCATTGGATAGAAGCCAGAAAATATCCACACTTCACATTGCTGGGGCAGAGTCTGGGCTCAATCGTATTGGGCTTGGAGGCTGTCTGCAAATTTCCCCCAGATATTTTCATTGATACCATGGGATACTCATTCACATTCCCCGTTTTTCGATATCTTGCCGGCTCCAGAGTTGGGTGTTACATTCATTATCCTGTGATAAGCAGGGATATGCTTAAGAAAGTGCAATATCGTCAATCATCCTTTAACAACAAAGCATATGTTGCGCGTAATCCTTTCCTCACATGGTTAAAGCTTTCATACTACCGTCTGTTTTCACAGGTGAGTAAATTTTTATGCCTGTTTTCGGAAGACCTTTTTATGTAAACTTTACCATTAGGGCTTATGCATGCATATATAAGTAATATAGTAGTTTTTAAAGGTACAGTAATTCAATGATTCCCTATGATTCACTGATTGCTGAATTTTTCTTGCTTTTGACGTGGAATGTTTAACTGAACAGATAAGAAAAGGTTTTGCGCGTGTGAGTTAATTACTTCAAATATGTCTTATATTTTGTCTGTGAAATTCATTCGCTTATGTGTTTCCACCAAAAGATTAAAATAAATCAAAGTTGACTCGAACTAACCAATTATTTTCTCTACTTTTAGATGTATAAATGGGTAAGCCGCTGCTCAGAAACTATTATGGTGAATTCAACATGGACTGAAAACCATATTGTAGACTTGCTGAATGACCCATTAAAGATTCATAGAGTGTATCCGCCGTGTGAAACGAAACATTTAACGAGTCTTGAGCATACTGGAAGAGATGACGAGATCCTGATTGTATCTGTCGGACAGTTTCGTCCCGAAAAGAATCATCCTCTACAATTACAAGTGTTGTATGAGCTGAGAACGTTGCTGGCTAGAGACGAGCCTCTGTGGAATCGAATAAGACTTCTTATAGTAGGATCCTGCCGACATGAGGAGGATTACGAAAGGTTACGTAACATGCAGGACCTCGCAAAGCATTTATCACTTGAAAACTCAATCGAGTTTAGAGTAAACGTTACGTATGACGACCTGTTAATGATTTTTCAACAAGGTAAAATTGGTATACACACCATGTGGAATGAACACTTTGGAATTGGAATCGTTGAATGTATGGCAGCTGGTCTTATAATGATTGCTCACAGGTCTGGAGGTCCTCTACTTGATATTATCGAGACTTCTGAAGGTTCCCAAAATGGGTTTCTTGCAACAGACGCTGTTGAATATGCAGCCAGCATATTAAACATTATATTAAATTCTGCGGAAGCTAACAAAAACATTGTTAGTGCAGCAAGGTTTGTAATTTGTCAGTTAATTACAAATGATCAACTCAAGGCTAATTTTTCTACATTTCAGGTCATCTGTTGAGAGATTTTCAGAAAAAGAATTCGACGAGCAGTTCATACGTGCAATTTCTCCGCTTTTTGTTTAGCATTTAATAAAATAAATTTAGGAAATAATTAATTTATTGCTGAATAAATGACAATGTTCTTGTAGATAAAGTACTTCATAGTTTAAAAGAAATATTAAGTGGAAAACGTAAAGAACCAAATAACGAACGAACATTCAACATCCTACACTGCGGGAGGGGAGACGGAAAGCTTCCAACATCTCCTTTGTGACGGACCCGTACTTACTTAGAAATTGACCCACCGAAAAAGATGAACTACAAAGAGCGAATAATATATATCCGCAACCCACACACACCGCACCTTAAAATCGGAATTTCGTATATTTTTCAAAGATAGAAACCACAATCAAATTTGTTGGTATATATAAGTTTAACCATGTAAATTAATCGATATTATCGATTTCTCAATGCGCCTAGCACCCCAATTAACAAAATTTCTGACGCAGACATGACGCATGTTAATGACTTGGTATGTAGATCTGCTCGGCATCAATGGCTCTTATAAGGTGCCAGGGAGACTGTTAGGGTGCGTAATCTTTGAAGATAGCTGGTCTCTCATTTATTTCCAGTTTGAAAATGTATGTATAGTACTTATATAAATTAAGTCGATTTTAATAATTTATTTAATATTTATTTTTTTTTTAAATATAATAACTTTTGATGCAAACGACAACAAATATGGGTCTTGTTTAATGCTTCAAATACATGAGTCGATCCCTACCTGGTACCTGGTAACGAAACAATGTACTTTGGATTTGTGTTCCGAAGAATTAATTTAATCTTTATGCTTTGCTTCTCTGATTAATTTAATCAAATTTATTTTGAAAACGCAACCCTCAATCTGAATAAAATAATGTAAGTTTATTAAGTTTTTATGATTTAAATAATCGAGCGACTTTTTTTTTCATAAAATTTGAAAAATATTTATACTTTCAGCAGAAGTATTGCCAATTTAATTGTTAATTTTAAACAATTCATAAAATGATTACGGATTATGCATTTAAAAAAACGCTTTTCCTGCAATTTAATTTTACTTTTGCCACTCTTTTTCGTCTACTGTACATTGTACATCGATAAAAAAGCATGTGCTGAATCGATTTTGCGAAAACTTTATAGCGAAGTTGAAATACGTTGAGGGTATTCAGAAGAATTTGAACTAAAGGATTTGCACGTACACTTTTTCTCCAATTATAATTTTGGGAATTAAAAAGATTTATTGTGATTAAATATAAAACAGATTTGGAGAAAATCAAGTAAACATGTTTTTTTCTAACAAAAAAAAGTGCATTTCAGGACCATTGTACTAGGCAATGATTTCGGATGTTGCTGTCATATCAGGTTTTTCGAATTAAGTGAAAGTGATTAAGTAAAGAGAGTGTATATGAGTATCTATCATCAGACACTTTGAATTGCGCAATTCGCACTCTTAATAATTTTATTATGATTATTATGCTAATTGTGATTATTTAAATTGCCAATTATTTATGTATATATAGAAATACTAATGGGTTTTTGTATTAAAAATGGTTTTGAGCATACTTTACGTTTTTGGCAAATCTTAATATTTTTATACGTCATTTGTAAGGGTATATAAAAGTTGATTACAGCGTTGAATACGAAAACTCGAGAGCTGAACATGGGAAACAGTTGACGTTGTCAACGTAGTAAAGAGTTGCAGCACTTGCTAAGTGATGGTTGGTTTATTTTAAGTGAAAATCTTCCGATTGTCTATAAAATTTATTTATGTACATATAAATATTAAACTACTGCTTGATCAGTAAATACCTATTTAAAAAAACTATAGCCGTTGTAAATTCACAATTATATTTCTCCAGCTTTTAATGGCAGACAAACAATAATGAAAATCGACAAAATGAACAGTGAGAAAGATGAATCAGATATACGGAAATTTTTTAATGGATCGAACATATTTATAACAGGAGGCACCGGATTTTTGGGAAAGAGTAAGAACAGTTTTTGTTACGTTTTTTTGTGCGTAACTATGTCTTATATAATCAATTGTTTACTTATCAGTTCTAATAAACAAACTGCTTACATCATGCACTGGCATTCAGAAAATATATTTACTTGTGCGCCATAAAAAAAACAAAAGCGTAGAAACACGAGTGGATGAAATATTCAATGATCCGGTAAATATTCGTTTCGACAATTATTATAAGAGAAACTATTAAAACATTTCAATTTTCAGGTTTTTGAAATACTAAAAAGAACTTCAGTGAAATATAGCTTTCGCATTAAAGGCGTTTATGGCGATTGGTATACACAAAAGTTATCCAACGAAAAATTTGAATTAAACATATATTATTTATTTATCATTGACAGTCTACAACCCGGCTTGGGGCTAAGCTTAAATGATCGGAAAATGTTAGCAGACTGTGTCCACATTGTCTTTCATTTGGCTGCTACTGTGAGGTTTGACGAGAAGTTAAAAACCGCCATTAAAATAAACGTTGAAGCTGCATTTGATGTTATAAATCTCTGCAAGGAAATGAAAAACCTCAAAAGTGTTGTTCATATATCTACGGCTTATACACATTGCCCACGAAAAACTATTGAAGAAAAATTATATCAGATGCTAAGCGACACTAAAAGCCTTATGCTATTGGCGGAGTGCATTCCCGAGAAGTTGTTAGAGCATGTGACACCCAAGTAATTTTATTAATTGTTTATAAGAAGAGTTAACAAATAGGGTTATCCCCAGCTATAATCAGGCATTCTTGTCCACCAACATATTTAATTTACATTTATTGTTTTCTGTTTATTTATTATATTACTTAACGATATACATTGGTAGGTTTTTTGCTTATTGATTATTGCGCTTCACGCGTCTTGCTTCACTGCTGTTTGCAACTCAACTCAGTTGACTGCCGATCAAGTAGCAGTACCTCTCTTATATCGATAGAGACTCGATTACTCGGTATCGATAGCATCGGGACAACGGCAACTAGGTTGCCAGATAGCTGGGTCTGCGGCGGTGGGCGTGGCATATCCCAATCGTTGAAGGACATCTCTATTCACCTACCAATCAAATTTTCGGTATCAAAGTATAAACTGCTTAATTAGGTAATCAATCTTAAATAAATTAAAGTTACATAAAAGGATGTGGGGGAATTATATTAATGAAAGTTAAGCGTTGAATAAAACACATATTTAAACATTACGATGGGGGTAATGGACTAGATAAATCTATTGTAAATACTTTTAAGCCTTTGGCTTTCAATTAGCCTAACTTTTTGTTTTAATAAAAGAATAAAAGGTTTATCTAGGGACCAATTACTTCTACTTACAATTATAAGCTACGTTATGATAAGTTTGTAGTACTTCATGCCGATGAAAGTCTAGCTTCTAGAGTGTAACACTGAATGATATTTGAATTACTTCGTGAATTTACAGGTTATTGGGACAATGGCCAAATACGTATACCTTCACAAAAGCAGTAGCTGAGGACGTTATTCGAATTAGCAGCGAGCATCTTCCCGTCGGTGTATTCCGACCTGGCATTGGTAAGGCTTCACTTCCATTTCCTGAAAGCTAGGTTTCAAGTGGAAGGCAGATTAATGAAGTAGGATCCCATTTATTATACGCAGTGATTTCGACATACCAAGATCCAGTGTGCGGATGGATTGATAACTTTTACGGACCAACTGGAGCGATAGCAGGAGCAGGCACTGGGGTATTTTTTATTTACAAATAACTACAATCAATAATGTAATAACTTACTAAATATTCTAGGTCCTACGTACTTTGCGTTGCAATCCGAAAGCCATTGCAAATATGGTTCCAGTTGACTTATGTGTAAACAGTATGATTGCTGCTTCCTGGGATATATATGAGAGACAAAAGTAAGGTTTATTTCTTAAGACTTCACTGAAAAAAATTTACTCTCGACGTTGAGACGGATCGTCTAAGATGACCACTAAATTGCTATATCTCTCTGTGTAGTCGGTGCAATGGGGCTTTAAAATAAATAATACATGTGATCAAATTTCTCATTGCAGTCCTATCAAAACAACTGGAAATATACCCGTCTATAATTTCTGTACAACGAGCGATAATCAATTAACTTGGGGTGAATTTACTACCAAAACAGCAAAATATGGCTTAATGTATCCATCATTAAAGGCAATTTGGTACCTTTGTTATTCCAATACTACCAACAAGGCAGTCCACATGCTATCAATTTGTTTTCTGCATTATTTGCCTGCGCTGGCATTTGATGCTGTTGGTTTGTGCTTTGGGAAAAAACATCGGTAAGTAATTCTGAATATTACAAATATTACATGCTTTCATATATAAAAAAATTGAAAATCGGTTAGTATAAATATTCGTTCTGCACAGAGTTTTTTGTACTTCTTGATTTATTGTTTTCTGATCCGAAAAAATGCATACCATTGCTGTTATTACTATTTTTAGAGAAGCTCAAGTTTTACTGAACTCTATTTATTATTATTATAATTGGGGGAAACTAGCACTGCGACCTATAAGGTATATTGTGCCCCTGAACTTTATTTAGTTTATTATAATTTTATTTATTTGTTTATTATAAATTATAGCTACTTTTTGGTTATGGTTGATTGAGTGCCTTATAATTCATTGTTATCATTATTATTATTCTATTTTTTTATTTGACATTATAGGCTTCTAAATACTTACAAAAAGATCCATAAGTTCATGAATGTTATCGCTTACTTTTCATTGCGAGACTGGCACTTTAAAGTTGATAATGTTCAAAACCTTTGGGGCAGAATGACAAACGTTGACAGGCACACATTTTTCTTTGATATGAACCAATTAGACTGGGATTTTTTTCTACAACAATATTTCCGTGGAATTCGTCAGTACTTATTAAATGATCCATTGGACACTATACCAGAAGCGATGGTTAGATGGAATCGGTAAATATATCTCTTCTTCGAACATTACGATTGTTGGCATTAATCGAAAATCATTTTTACTCTCAGATTGTATTGGCTGCATCAGAGTCTTAAAGTTACAATTTTAATCATAATCCTTTACGTACTTTGTGCAATTTTCTTGAACTTAAGTAAAGGTAAGAATGAAAAACATTCTTGTGTGTATTATAGACAAACTATTTCAAATTATTTTCTCTTTTAATAGGTATATGAAACCCATTTCGAAGATAAAGCCTGACGTTGGTATAATAACTACAGCTAATATACGAAAACATAATGTAGTTTTAATTTAAATGAATATAGTATGGATTTGATAAACAGAATAAAGGTTACCGCAGCTTGCATTTATCGTAAAACTTAAAACTGTTTAGTTAAATAAATGGCATTAATTAAACTGCTATAAGTGCAGGATCATCTTATTTTATGGTAAAGGGTGTTAGTTACATGCTAAACGGGGTGCCACTTGATAGATTGAATGAATAATTGGTTTTTGCCTACTTCTTGACATTAAATTAAAATTAGCAGTCATATTAAATTCACTGTCAACGTAGCTAATTAAGCTCGACTAAAAACTGACTTCATAAAAAATCTGTGAGCATGGGTCCTATCACTAAGTGGGCAATTCAGTGAAGTAATGACCTGCGCTCGCTGCATAATTGTCGGCGCTCTCCGATCAACGGAAGTCCTTAAGTACCTGAGAACTCTTTTAAGGCATTGTAGTTAATTATTATTATTGATGTATCGACTAAGTATACTTATTTATGTACTCACCTTCTGATACTAAGGCATCGTAGCTATGATTACTTGCAAGTGCTGTACTAACTGGATTACCATTTTCTTAAAACATTTTTAATATAGGCTGACTGACTTAAGCATTATCTAATTTTATTCCGATGAAATATCGAATATCTGACAAATCAGACAATTTAAATCTCTTTATCAATAGGCAGAGGCTTCGTATTGATATATTCTTAATACACTTCCCAAATTTTGCTTAACCGTATAAGATGTGTGATTAATAAATTAATACGGACTTAGGACAGCGGCGCTAATTTTTTGAGTATTTCAAAACGTTTTCCTAAAAGCTGTATTTTGGAAATCAAAAGACGAACGCAGTGGAAATCAAAGGCTTACATTTATTATAAACATGTGTGTCTAACACTTGAAGATGATTGGAAACAACTAACTTATTTTACATAGCTTAAATGTGACCAAATTTGGGGTATTAATTGTCGTCACGTTGTTAGTAAAAATGATCATAAGGAATTTAGGCTGTTTTAAAAACATATTTTATTTCTTTGTATAAGGTTAAAATATTTTAATAGTAGATTACTTAAAAAATAAAACCCAGATATTTGTATTTAAAGTGTTGTAAAACCCTTGGTGACTTTTGACGGAAACACGTTAATTCACTTTTCTAATTTAAAAAAATCATATTACATTATGTGTTTACATATTTATTTAATATGTACTTTAAAATTACGGTTTTTCAATAATTTACACTAAACTAAATAAATTTACAATAATTTATTACTTATTAGAATAGATATTGTACCTAATTTTTTATTAAAAATTTTTTTTAAAATACGATTTGCCTTTTGTTGCAGTATAGTCTATCATTTTTTATCGTTGTCAAGTTTATTTTTATCCAGAGATGATGATACCATTCCGCCTCCATTAGAAGGGTACAATTTTTCCAAATAATTTAGTGATTCGTTAAGAAACGTCTGAAAATGGAAAAGTTTTAGATCGGTCGAAAGTTTACGACTGCTAACTTTTAATAATAGCTCAAGGCAAGTTAGGTCTGGTCTTGTTTTATTTTTCTTATGAAGTCTTCGTCGAATAAGGGAAGAGACCTGCTCAGTTCTGGGGTTCACGCTGGTGTATCAAGCAAAAAACTAGGCAGGGCCAAACAATGCATCTCGGACAGAAGGAGAGAAGTGATTTCTATGTTTCAAGATATTTAATATTGCATTGGGTGATTAGGTGTAGAAAATCGGAAAAAACTGGCAGTCTAATAAAAACGAATAGCATAATTACCAATCCACATTAACTCTTGGTTCCTTATGATACAAATCCGGTTAAGCGCCACAACGAATCGCATTACACAGAATCAAACATGTTACAAAACATTTGTGATTTGATCAGACGGACAGGCCAAAAAACAGACTTTCCCCAAACTCAATATACACCTTTGATAATTACCTGAAAAGCATGGAGCACAGCTATTATTGCAGGTGAGCCGAATCCGTGCGTTATCAACGAAAAGTGAGTTAAGTGCCGCTGCATTGAAGGCTCTAATAAATGCTGTGACCTTGTTCCAAAATGCGTGGTTCGATCTTGACTAAGAATTTGCATCAGCTCTTTTGTTATCTATAAAATAATGTTAAGAAAATCAATGAGCTATGTTTACCGCTAATTACAATAGTCTTGCAGGCAGTATATAAAAAATGTGTATAGGCAATAAAATATATTTACATTACACACTTATGTTTAAATTTTAAATCACTAGATCTCTCTGTTATTCGTCGTATTTAATCATTATTATATCATTAATTTTAAGAATTAATTTCGTAAATGAAAACTGCATTCTAAATTATTAAATAAAAAATTGGCAGATGGAGTGAACAGTACAATTACCGACAAAAGGTATTTTGTTTTTTTTTTTTGGTGTTGTTTGTCATGTATGTTGAAGATTACACACATTTATGAACAGTATTTAAAGGTACATGGTGTGCACATTATAAAATCTTATAATAAATGCAATAGGAAGCTAAGCGATGTTCCATCGAGAAAACTTACCTGTTGAGAGTGAAGTATAATCTCTTTCCGCCGATACGAATCCTGGGGTTCCGTTTGATGGCGCACAATATATTCAGCCAGTTGCCTGGCTGGAAACTCAGTTTCGCAAACAAAATGAAAGTCTTTGGCCAAGTGCGTTGCTTCACCCTCGACTAAAGATGTTAGCAGTGTTACGTTGGCAGCTTTTCGCCGTCCGGCTGGCAAGTTTAGTCCGATCTTCTCGAGCTTTTCTCTTAGTAGCCGGCCTCCATTTTTGCTCTTTGCCCTATTTTGGAATGCATATTATTGTTAATTAAAGTTTATAATCTGTCGGGCTTAGGATTACTGTTGCTACAGATTGTCTCATTAGCTATTTGAAGAACCAATCAGTATCATTATCAGTATTACAAAAATGAGACTCTTGAAGTAGCTAAACGAATAAGCAGGTCACAATTGCTATTGGTGACCAACTTCAAAATAATAACTAAACACGATATATTTAATTTTGATTAATAATCAGTATTCAGCTTAATCTATTAAAACTCACCTTCTTAGAACACCACCCAGTAAAGATGCGTTCAAGCACTCGGGCGGCGACAGTCTACGCTGGACTTCCGCAATTGTAACCTTATACTTTGAAGTACTTGATAAAAGACTGAGTCTGCCAGGAACTGCACAAAATACTTCACTTGGCGATCCCGAACCTATGCTTCCAGCGTCCTTCCCACTTTTCATGCCTGTGAAGAAATCATGCCATTTACATTCAACTAACAATATGTATTTACAATATAGTTTTGTATTTTATAAAAATATACATGGTGTTTGTAAAGAAATTTTTGTTCTTTGTGTGAATATTTTGAAATTGAAAAGTGTGAACACAGCGTGCGTGGATCATTTTACAGTAATCCTGCCAATTAGAGGAGCCAGCTTCAATTTCATCACATACATTCAGGGGTTGATGCACATTGTTATATACCCCTGTTTGTGGCACCGCCTTAAGCTCTCCGCCTATTTATTAATTTACAGCGAGGTTCTACTGCACTTGGAACTAAGAACACACATACATATACAAAGATTGTTTGGGAATGTGGTTCCCAAAAAAATTGCATTTTTATGTACTTTACTTTGCAGTCTTAAAGTGAGAAGTGAGGTAATTCAGATTGCCACTAAATGTATAACTCAATTTTCTTGTTCTTCTTTCCCTTTAAATTATTCATTTTGAGTTTATAAGATCTAATGATATATTAAATCACATTATTGACAGCCAAAACCAACCGAACCTATTCAAGACAACAGAAAAAGTATCTAAAATGTTTTAAAGTGCCACAATAGAATTTCCATTAAAGTATTTTCCCTCTAATTCTGGGTAAGTATACAAAAACTTATAAAATGTTACGTAAATTTTTAGCGGATTCGAATAGAGAATTAAAAAAACTATATAAAAAAATACAATAAAATATAAATTAATTTAATGGCAAAGATTTTTAAAACGTTTTCATTGTAATATTTCCAAAACCCATAGCTCGCCGGCGGTGACAAACTTGGAAAATAAATTGATTTCACACGAGTATCATGTCATAAAGAAGAATATGAACGTACAAAGCAGTAAAAAAAGTCGGAAAAATAAATGCGCACACGTAATTGTCAACCAGAATCAGAAAGATAAAAATAATAATAATCCCATTTCGGTATACTTTAGATAATAACCTACTTATTTGAATAGAAAGTAACTTTTTAAAAAGAACAGATGGACTTCAAATGAATTTGTGTGTAGTAGAAATGTTGTAATGCAAGTCGTAAATTGAAACTTACTTTTTATCAGAGGTAAGTCTGACATAAAAGCCACATTATCATCCAAGGCAGGAGCTTGGACGTCATCCACGGCATTCTGCAACGCTTGATGCAATGCTAGAGATTCATGTTCATGTCCAAGTCTGGTGCCGTGCGCTGCTCCAGCAGATATTGCACTGCCGTAATCACTTCTTCTTTCCGTATATGGAAACCCATGGGATAGTTGTGTCTATGGAACGAAATAAAATAAATTATATTATATTAATAAATCAAAATTACTCTTTATTTTCGACGTGGATATATTTTATACCTACATACCTATATATATATATATATATATATTTCAATACTAAATATTGAGAGTCTTACTTAGTTTTCCCGAAATGGGTTTAATGAAGAGAAAAACTTAAGTAAAAAAAAAAAAATGTGGTCCCCGGCTTGATATCGGAGAACTACTAATACTGCAACTATTATTAGCTTTAGCATCGAAGTACAATGTTTCCTGTGATTGCAAATATTAACTATCAAATAATTAAAATTCATATATTTCTGCAATTATGGGCAGAGCATAGCCTGTACGAAATCTGGGGTTGAAGCAGGCGAAAGCCGAGCCAATCCAAATGTTTAGGCAATCATGTATTTGTACGGCTCTTATGAGTGTGTGCGTGAATGTGTGTATGTGTGCGCACAAGCGCTACAGGGGATACGCCTTTTTAACCGTCAACATCGAAAATGCCCCAGCTGTGGTTGCACAGAAGCACTGTTCGTAAAGTACGGGCGAAAGTTTACGAGTATCCTGCAAAATATGACGCATACATGCACGCGTACTACACACATACAAACATACACACACACACACACATACATATATGTATGTATGGAAACCCTTTTTTCTTTTGGGTGAGGAATTTTCGTTGCTATTTACAAGATGTTTCAGCGAAATCCCAAGAAAATTTGTTAAATACTTCATAGCATTTTTTGTGTTTCATAATGCACTTGAATGGAATTCAAAATGCCATAACTTTGCCAATAGTTGTAAGAGTGGGAATCTCAACTGCCAACCCTATAGTCAGCTTAGTAAAATGCCAACAAAAACAACCAAAAAAAATATCAATAATAAACGTAAGTAATCCTTTTGGAGACGAATATTAAACACACTTACAGATCATTGACTTATAAGGCTAGCAAAAAAGTTAATAGCATATGAAAAATAAAATTCGGTGAGTTGGGTTAAGACATCTGTAAAGATGTATCTAACCAACCAGTCAACAATAACAATATATATATATAATTTTGACCAAGAGACAGTTAATCCATTCCTTATGGACAGTATTTTCAGTTATGTTCTCTAATTATACTAAATACTTACAACATGGCCTTGCAAATCGTCCCTATGAGTTCTATGAATGCCCAGTTGATCCTGCGTGGACCTGAGGCCTGCCAACTGATTGTAGTGATGAAGAGGGGCATGGTGCAGTGAAGATAACGGTTGACCGTAGGGATCCGTTCCCAAGTACTCGAGCGGACCATGGTTCTGAAAATAACCAGAAATCTAAACTATTTTGGAAATGATACGTCCAACTGGTGTGGCATCACATTTTGGACCACTTACCTGTTGCTGGGGAGGGCTTTGAGCTGAGTGGTGAAAAGGTGGCGGAAAATATGGGGGCTGAAAATCCGACTGCAGTGATTGATGATGCATGGTAGCAGTCGACCCATGGGTGCCACTGTGTCCACTATGTCCGGAGGTTGGGCCACCCCTGCCCGAGTGCCCTCCCGAATGTGTTGTGTAAGCCGGGCTACTACTAGAAAGACCCAAGCTACCATGGCCACTAAGGCGTTCCTGTAATTCAAACAATTATTTGAAATTTACAATTATAATTATGCATATATATATATATAATTCATAAGTCAAGTGAAGTCAGAAAACCCTATAAAGCGATTAAAGAGGCAATCATTGTACACTAAATACGTACTTCCATAGAAATATCTATATTACATTATTGAAGTGACAAATATTTACACATTTCCAGTCAGAATGACAGTGTGACGATTAATCATGAGATCAGATTTTATCAGCTCTAAACACAAATTTCTGGTTTGTTTATATCATTGTACCTCCGTCCACATATACATATATATTTCTGTTATGTATAAGACACGCATTTTTCATAAACATACAAAAATTCAACCACGATTTTTTGATCTTGATTATAAATTTAAATTTAAATAATGTTGCATTTAAAATTAATTTTGTTAATAATACTAATAATTAATTAATGTTATATTTGATTAATTGCACTTCCGACGCAGTTACAAATTTGGGTTCTCGGATTATTTAATTGCCTTAGTGACACACAATGACATTTGAGTGAGTCTACGACAGACACTTCAAAAATTTATTTTGACTGTAAGAATCGGTTGAGTATCGACGAAGATCACCGCGTCAATTTCGATCGATGCTTAGAAATCTTATTTTATTCTTCGAAGTAGTAAATCTCATTGGTTCTGTTATAACAGTAAGTATTTAACCGACACTGTCAGGCATATTGCCGACGGGCTTCTCGTAGAAGTCGTAAATTCGGCCTATGCTCTTGGAAGTCGTTACTCACTTGAATTTCAATGACAGCAGGCATATCCACATAGGATAGAGTCATGATATCATATTGTAACTAAAGCCTTAATTTTAGGGAGGTGAATACATATTTTGCTGTATTTGCCAATAATAACGGATACACGGGTTGAATCACTCAATCAGATAATATCAACATTTGTATTATCAATCACAGTAACTTTTCCTTAGATATTCAAATATTACAACTTTAGTGTAATACATTTGTTTGATACGAATACGATATTCTTTGTTAGCCGCATGAAGCTCTTAACAATATTTTTCGTAAGTACACCAACGGTGGATTAACTCAGAAAACAAATTCAACCCGACGGCGACGACAACGACAACGACGACAGCGACAGCAGCCCGTGGAAGCCAAAAACGAAATGAAAACTGGTCGCGACCGTGTACCGACAGGGCAGCACCAGCAGCAGCAGCAGCAGCAGCAGCAACATCAACAGCGGCAACAGCACCAACAGCAGCGGCAGCAACAGCGGCAGCAGTGGCAGCACCACCGCCAGCCACGGCAACAGCAGCCGCATTAGACCAACGCTCGATGCCAGCGACGCGTCTCGTCGAAACGCCCGTCAAAGGCGTCGGATGTTTTTGCATTCGCCAGCCAGAGCCAAGCATAAGAAAATAAATATGTAGTGTTCGTGTACAATTTACACACATACATATGTACATAGCCAAACAGGTAAGGGTGCTCTTCTCGATAAAGAGATACCCTGTAATGCCAATGGCTGTCGTCACACTTTGGAAAATAAATTGAGTATAACAAATTGCGAAATTATACAAACACTTCAAAATACGATTCATTTGTGGGAGTTTCCAGGGAGCTATACAAAAACTGAAACATTCCATGTACCCATAGTCTGTGTATGACATATACATAATATTGATGGATACAGATATATTTAAATTAGGAGTAATTATCAATTAACTGAAATAAACGTGAAGAAACCTACATTAAAAATATTCAATTTGATACTCATTTTGCTTTTAATGCGTGTCAAGAATATACATATCAGGCAAAAATGGCAATTTTACAGGGAAAATATGTTTTTTTTTTTAAATCTTGGAAGAATTTCTGTTGTCTACGATATAATTGGGGATTTATTACTATTTCTATACCTACCATCTTTGCTTTTACATACTTTTGCACAACTTAGTTTTACCAGCAAATTAATTATTTGGGTAAGTAGTGTATTAATTATAGACAATTGTTTTATAAATAATTTGTATAAAATACTTTGCAGCTATGAACCCCCTAAACTAGGATTTTGAAATGTTATGGGTAATAATCAGTGTATACATTATATATACATTTATAATTGCTCTTTGCTGACCAAGTTTTCTGTTCGTATGTATGTGTTTTATATGTTAGAACTTCAGGTTTTTAGCTTGTAAGCTTGTAAGACTTGTAGGTCTTAAGATATATTTGCAATCGCGATCATCGATGTTTGTTTCAAACGTAAGAAACTTCCAAATAAAACAGCAGTTTATTAGCCTCTCAAACAAACGTATATTATTTTATTTTTATTTGGATTATCCGAATATCTATCTGTCATGGCAGACTATTAAAGCAAGATATTCATTGAAACAGACTTCAGTGACTACAGTTTAGCGAAGCTCGGTTTTGGGTAAAACTATTAAATGCAAATTTGTTTCATCCGATGAGACTCAAACTTATTTTCACAGATAAATTTAAAAAGTGTATTAAAAGCTTAATTATAACTTTTTTAAAGTTGAATCAAAACAATTGAAACGAAAAAGAATTGTATTTTCTAACACTTAATCCAGGCAACGCAACGCTTTTGGAAACACTTTGATCCTGGGAATAAAAGTGGGTCAAGAAATTTCTTATGTGGCAGCTTGTTGCATTATCCTGATTCCAAGTTTTTGGATATAAGCTTTTTTAAATGCGAATGAATATACCAAACATATTAAGCAGGACTTTCAGCTCAAAAATGAAATTTCCTATAAGAAACGGCATTGATGAAATTTGTGTAAGGCGCCAAAGACCAGGTCATGCAAAGGGTTGATCGCTAAGTTTGTGACAATTCACACACACACACACTTAGAAGTCTAGGTGTATGTGTGTGTGTGTGTGCTTAAGTGCACAGTTTGTTTGTGTGCATGTGTGTGCTTAAATACAAGCACAAAAATACAACAACACATTGAGTTTCGAAGAGTGTTGTTAAGAGCAGTGGCCGTGAATGGCTTCTGATATAGAAAGCCATTGTTGCATCCTGTTTCGCATATCCTTAGAAAATGCCGGATGTGAAAAGATTTAAATGATATTACGAATAAGCCATAACATAAGTCAACTACAAAGACTGCTAATGTCCTGTTATTCATAACTGCTATTGTTGGTTTTACAAATTTGTACAAAATGATGGCACATATTAGGTAAATGGTAATTACGGTTGGCCCAAGTCTGATTCGGGTTAATATTATTGAATAATCCATAGATGACCAGTAGATACATAAATTATTACGATAGCATTAAGTAACACTTGGGAATTTAGTGCAAATTGTAAACATGTTAAGTTTTAGTTTAAATTAGTTTTCTTTAAAACGAATATTTCATTTGGTAAAATGATATGTTTCTTTTATATTTAACTTCAGTATAGTAATGGCGAAAATGTAGAATTAATTTAAACATGTTTAACATATTCTTTTCATAAATAATAATTATACGCCGATTAACAGCAAGTTTTGTATGTTCTCTTTAGCAGTTTAAATTTATGAGACAAGCAGTAAATTTTTGTTCTGTTTAGGCCATGTATTTTATGTCTGTGATTAAACTTTTTTGTTTTCAAATTGCTTAAAATGATTTTGCTGTGCGCAAGTTTAACTAGTTTCTTAAATGTAAATTTATGTATGTGTACTTAAAATAAAATGCGCCATGCATAAGAAAATTGTTATCATAAATAAATTTGTATTCAATTTAATAACAATCAAATTCACACATAAATTCCTCTCGGATGTCTCAAAAAAATCCGATTTATAACAAAAAATCGATGCAGCAAACGATAAGGAATCGATAACCTCATATGAATAAAAACACTCGCCAAGGGCAATTTATATGTACGAGTTGGTTTTAGTCGATGTTAATAGTTTTCGCATTGATTAGTGTGTATCTATGTATGCTACTATTTATACTCAAAAAAGAAAAAGAGTAAAAGAAAACGATGCGCCCGTTAGAATCGAATGTTTTAACAGTGATAAACATACAAACACACACACACATACATATATACAAACATATCCAGTGTGTAGGGCCAGCGCGAACGTGGCAATTGCGATCTGGACACGACTTTATTGTGGTTTTATAAATTAAAATAATTTTGATTGATTACTTTGGATTATCTTGTCATTTGCCAGCATCAAATAGAATATTTAACGATACTGATAAACCGGTTTGCGTTGGTTTTGTATGAATTTCGGCTCTTGGTTTTTTTACTCAAAAGGTTTCTTGCAGACTCACGGAAAAATGTGCGTTAGCGCTTGATCAAAACCAAAGCTAGACCCAGACTCCAATTTACTTCGTAATATCTGCTACCAAGAAAAAATGATTTAAGACAACATTTGCTGCCAAAAGTGGCAACGAAGACACAGTGTATACAACAAGGTGAGGTCTTCAAATAATATACATTTTAAATTGCTGGTTATATAATATTTTTAGACTCCACATCGTTCTGCACATTCGCTCCCTTATATCACTTACAAATTCATATCGAACTATTTAACATATTATAAATATGTAAGAATATCTATGATAGCTGGTCATATCAGTGTGCATTTTTCTTTATATGCAACTAGCACCCTGCGGTATTCATATTTACTTAGTGTAAATAATAGTAATAACAATAATAATAATCATAATAATAATAATGACAATAATAATAATTATTATTAATTAATAATTAATTATAATCATTGTAATATGAATAGTAATAATGCTCATGCCAATATGTTTTGTTTTATTCTATTTTAAGAAGTTCTTAAGCAAATTTACTAGTTGAAATATGTTTGCTAGATAATCCCATTAAACAGGTACCATAATGAATGGCCCTTACATATTTGTACATGCATACAGACATACATATGTACAAATTTAAGTATGCTTACATAGCCAACGCACACAGCGAACAGTCTGCAAGATGATCGCAGTATCCGATTGATTTGCTTCCTCTTCCCAAAGTTGACGATTGATTGACAAACGGACAAACGGACAAACGAACCAATGGTTCGGCTCTTGGTGCTGATTAAGAACAAATATCTTTAGGGAAGAGGAATGGGAGATGTCTCCTTTTGCATATTCACATATAAGTTTAAGAGTTATCAATGTTTGACCTAATATTACTTATATAATTAATAAGTGTAATTATGTTAATTACTCGCTGCGTAGACCACTCAATTCACAATACAACACACAAACACACATTTTGTTAAGATTGAATCGAGTATGCAAAATTCGGTGCTTGTTGTTATATTTTTCGTGGTTCAGTGGTATTGAGAGTATTATGTTTTCAATCACATGAGTTTTTGAATTGTACACTATTGTCCGACGTGAATATGCTGAAATTTGAAATTTACACTGGTGGTCAATACTCCCATACCGTAATTCGAGATATAAATAAAATAAATTATAAAGGTTGGAATGGTTGACGGGCTGGTTTCTGAAGGCACAGGTAGACAGTTGGAAGCTGTTGAACAGGTCGAAATAGTTTCACCTCCACCTCAAATGTGTGCAGAACGAAACAAAAACACACACACACACACAAATACACACAAATGCGCACTACACATGGTATTCTAATGAAATGCTATCCACTCGTCAATGATCAATTGTCATTAAAAGAGCTTTGACTCCAAATTGTGCCTTTTCCATTACTCAGCCAAAGCGCCAAGCATTCGGCTGTGGATTACCATTGACAATGCAAAACATATACATTCATAATCAGTATACATTGGTCAAGTCCAGCCCGGCCTCGATTGGTCCCATTGTTACATTGAGCTGCCTTATCAGAAAATATAAAGAAAAGCTGCATTTAAATTTTGTGATCAAATGGGTAGGAAATTTGGCGAAGTCAAATATATGCAGTTGCAGAAAAAAGCTGAACAGGAATATTTTATACTCTGTTTACTCTGCATAAATAAACCGATTTGCGGGGAAATATATACATACAGTTTTGAAGCTCTTTTAACTCCCTTTCATGTGATCGCCATATCTACATCCATCCAATCACAAATCGCAAAAATCCACAACTCTTTGATTTTTGAGTTTCATTTTAGACTCTCTAACCAAATAGACTAAATCCTTAAGGCTCTTCTTGACCTGTTTGTCAAGGGGATCAGATAGATTCAAGCATTTTCAACATCATAATGTTCCCATATTTTAGATCATCTCCAACCTTTGATTCCTTGAAATTTATTAAAGTCTATTTTCGCTGCTAATTAATAAGATTCTCAACTGTATAAATTTCATAAATACAGAAGTTGTTAAACAGGCCACAAAACTTCAATAAATCCAATTTTAAAATATATATATTAAAAAAAAATTCAATTATAGGTAAAATTAAATTCAGCGCAGCTGGTTATATATTTTATTTAAACTACGTTGACCAGTAAAATAATGGTGCTTCCGTTAAATATTTCTAATAAATGTTATTAATTCAATTGACTAATGTATGCTCTTGGCACAAGTAAATATACACTAAAATTAAAATAAAAACAGATATTTTTACTTACTAGTTACAGACAGATAAAGCTACATCGGCTCTATTTTTCATGCTCATCAAGTATATATATTCATGCTCAATGCGCTGCACACTTAACCCTTCAGTATTCTGGTGCCTTTCGGTCAGGCTGTAATGTGTACATAGCCATTTAGGCAGAAAGTCAATTAACCAGACAGTCAACACGAGCAGTAATAAATATTTATATTATTTAAAAATACTTTGCATTGCCTTAAAGCGCCCTCTTGTAAATTTAATTTTCATGTCCATTATTGTGGCGCCCTCTTGCCTCAATCTAATTAAACATTATTCAGCTCTGTAGAAAGTAGCTGAGGTAGATTTTTACCACATGAACAACAGATGGCGCAATAGGTCGCTAACCACTTTCGACGGTGGGCTGTACATAGGATGTTCATGTGTGGAAAGCCTGTACGAAGATAACAGGCGTCGATACTGAATTGACAAGAAATTTTAAAATATACTGAACTTAAAGGTAAAATATAAATAAAAGACAAAAATAAATATAATTAATATTCGCTAATTAAGTGGACAATTTTTTTCAAATTTTGAATGATTCGAATAAATAATGCCGAACACTTTAGATAACAGTTCACGCACGCTTCAAAATATTTAAGTCAACAATGATTTTGCAGTAGAATATAATTATTATACACATAGACGCCATCTATGTTTTAAGTAATGTTTCTCTTGCGAAGGATAATTTAGCTATAACTCCATTTCATTTAATGTCATTGCCATTGCCATCAAGATGGACAAACAAAGGTGGCGCTATCCAATCAAATATTTATACCGATGAAAATTAATTTAAAATCTTTGCTGGATATTTGTAACAAGTAATAATTTTGTATAGCCTCAATTCATCACCTTAAAAACTAACACATGTTTACTTTACTCAGGTTATTCAAATTTCGTTTTATTATATTGATATTTTTTATTTAATTGAAGATTGTAATGCCAATTATTGCTGGTTAATGTTAGCTGCATAAGACAAATAGTTCGTGTAGAAGCAATTTGATAGTGGTATCGAATTATTTTGTGTTTAAATTGTGTTGACTGGCCCCAAAGTTTTGGATTTTTCAAAACATTGTCATTGATGTCAATCAAATCCGTCGAGTTATCCTCACACATGCGCTCGCATATTTATACATACAGAAAATGCTTGCGGCTGCTGATGGAAAGGAGTTCAATATTAAAATCTACTTTCGACTATAAGTTCGGTGTTTCTTATTTGATCTTGATGAAATTTGGGCGGCTGATCAATAATATGCATATGCATTATATGTATTATTTAAAATTGAAGCATTAATCGCTATCGGAAATCGAAAATAAAGCAAACTTGATCTGCACCTGGTAGTCGAGAACCTATATTCCTAATTTGAAGTCTCTGAGATCCGCGTGTTCATACAGACGGACGGACAGACGGACACGGCTATACCGACTCGCCTGTTGATCTTGATCAAGAATATATATACTTTATGGGGTCGGAGATGCTTTCTTCTGCCTGTTACATAAATTTGCACAAAACCATTAAGATATATAAAAATACTATCTGATGAGTACTTTTAGTCCTTCTCAATACTTAGATTAGAAATAATTAATTACTGTTCTTGGAACATATCAGAATCGATTGGATTGGACTTTTATTTGATCGAAACATCAATTGAAAAGATGAGAGATTGTATAAAAACATTATTGATTGCTAGGATATCTGGAATTCAAGGGCCAATCATTCTCATTTTTAATGTAATTAGTTCTACAAAATATTCAATTTATATTCTTATTGCAATTAATGCATACATACATTTATAAGTGCGGGAGCACTGATTAGGTTCAAAAGAATTCATAAGGAACAACCTTTTGTCTCATCCACATTCCACGCCAATGACGTAACAATTTGGAGTAGTTAAACAGTAGCTGTGGCCACAAATTGGCAACCGTCTGTTGTCTTTTGTGTGTTGCCGTTATTACTAAAATTACTACATCAAATCGTTCCACTTAACCAAAAATGTTCCAGGTCTCCACTGTTCGCGCATGCTTTTGCCCAGTTTTTCGGCTGCTGGCAGGCCTATATTTTCAAACTGCCAATTAGGCAATGTACAATACATATGTATACATATGTATGCACAAAGTATTCTCTAATATTTGGCGAACATTGGTTTTGAGCAAATTTATTTTCCGAATGCACTGATCACGTCTTCGATGCCTCTGCTCACTTCAGTCTTTGGTATTTAGTTATTAGCAAGTGAACAACTTCAAATTAAAATTTGGAGTTCCATGAATCGTATTCACATACAAACATGTTTATTTAAAAAAAAAAAGTAATTTAGTTTTATAAATATTTTGACTCTACGGTGCTGACCAAATATCCGCAGTTGTGGTTAGGTTCTTAAAATAGAAGTATATATATATTTATTGTTGGTAGAAAGTAGTTAGTGTAGTTAAATAGATCCGCAAATTTGTGTAAATGAATAAATGTAGCTCCAAAATCTTGTTGATGCATTTCCTGGAATCGCTTAGAGTTCTCATATACCTTCTCAGCGTAGTAATTAACCATACGCAGTAAGTGGAATCTGCATTCAGCGCGAATGCATTATTATGTAGATTCTAAGATAATAAGTTCAAAGATGTCGAGATATGGTATAACTAAATTCCCTCATTCAATAATACTCAACAAAAAAAGTGAAACGAATTCGCTAAAATCGATTCATTTGATAAATTGATACATCTGATAGAGCAAATAGAGAAGACTGCATATCTTCCACAGTATTGGAGCTGAAGTCATCAAACTTGGAACATAGATTGTTGGTGATGTCCTTCAAAGAAGGGCAGCGCTGCCCCTGCCTGGCGACGACCATTTACCTGGGACAATCTGTTGACCTTAAAACTAAACAAATTTTGTAAAATTACAAACGTGGCTTCATCGTTTGAGTTCTGTTGTTGTCAGTTAACAAAGCATCAGCAGCCTTTAACAGAAAGGTAAATCAAATTTCCTGTAAGGCAATAAAATTCCATCAACAATACCGTTGCACTAGCTTTCAAGTTACTAAAAGTTTTATTTTTAATTTGAATTCTTATTGCTACCTAGGTAATAGTGCAACAAATGATTATCAATGCCGGATGTAATTTGAATACGAAGGAGACGTCCGGTACAACTATGTACCTGTGCATATGTAGATGCAAAAGCATCATGTTGAATCTGCCGGATGGGCTAAAAGCGTTTTCGGCTATAAATTAAATGAATTCGAGAGGAAGCGCGCTCAAACTCTAAATATTATATTCGTAACAACAATGAAAATACGTGGAGAACGATAATCGATTTTTGTTTATTACGCTCTTGCTTCTCCTTGTCTCTGTTGCTGTTGCTGTTGATGTTGATGTTGCTGTTGCTGTTGCTGACTGCATACGTACTCACTTCATTCTACCAGTCTTCTCGCCAGGCTTCGCCCTCTTGCCCTCTTTCACTCCCACTCTCGTGACGAGGCCGACATCTGCTTTTTAATGAAGTAGTAAAACTCATTCATAAATGTATTCAACCGGGATGTACACACAACGCTCAACGCTCAACGCTCGACTCTCGACGCACAATGCTGGATCAAGTGAAAATGGCGAGAGAGACAAGACATGGGCATGGACTGTGGACCGTGGACAGTGGACAGTGGACTGTGGACTGTGGCTTGTGCTCTAGCAGGTTTATGACGAATAGCAGAATAAGAATTTATTTGCAAGGCAACCACAGTCAGCCAGCCAGTCATCCAGGTAGACTTGGGCAGACACCAGACAACAGACAAGACCGGCTTAAGCAAAAACAAAAATAACTGCGATCTGCATTCAATCGCCAGTGCAGAGCTGCACTCGGTTCTCCTTGGTTAGTAGTCTCCTTGGTTGGGCCTGGCGTATTCCAAAACAGGCCGATTTCTGCTTGCCACGAGCCTAACACACGCCGCAGTTTCGACACTTGCTATCGTCCGGAGTTCGCATCCTCGTTGCGAAAATTTACATTTATCTTGCATTTCAATTTCATTTTGAGTGGACTTTTTAATTTCCTCTTTGCAAATGAAATCAATTTTGATGCGATGCTTGAAAGGAGCACTTACATATTCACAATGATATCTAATCGTTCTTCTAGATGCTATTGTGGTATGTATTTATTTAATGTGTGTCAGCATATCCGACAACACAGTCTTATCTGCATCAAATTTAATTTATTTGTGTTATTAGTTTTGTATTTTACACAGTTCTTTTGTTAATCAGCCATATCAGTCATATAGAATAAAACTTGCCAAACAAATATAATTACTATCCATTCATTTATAATATATATTGTAATTAACTTAATTCTATATTGTTTAGTAAAACTAAAATCAAAAGATAGAATCACAACATTTTGTCCATATTCACATTGACATTCAAGCAATCAATATATTTTAATAATGGTTTAAAATATCATTAAAGTCAAAAGAGAAAACATACAATAATTTTGTGTGCTTCCTTAAAATATAAGTTAGAATTATGTAAATGAGTTTCCAAATTTTTGCATTGCTACATTTGACGAGATCTTGAAAACCAATTTTGCATTAAAGTGTTGCAAATTGAAAATTACAATTTCAAACGATTCTGCATTTTAGATAAGGAAACAAATATTTCCTTTGTGGCTATTTGACAAATATATATACATATGTAAATGAGCGATCAAGGATATACTGAAAGCGACTTATACTCTGTTAAATTCAGATAATCTGAAGAAAGCATGAGATCGATGCTGGTATTAATATTTTTGCATAGATTTAAAACCTTTTCACCACCGATTGTTTTCTATATTGAAATAACAATATACTTTTAGTTTTCAATCCAGTGTTGTCGTTAACAGGGTCCAAACAAAATATATAAATATTTTTTTGGCGTTATTCTCTCATTTTTAAACCCATCATGATATAACTTTAATCATGCACCTCCAAGGGAGTCTGATATAGCCGTCTAAAAATTAGTTATTGTATAAACACCTTTACTGCTAATAAAGATATCAAACTTTCTTTTTAATTCATAATTTATAATAGAATTGAGTAACCAATCATAAGTTAATATTTAAAATTAAAATTTTTTTATTGTCTGCATTTTTGAATTTTTATTGAATTTAGAGCCATTAATTTTTCATTTAATGAATTTAATTTGTTCATTTACTCTTTTATTTAAATTTAAATCTCTAAAAGTTTGTAGACTTTAGTCTACATTAAATAAATAAATAAATGTATTTTATTATGCATTTGAAATAAGCAAAACAAAACCTTTTTTCAGGTCAACTTAGTTTGCTTAAATAATTAATGTGAAACGAAGGAGAATTTTAGAATGTGAACTAAGCAACATATACTGAAAAGCATTGATTTATCTTAAATCTTACTTTTTTATATCAAGGAATTGTAGGTCAATTGCAACTGATATACATTTTCATTAATATATGTATGTGACAAGGCTCATATATCTCGAGCAAGATTTGCAAAGTACTTCCCAATTTTTTAGCCCAGAATCGGCAAACATTTCTGAAGTAAATCACGGCCTGCGTCACGAAATACTAAGACAGACTTCGAATGAATAGAACTCGTCCTTAATTTATCCTTAATTTGAAGTTTATTTGCTGCAGAGAAGGGTAAGTTGGGATTTGTGTACATAAGTTAGATTAAACAACTCAAATCGATTGTTAATTCTAAATATACACTATATAATGATATCTTCTTTTACAATTCTTTATATTACAATTGTCTATTTTCAACAGTTTCACATTTTGTTTTTATTATTTAAAGAGAACAGTATTTAAAATCAGCGATAGCCTTTATGGTCTCAAGGCAGCTAGGCTTTGACTTGGAACTAAAATTCGAAATACATTTTGATCGCTTGGTTTTGATATATTACATTATTTGGGATGGTATATTAAGAATTGAAGAGCAAATATAAATATGTAAATAATAATAATATATAATATATAAATCCGTAACAAAAATCTGTGGCATTCAATAACCCCCCACCGCAGAATCGCCACAGCTATTGGCCCATTGTTGTTTGGACGTGTTATGTTGAAGTTGGCAGTTGAAGTATGTGTACACATGCAATTAAGTACCTAGCAAAGCAAACTGTTATGGGAACGAATCCGAAAAATGCCAGCTTTTTTTTTATCAGTATGGTGCAGTTTTGCAAATTTAAAACCGCACGCAAATTGGGCGCTACGTTGAGTTTTGGCTGTGCTTCCATCTCATAAATTATTTTGGCAACGCATCACGCGAGAAACTTATACCTGATTTAGCGCAGCCAGTCTGCAGAAAGACTAACTAAGGCAGATAACGCTAACACATTCGGCATACCCATTTCAACGGCTATGCCAAAATGATTTTTGTGGGCGATGACTTTTGCACAGCCTCTTTGTTGTGTTTTTGTTTTGATCTTTGGCCCTTGCCCCGTCATTTTACCCTATATTTCTTAGCTGGGATCAAAAAGTTCTTGGAATGCCGATAAACCATATAATTTTACTAATTGAACGGGGGTGGATAAATGTAGCCAATGCAAGAGCTCCAGACGTACGAATAAAATGTTTCTTCTCCATGTCATACTATCAACTTAGGAACGTTGCAGACAGAAGCTCTGTATGCTTAGATACCCTATTTTCATTCCCCATTAAATGCAACGCAGTAAATTATGGGGCACATGAATATTTTTTCTGATTTGAGGACGCAGAAGTAAACGTGGCTTACTATATTAATGCTGATTTCAATCGCTTATGTACGAGCATGCGTATCAAATTTGCCCAAGGGTATCTGAAGAAAACTACTTAAATGCATACGGTCATACTCCGAAGGAATACACGCTTTAGGAAGAGCTGAGTACACTTTTTAATATGTACTTAGGATATATTACCACAGAAAAACTAGGGCAAAGACAATTAGTAATTTCTAAATGGCTCTAATAGACTATGAAGTCACCTAACTAAATTAGGTACTTATAGCAGCGATGTATACAGGTTTTGTGGAAGCGAGGATGAATCCTCAAGGCACATCCTAGCAGAATGTGTCGCCTTAACTAGGAAAAGATGCAGCATCCTAGGGATTCATTTTATGAAATCTCAGGAAATAGAAGCCCTCAACCCAACAAAGATTCTAGCAATCGTGCAGGAGCTGGGGTTGATGGAGGAGCTATAGGCTGAGAAGGGGCACAATAGACCTTTTGGCCACAGTGCTGGTTCCCCAATCATAATAATAATGTCTCTAAGTCGCATCATAGAAACATTGGTAAATAGAAAAATCTGCTTTTTTCTATGAATATTTGGTGTCTTATGCAATTCTTCTTCATATACAAAAGTATTATAACTCTTAATTTACAAAATAATATTTGTAATTCAACGAGAGATTTGGCAACAAATTGCAAATATATTGTATAAAACAGATCCTCCTCATTGATTCCAACGTGATCACGCCATCGGTGATGGCTAGGAACTTGGGAATGCTCTTAGTGCTTAACTACTCTACAAATACTATCACAAATTGTTAAAATATGCTATCCACTCTAACCAGTAAATTCCATTTGTATATACTATAATAATAGCTGAAAAAGTCGGAAAAGAGCAGTTGTTCGACATTTGAAAAATATTATCAACCGAAGGTTATCTTGGGTGACCGTCGCCAGTAAGTTACCTTTCAAATTTCGGCGGTCAATTTTGAATCAATCTTGAGAGAAGTTTACCAAAAATCTAAAATGGAAATTTTGGCATATAAAATACCCGAAATATGTAGAGGCTCCAGCGCACAGGGTATTTCAACCCAACAACCTAACCTACAACTATATATTTGTTAAAAGAAATGCATTCATCCTTGCAAATGAATAAATGGACAGTCAGCCAGACAGACATTGCATATTTTCTTAGAGGACTTTGTAGTAATAATAATAATAATAAGTAATAAAATTGACTACGATTAATGTCATTCATTATTCGTCCCAATTATGATAGGCATAATGTATAATGACTTTAAAAATCGATTGATTTTTCAGAAAATATATTTTTTCATTAGATCTTCTTTTATAAAAAAGTGATTTTTTTAAATTTGAATTAAATGTTTTTAGTTATTTGCAAAATAAACTAAATTTGCGTTAATAATAATCGGTTTCCAGCATACAAACATATAATTCGATTCCCCTACCTGAAGACTGAGGAGTTCATATCAATTACAGTCAAATCGTGTATTCGTAAATTTACACGTACTTAACCACATATCACTTCAGTTTATTGTATAACGGAAAACAAATAGTGACGTCCCTCTCAAAATTATATACCATTGTCATTCTTCAATGCGTTTTTGAATATTATATTTAAGCTTATGTTTTGTCATTAGAGCAAATTTAAAAGGTGGAACTGTAATTAAAAAAAATACCACTATTTGAAAACATGATGATAAGGGTCGAACGATTCCATCTTTCTCTGCAATGTTTTATTTCAAACATTACATTTTCCGACGGACTTTTTAATTACGAACCTTAAAGATGAGTTTGAATCCAATCGGTGGAGTACATTGTCCGATGAAGGTGAAACATCATTCCATTAAAATCACGCATTGGACAAAAATATTTGAGACCGAATGGACTGAAAGCAGTCAAGTTTCATACAACAGTTTTCTGATAATACTAAAAGACTTCACTCTCTTGTGGGGAACACAAAATTCCAGCCCTAAGTGCGCCTCATTATTATTATAAAGTGGGCTTTGGCTGATCTGCTAAAATGTATGGTAATCAATCTGCTCAGATCACAGACTTGATTTACTTGAAGTTGTATGGTAATTACCCTGAATGCTTGCGTGCACGAAATTCTTATGTCAATCAGAGATCACACAGCCCTATTGGCTTTAGTGGTGCAATTTCAAATTTTACGTATTTTGAACAGAAACCATGAATCTGATCCTGGCTGACAGATAATTGGCCAGTGTATACGTTGCCTAGATTCCCGTCCAGGTCTCACGAGTCGATGGCTAGTTGACACACGTATTCGGTTACGGGTTGTGATGGCAAATGTTTTTACTTAAGTTGCATAAAATTCAATAATCTTACCATCATAAATTTTTGATCCTCAAATTGATGGTCATTGGTCCGGTGTAAGATATGCATTTTTGTTAGTGTTGGATTGTTGGATTCGTATTATTGATTACATAGAGTGCGTTGATTAAATAGCAATTCTTCGATCGTTGGGCGGTAAGGATTTCACTGTCACTAACTCGAACGCTTTGCTCACTTAGAATGCATAACAGGTACAAATGCACAGTAGATTGATTATTATTTTTGGCACTGAATAAGGCAACTATAAGTCATATGAGTATATGCTTATATAAATGTAAATTGGTAGTAAGTGAATATTTATACAACTATGAAATGTGTATGTATCCATCCGAATGTGTCACTTATCCGAAATAGAAGTGATGGCAATTACAGGTGCACAGAGTATACAGGTGGAGAGTGGCACTTAATGCTGGATGCTTAAAATCACAAAACACGTAATTAAACTCGAGCTGTGTGGAATCGTAAGAAATTTCGGAAATACAGCATAATATACAGTTGATTTAACGAAAACCCGCAAATAAACTTCTGCCTTTGCGCAGCCACTGACGGTAGTTCTCGACTGAACTAAATTTTCTGGTTGGACGTAAAAACCTTCAGGGGATGTATTGCGATGCTGACGATGCTGCTGCTGTTTGAATACAGATGTGTTTCATACTTACGTACACCCATATACACATACACACACACACACACACACACACACACATAGAGAGACTGAGTATACACATAACACATGCATGCAAGTATATGTGCGTAAAAACCTATAAAATCCCCATCACCGCTTTGTGAAACGCACACTTTTCGTTGCACACACATACATATACACATTAAGGCGCTGACCCTCCCCGGAGCGGGTTTTTCAAAACGCTATTCATACTCTCTTATCTAAGAGAGAAGAGCAAAAGAGAGTTTTGTGCGGACGGAAGAGAAATGTGCATGCTGCAAACCGGTTGAGAACCAAACCCCTGAAAGCTGATTCGCCTTGGATTTTTCCGTCGTGTAAAACAGAATGGTTGTCTGAACCCGAAACCCAAAACTGAAACGAAACTATTTTTAAGAGACATAACTTTCAAATAAGATCAACTCCTAATCTTAAATCAGTATTACGAATAAGTAAAGCTTAAAGAGAAGATTAGAAATTTACTTAAACTGGTCATAAAATTAAGAAAAATATGAATAAGTATTTGTATATAATTCAATATAACCATTTTAAAAGCTTTGTAAACGAAATTTACAAATAAAACAAAAACCAAAAAACGCTTAAATTTATAAATAATTTATTTTGTTACCTATGCTTCTATTGAATTCGTGGCTGTATGCTATATCGAAAATGAAATTCAATTTTCTAAAATGTAAAATGTTGTCTGGTGGACTTGTAATTTAAGTCATTATCTAAGAGAATTCGAAATGTATGCTGTAGCAAAGAGCAACCAAAAAGTACATAAGAGAGGGCCGGCTGTAAAAATCTTTACCGCCACCAATACCACTTAGGATATGTATGTATGAATTTGTTCGTGACTGTTTGCTGGCCCCGTCGTGTTCAAGTTAATACGCGCAACAGCATCAGCTACAGCTACAGCCAGAGCCACAGCCATTTATATTTTCAGAAACCACGCCCCTCAAGCTGACTACTAGACAATGGGCCGAACCCAGAGGCTGCGTCAGCGGCATCGCCGTTGCGTCGGCAGCGCAGCCTCTGCACATGTGCACATAAATACTAAATACTACATACTCGTAGATACAAACACATACATGCACAAACATAAATACATATGTATGAAGACATGTGTTTAAGTGGATATGTGTATATAAACGCATGGGCTTAACATTTCTCTGTGTGTGTGTGTGTGTGTGGTGCGTGTGTGTGTTTTGTGTATTGTATAAGTAAATGAGTATATAAGCGTAGTGGTTGCCAAATACATACACACACAAGCACACATTCATACGCAGGTATGTATGTATTTATGGAAAGCTGGGGTTGCCAACACACTTTGTCCTCAGGGGTGTAACTTATGCTACTGGGAAAAACTCGGCATTGGACGCTTGTTTTGCCAGTGGTTAGTGCCCTACCATTTTTGCCCCAGGGTTTATTTTGCACAGCATCACAGAGTGATTATATTAAAAATGATGAGAGTGGGGAGCTATGTACAGCTGTATGTATGTTTGTGTGTACATATACAAATGTGTAATATTCAATGTATCATGTAATACATAATGTGTAAGTGTATATGTACTTATAAATATGTATGTATTTATGCATTTAGATGTAGATACTTAAAGTTTACTTGGGTACCGATGACAAAATACCCTTGAACTAAATTGTTTCTACAGAACACATATTAATAAATATCCAGTAAGCATGCCTGAACTCAAATAGTTTTTTTTAAGGTGTTACCTCTGTAAACCACAGCTATTTTCGAGAAAACTTGAACTTTCTATCAATAGTTCATATGATAAAAGTCCGACTTTGATCGACTTTCATTAAAATCATATATGTATCTTTTAATTGTGCAGTTTGATAAAAATATTGATCTGATCCGATAATTACACACTCCACGAATATTTTTTAAAAACTTTAAAAACAACTATGTCTTATCAGAATCGCATTAGTAAGACATACATATGTCTATATATATACATGAACATACCCTTAATTGATCTTAAATCAAGTAAATGAGTTGTCTTTGTATATAATAATTGGAGAAAGTTATCAATAAAATTAAATAAACTTGGTTTCCGCATGTTATACGAAAACTTACATTTCGTATTTTCAGTCTGTATCTCCTACATTCTCTGATATCGGACGATTATCGGAAATATATATAATTTATGGAGTCGGACATCTTTCGTTCTACAATTTACATACGCTTGGCTAACTTGGTAATTCACGAAAATTTACATTTTTTAGCTTAAGAGAATTTTAAATTGGTTGCTAAAAGAATATACATAAATAAAAATTCGAAATTTTCGTTTTTATATTGAGTAACTTGACACTATTAATTTTGTAAAGATTCTTTTTTAATTTGTTGTATTTAAATTTGTGTTTAAATTGTGTTTTACATAACTTCAGTACACCTAATTGTACTCAGATGTGCTCTTCTCGACATCCTTTAATATGTAACCTTAGATATTCAAATTTGTATTCGTTCATTTTTATTTGAATAAATTGAAATCATCTCTAAGGATTT
This sequence comes from Drosophila nr. perissopoda 5 BK-2023a, assembly GCA_035044105.1. Taxonomy (NCBI): domain Eukaryota; kingdom Metazoa; phylum Arthropoda; class Insecta; order Diptera; family Drosophilidae; genus Drosophila; species Drosophila nr. perissopoda 5 BK-2023a. The sequence continues at coordinate 5,986,951 of JAWNMK010000122.1, forward strand.
GCCAATAAATTCAGCGAAGTTGACCGACAAATTTTACCGACAAGGGAAAAAAGATGTCATCTACGATCTAAATAGATTTAAATGGTTGTTAGTAACCGCAAAGTTGAACTACTTGGATCTTTCTATAACCAAGCATGAGTTAGAAATGATAAATTCTTGTTCAAGACGACAATATAAATGTATATAGCTAAAGTGGTCGGAATTTCTTATTGCCATTTGCTAATTGTGCAAACTTTTATTTGAAAGAAGAGTTATCTCCAAATACTGATGTGTTTTACAAATTATCTCGAACAAATTTACATAGGGATATTGCAACTACTATTTTCCGTTAGATATGGTTTCCCTAAGATATATAGTGCAGGTATAACTATGTTTCAGATCAATCGAAATACACTCGACACAAAAAAGTGTAATATTATAATAGCCGAAGAGATGAGTTTTGTTAGCAAAATCTGCAATTACCCGATGATTGCAGGGTATAGAGAAAAGGATAATGTCATCTTAACCTTACAAGGATATTGACTCCATTAGCACAATCGGATTCATTTTTGTTCTGCCAATTAACGATTTGGTGCTTTGCTGAGACACTTACCAATAATGTGATGAAGTAAATTTCATTTATTTCTTTGAATTGCTAAACGATTTTTACGTTTCGGAAATTGGAGTATTTCATTGCATGTTTGGCAGAAGCCTTTAACCTACTTTAGTGTTCGCACAGCAAAGAAATAATTATACGAGACATGAGCTTGCATGCCTGCATGTGTCGATGTGCATATGTATGTGTGTATGTGTGTATGTATTTGTATTAAAGTTACGCGCATTTGTGCCGCACCGCGAGCAGATAAAGGAGCATTTACAATCACTACCACGAACGACAGCAGCCACAACAGCAGTCATGAACATCCTGCGGCGTTCACGAGTTGGACCCGGGGCCCTGTATTTTAGCCTCATCCTAAATTGGGTGCTCAGGCTCAATAGATGGAGCTGCCAGGCCGGCCGCACACTGGTACAAATCTCAGCTCCAGCCAATGTGTTCCGTGTCAATGAAAGCCTGCCATTTTCAACTAGCTGTCAGTTTAGCATCAGAACACAGCCAACAGCAACAAAAATGCATAAATACATACATACATGCAGGCAAATACATTGACAAATATAAGGATAAGTATATATTGATTTGCATATGTAGAAAATTGTTAGACATCTATACATTTATATCTGTATATATACATAGATATATATATACATACAAGAGTATCAGTAATGTACAAAGGAAAGTGACTGTGGCTGTGGGACCAGTGTGCTGTGCATCACGATTTCTGAGCGGTTCGGCAGCAAAGACTGAAAATCAATATTGTTTTGTAAAGCGAGCAGGGCATCTGGTATCGCGAGTCCAAATCGTAACAAAAAATGGCGGCTTGATCATCGATCGTTTGCCTGCCGCGGCCACAAATGAGCAACCGTAGTCATAAATCGTGCCGTTGCAATGAAGCCGCCTAAGAGGAGGAGGGTCGAATACGGTGCGGCAGCTCTGCAATTGGATAATGCACCTGAGCACCCGTTTCGTGTCTCGCTATTTACTGCTGCTTGCTCTGTGCTCTGAGCACTGAGCTGTGTGGCAGAGTCGCAGGGATAAGTAAGTTACCCACACAAGTACACGTATGTGTGTACTTATATATACATATATACTTATATGTGTGTGTACAATTGCATCCACGAATACCTGTACATATGTAAATAATTTCATACTTTTCAATGAACATTCGTAGGTGCATGTGTTTAAATACATACATATTTGGACATACAATGAAAGAATTTGCTAGCGTGTTGAGACTCACGATTTTTACAATTGGTGCTTTCAATACCTTTATTAACTTTTGGAATGGCAAAATTTGTTTCACTTATATAAGTTGGCGTGTAATGACGAATTATACGAAAATACTACCATCTTAAGAACAACGATAAGGCAACAGTAACTGATCGTCAAATGTTGGACGATTTTGAATTTAAATACCGACAGAAATATTTCTCATTTTTTAATTTGAATTTTAACATTAAATTTTATTCTATTTAAACTTTTTTCTGTGTCGACAGAGATTCGAATTTATGTATTTTTTGCCAGTAGTACATTAATCGCGGCATCCAAGGTAGTAGTGCAGGTAATTTTCTGGCAATTACACAGAAATTAATCAGGTACCATATACACCCTCATAATCTATATTGATATGGATGACTAATTTAATCGTTATAGCTATGCCCAATACTCTGTTTCTATGCAAACTAGTCTATCACTAAGAGACTCTCAGACTTGAAAATATCTTGTAAATAGGTACAACCTTCATTTGGCTTGTATTACATTTCTATCATAGAGTTTAAATTGCTGATATTCTTCTACAAATCAATGTTTAATATCCTTTCAATATAATTGCAACATAAAAATGAAGTTTCAATTATATAGTCTTGATCAGCACTACATTTGAGTTAGTATAGCCATTTTCGTCTGCATCTGCGTCCATCTATCCGAATTCATTAGTGTTATTTGCACAGAACTCCGTCAGTTTTAAAACTATCTTGATTAAACTAGGCAGATAACCGTATATTATTTTCCATCACCTATGAGGTCGGAGGCTACTAGATTCGACCACTTTATTCAATATCAGTCAAAGGATTTGTTCTCGGAACTATCATTTTGAAGTTGTTTGATGCAATAGAAATATAAATATTTAGAAAGCTAATTCGCAGCAAGCCGTGAATCGCGAAACGTATTAATAAAATTGGCTAATAAACTTACAAAACCATTAAATATATAGAGCTCCGAACTTAAATGTGATTTCAGCAGATTAACACCGGTCTGCGAGGGTATGATATCTTCGGCGTGCTTGATTTTAGTTATTTTCAAGATTTTTAACAAACTTATCAATTCAAAGGCATTTCATAATCTGTCTTAATAAATGTTGTTTGTTTCTGTAATTCATTCAAATGTGAAATATTTCTTATATACAATCATTGAAATGATACCATACACTATTTCAGAAATCCATTTTAATATCTCTAGCACCTTCAATGTTTAATATATGCTGAAATATCTGGCTTAAGGCATCGATAACTAAAAAGATTAATGTGCGTCGGATTTGATGAACCAAGCAATAACCTTCATATAGTTCTGAATTCATTTGAGTTCATTATGGGGAAGATATAATAAATAAGAATAATAATAATAATAATAATAATATTAATGTAAGCAAATGATTAAAATATTATTGTGATTTCTGACTTTGGTGATTATGTATTTCCGTAGTTTAGAACAGACTGAAAAATATCTCTTACTAAAATGGCATGAAGTGAAATATTTACACGCCATATGGCATTGTCTTAGCAGTATAGAAGAAGTAGAAGGAGATAGAGAGAGAGAGAGAGAGAGAGAGAGAGAGAGTGAGAGACATGCAAATGCTACTCCTCTGATTGAGTATTTGAATCTGTAACTACTTCAGCACACATTTTTTACATTCCCTCACAGAAATTTTCAGCCAGCACACAGTGCAGTAATATTTCCGAACAGCCGCAGGCCACTTCGTTCATATTCGTTATGTCCTCAGTTGCAGACAGATTCAAATTTTGGTAGATGCGTCCGTTGCTCGCTTCTCGCTTCTCGGCAATAGCAGAAGTCACAGCTACATATACTATGTACCTCACTTCACAAAGACGACAGATCGGGCAACGGCAACGGCAACGGCGACGGTGGCGGCACACGAATCATGACCATGAGCCCGGCAATGCTGCAAAAAGGCTGCTGCAATGTTGCACGACGTCCAATTGCCGCGGGGAAGATGTGCGCGCTCGTTGCAGCCATAGCCATAGCCATAGCCCCTTGCGCTGGCCATTGCTGTTGCTGCTTGCCGCTTGCTGCTTGCGAATGCGATGTATATAAGTATGTATTTTCAGTTGCAGTTGCAGCAGGCGGATGTTTACAACATATTTCCTACGGCTGTGCTCGTGTGCACCTTTAATCCGCTCTTCTTTTTTTTCGGTTTTTTTTTTTTTTTTTTTTTTGCAACCCAACAGCCCAGCAGCAACAATAACCCAAAACAGAACAGCCAACAGGCTAGCACCGGTCCATTTAAATATGAGGCCGAGAGATAAAAACATCTGCAGCTGTGTTTGCTCGCAGTGGATTACCGTTGGTATACATACTCTTATTATATACATACCAAGATGCAAGATGATATAGCTTAGTATATGAACTAACATATGAAACATATGATTCATTTTCAAATTTACATAAACAACATACATCATTAAACTACACTTAAATTGAAGATATTTCAAAGCAATACAATTATCAATCTATACACAATTATAATAAAATATGAAACATTTGTATGATTTCGGAACATCTAGTAACATATAAACACAGATAAAGTAAGTTAAGTAATGATCTAGTCGAGAGAGATCGAGAAACCGAAACTAGATTTTCTATTTCAAATTTGAATAATCAAAATCGATCAATCAGTGCTTTCATACAGACAGACAGACGAACGCCTCTAAACAACCCAGTCAGTTTGTCCTGACTAGTAGTATATATACACTTGATCGATCTTTATCTATGATCGATCTTTATCTACATATGTCAAATAAATCTAATAAATGTTACTGTTTATATACTAAGGTAAGAACGTTGCCGAGCATACCCGACTATGCAACACACTTGTTGTTGTATGTAGTGACCTTAAACTGTAAGTGATATTATGTTTGTGGATTTGTGCTATTTCTTTAAATAAATTTCGAATCTTTCAGTTATACAGTATTATATGTACATGTTAGAAAGGGTGACGTGATATTTTTGTAATAGTGAATTCGCAGTTCCCTAATAATATTTGGTGTGTGTTTGGTCAGGCCAGAAAAAACAAGGTTTTCTCCCAAAATCATAATTAACAACAGATCGTTCCTTGATGAAAGCCGAGTACTGAATGTCACCTAATCGACCCACTCGCCGCTTAAATTGTCTTACTTGTTGTTTGTGGAAGCCGCCTGGTGCTAATTGCTCTTTTTGTGATGTCGGTGAGTTAATTTTTTCCAAAAGGATGTCGTTGTAACTAATTGGAACATCGCCCTTGGCAGTCAGCGTACATCAGCGTACATGATGTATGTTCTTTAAATGCCCAATGCCATGCAATGATGTACGAAGTGCTGAAATGCTTAAGCTACCCGTTAGAAATAGATTTGCACAAAAACACGCCATCGTTAAGTATGTATATATAATATATACATTTATATGATTGTTTCTAATGTTTACGTATATGGCATACAGCTTAGTTGAGATACATTTTCTGCTATATAACTTATACTCGTGCTAACCATCTGAAATATCTACTACAGTCTGCAGACTTTTCTATCCGCAAGCATTCGCAATGCGGCTGCTGTGATTATGCCTCTGATCCCGCCTGGTCTGTTCATAAGGTTATAAAACTTGAATGCCGAATTGCGTGAGGCGCCTCTCTTAACCGATACAAAATTTCTATGTGAGAAAATTATCAATGCGTTGGAGTCCAATGAAATTGCCATTATTAAAACGAGCGTATCGTAACTGCGTCGGTCTCGACTCCTCTCGCCACTCGTTTCACGTCTCATCGCGCCGCGTCTCGTCTCGTCTCGCGTCGCTCCGCGTTGGTGGCGCACGCTCTGCGCTCTGGCGCTGCGCGAGCGGTGTCTGTGTTCCAGATTGGCAGATGATGATCCCGAAAATTAAAAGCCGCATATACGAAATGCGAAGTCAAACATGCCTGTGAGGTCGTTAAGGAATATAAACTGGACAATGAAATCATTAAAGGGTCACTAATTATAAGCGTGGTTTAAATGTTCTACTCGCATTTAAGATTCGAAACTTTTATGACAGCTTGCGGAAAGTCTTTTAAAATTAAACACTAAAGTAGCATTATTTCAATGGATCTCAGGTACAAAACACTTTATGTTGCAATTAAGTCCCTAAGGTCAACGATCAGTTATTTCGATATTACAATATTAAATTGGTTGTTGGACTTATCACAATATTATCTTAAAAAAAAACCAAAATGTTTTGCTTTGAACTGCTGGTACTTTGTTAGTATCGGGGTCTTAAGGACAGAGCATAAATATGCAAGGCTCATATATGCATCCATAGTATAGTTTGTATGGTAAGTAATTGAACTAAGAAGAATTCGAATAAATCATATATGATGCAAAATTATGTACAATCATTTACTTCAACGTGGTGGACGTCTCTCATCCCATGTCGATCATTTTAATTTCGTATAATATGCGTTGTTTCGAATACGAAATGATTTATGCTTGGATCAATATCATCATTAGAAATTTATGGTTTAATTTTACAGCAACAAATAACTGGTTTTGATCGGTTGCTGAATAATTTGCAAAGACCGTACAGCACCTATAACAACGTTGGTTGCAGGTAAGCGACCTCATATTTTGCATGTTTGGCAACCAAATATCTGAAACAGGTCAACCCAACTTGAGATTTTCATATATATATAAATATGCCATATATGTATACCAAATCCTAAAAAGTACACCTCCATCTGTCGCCATAAATCTAAAATATGTTAACTTCTTCAATCGTATTTACTTTAAATATATGCATATGTATAAGCCATAAAAAATAAGTTTAGCTTTTTAAAATTGTTATTGAACTATCTTCTATCTATATAGCGACCGATTGTCATCCAAATGTGTCTTCATTTCAATTAGGTTTCTTAAATTCCATATTCTTAATCTATTTAACATAAATACGCATCTTATTCAGGGGTTAGAAATAATATATATGTATTAGATTTGAAAATCTTTTTTTCTTGGTTTAAAATGATCAATATTGAACTACTACAATAAGCCTAACGTCTTTAATAATAACTTTACTATTTCATTTGAAATTATACTCTAAAAGTGTTTAACGAGTCTTACACACCCAAATAAAAACAAGTAAGAATGGTCTAATTGAGAGGGATCGACTAGAAGATACCTTGGAGCCGCCGCTTAAATATATTTAATATATTGGTTTAAGTTTTATTGCCAAATTTCCTGTAAATGATTTTTTACCCGCAAAAGAAACCCAAATATTAAATATGTAAATCCCATAATTTATAATTATAATTATAATAATCCCAAATTTCTATATCTGTTTAAGTTTTAGAGCTTGGGCTTAAAAACTGGGTAACAACCACGTCAAGCACAGCGTCAAAGAATCAGAAAAGCCACAAAATCATGAGTTATCATATTTGAAAGGTAGATTATAATAATCGCTTCCAAAGATTTGTCCAAAATAATGTTTTCGAGCTACATTCTCAAAATTTGTGAGCTTGCACATACTGAAAGCTGTTTGATTAATTTAAAACTCCACTTTTGATAAATAATATGTCGATTGCAATCCGAACGAGAAAGGGATGGATAAGGTAAATTTATCGATAAAATGAAATAATTTCATAAATTTGCGTCTGGTATAAGAGAGTTACAGTCTCCGAGATCGGTGAGTTGTTACGTACTTTTGCACAACTTCAATATACCCATTATTCCCATTTCCTATGGGTTGAGGGTATGAATACAAAAAGCGCCTGCGGATGCGTTTCTGCATCAAGATTGTCTCAGAAGTGCGTAAAAATTGAAATGCCACGAAACCGTAACAGATGCTTAACAGTTGCGTAGTACGTTTGTGGCAATACATAGGTGCATATATTTGACTATGTATGAGAATACAATGTTTTACCCCATGGCTGTAAAGAGGTCAGGGATTCCGATCTAGCATTTACTTTTCTGCAGTTGCCTAAGAGGTGAACCTAGTCAAAGTAAACGCATTTGAATAAACATTTGTATGTAAGTATCTAACCAAAAAATAAACTAAAACTAAAATCAATTATGTGTCACTTGAGAGTGTCTAGCCCCAAAGTATGCCGAAGACTACTCGTTTTTTAATTATGTATATTTGATCAAAATAATGATCCTAATTTACTCGAGTGAAGTCTCTATATTATTTTTATTAAAATATAAGCCATAGTTTCTCGTTCATTTTTTGTCAATTGTGTTAATTTTGAAGAATCTATGAAGTAAGCATAAACTGCTTTATATAGATAATTAGTAAGAGTTTTCAGTTGAATGTTATTTATAGTCGCGTATTTTATTTACACTTCGTTTGCCTTCTTAAACGTTTATTTAACCTAATGATCTGCAGGTATCTGCAACAAATGTTCGTATAAATGCGGAAAATGTATACAAATCGATTAAGCACAACACAGCTGATTACATATATATATTTATACATATATAGCATTCGAGGGCATGTGTGTGCCGAGTGCTGGAACAAATCGAAGGCTCGCAGTGGGCACCAAACTGAAAGAAGTTTGCTTTTGCTTTTTGGGTTTGCGTCTTGCGTTTTGCGTTTTGCGAGAAGTACGCGCTATTCCGCACGCCGAACTGTCGTTGCTGATAACTTCATTGGAAAGTGAGCGCGTGCCGACCCCCACTGACAAATTTGTTTTGCAAACGGGCAAACGGGCAAACGGACAAACGGACAAACTGACACTGACTACGCGTGAAACATGATATGCCGCCATTAATATAAATCACATAATAAGTTTAAATCACTGCGCCGCTGGTGCCTTGTTGTGCCTGTTATGAATTGCACAAAATACTCGCCATCAAAAAGCATGCACATGAAAGAATGCCAACGAATACCTGTTTATGCATTAAGAAGTCAAAATTAATATTAAATGTGTATAAGTTTGTAATTAGCAATGATTTTATTTATTTTTATTTGTTGCAAAAAACGATAAATAGATTATTATCAATTTTATTGTATGTTTCTAAAATAATATAAAAGAATTTTATTTGAAATAACAACAATGAACACATAAATTATGAACGGAACTATTTCCAGTAATATGTAGCTTAAGCTGGACCTTGCTGCGACTGTGTTGAGTGTTTGCTAAATGAATCGACACTCTTATAAAGAACCGGGGCTAACTCGCAGCAGAGATAAGTATTGTCTCCTTTAAAGGAACAATCAATATACTTTGCTTATACACTGTTTCCAAAAAAAAGAAGAATAATATTAATATTGTAAAGTGAATGAAATTTTTGCTATTAATATGTATGCTTATGAATATATATGTATGTACGTATGCATATCATATATCATGTTGCTTTTACATACATATGTATTCTGGTCTGTTTGTTCAGTGAACACAGGGTATTACACACTCGGGAGATATCGAGTTGATTTGGTAAGCTATGCGTGTATGTTATTAGCATTGGTCCTTCTAAGATATAATGGTCTGAATGCTGGCAAAAGACACATGCGCCTGTTTATCCACTTCGCAGCACTGTTTTTTTATAAATTTAATTAAAATGACTGCTTTCAGGTCACGTGACCGACCTTCGTAATGTATCCGTTATACTCGTCGCTTACGTATTGGGTTCTCTACGCAGAGCCCTAGGCAATCATCCAGGGCCCTCAATAATGGTTTGCTGTTGATGTTGATGTTGCTGTTGATTTTCCTATTCTCGCCCACTCAGGTGAGTGCGACCTACAGCCACAGCCGTAAAGTAACAAAGAAGACGACGCCGCTCAGTCGGCAAGAGCAGCGCCAGGAAAAACATATGCGTGCCGTCGAAGCGACGCTCGCTGCCACTCGCACTACTTGGCTTTTCACTTTTTAGCATGAAGTGCCCACTAATCACTACAGCCAAAATCCATATACTCCATACAAAATCTCACTTAACGCTCAGTTATCAAAAGGCAGACAGCAGGCTGAGGCTGGTGGCAGCAGGACAAATTATCGGTTGATGGTTAATACCTACTTGGAACGGGGATGAAAGGCTCTCAATGTGAATAAACTAAGCAAAACACACACACATTGTGGTATGTATTGGCTTATGCTGTGCTGTGCTGTGTTCTGTTGTGTTCTGCTGTGTTGTGTTGTGTTGTGTTGTTTTGTATTGTAGTGTGCCGCAGAGTGTTTCGTCATGTCTTAAAGCGCATAAATAAGGTCACGTGCCGCCCGTTTGTACTTGAGGGCGCTGTATTTTTTTCTGCGGGGGACTTGATTTTGGTCATACTATTCCACTACTTCCACTGACAAAGTGCCACATGATCTGCACTTTTTGCTCACTGACGTATTTCATATTAACATATCGAATTATTAGCCTACCCAGAACATTGGATAATGCGGATAAGGATTATAAACGCTGAATGCAAGCACCAGTCCTGAAATATAATATATCGCAATTATCTCCCAAATCTCATCAGGCATATAATTGGCATTCAAATATATTATTCATATCAATGTGGGGTAATTAGACTATTTGCTGGTATTGTAATTCGTTTCGATGGATTATTGTCACTCATTTACCTTATCTATCCGATTTCAACACCATGACAAAGTGGACTAATGCACACACACACACATAATACATATATACATACATACTTAAAAAACAATCATTTGACTTTGTTTATGTATATATATATATATATATATATTTTAACAATTTGGAACAGTTGAAGTAACAAAAGTGCATATGAATGATGTTTCAATGACTCTATAGCAGTGTCCGAAAGTCAAGAGAGGGGTTGAAGTAAATGTTACTAACATTTGTAAATCCATAATTGTATCGAGGAGTGTGTAACGCATTAAAGGATGCATCGATGTTTGTTTGAAAACAAACATATAGAATATCAGATGAAAGTGGGCTTCGTAAAAGATGATTGGCTTGAAAAAGCATTTCATATGTACAGATATGAGATATCCAGTAAATAATACCGAAAGCATAATGCAAAATGATCGTTGTTGTGGGATAGGCTGACAAAACGGCATTAGTGCCACTTCGAGAAAACCTTACAGTTAAGATTTGTATTTTGGCATGGCGCCCTCAAATTCAGAAGACAAAGCACCCCAAAACTTAAGTTGTGTAATAAGGTGTTTGTCATCCCATCCAGTACCAGGTTTCCAGTTCTAGTTTTCAGTTCACCATTAATGTTAGAACCTTAAACTTTAATATACATCAAGGTTTTAGAAAAAAAGTCCTAACAATCATGTAAAGGCCACATGCAAATGTATTTTAAGCATATCCATATCAACACTTGGCTTGGAATGCCTTCGGTGCCGGAAAGCAGCAGACAGTCGGCCACCAAAGCCGACTTGCAACAAATGGAAAACAACGGAGCACTAAGTCGGCTTAAGCCTTTCCATGCTCTAGTTTTGACATAAGGGGACTCGATATAACCCACCCTTCTACCCCATAATACACGCACCAACACTTCGCACCAAACCCACTATAATTAAATCATATTTGTATTGCTTTTGTGCAAAGAAAGAAAATTAATTATTATTTTAATATTATACCTATTCCAAAATATGGGGGATATAATTAAATATTGTAATATAAGTATTTGAAGGATTTTTGATTTTAATTTAGCGTTCTCCAATTAAGGAAATTTATTTTAATATAAATGAATTATATGATTAAATAATTCAATAGCTTAGTAGGTCAAACCTGAGAAGCTTTGTTTATTACCCCTGTTAAGTAGTATATTAATCTTCTCTTTAAGTTTGGTTTTACTCTAGACAACCGACGACAAAAATAAACTGGGACTAATGAATGTTAAGAAAACAAATAAAAGACCGAAACAAAGCGGTAAAAATGATTGTGACAGCGATATCATACTATATACAGCATATATATATATATATATATATATATGTATGTATTCAACAATAATGAGGGAAGCCGCATTTAAATTAATAAATCTGAATACAACTACGTGGTTCTGAGCATCCATGTGGAACCACGGGATACTATTACTCAATTGACACGTTTGTTGTTTTACCAATTATTTAGGAAATTTAAAGGGTTAATATCGTTATACTGGTTTTGTATATAGTGAAGATGATTCAAATAAGAGTAGGAGTTCTCTAGCTGAAATCTTCGTGACTTGGAGATACCCTCTGCTAAGCCGAAATGTAAATGACTTTCATAGACGCATCCATGTCTGTCTGTAAATGTATATATTAAGGTGTCAGATTCCTTCATCTTTAATACAACTTATATTTTGCAAACATCATTTACAACAACCTTAAACTTACTAGGGTATTTTATCCGACTTTAGATGGGTCATAGTCCATGATTAGCTTAAAAGAAAATGAGTCACTGATTGAGAAATGCCCGACTTTCAGGCTGATGTTTTACTGCAAAGGCTTGACGTTGACGACTCTTTGCATCTGAACCTTGGTCCGCTATACTTATAGAGTAATCAGCTTCACCAACTGCTGTGGATTTGTCACCCCCATTAAAGAGTGTTTGATGTATTAAACGCTTCATTTGGTCGACAGGTCTGGGCAAATAAAACTCGACCGCACAAGCTACCTCCACCAAAACAAATATCATGGACTGACTGTCAGTGACAGTGGTTGAACCGAGGAATAATCACTTACGTACATACATATGTACATACATATACACACACATACGTATTTGTGTATGCATCTCAAACATGAAAACAGGGCTATCTCCGTAGTGTCAAAGCTTAATACTCTTGCAGTCCCATTTATGAAATTGTCCAACTGTTTACTGTTTGATCTTTATCAAAATAATGTTTGAGACATGGTTTAAATTTAAAAAAAAAAATAAAAAACAAATAAAACATTAAAAAATTAAAAATGTTATACAAAATTAATTTTCAAATCATTTTTAAATTGAGCCTCAAGAACGAGTTTGAGTCCGATCAAATGAAACAAGTGAGAACGTTGCAGTGGGTCAAATCCGACTACGAAATACTCTGGCACCATAAGTAATACTATCTCATAACAGGTGCCACAGAACAGGGTGGGTGTAGCCAAGAAATTCCGATCTGTGAAGGAGATTTTTAGAAATCTGCCGTACAAGTTTGCCTTCAAAATTGTTGTAGATATAGGCTAAACAAATTTTGGAAGAGTTTCCTAGTAACCTTCGTTCCAAGTCTGGTAACAATAGCTCTTAAATTGTGGGAGAATTTCGTTTATGGGATTTATGGCTTTATCGATTCACACTAAGAGGTATGGAGAGGCGGATTGGGAGTGGCATTCACTTGTTTTATCAATCTTAATGGAGTTACTCGTAACATACTTGCCAAATTTGGTGACTAGCTTACAAATTGTGAAAGATATGTGTATTTTAGATTTCTAGGGCCGATGATGCTGAGGCGGCGAGTGTGGGCATGGTCAAAAAAGTGTGTAAAACGATCTTTGAAGAAGGTTACCAACCATTTACCTTCCACGTTTGGTGACTCTATCTTTAAAATTGTGGCAGATATGTGGCTTTATCGGTGTGTGATTATCGATTTTATCAATTTCCTATCCTCCTAGTGGACGTAGTACTCCAATTATTACACTTTGTCTGACAGGGACACAGATCAGTATATTTTCCAAGTTTCATTTAACGCGCTTTTCCCACTACCAATGCTCTAATCTAATCGTATGCAGAATTGTATTTTAAAAAACTTGCAAGAGGTACAGTAAATTTGTAGTTAACACTGCATTATTCCTTTCACTTAGAGGGGTACATTTAACAAATGAAACAAGAGAAGGCATTATAAAACTTCACAAGGTTTTCAGAGGCAGTAGATCAATGTAGCATTTTATAATGGTTTTTCAAAACTGATTTTTGTCTTGCGCTTTGCCTACGTAACGACGTTCAATATTTATTTTTCCATAAACAAACGAGTTTATATATCATAAGGGATGATTTTGTCGATTTACTGAACAACTTAACCGAAATAACGAAATTACATGCAACTTTATCAGAGAGACGACAGACAATTGAGTTTTTAATGGTTAATTTGACTTGGAGAGCATTGAAGCATCTGAGCCTGTAATTACTTTTATGACAAAGTGAATGCTCTGAAAGTCATTCAGGGAAGGACTCATTTATACAATGTATGCATGGCAAATTTTCTATGTACATTTACCTGTTTAAATTACCAGACTTTGGCCGGGCCAAAAGTCTGTTGTCTATTTGTGTAATGTAAAGCCTAACAAAAAAACTAGACTTATATCTTTCTGTATGAAATATATTATTATTATTATTATTGTCAGTTTTATATAGTTTTTAAAGCAGTTTTGTATAACCGAAGAAAAACACATTTCTTATCACATTAAACACAAAAATATTTATGGGTAGATATCACTTTGTCCTATTGCAAATCAGGTACAGATAACAACCATTTCTGTTAAGGTCAAAAAGAGTCACAAGTTAAACTTTTGATATTGTTAAGAAGCTTAAAATAATTTTGGATTCTTTAAAAACAATATTTGCTAACAGAATGGGAGCTGAATCCAGTCCTTCAGCATTTTAATTTGCTAGACATTTTTAGTTGTGAATATTTAAATAATAAGCATTATTTTTGTTGAATAATTTATATATTTATTACATCAAAGTTCAAAAATCACTTAATTTATCTATTTTCTGCTTTGTGTCTTGATAAACAGTCTTAACAAGTAAATTGGAAAATTACAAAATGTGCCTCGTTCCACCAAAGATGTATGCGATATATAATATTAGAAGTAACTAACTGACCGTGGAATGTGTGCTTTTTCAAGTGAGATTCTTACAAGTTTGAGCTCATTACGGGAGAATGAATATAATGTGTATAAGGCCGAATCGGTATACACTTTACATTCCGACGGATCCAACCAAACTTTCCAATGGCGAGTTTAATTCATAAAATGTTGGACAAAACTTTTCTGCATCGGTACACATACTACATAACGCAGTTGCCATTAAATAAAAAGTTGGATGTGCTGAATATTACAAAACTTTTTCATTATCAATAATAAATATTTAAATATTCATTTAGAATTGTCAACGATTGATGAGAAATCAATGTGCATATGTATGAATAAGATATATGTTTGATATATTAGGAAGGAAACAACGTATCAATAAATTTGGAAATCGTGAAAGTAATTTTGACATATTTACCTGCCAGGCATTGGCATCCAAAGTAGCCAGAAATGACATGTCCAACTCCTACGGAAATGATAGAAAAGTTGCTAAAATAATTTTCCAATTGACATACACTTTACGGGGACTGTCACCTTCCGTCGAAAATTGCTTGTGAAATCCAGAATGATACTTCGTCGGGTATGTTCAGCAAATGCAAAATTATGTAAATTAAATGAAAATGTCCACCGTTAGCACCGTTGGATAAGAAATCACGGGTTCCGTGTTGCCGACGGATGTTTTTCTAACACTGTTTTGCAAAATTAACAAACTTTGGCGTATGGTTTCTTTTGGCACTGAAACGAACTCGGACTATGAACTTGCGCTTGGCTTCCGGTTAGTCAATTTCCGCTCTAAACTCCTACACTACAATACAATGACACTGATGCACCACTGTGTCACACTTTTGATGTAAAGGTATAGCGACGGCGGCAGCTACGTGCTTGCCGACTGAATCAACTTCAACTTCCGTATCTCCTTTGTGGTTTTCGGTCAAAGGATTTGCCCAGCTTACGTGCTTGATGCTCTACGCTGTACGACTGCTACCAGGACTCAGCCCTTGGCTATGTACTACCCGGAGGTGTACGGCATGCAGCTTCTGTTGGTCACAGTCCGTTTCCATTTCGTCCAAGATAACGCGGCTCTTCAAACATGCCTCTCTGATACATATGCTTCCTTTATGTGTATGTGTGTGTATGCTAACATATACTCTGTATACGGATATATATGTATATATGTATATGCTCCCCCGCGTTTTCCCTCACACACACACACAGAGAGAGATTTCTGCCTATATACAGGTATGTATATTTGTATGTTTGTGGTGGATTCAATCTTCTGCACGCCAGTATCACCCGAGGAAATAAACCATATCTTCTGCACAGCCCTTACCGAAGCGTCTGGGCAATGCGTATGTATGTATGTACATACATACCATGAAAGAATATGTTCATACATTTATGTACAAAAATATGGGCGGCGGATTTGCATTTATGCGTACATTAATGTGATGTATGCAAGTAATGGAAGGATGTAGCTTTCCATTGCATATGTATTCGTGCATGCAAATCACATTTTTTATAGGCTGATGCATATGAGAATTGAGTGCATTCCTTGGTGAATCTCGCTTAACGAATATAAAATCATATCCCGAGTACCACCAGCAACAAAAGACGCAAAGCTCAGATTTTCAGTCGCCCCAATACATATTGCTGTTGGGGATGCTAACAGTATTATGTACTCTGCACAGCATCCACATTATGTATATTAACCCACCCTACACGCAACCAATCAGCTGTGCTCTCTTTGCACTCTCTTGCTTTGCAGGATTTCTCTTTTCTTGACATCATACGGTAATGCTCTGCCAAATTTGAATCTCTGCAATTTTGGCAAAAACGTTAGATTCTTGTTAAGTACGAAGTATGACCTTAAAGTATAGATCTAAAATTGTGGTTGTAAATACGTATTATAAATACGATGATCGTCAGAGCTGTATTTAATTAAGTAGTTTTCAGACATAACAATATATTAGCACAATAAAAAACGGGCAAAGTTAAATAATATATAAATGGTATAAAAATGATATACTATTAAATATATTATACATGAATATACATGTCAAACTTGTACATGTAAATAAATATAAATAAAAGAATTGCTTTTCTCAGATTGCCTTAGCTTATACCATTAAATATGCACATTTCATAATATTTATGTAAATATACACATCAGAAATACCAAACGGGGTACTTCGTTTTAAATGGCATTCCACCCCCGTAAAGTTAAAGAAGCAAGAGTCCGAGATATCCAGATATTTATATGCATATAGATACACAAAAAGAAACGGCGCTATTTAGTTTGATTTAAATATTTTTAAAATACAGATCATAAACTACCTAGATAAACTTAACAATATTATTAGACGGAAGTTACAAGAACTAAACGCTTCCTGGTGACCTTCACTCAATCAAGCCTGGGTATTCGCCAGGATCAGCTGGAGTTCCGGGATGTGTACTTAAGTACTGTTCTGAGTCACTCTGCAAACCACTACTTAAATTATGAACTTTTTCTGTTGATACTTGTGCTTTTTCCACTATTTGGAAGAAGTCCCTTATTATTCCACCACATAATAGTGGCTCAAAGTCTGATGTAAAAAACTACAGGAGTATTTCCAAATTGTCCGCACTACGTAAGGCTTTTGAGAAAAAATTGCAACGCTTATGCAGAACTATTATTTCAACTCTCCAGCATGGCTTTGTGAATGATGTATTATATATTGACTTTGGTAAATCCTTTGATTCTGTCAATCATTGTCTCCTGCTTCATTAACTAAACCTTATAGGATATCTTACTAATTTTCTTACCTGGATGAAATCTGTATCTGAGTATCTGAGTAACAGAACTCAAAATATTGAATTCAAAACAGTACATTCTAGTCACCTCTGGGGTACCCTAGGGTAGTCAGTGCTTTTTAATCTATTTATTACCTTCCTTCTGTAATATTGTATTCTATTTGCAACGCTCAGTAGTGATTACACCTCCATTTGACATTAACTAGAATATTTCAAGATTTAAGTCTCTAACTTTAAGGGTTTCCAAAAAGGTTGCGTTCATACAGACAGAAGCATAGTCGGACTGACAGTATGATGGATTTTGCATAAAACCAATATATTCACTTATCTATTAAAACAATTTAATTTTGAAGTCTATCCCAGAAAAATAAATCATATATGCGACTTTGGTTTTCCAAATGCACAAAAAAGAAAATTAAAATTAATTAATACCAAAAACGTTATTGCGTTGCATGATAAACAAATACTTTTTCCAAAAAGTATTTATTATAAATAGTATAGTATTGATTTATGTAAATATTCATCAATTTGTGTGTTTAGACATAATTATAGGAAAGTATACTTACTACCTCTATCATGACAAATGATCTGATTCATAATTGGGTTGCAGTAAGAGCAACAGCAATCAGCTCCATTATAGGTACGAGTCTGGTGACCCATGCAAAGAAATTGAGAATAGATTAGTATTTAATGAGTTTTGATATTTTTACAAAATCAAACCTAACGATTCATTCGTGTTCAATTGCAGAGACAGAGACAGAGGCTGGAGCAGTGAGGCATAGGCCTCCAAGGCAAGGCCAGAGGCATCATCAGTGCCTCAAAATACGACAGGTATGGAGGCAATCAGTTGAGCGCACGTGCGTTTTGGTCCAAGTCGAACTCGAAAGAGGCATTTATGTATATGGAATTTTAAAATTCATATACATACATATTTATACATATTTCCACTAATTCATTTTTAATAATTTGTTTGGCTCAACGGACCGCTCCTCATCACGCCCCGCTCTTGTGTGTTAATTATCGTACGCTTCTCTGCTTGCTGCTTGCGGTCGAGCGGTGCGAGCTGTTCGAGCAGAGACAAGCTGGCGGTCGGAGAGATAAACGAGCTGGGCCCCGCATTCTACAGGAGCAGGTCGCCTTGTGATGTGCACACCGTGATATACATATACATAGATTTTGGGGGTGAGATCGGCTGTTCTTCAACAATTTATTACTTATGCTCGTCGGGGTTAAATTTTTGTGTTTTTTACATCGGTTCTTAGCATGCTTAAATAAGTATTATTATTCCCACTCTGCCCCTTCCTTCACACAACTCACAAATGTTAGAACTTTTGTTTTGAGAAAAGGTATATTCGAAATCTCTCATCTTATACCCTCGAATTCAAGTTCACTATTACATGTTATACAATTTTCATACACATATATATATTTTATATATATATCTAACAAATTAAATCTTATTGTATGGATGGCAAGGAGAGTCTCTTCGTCGAGCATTCCCTTGATAGAACACCTCTTAATTCTTTGAAGTTACAGTCTAAATTCAAAGTTTGTGAATTTTGAATTTCAGGCAGAGGTGGAGCACGAGCTTCTGCCTGAAATGTGTGCCACATCTGCAACATGCTTGCAGAAGTACTTGCTGTCGCTCCTCCTATTTTACTCCTTTGGCCCGCATCGAGCTGTGCGCAATGCGCTACGACCGTCATGATCTCAAAAAGGAGGAGTAGTGCACATAGCGCAAGGGTCCAGATCCGGCTAGTGGCCCCAAGCAAAAAGTGGGAGTTGCAATAATTGTTTAATTATAGGATTTTGTTCGTTTGACTTTGCATTTTGCTCGCATAACATTTGCTTTATATTCATATGTGTTACACCTACACCAAATTGGGTAGCATGCTGTTGTGGTTCGCTTTGTATCTTTGCGATCGTCTCTACACGAAAGAGCTGATATTTATTTTAAAATCAGTATAAAGCGAAATTGCTTATTTATGTAAATATTTATAAAATGTGATTAAAATAATGAACATAATACACCTTTGACGGGCATCCGATGTTATGTTACATATCATTCGATCACTCATATAGAGTAAATACACATCGCCAAAGAAAAGTGGTCCAATGTTGTCCGTTCATTTTCGACTTGTCTTGCTTATGTAGTTTTTTTTTTTTTTTTTTTTGCCTTCCTTACTACCTTTATATTCTTCTCGGCATTTGCAGTGTTGTCATCGCGCTCAAATCTGCAACCGCTGCAGCAGACAGAGGCATCAGAGGCATCAGAGGCAAGCAGGCAACAAGGGAAACAGGGAAGCAGGCAACCAGGTTGGAGCATCACCGTTCCTGCGTAGCCTTGCTTAACGCAAAGAGGGAATAAGGCTTATTGATAGCTGTGCCTGCCTGAACCAACAGACACAAGCAATGGAGTTGCATGCTGCTGCTGCTTTGCCTGCTTGCTGCTTGCTGCTTGCAACTAGTCGGCAGCCCTTGCCGTGCTCGACTGTCTGCTCCGAATGCACCTTTTTGTTATTTGTACATCCTGGGCTATTGAGGAGTAGTCTCTTCTATCTACCCGTTTATGGCACGTGTTGTGCCCCTTAATAAGTGTTCAAACGTTTCTACTCTCGTGCACGCCACGTATGTATGTAATGTATTTAGATATGTTTCTCAATTTGTGCCGAGAAAAATATGGCTGTGTCGAAAAGTGTGTTGCATTGAAGAAGACATGCAAATTCTTGATCCAAAAATTAGTTTTTCTAAGAATTCCCGATTAAGTTCACTTGTTACAAGTATTATCAGTATTATATATAGCTTACATATATTTTTAAATTTTCTAATGAAATGTATAGTTAGATGCGATCAGATGGAATCTATGTACTTATGTGAAGTAAATACATTTCGACAAGCGAATTAAGCATGAGGCAGCGTATAGACAACGTTAAGAAAATTGTACACATTTTTGCATAACCAAATCCTATGGTGCAGTGGCTCCCGCCTCCGCCACCGCCATCGTCAGCAGAGGCCTCTGGTGCAATCATGCTCTGAAAAATATATGTACATAAGCCCGTGCCAAACCCGATGCTCATACCTTCACATTCTCATTTAATGCTCGATGCCGCAGGGCGATCAGATCGATCCCGAAAGAGTGTGCAGCCGTTTGCAAATGGGCTCCTACGAAGAATGATGACCAGGCCGCGTAGTTTCTACTTGGAGATATCAAAGCTTCTACTCCCTCTAATTACTGCAGAGCGTCCGAGTTTCAGGACAAGCCATCGCCATCGCCATCGAGCAGTCTGTCTGCCAAAACACCCACAACGAGTCTCGCGTCGCGACGCGTCGTCGCTCTCCAACTGCCTTGAGCAATTTGGTGCAGGTCATTCAGCTCGGTCTAATGTACATAAATAAGTGATAGAGACGAAGGGCGAAGGGCGAGGCGAAGAGGCATATTTTTGTGCCTGTTGGAGGACTGAATAAGGGACGATGGAAAGCAGTCAAATTGGCGGGCACTTTGTACGATACTTTATAAACGTTAGACGTGACGAGAATAATTTGTGCGATAAGGATCTCAAGTGCCTTCTCTCGAGCGGAAGGCATGCAAATTTTGAAGATTATGCTGCGATTACCAGCAGTTGAGCAGTTAAAGTGATTTTGAAGACACTATTGTATTTCTCGTTCGCATTCGATAACTTCAAATTATTGGCACACGCACTCGTGATTACAGATTCATTTTCATCCTATTTATCTTGACTGATTTGTGCACTTTCCTAGTGCCTTATAGTAATGCATATTATTAACAATTGTTTTCTATTTTTGGTTCAATAAGTAAAACATCTTTCTGATGATCATTTTTGTATATGATCAGGATCAGCAGCCGAGTCGATCTAGCCCAGCGCGTCTGTCTGTCTGTCTGTATTTCTGTGTAAGCAAAACGGATCTCAGAGGCTATAAGTGACAGGGTCTTCAAGTTCAAGATATGGCTGAATCATTTTAAGTAGCACAAGTTTATAGGAAAATACAAATAAAATTATACCTAAGCAAAGTATATTTTTATGCTCTCATGAAAAATGGTGAAAAGTGTCCTAATCGAGATTGGAAGATATCCTGTATACAGTTTATGTAGACTGACTTATGGAAATAGCTATATCATATCGGCTGTAAGAATGTGTAAGAGAATATGTACACTTATACATACATACATGCAAGTGTATTCGATGTATGCATATGCATACATATAGCATACAGATGAGCTGTAAGTAATAATGGCAAGTGAACAGATGGCGCCAATTCGCTGCTCTGTATTAAGCGGTTAAATAAACACATGGATATGGGAATATTCCAGTTTTATATTCACACAATCACAATTCAATTGGAGATTGACAGGTTCATGAATGGATATTGTTCATTTTGTTTGTATTTGAATTTCATGCCCAGCAACAATTGCTCTTTTACTGTCCATACAATTACAGCGATGCAGGCCGTGCTGGAGTTGGAGATGGAGAGGAGGATTACGCACTCGAGTAAATATTGCTATGTCATGGGAAAACCTTGAGCTGTGTGGTTCATTATTATTGGGCTAATCCCACAACAGAACTCTATGGCAAGTGTATTTTCGCTGGGCACACCCAATTTTATATAATCAGATAGATCGTTTGAACAAATACATTTAAGTTCTTCAATAAATATGTACAGAATATCTATTCATAGTTGCACATATATACAAATACTTTTTCATATAACCTTCCTACCTAATTATATAATAATATGTAAGTATAATACAACACAAATGTTCCAATTCGTCTCATAGACCTTAATTTCAATTGTTGCGTGATCTTTAAGAAGAGAGAAGAGAAAATTGCACTTGTACAAATCCTGAGAATTTGGTGAATTAGATAAGTGAAAATAAACTCTTTTCGTAAGAGAAAACTTAAAATACAGACAGAAAATACAGAGATCGGAGCGGGACCCGCTACACAATATTAAACAAGAGAGAAAGTTGCATTCGGGCGTAACCGATCCAAGTTTGCCTTTCAAATTGCGGTAGATATAAGTTTGGTAAGTGTAGCCCTTAAACTATGGGAGATATGGGGCGGAAGTGAGTGTAGATAAAAAAAAATTATTGAGAAGGTTCCTAGTAGTCTTCCTTCCAAGTTCGGTAACCGTAGCTATTAAATTGTCGGAGATATGGGCTCTTGGGAATTTTTGAAGTGGGAGAGCGTGGCCAAAACAAACTTTTGGTAATTAAAGCCCATAAATTGCGGGAGATATGCTTATATCATTTATGGGGGCAGTAGTTGGTGACTCTAGCTTACAAATTGTGGAAGATATACGCTTAACCATTACTATCAGTTTTCTGCTGGTATCACTCTAGTATTAGAGTATTCCTGAAAATATATCCCAGCGCGACTGGAACGATCTCATTTATTTTTCGGACTTTACTTTTTTACTCTACAAGAATCGGAATATATGCATATTTTCGTTAAGCCTCGATTGGTAATCACATACTTACCTAAAAGAAAGCTTCAGTCTAAATTTAGTGTTAGTGGTTCTACGAGTTTACATATGTTTTTTTGTTTAATTCGAAGAATTATGTTCTTGGGTTATCAAAAAGACAGTCGTTTATTTAAATACAATAAATCTATTCAATAAATCAATAAATCAAGTAAGCCAGCATTGTTTGTGTGGCAAAGATTCATGGACTTCGATTTGCGCATAAATTTCAATGCGAATAAAATTGAATTGTAAATGTGTTGTGGGCATCAAAGAATTTACTGAATTTAAAATAAAGATGAACGAATCACAAAGTGGCGTAAGCCAAACGGTTCTACCCAAATATACATATATCTCAGAGCTAATTGGGTGTATCAAGCGTTTGAAATGCCAATAACACCCCTCTCGTTTGTGTGCCATTTAAGGCCAAAGGTAACCATTACAATTACCATTTACAATTACTTAGCTGTGCCACCCTGTTTTCGTGGTCACAGTTCACACAACATTTGCGAATGAAGGGGTATTTTTTAATGAGAGCCTTGGTTCAGTCGGTATGCCAACACTTGACAAGTGCACCAGGAAAATTACAGACAAAGTAAAACACAATCATAAGTATCGTATGTGTACACAATTATCTCATTCCAACTCAAATATTCGACATTGTTACTCACTGGATTAGCCTGTGCCTGTGCCTGTGCGGAGAAGAGTTGTCGACCAACACTGACAGATTGCGTGAAATGACGTGAATTTTGACAGATGGTAATTTTCAATTTTTGTTTTTTGATCTAACAGTTTGTGTTCAAATTTAAAAGTATTTTGTTGTCCCTTCACGACGCTTTATTTTGCAAATAGCTAATTTGTATTGGACACAAAAGGAAAAAGTAGCAGGCCCATTAAGGGATTCAAAATTCAAAAGTATGTTAAATTGAGGATTGCAGCTTTAACATGTTAATGCCACAATCGATGTCACAATATTTTGGCTTTGATCTGACAGCATTATTATCGCTCGCATTTATTTTTTATTTTTTAAACGTGAAGAACTTCGTAACTAAAAAGTAGCAAAAAGCTAGTAAGGTAAAGTAACTCTTTTGCCATATTCATATTAAGTAATATGCACATAAATATGTATGTTTAAGAGCAAGAAGGACTAGTATCCAGGTGTAAGGAACGTAAAAAAAAAGCTAAATTCAAAAAACTCTCACTCAAAAGTTGTGTCAGTTGGAAAGCCGTTTAAAACGAGTGATCAAACTGCATGACTTTAATATTTCACTCATTTCTTACCTCTTCTAGGGCACATGCATATAGAGTGGAAGTTTTAATGGTAATCATATTGATAACTCCCTTAGCGTAAATTATGGGTTACCACATGTTGGTACGATTTTGGATTGAAATAAAAAACGACCACGAAGGGCGAGTCGCTTTTTATACTGTCCGGGGGGTGTTGCCGAATGTGCGCGATGGGGCGATTCGCGTAACAAGAAATTGTCACGTAGCCCTCACTTAGTGACACTGATAGGCAACACCGTCGAGAGCGTTTTTTTAGCACGCGCATGTTAACAAAAATGCGGAGGCGGGCACAATCCATACTCTTATTTCGCTGGAGCGTCAGGAAATTGTAATTACAATTTCATGTTGCAACCACTCGGTGGTTTGCATGTAGCCCAATTCTAAGCTAGGGTGGCCAGTGGTTAAGCGAGCGTGTAATTCACAATTTGCTCTGGTTACCCACGTTTACAGCCGACAAATGTTTTAATTATGGTTTACTTTACATTTGCAATTTGAGTGAAATAAGAAAGTGATGAAGAAAGCTCTTAATTGTCTTTATGTCGATTGCCCAAGGGCAAATAAAGACAATCCGAATTCGTATTTCTCGTCCTGCTTTCTGAATCGAATGGTTAAATGGTTTCAAATATTTTTAAATATCCGCCTCCCATATATGTATGTATATAAAATCACACCCCTTTATCGTAACTTTACATTGGCAAACAACTTGATGATAAATATTATCGACTCAGATAATTAAGACTCAAACTCATCTCCATAGATATGGGTGGAAAATTCATGGTTTTCTCATTTCTTTTCATTGTTTTACTGATTATGGAAATGCATATCATTACATACAGTTTAGGCTTGTTCCTTTAAGGCAGCGTAATTTCTGTGTTCTTGCCCCATAATTATTCCACGTATTTACTAACTCACAACAGTATGCTGACAATCAATGGACAATATTACATAGGACCCACGTACGAAGAAAAAAAATATGCTGCCACTTTCTATCTAATGTCTGCTTAGTGCTCATAGTTAACATCAGCTTTAGAGCCGCTGCTTTTCTTATCTTGGGATGTGAACTAGGCCCGAACTCGTAGTTACATATCTCCATGTCAATGGTTCGTTCACTGATGCACTTTAAAGAAAACCTCAAGTTATAGTTTGTACATATGCAAGATCTGCGTAAGGCTTACGAAAAGTTATATTTAAAATTTTAAGTCTAAAGCTATTCTGGTCTCTGAGATTGATTATGTATTACTTTTTTCTGATTACATTGATTTGCACGTCTTCTTGATACCCATTTACATATTTATATTGGGTACAGGGCACATTATAGGCCTTAACATAACAAAAGTTACATATAACAATATGATTTTTCAGCCTTGATGCTGTGTTTATTGTCCAATCTGTCTAGACTATTTCTTTTTCTCTATTTTCTCTATTTATAAAAATGTTTTGAAGCATTTAGTGGGAAGCGCCATCTACCGGATAAGAATTTCATTTCTTTAAATATCAGATTTGCGTAGACACTTAAGGTTTTTCGTTGAGTGAATTTCGATCAGTAAAATTAAAATTTGGAATAAAGCCCGACACAAGGAATTAACTGAAAAGCTTGACAATCGCTTAAGTCCCTTGATTAGTTTTTCGTGAATATTGCTCCCATTTAATTCTAATAATATTTAACACACAGATGAAAAAGCGTTGTTCTTCATCGTTGGTGTAAAAATGTAAAAGGTTTGTGTCTCTACTTTCAATCTTCCGTTGAGTTCATTTTTTTATTTTTGGTAGTAATACATTTATTTAGTCACCGGAAATATGCCAATAATGCCATGTCACGTACCTCTAAAGTAATGCGGCTACGATACTGGATTAGCAAGTAAGCATCTGGGAATCTTTGGGTTAGGGACATTTTTGTTGCGGTCTGCATGGCCTCCAATGCATTTCTAGTAATACAGAAAGGCGCTCTTGTCGGTTCCATCATTAATTCGCGCACCACTCGCGAATATGGCAATCTCGGTACCATGAAGAGTTCGCTGTGCTTCAAGCGCATAATCTCACGGCGTAGTTTGTGCAAAGGTCCCACTAATAAAACCGATAAGTGGCAGAGTTAATAATTCCACATACATTTTATAACTATTATTTAGCTCATTTCTGCGTTTTAAAGTTATTTTGAACTATATATGTTTCTGGATACATCTGTTTTTAGAAACATATCAAAATTAAATATATCTCGAAACCGGATAAAAACTGTCGAATTCGTTTTTGGCTTGTTGTATATGTTTTGCTGAAATAAGAAACATTCGATCACAACATTTGGGAATATATATTATATTATATTAAATAAAACTTATTTGATATTTCATTAGTTTCGCATTAAAATAAGTTCTAAAGCTCAAAGTCTTTAAGGAATATTTTTTATTTAAAAGCAAATTTGTGTAGATCATAAATATATATCAGATTTTGTTACAAATTTATAGAGCAAAACTCTATAATGCTTTTATGTTGAAAATGATGTGTATTTTCACCAACCAAAATGTGCAGCAATCGGTCCAATAATGTAAATTCAAAATATTAGATATGTCAAATATTTAACCAGAGGCATATGTACATCTGTGAATTCATTATAAATGGATTTAAGAGGCTAGTTGCGTTAACATGTTTCCTAGCACTGTAGACCAGATTATCATGGACCATTCTTTATTTATGTATCATATATGGGAAGAAACGGATATAATCTAACCGCCTTTTCTAAATCAGATATTTGAATAAAAAGAATTCGTTTAGGCTTGTGACTTTCCAATCATCTTTAATATAATTTTATTTTTATAACATTGGGTAATCGGCTTTATATATGTATATCCGTAGTTAATGCTTCTAATTAAGATTGTATTCAGACAGCTCATATTATATAGCAACAAAACGTTTTTTTTTTTAATAAGTTACTAATTTTTCGTTAGATAGTTTTTAATTAGCAAATGTTAAATGTTTATCTGCAACAACAAATCAATCATCGCAATGATTATCTGCTGGGTGCTATACCCATTTATAACAGATTTTAATTGTTTTTTTTTTTGTTCGTTTCAATACAGTTGTTAGTTTTCATACATTTGGAATTTATCAATTATTTCAAATATTTTTTGATAGAATTTAACTGCGACCCTCAAAATATGCTAATTTATTAATTCGTCGTATATTTTTTATATAACATGTATTCATTTCACTAGCAATGCTTTACTTTCTTTTTATATATGCTTATTGTTTTGGGTGTATTTAAAAATGAATTATGAATTGAATGCTTCAATTTTTAATCAAAACAGCATATTTTATATTTATTCTTGTTTGGAATTAATTTGTCTTATTGAGGTTTACGATAAGAGTAATGTCTTTTTGCTGTCCGTCATTAGTAAATTAAATAAAAACAATGTAATCCTAAAAACACCACATAAACATATAGATACTTTAAACTTCTCGATTAACACATATTGAATCATATATATTTATAATATCATTGACGCTAAACTAAAATAAAAATTAAATTCATGTTTAGAAAATTATCGTTACACTTCCTTCACATTTATATGGAACAAAATTGTTTAAATATTATAACATTTTGATACATTTCTAATATTGCAAGAATATCTGCGGATGATGAAAGTTTTGGATGGAAAATTCTTTTATAATAGTTTCAGTTTCAAATGGTGCATTTTGAATGTTTAATTATTTATTTTAGTGTTCTTTAGCATGTAGAATTGATTTTAGTTAGATAAATTTTTGTTCTTTAAATATATATGCATGTATATGTATATGTAGATACATTAAATTTCTTTTATTTATTTTCTTTTATAAGATTAATAGGTGTGTTAATAGATTTGAATTCTTATCGCAAGTCCGGATCTTCATCGGCAGCTTTTTTAATTCTTAGCAATATTGTTGTGTACCACTGATCCAAACGCGAGATGCTGTCATAATCCTTCACCGCTTCTGTAAACCCCTCAATGTTCTGCTCCTCAAGATGCTCGCACAAGACCTGCAAAACAGGGATTTAGTCAACTATTTAAATTAGTGAATTACAAGTGGCATGTACCTTGATGAGCTTAAATTCCCGTGAGTCCTGGAATGCCGGATACTGTTGCGCATACTTCTCAATAGCGTGTTGCGCATTCAACAAATCAACACTAAGGTGACAGAGAGCGGCACGGAAGAAGTACTCCTTTGCGCTGTATTTGAGCAGCGAACTCTCGAGCGACGAGGCAGCGACCTGCTCGTAGATCGATATTGCTTTTTCATAATCCTCCAGCTGGGCAGCGTACTGAGCAACTTTAAGCATGCACTTGTTGGCGGAACTGACTGACTCCTCGCCCTTGAAATAGTCAGCCGCCTGCTCATAGTGTTGAATTGATTTGGCCTGCATACGACGACAACACAAATTAATAATTAATGACAATCTAATCTAATCATCTAGTCGTCTAGTCTCTTACCAGTGTAGCCGGATCGGTCTCATACATTTCAGCAATGCTTTGATGATGCTTAGCTGCCATCGAGAAGCGACCCATATCGGTATATATGTCAATGGACTTCATCAGACAGTTGACGGCGTTTTCAACGTCCACCTTCTTGTAGCAGTTGGAAGCATCCACGTAGCAGGTGCCTGCATCATGGCGGCTGCCAGCACGCGCATGCAATGTGGCTGCCTCGCAGAAGCATTCGCCGGCCTTAGTCCAGTTCTTCGACATTTTGAACATATTACCAGCCCGCTGATAACACTCGATGGCATCTTCGACCTTATTGCTACCGCTGAGAGGACATAAATTACAGAGAACATGCGAAATAGTTAGATATTCTTATTGAAGTCCTTGTCCATTATTAGCAAAGTATTTTAATAAGAAAACTCAATTAAATATGTGATGGTTCAGTCGTGCAACGACTGTTTCAATCTAACTTAGTGTTCTAATGTTAATTCTTTCCATTTCATAGTGATTATAAATATATATATATTTAGGGCATTTATAAGTCTGCATTTAATATTACACTAAAAATACTAATGGGCGTATATTGTATAGAGGAAAGACGACCACAAGCCAGGCTAAAAATTCATGGACGGCTCGGGCCTTTGTTACATTTTTTTATTTTTGTTTAAAATCAGCAGATGTGATTTGGTGGCAGCATTCGCCGCAGCTCTCATAAATTAAATATACATTTGTCTTGATGTCTATCACCTACATATATGATGACATTCATACATACATACGCTCAAGCTTAATATATGCAGTAAGTATTACGCACATTTTTAGGGAAAGTATATAAAGGCATTATCGTTTTGATAATGGTATCTAAAGCTTACATAAATATTGTACAAAATACAAATTATGAACAAAAAGAAAAACATTGTTAGTACACATTACATTACTCACCCGAAAAGTGAGCCAAGAAAACCTTTTTGTTGTGTCAGCTTCTTTTCCGCCTCAGCCATAAGCTGGAGGGCCTTTTGCTCATTGTCGCCCATAATTACAGTTGTGGCTTTTTAGTTCACTAAATTGCATTTAGATGCAACAAAAGTTCTGGCGATTCTGTGTCGGTTTTATGTTTTCCGCAACTTGGTTTTACGACTTTTCTGAAAATAAAATCAATACGAAATCGCAAAACAGTGTGACCAGAGTTCCAAAAGTGAATCAATTAATTTTCCCCAAATGTCAAAACATGTACTGAGCATAGATATATTTAAAATTATTGACGCACTGGTTGTTCTTTGTTACATGCCATCAAGAATACTTAATGCAAGTCAAAAGCGGCTATACATGAAATGTTAACCAGAATTCAAGGAATTTCCTCTGAACTATCGCGTGCTCATCAGCTGTGCAGAAATAAAAATGTGCTTATCGATGCTGACCGCATTTCGATACACAGTAAATGTCGAGAGCCATCGGATCGATAAAAATCTTTTAAGCCCAACAATTTTAAGTGTATCTTAATTTCTTTAAAATGTTTTCTTTTAAAAACATTTGAGCATATTTAAAAATTAATACGATTAAATTTGCAATTTCCAAAAATGCTAGTAAACAAAAATAAGTAAAATCCCTTTAGGCCTATAAATGTTCATTAATCTAGAATAACATATATTTAATTCTTTATTAAGTCTATATTTGTTTCTTTAAAAAACTCGAGGTTATTTATAATTGTGTAAGATTGGATGCCCAACTTTTTGCAGTTAACATGTTAAAAACAAAGATAGATCTAAGCGAAAACAAAAAGGAATAGTTAACTTCAACATTAAAAATAGAATAAATTTAAACAGCAACTAAAATTTGAAATAATTCGAGCAAAGAGATTAATTTGTATATGTTCAGCTACACCAAGCGCAATGAGAACAAAGTCAGCCGGCTGCTGTGGACATCTTACTGCTGACCTACTGTGCTGCTCAAACAAACATCTTTTCGAGCATTTTTCTAAGTTTCTCATGGGCATAGCGTATTTTCTGATATAGATCCTTGGAGACTCCACTTTGAGCAATAGTCGAAAATCGATATGTACGAAAGTTTTTCTCGTGATCCATGTAGGTGATGGCGCTCATGCGAGGACACAAAATTATCTTCATATGATCCGAAAAGTTAAGCTGAAGCAAAAATAGATTAGATTCTATAACAAACAAAATAAGGTCAACTAATGAACTATAAAGTACCTGAACCGAACCGTTGGTCAAGTGCATGACAACCGCGCAAGTTGTGCGAAACCAAGAGTGCAGATGAGGCATACGTGAAATCTGATCGCTTTCGACGGTGACATTGTTGGCTCCGGCCTTGACCAGATGCTCGGTCATATAGCGCTTAAAGTAAGACAGTAGCTTCATCTTTTTATCGAGAGTTTTGCAATAGTCCGTCGTAGTCATGTAGGTCTCTTTGCCCTCCTTGTCGATGAAATGCACATTGATTTGATTGGGCAGTAGTATTAGCTTTGTGGTGTCATTGAACATAACTCCGATGCCCTCATCACACAGCTGATAGCCAAAGCCGTATTTATCACTGTAGTCGACCCACTTCGATATCCAGAAGAGCGGCTGGGCAGCTGGATCGGTGTTCTCGTCACCCAGATTGCCTTGCAATAAGCGAGGCTGCCATTTAAAAAATAACGCGTTACTTTTCGGCTGTAAGGAGGAAGCTTTAAAGCAATACTGACCTTGTTATTGATGAGATTGGTCAGCTGCTGATGCAGACTTTCAATGTCGCTGCGATAGTCCTCGTTGTGGCGACACATTTGTGCCGAGGCCGTAATGGCATCATGTAAATTATTCTTCAGGAAGGTAGACTCCAAACGGGTATCATCCCTCAGACCGTTGATTTCCGTTAGCGGCTTGCGTTGATTGGGATCCTCGATGGTATCATTGATGCCGATGCGCGGCGCCATGGTTAGGCAAGAACTGGGCAGGAACATAGGCACCTGCGACGCCTTGAGGAACTCAAAATTCAGCAGCTGTCCAATGGTTGGCCGACTCTCCGGGTTCGGTTGCAGCATGGCAATGACCATATCCGCAGCCGGCTTTCTTAAGTAGCTAGGCACACGGTACTCGCATTTTTTGATTTTCGAGTAAGTGTCCTTCAGCGTTTTCGTCTCGAATGGCGGCTGACCCACGAGCAGCGTATACATGACGCAGCCAATCGACCAGATGTCCACCTCAAACGAGTGACCCTTCTTGGTCAGAATCTCTGGTGCTATATAGTTGGGAGTGCCGCACAGTGTCTTCTTGCGTTCACCGTCGTATTCGATACGCGTTGCCAGGCCAAAGTCACCGATTTTCACGTGCAACATGTCGTTGAGAAACAGATTGCCCAACTTAAGATCACGATGAATGATGCGATTGTCGTGCAGATACTTCACACCCTGTATTATCTGGTATATATAATAGCGGGTCTCAAACTCTGTAATACTTTTCCGCCGCTTGTGCAACTCCATCATCGACTGCATACCAGAAATGTATCGAAATTTTTTAGTATTAAGAATATTTAATGTGTAATATATATAAAAACATATTATAAATTTAACTGATTAAGATACTCTGAATACATACACGTTTCTTGCATAGCTCAAGCACAATATATATGTTCTGCACATCCTCAAAGTAGCTGTGAAACATGACAATGTTTGGATGCTTTAGGCTGCGGTGAATGGTTATTTCCTGGGCAGTCTTCTCTTTTTGGTTGTGCTTTATCATCAGCTTCTTGGACACGATTTTACCGGCGAAGACATCGTCCGTCTCCACATCGATTATCTCATAGCATTTGGCAAAGCCTCCCTGTGAAATAATTTTATTGAAAATTCAAAATTACGCATGTATGTATGTATGTACATATTTATGTATGTAGTATGTATGTACAATTCATTGCGTGTACATAGCTATATACATTTTGTATGCAGTACGCGCCAAAAGAACCAACTGGTTCACGAGTTTCACAACACTATTTAGTATGGTGCGCATGCACACTTACACACGCTGTGACACACATGCACACACAAATGCATAGCGCGAAAACAAAAGGAATGTGATCGCAAAGAAAAGGAAAGAAAAGGATGTAAAGCAGCTGCATGAAACTGCAAAACTCAGCGCATGTTCCCCAATTTATTTCTCTGTGTGGGGAAACAGCATGGAGCACTCGGTTGGCGCTTACCTTGCCAAAAAAGCGCATACGCTTGTAGGTCTTGCGATGATTGGCGTCGAACAGACGATCGGGAATATCTGTGCTCTTGTCTTCGGATTTTGCGGCCATTTTTTTTGCTTGGACTTCCTAGTTTGACACGATAACTTCAATTGCTCCTCTATGCTTTGCTCTGATTTTTGCTTTGGCTTGCTTTCTTTCAACTACTCTGTTAGATTAAATAAACACACAACCGAAGTACGGAATTACAAATATACACAAAAAAAGATGTTAACGAAAATTCCCCAACGATTATTTGGCTGACCAAGAACACGCAAGGACCGAGCAGCACAAATTACAGGCACAACGCGCCGAAACAGTTTGTTTAATTTGAATGCTTGTTTGAGTATTTCCTCAGCGTCACTACAATTGTGAAACGATAATATGTTTTAAGCAGCCCTGCTAAACACAGTGCTCGAAAATATTTACAAAGCGCTCGTGAGACGTTGAAAATTTGAATGTTATGCTACATGTATTCAACAGTGTTGCCGTTTTCCTCATTAATCGGTCAGATTCTTACATTTTATTTTTGAAATTACAAAAATAAATGCAATAATTTTTAGAAATAACTAAGAATATAACCAAATAGTGTTGGGTTTTAATATTCCAATATTTTTCAAACCAATAGATCTATTTACTAAATTGGGAATATGTGGTCTCACTTGAAAGCCTAAAGTAATTCGTTTGACAACACTCTATACTCTACGAAAAAATGTACCGAAAATTTTACATGCTAAAATTTATAAGACATTAAAATTGTTTCTTGGAAAACTATTGCAGGGAATATCTCATTTTGATATGTATCAGGAAGATTGCAGACAGACAACAAACTGCGCAGTAATGAAAGGCATAAAAACAACAAGGAGGGATCCTTCTTGATTATTAATTTGTTCTAAATCTGTGAGCAAAAGTAGTTGAATTTACAACTGCAAACTTTGTTTTGAGACATATGAATAATATTTAGCATTAAAACGTCTGTAGATTTTCGCTTGTATATGCAAATTCACTTGACAGATCCGCATGAATTTTCTGGCCAGGATACTTTTCTGTAAAAGCTTGTTATTGTCGCTAAATTGGATCGAACTTCGCACCAAATTTTTTATACATTCCGGAAAATTATTCAAAGGTGATGAATTTGTTTATTACTAGCAATTAATATATAACTATAAATATATAGTAATAAAATGGACACTCAGCATCTTGACGCCAACGTTCTCTTGTTGTTATATATACCGTGCCTATTTTTCTGACCAATCAGAAATACACAAAATATTTAACCAAAAGCTAAACCACCCGAATTATGTTTATTATATCTTGCGGGCTGCGTCCATTTTTCATCTCATCAAGTTGCTTAAAAGTGAAGCAATTCCGTATATGATAACCGCCTTTACCAAGTCCTTAATATATGTGCTTGTCATGATTTATTTCGTTGTTTGTAGTGGTTGCTTTGCTGCAGTAGCTTGGGTTTAAAATCTTAATGCCTTTCAGATTTGCATTCCATATGTATTGCTCTGTTAGCGCATAGTAGAAGTAAGAACGCCGTATGTGGTTTGTTTTAAATGTTGTTTACAATTAAATTATTACATTAAATATATATTTATATATCAATAGTGTAGTTTTATAGTTGGTTTGTTTTGCCAGTTTTACGCAGTCTCAAGTGCCTTGTGTCTCTCTGTGTGTATACGAATGTTTCTGTCTCTGAGTAAGCGCATGTAATGGGGGCTCTGAGTGTGTGTGTGTCTCTGCATGTGCCTCTGTGTGTGTGTGGGTGTGGGTGTGTGTGTTGGTGTGTGTGTGTGGGTGTGTGTCTCTTACTTCCGAGGTCTCATCATAGACACTACTGAATTTCTAAAGTTTAACTAGAAGTATGCGATCCAGACACTCTCAGCTGGATCCCGAACTGACAATGACTAAGCCACGTTGCAAACGCAGCCACTCCACAAATTCATCCAGCATTACGGGCCCTAAAAACAATGAGATTAATATACAATATGTATGCTTTAACTGTATCGGGCGATACTTACATGCGCCATCAATATCGTAGTTTGACAGATCAATGCAGATGGTGCGGGAGAACTCGAGTATGTTGCACCATTGATCCTTATTTATAACCTTGTACTTGGACTGCTCAAGGAATTGCGCAAATTGAGGATACAGTGGCCAGTGCTTGCCAAGGAGCAGCTGCAGCATTGCCTTAGCTGTCACAATGTCCATGCTTCGCTGATCCGAGTCCTAGTAACCGATGAGAAGAACATTAGCATTTGCAAGATTGCAAGACTATGCTCAATAAATGAGCCTCACCTTGGCAAAGTCGTAGGCATATCGATATATACTCTTGAACACGTTGGGATCGTTGAGTATGCTGCGCAGATATTCCAGTTTCACAACCATTTTCGCTGTCGAATCGCATTCGAGATCCGTGAGACCCTTTAACCATTCCTGCTGACTGAAGAAGCCCATCTGTGTAGCGCCCATTTTGTAGGCGAGCACCAGCATCACAATATTCTCGGGTTCAACGCCAATGTCCTCACAGAATTTCTCCATGCCATCAGGCCCTATAATAATAACAACGCGGGTGTTCGTCAATAGTTTCAAGAGATTTTATAAAATACTTCTGAACAGAATCACATTTTATACTTACCCAGCGTTTCAGGCTCGTCAGGCGTTGTATATTCATGGAACCAGGTTAGACAGCGCTTCTGGTTGAAGCCATCTTCCGCTCTAATATGGCGTCTGCGAAAATAATTGGAAAATATGTTGAGTGCAAGAAATGCTAATGTTTCTTATAAGTATGAAACACACTTATTCATTTTAAAAAAAAAAACCAATATAATTTTGTGATTCGATTTAATTATTTTGCTTGGGCGTTCGCCTCGCTGTTGATCTCTTATTCAATGTTTTTGAGTGTTTGCCACCTAAAAATAGCAAAAGTAAACTTAACGGGGATGCCAATGCCAAGAGCACAAGACAATTCAAAGTGAGCATATGAGAAATGACATTCACAGATATAGCCGAACCACTGACAAATAGTACAGGGCGGGAAACAATTGCAATTGCATAAAAATGAGCATATATAGTGTCATATAATAACCATATTTAATTGTATGTGTTAAACGAATATTCAAATATCCAGACCATAGTGTTCTAAACCGTACATATTCATATTTAATTGCTCATTCATTTGTTTTGAGTATTTCAATGAGTGATATTTTTAATCTTGTTGTGACAAGTCGTGAGCAACTGTGAATTTTGTAAATCGGATGTGTAAAATGAAGAAGACAGCCTGTAATATCTGCAATACCACCATACAACGGCAATCTCTCTATCAGTATTACAATTAAGAATGCTGCAGTCGAGACAACTCGACTAGTAGATACCCTCTATCTCAACGATTTCCCTTCTAATGTATGTAAGTATGAAGTTATCGATAGAATGAAATAAACTTGATCTGCGTCTGTTATACTTAACTATCAACAATTTAACAATACTCCAGCTCTTATAATTTCCCAGAAACCTTAACACCTAGTCCCAAAAAAAAACTTGGATGTTAAGTCGAACGCAGATATGAGCGACTATATAATTTACTCAGTAGATTAATCTAACGATTTGTTTTTATAGAGAAATGGAGTACACTCAAAATTATAAATAATTGATTTAAGTTACGAATTTTTTTTGGTTTCCGCACGTAAACGGTATCAAATCTTTGAATTTTTCAACTTTGGAGCTTGCTACGATCAAAGGGTTTCCTACGCGATTTTATAAGTCTTACGCTGCATAAACGTACATGAAGATTGTGGAGAATTATTCAAAAAGAGATTGTACGTTTCTTGGACGATTCCCGTTCTACCATACGCCCAAAATGTACATACATGATAAAATTACCTTACCCAAATAAAAAAATTACCCAAAAATTACCCATAAAGAAAAAATATTTATTTCGATTTATACATGTATATTGCTTTAACATAAACTTTCTTTAAAAATATAATAATTCCTATTAGATTTATATAGATAATAAAAAATAATTTTTGCCAGACATATTTTCCATTTCCATTGAAAAAGAAAAAGAAAAAAAACACGCTGAACAGAGGCGATTGCGCCCGAGAATGTGAACCAATTGGGAGAGTTGAATGGAGTATGCAAAAGAAAAAAAAGACAAGCAAAAAAGGAAGAGGAATCGGGAACAGTGAAATGGGGGCCGAAACATTTGAAGGAACGGGAGGAGACATTTGGGCAACAACGAGTTCAGAGCGCAGTTGTGCGCAGGACTGAAAGCGAGACACACGTCATTGTGGACGTCGCAGCAGAGATTAGTACGTAAAAATACATCCGAGTGCTGAGCATTGAATAATAATCCGAAGAAAAATGCAACAATTTACTGGGAATAGCAGTGATTTGAAGAATTTAGGCAATAGATTCGCTTTGAACATAATATGTTGCATGCTGCTCGCCTTACTCGGTAAGTATCTGAAGCACCCCGTTGTCTATGATGGGACAATGGGATGGCATAACCAATGGCATGAGAAAAGCATGTGGGCGGGGGGGCTACAAAAATCAATAGCCTGTGTCCTGACACAGTAAGTGGAAATATAAACTGAAACTGAAACTGAATTATATGCCCGCAGTGGACAGCGCTCACGGACTGCAGCTGAGCGCGTTTACTACGAAAACGCCAAGAGTCTCCAAATATACTACGAAATCGCCATCAGTAAGTCCTGGCTCTGTCCAATCGTATGCCTCCTCCTCTATTTGGCTGCTACGCTGAATTTCTGCTTCTGTTGCAGGCGTCGTCAATGAACCATGATGCGACCACATCGATTTATCGCCTAAATGCCACCAATGACATCACCTGCATCCTCATGCAGGTGGACGGCTTGATAAGCATACGGTATCGGAACAAGCTCAACGAGGATGTTGAGGCCGATCTATATATGCCGGACCATCCGCAGCTCAGTGGTGAGTGCGTCGAATCTAATGTGGAGATACTCACCATGGATTTCAAGGATTTTACGCTGTCAATGACCTTCAAAAAGGTATGTGCCTTGTCTAACCTTGTGTGTATGCTGTGTGTGTTTTAACTGGCACAGCAAATAAGGTCAGAGGTTAACTACAACTAATTTCTGTTATCTGTTATTCGTTATGCAAACACAGTCGTCGGGCGGTGAAGGCTGGTATATCAATCTCTTCGAGCTAACATATTCATCGTCAAATCCACTATTCGAGCATCCCGATCGCCCCAATTTGAATGTGAAACTGACCTCACCGGCACAGCAGCCAATGTATTTCCCAACTCCGGTGGGCAAGTCCTATGTCTGCGACAAGGAGCAAACTGTCATTTTGTATGCTCCCCACGACTCCGGTGACCTTTCCGGCCATATTGCTCGACTCTACTTGCGCGACCTGCACATGCAGAGCTTCATGTTCAAGGAGACTGGGAAGTGGGGCCCATCCTTCCACTGTAGTGCTACCGGCTCCTATCGCGATGAGACCGCACCACTGGCTGTTGGCACCGCCTTGGCCATAGCGGTGCTATTAACCATTTCAGGCTACGGCGGTTGGCGGTAAGTAACCCATTTATCGACCCACTAAGCTCATTTCAATTATGAAACACGAAGAAACACGAGTCTCTCTCTAGTCGATAGTGACCGACTTGGATATTTCGAGCACTACAACCCAGCATATAACTAATTGTTTATAATTCGTTTATGATGAATATCCAATGAGCACACATATAGACACCAAACATCTATGGCTGTGCTTCCCCCACACAATTGGAAATGTTTTCTTAAATACCATCTTTTTGTTCCATCATCAATTCCAAATTTTGGGGGAATCTTTTGTTGCTACTCGAGAACATACATATTAATTTTGGTTCAATTTACATTCATTAATTTCGGTCATTAAGAATCTGTCATTCTCATGATATTGTATATATGTGATGGACTTAAATCGTATTCTATCTCTTGCAGGTATTTTAAAATCAAAAAGGTTCAGTACGGTTCAATGGAGTAGACGGAGAATTGATGTACCGCACTTTTCGTTCAATTACTTTCCAGTCATAAATTTGTACCGTTCTTCGTTCGTTCGTTGCATATCAGTATTGACGTTCCCAAATAATGTAATCATGTTTTCAAACATATCCACAAAAAAAGAAAAAAAAAAATGGTGAGGCATCGGCAACACACACATATCTATAACTGTTATTAAGAAACGAACACACATCAGTCGTATTATATAACATTAATTGTTGAAATGCATATAAATAGATGAGAATTACAAATGTCTTCCATATTGTTAATATAAATAAAGAAAACAAAAATGCCTAATAATTATACATGTTATTATAAATACATTAATCTGCATATCTATATATATATATGTATGTATAAATATATGAATATATTTACACAATTACCCCAACAGTTTATTACAAAATTTCCATTTGTATTTGTAATGTAAATCCAGAAATATTTTGATCTAACTAACTTTCTTGATAATCCAAAATTTAATTATGATTATTACATTAACTGAATTTAAATGAAAGATTAAAGTGGTAATATAGCATTGGACACTAGAAATGAACAAATAATAATAAATACAAATAAATAAGTAAAGTCAATTAGTTGAAATTGCACGACTAAGAGATATGCTGTAACCAGATCTAACACACATTCGAACTAATGTATCAAATGTACATTTTGTGGATTCACAAATAATCTAAAACTATCAAACGAATCGCATGATACAGATAATCATTTCATGTTCTATGCACCTTTTTGAATTAAGAGGACACAAACATTTACTTCAAGCTAATAAATCAATTCAAAATATTAATCCAAAAAGATTTTGAATTACTAGCATATGCGTTTAACTGATTTTTTTATCGATTAAGTTTCCCATTCCAGGTTAAGAGCAAAAATCGGCAACAATTCAGTATCTTCTTCAGCTTAGAAGGTATATTAATGAAAATCTTCTTTATACATCAAACTAGAAGTATCCCCGATCAGCTAATTATGAAAAAGAACTAACTCTATTTTATAAATAGGTATATCTGAGAAGACAACAAAATGATAACCTATTCAAAGTTAATAGGTGTTCGATGTCTTGATACAAAAAGAAGGATAAAGAGAGATCTCATCAATATTATAAATAACACAAATATTTTATATTATTAAGTAATCCCTAACCAGTATTTAACACGATAAAAGTTGGAGCGTTTCTCTTTGGACGCATAACCCTAATATGGGATATTCTTTACTATGTGATGGAATCTAGTAGTACGACAGGTCCTTAAGAAAACTAACATGAAACCCCTAATAATAAATAATGGCAAGAGCATAATTTTATGGAAAAATGTATATAAAGAAATTAGATACAAATTACTGCGATGGAATCCTACAAGGGGAAACCAAACACCGGAAATGAAACTGACAAGAAGACTGAATGTAGAGGATAGAATTGGACATAAGTCCATATTCTGGAAACTGGGGAAATTACCCAACCTGCACCATGGGTGCAATTCAACAAAAATGTAGATCAAAAGGAACAAACAGTTCTAATAAATATGGTCGATAAGAGCTGGCATAAAATCGTTACAGGCATCATCCACTAAATCTGTTGGACCCTCTATATAACTCTATATATATACAAATGGTATGAAAAGTAGAGTTATCTTACGAAAGCACACCAAGTTTAAGTTGTAGAGGCAACCAACTATAGAATCTTCAGTGTCCACCATTTTCCTTTTATTTCAAGGAGTTTTTTTAAGGGTAGTCATCAAATGCTACTTTATTTTACGCAACCCAAGGATAACTATTCTTATTGACTCATCATTATTTTTCTGTTTATAGATGGAATGGAAAAATAAACATAGATATTCAGTTAAAGCCCCACATGTCGTTCTTTATATTGCTGAAATATAGTATTTTATAATACGGAAATATATTTCTGCAACGCCTTTTGTTAGGTTGCAGTGATTGCGAGGCGGATTACTGAATTGAAATGGACAATAACTTTATATTTTAAAATTTCCAATTGGATTGTCCATTTACACAAAACTCCAAATTCAAACTTACGTCTTTATTGCACAAATGTCAGATTTTCAATGCCCAAAGATTTCAGGCGAATGTGTGAATTTCAATGTGAAGCCCCTCAAAATATGTGAAATACGGTATTGGGACAATTTAATCAACGGAAAGGCTTTGAAATCGACGGCTATTTGAAAATGAACGAACAGACATGTCTGTAAAGAATCTAGATCGACTCTGATTTTTGATGGTGTTTAAGATAATACTAAACTATTTTATGAAGTGTAAGATGTCCGCGAAGTACATTTGAAAAATTTGGTTATAGGGTATAATGACGGCAGAAAGTCAGAAAACTACGATTTCTGCTCTGTCATTATTTATTGTCATACGCTTTGAGTTTTGAAAGGTAAGTAAAAAAGGTAATAATTCCGATGTGCGCTATGTATATATAGTGTGGTCAGATACGGTTCGATACGACAAATATGTTTTGAATTTCATCATGATAATTTTAGGCATAAGAGACTAAATGGCTTTGAAAAAGACAGACGGACTGCTGATAAAGAAACAACTATAATACTCTCAATAATAATCTTTTAGATCAAATAAGTTCACACTAGAAACACGGATTCCTTAATAGAGGTAATGTTCGTAGTAGTAGTACCAGAAAATAGGATATACTAATAGAAGAGAATCGAAATTTGAAACTCACCTGCTGGTTTGCTGTGTTGCAATGTTTGTGTAGCTAGTGCGTGCTCTTTTTGAGTGGCCATCCATATTGTCACCGATTTCTGGAGCTCGACGTTTACCTCGTGGCATGACTTTTGTGATCTGATTGCGAAAGATGGCCTGTTTCACCACAGTAAAATCGACAAAATCCACTTTTCCTATACAATTTTATTACACGAATTTGCAGCTGTTAAACAGAGTTAAATTTAATTTAAAAAAAAAATATTTGAATATATTAAATACACTTACCACTGTCTGTCAGCGCAAAAGGAGTTACTGAAACATCATAGCTGCAAGATACAAATTTTTGGTGAGCATAACTGTCCCATAAATTACGTATGCACATCTATGATATGATAAGTGGTGGAGCAGCCTGACAGATGTTCCAACTACAGCATTGATACGGATATAAATCCGTCCTAATATCTCAAATATTAAATTTATTTTAAACATTAAAGATTTTTTCGTGGCCGCCTAGTTTTGTTCAACTTTATAAATATAACTTTATAATTGTAAATATTTTGTTAGGTATTGCATAAATTGCATACCGTTTGCAGACCAAAGTTTAAGTTTAATTAAAAAATGGAAATACTGACCAATTGTTCGTATGTTGCCAAATAGTGAATAGCTTGATAAAAGTCGTAACTAGTTAACTAGTCAAAAGCTGTCAATACCGGCGAACCATCCCGCATGCCACCCAACCCACCCTCTGCTCACAGCTGAGAAGTTCCACAGGATGCACAAAATATCGAACACATGCATATAAATATGTTTTTACATACATATATCTACAAATGAATACATATGCAGGCAGCTACACCTTCGAGTTATTACTGCTTGAGCGTAATTGCTTTTAATAATTTATGCTTGTACACATGTGCAAAAATAATTTACAACCTGCAGTCGAAATAATTGCAAATATTAATGTGCAAGTATGAAAGCTGAAAACACCGGCAGTGTATTGGACAAGGACAAGGACTGGGCTTGGATTTGGTATCGGTATCGTGGTGGGCCATCACAACTACAACTAAAACCATAGCCAGCAGCTGATATGACGACCAGCAGCAGCAGACGGCCGTAGTCTGCGCGTGCTTGCTTCGTACGTAGCCAAATAAAAGACTCTCGTTCGGTTTGCAAATATGTTAAGAATACGCTCGAAATCACTTAAAAGTTTGCATGCATTGCTTTAACGGTATATACACACACATTTCATATTTACCATTTATATTATTGATATAATTTATAAATTCACAGGACAGGTCTTGGCGTCAATGCTATCGATATGTTGATGCAGCGATGTTTTCGCTGTTTGTCGTCGTCGTTCCAGTGTTAGTGGCCCTGGTCTGACAACTTTATGACAGCGGTTTTCGATAGGAAATTAATCGTACAATTACAATTTAAATGTATTTTTTGGTATTAAATTAAATTATCAAATAGGCAGATAAATTGCAATTTGAAGCTCACTGAACACTATGTTTGAGTTTTAAAATGACTTTAAAGTTATATATGTTGTCAATCAGAAACTTAAAAATAATGTTCCAAAGTAATTTATACCCTCATTCATGATGTATTTGTCGAGACGTCTCCGACTTCATAAATTACATACATTCTTAATCAGCATCACTTCATCCACAGCATCCCATAATAAACGGTCGAAAGATGAGTTTTAAGTTGTAGGATGGACATAGTAGTAGACAGACATGACAATATATTATATTACCCTACAGATGTGATATATTGAGAACGCAGGACTTAAAATTGGTAACATCTAAACATATTTGTTCAAAACATAATAATATAACTCCACACATATATTTAGGAATTGGCCGGTCTTCAAGCAAATGTTGAACCTGCAAGATGTTGTCTACCGAAAATATATTAAGTTTTATCTCTAAAATATATAAACATCAACTATTAGTAATATTTAGGTGTATAGATTTTCTGTCCACGTAAAATTTATTAACGTCATTTCCGAAAATAAAATACATATATGGACTAATTTTGAACAAAAGGCACA
The DNA here is from genome assembly GCA_035044105.1 of Drosophila nr. perissopoda 5 BK-2023a. Lineage (NCBI taxonomy): Eukaryota > Metazoa > Arthropoda > Insecta > Diptera > Drosophilidae > Drosophila > Drosophila nr. perissopoda 5 BK-2023a. The sequence continues at coordinate 6,030,518 of JAWNMK010000122.1, forward strand.
ATTCATTTTGTAAATATCTTTGCACAAGTGCAATAAAGGCACAAATGGCAATGTTCAAGATCTGTTCCATTATTAACCATTCAAAAATTGCTCCAGAGCATCTTTTGCCTCCGAATCGTTCTGCTCCAAAACGACTTCTTCCAAAGCTAAGTTATTTGATGTTGTAAGTATTTCTGTAAAGAGGAACAACATAAGTATTACAATGTTGGACTTGTTTAATTGACAGTAATTATATATACTTGTTAGTTGCCCGCGTTGCTTGTACTCCTCGAGATCGCCACGAAATGCATCATCGAATACCGCCTGTCGTTCTTTTTGGAGCTGCCGCAACTGCTGCTCATGAACTCGAATCATTTGCTGATGTTGCTCGGCAATCTGCTGCCGATATTGCTCCAGTTCGTTGAGCTTTTTTTGCTTGTGCCTGGACAGCTGAAACTGCTGCTCTAGTACGAATTCCTGTAGCTCGCATTCCTCGCACAGATTCTCCAGCTTCTCTAATTCCAATTCTAGCTGAGAGCCCATTTGCTCCAAAGATCGAACAGTTTCCACGCTCTCCTTCAGCTTGGCCACCAATGCAGGCAGGCCTGCAAGACAAGCATTGAGCTCATTGATTGTGCCACGCTGTTCGCCGGCACGCTGCAGCACGGCTGTGATTTGTTCGGCCACCGATGAGGCATGCCCCGCATTCGCCTCGTTGGCGGCATGAATTTGCTGCCAGTCATCCTCGTATTTGGACAGGAGATTGCAGCCAGCAGCCACATTTAGCTGTGTCGGCACCCCATCCGCCAACTGTCCACCAAGGAAATGTGAACTGCTCCGGCTCGAGGAGAAGCTCTCGTTCAAGCCCAAGCGAGACGCATCCAGTGTCCCAATTGGAGTAGTTGGTGTTGTTGCGTTGCTCGTTTGGCTGCTACTGCTGTTTCTGCTGCTGCTGACACGTTGGCGATACTGTTGCTGCAAGCTCTCCGATATGACCATGCCCTCCTGTAGAGCATTGCTCAGCTTCTTCTTCAGACTGCCAAGCATTATAAGTGTATATATTCTAATTTTTTCGACGATACAAAATAAGTTGTTAATTAAATGCTGTTTGTATGAAATTCTGCTGTTGTAAATAGAAAATCAGCTGGTCTCAAAATGACAACTGGCATTTGACAGCCAGCTGATGAGAGCGAGAGAGAAGACACCTTTTCTCTATACTCTTCCTCTCTTAAGATACTAAGACTTAATGTTTGTTTTTGTTCTGAATAAATAATAATATATTTAATACAATTACATAAATAAATTGAAAACAGTTAAGCGAACTGTGTAATGATTGTGTTCCTTCTTCCTTTGCCCGCCAATTTAGCCTCAATATGTAAATAATTAAATTTAAATCTGTAAAAATGTTGGGAGGGTGGAAAATACAAATCATATTTAATGTCTTCACAATACGCGTATATTGTGGAAACCGGCAGACCTACAGATAAAATTTAATGATATTCAATGAACAATGTTTTACATATAATTATATCCAAAAGTGAAGTCTCGGCCCTTAATTCGTAAAGGATAAAAACCTTTCGCAATTTTAGAGCTTAGTTCCCACACTGGAACAGTAGATTACTAAAAACATTTTCCTACATTTTTTTCCTGCCACTCACACTTCAGACCTAAAAATTCTCAAACGCCTGTATTAATATATGAGCATTTCTCTTTTCTCCTGCATGCCTTGTACCTGGCTAATGCAGATTTATATATTTATTTATTTTTAATATACATTATATATACAGTGACCGACAGCTTATTAGGCACAGAGTCAAAGAAAATAGACTATTTTTTTACATAATCCTACCTAGCAGGTGGGGAAACCCCAGTGTATTGGGGTCATATATTAATTTAGGTGGTTAATACCTGTACCTACCATCGCTCATTGGAATTTTTGAAAAATAATTAATGAGCAGTTTATGGCAGGCAATTACTTTTTTTCTTTGACTCTGTGCCTAATAAGGTGTCGGTCACTGTATATATTTTTTATGCTGTTTAGCACTCAACAATATAAATTATGTTCACAACATTTTTGTACCATCGATAGATGCTTTTCGCTTCAAATAAATGTGCTAATCCTCAGTCAAATCCACGGTGTTTGCAAAATCGGAGCTAGACCCAGCAGCATCCGCCAGATCCTCTCTTAGCGCTCGCATCTGTATCTGTTGTTTTATTGGCTGATTTGATTCCTGCTCAACTATTTCAATATCACTGCTGCTGTTGGACGCCAGGTCATCATCTTTGTCGCTATCCTGCAGAGATATGCAGCTGCCCGCATTGCTTTCAGTTTCGAAGTCAGTTTCACTGAGATCTATTGTGACAATGTCGCGAACCTCATCGCTTGATGATGCAATGGACAGCGTATCTGGCAGGTCATTTTGGACTTTTTTGGTCGTCTCATCGTCTGACATCAGTTCCCCGATTATATCAATTGACGGCGAAGCGGGTGACGTTTGTTCCTTTACTTGCGACTGATGTGAGCGGAGCACTTGCCCATAGGCCATGGCCACGGCTAGCGCCAGATTATTTGAATGCATGTAGTCAGAAGAAGTTGGCACTTTCGACTCTTCGCCGACTGTTAGCGGGGATTTCACATTCTCCTCCTCACTGCTGCAAGTGCTTCTGCTCCTGCGTTGGCGTTTAGTTTTCCTTTTGTGACTCTTCTTCTTGTGTGTTGCTTTGTGAGTCCGACTTTGACATCGGGATTCGTTGCTGGAGCTTGTGCTTCTGTGTTGATTTTTCGATTGCTTTGTGGAGCGACGTTTAGCGCGTCTTTTTCTTTCGACAGATTCGTTGCTTCTCGCATTACGGCTGTAGAAAGAATTTCTCTTGCGCCTCTCGTACCGATCATCCAATTCCTGCAGCTTTTGCTGGCAACTTGCTTGCGTCCGCTCAATTTCCCGTTTATTGTGGCGAAGTGCGCTGTTTATTGTTCGACCCAGAAACTTTTTATTTGGTTTGCCCAAAGGATTTATTTTGCGCTCGAGTGGTTCAGTGGAAACTATGCCGTTTTGACCTGGTAGCTCGCGCATAAGCTCTGCAATTGCCTGGCTGCTCCAAATTGTAAACGACATTTTCAAATTCATGAATAACAAACATTTAATATTGTTTTTACCTTGTAAGTGCGGATTCCTCCATTCTTCATATTGTTTATGCCATTAGAGATTACAAAGTATCGGTCGCGCTATCGATAACTAAATTTTATCAATGATGGGACCCTATCGTATAACATCAGTGAGTCGGTCGTGATTTTGCTGCTGTTTCCCAACACTGCTGGTAATTGTTCGCAACTATTATCATTGATAAGGACTTAGTCCTTCTTTATAAGTAGAGGTTTTAATTAGCTGTACCAAATACACAGTATTTACCACAGTACCAAATGAGTAAGATAGTTGTCATAAATCATAACTAAGAGAATTCAGATTACTCGTGTCCGTTAGTCGTTAAGTAGCATAAAGTCACTTCTTGACGAATCTTCCTTTTCATTAGATCTAGATACTCAAAATATAGACTTTATTTAATATTTTATGCTATCATTATCATGAGCAGGTCGTAGGAACAAAAACAGTAAAAATCATTTTTTATATTACCTAAACTTAAAAACAGATTGTTTTGATAGAATGGAAAATTAAAAAAAAAAATGTTCACTATCGGAATGAATTACAATATTTTTATTTTGTATTATAGAATCATTATTAATTATACTTAATTGAAATACTTTTGAAATATTGAAATAATATAAATATAGAATTTAAATAAATTATTTTTGAAATGAAATAAATTAAAATTTACCAACTGAAGCAAAATATTCATATATATAAATAATTATTTATTGTGGCGAGTAATGACTTATTCACTCGACCATTGGTAGCTAATCATTCACAAGATAATTTATTAATTAACTTATATAGATAAAAGGACGCTTATATTTCTAATATCACATATTAATCACCATTGTTTGATCACTTTGAGCGAATATTGCCTGCTACTTGTTGTTGCTTAGTACATTTTGGATCCAGTTAACATATTTGCTGACTCGCGTATAAATGCCTGGCAGTCCTGGACGAGCACAGCCAATGCCCGTGGAAACGACGCCCAGTAGATAATGCTCCTTGGACATCAGGGGGCCACCGGAATCGGCCTGTGGATAGCATAAAAAGAGAATTAAATCTCAGTTGTGCTCAGCTCAAATTGTTGCATGCTCACCCAACACGAGTCAATTTGGCCATTCTCATAGCCGGCGCACAACTGGGAGTCGCCGATGGTGTTGGACTTGCCCTGCGCTCGATAAGATCGCTCACATTCCTCATTGTTCCATATTTGAATGGTGGCCTTGCGCAGGACGTCGGAACGATCGCCCTCTGACTGATTCTCCTGGGTCCAGCCCCAGCCGAATACAGTGCCATATTCCAGCTCCAAGGAACGTCTTTCTTCCGTCTCCGAATTGACACAGCTAGGCTGAATGTACGCCGTAAATCCAATCGGCTGTACCACTTCCAGCAGCGCTGGTTTGGATATTAATTGCAATTACACATTTTTACATAGATATATATATATATATGTAGGTAGACTAACCAATGTCATGCTTCACATTGTGGCAATCATATTGTGGATGTGGCACAATGCTCTTGAAATCCACTCGTAAGGCAACCTGCCCCTCTCCAAGGCTATTCTGAGCAGCCTGGTACTCCTTTATGCTATGCATGCCGACAACACCTTGAATTTGGGCGGGTTTCATGAACTTTTGCAGGCCATTGCAGGTGCAGTGACCAGCTGTGAGTATCCAGCGGTCATGTATAATGGTACCGCCACAAAAGTGTCCACCTCGACGCATTAGACTCACCATATGAGGCAACTCATTGCGTGCCGCCTCGCTGCCACCAACGATCTTTGGATGGCGTGCCGTGCAGGGCACATCGGTGACTTTATAGAATTCCAAAAATTTTGAATTTTTTTATATGCATGCGATTTAATTATTAATTATATTTTCAAGCACTTACAAGCAATTTGCGCCTGCGCATTTTGCAAAGCGAGAACAACTGTGAAAACGTTGCGCAGAAATCTCAACATTTTGTTTTTGTCACAACAATTAACCGTTAAGCGTTTGCCGTTGCGAAACTATTCGACGAACTGTCACAAATATTCTGTGTGCCAATAAATTTATATATGGGTCGCAGCCACAGCCGCCGTCCCACTGACATAATTGTTGCTGCTGCTGTTCTATGCGAATTGGCAATCGCTCCGAGAGCTTTTTGATAACAAACGGAAGTCTCAGCTAACACCTGTTGTTGGCTGTTGTTGTCAAGCTTTGAGCTTTCTGCACCTCCATGACACCCAAGTGTATGTGTGTGCTTGTGTGCGCGTGTGTGTGTGTAAGGCGACCACAGCGTTTGTGTTCGTCTCCCTCTTTCTCTTCCTGCACACAATAAAGCTACTATTATACCCCGAAACTGAAACTGAAACTGAAACAGAAACAGAAACTGAAAATGAAATGGAAACGTAACGTAAACGTAAACAAAAACCAATAACAAAATGTTTTTGTGTGTGTTTCGTTTTTTGTGACCCATTGAAGTTCATGACATTGAATGGTTGACAATTTGTTTTGCTAATATTGTGGTACAATTGTTTGTATTTATTTTCCGCCGTATAGGTGCATCCAGCTCATTATCCTTATTCATCATTTCATTTTATTTTTTTACTTTATGTACCCTGTGCCCATTTTCAATAAAGATTCTATGAAATATTTGTTAATGTATTTTATTTTAATTTTTATGATGCTTATATAATAAAAAGCAGTTACTGCTTTTTACATAATGTATAATAATATTTATTTACATACTTTCGGGTCAGCAGACCTGCAAAAATATCGCTTATTGCATATAAGAATAAGGCAAAGTTGAATTTTTAGATTATAATTTTCAGATTTATAAACCAGATATTATTTTACCAAATGCTTTCATTGTGCATAATCAAACAAAGCACTCATAATTAAGTATTCTTTGAAATATCATATCATATTCGATAAGTTATACTTTACTTTGATGATTTGAATTTTACAATTGTTTTTGAATAGAAATAGAAGATTAGTCAATTTCCTATTAAGAAATTTCCTATTAATTTATACAATTTGTGATTTGTAAGTTAGATTTAAAATGCATAAATTCAATTGTATAACCTTAAGTGTCGTGTTCCCATCAAATATTGGACTGGGTCTAATCATCCGTATTATGCAAATTGTGAATGCAATTATTATTCATTTCCACCTAATGCTGCCAATGTAATGGTGGAAATGATGAACACTTTGACATTGCCCTTAAAATATAACAATTTGAATGCGCTTACAAAGTCGAATCCAGTCAATGACAGGTGCTATCATAAATGCAGGTGGGGAAGCTTGTAATGGTGAAAAATATTATACATTTTATAATACGCGGAATAAATATATATTCAGGAATTGAATTAGAATTCAATGATAAACGTAATTATATTAACGCATAAAGTCAGTCAACACACGAATTGATTTCAAACGTGCAAATTGAGACACCTATCTTAGAATCAGTTCAAGTGAAAACGAAAACGAAAACGAAAACAAACATGAAACCAAGAAATGTGTCCATCCGGTGATATAAGTTCATTGATCGGAGCAGTTCCTATGTATTGTTGTCTCGCCTTATGCTAATTCATAATCTACTCTGTTGACAGCCGAACCCAAATAAATGAATAATACGTAACAATAACAATAACAATAACAATAACAAAACCTAAAAAGTTCCCTCACAAACGAGTTTGGGTGCATTGACACCCGCCAGCAACATTCATTTTGTTTATTTTATTTTTTTGTTCTTAGCTTTATTTTGCCACTTAGACGCATTCAATGTGAAGGTCGCCTTGCGACTTTGACGCGTTCAATTTTTAATCGCTTTTGTTTTGCGGCAATAGGTTCAACGACAGGCTTTTGGTGACTAATTCCATTAGAGGAAGTCTGTGGAGCTATTCGTAATGCGGGTGGATTGCGGCAACTATTTTTACGTGTACGAAAAGTCAGTTTTGAATTTTTGCTTATGTAATAATGTAATGTAATAATAAAAAAAATCGGACAATCTCGTAAATGGTTTTTATCGCAGATTTTTCGACACCCGGTATAAGTTTCGGGACTTCATAGTAATTTTCGGTTTCTCTGGTATTTCGGCATTTGATTTTTTTCTGGAGCTCTTGGAAATCTGTCTAAATCCTTTCTCTAGTTTGTATATTTATTATTATTATTATTATTATTATGTTTTTATAATATAAAGCTGAAAATCAATTACCGATTAAAATCACAATTTTGTACATATAACTTTGTAATTGGCTATGAATACACCTTGACATAAAATAATCAAGTATTCTTGAAGATCTTAGATATTAAATATAAAATCACTTAATTGTCAATGTAGAGATACTTTTTTATTTTTATTTAAATTAGAACTTAATCTATTTGCTTCTCAAATATAATAAATTATTACAGATTAAATATAATACATTTTTGGCTAATATGAAGATAGGTTTCCACGTCAGTCTGTTCGTAGCTTAAGGCATGTATTTATTTATATTTAGACTGATATGTATATTTCAAAGAATTCCAAGGAAATCCGTTCTGCAAGCTCAATTTTGTCTATATACTTTTACTAAGCCTAATATAAAATGATCAAATTTTATCTTAAGACCTAATTCGTATTAAGAAAATCGACCTGGAAAAACATGTAATTATACATTTAATTTATGCTTATCGATATCATGGAAAGGGAGGAAGTTATCGATGAAATGACGGACGGATTTAGCTAGATTAACTCGCTGTTGTCGCAGCTCAAGATGACATGAATACAAGTTTTAAATTATTATTATTAGTATGTATAAATGTAGATCAGCATGAAAGGAAGAGTTAACATAAACAAGTCCGTCTAACCGTTTCTCTGCAAACTTGTTTCTCAGTTTTGGATACACATATTTTACATTATAACCAACAAACCAACGAAGATTTCCGAACTAATCTCATAAGTCACAAGTGTTTGAATTTTGCCGAAAAGTTATCAGAATCGGACAACTAAATTATAATGCTTTCTTGGTCAAATCGGTCAGTTTATTTTCTTCAATTAATTAAAATAAGAATTAAGTAGCAAACTCGTATCTGTATCGAAACTTTATAGCTAATATTTTAGGATTATTGCTGCTTCAGTAAAATCATCACAGTTTCAAAATATTATCTAAATTAAATTTATTTAATTTAATTTAAATTTATCCGCTACTTACTTGAGCTTGTGGGTCAATGTTTGAGTACTTGTAGTTAGGATCGCTTATTTGGTTTCGATTATTACTCGAAAGCCAAGTATCAAGTAGAAGGCTTTCTGAGCAACAATCAAAATTATATGAGCGTCCATTGAAGTTGGCATCGGGTTAACAGACACTTATAATTTGTGGCACTTGAACTGTTGATTGTTTATTGTGTGGTATTTATTTTAGCAATTGTTTTTTGCTGATTTTGCTGAGTTTATGTTGGCAAAGCAGACGTCTGCACGGTGTGAGTGCTGCACTTGAACTGCACTTGTTATGCGAATTCTGTAACGTTGTATCCTTTCGTCCTCCGATCCTTGTGATGTGAGAGCACATAATGTCCATGTCACGGCAAACGAGCCCCAACTACAACACGAATGCCAGCTCGGCAACACCGCAGCAGCAACAACAACCCTCTGCCGTTGGCTTTGACTTCGCTGCCCTGCCCTGCCCGTGTGGCGTATACGTAATATAAGTGGACTCGGCTGCCGGCTGCTGGCGGCTTCCAAAAGCCGACCAATGAGCGTCGAACATTTATGCTGCACGGCTTGAGATAGTTGTGTAAAGTTGCGCAGGCGTAAATTATGTAAGTTCTGTGTGGAATGCCCCGAGTCATTTATCATTTTATTTTAAGGCCTGGAACGCCCCCAAAAGTGTGAGATATCTACCTGAATGCAGTTATATAGCTCTTTAAGTGCTTTGATGCTTCCAATTGACATATTAATGGTTTTTTTCAGCTGCTAGTTGTATCAAAAAATTTGACCGACATATATTCATAAATAATCAAGTGATTTGATACTGAAGCAGGGGTTGATCTGTTAAGAGGAGTGCTTCACGCCCCCAATAATATTGGCTGAACTCGATCCCTAAACGTTAGTATACTCTTAAAGGAAAATATGAAACAAATTTAATTGAGACAGCTTTAAAACTGAAAGACTATTTGGAACTGGCAGAGATATATCTCGATTTTATTTTTGTATTTTGTGCACCCGATGCGAATACAGTTTAAGAAATCTATACTCGATTTCGTTTACTGTAATATTGCCACACTTAAGCCCTTAAAAAACTCGTTTAAATTCGATGACATACACAGTAGGTCTAGCTGCTTAAACCCCCAAACTACTCACCGCACAGTCCCCAAGACTTCAATCAACTAAACTACTCACACTTCAGCACTTTGCAAGCCAAATGTTTGATTGACGTTAACATTTTATTTTCCAAATTGAGATTGACAATCTGTTGACACGCTGCTCAGATGTTTACCCTGCCTGCGATTCAGCTTAATCCCATCGTGGTTTAAGAGTTTTATAATTAAACATTCGGATATAGCTGGAGGAAGTACATTGTGCACTACACAACGAAGGTGAAATATTTAAATTATTGATGACTGCCAAACTACATTTCAATATGCTAATTACTTTTGCTATGGATGCACACAAATAACAATAAATAACAATAACTGCTAACTGCTAGTGCCACATAGTGCTAATGATGTTGCCGCAACAGCATTTACCTGCAATTTCCCTAGCGGCGTGGCGCAACTTAACAAATGCCGAAATGTATCGAAGGCGACATTTGCAATAAAATAAAACAAAAACGGGAATTCGCAATTGGAAGATGATGGCCAATAAGATACTCTGTAAACAATTGAATACATGAATTATATCATGAATTATATCATAAATTATATCATGAATTATATCAAGAAATATATAATGAATTATATTATGAATTATATCATGAATTATATCATAAATTATATCATGAATTATATCATCAGGCTTAGTTAGGTTTTTTGTGCATATAAATTTGACATAGGCTCAAAAATTCACGAATATTTTTCTATGTCCATTTCAGGGGTTTCATTAATGTGTTGTTGCATTAATGTGTTCAATTTTAAGTTACCTTTCCGCAATTTTAATGTGTACAGGGTATAAAATACAAGCGAAAAACAAGAGTAATGTACAAGAAAGGTCTGAAAATGTGTCTACAATTTGGATATGCTGGCTGGCAGTCAAACAAATCCAAAAAGGTAAGGAATTGAGCTGGTTGGAAAACTCTTATCCTCACAGCTCCATCCTCAGTTTGCCGGCATCCAGGCGCGTTGTTTTTGCGTGACAATTGGCCCAATTTATTATTCATTAGGTTAAAAAGTCACAGCACAATACAACTGACAGCCAGTCAGTCAGCCAGTTACCTCCCAGACATTAGTAATGTTTGTTTGGTGGGTTGAAATTCACTACTTCGACTGCAATTTGAACATTTGAACATTTTGTAAAAAGAAACTTTGGAAATTTTCTAATTGATTTGCAGCGAAGCATTTTCGCTATCCGCACACACGTTGCATGCAACTTGTTAAGTGTGTTTCAGATTTTTTGGGCTGTCTTAAAGTACATTTGCATTTGTGAAAGCTCTTGTTTTAATTTTCTGAAAATGATTTAAGCAATAAAAAATCGTATAAATTATGTCTTCATTTCAGGACAGCCGCAAATAGGTATGTCGATTGAGGACTGCAGCAGCTAATGGGCATAAATGGAAATTCTATTAACGTAATACTTGCCTCACCACTTTTGACAGCCTGAACACGGCTCGTCAATTAAAACAGAAACGAATGATCCACTCAAGAGTAGCATGACTACAAGATACCCTTTAAGGTATACGACTTTCATATGAGATTATTGAGTTGAACTTGGATTCAAATTCAAGAATATTTAATTTATTTCGATTGCTAAAACAAGTCGATTGATGAATTTCAACTGCAAGAAAATATGAATGTTGCAGTGCCTAGTCTTGGATTACATAAGATGCGTATAACTACATGGTATCCACAGAAAGTGACAATAATAGACAAGCCACAGACTTTACCGTTTCCTGTTGTTGACATTTAACCTTTTGAGTTTTTTTTTTGGATCGTGAACGTAAAGGTATTCGTGTGTGGCAAATCAGATGTCAATTTGAAGGGTAGAGTGCTCTGTGGCAGGGTTGGAGGCGGCCCGCTGCCAGGAAACTGTCAGGCCAGGTAAAGCTTGTTGATATTCATAGGCACACGCACACACACAAATACCCACTCTGACACATACATATATATATATATATATATATATCTTTATATATAGATTTTCATAAGTGCAAGGTACAATTTGGTCAACGGTTGGTTATCCGGCAAAAGCCAAAAGCCTGCTTGCGTATCCTTTTCTCATTTTTCGTCTACTTTTCTGCATATTTAATACGCAATTAAGCAATTTGAATAGCAGCTAACATGGAAAATGCATTTTCACGCTTTGCAGCTGATGCTTTTGCTGCTGCGGGGTTTGTTAGGCACAGCGTCAAAAGTTCACGTGTGGCCGGAGCACCGAGTGCCTCCCCCCCCCCCCCCCCAATCATTGGAATGAGACTTTGATTTTCATTTTTGACAATATTTCGTTAACACTTTGCCATTTACAAGTAGACTGACGACAGGTATGCCCAGGAGAACTTAACTGGCTGGTCCAAAAAGTTGACCTTTTTATAGACACTAAAAGAATCCACGAAAATTATATATATGATCTGACAATAATATATTATAGTAAATGGATCTTATTTGAGATCATTCAGGAAATCAGAAAGCTGTTTAATTAGCCTTGGCTCAATGATATATACGAAACTAATTTCTGATCTTGTACGAGTATTGTTGATACTTAATTTCGATCGATGTATTTGTATTCCCCTGAATGTATTCGATATCAAAATTCAATAGATGAAAATGTGTATTCGTTGCCTTGCTAACAAAAAAAGGTAAATCAAAGCAAAAATAATAATTCATTTACATCGACTGAGGTTTCAACATATCCATATCATGATTCGACAATTAAGCGGTTCTTTCTATATCTCAAAATATATATAACGATTGGATAAAATACAGAATCTAATAGTAAACATAATCTGTACAACAATTTGATTTGGATGATCACTCTAGTCTTGCTCCTTACACTTTGGGCCAGTGTATCACAATCAGTCGGCTCAAACCTCAGAAAAGTATATAACCATGTAAAAATATTACGCAAGAATAAATGATCACATTGTTCATCTGATAATCTGAAAGAGTATTTAGTTATGGAGACCTTAGGGATAACCATTCTGCGAATGCTTTACCTGCCATTTGCCATTTTGGAATTGACAGTCCAACCATTGGTCACTTTACTGACCAGCACAAGGTCAGCAATGCCCGATTCCTGCTGTACTGCTCTAGACCTCTCTCTCACTCTCTCTCCCCCCCCTCTCTCTCTCTCTCTCTCTCTCTCTGTCTCTCTCTTCTTTATCCCTTGCTGCCTCCTTCTGCTCTCTATCCACGGAAATTGTTATTGCTATTTTTACTCTCTGGTCGTTGCATAAGAACAAACTTTGCTTGACCATTCCGTGGTGGTGGCACGAACCCTTCCTGTTAGATTTAGGGGTTGCTGGTTGGTATGATATGGTCAGTTGTCAGTTGTCAGTTGGTACTGTGATCATATTGCCAGCGAGGGATGGTTCGAGTTTTTTACTCGAACTGTGACCGTCCTTTAAAATGGCGTATATAATGCGGAGAAAATGTAGAAGATTTATCACAATTATAACTGACCTTCTTATTTCACACAGTATATAAATATATATATAATATATATCTTTAATCAGTATCAATATCGGAATCGATGTAGCCGACATGGCTATCCGTATGTCTCTCTGTGTATTGATACAACTTTGACTATATTGTTGGCCGGATTTAACAAGTAAATCGCACATGTTGCCGTCATGCGACTATTAATATTATATCTGAATAATCTGATATTATAAATATTCTCTATATATATTCTATATTAAATTTCGACGTGGGCATATTGACTAAATATAAATAAATCTTATTTTTTTATTTATCATGGTAGAATATAAATTTTTAAGTGCATTGAACTCTCGATTAAAATTTAAATAAATGGATGACAATATTTTATTGAATTGGTAATTTCATTAACGACAAAAGAAATGTCCGCAAAGACAGAAAAACATTTTCAATATTTACATGCAAGTTTTCATTCTTTGAGAAGAGGATGATTTTTGTTTGATTTAATATGGAATATGTATTAATATTAATTTAATATTATTTTTATTTAAATGGAAATATTGCAAGAGCATTTATGCAAGAAATAATTTTCGAGTACATTAATATGTAAATTCTTGAGCAACATTAATACCCGATTCGGTTCTTCCGACTGTAAAAATATGTTGTACATAGATGTGGAAATCCAGGTGTTGTAATAAACTAACCTTTAATTAAGAAATTGGTAATAAGATCATTCGAAATTTATGCTATTTGTTGTGTTAAAAAGAGAGAGAAAAATATTCTGAGAGTTTTCTAACAATTAATTATTTTTAATTGATTGAAACGGGTGTTATTTTCGCATATAGCTGACTTTAATGAATCGTGAAATATCAAAATATTATTCAAAGTATTCAAATAAAATCTAAACATTTTAGTGTGCATCTGGGCGCAATAGACCTTATAGATCGCAGTGATGATTCCCCAATTTATAATAACTGTGCATCTGCCGTAAAAGTGATCAGTTAGTAATTTGAAGAGCATTCAATTAGCATCATTTTGGAAGGGATCAAACCAAAAGCTTCAATGAACGAAATTCTTTTTATATTTAATATTTTTCCCATTTGGACAAGTAGCTGTTTGTTTTGGTGCTATTTATCTTTGGTTAGAATTGAATGGTTATCAGATTATAACACATTAATTAATCTGATGCAATCAAAATATATATATATATATATTCTCAATGGTATTAATGAATGGCTATATTAACAGTTAACTGCTAACTGTTCACAAATACAACAAAAACAAAGCACGTTGCCGTCCTCCACACACATGCATATGCCTACATACATATACAGCGGCCATTTTTAAAAAGTCACACACACACACACATGTTCACGATAAATGTTGCGCATTTACATAAAGAAAATTGCAAATTATTGAAAATGAAATGAAAATGATGTTGATTTCATTGTGTTTTGATAATTGTTAAGAAAATGATTTTATTTTCCGTTTGCTAGCAGCTTACCAAAGCTTACCACATCAATTTTGTTATGCTTGTGTCTCGCCAATTGTTGTACGAATTATTCAAATTTTGGTGCTTTATATTTTGAATGGTTTGGTAAACTTTAGTTCAGTTCATGTTTAATTAATGTTCGACAGGTTTAATGTTTAAACGCAATAATGCGTTTAAGGTGTTTTCTTTGTTTTTCTTTTTTTGCTCATGCTTTTTTTTTGTCAGCGTTATTTTGCTTTTGTCGGCATTTTTTCACATTTTTCGCTCACACATTTTTGCTCTCGCTCTCTTTGTCATTTTAGACTTTAAAGTTTGAAGTGCGCAAAATCCAAAAATATGCGCACACACCACGGAGCTGTTTGTAGTATTATTATATATTTTATTCAGTAATTTATATATATATATATTTTTTTTTTTTTGCTGATTATCAATGTTAGGTTAATTTATCATTATGGACGTTGTCTTTTCTACATTTTAAGAACATATTTAATTTTTGTTGGGAGCCCGGTGTTCGTCCTGCCACGCACTTTTGACGACTAAAACCGCTGAATGCTTTGAAATTTTTTTTTAAAAAATGCGATGCTGCAACGCGCGCGTTGAAAATAAAAGTTTGAAGCGATCGCCTCTCGCCTCTTTTTTTATTTGTACAAAGGGGTGAAACGAAATTCGCTTTATGCTATAGAAAAAAGGAACATCATCCCCTTTTGGGAACCCTAAAAAACGGGTTGTCAGCCCAGCGCGACGTTTGGTCTCCGAGGTTTTTGAATTTGGCCTGCTCTCCCTATTGTGTGTGTTTGCGCGCCTTCAAATTGCACACACACACAAACGCACACACACACGCACGAATGGTATACAATCAGATATGCTCATTATTATCAACACATAATGATCATGATGTTGTCCTTGCACAATAATCCGCCAGCCTGCGACTGAGATTCTCTTCGTGTCGCCTTATTGAAACACCTTTTGACTCATTTCCACACACACACACACACACTCGCACACACTCGCACAAACACTCGTATTTCCTTGGGAGTCCTACAGGATCTTGCAGACTTATCCGCTCAGTTCTTTACATCTCTTCGTCGTCTGCGCCTTTTGTTTCCCTTCTGAGTTTTTTATTTGGCGCGCATTTGGTTTATGTTTTGTGATTTACTTCATTCCGGTTTTTTATTCTTTTTCAATTTTTGCATATCTGACAAAAAACTGTTGGTATTTTTGAATATATATTAATTTCTTTTTAATTGCAATCCACTGAAAACAAAGGCAAGATTAAAAACTATACGTCTATTCCATAAATCAATTAAATTTCGCATCTTTCTCTTACATCACATTAGAATTGAACTACGGCTTAGATTCAAATAAATAATAATTCAATTATATTGTTAGAAAAAGGATAAGAAAGGAGTTTAACTAAATACATTATCTTTGTAAATTATTAATCCTTGGAATATTGTTGCTCTAACTTCAATATTATTTACATTTGATTGTAATGGTAAACTAATTTTCAGCTCATTACATTTCCTTCATATTAAAATTCTGATTTGCATTAACCTAATATTATTATTATTATTATTATTATTATTATTATTAGTATCTTTTAATTTAACTCACATGTATGTTTTCTAAGGTGAATGAACTGTTGTAGCCAGGTAAGGAAAAACCCAGGCAAAAGAAAAAATTCCTTTGCGCATTGTTTACATTAATCTAGAAGGTAAATAGGGGCAACTTGGTCCTCCTTATTGTCAACTTAGAGTCGAGAACAGAAGGATCTCAATACTAATATCATAAAAAATCTTAGTTCGCAATATATCTTCTGTTTACGTATTATTTCGATCTTAGAACAACACCTAATATATTGTCAAAATTGCTGCTAACTCTTGTGATCCCCAGCAAGTATATTAAAAATTCTCTCAGCTTGCACACATCCAGAGTGCCTTTCATATGAGGAATCACGCTCCTCATCTAGAAGGGCTAGCCCTTTGCACATTGAACCCGAAATTTTTTTAATTACAAACACGAGGGGTAAGTTCGATGAGCACAGCAACAATAGCAATCACAAAAAAAAGGTTACGATTTTTTGGGCAAAAACGTAAAATGTTTGCACGCATATCCCAGCAATTACTTACGGTTCGTGCACATTTCCAGACTCGGATCGATGTGTGAAAACAGCTCAACCATCAGATAGTAGCAGAGCTGAAAATCTGAAACAGACTCTGAAACTGTAGATAGCTACTTATTTACATTTGATTTTTGACTTGCCCGCAGAAGAGCTGCCGAAGAACCAATCAACACCTATGTGAAAACTTCGATTAAAAGAATTTCGAATCTTTAAAGGATTTGCCTGCATCATCAAGAGGCGATCAACTTACAAGAACAGAACAAATCACGACCAAAGCAGCTGTGCGTCAAAAAATTCACAAAAAAAAAAAAAAAAAATTATGGTTCGACTTTAATGTACTCTGTAAAAACACTCTGTATAGACACTTACGAAAAAAGAAACATTTTGATTCAGTAGACATAAACAACGATTCAGGCTGAAAACATAATTTAATAGAGTAGGCCTTTATATATATATATATATGTAATTTGAATATAAGAATAGTTGTTTCTGACACTCGCTGTAGTCGAACATACCCGATTGGTGCGTGCGTTTAGGGAAAAAGCAGAACGCTGCAAAATCTGCGCATTGAGCGAGGCGGGCGAAACAAAAACAAAGCGCAATGTCAAAAAAGGGGGAAATTCAATGCCGTGAAAAGGATAGACGAGGCGGCGGAGAGGTCGACGATGAAGAGGACTGCGACTGCAACTGCGACTGAATGAATGGAATGCGAATGCGAAAGGGAATGGGAATGGGAATCGGGGGGGAATGGAATGGGTTGACTGACTGCTCCTGGCCGAGAGTTCGTTATCCTCCTTGCCCAATCGACGACGCGTCAGTTTTTCAAAACAATGAGGCAGCCGCGCAGGCTGCTCCGCTTCTCTCACTTTACTCTTGCATTATCATCATCATCATCATCATCATCGTCGTCGTCGTCCTCGTCCTCGTCTGACAGCAGCGCGCAACTGCAGCGTTTTTTTACTATTTGTTTGTAGGGTTGAATTCTGGCTTGCAAGTTTCTACAAACCAGAGACAGTCTAGAGCGCTCGACTAGTGGATACGCTCTCTCATTAAAGCACAGAAGCCTAAGTGGAATGGCGAACTCCAAGCAAACAATAGATTCATATTGTCTCGATCTGCATTCTCAATTTCTCAATCATTGAGATCGACTCAGATGGAGACATAGTTAAATCGAGGTATTTCCCACCGTGTCCTGTTGAACACATTTGCAGGACTTTATCATACCCTCTGCAGCCTCGATATACAAAACTGGAATCGATGTTAACGGCAACGTTGTTGTACGTGATCGTCCAATGATGATGATGAAACGTAGAATGACATTGCAGAAAGTGGTAATAATATTAAACAGGAAACAGGAAAGGTATTTCCGCTATGCACGTTAGGAAATTGAATTTCCAATCCAAGATTTGTATGGAAGTTAGTATTAAGATCAATCTTATCTGGAGATGATGATCATAAAGAATGTTAGATAAAGAAGTTTATGAAGATTCCTTTCTATCGCCAGTTGCCCCAACGATGCCTCAGGAGTGGTGCATGGTGCAGATTGAAGTTTTCATCGAGTGGCTCTCAGGTGGAGCATAGCCCTTTCAAACAGCATCTAATCAAATTAACTTTTCTAATTGGTGTTACTTAAATTAAATGTTAATATTTCGTAGTTGATATTAACGGATTAAAGTCGAACTCAAAGAGCAATTTGTATTTTTAGTAGACCGTTTACAATATAATCGACATGCAAATAACCCAATTAGAAGCCTGACTACAGCGTTAAGTCGAATGTATCTATTTCTTATGCTGAATTATAGACTTTAGGTGGCTAGATTAGTTTATTTTATGACAAAATTGTAATCATAGAACGACTGGATTTTACCCCACCTACAGTCTGGAAAACTAAACCAAGTGTGCGCTTGAAACACAGATGGCGCCATTGCAAACTTGACGATAACTGATTGAGTAAAAAAGTTGTTATGGGTTCGTGAAAAAAAAAACAACTCAACGAATAATAGTACAGTGTGGAAAAATTATCTAAATGAGCGCATGAAACACAAAACAAACGCTATACGATTGTCGGAGAGTTAAATGAGCAATATAACTAACAACTCAACGCAGTATAACAATAATGAACGGAGTTGTGATATCATAGATTTCTTATCTTTGTTATACAACGAGTATACATGGTAGTCCGGCATTGTTAAATTTTTGCTCAAATCCAATGAGCGCATTTTGTAGCGAAATATGAATATCGCACCAAATTTGACATCTGCGACCCCGTAAATAAGTACATGTATATTTATATGTAGACACATATGTATGTATTTTAAAACAGCAGTCTTGTCTCCATGCTGCTCTTATGCAAACTATTCGAAGATTAAAACCTGATTTCATGAAATGTGACATACATATTTAGTTATAGATAACTTTGCACTAAGTGGAGACGCTGTGATCGGGCCACAATAAAATACGACCAACGAGAAATTAGCGAATTTTGAAACAATTGGAGAATTTTTCAATGAGGTAAATTGAAATTGTATTCTCATTTGTCTCCTATATGTCTTGTATAAATATTAAAAAAAATATATATTAAATAAAATGTTGTTTCACTGCAATGGTCAGCTACCAAAAATATTACTAAGATGCGTCAGTAATATTCTAAAGTTTCGTGTCTCATAAAAGTCGAATTCTCTTTGTGTGCGTAAAATTTTTACACCTGTCATGAAATTGACCAACCCACAATTCGACAAAATGCCCAACATCATGTTACGTCACTAGGTAGCCACTGTCAATAATTTTTATGAATGATTTTACATCGTGCCGTAAAAAAGCACAAAAGCACACGTATTGCGAAGCGACTAATAAAAGGTCGACATGAAAGCAGAAAGGATAGTTTAAGGTCATGTGGCATTTTTAACGATAAGGTCAATGGCAATACACAAAATGCTACTATCCACAATTCCACAATCGCTACTAAACTCGCACACTCCCACCGTTTTTTTTTTTGTATTTCTTTTTACTCTCGCCTTCTCTTGCTCTCTGCCCCTCTCAGTTCTCTCTTTCTCTCTCACTCTCTATCACTTTCTCTCTCGCTCACACGCACACATATTGGCGACCAACGCTATTTTTTACACTCTGAGCAAATACGCTTATCGGAGATTTGCCTTCGCCCTCGACAACTTAATAAGAAGAAGAACCTAAAAAGACTTGTCGGGAGACTCATTCGTTAAGTTGACATCGAACGTCGCAGAATACAGCAGAAAGTTGCCTAGACCAAAGAAGTCGTCGGCGGACATATCCGCAGTGCTACAAATAAAAAGTGAAAATTATGAAATAATTTGTGCGAATATATTTTAAATACATAAATATAGACTAACAACAACAAACAGCACGGGCACACACACAACCATAGCCATGGCTAAGGAAACTACCAAAATGGTAAGCGGAATTGGAATTTGCTGTGGGGCACGAGCGACCAGCGACCTTGAAGCCACTTTAGTGTTGTTTGCTTCGCATTATTGGGTCATTAGGCACTGACAAGCCCCTTTGAGGAACTTAACAAGTGCAAAAAGATAGAAATCAGTTTAAGTTATATTTGTAATTTATGTAGTATACAATGTAAATATTTAACCCAGCTAAACGACTGTTTAAATTTAAAAGAGCTCACTAAACGTAACACAATCTTAAAAAATGAACAAAGAAGCTGATAAGTTTTATTTAAAGTTAACTTGATTGTTTTTAAATTTTCAATTTAAATTATAAAGTTTCTCTCTCTTCATGTTTTATTTTTGGAGTTTTTCTTAGTTGCTCAGGTGTATCTTTTGGTTTTATGTACATACAGAATTGTAGATATGATGTATATATATATATATAAATACACAATGTATATTTGTTCGTGAAATGCGACTTAACAACTTTCTCCATGGAACGCCATATGTTCTTCGAGCTCCGTAATATCTTTCTGCTTCTTTCAAGCTTTACCCACATACAGCAGTTAAGCAGTATATAATTTTATCTCAGCCCAGACAGCTGTTGCAAAATACACAACGATTTGCATTTACACAAATTATGATTTCATCAGTTGGCTTATCGGTTACGTAGAACGCAAATTTTATCTAGCGCCTAAAGAATCCCACGAATTCACCCAAAAAATATTATCTTTTTGTTACGAAACTTTGCTCGCTGACGTCGTTTTTTTCGCACTGTCTTACAGCAATAACAATCCTTACCTTATCTGGCATATAAATAAATGCCGCTAATTACTTTGGTATGGCAACCACCTGACTACCCAAAGTCGTAATACCGCATGATTTGGATCGGTAAAATACCGTTCTCGTTTGGCTTAACCAAATTCCCGAACTTGCCAAAGTTTTAAATAGTAAATAAGCTTATTTTTCCCGTTGAACTTACCTGAAGCATGTTTAAACATAGTCTATTGTATACAGATATATTATAACGTATTTGAAGAATTATGAGGATTATAACTCAAGGTCAGGATAGCGCTATTTTTATAATTTTCTATGGCAATTGCTGCGTTCAATTGTTTATGTATTTGTAGCTTAACATCTCCAAATGATCTTGTTCACGTGGTTGGCAATGACGCACTTTTTCCGGAACCCAGAGCAATTGACGAACACAGAAGTCAAAGCGAAATTGTGTATATGTATTTCATTAACGTACATAAATATATGTATTTCTTTTCTCGTGATACATTTTTGGCTCAGGAAACGCAATTTTCTTTTTGGAGGCGATGTCTGATCTTCGTATTTAGATATTGAAATTATCTAACAAGACAATATTTTCAAATCATTTTCATAACATTTTGAAATCGATTCATAAATTTGAGTTCTCTTTATTTATGGGTTTTCGTTTTGGTTACATTATGAAGTTGTTAAAAGTGGGTCAGTTGTTGTTGTTTTAAATAGCATTTCCCAAAAAGTGTTAATGTAAAGTTATAACTTGTTTCCAGATACGCCTCTGAGCATTTCTAATAATTAGAAGATAAGATAAATAAATCCAGAAGAAATCAAGATGTACAAATTATATTTAAACAAAAGTAGAACGGTGAAATTAATTTCTGCCGGTTTGTTTTGATACAATTACAAAATAATAATTTGCGAAATTTAATATACGTTTGGATTTCTCTATCTAAGCAATGTCTGGTATACACTTATATATGTATATATTTGTTGTTATTTATGCAAGGGAAGGCCCAAAATGTCTCCCTGGCTTTGTTCGCCTAGGGGGATAAAATCAAATATGACTGACTTAAATATGACGCGACTCATATACTTACAACATATATACATTTGTATTTTCTTCCGATAGTGCGCTTTACATACGTATTGTTGCATGATAAATCCATGACATATTATTTGTTTAGATTATTTATATATATATACAAATACTAATCATCTACAAATTGTATGCCAAACTCAGGGCGCCCTCTAAAACACGTAGAGAAGTTAGAGAAGTGAAAAGCATCTTGGTCTTTCTTTGACTTTGAATTTTATATGACTACCGGATTTTAGTTTACGGTCAAGAAGTGAATCTAAATCATCTTTTTACATATATTTTAAAACTTCATTAAAGATTTATCAGTGGGCGAGGCACTGCATTGGTATCAGAGTATTCTGCAGTCGGTTACGCAACGTTCTCATTTGTTACTTTGACCACTTGCAAGTCGAACAAATATTATCACACACAAAGGAACTGTCATTACGGAAAACGTGTGAATGCTAAAGTCAATTCGATACTATATTATCAATGTTAATCACATTCGAGGTCCGACAAAAACGAAATTGCTATGAAATGAATTCGAAAGTTAATGGTAATTTGGAAGCTTTTTTTGTAGATGGTGGAAAGAGGCAACAACCTGTTACACATTCGCTGTAATTGAATCTGTCGGATCTACTGTGGTACAGTCAGCAGGTGGCTGTAGAAGCTGCTGCTGCACCTACCTGTTGGCAACTCACTCTCAGATTGCTGACAAGCGGAATGCATTATCTTTCCAACCCCTTCTGTAGATGGGTCAAATGCAGGGGGCACTTTGTTTTCGTATTGCTTCACTACGGACTGAACTAGTTGCGTTTCCTGCATGCAACATGTGTCCACTAACTACCATTTAAGCAAATGCAGTTTGTCCACATTTCTGATGCAGCCTGCAAGTTGTTTTTCTTTTCTGATTCTCTTGACGTCTAATCGATTCGACTGGTATTTTCTGGAAACGTGTTTTCTTTTTACGTTGCTGCTTGATCTGTCACAGTCTCCGCACTGTCGCGTGTCGCAGTACTCATGGCAGCCTTTCTCCTTTTTCCTTTACCTCTCCATCGCCATCGCCATCTCCTTTTGCCTTTTCTTCTTCAACCGCTCACAATGTCTCTCCATGTTCGATCCTAAATAAGCCCCATTCCATTCCATTCCAGCATTGCTTTGTGTGCCGCTTGCTCTTTGCTCTTATTTGCATACCCTCGTAAAACTGACCAAGAGGGTATCATAAGTGGTACCAACGTAAATACCAGTCAAAGGAAAGCAGTAGACGTACGAATCATTAAAAGCTGTAATTACTAACATATAATTGGCATAATGTAACTTTTGTTATATATATTTACTGAATAAAGTATTTTGAGTGTACACGATAAGTAAAGACTTACCTATGACTTACCAATGATAAGGAAAATCGTACGTGCAGGGTGTTTTTTAGTCAAGATCTAAGGGCTAGAACACTATTACCTGCTATTTCTTATGTTCAGTAGGGATGGTCGCGTGAGACAATCTCTAACAATCTGATTCGCTAATTTTAATCATCTGTATTATTGGAATGTGACTTGTTCTCATTTAGGTAGGATTTAATTGTGACATACATTATAAAACTAATTGGAACATAGTAAGTACAATGGTGCTATGAACTTTGTATATTGCTAAGCAATAGTTGCGAGTCTATTTTGGGTCTATCTGTGTTCCCTAATCCTTTTAGGAAGTGTTGGACTGTATTGGACTATCTTACACTTTAGTTTGCTGAATGATGTATTAAAAAATATTTTTTTTTACATTTTAAACTTCTACATCATTTGTAACTTTATTTTTTCAAACATATTATTCAATTTTTATTTTTTTAATCTATATAAAATTTGCACGCCTTTCTTAATGTACATTAAAATAAAAACCCAATTCTTAGGAGTTGTTGAACTTATGCAGACATTTGTTTATTATTCTCTTGTCATATTTTTTTGATACTTTTCCGTATTGGTTTTTGTTTAAATATGTTCGAGTGCAATGTGTAAATTTAATACAAGTTTGTGTTATTAGCCTCGGCAATATTTTAATTACACTCACAAATACCCGTCGCATCTATAGTTCAGGCTCTCAGTCATGGCAATCTTATGCATTGCATATCTCACTACACACAACTTGTTGCATTACACCGTGGAATAATTTGGTTATCAGATATTCAACACAAAGTCGAATTCATTGACTCTTATAAGAAAAAAGACGATAAAAATTATATTTACTTTCCTTTTATTACTGAATACATTTCTTTAGTCGTAAAATGATAAGAATTATCAAGTTCATATTAAGTGTGTTAAGAATCAAATATATCTTTTTGGTTTTTATGTACAATTTCATTCTCTACGAAACTCTCTTATCTTTTCTCTTCTTTCTCAGACTCTGCTTTGAATTGAACTTAGCTTTGACTCTTTCTTCTATTCAGTATTTCGGATTATTACTTCCCTCTCTCTCTCTCTCTCTCTCTCTGTCTAAATAAGAAAACTAAAATATTTATTCTTTAGTTATAATGGACGTATTTGTTTGCGTCAATCCAGATCTTTTGTTATTATATTAAAATTCTATTACATAAATTGCATTTAAAAGAGTTTTATTTAAATATTTATGTCATCAAATTAATATTTTTGGATTTACAATTTTTATTCAAATACAAATTTGTGTGAAATAAATGCCTTACACTTCTTAAGAATTGTGTTGGCAAATTATTTTTAAATATTTAATACTAATTGAAAAAGAAAGAAAGCATAAGAGCTCAAATAACATACATTTTACTTACATAATCATAATTATAGTATAACAATAAATGATTTGATTGATTTAATACGCATCGATCAGTATTTCACCCACTGTGCATGAGCACACCGATACGTGCTCACCAATACACAGTCACGCTGTGGTTGTGTTGTGCCGGCCTCAGTCAGAGACTTAAGTCCCTAGAGTCAGTTCCATCGAGCGATTTCTCGAGTGAGTTTAGTCGCGCACTGCAACGTACACGAAACGGGCGTGTTCTGGTCATTCATCGCTTCGTCTGCCATCTACTGTTCTTCGTCGTTTTGTGGTCTTGTCTCTTGGTAACCAACAAATTGACCGCTGCCCGACACGCAGAAGATCCGAAAAAAGTAATTTAAATACAATATCAAAACAAACAAAATAAAACTAAAACCACGTGTGAAAAGCAAAGTGTTATACATATGTATGTGTGTATGTATATGTATATTGCGTAGCAATAATAACACACTTCTGATACTCATACATACATATGTACATATATACGTACATGCAATTCAACTGTACATACGCACATATGTATGTATGTACATTATTATTTTGTGTATTGTAACGGCGACAAAAATATCGTGCTGTGTTTATTTTCAAAGTTTAGGTTAGGAAGTGGTGTAAAATCTAGAATTATTTACATACTGACGTTTGCATATTGTTTCAAACTGACCGAATGCTTTGAAAAAGGCGCTCATTTTGATATATACATGTGTATATATGTATGCATGTGTTGTATACTGGTACACACACACACACATCTCTGAAGACATTATACTCACTCTCTTCGACTTCTGTGAACCAACGCGTCGGTTTATTTTAGTGTTCTGTTCTTGACTTTTTCATGCCTTGCATTTTCCCAATCTATTCAACTGTTTGTGTATATGCACGTGCGTATGTATGTATGCATGTGTACATATATACAAATGTTTATTTTTCCTGTGCACACACGTACATACACATATGTATACATTTTGATTCCCACACCAGTCCAGCACACGCGGTTTCCGAACAGCTGTTAAACTTATATGTTAACTTGACCGTTGATCTTTGCATTGTGTATTTTTGTATGTATTGCATTTAATTCAAATTAGTTGATGATCGAATGTGGAGAATGTGTAAATATTCGAAAGCACTGAAGATTCCTGCGAAGTTCTGGATTTCTAACATTCCAAAATGTTTACCCTAATGTATGAGAAATATGTTAAAAGCAATTTAAAAGATACTTTTATAATCTTAGCTTTATATTATAATCATATTATTTGTAACATTAATCAAATCAAGTCGTCTAATCATGTTCAGCAGCTAAGCTCAAAAAGTTAACAGATTTTGCATGCCTTACGAGCTAGTGTAATATATAATGCCAACCGCGTAAAAACTAATTTGATTGTTTGCACTTATTGTATGTGCATTGCATTCCACCAATTAACAATTTGTAATTAAATTCCCAATATGTGTTCCGAGTTTAAATCATGTCATTGAACTTTCTGACGTGATTCTGCTTAAAGGGTCTTGCACGTTTTTTGTCAGAGCAGCTTAACAGCTTGTTCTTGACCATTCATTTCCTATAATCAGCACTTCACAGCTGTGATATATATATACACGCCAGTTATACATTTTATTTGTAATTATATAAGATACGTAGTTAATAATATTTCGAGTGAATTGAATTTTCAACGATAATTCGTTCTACTTTTAATACAAACAGGCGATCAAAGCTACACTCAATAACAATCTTACCTTATGAGGTCAGTTCGACTGCTTCCATTCGTTATAAGTTTCGTGACAAAACTATAATACGTTCTGACTGTCAACCGGATAATACTCGCTTTTTCAAAATACTTCGACAAATATTTATGTGTGTACTTTCGCATTTATTAAGCACACGATGTAGAGGTCAGGAATGCACTTGTAGCTTACACAAACAAAAAAAAAAAACAAGTCGGGTGTAACCGACTACGAAATACTTTGATATCATATGAATGCCAGGTATTAACAGGTGGCAAAGAACAGGGTGGGTATAGCCAAGAAATACTGTCCAAGTTGGTTGTGGATGTGGTTGAAAAACTTATAAAGAAGTTTCTTACTAATCTTCCTTCCAAGTAACTGTAGCTCTTAAATTGCGGAAGATAGAGTGGGATAGAGTAGTTCAAAGTTATTTTCTCCGTATTTTGAAGAGCGTTACTGGCAATATACCCTTCAAATTTGTAACATCGGTATCAAAGTATAAAAAGTCTGTTCACAATTTGTTAATTTCAAAGCTTTTTCATGTTTTGATCTGCGTTGCATCCATTTGAATCCTTGATATCCTTGACGAATTTTTAAGCTCCAACAGCTTTACGTCATTAAATAAGTTACTAATTAACTAAATGAGCCATATACAAAAAATATATTTTAAGTAAGTACGTTTTTTAGCAACTTTATTATGTGGTCAGGTAACGCAGATTCGTCAGTCATCTGATTCACAGCTTGTTGATGTCATTGACATATCTTATATAGAATATGAGTGATACCAGCCAAAATCAAAATCATATATCAAAAATCATCAAAAGTACTTCTTGCAGCCCGTAACTACTTTGGGATCCACTTATTGTTAAAAATGATGCTGTTTTTCTATTAGTACAAACATTTTTGAATTTTTTCTACAATTAAAATCGAAAAAAAAGTGATATTTAATTATACTTATGCTTAAATATTTATTAACAATAATCACTTGACTGTTTCGGAAGAATTCCAAGTACATAATTAAGTTGCCGCTTATTGAATTGCAAAACTTATGCAAATGTTTAGTTTACTCTTTATTTACATCATTCTCAAGTTCATTTACATGACTCTTTAATTAGCGCAATTATATTAGTTTTTGTTCTGAAACAAACAATACTTCCAACAATAGAACTTAATACTTGGATAATGCACTTTCAACAGGCTTAATATTCATATCGTATGCCAGACATTAGTGGGGGAAGTTTTCATTGGGACGAATAAAGAATTCAAGTGGAACATAAATTAACGATTTTTATCAGTGAATGTCATGGGATTGTAGGGGAAATATTGGAAATGAATAATTTATAAGATATATAAAAAATTAAATAGGTATATATGTAACACTGACCAGCCAGCTTTATTTTGTATCTATTTAAATTTTAATATTCCAACATACTTATACAATTTATTAGCCACTTGTGGAATACTTTGCAGCGCATGTTTAAGTAATTGTGGATGATATTAAACTTTTTACAGGGTATATGCTAGGTCAGCCCTCTCTGCTGAGAACTGTAACTTGTTATTTACACAAAATTCGAATGTATCCCAGGTTACCGATGAATCGTTATAAGGATTCAATTGTATCCCAGGTTACCGATGACTTAAGTTTAGAATATATATATATATATATTAATATATATATTGCTCAATATAAAATCATTCTTAACTTAAGTCAATTGAATCTTTATAATAATTTACATGCTGATTATTTTCTCCTTTAATAACTTCTGTGCATCTAACAATGTTTGATTTTTTGTTAGTTATTTCACAGGGTATCTTTAGTTTAACGCACAGCGTTTTTGAAATTGATTAACTAGTGTGAATATTTTTGAAATTTCAGTTTCAGTTTCAGTATCAATAAACTGTTGTCAAGAGAGCTTCAAGTGAATGACCACAATTTGAATTAACATATGAAATTTATTCGCCTTGTCGCCAGGTGATTGGCGATGTCATAAGGTGATTGTTTAGTTTAGACTTTCTGGTGTGCTAATGAGGACACCCAGTTTACTTCAGCTGGTACAAGTACAGGTACAGTTAGGCCTTTATTTTAATTGCATTACAATTTGGCTTGAAGCGATTAAATGTCTGCGGTCAAAATGTGGCGGGAACACTCCACGTTTTATTGACGTTTTTTTCGTACTTTGAGTTTCTAATCGATTTGTCGCCCCTAAAAAGCAGATTAAATATGTCTCAAGGGTCTAAAGTTCAGACTGACTTTGTATTTAATAAAGCCAAGTGTATTAGAAACACACGACATTACTTCTAAATTCAACTGCTTATCAACATTTGAGAATGAAATTAGATCTCAATTCGTGCTATTTCTATAAAGTAATTGTACAACTTGAAAATTATCAGTTTACCATGAAAAAATATACATTATGTAATCATAATTGAAATGTTCTCGATCTCATTCTCATTTTTTCAAATTTTAATCGAGATATGCATAGGTTATTTTAAAATCAGTATTCCAAATCACGCTCACTGTCTATCTATCTATCTCTCCAGCTACGGTCTCGCAGATTTGCGAGCAGACGGACGAGAATGGCATGACATCGATTCTGTTATGGGTGCTGATAACTAATGTATATATTATACTCTGTGGTTCTGAGATGCCTCGTTCTGCCTGTTTGTACCCATTTGTATGGTTACACAGAGTATAGAAAATTGTACATTTATCTTGGGGACTCGAAAAATAAGTTGAATCAAATTTCATATGTAAATGCCGTCAATTTAATCTGCAACAGTGGCAGCCTCAGTTGTAACCAGCTATATACAAAATAAATAGTAAATAAATGCATTAACTTCCGTATATACTAAATATACACTGAGCAAAAAACAATTGAAGCACGTATTTCACTAAAATGTTTATAACTTTTGAAATTTGCATTACTTTTGAAATACGTGATCATTCGGAGTTATTTAATGTATGAGACTCCCATGCCTTGAAATTTCCATCCCAATTCCTGAGAGGTTCTATTGGCTGGTTATACCTAAAATGTTATTCACATGGCCCATTAAATCGATTCATTTATATAAAGCTTATATACATGTATATATGTAATTTGTAAACACTTCACTGATCAAAAATCATAAGGAAAGAACTAAGCAAATAGACTTTTCTCGTCGTTTCTATCAAGAAAATATACGATGAATGTCAGATCGATCCCCGCAGCACGTAATTTTAATGACAAAGTCATAAAATCCAGTGCAATAGTATAACAATAGTATGAATTATATTCTATTTGATAGTTTTGGATAGGAATCTCCATTAATTTCTGTGGAAGTGAGCACTTCGCAATAATTAAACAGCAATTGAAACAGCTATTGTGATAACTATCCGAAATGTGAGTAGTTGGGGAGTTTAGTGTGTTATTCCATTCTAATTGAGGTCTCTAATAAAGCTATAAAAAAAAAAGATATAACCAGATAATTTTAGCATTTTAGTTTTAAGAAGTTGAGACAATGGGATACGTGGATTTACACAAATTAAGGCTATAATTAAGTTATGTTTGTGCTTGTTAACGTGTCTAACATTAAATATGAGCAGTAATATAAGTAGCTGGAGACTTGACTTGGAAATATTGATTATTGATTCTTAATTGATAATGATAATACGCTGTAAATTCTGTGAGCTCCGGCCTACAAAATACGTAATCATAATAACGGTTCTGTTATATTATTCGATCGTAAGCAATTACATTTCCTATTAATAACTGAGATAGATGATATCTCCATGCGTATATGTATGTAGTACGTACATACGTATGTGTATGCACACATTGTACATATATTTAATTTAAATTGATAGACGGCGAACACAAACAATTTCACGTAGGTTGACATTGTCAATTGATAGCGCCTATTTGAATGAAGTCTATAATATAGATTCCTTATATGCAACACTTTATCAATTTACTGTCTATCATTCTCACATCCAGGGTCGCTCTCCCTCTTTTTTTTTTTTCTTTTATCAGTTTTGTAGGCAATCGAGCGCACATTCAAAAACATGATTCTCACATCGATGCAGTAATATTGAATTCAGTATTCCAAAATGCGATGGGAAACCCTTTTTGACTTTTCTTTGTTTATTTTTGCTTTTTTCTTTTAATTGCTTGTGGAAAATATTGAATTGTTGAAATGAAGGGTATAGTCGGCTTACTCTAATCCATGAGACAGGCAGACAAGGTGCAGGGTATCCTCTATTCGAGCACTCTTTACGGGGTTTTGGCACTAGCTGTGGGAAAACTACGGACTTCAAATTAGTACTTAAACTGAAATTCTTGTTATGTGACCACGTGCCGAGTGCAATTATACAATAACAATAACATTTGTAAGGTGTCCAAAATATCGCTGACAGCGTGTATATATATATATATATATATATATAGAATAGTCATTCGCCAGACTAAACATTGAAGCTGATATAGTGTTTGTCTGATAATTGAAGGTGTCACGCTGGTGTAAGACTCAAAATGCAAATTTTGTAACTAATAGATAGATTTACGCCCAAGTAAGCACACAAATAAAATGCAATTACTGTTGTTTGCTGTGTGTGGCAATCATAAAACACCTGTGTCTCAAAGTCAGATCTTATGTCACATTTCATATACATCTTTTCGGTTGTTTATTCAAAACTTTTAACTTATTTGTCAGTATTTATTGAGAGGAAACACACTTAAATACACATACTATATGTATTTACACATATTGTTTTTTAAAAAAAAGTATTGAAAAACAATGGCACACATAGTCTTCTCGTAATCCTCTCACTTTCGCTTTTTCTTTTTTTCCTTTACTATATTTAAAAGTATTGACATTGACATTGTCGCCGCGTGACTAAGGGGAACTATTTTTAATGGGCTGCCTTCCAAGTTTTTTTTTTGTTTTTTAACTGACAAGACTCATTGTAAATGATGCATAAGTATCTTATAGATATGTTATTCTGAAAACAAACAGCACGCTTGGGCTTCAATAGTAAATTCCATATTATACCAATTATATATATTCATATTATGTACAATAGTTATCTTGAAATTTGAACTATTGCCGACTTATATGCTTACACTTTGATATATTACTCATTGCTCACGATGGAGATTGAACGAGGAAGGAAGTGAAGAGATGTGCAGATTTTAATTACAAATTTGGATAGCATCCAAATGATTTTAATTCAATTTTAAATTCATTGCATGACGACAACCCATTGCGACCCACCACTACTGACTGTGACATATCAAATAAAGTTTATATTTCTAACTGACCTTAAAACAAATATAATGGTTATCTTACACACGACGAAGATTAGATGTCCTTGTAGAGCGTGGTTAATCTTATAAGATCTAAATTTAATCCGATCCCAGAAATACTACTGTGTTTTCTGTTTCACGAATGTCTGTTAACTAAAGATTTCGCATTTGGTATTATTTTTATTATATCAGTATATTATTATATAGTGGCAAGTCTTTGCATATCTCACTTCCACAACTTAATAGCTTTCAGAACGAAATAGCTTTAAAACTGAGAGGGTACATCTTATAAACCTAATGGTTGTAAAATACGAATACAGACACATAGACAGATAGACTTGACTAGTGCTGGAAACCAAGAATATATATATATACTTTATGATGTTCGGTAAACTACAAGGCTATACAAAAATTCGTCATTAAAATGGAGCTAACATAAACATTTTTCCAAAATGTTCGGAATTGAAGTCAAAACCTTCGAACGATCATTAGAAAATCTTTGTCTTGATTTTATTACAAATCATATATTGATTTGATCGATTTTAATCGATTTATTTAAATTGAACTGCATTGCTTGAGCGCAATGCAACCCATATATCTATCAGTTTATATAGTTCTGATGACGATTTTGTAGAGTTACAATTTGAATTTTGGTAACATCGATATTTTTGCAAATAAAAATTAAGTTTTAATTGCACTAAATTTGTGGGTAGCACAGTATATATGAGAATTATCACATTGACTATACTCGGCGGCTGATGACGTACGTAAAATAGAGGCCGACGCCGTCGACATGCATATACTGTATACACTTATGAAATATTTATTTTCCAACACAGAACTCAACGCACCGAACCGAAAACAGAACAGACGTTGACAGCACCACACACACACCACACACACAGCACCACACACACCACCACAGCACAATATTCGATTTCCATGCGCCTACATAGATGGTTTTGCAAAGAAATTACATCTTGATGGTTGTATATTAGCTGGGACGGGATTCATAAAAAAAGGCCTGTCTAATTCCATTTATTTTTTATATATATTAATTATTTACAACTGCCAATCTCAAAGAAGTTAAAATGTGATTATAATCGAATGTGTAAACATAAAAACATTTCTGTAATAACAAATTGATAAGAGTTTGTTGTTATTACAGGCATGCTTAAGTATTGTATGGGGTATATGATAATCGGAGAACATATTATATATATATTATTATATATGACCCCATTTCGTATGTCGATTGAGTTGATTTTCCATTCGTTTCGGCATACATTTAAATGAATGGCATTTTAACGAAGTGTAAACGATAATAATTGAACAATATTCGCTAAAATGGAAACATGGCCACTAGTAATAAATGGGACAAAGTTTGGAGGCTCATTCAGGGTTTAGACAAACTACCTGCCATTGTTGTGTACTTATGTGTTTTCCCGTATTTATTTACTTGCAGATTTATCCGGATTTTAAAATGGAACTGTAAGAAGGAAGCAAATAACTTGATTTTCTATTTCTATTATTATTACGTAGATAGATCGCTACTATAAGTTTTATATTCTTTGCAGTGAAGCAGCGGAACCCGTAGAAGAGCGTCCCCGTTGGGGCTCCTTCTTCGCAAATCACTGGAAAGGATGTGTTGTGTTCCTAATGCCCCTGCTATGCCTGCCCATAATATTGGTAAACAATATTCCGGTAAGTATCTTACAAGACAAGTTGTGTGAAAGTTTTATAGAATATTCCAATATGTTCCATTACAGGCATACCGTTGCATGTACGTATTGCTGATAATGGCTGTATTTTGGGTCACTGAAGCCTTGCCCCTCTATGTTACATCGATGATACCAATTGTTGCTTTTCCCACCATGGGCATCATGGTAAATATCTGAATCATTATCGTTATCGCACAGTCCAACATTAGCTGACTCATGATGATGATTCTTGTCATTTGTAGGGCTCCGAAGAAACGTGCATGACATACTTTAAGGACACATTGGTGATGTTCATGGGTGGCATAATGGTTGCGCTCGCTGTGGAATATAGTGGTCTACACAAGCGTCTGGCGCTAAGAGTGATCCAAATAGTGGGCTGCAGTCCTCGAAGGTCAATATTATTATTCTTTTTTTTCCATTGTGACAGCTGGTTGACTATTATTTGTATCTTATAGATTACACTTTGGCCTGATTATGGTGACAATGTTTATATCCATGTGGATTTCAAATGCGGCCTGCACAGCAATGATGAGCCCAATTGTCCAGGCGGTACTTGAGGAGCTGCAAGCTGTGAGTGGAAGCAATGAAAGACGTTTGCCATAACATTGAATGAGTTCATAACCCATTAACCATTATCCATTTTATAGCAAGGTGTCTGCAAGATCTATCATGAGCCCGAGTATCAAATGGTTGGCGGAAAGAACAAAAAGAAGAATGAGGATGAGTAAGTTAAACCATAAACTGGCTACAAATTGTACGTTTATTTTGAATCATTTCGAATTGTGCAGATTGCCATATCCTACCAAGGTTACACAATGCTATTATCTGGGCATTGCCTACGCATCGTCTCTTGGTGGCTGTGGCACCATAATTGGCACTGCCACAAATCTAACATTCAAGGGCATCTACGATTCTGCGTTCCCCGATGCAACCGAGAAAATGGACTTTGCCACATTCATGTTCTATTCGGTGCCCTCGATGCTGGTCTATACGATACTCACATATGTGTTTCTGCAATGGCATTTCATGGGTCTGTGGCGGCCAAAGAGCAAGGAGGCCCAAGAGGTGCAGCTTGGCAAGGATAACGCTCATGTGGCCAAGAAAGTTATTGATCAACGCTACAAGGAGCTGGGTAAAATGAGTATGCACGAAATCCAAGTGATGATACTATTCATTGTTATGGTTCTGATGTACTTTACACGCAAACCGGGAATCTTTACCGGTTGGGCGGACCTGCTGCATTCAAAGTAAGTTTATTATATGTTGTCTACCTGCCTGTCTGAACCCAATACAAATAGATAACAAAAATAAGGAAAAAGACGGTATAATGAAATTATGTAAAAATGTTTAACAAATAGAAGGTAGTATCTCCGATAAAATAAGCTATATATTTACTGATCAGCCATTGCTGTCTGTCCGACTGTGTGAACAAATATATCTTATAGACTATAAGTGCTAGGAAATACAATTCTTGAATATAAGTTCTTGTATTCCAGCTTGAACACAGACACATTCACATAATACCACTTCGATGGTAATAACGGGACAAATAATATCTGTTCCGGTATTTGAGTAAAAATAAAGTTTAATTTAGATGCCGATTTAAATGCAGATTCTGAATTTTAATCGGCAAACGATTCCGATTTGATAACCAGTAAGGATGAATAATAAGAATCGACTTATTTGATCGATCTTTTCGCTTATTGAAAAACGCCGACTAGTCGAGTCATTAAAGGTATGTTTGATAATGGTTAGATTTCTTAGGAATGCATATAAGCCCTGTTAAGCCTTTGAGACCGTGAAGATAACTGTTAAATTTTGTTACTTAGTACCATTCCTTAACTAAATGAATATCTTTCAGGGTGATTAAGAACTCTATGCCAACCATATTTGTGGTGATCATGTGCTTCATGCTGCCTGCGAATTATGCATTCCTGCGATACTGTACGCGACGAGGACCAGTGCCAACGGCGCCGACATCATCTCTAATCACATGGAAGTTCATCCAGACCAGGGTGCCGTGGGGTCTGGTGTTCCTGCTTGGCGGTGGCTTCGCCCTGGCCGCTGGCAGCAAAGAGAGTGGCATGGCCTCGTTGATTGGCAGCTCGATGAGTGGCCTGAAGGTGCTACCAAACTCAGCGCTATTGCTGGTTGTCATTCTGGTAGCTGTATTTATGACCGCCTTTAGCTCGAATGTGGCTGTTGCCAATATTCTTGTGCCTGTGCTCAACGAGATGGTACGCAATGGACATGGCTATGAATTTAAACAGCTCACAATTAACCGTCTTTTATTTGTATACTTTATTTACAGTCGCTGGCCTTGAAGATAAATCCGCTGTACTTAGTGTTTCCTGCTGGTCTGGCCTGCAGCATGGCCTTCCACTTGCCAGTGAGCACGCCGCCAAACGCTTTGGTCGCTGGATATGCCCACATACGCAGCAAGGACATGGCAATTGCGGGAATTGGACCCACGATTATCACAATAATAACCCTGTTCATTTTCTGCCAAACTTGGGCCAAGGTCATTTATCCCAGCTTGGACACGTTCCCAGAGTGGGCGCAAATAGCCGCCGAGGAGGCAGCAAATAAAACACGATTATTGTCCGAGATTACTGCTGGCAAGGCGATTGAGTTGGCTGAAAATGCCTCGCGTCTACTTGCCAACAATACCGAATTGCTAAGTGATTTGTCTGCAAGCAGCTCGAATCTTGTGAGCAACGTGTTGGCCAACATCACGGAGCCGTTGACCCAGTTGGCGCAGTTAGCCGCCAATGGCACACACCCGCTGACTGACCTGGCCTTCAACAATTAGTTTATTATCTGTCTAGTCTAAAAGTGAACACAACTCCCACAAATATCGCCAAGGGGAGGGGAGTACTGTACAAAGAAGAAGAAAAAGTGTCTTTTGCTTAAATGTTGATATGGTTCACAACACGGTTAAGCATAAAGCTGAAAACATAACAAAAGAAACAAACAAAAAAATACAATTAGAAAACAATCACACTGTTAAACGAATTTAGAAAAAACTCCATTACGAAGCTTTAAGGATTGAACTCTTAAGCGGTAACAGAGTCTATATCATTGTTGGTCGAGAACAAGCCGTAGAAAATGCAATAGCAACAAACTAAACAAATTAGGACAAATGGAGCCGATCGCATTTACTAACAGCCTTTAATGTATGTTTATGTACTTTATCCATATATATGCATATAATTCTTGGAAAACTGAGCTTAACTGTATATACATATGATACTTAATTGTTGCATTTAGCAAAAATCAAATGTTATATATATATTTAATGTGAAATTGCATGCATACTGTAACAGTGAAATGTATTTTTTATACTCTGTTTTTTAGCAACTAGACTGACCGAAAGTGGGACTTAGCAAATGCAATTTTGTTCAATTTAGACGAAAACTTGTGAAAACCAAAACAAAAATTACTCAATATTGAATGCGAACTGAATTGCGCACACAAATAGCACTAGTTCTAAGCCTAAATAATAATCTGTACATTTTCAAATGAGTTATGTTTTACATAGTTATACAAATCAAATAAAAAAAAGATGAAAATGTAAATTTATCATGAATTGACTGATTGTGTATGCGATCTCAGGTCTCTTAGTTTTGCTACTGCTGGTGTCGACCGTATCGGATCACTATATCATATAGCAGCCAGAGGACGAAAGATGATTTTCGAGTGAAAACTTTTTTTGTTTACCAAGGGAACTGGCCCAAGCTCATCGGTCAGTTTTTATAATTTATAATGCAATTTAGACGTGAGCAGCTAGACCCCAGATTTACAGAGCGCTTTTTATATTTTTATGAACATGAAATTAACAGTATTGAACGGCATATTTTTAAAAGTCAACCCCATGCAAATTAATTAGTAATATCGGTAAATCTATTTTAATAAATATTTTGTATATAATTTATTTTAATAACGGAGAAAAGTATATACACATTTATATAGTACATACTCATGGCTTTGCTGATATTCTTAAAACTGTCTAAAAAATTTTCCTATTTTAATTTAAAGTTCTTTGATTATTTCTTTGGTTTACGTTTGTTCCAGGCAAGCCAACTTTCTTGTAAATCTATATAGTAGCACTAATGCCAAAATCTAGTGGCGATTACCATTCCATCGACATATATAATTCTCGAAATGTATGAGTATATTAGATCATATTAAAAATTAAAATTATTTTTCCCCACAACGTTGATAAATATACTTCCAATTAAAATCCTATTTATCTTTCGGCAAGCGACAAACAAATAATCCAAAATCTGTTCAAGTCCTAAGTTGCTGCTTCGCCATTGCAAATTAGAAATCGCAAACTGAGTAATTTTAACTGCAATATTTATATGACAGAATAATACTAGCAAAAAATCTCATCTTCAGCAGTAGTTCGAGGAAACAAACACTAAAATAGAACCACTCTGAAACTGTGTTTCTGCTGCAATGCGGTCCGGCATTGAATTGGATAATGCCGATCTGCCTCAGGACGATGAGATTTGAGGTGTAAGTTGTGCGCCTCGTAACCGCTACAACTTGAAACGACCAAAACATTGGGCGACCTTTTTTTAAGCACATGCCGGCATAAGTTGACCCATTCAAGAAAGGCTTCCCCATCCTCAAGCGGATGCCATAACTGACCCTGCTAAGCTACTTAAATGAGCATTGTAAATGGATTCATCAGCTCATCTGGACACATATATATATATATCTGATAGATATCAATAGCGTTGCCAACCGGTCTTCTTGCATACAATTAAACATTGTTTTATATCAAAAGATTAGGATTTATTACGAATCGTTACATATGTATTATATAAGTGATCTTCACTGCTTAAATGTAGCATTTTAAAACAAGGCACACGCATGGGAAAGAAGTTCAATGAAGCACCACGAATTGAAGAAAAAATTGCCCGCAACCAAAGAACTGACACTCTGTTCAGTGGAAAGTTGGATATATATTGCAATATGTTTCCGAGAATTAAGCGTTGAAAGCTGTCTAGAACTTGGCTGACTTGATAAGGTTGAGGGCTTCAGTTAGCATACGTCCAAAGTCGGCATGCACCTGCGTAAAGTTCTTCACGGCACGCTCCTGTAAGAACTGGCTGGCATTGCTCAGATTGTCGGCAATGTTCTGCACGAGACGCTTCTTGGCGCAGTTGTCCAGCACGTGCACCCAGAATTCGGTTACCTGGGAGTAGTTATCCTCGGTATCGCCACTGCTGAAGCGATAAACATCGCCGCTCACCGGGGAACTGGTGGAGAGGGCGCGAGAGCGTGGATCTTCCTGGGGACCATTGAACGAGTTGGGGAAATAGTTGGGCGTTCCATTCTGGTTGTCGGTGACGTTCATGAAGCCATCGCGTTGGAAATTGTTGACCTTGACGCGATAGGGACAGTTAACGGGAATCTGCAGATAGTTGGGCCCCAAACGATGACGATGCGTGTCCGAGTATGAGAATAGGCGACCTTGCAACATCTTATCCGGCGATGGCTCAATTCCGGGCACCAAATGCGCCGGACTGAACGCAATCTGCTCCACCTCGGCAAAGTAGTTAGTCGGATTGCGATCGAGCACCAATTTGCCGACAGGGATCAATGGGAATTCCTTGTGAGACCACACTTTGGTCACATCGAACGGATTGTACTTGTGCTTCTTGGCCTCCTCGAAGGTCATCACCTGAATGTAGGCCGTCCAGCTGGGGAACTTGCCGCCCTTGATGCGGTTGTACAAATCGCGAAGGCTATAATCGGGATCGCTCGATGCCAGATCGGCAGCGGTCTTCACGTCCAAGTTCTTGATGCCCTGATCGGTCTTGAAATGGAACTTGGCATAAGTGGGCTCGCCCTTGGCGTTGACCAGCTTGAAGGTGTGCGAGCCATAGCCGTTCATGTGACAGAAGCCATCGGGTGTGCCACGATCGCTGAACAAGAACGACACCTGATG
This sequence comes from Drosophila nr. perissopoda 5 BK-2023a, assembly GCA_035044105.1. Classification (NCBI taxonomy): domain Eukaryota; kingdom Metazoa; phylum Arthropoda; class Insecta; order Diptera; family Drosophilidae; genus Drosophila; species Drosophila nr. perissopoda 5 BK-2023a. The sequence continues at coordinate 6,069,775 of JAWNMK010000122.1, forward strand.
CGTGGTCTCGGGACGCAGCGTGAGGAAATCCCAAAACATGTCCGGATCCTTCAGATGCGTTTGCGGATTGCGCTTCTGTGTGTGAATGAAACTGGGGAACAGAATGGGATCGCGAATAAAGAAAATCGGTGTATTGTTGCCAACCAGATCCCACACTCCATCGTCCGTATAGAATTTAATGGCAAATCCGCGTGGATCGCGAGCCGTATCCGCCGAGCCGCTCTCACCGCCCACCGTGGAGAAGCGAATGGCGATTGGAGTGCGCTTCTTGACCTTCTCGAACACCTTGGCCGCCGTATATTTGCTTATGTCGTGCGTGACCTCAAAGTAACCAAATGCACCGCCGCCCTTGGCGTGCACCACTCGCTCCGGAATGCGCTCGCGATCAAAGTGCGCCATCTCGTCGAGGAAGTTGACATCCTGCAACAGCAGCGGACCGCGTGGACCCACCGATTGGGTGGCATCTTTAATGCCAATCGGTGCACCACTGCCAGTAGTGATTACGCCCGGACTCTCCTGCAACAGAGCAAAGAGTTCAAAGTATTATAAAACTTATCTGATACAAGTTAATATGCATGCATATACAGTGGCGGACAGCTTATTAGGCACAGAGTCAACGAAAATAGGCTACTTTTTTACATAATCCTACCTAGCAGGTGGGGAAACCCCAGTGTATTGGGGTCATATATTAATTTAGATGGTTAATATCTGTACCTACCATCGGTCTTTGGAATTTTTGAAAAATAATTAATGATTAGTTTATGGCAGGCAATTACTTTTTTTCTTTGACTCTGTGCCTAATAAGCTGTCCGCCACTGTATATAGATTTTCACAAATGTTCTTACATAAGCGAGTTTAAAGTATACATTTCCATATCTTATCAAATTTTGGTTGTTTTTTCATAAAACCGTAAAAATAAAATCACAATGATAGGGCTGGGGCTTATCGCTAAATTCTTAACTGAGGGGGGCCTTGATTCAGATAGAGATGGAAGCACACACTAAGTGAGTGTTTATATATACACACATATATATATATATATATATATATATGTGCATACTCATGCCATATAAAGATCTTAAAGGTATGATTGCGAATTTCATAATCGAACTGTCGCGGCGGGACTTTCGAGTTCCTTGTTTTAGGAATTCCAGCAGCTGCCGCACCCTGTATAGCTTGCAACTTATTCTATATGCAAAGCACACCTGTAAATCACCTGACAACATGTTTACTAAGTGCATCTCTTCAAGATACAGATTTGAGCAACAATGACATGTAAAAAAGTAATTTAACTTTTAATAAGATTGCGAAACATTTGCTAATTGTATGGATCTTTGATGACACATCATTTCCACTGGAGAATATGTATTTATAAATAAATAAAATTAAGTAGATATACTATATACACCAATATGTACTTTACCATATACTATATACGTTGAGCAAATTAAAATTCTGTAGAGCGAAATGCGCTTCGTAGTTTTCAATTTCCATTTCAATTTCAATTTGAATTCTTCTGATTTGCAATCAAAATTGTTTGCACTTTGAGACACAGACTGAAACAACGCCTAAAATGTGGAGGGGAATGTGTTGGAAGGGGGGCACTTCAGAGGGGGCAACTACATAGATAGATAGACAATAGGAAGCAAACAGTGGGTATAAAGAGCACATTGATAAGACCCATCGCAATGCAAAAACATCGGAAAGTTTTAATTGCAAGATGTCTGCTTCAAGAAACAAGTTAATGAAGAATCAAGTACGAATTTTTCCGATTTGGCTTTCGCGATGTCAAAAAGTAAGGAGCGAAGCTAGGATTAATGCAAAGATTTGAAAATGTTGCTATTGTGAATAAATTAGATTAGATTAGAGATGGCCAAGGGTGTGGCTCATTAACACTATGCCGGCATCGGAGAAGCTCTCTGCGACATTAATTAATATTAATTAACAATGAAATAATGCGACATTAATTAATATTAATTAACAATGAAATAATGCGATTTATGCACTAAGAAGAAAATCGGCACATTTAATTTGAAAACATTTTGAAACTAAACAACATTGATCTCAAAAAATGAAAACAATTGTAAAAAAAATTGAACTGTGGAAATTTTTGCAATTGCCCCAAGGTATTTCGGTGTGGTATGTAGTACAGAGTACGAGAAAGGAAATGCGGCATTTTGAATAAGATTTGGATACGAACATTTTGAGCATTCCCACAAATTTCAGTCGAAAAAAAAAAACAAAGGCAGCCAAATAATCCCTGACAGAATGCAGTTTCTAGTTGGCGTCTAGTTTCCATAGAAGGTCAGGCAACGGGGCAACAACACGAACAGCACTCAGAACACTGCTGTGGGTCAGTTCCATTCCGATTTCGAAACATATTCTCACATATATGTGTGTAAATCGATGATATATATATATATGTACAAATTAGTCGCAGCAGACAAGTGCCAAATGCATTGCATAACCAGCTCCTCAACACAATATGCGTTTAAGTCAGTAATTGCTGCTTTTCTTTACTTTTATCGATCATTTGGATCGTGCCACTAACCAGATATGAGGCATGGAAGGCAGTCAACAGCTACAACTTGCAACTTGGATAAGTTTAAGGCGATCGCGCGGCGAGTGCAACGCCTTAATCGACTTGCAACCAGTTTATGCAACTTCAAAGTTCATTGACTTGACGGAAGAAAAGAAAAAAATATCAGTCTTTACCGCAAACACAATCGACGCTCTTCGGTCTGCGTCTACGAAGGCCCCGCTCCAAAAATGGCGCAAGCACGTCTGTGAATTGCTTTTAGTTTTCAATGCTACTTATTGTTTTATAAGGTAATTAATAAATTATTTCATAATTTACCTTATTGTTTAAGCCAATTACCAAATAGTTTCAAGCTGAGCAATTTGTGTGGCAAATCAAGCGGAAATATTATTTTCTAACTGAATTGCTGCAACCTAAAAGAACTAAATATTTCATTTATAATATATATATATATATATATATATTTATATCGGAATGGAATCTATCTAGGACATCTACATTTACCATACCAACTATTTAGGTACTGACTACATTTAATCTGAAGCAGACCTTTGGCTTAGGTACAACATTTGAACTATAATACAGTTATATCTAATGATAGTCGTTATCAAAACTACAACCGATAAGATTAAGTGCGGATGTGTGAAATATATAATCCACATATAACATATATAATTATTACTTTCAGTTCAATGCAGTTGCTTCCAAAAAGAAAAGGACGAAATCATTGCTCCTCCTGGCAAATCTCTATTTGCGAACACTTCGAACATGTTTGAAGCTTGTTCAGTTCACTTACACATACTGTGAAGTGTCTTGCGATTCACACTGATACCACCATACATAATGCATGTATGTGCGTATATACAACACACGTATGTATGTATATAGAATACATGTGTTGAATACTTGCTTGATACGCAACTCAAACCAAATTGCGCATGCAGGTTGCGTATGGGTCGCGTGTGAAAGAGAAAGGCAGAGAAAGCGAGAGAGAGATAGAGAGCACTTAACACTTGGCACGAACGACAAAAACAATGGGCAAATCTAACTGAACTTTGCCTCTGCCGGCACAAACTGCGCTGTTGTTAAAGTTCCATTTTAAGTGCATTAAGTTTTAGAATAAATTAAGTAATTGTGAGCCTTGCCAACTCACCTTTTGAGAGTTTTTGTAATCAATTAATTGGTTTGTAGCGGCATCGCGTGCAGCCATTTTGTTTGCCTTATTTGTTGATTATCTTTTGATTACTAGAATTTGTGAGAATGCACTTAAATGTGTACGTTGTTCTCTGTGCACTCTTTTGCGAGAAATTTTGTTAACTAAAACACATAGGACTCAAAGCTCACTGCTTTTATAGGCGGCGCAACGATATCTGTGTTGAGTGTGGCCGTACGCCATAAGCGTAAAAATACCTCACAATATGATGCGTAGTTTAGCAAAATTACGGTAAATAATATTATATTAAATATTAGCTTGCGAAACTGAGCAAGACAAAAAATGAAGCAGCAGTTATGGAAATAATCAAAAATTATCAGAAATTAAAACAAAAAATTTAGTTATGGCTGATATCGTATTCGTGAGTGGTGGTCAGACAATATATGATAGCGAGTGTGTTTTAGTCGTGCGATATTTAGATAATTTAGGTAATTTTTAGTCAATTGTATTTTCTTGTGATGGCAGCCCGCAATAAACGTAACGGTTGGCAGCCCTGCGTATTTTTGTAGTCACTTTCTCAGTCATTCATTTTTCATACGTTCGTTTGCCTTAGTCTCTCTCGATTTTTAAGTAGTAGTGATTTCTTTTTGTAACAATATCAAATATACATAGTATACAAAGCAAAAACGATCATAAATAAATGCACATAATTTAATGCAACGCAAAAACATAAGTATCTAGTATTACAATTAAGTGCAAGTGCAATTAAAGTTCAATGGAAATTTCGTAAAAGTTTTTTTTTTACGTAAAAAGACATATAAAAAAACGGCGCGTGTGAAATTTTTCGACAACGACGTAGCAGAGGAGGCAGCCTCAGTCGCCGTCGCAGTCTCAGTCTCTCTGCTACGTTTCTTTGCTGCAAAAGGAGAAGCTGAGCAACAACAACAAAATTCCCCACACACAAAGTAGGCCAACAACAAAAACAACGCGCCGTTCGTCGTTGTGTGTAGTGAAGTGTATTATAATAAATATATGTGTGCATATTTATGTATGTATATATATATATATGTGTGCATGTGCGTGTGTGTGTAAATTCAAAAAGAAGTATCAAAAAAGTAGAAAACAGCGACCGACAATTTTGTAATTGTGTCAGCCTAGTTGTGTGTACGTGAGCGTGTGTATGTGCATGTGTGTGCTTGTGAATGTGCGTGCAAATGATTTAAATCAAATGTCTTGAAACAAATTTGAATTTTGACATTCAAACGCAATGCTCAATGTGTGTGTGAGTACAAGTCTGAATGTGTGTGTCGCTGCGCACACAAGTGAAATTGTCTTTGTTTCGCATGCAAGACGCGGGGGCGCTTAAAGTATAGAAATGAAGTTCCCTTGAAACGAATCGAAACGAAATCATTGCCCCCCTAGACGGCGTCGACGTTGACGTCGGCATCGCCAACATAACGGTCTCTCAATAGAAGAAGAAGCGATTCCAGTGTGTGTGTGTGTGTTGGTGTGTTTGCTTTGTCTCTATGTGTGTGTGTGTGTGTGTAAGTGGCAATGAACGTTGCCTAAAACAACAACAACAACAAACATACTTTTTGGAATATTTGCGCCGTCGTTAATTATACTATGCATATACATATATATAAAAGTATATTATTTATAATAAAGATGATGTGTTGCTGGCTGCTTGATTGCCATGTATATGTAGATGAAATGCAAACTGTATTTGTGCAAAAGGAAAAACAAAACAAATAGTCTAATAATTGTTATTTTTTGCATGATTCTCAAGCGATCTGCATAAGTGAAGCAAATGTGTAAGAAGAGGCAGTTGCAAAAGCCGCGCGTCGACGTCGACGCTGCAGGACAGGTTTATCAGACCAACAATTTCACAAAAAGATATTAAAACACACACAACTGCATTCACCCTGTATTTTATACATTCCGTGTATGTGTGTGTGTACCTATGTATGTGAATGTGTTGTGTGAGAGCAACAAAAACTATGTGCACGAATACAATAACAACAACGTCGCGAGAAAGCAAAGTGAAATTTAGTAAAACAAAACCAGCAACAACAACAAAAACACGCAATATCGCTTCAAAACCGTTATTCAACAATTTCTTGAAATAAGTGAAAGAAAGCAAATACTGGTTTTCATTCATATATACATATACAAATATTTATACATATATAAACATATATATATATATATACTTACATATTGTGTACATGTGTATTTTAACGTAGAAAGGAACAACTACAAAAAAAAATAAGAGGAGCAGCAACAACTAAAAAGTTGCTTCGCGAGAAATTTTATACGTGTATCATCAGCGTGTCTGTGTGTGTGTGTGTTTGCTGGCATGTGTATAGTCTGTGTAAGAAAAGTGTGTGAAATAAAAGTAAAGTAAAGTGAAAAGCAATGCCAAAAAGAATTACAAGATCAAGAATTGTAGAAGACCCCAGCAACGGTCCTACACAGCTATACACAGATATAACCACACATGCACAAAACGTGAAATAACAGTAAAAGTCTTTTCAATAAGCTTAAACGAGAGAGCGACGAAAAGAAAAAGGAGGAGGAGGGAAGACGAGTTGGTTTCAACATTAACATCGCACGCACACACGATAAAGAAAGAAGGGATTGCAGGGAGAACGGAACAAAGGCAACGTCCAACAGGCCACTCAGCTTTACAATTGAGCATCACATTTTCAAGGGCTCCTTGCGCAAAGCGCGCGCGCGCTCTGTTTGAATTTTAAAAATTGGAGGTGAGCTTTTGCTTTTGATTTTAATTTCCACTTAAATTAATATTTAACACTTCTTAAGCTCAAACTTTGCAAACATCTCAAATGATTTTACTGCAATTTGTTGAAGAGTGCGCTTTAGTTAAATCTTTTCGATTATTAAATAATATACAGACTATGCCTGTTCCTTAAGCTGTCTGACTAATGTAGGGGTTCTGCGTATTATATATGTTGTGGCTTTAATAAACATACATAAGCTGCTATAAATCCAGTTTGCTTTTTGGTGCGATCATCCCATTTGTGAAGTCGCCAAACTTATGGCTTTTTTAGAACGGGGAAAGCGTTAATATGAAGAGGCAACAGATCTGCATTTTTAGTTTTTTCTATATTGTGTTTGAATAATCTGTCAAATTTGACATAGCAACAAATTTATACTTGGAGAATACTTCCCGCAAAGGAACAGATTTTAAAGAATGTATTTAACCAGCTTTATCACACCTGTATTGAATCAAAAATATTTTGTGTACAATTAAATAAAAACTGTTATAGTGATTTGTAACCTCCAAAATTCAATTGAACTGAAACGGACATCGGTAATAGCATTTTACGCTATTTCGAATAGCTCAAAACGAAAACGGATGATATTTGTTTAAAACGAATGGATTGAAACCAATGCAGAAGAAAATGCTTATAGCCTATAATATTTTCAAAGAGATGGTTTCCAAATGAATGCATGAAAATATAATTAATTTTGATTAAAAATAAGAAAACCTTCAATTAGCAATTTTAAATAATAAACTTTCACTGCTTTGATGAGTAAGTTTTACATGCGGAAGAGAAATACGAAAGTGAGCAAAAAAGAAAATGCAATATCGGTATATCAAAATTTCCTCTTGCTAAATTAAACTGAAGACAATATAACCTTGTATAGCTGTTCACAACTCATAAAATCGCCATTCACTTATCCGCTCGGCTTTTCCGATCCTCCCGATTCTGATATATGTATGTAAGGGTTCGAAGATGTCTCGTTCAATTCTAAGAAATCTAGGTAAATTAATGGGCTTAAGACAATTTTCCTGTTATAAGCAATAGTTTTACAAATAAATCGGACAAGATGGGGTTATTAGTTATCAATAATTCAAATACAAAACAGGTAAGAGTCCTGTGCTAAACATCGACTTCGAATAACGCTAGAAGCTCTCAATCAAGTTAATTCAATTCAATTTAGATCACAATGATCGATTTTCAATTCTAAAAGAGGCTAATTAAATACACTAAACAGTTTGTAACGTTCGGACTAAAAACGCAAAAGGTATTTAATCTCTATTCCATAGTGCGTGTATCTGTGTTGTATTTTCATTGTACGTACACACATAGATTAGAGCGATCGCCGACGGGGTAAAAGATATCGTATAATCGGGAAGTCTTGACAAAGCCATTCTAATTGTTTTAGACGAATACTTCGTGCCAAGTGTAACGATAGAGAACAAGACAAGCGACCACCACCAACTCTTATCCCCATAACTAAGTAGTGTACTATAATTTGCGCTTAAACGGTTTCTGTAGCTTTGCTGTTGCTTTGTTAACGTTTAAAGCAGCTTTTTTGAGCAACCGGTTTGTTTCGAAACAAAATAGAACTGAAGAACTGTTTAGGTATATATCGTGAGTTGGCAACAAACCTTGCCACTTACATACATACATATGCGCAATGTTGTATGTATGTTGTATATGCATGTTAAGTTTATTTATAATGGGCGTACAACAAATTAGAGTTCACTACTTATCTATTATGCGGTTAGCATTCAAATTAATCTTGAGATTATTAATTGTATTTTCAAACTTCATCTGCATTCAGATTTCAAACATCGATAGTATTGGTAATTACCAATCGAAAAAATCGCATATCTTTTTATGGTTTATTTATGGTAGGCTGAAATAAGTCCACAATTTTCCAAAAAATGTTTTAAAGAAATTAAAACTAAAAAAAAAACAAACTAAAAATAAAGAATATAATAAATCTGCGGATATTAAAATGTAATGACGGAAGATGAATATGAATTGCCAAGAAGGATGCCAAGTTAAATAGGACAGACTAAGGAGACACTCAGAAGTTTGGTTGTGCATGGTTCGTTAAATTCTTTCGATCATGGCTTAATGAAGCCGGGTAAACGCATGACGTCATTAATAACTGTGGAAATATTAATATTTAAGCCCAGTTTGGAATCAAAAAGAGTAACTCCAAGATCTTTAATGTTAAATATATTTTGCAATTGAAAATTGTCAATCGTATGATTGGTCCGAATAGGGTCTAGTGCGACTAAAACTTATAAACTCACATTTTGTCAAATTTTGGTGCAACTGAGTGCTCAAATCATTTGCAGACTAGACGAATATTATGAAGAGGTGAGAATTGGTGTACGGGAGAATAAGTTTCTCATCACCAGCGTACATAAAATTACGTGAATGTGAATGTGATAAGGTTTACGGACGATCTAATAAAAAAAGGGTAAAAAATAAGTAAAATAAAATTAAATCAACATCGAATTACGTAAGCGAAGTAAAATTTACAACGAACCTTTTTCTGCCGAAACTAGATAACAGATTAATGGAACCCATGCTATCAATTAAATTTGAAAATTAAATATTACGAATTGAACCCAGCTCTTAAATATATTGCATCGATTAGTCACTTTTCCCCAAACATAAAAGGAATTGTTGTCAATTTCAATAGTTGACGATGGTTATATCTAGTTATAAGGGACGTTTTTCTTGTTCTTAACATAGTTAATCCACAATTCAATTCAAATTGTCTATCAATGTGTGTCAAAACATTCACAACGCCTACAACATTTATGCCATTAAATTTCATCAACATTCCCGCCAGCTATATCATTAAGTTTCTTTAATTCAATAGAGCGCAATAATTTCATAATTTCCAATGCTTGGCGTCGCTCAAAGTAGAACGGATAATTATCACCATAATAATAAATATAGTGAGTAGAATATCAGAATAATATGGATCAATGAGTTAACATAAAATGTGAAATAAATTTAGATTTGTTTACGTTTTTGTTTATTACGTGCGCTCCTTCGCCTCCTCCATTCACTTGGTTTGTGTATTAAGTTTGAGTCTACAATTTGAGCTATTACATTATTTTATGATAAAATGAGGCAAAAGTCAGAAACGCATGACTATAGTCATGGAAGTAACATAATGCGAAGTAATATAAATGAAATAAACAACAACAACCGCGAGCACAGAAGCCAAACGACAATTTTCGTTTGTTGTTGCTGTTTTCTACTCTCTTTATCGCTCCTATATTGATTCTCTTCGCTCTCTTCTGCTCCCATTCTGGCACATTGTACAAATCAAAACCTGCGCTTATGTTGCGTCGCTGTCGTTTGCCAAGGAGGAGGAGGAGGAGGGGAGGGAGGGCGTCAACGTCAAACACAGTCGTTGACATTGTTATCTTTAAGTTTTTGTAGCTTGTATTTGATGTGTCATCATCTTTCACGTACAACAATTTAATAAAAATTACTACAACATATAATACTTATCGCATATAATACAATAAAAACAATTATAATATATAAATATCATGAACAAAATTTCATTAATTGATTTAAACCAAATATTATACAACAGGATTTCTTATTCATAAGTTTTGATTGTTGTATTATGAAAAACATAATTGCAACAGAAGCAAAGCACTTGAAAATCTTTCCATCAACTTAGAATATATCTTAAGCTGCTAGAACGGGATATAATTTCTAATGCTTAGATGAAAATCAAATAAAATGTCCGTTTTAACCCCTTTCAGATGATGTAATACTGTAAACATGAAGTGTGTAACCCATTGGCTATTGTAATAGCTGTTGCCACAGGTGGTACAATTGTACAAACATAAATACATTGTTTCTACGTTGGTACACTTTTGATTGACTTATGAAAGAGACTATTAAAAGAGGTACAACAGACGATGACAGCTACGGCTGTAAAATTAGCATCGTTTTGTTCCGTTTTATTGAAGAGATGCCGTTGGCTGCCTAAAAGCGAATAGGCAACGCAAACAAAAACAATAACTGTTGATTTTGAATACCCTATCTGATGTAGAGAGTAGAGCCATTTACAGCCGAGTCGAACTAGGCATGCCTATTTATCTGCTCATCATTATAAATGTTGCGAATTTCGAGTAATAAATTGCTCCACTTCTTCAATACTGATTATATAAGATACTTTGGCATAACGTCGCTGATCAACTGTCAGGATCATGTAAGAAGAATATATGTTGTACAAATCGTTAATTTCAGGGTATCTTTTAGTCCAGTTCTCATGCCTAGAGAGCATTCTTAGATGTGCGTAGTGTGAGCTTTCTACTACGACTTCAACTGTTCTTCAATAAGAACAATCGGCGAATAATCGAATTATCAAATAGCCATTTTTTAACAACCATTTGAAATTGCCATTTTTGACCATAAATCAGCAACATCAGACTGCCATTTCATATCGGTCAGTTATTTATATTAACAATTAGATTTGTATCATTTGGACTCTGAGCTAGATGCATTGTTTATGCTCATTCTTCATTTTCAGTTTCATTTAGAGTGTTAACAAGATAAATTTGACAGACAAAGAAATTGCTTGCAACGATTCGATTAAGCATTTTGTCAAATTATAACAACTTAATTCCGTTGTTTTTGTTTTATTATTTCACATTACACAAAAGTTCGTTGTGCTTTTTAAGTCCGTTAATAATATTGCGTTGGTTTTGTTCCGTTTCGTTTCATTTCGTTCACACATTGTGCAAATGCATATACATGTACATATACAAATATGTATACATATACATATACAAATACATATACATATACATATACATATTCATATACATATTCATATACATATACATATAAATTTACATATGTGTACATACAAATACATGTATATTATTTGCAATAACAAAATAAAAGTGCGTCACAATTTATTTACACTTTTGCTGGCGGTAATCAAATACACAAACACACACAGACTCACGCACACACTCACACACACAAGCGCGCGCGCACACACACACACACGCGCGCGCACACTCCTAAGCAAAAATGTGTACACAAAAATATCAAGCCTTGACCCCTACAATCGACAGCCAGCCAGCCAGCCCCAGCCCACAACTGTTCTTCGTCGCCTGTTGCGCTTCTGAGTTTTTGGGGCCAACGAATTTGGGTAATTCTTTGTATTATTATTTTATTTGTTGTTTGATTGTCATTTGTTTGTTTATTTGTACAAGTCGTTCGTCTGTTGAAAAAAATCTACAGAAATACAAATGGCTCATTATTAAAACTGTAATTTGCAAATTCAATTTCTTATTTTGAAGGCAAAACGTTATTGAATTGTGAATGTGAATATATATGGTGCATACATCATTTATGCGAATGAGTTTAGATTTGCAGTTTTGCTGCTATCATCTCTGAGTACCATGTGTATATCGGATAGGGATAGTTATATCAAATTGAACTCCTAAAAATTGAGTTCTTGTATAAGACAATTGCTTGAATTTGGTGTATTGATCATTACAATAATTGTTTCTCAAATTGGTAATGAATGTTTATTTAGTTCATTTCATTTCCATACGCAAATATCAATACAAGTCCATTTCGAATATCAATAAAAGCCACAATTTGAAGCATTAAATATTAGTTATTATTGGTCAACCGTAAATTATTTCATCACGATTGGATAAGAAGCACCCAACAAATGACTATCAGCAGGCGCAAGCATTTTCTCTCTGCTTACCTATGTATGTGTAAGTGAAGCGTCGAAGGCCGGCCCCTATACGTACATATATATATATATATTTATTTATATATAGAAGTATTTATATGGAAATATGTTGTAGGCACGCGTTTGTCGAAAGCCGATGGGAATAAAAACATGCGCTGTCTTCCAGTTTTTCTTCCCCGCTTGCACTTTTATATATAAATGTGTGCTTAAATCGATATATGAATAAATTAAACTCTGGACGTTAGGGTATCTACTAGGCGAGAGCATTTTTACTTGTTATTTGTATACTTTTATTCTAGTGTTATCAGTAACACGTGAGATTTTGTTTATTGAGAATGTGGTGGGGAAATTTTTCACTTGCAGCACACCTGGTGGCAAACTATTTAACGACAAACATGAGCGCAAACACGCCCCACACTGGGGAATCTGTGATTCACATAGCACAAAGATTGGATTGCATCGGAACTTATCTATTTATCTATACAAAAACGAACACGTGTCGCGCTATATAAAAAAATCTTGAGAAATATGGTGTGGGATTATTTTGAACTGTTATTCATTTGAAATTATGTGCAGTTTTCTAGTGAATTTACTAACTATTTTTACTTTTTATAGGGGCCACTCGACAATGTGATTAATTGCCAAGAAACTGCTGATTTTCCAAACTCGATTAAATATGTTTTGATTATTTGGAATAACTTAAATCGATGGAGATTTTTGTCGGATTTGATAAGGCAATTGTGGGAGTTTTGGGAAATATCTTAAGCTTCAAATTTTTGAATTGGAAATTAATGAATTCGTGAATTTTAAAGAACGTATTCCAATGAGAATTGGTTCCATCTTATATTAACCAAAATTTATTTGTTTTACGACTCTTAGTAAAAACTTGTATCTTGATTCTTTTAATTTCAGCCACAATGGAACCCAACCGACATTATGAATATCAAACGCATCATCATCAATCCCATATCCCACTGCAACATCAGCATCAACAGCAACATCAACATGTGCTTTCGCATGGGCAACATGCAGTGCATAGCAACCACATACAACACCATCAACATCAGCAACAATCAGCAACAGCTCCCCCACCACTACCGCCACCACCACCACAACAACAACAACACCACCACCTGCCACCGCTTCCGCACCAACAACATCATGCGATTGTCAATAGCTCGACCTTCAGCAATTCTGCAATTAGTTACCACAATTCACAGCGAACGGATGCAGAGCGATCTCGTGCCGCCATTTATGTGATGAGCGCTCGCTGTGGTGCTGGTGCTGGTGGTGGAGCAGCAGCATCATCTGTAATGCCACCCATTGGTGCTGCTGCTGCCGCTGCATCGGGTGGCGATCCGCATTTACAATACTACACCTCTAATCGGGAAATGGGTGTGGGCGAGAGATCAACGGAGCCGCCGTCATCTCATCTCTGTTGGCAGTATAAGACGGACCAGGAAACATCAGCAACTGGAGCTGCGCCAGTGCCTGCCTCCGCACCCATGTCACGTCATCACAGTAGCGCTATGTACAACGCCGCAACCCACTGGCCCCCGCCCCAAGAGGATCAACAGCAGCCATCATCGCATCTGTTGCACCAGCAGGAGCAGCAGTCGCGATATGGCTACAGCAGCAAGTCACAGACGCCAACACATCCAAGTGCAATCAGCAGCAGCAGTAGCAGCAGCAGCGGGAACGGCGGGAGTAGTCAGCGCTATTATGAGGACAACAACATGAAATACTCAAGTGCAGTGCCTGGCCAAGGTGCCAAGGTCCTGAGCTATGCGCCCGCAGTAGGCAGTGCCTCCTCCACCTCGTCGCACCAGCAGCAGCAACCGATAACTGCACGCGCCTCTCGCTACGATCAGTTGGAGCATGTGGTGAATCCCACGAATGCGTTGCTTGGCACCAGCGATCAGCAGCCCAGTCCCAACTATGCGCGCAAGTGTCCGCAGCATTATGATCCGCCAACGGAACACAATAGCGCTGCAGCACCTGTCACGCCCTCAGCTATCAGTCATCATATGCAGCTCACCCAACAACAACAACAGCAGCAGCAGCAACATCAGAGCTTGTACATGCCTCCAAACTTTCAGAATACGATGCATAATGCCATTGAGAAATATGTGCGAGAAACGGGTCCATCGCCCAGTTTGGATTATAGACGCAGTGGCGCCAACTATTCACGGGCCACTGTCAGCTTTTATGGCAAAGCAGCAGCAGCACCAGGTGTTGGTGGCAGCAGTAGCAGCGGCAGCAATGCATATGCCAAATTGGAGTCGGAGACACCGGCTTTGACACGTTCCTCGCTTTATCATAATCCGTACAATCCGCCCACAGCAGCACCACCACCGGAGAAGGAGCAGCCACCGTCAGCAGCGTCCGCAATCAGCTCACGAGGCTCATCGCCCGCTGCACCACTGATCTTTCCTACCAAGTATGGCAAACTGTTGCAGCAGCATGCAGCACCAACGCCAACCGCACCACAAATACTTCCATCGGGTGCTGCCATGCAGCATCGTAGTTCCTCCAGCTCCACTTCGAGAGATGCCTCACATTATCACCATGGCACGCCATCGCCAGCAGCTGCTCAGGTGGCTTCTCCCACGCCCGCCGCCCAGCATCTGTATAATCATACACCGCCACCGGCGTGCAGCGGCACAGCGCCCGTCTCCAATTATTCAACGTTGCAGGTGTATCCACACGGACCGGACATCTGTTGTCATCAGCCAGCGCCAGTGGCTTCCAAATCGGCGTTGACGGCTGTGCCCAGGAAGACCAATTCCTCAACAGCCAAGCCCAATTATCGGGCGCTAATCAATGACATGCTAAAGAGGAATACGACCAGCGAGGAAGAGCGCAATCTGCAGATAATCAAGAAGACTCTCAATATGGAGACGCCCGGCACTCATTTGGCATTAATACCCACCACGACCAGGCAGTCGCAAGTTGCAATAAACACAGCAGTTCCTACAATGCCAGCAGCCCCCGTTATCCAACAACAGATGCAACGGCCCTTACCACCACCCGTGCCGCCTGCTGCCTACTCTCCGCTTGATCTGTCCATGCGCACAGTCAAGCAAACAGCCGACTCGACCGACTACAAATATCAGCGCATCATGCCGGAGTCCAAACCACCGGCGCCTCCCCAGCCCGACACGGCAACGGGTCAATGTCAGGGTCCTGGTCTGGGTCTGCCGCGATTTGATATAACGCCAAATTTCGCGCGCAGCACTAGCAGCAGGGCTGCGTCGAGTACTGCAGCCGCTACGGCTGTGATACGCCAGGCGCCTGCTAGTGTGGTTGCGGCTGCCGTTGCTGCACCAGCCGATGCCACGCCCATGCTGATTAAGGCTGCGCAACAGCTGCGACCCAGCGTAGTGGAAACGAATCCGTATGCCAAGCGACCGCAACTGCCGCCTGAGACGACAATCAGTAACATCGCGACCTCGCCTAGTCCACTCACAGCTGGCACAACAACTACGACGACGACGAGCGGCAACACCAGTCATGTGCCGAGTGCCGGGACTAGTGTCCACAACAGCAGCAATCCAAACTATTTGGGACGCAAGCGGCATCTCCAAGAGTACAATCAGGAAACGGCTGCTGCAGAGGCGGCTGCGGCGGCGGCAGCCAAACAGACACGTCTGGAATCACCTCAGCCAAAAGGGGCGGCCATGGTTGCCTCAGTGCCGGTTATTGCCATCAATGAGCAGGCACTGGCAGCCAAGCGACTTGAGCTATCTGCAACGTGTTCGGGTCAAGGCGGCCGCATCATTGTTGGTTCACAGCCCATCCACGAGCCGGTTGTGAGGCCGAAGCTGGAGCCACGTATACGCACAAAGGCCGAGCTCAAGGGATTCACATTTACGCCACCAGTGCTGGCCGCAGCTAGTTCCACGACAACAACAACAACAACAACTAAAACAATAGCTGCTGCAGTACCCACCGTGTCAGAAGCAAGTGAATCCACAACGAGCGGTCCAGTTCGGCCACCTGCGTTACATTCACCCAGTCATCTGATGATCAATCACATACAAATCAAAACGGAACCAATGGCCACACCGGAGCTAGACCTGGATCTAGAGCTGGATGTGAAGCCATCAAGCTTCAATAGCAACAGTCTATTGGATTGGGGCAGTACCTGCAACAATCTCGTGGAGCAGCTGCTCTCCAAAGTGATACCCGTCAAGGGAGCACCTGCATCTGCCAACGAAAACTTAACTCCTGCTCAGTCTCCGTCTCTGCCTCTGCCTCTATGTCCTCTGTCTCTGCCTCTGCCTCTGCCTTCCAGCAGCATCAAACTGGAGCTTAGTGAGGATGATCTGCCTGTGGCGCGCATCCTTAAACGACAGCCGGCACTTGTGGATGCTGCCGAGTCGGCGGCCACAACAACCACACAGGTGACAAACACAACCACCACGAATGGCATTGGGATGAGCGGCGCCCAGAAGAAGCTGAGCAAAACGGAACGCGAAAAGAAGAGAATAGTGCAGGAGCAGCGGATAGCGGCACGATTAGCACCTGCGGCGGGCCAGAGCAGCAGCTCCGAGAGCGATACGACGGAGCTGCACAAGCGGAAAACGGCCAGGCAAAAGAAGCCGCTGATGATGCGCAAGGGCAAGGTGCGTCGCATCGAGGACAAGGAAAAGCAATCGAAGCAGCGGGAACAGCAGAGCAGCGACGAAGAACAGGAGCAGGATGGGTGCAATAGCAATAGCTCTAGCGAGGCAAAAAACAGTACGATAAGTATAAAGAAGACGCGGATAGCCCCAGCTAATGAAAACATAGTGCAATATGCGGCCGGGAAGTGCAAAGCTAAAAAGAGGAGCGTAAATGCAAGATGCGAAAAGGGGGAACAGAAACTGGAACGGGAAGATGAACAGATGGAGAATAAGAGTAACTCCAGCAGCTGCAACAGCGATGTTAAGCAGAAGCCGCACCAGCAGGAGGAAGAGCAAGACGACGACGACGATGATGACGACGACGACGACGATGATGAAGATGACGACGAGCAAGAGGAGGAGCAGGATGCGGATGCCGCGGCAATGTTAGCGAAAGTGGGCAAAAAAGGGGATCCAGAGGAGAGTATCAAACGCAAGGCAACAAAAGCAACAACCAAATTGCGTGCGAGTGTTCAATTAAAGAACCGGATTGCACTGAACACGATGACACGATCGAAGCGGAAAAAGGAACTGGAACTCCAGCTGGCCAATAGCAAAGTGCTGCGCAACGAGAAAATCATTCGGAACTCAACGACCAAGATCAAGCGCAAATATGTGCGGAAAATGGTGCCCGGTGGTGATGGTGGTGGCAAAAAGGAACTGATGATGAGCACCAGGTTGCGCAACAAGCGTGCCTCGGTCGTCGATCTGGCCCAGCTAAATGGACGTAAGATTCAAAACAAACCCGCCGGCAGCGCGTCCAGCACGCCGAACAGCAGCACCAACAAAGCAAGCGGCAACAAGACAAGTACATCGCCGCAGCAGCAACTAATTCTGGAAGAGTACCGCTATAAGGTGGCGCTGAAGATACCGCAACGTTTGATCTCGATGAACAAGCTGAATAAGCTGCCGCAGATGGCTGCCTCCTTGCCGGATTTGGAGCGTGGCCGTGACTTCAGTCAAGAGTTGGCCTGCTTTAAGTCGATCTGTGGTCGCAAGCCGCGGGCCAAGCAACAGCAGCAAAAGCAGCATCAACAACAAAAGCAGCAGCAGCAGCAAAATACAACGCCCAAATCAATCATCGATGTACTTCATCTGCGCGTCACCAGCAACAACAACAGCAACAACAGCAGCAGCAGCCATCAGGGCAACAAGATGAACGCACATCCATCGCATCCATCAAATTGCTCAGCAAGCCTGCACAATTACAGTGAAACCTCACAGACCTCCGCCTCGAATTCTTTATACGATGCGCATTCGCAGGAGGCGGCGGAACCCAGCTTGGAGGACTCCATGGGCAAGCGGCACTTTAGCATATTCGACACGAAGGTGCTGCAGAGCAAGACGCGCACCGAATCCAAGTTGCAGCAGCGGCGCGAAGTAATACGCGAAATCTTTGTGGGAACGGATCCACGTCCAGCATCGGCGCCACCGGAGTGTGCACAGGATCAGGCGGGCGGTGAGGAGTACTCTGCATTGAGCTATCAGCAGTATGAAGACTTTCTAGAACAAATGAATCGCATTGTCAGTGCCAATAACAACAAGCTGGCCAGGCACAACATCACCAACGATGAGACCAATCACCACACTGGAAAAACAGATTCACCCACCACAACAGTAACGGGCCACAAGCGAAAGTATTTGCGTCGCAAGGGCAGCTCCGGTTTTGATTATATACGCAAAAAGAAGAAACCCACCCAGCAGCATCAGCAGAGCAGCAGCGCCAACAGCACAACAATCAGTACCAGCCTCGCTGCCAAGGCAGCCGGCGAGCAGCAAGTGACGCCCTTGTTGACGACAGCGGTTGCCTGGGCATCGGCGGCGGCAGCAGCAGATGCTGCTGCAGATGAACGTTTGGATGATACAGACAGCACCATAGCGGGCAGCACTTCCCACTTGCCAATCAAGATTAAAACGGAGATGGACGTGTGCCGCGAAATACAGAAATGGGTGCTCAACAAGGGTGTGGGTCAGAGCACAATGCATAAGGCGGCGCGTCAGGGACTGATCGATGTGGTTGTTTATTGTCTGGATCGCATGGGCATGAATCCGGATCAAAAGGACAACGCGGGCTATACGCCGCTGCATGAGGCTTGCACCCAGGGCTGGCTCGAGATTGCACGGATTCTCTTGCAATTCGGTGCCAATCATTCGGAGGCCGCTCAATCCGGCATTCGACCCTTGCACGGTGCCATCGAAAATGATCATGAGGAGGTGGTACGTCTCCTATTGTCATATGGTGCTGACCCATTGCTGGCAACGTACTCAGGTAAGCAAGCAAACAAGATCCAGACAAATAAGGATCTCAGCAGGATCTCAAATGCATATTTTGATTTGATTGTGTTTTCACAGGCCAAACACCACTCATGTTAGCTTCAAGCAAATTGATGTGCAGCATTCTGCGTTCGCACCTCAGCGATGCACAAAGTGCGGCCGCTGACATAAAACCGATGCGATTTCTGGGACCATGGAAGTTATTTAGTAAATACACTAATCAAATATATCCAATGCAACGTGCATATCGATAAATGGAGAAATGTTTCTTTCGTTCACAGATGAAAAGGAAAACGGTTTTGATATATTCGATAGTGTACCGAAGACAGCATGTGATATGAGCAGAGCTCAACTTAGAGAAAGAAGAAGAAGGCAGAAACGGAACCAAGGCGACAACGAGTATCATTCAGCAAACCAACCCAAAACCAACAGCAACAGCAGATACAACACAAATAATTCCAACGGATTATTACACATAAACAAGGAGGATAGCAAAGAAACAATTAATAAAAATGGGGAGATATGTGGAAAGACTGCAACAACAACAACAACTGGAACAGCAACAGCAACAATAATGTTCAAAATAGAGCCTGGAGCGGAATTGGAGGATACCAATAACAACAAAAACAATGATATTAATGTTGAGCAAAATGTAACGGGTGTTGTGAACGGCAAGAATGAGGTTAAACTGGAACCCCAGGATGATGGCGAGAATGTGAATATAGCAAATAACGAGTTGAACGATGATGATGATGATGATGATGATCATATTGAAAATGATGATGATAGTGATGTAGGAGGAGAGACGTTATCGGATGAATTGAATAGTGATATTTTTAAATTTGAAGAGGCCGATGTGCCCCTGCCACCACTGTACTTGCTCAAAGATGAGGGCAGTGATAAATGGGTACTCTTAAATGATTTGTGCAATTTACTTAAAGTCAAGTCGAAAGACACGCTGCTTAACAAGGTACGGAGCGTAACTACACCTACAACTACAACTACAGTCAAGAGATGCATGTATTTTTTATTAATATTAGTTCAATGTATTTCACAGATCTGTCCAAATGGCAATACGCTGGCCACCACACAGAAGCAATTACTGAGAGAGTTCAAAATTGATGATTTCCTGAAGCAGGCGACGTGCTTGCAGCTGTTGTGTGCCGGTGAGAAGCTGAATATGTTTAGCTCCTCAAAGGTTATGCTTATCAGATACAACGAGAGCGTCAAGAATTTGCTGGGCGTTAAAACAATTTTAATGAAATTTTAAACCGAGTACGTTTCTAATTTTATGGCACTAGATTAAATACTATAAATATTGCATATGTTTGTATATATATATATATACATATATATATATATATTAGAATATAATTTTAATTGTCAGTTTTACGTCTTTGTCTTTGGAAGACAGTCTTTTATAAAAATAATTAGAGCTAAGTGCAAAGTGATACAAAGGTGCTATACACACACACACACACAGACACACACACACACATTCAAAAACGATTATGAAAACGATGCGGAAAAACGAGCAAGAAACGAATCGGTTAATGCCAAGTTTTGGGAGCACCCGATTAAACAGCTAATCTTATTTATCTAAGCCTATTTGCGTAATGTAATCTATGGTTATTGAACAAAAAGTGTTAGCAAAAAATACTAATATTAATAATGAATAATGCAAATTATAAAAAAAATAGTTATAAGCAATGCAACGAAGGCGTATTTATATATTATGTATTTTTAAAAGAAATTAAATCACATAAACAAAATAAAATATATATATATACATACAAATATATATGATAAAAACACTCAGTGTGCGTATGATTACGAATATGTTATTTATAATTATCTTAAACCAATTTTGCATATAGGTTTGTAACTTTTCGATGTAATATTGTATCGTAAGATAATGTTAACCCTGAAGAAGATAATTGAAAATACTTTTCGGCAATTATATATATGTATACATATATATATATATATATATATATATATATACATAAAGGTGTATTGTATAGTAAATGAGAAGCAACAACAATGTTCAATGATCGTATTTATAAAACAGAAACGTAATTTGTAAAAAACAAAAACAACAAAAAAAACAACAAAAATAAACGGAAATGCAAACTATTTTCTTATCAATAAAATCTAAAGTGATTGTGTTTTGAAGTGTGTATAAATGAAATCTTTAAAATTATTATCGAAATTATAATTATACTAACAGTTATTATGAGAAATAGATATGTTTACAAAACTGAAATCTTATGTATGTATGTGTATGTGCATGTGGATTGAAGGTGTATTAAAGTGTCTATAAACTTGTTCAAGGAATAACAATAAATGGAGCGATTGGATGAATTTGAGCATAAGACAATTAGGAGATGAGTTTCTAGAAACAAACTATGGAAGTAAATTCTGTTGGTCTGTTAAGTTGGTGTGGCCTACTGGCCGTTACTGTCAGTTACAAAGAGTAAATATAGTATGCTGCATGTGTTTCTGGTTTCTGTTGGAGTTTCGATACAACCTAATGTAAATGGGTAAATGTGATATATTCGTCAGTGGATAATTGTGCTTTTGGGTATTTCTTAATGTATATTTCCTTGATCTGTAAAAATATAACGGACACTTTTAAGCTAATTTGTACTCGAATCTTTTTTAATAAGATTTCGGAAAAAATTGAGAATAAACGGCTTTTTTTCCTTGATAAAGGAGCACAATTTTGATGGTTATTAGTTTCAATTTCTCTTTTGTTGAGTTTTAATATTATTTTAATTTATTAAGAGAAACGTTATTGTGTACAAAAATTCAAATATCAATCTGTTGAAAATTGTCTAATAGATGGCGCTTACTTGCGTTAGCTACATTTTATTCCAAGAGCTGGCGCTTTTTGAAAAAGCTATTCAGCGCTTACACACACAGTTGCTTTGGTGTGCGATTGCTTAAAGCTGAAAGCTTCATCGCTGGTCGCCATATGATTGCCGTCCTTGTTCTTCAAATGCGCGTTTAAAGGCCAAGAATAATTTTGACGCCGTCGCTGCTGCTGCTGCTTGCCTTTTACACGTCCTTGGCCCCGCCGCGTCTCACTCGATCTGTCTATCGGTGTGCTTGGGCTTGTGATTGCGTGTATGTATGAGTATGTATGTGCGTACGTGTGTATGCGTGTGTGCTTTCCTCTTCTTCTACCTACGCCAACAACTTTGCTACTCTTACTGTGTTCCCGTTCGTGTTGGCCTACAGACCTAATTTTTGCGTGTTGTGTGCCGTGCATAGTTTTCCCGAAAAAAAGCGGAATAAACAAATAGAGGCAGAAAGTAAAAGGAACTAAATTCTTCGAGCAGCGTGGCGTGAGTCGGTCGCAACCAAATTACTTTCGTTCAAATGAAAATGAAGCGCGCTGTGCAATTTCGAGAACACCATCAATGAAAACAATAAAAATCCACTAAAAAAACTGAAAAGCAGACTGAAAACTAAAAATGTGTGGCTCGTGCTGCTGGTGCCCATTACGATAGTGCAAGAGTTGCAAAATTATTGCGTACGTACGTATGTAGTATGTATATACTACATAGACACACACACACACGCATCTCTATCAGTATTATATGCACTATGTATGTACACACTTTGTTGTGTCATAGAATTGGAGCAGAGCTGCTAAAATAAAAACAAAATTAGTCGAGCGCCCCCTGCCAACCAGCCGCAGCAACAACAACAACAGCAGCAGTAAATGTGTGTGTATGCGTGAATATAAGTGCGCGTTGTTCTCGTCAGTCGTGTGCATATGTGTGTGTGTGTGTAATGGGGAATTGCAATTTGTTGTTTTTGTAGGAAGAGCTTTTCGCTTGTTGCTCTTGCTCGTCTTTCTCTTCGTCTCGTTGTCGTCGTCGTTGTGCAAGAAGTTTTTGTCGTCTGGCTTGGCATAATTGCAATAAATTTGCTGTTTTAACACATAAAAGGAAGCGGCAAACGCCGCCGCCGCCATGCAAAAACAAATTCCATGTACGAAAGACAACACTGAAAGCGAATAGCGAATAGGCGAAGCGAAGCAGAAAAAGAAAACGAAAACGAGAAAGAACGAAATAGCAAGAGAATTGGCGCAGCGCAAATAATAAGAACATACACTAGCGATAGCAACAACAACAGAAACAGCAACAATAATAATAAGAGTGAGCGCAAATGTGTGTATGTGTGTCTGTTAGTGTGCGCCGCAAGAAAATATGCTGAAAAAGCTTTCAACGGCGACTTCGCAGCTGCTGCTGGCGCAGGCGGAAACTGCATTAGTACGGATCACAGGGGGGAACAGGGCTGTAGGGGCATCGTGAATCACGCAAGTTCTTCTGCTGTGTGCGAATAACCGTGTGAAGTGTACAAACAAATAGAGAAGGCGAACAGGCTGACAAAAACAACAACAACAACAGTAATAATAACAACAATAGCACTTTTGCTTTCGGTCCCAACTGGTTTTAAGAACGACAAACATAAAAAGCACAGTAAACCAAGCGAGCGCCCCAAAAGTAGACGGAGTAGCAGCGTCTTCTTCTTTCTCGTGATCGCTGTTGCTGTAGCAGCGCATGCGCTAAGGCGCCTCTGCTAACGTCAGCCAGCAGCAGCAGCAGCTGCTGTTGCTGTTGCTAATTTATATATATATGATGAAAAGGTAAGTTTGTTTGTTTCATCTCTCTGTGTACCCTGCCACGCCCCTTACATTCTCGCTTGGCCCCGTCACTGCCAACTGTCCCAGATCTTTTGTCTAGTTGGGGTGAGCTTTTTAGCTGCAACTGCGAAGCGAACAAGGAGAATGCCAAAGCAAAGACTGAATGAAAATAATTAACTTCTGTACAAGTTCTCTGTGGTTGTGTGGATGTTATTTAAGGCAGGCCGGGTTTTCCAGTTGGTTTGGCAACCACTGGAAATTACCAAGTAGCTTCTTGAGAAGAGTAGTACAAACAGCAGGTTTTTTTAAAAGTCAATTGAGTGTATATGTATAAAATAAAGTGCCCAATTGGATTCCAATGGAATCTACAGTGTTCCCTTTCTCATAGGTTTCTATGACAGCGTATTATAAAGTGGTCCGATCCCACCGATTCCAACACATTGCACACATTCTACTGAAGAACCAAAGAGCTCAAAATTCATTGTTTTCGAATTTTAGCTGTTCTACGCATTTTATTAAAACCTAAAAAAACAAAGAATTAAATAACCTTGACCTACATTAATTTTGAATCTCGAACTTTTGCTCAAAAACCGTTCTTTGCTCCAGCCTAGACACTAAAAACTATTTGCCTCTACAACATAAAAATGTAGTGTTTTCTTCTTTTGCAGCAAGCTGATGTGCAACACACATTAAAACATCACCAAGACACTTAAGTGCATCACGAAAGAAATTAGAGATAAGCAAAATATTATTATGGATAACTTCAATGTACCTTTGTTGCCCGAGAGCAGCAGCATAGGCAACTATTCAACTAGTAACCACCACAACAACAACAACGATAGCAACAACCATCACCAGCAGAATCTGCAACAACAGCAACAATTGCTGCCGCATCATCACAAGGATCAAATGCTTGGCGCTGGCAGCACACCAATTTTGCCATTTGGTAGCTATGCTCAACTGCAAAAGGACTGCACTCAGCCCAATTCCAATTCAAATCCACCTGTTGAGAACTTTAGCTCTTTGCAAAACATCGATGGAAGTCAATTGGATGGGGCCGTCTCGTTGAGCGGCCTGTGCGAGCGCATCTTTGCCAGTCCTAATCCTCACAGCAACAATAACAACAATAATAATCAGAACAATAATGTGGATGCAAAGGTTGTAGCGCCCTCCAGCGGCACCGGAGGTGGGCCGGTCATATTAGAATCAGTCACAATGCCATCATTTGCCAATATACTATTTAATAACCGTCAGAACAATAACAATCAATCAACGGTAAACACAGACCATGTCAACAGTGTTCCGGTTATACTACAGAAGTCCAACTCTGTGGAGTATCATCAGCTGAAGCCACTGGAGAACGGGGTGGTGTGTTCAACGGCGGTCGTAAGCACATCCAGTTTCCTAAGCTCCACAACGGTGCAACTGCTGGACTTCGATGTGGTGCCGAGCAGCAGTCACAAGAATATGGTTGTTGTTGCCAACAATGGTCTGGCTGACACAACAACTATAACAGGAGCACCAACAACAACAACGTCAACACTAAGCACTGCCAACCGTAGATCAATACACAGCATCGAAGAGCTAGCGGCCAGTTCGTGTGGCGCCGCCAAAATATCCAACAATATTGATAATACAACAAGTACAAGTACAAAAGAACTTCATCAGATACATCAGCAACAGCGACGAACACATCAACAACAGCAACAACATCAACAACATCAACAACAGCAACAACAGCGGCAACATCAGGCGGCCAATTTCAGTGGATCCAATCTCAGCTCAGAGGATGAGTCGATGTCAGAGGATGAATTTGGTCTAGAGATTGATGATCAAGGGGGTAAGTAGCCAATTCTCCACTAATATTGATATGTATCGCATAACCGGAAATCCTTGAGTTGTTGGCAATATTCTATTGTATGCTGAGCAAAATTGTGACTTTCACCGGAAAATATGACAACAGGAATGGAATAAATGGAAAATATGAATTAATAAATAAATAAAATAACAAATGAAAACCAAAAACAAAATGCAAATTCAAATACAAAAATCGTTTGAAAATACCTGAAAGTAACAGAACTGTAAACGCAATCAAAATAACAATCATAATCGAATTAAAATAAACAAATCCAAAAATGTACATTCTACAAACTATCAAATGCAATCCAGTTAAATGTATTAGATAAGAAATCGAAAACAACGCCCAAAAAACTTAACCCAAGTGCTTATTTTGAATAGTTCACATATTATGCATGGAGACAGGAGAAGATGGCTTATAAGGAGGTACATAAAACAAAAATATATAAATTTACTGTCCCTGAAGTGCCCGATTACTAACCAAGTGAGTTTGTTCTGGTTGGAAGTCAAATCTCAACTTGAGTAGAATTAGCGCGTTGTAATTCGTTTTGCTCTACTAATATCTAAAGTAAACAATACAAATATTTCGAGTATGCAAATTTTAAAGTTTATTCTACAAACAATAGACCAGACTTCAATATATTGTAAATGGAAACTTTCGGTGGGCTTTGCTTAAATTAAATCCTCATCGCAACTTGATCAGTTCTCTTCTCATGTGGCTCATGCTAGTCTCTTCAAATATTTGTAATCCAACAAACTCTCGTTCTTCGTTCCCCCAGATAATATGGATGAGATTGTTCGCAAACTCTGCCATTTAAAATCGAAATATCTCTTTTGATATAATGCTCTTTTTGTAAAGTTTCCATCATTCTGAGAACTTTTGAAGTCAAATGGAAAAGTTCCTCGATGTAGCATTCCAATAGTGTTAATATTGGGTTGTGTTAATGATTCTCCGCAGACTGTAGCACAATCCCTCATAATGTCGGCAGCAAGTTGAAGTAAAAAGACTGGATATTTTGGATCCAGGCTACTTTCATGCTCCTTCATCACTATCAAGAAAATTCATTAAACTCTTGATTTTTAGGTTACAAGCATTCTTGGTCTTATAGAAGCTGATAACAAAATGCAATCTACGTTTTTTTGGCTAGGCAGATTTTGGAGTATGGGTTCTATTATTGCGAGTATCGGTCATTTTCGTCCTTTTAACATTTGTTGGATCTGTTATGACTTGATTTGATATACGGTTAATAAGGAACGGAATCATGAAGTTTTGCAAATTGGTATATTAATCACAAAACTAATGGAGGGTAATTTACATTTTCATAGGTGTAACTAAAATTAATTACCGATTGGGGAAAAATCGAATTTATTTTTATATATAAATTCGACTTTCGAACACTTCTTTGGACAGTTTTGTCTCTTTCAATTGCAGTGTTACCTTATGCAATGTTCTTATGGAAAGTAAGCATATAAAAACAGTTTTAAAAACTATCTGGCTATTAGTAAAGCAATCTGGATTTGGAATAACTTTATCGTGCCTAACTAATGGATTCCATGCCGTCGCTTCGTCAAATTCATGTTCAAGAATCAATCCCGAAGGGAACAACAACTTCAAATAAAAGACTCGATGTGACTCCGTTTCCATTTTCTTTCAATGCAGTTGGTTACCGTTGACAGAGCATCAATATAATATGTATATACATACCATATATACAGAGATATCATATATATAGATATATCAAAACATGCGCCTCCCTTTTGACAATCAAAACTGATGTGCTGCGTGTCGCGTTTATATACCGAAAGCTTTCTATGTAACTCCAGCTAGCTTCGGAATTAGTTAGACGCATATATATTAATATATTTGTAGATAGATATGTCATTAACATTGGTACATAGTAAATTCAAAATTAATATCGGGCTCGAAGCGTGGTCGATGGGCAGAAAGTCGTCAAAGTATTCAGTTGGTGTATTGCTGATGATGCTGCTGAGTCAGCAAACGCACGCACTTGCCACCATTAGTGTTGTTGTTGCTGCTGCGGCTTGTTGTAGCTGACATTTATCAATGTCAGGCGTCTAGTCGCCCACTTTGGCGACCTTCAGTGCCTCAAAACATGCAAGTATGAAAAAACACGTGTGTGCATTTCTATGTATATACATATGTATGTATGTATGTGTATTGGAATACTCACAAGTGCAATCCTTAGTTTCGTGCTTAAAATGGAGTAAGGTTATTGTGCATTATAATTTAGGTCAAAGGCATAACTGGCTTTTTCATACCCTGTAATCGTTTCATGGTGCGACCAAGAAGTGGCTTTAGACTCTGAGTGAGTCATACTCAATACAGACAGCATATTGTTCAGTTTTGTGCTCGTTGCTCTTGACCTACACATACGCATTTGGATATGCTTTTATTATGGGGGGATTGATAAATAAAGCCTGGATACAGGGTATCCATAAGTCGAGAACTATGGCCGATTGCATTCTGAGTTGTATTTTGTTGCGTTGTTTTGTAATATGTATTAGAGATTGGGCACAAGGATGCAAGCGCATACACACATACGCGCACACATGCACACGGACAGCGAAATTGCATATAAATTGACGGTCACATTTGTGTATGTGTGTGCGAGTGTGTGTCTGTCTGTCTGTTTGTGGGCATCAGCTGCGGCGAGCGAAACCCGTCAGTCGAATCAAACGTCTGTCGCGTGTGTGCAGTTTGCACTCTCTCTATCTCTCTCTCTCTCTCTATCCCTCCCTCTCTCTCCCTCTCCCTCTCCCTCTCCCTCTATCTGTTTTGATCCATCTATCTCTTTCTGTATGTCTCTGTCGTCCTCTGTCTCTGTCACTCTGTCGGTCTGTCTATGCTTATTGCTCTCGAGCTTTATGTTCTGCCTCAGTTAATTTAACGCCGCGTCGCCGCCCACTGCAACGCCGGCTGACATTGACATAGATTATTGCAATGTTTGCGACGCGTCGTCGCGTTCGCATACCGCTTTGTGACTATTGCTTACCTCAAAGGATTTAAATGGGTCAAAGTCAGCCGCTTGTTGCTGCTGGCTCTGCTGCACTTTGGAAATAGCTAACGAGGTCACCGGCTACGTAAATTGGGGCATGACATTGTAGGGTCTAATGCATAGTTGTTGCCGTTGTTGTTGCTCTCCAAACTATTGTAAATTGATTACAAGGCTCTATGCCGAAGGTTGTGCAAGGTTGCCATCTGCAATGGGTGGGGCGATAGAGGCGGCCACATGTCCTTGCCACTGCCTTATTTGTTGGTGTTCCTTGCGTTTTTTCGTCGCAAGGTCAGACCTTGAAAATTATGTCTGCCATGTTGCCAGTTGCCTGCTTTAAGTTTCTTTCATGGCTGCATCTTTAAAATTCCCATTTGATGCATTTGTATGTCTTTGAGGGAATCACTAATTCTTTTAGGTCTTTTAACAGTTTAATAATCGAACTAAATAACTATAAATCATATGTATATATAATATTTGTACATTGGCAATGTTATTTATAACAATAAAATGTAAAATGTTCATTTTGTTAATTACTTATATGAGTTTGGTTCACATTCAAACAATTGCCAGCTTAGTAATATCCTCCAGAGTGGTCATTCACGTTGATATCGTCATAGGCTTCCATTATTAAATTTCCAACCTCAAATGTAGACCGCAAATTGTAATTGAAATACGATTGGCGTCAGTGAAGCGTTTAGAAATCTTGTAAATGCTATCAAGGATGCAACATTGAAACGTTAAAGTAACTTTGTATATATATATATTGTATAAATATGAAATATTTATTGTTCAATGTTTAGATAAAGTTTCAAGGTGCAACGCCTCCAAGCTCGTTGGGTCGGAACAGAAACGCAATTTGAACCATAATAAAAGATTTACTGAAGCAGCATTTTGCTTGCTTGCAAATTGCCATCTTTCAGGTAAATTGCCCATTTTCATGGAAAGCATGGTGAATTCAATTAAATATCTGGTAATCTATCACCCTTTCGAACTTATTTAGTATCGTTTACCAGGTCGGCTAGACAGAGGTAAGTGAAAGTTGTCCAGATTATTGTGACAAGAATTTCTTTTTCTTAATCGTAGTATTATTCCTTGCATGAACCAAGTTTCGAGTACTTTGTAATAATTACAACAGACTATATCATTTATCCATAGAGATTCCTCCATTTTTATAGTTCAGAACTAAATTTTAAACGTAGTTATTATTTTTTTGGTCTGTTTGAGTTTTTTTTCTGGGTTTTCGCCAATTCATGCAACAAATCTTGAACCATTTTGCATTTAAACACCCCCAGAAATCTTTTAAATATTTCTTCTTAAATGTATCATTTTGAATATTATTTTAAATTTAATTTAATTTAAGTTTTTACTTTGTCTGTTTTTTGTGTCGACTGACTTTAGTTGACATTAAATAAATAAATAAAGAAAATTGAATAGGCCAAGGTTATCACCACAGAACTAAGGATAGAAGATTGAACGTAAGCTCTAACATCAAGGAAAAATCGTCCATTTATAGATATGCCTGCTAATTAGTTGAACTTTGAATTGAATTTAGTTTTTGTAGGGGTTTAACTTGTTTCGGACAACTAACTTTTTCTATAGATTGTTTTTATTTTTTATTCGTTATTTTTGCTAAACATTTTCTCGCATTGCATTAGCCATTTTGTTGTTGACCTTAGCTCGGAGATAAAAACTTCCATTGAGAGTTTGGCTGAGTAGTTGCAGTTTCGATGTGCTCATTGCAATTTGGATAGTATAAGAGGCAACAGCGGCATAAGGGGGGGGTGTTGTGATTTGGTCAGTGTGGAAAAGTGTGCTAATAGGTCGCCAGTTGACCCTGTGCCACATTTCAATCGACGAAGGTGATGATGGGGGCGACGACGGCGACGTCAACGGGGCGCCACATGCACAAGCTTTTTGCATTGCGATTGCAATTTCGATTCCCCATTGAGGGCGGCGAAGACATGCGAGAACAACGGGGTTGGCGCTGGACTGGTTGTGGGGGTGAAAGAAACGAACGAGAGAGAGAGACATAGAAAAGCTTGCATTGCATTGATTTTCCTACCACCATGGTTTTTTTTTTATTGTGTGTGTGTGTGTGTGTGTGACGGTTTGCACCCTGACCCAGTTACACTTTCATGCATTATGTTTTTATTCTGTTGTATGAGCGGAAAAACATTGATAGTGCGCCCACTCGATAGCTTCATCGATGGTGATTGTTTCAACCATTGACAGTATTTCGATACTGGTCCTTAAAAACGGTACTATTGTTGCTGAAACATCAGTCGCTAAATCGCAAATGTTTTCCGTTTCCGTTATAAAGTAACCATTATAATGCGTACTTTACTCGACTTGTAAAGTACCTCTAAAAGAAATAGCTGATCAAACACGATCAAAGTCAAATTGCTATTGTCGAGGGAGCTCATCCAAGGTATATCCTTACTCCAACATATATTAAAAATTAATTATGAAGCTATAATTATAATATTAGGACTTTTATTTCAATAGAAAATATCGATATCTAACATATCGGTATGTAACAATATTTCCGAAACAGGAAGAGTGTTCAAATATGTATCGATTCGAAACGTCGTCTCATGTTGATCACACAAAGAGTTATCGAAAAAATAATAAATCTTGATCTGAGATCTGATTTGTTATACAAAATACAAAATATACAAAATTTATCTAGATCTTATAGTCTCTGAAACCCACTCCTCTATTGATACTGGTAAAGAATAAACATATTTATGTACTTTAGGGTGTCGAAGATCTTTCGTTCTGCCTGTTACATACTTTTGCACAACTTCAGGATAACCCTTTTCACCCATTTTAAATGGGTCATTAGACCTGATTAACATCTTCATTAATATCAATAGGCACAACATATTGAAATTTTCCATAATATTAATAAAATAAGGACAGTTTTCTGGAATTTTAGGATCATAATTACATGAGCTTGAACCAGATATGTTGTTAAAAC
The DNA here is from genome assembly GCA_035044105.1 of Drosophila nr. perissopoda 5 BK-2023a. Lineage (NCBI taxonomy): Eukaryota > Metazoa > Arthropoda > Insecta > Diptera > Drosophilidae > Drosophila > Drosophila nr. perissopoda 5 BK-2023a. The sequence continues at coordinate 6,101,442 of JAWNMK010000122.1, forward strand.
AAACAGTTTTTCATTGTTCCTAAGCAGGACCATGTGATATAGAGATTCGATCCGGCCGGCATCGACAAATGTGTTTCTGTGATTTACTTCTACACGACTTACACGATTATTTAAAAATTACCCATTTTTAAGGAGTTCGACATTTTTACATCATCATAATGGGAGCTGACTTCAGCTTCGTAGCTCCTACGGTATATTTGTGAGCCACAAAATGTCGCTATATGTTAGCTTCTCGTTGTCTGGGGCTTTTGCTGCGTATATGCATGTATATACTATATGTGTCTTATTATTACGTTGTGGTGATAACTATAAATACTTAGGAGGCACTGATAAAAAAAATACCTATCATCCAACCTGCTATGTGCGGTTATTTCGACATCTTAATGTAGTTCCTGAGTGAGCTATGTGAATGAATACTTTGCAAAGAAACAGATGGAAACTGGATGTGATCTCGGTTTACCATTAGATCAAACTCCATCTCAACTATTGAAGCTTCATATTCAATATATATTATTATATTATGATTATGATGTACTTGTCCGTTTTACCAAAACATTTAAGCAGGCATAACCATAGAGTTTAAATATAATATCGTGATAAGATCATCATTCGACCGATTGTTCCTATGTGACCTGTTATTTTCCGATCTGTACCTGTAGGTAAAAAAAAGAGGAATAAATTACGAGATAAGCTAACAACTGAATAATAATACTACCCTCTGCAAGGGTATAATAACATAAGTCAGCTCACGCAATAGTTACACATCAAAAGAGCTTTCGGGAAGCTTTTATACCTGCATGTGAGAGCGTTAGTTCAGAATGAGTGCGCGTGCTTTCTGTTTGTATTTTTGAGCGGTGAGTTCGGGTTTTGAGTCTGTGCACAATAGTCGGACGTCGCTAAAAAACAACATAAACACAGTAGCGATCTTCAGTCAGTTCAAAACGCAGAACGACATCAACAGAGATAGCAGATACGAGCAGCTTAAGCGTACTATTTACAACTCTTGCACACACACATTTATATTTATATCTATGTAAACATTTATTATACACACACATTCATGCTCATGTGTATATGTATGTATCGCGTATGCATGCATTCAAGTGCACACGCACAACTGAGCTTTTGCCATAGAAAGCTCAACGCAGTTTGCCTATAATGCTACTGAATGAATGATACGTCTCACTTATGTCAAAAATATTCTCATACAAGCAAACAAAAATACATTTCCAAATGCTTAAATATTATTGTTGAACTTATTATTTCTTAATATATATATATGTATATATATATAAATGACTTGTAGAAGTCTGTGTGATTTGGAATCTGATCAGGAGTTTAATTGAGCAACATCTAAGTTTGCTTCAACAATATGGGCAATTACGCACGCGCTAGTCGAGAAAGCTCGCTAAGAGATACTCTGAATCCAAATCTGTACCATAAATCTTAGATGTTCAAGCCGACATATGTTTATTTATTTTTTCCCGTGTTAATGAAATCTTCAGTGGTGATCAGTAGGTATTTTTAAAATTTAAGCTTTTATTGCTATCGGTTATCGAATTGTATAGATATTAGCACAAGCAGACAATAATTGTATTGTATTATCAGCTAAACGCAGCAAGTAAAATAAAGATTAATTGCGTATGTTGTACGAGTACATAAACTGCATATTTGGAGTCTGTGAGATCGGAATGTTCTTATAGCCGGACAGATTCTGAACAAGAATACTGTAACTGTTACTGTTACTGTTACTGTCACTGTTACTTACATCTGCATTATAACCTTCTGTTAAGAATTATTAATGCGTTCGACACGAGATAATAATCTAGGGAGAAAAGATCATTTATCAAATAGTTAAGGCATATATTTTTTAGTTTTAAACTTATTTAATATAACGTATTGTCAGCTTTTGCATTACCCAACTTAAAAATAAGGTATTTGGTTATTGGCATCTTGGTCAAATTAGGAAAATAATGTAAATGTAAATACCGCGTTGACTTTGGTAGTACGATAGCATAATATAAATATTCTGTCTTTTTGTTTCTATATATGCATGTATTTTAGCGCTGTGTGCAGGTGGTCTGTAAGTCGACCAATCCCGTGTAGAGCAACCTGACTTGTTGCTTTTGCTGTTTTTTTTATTTGTCGTTGTTTTGTATTGTGTTGTACCGCGTCGTCTATTGCCGAACTGATGTTCGTGTTTGTGTCGGCCACTCTTACTGATAGTCATAGTCGTCGTTGTCGTTGTCGCTGTCGTTGTCGTCGTCGTTGTTGTTGTTGTTGTTGTCGTAAAGTATTAAAATACGCGTGCGTTGTTGATAGCTGACCTACTTTGCCATTTGCATGGCCTACTGCACTTGGCCAAGTTTTTGTCTCGCTCGCTCACCTGCCAAAGTGACGATTGAGCGAGTGCCGGTCGAAAATAATGAAAACGCAAATAAAAAATGGTATATATTTCATAAGACGTTTTTTTTTGTTTTTGCTTGTAGATAAGCCTCCATGCTAAATACTAAATTACTCATACGCAGCACTCCGCTCTGCTGTGCTTGGCGGTTGGCTCTGATACTACTATGAAACTTATAATTTGCACAATATGTTTTTAGTTGGGCAATTTAGATCATGGCAGCAATTAAAAAACACAGTAATAGCAATTGCAATCACACACACTGCCAGCAAACAGAAAACTCCATTTTTTGAATTGACCTTAAGTACGTAACATTTTAAGGAAGACCCTACAAACCCCAGGCGGTGTACCGAACTCAAACACTTTAAAACTTGTGCTTATTATTCATCGGGAGGATGGATTGTTTCAAAAGAATTGTATATATGTGATTTTGGGATAGAATTTGGAAAATTCAAAGAACGTATACTTTTTTTATTAAGCTTTTATAATTAAGTGTAAAGCCAATAAGACGTAATTTGAAAATTGACTCCCAATGTTTCGTAAGATTAATGCTTCAATGGATTGTGTTAATAGATCTTTGAAAAGATGATCGCGTTGGATGAGAAACAAAAAACTTGCATAGTATGGGGAGTGTACCTAAAGCACCTCTACAATAAGTAGTAAATATTGGTAAGAGCTTAATAAGCTTAAAAACAACGTTTTTTTTAACTTTTACTGATTGAATAATTTATTTTTTTTTTTTTTGCCCTTAAAATGATATGGCTTGACACAAAAATTGATATCAATTCCATCGTGTTTCAGATTTTCCATAGTTTCAATTATACATGTTGAAGACCCAACCTTTTCTGCTGTTACAGAGTATTATGCAATAGGGAGATTCCGACTGCAAAGTTTGTACTTGTTGTTACTCACTTTATACATTGACACCGAAGGCATCATAATTGGAGTGCTCCGTCTAGGAAATCGATAAAATCGATATTCGCAAATCGATAAAGCCACAAATCTGCCAGAATTTTAAGGCTACATTCCGCAAATTTGGTTGTTAGCTTGTTGGCGATGTCAAAGATCGGGATAAAATTTAAAATGGCTGTATCTTCCGCAGTTTTTGAGTAAGAGCCTTCAAATTTGGTGGATATGGTGCATTTAAGGAGCGATAACAAATTTTTGTGGCCACGTGCACATATGCGCCCATAAGTGTGTAAATCGATAAATCCGCTCCCATAACTTTATAGATAGAGTCACCAGACCTAGAAGGTGACGGTAGTAACCTTCATCAAGGATCGGCATACACATTTTTAGACCACCCAATTTGTAAGCTAATCACCAAATTTTGAATTTTGTTGCTGGTAACTCGAGATCGATAAAAAATGGGATGGCCACGCCTACTCTGACTCCCTAATCCGATACACCTGTTAGTGTAAACCGATAAGGCCATATATCTCAATCAATATGAAAGCTAGAGTTACCAAAATTTGAGGATATATTGCAAAAAAAAAAAAATCCGAAAAAAAATGTTGAGCCACGCCCACTCCCGCCCCCAAGAATGATAAAAACGATGTTATTGGCTGGCATTACATATGGTATCAAAGTATTTTGCAGTCGGCTACGCCAGACGCATTTTATTTAATGTGTAACTGTATTGAAATTGAAAATTGAGCAAAAGATCGTGAATATGAGAATACATTGTGTGTTGTTGTTGGTTTTGGATTTTTATAAAAAGCTTCAAAAAAATATCACGCACAAAACAAAGAGCGTAATAATGTGCGATAGCTTCTACCCCATCTACTCATATACATATGTATGTATGTGTCTATGTGTGTGTTTTGTTGTTTTGTTGGGTTAGGTTCAATATTAAACAGTAGTGTCTGTGTGTATAATTTTGTGCGTGCGAGGCGTGAATTGTTACTGTATAGCTGTATAGCTGTGTTAACAGTTTGTTTTTTTTTCGACTATTGCTTGCGTTTTGTGTATACATACCTATATATATATATATACAATACGAGTATGTATATGTGAGTGCGTGTGTCCACTGAAGCGTCGCCGTGTGTGAATCTTTCGGTGCGATTTGTACGTTGCCCAAGGCAAAGACAACAAATAAGCAAGTTTGCATTCGCCGAAAGGGTCGGATTAGGAGATACCCTGTAAGTACCGTAACTTGCATTCGGTATTTCGCATTTACCTATGCACACGTAGGAGGGAAAAGAAAGAAATGCAGAGCATCAAAACAACTTGATTTATTTATACTTTTTAGGTAGGTAGACTCGACTTCTCTCGTCCTGATCAATAATATATGAAAATTATGGGGTCAAAGATAATCCCTTTTGCCTATAATGTACTTTTGGAATTTTATTGCATATAGGGTATTAAAAGCTTTATGAGCATGTACGACACTCCTCCGCCCGCTCTACGCAGTGCGCTACGTAACAAATAAACACAGACACGTTATGTATATATATGAGTATGTATGAATGCATACGCAAAGTGAGAGAGTAAAAAAGATAGAGAGGCATTTTAGCTTATTCGTTTTCATTTTCATTATTTCGTGTTGGTTTTGTTTTCGTTTCTGTGTCGATTGCGTTGTTGAATATTTCCACTTTGTTTATATAATTTTAATCAAAAAAAAAAAGAGAAAAAATAAAGAAGCAGTGAGCAATATATTTATACATATAAACATGTGTATATGTACATAAGTATATGTGAGTGTGTGTACGTAAAAAGCTTCAGCGTTTTGAAAAAAGTAGGTTAGTGGGTCACCATATCTAACAACGGGGCAGCAACAACAACTGGCAGCAGCAGCGTCGACAGCGACGTCAGCGTCTCAGCTTTGTCAGTAGACAGACGAAGCACATTTGTATTTATTTGTTTTCTTTTTATATACCCTATACCGATTAAAAAGGTTAAGGAGAGTACTCTGATTAAGGAGACACATCCGACGCGTCAACCTCATAAAATCTGTAACGTAGTTTCTTCAACACAGTTTTTTCATTAACACTTGTAATTAAGAAAATTTATAAATATAATTTTCACCGATCGAAGATATACTAAATGACAATTCGCACAGATTTGAAGCTATAAAACGAGCAAATTCGTTACATATGATATCACACATTCCATTATCATCATCACAGATCATTTTCAGTAAATAACATTTTAATATATATATTTTTATAGATTGAGGCTTAACTATTGTACGATGCATAGATATACATATTATTATTTTATTTTTAAAAATAGTTTAAAGTCGCAAGTAAATCATATTCCAATTTTCACATTAATAATTTAGAGTATTCACCAGTTTTCGCAGCTGTGTCGCACGCATTTTTAATGAATCACTGAGTTGCAGTAACGACCCACATTGTGGCCAGTAAGAGATACACAAATCACTCATCTCCATTCGTTCCCCTACGAATATACAACTGTTTATCATACTGGCGATTACCCTATCCCTACACTCAAAAAAATGTTCCCTAGAAGTAATCCAAAGAAAATATACATTTTTTAAATGGTTTTTTTTTAGTTTTGCTTAAAATAATGATTCAACCAAATATATGTTGGTTGGGTGTTAACCTATTATGCATTACGCCTCCCAGCAGGGCTGTCTGATTGCAACTCATTTGTCCATATGCGAACGGGCAAACTGGACGACTCAATTAATCGTCCACTGCCCACCCAGCTGGCCTGCGACTGTCATCAGCCCACCCGATTGTTCGCCCGCTTGAGCAACAGAAACGCGCATTGCATTTTTAACAGTTAGCGTCGTTGGGTCTTACCCTATCAGCTACCCCTCCGCGGGCCCCTCCTAGCTTGCCGCCCACCCTCCGGCACACAGCCATACCGCCAACGCCGCTGCTGCTGCTGCTGGTGCTGGTGCTGCTGCGCTGCAATTGTTTTTGTGGCCTCGTGACCTAGTTTTGAGCTCCGTCAACTGCAACGACGACGTCAATAGCAAGCTTGCGTCGCGACGCAGCGTTGTCTCTGCCTCTGTCTCTGTTGACGCGCGCGTCGGGAGTTGTTTCAGAGAACTGCTGCTTCAGTCGTATGCTTTTTGTGCATATTTTTTTGCGCAAAAAAATAGCGAAAAGCAAATAAAAAAAATATATAATAATAAAAAAAAAAGTAACCCTGAGGAAAATGATGATATAGATAAACGAACGATAGATAGACAGATACAGAGAAAAGAGGAAAAGTGAGAGAGAATGATAGAGAGAGAGAAATAGATTAGAATTAGTCAAAATATCGAACTACGGCAGAAATCCATTTTACTAATCAGATAATGCCAATTGAAACGAATAAAAAATGACAATATTGATCAGGCTTATTTTTTAGAAGATATCTGTATGATGTGATGTAATACAGATATTCAATGGTTCAATTACTTATGTCAAGTAAGATTGTTCTTTTCTATAATGAATTAGTATGAGCTGCAGAATTCGAATTATGTTTACACTTACAGTTTTCCAAAAACTTCAGACATTTTCAATTCTTTGTTTACAATATATAAAATGTGACTTAGATAAAAAATGTGCAATTAAGGGTGCGTGGATTGGCCGTAAAAAGTAGATAGGATACAATGTTGCATATAATAGATGCTTCTTCAGTTTTCAACCAGATAGATAACCAAAAACTCTTTTATTCACATTCGTACATTTATATATGGAAAATAAATCAAAAGCATAATAAAACCGAGTAAAATAAGAACAACAAAAAAGCAACAATCAAAACTGCAAGCGTTGCTCAAATCGGAGGCCGCCGCACCTGTTACGCTTTCGATATTGACGGAAAGACGGACAACAATGTATATTGAAAACGTCGACCCGTCGCTCGATCTACAAGAGAAATGTGTATTTGTGTATGTGTATGTGTATGTGTTTACTAATATTTACATAAATACACATGTAATAAAGTGTGTGCACAAACATACAAATGCGAAGCGAGTGATTTTGTTGAGGTCTGTGCCCATTTACAGGCCTCTTGTTGCCGCTGACCTGAATTGCAATGAGTGCTAATAAGCAAAAATTAAAATTATATACATACATATATATATATATATATATGTATAGCAAATATAGATATTGTACAATTTATATGCGTTAATTCATTTAATTAGCTGCAACAAAACAAATTCGAGTGGGACAACAACGGTTTGGGGTTGGGGTTGGGGTTTGTTGTTGCTGTGAGTCAAAATGCAATTTATTGCGCATCGCTCAGAATTGCACTATGTATGTATGTGTGTGTGTATATGCATATGTGTATGTTCGTACATACATTTGTATATATTTCTACACACACACACACATGCACACTCACACAAACAAACGAACAACGTACATTCGTTGAACTGACCTCCTCACTGAGGCAACGACGACGTCGGCGAATTGCGGTCGAAACCGTCCCTGGGCGAGTATCTCTGTGTGAGCATGTTTGTATGTACATATGTATGCATGTATGCATGAGTATAAGTATATGTGTGTAGATGTGTGCGAGCGAAGCGCGCACAAAAGTGTGTCAAGGTTTTTTGAAAAATATTTTGTGCAGCGTTAACGTTTACGAACAGAAGCGACACGACAGCGTCGACAGCACAGCAGCAGCGTAGCAGCAGCGGCTCTCCTTAAGCTTTTGATTTGTTGCTGTTGTAATCATAGTCCGCGCTGCTCAGTGCGCTCTCTCTTCTGTCCGAAGCTGCTGTGTATGCATTCATTTTATGTGTGCGGCGGCCGCTTCTCATTTTGTGTCTTCTCATCTTTTTATTAATTTTGGTATATGGGGTGTACCCTTTAACAGTAAAATTGCTTAACATTGGGTATACTAAAGCTTAACACTAGTTCGCATCAAAAATGAGCTGATCTTTAGTCAAGTTGTCAATACAATAAAACTCCTGACAAAAAAATTTTGCATCCTGATTGATTACCCAAAATTTTGGATGAAAGCATTTTTTAACTAAATAAATGTAAAATCGCTGTACAATTTTTTTTCGTAGATTCAAACACACAAAATTATATTTAAAATTTGATTTTTAAACGAATATCATTTTTCAAAGTACATATTTTTGAATGAACTACAGCACCCTAATTTGGATCCTAGATATTTTCCATTTTCTCGCCTATAACCGAATTAGGTTTTTCTTTTTTTTTCGGAGTAATTTTCTCTTATTCCTTGAGTTTACGGTTCCGGCTATTTGTGTCCAATATTGTCCACATATTCGCTCCAACGTTGATATCAGGTGACTGTGCCGGCGGTTTCATTACATGAGGACAATTCCAAGTGGGCCCAATTTGGGCTAAACCCATCAAATGATTCTCCTTGTTGTGCTGATAAGATCGAAATCTTTGCCTTATAATAACATCCATCGAATCTCAAGGTAATTGTAATTATCCATAGTGGCTTCAAACCATTTGAAATTCCCGACCACATTCATATTTTTCACTCTGTTCAGGGTATACATATAAGCCTAATAAAAACTCGATTTATCGAACAAATTTATCGAATGCTGAATGCAGTCTTACAAACACACACACATATGTTCTGTTACGATCATTAACAGTTAATTCGAATGCTCTGCTAGCATTCGCTTAGCATTCATAGGTATAAAGCAAAACTATACCAGAAGTTTTCTTTGTCTTGATTATATGTATATGAACATCACTTACTCAAATGCGCGTGTATGTGTTGTGCAAAGACAGATAAATGTTAAATAATGTGGAACACACCTAAACGAAAACATTTGACACGTCACATTAAAAGCAAAGTCATAGGGAAACCAAGATCAGCAGCAGCAGCAGAAGCAGCAGCAGCAACGCTTGCAGACCATTAAAACAAATAGCGGGCCTATCCTAAGGTTTTTTAGTTGAGTGCTTCACAATGCTGCTTATGCATTGTTGGATGGATGATGGAGTTCATCGTCATCGCCGTCGCCGTCGCCGTCAAGCAGCTTAAACTGGCATGGCAATAGTTTTGCGTTACCATACGCGGCATGAGCCATTATCATCATTCCTTTCTCATTGCGCCCCACACTGTTGTTACCACATGCGCTGAGTGTGTTTCATACATATGTGTGTGTGTGTGTATGTAGGCCTAAGCATAAAAACGTAAAACGTAATGAAACGAAATCGAAATTTATCTCTCTAACATAGACCTGAATATATACAACAAAAATGTAGGTCAGCTGAAGCAGCGCGAGCAGCAGCAGCGACTGCGAGCGACGATGTCATACACAACACAACACAAACAGCGCTCGCTACACTTTCACTTATTACATTATTCAATGATGCCAGGCAAGCGCCGGGCCCCAAAAAGCGCACCCAGGCGACAAAATTTCGGCAGCCGACAAGTAACTGCGCGGCAGCAGCGTGAGCTGAGCGAGCGTACTCGGCGTGCTGGTTTTTTTTTTGCCTCTCGCCGCGCTCCATTTCCGACAATAGGGCGACGACGAAGCTTGTGGGCGAAAACTTGTTCGTGCGCTCTCATTTGCTTCGCCGCTCAGCTGCTTTGACTGCTGTTGCCGCTGCTGCTTCTGCTGCTGCCGCTGTCGACGCCGACGTCGGCGCTGTCGATTATTTCATATTGAAAGCAAAAGTGATCAACGTTGTTGAGAGAGCTAACAAACCAGCAAGCAATTTGGCGGTCTCTGCTGCCGCTGTATTTGTGTGTTTGTGTTGTGTTGCTGCCGTTTGCATTCGTTGCAGTTTCGCGTCTGTACATACTTGAAGCGCCCCCTCCTTGTTGCCTACCAGCGTGTGTAAACCGGCACGTCAATTAAGCTTGAGAAGCAGCGCAGCAGCGGCGTCGCCAAGCTAGGGAAAAATGTTACAAGGTTTCGTTTCAGGTTAAGACGAGTTTTTTTTTTTTGGTTTTTTTTATATATTTTTTTTTGGGTCTCTTGCCATTTGTTGCTGCTGCTGGTTGGTTGTTATTATTTTCGTGGTTTGAGTTTTAAACACATAATGAATGTGTGTGTGTATGTATGCATGCATGTATTCATTTACATTCATATGTATATGTTAGAGTGTATGCATGCTTGTGTGTGTGTGTGTGTACGTATGTGAGCATAAAAACATTTTGTGTTTTCTAAATTTAGCCGCCGCTTGTATGTATTTACTGCTGGTGTGTGTGTGTGTGTGTGTGTGTGTGTTGTCGTTGTTTTGCGAGTATTTGTGCTTTTTTGTTGTTTGTTGTTTGTTTTCTTCTCAGCGAGCGCTACTTGCTCATGTTGACGATGTCGGCGTGCGCCCATTGTCAAATAAGTGACCTGCCTCATTTGAAATTTGTTTGGGACTGTAAGCGAGATGATGCACTAAACAAAAAGATAGAAGGAACACTGAACACTGTTGCATTGTCGGATTGTATGTTGACAAATGATGGAAAACAGGATCATTTTTGTAAATCGTTTCGTGTACTCGCTGCCGATTTACCCTAACTTAATTAACAACGAATAAACTGCAATATTAATTCAATTCTTTTTTAATTTCATCGAAATCTTACAAATTTCAACTTACAAAAATTATATTGTTACATATTTATATACGTACTTATCTGTAAATGTTTCTGGGATAATTAAAAAAAAAAAAAATCTTGGTAGACTAGTGTAAAAAAATATATTTTGAGTCACTAGTAAATTAGTATACATTTCCAAAAATATATATTTTTCGTGAGATAAGTAACGTTTTTGAGACGTTTTCGTCCCCAAAACTTGTTCCTCAATTATAAACTTATCTTAATGAAACTTGGAATATATTCGAGTTTTTCGACTGTCATTTGAATGTTTGTTCCAAAGATGAATATACTTGATTCAAGCACTGCTTTCTTTATTCCCGAACTAAGTCTCTTTGTTGTATAATTTGGGGATAAAAAGCTAATCTGAAATTGTTACAGGGTACGGGACATAGATGAAGTCCAAAGCTAAAGGATCGATGCTATATCGGTCGGTGAATGGAAGTTTTAGTTTTGTCGTTTTGTTTTGGGCGCTAAGAAGATCAAATTGGCACAGGCACACTTACATACCCTCCATTTAAATGGAGAAGAAGTGGAGTTGAAACCGGAGTTGCCGCAGTATGGCTCATATATCTAGCTGCTTGAGTACCTGGTATATTTCGCTGCCGAAACTGTGAAACCTGTTTTAGCAGGTTTTAAAAACTTAACATCGGAACACGAGAGTGAAATTTGTAAATGTATATGTATATATATATATATATATATGTATAAATGTATATATATGTGTCTGCTGGATGATTGCCATACTCACAAAACGCATTGTGGTTTGGTACTAACTGGCCATATTACCTTTGCCTTTGCCTTTGCCTTGGCCATATGGAAAAGTCGGAATTTTTAGTTTGTGTGTAACGGCTACAATCGAATGTGTGGAAGAAAATGAAAATCACCTTTGGGTCTGAAATGTTATTGGTTTTTAGGTTGGGAATCGGATCTCCAGTGCATTGCAGTTTCGCAAGTCACTGAAAATGGGACATTCTCTAATTTGTAATCCCACCGCCAAAACATGGACAAACGAGTTTTCTTAATAAAAAAAAAGAAAACAATTTTTGCTCATTTAGTATAATTTTCAGTTCGAGTATTTTTCTGTTATATACTACATCATCTTCCTTCAAGTGGTTCTTTTTTCTATTGTTTCCCAAGAAAAAATGGAATATTTTCTAAACGATCTTAAATAAAGTGAGAAAGTGAGTAAAGTCATTTAAAGGTCAGGGCGAGATGAAATTTATTTTTTCCACAGATTTTGATGCATTTTATTGTCGGCTAATGTATATATTATATATATATGTATATTTGTCTGTCTTTATACGCCTTGTCGCAGTTTGTTCGCCATGCTTTAGTTCCGTTCGGTTATTTAAGGAACCAAATTTTACGATGGGCAATGCGAAGCTGAGTGAAAGTTTGGGTTTTACGCTCCTTTCAGCGGCGAAGTTAACTTATGTAATTTAAAATTGTTTTTTTTTTTTTTTGTGTCTTACATGTTGCCTCCTTTTTTGGAGTTTATTGTTAAAATGTGTTTAAAAAGGGGAACAGCAGACCAGACCGTATGTAAATATATATATATATGTATATAATTGAATCAAATAAAGCCGTTTTACAGTCGGGGTATTTAATTAAAACAGATAATAAACATTAATAAAGGCTTCATTCATTCAAAAGATTAATTTAAATAAATAAAAGACATCAAAAAATAAATATGTGTATTTAAATAAATAAAAAAAAATCAACAAATTGAGGAAACTAAAATACGCCATAAAGAAACAGTGTCATGAACAAATGCAACAACAGAGACCCACAAATAATTGAGTCCAAAGAGAAGATGCGAAAGCACAGCAATAAATGATCACGAAAACGAAAACTAAAACCGCCAACAAGCAATATGAGGGAAAAGCATTGAGCATAACTAACTCAACTCAATACAAACTCGAACAAAGATTCCAACTTTGATAAATGAAGTAAAAAGTGAGTACCAATTACAAAATAGCAGGCACATTAAGCAAAGCTTAGCGCTTTCAAAACATTGGAAGCTTTAACGGTGCTACATCCGAAAGAATGAGTCGCTGTCATGGACTGTACAGTGGTCCAAAAGCTATGCCAAAAAGTTTCACTTTCGCTTTCAGCGCAGTTGTAATTTTAATGCAGTAGTATTAACAGCAACAATAAGAAGCAGAAAAGCAGGGCATTAAGTCAAGCCGAGCAAAGCAAAAAAGCTTAAACAAAAAAGAGACGGCGAGCGCGCGCATTGAAAGTGAAACTTGCTCCCACTCACACACAAGCACACATGTAAACATACACAAGTGTCGCATACGTAATATTGCAATGTTGCTGCTGAGAGCGAGAGTAAACCGCTGCCTGCGCCAACTGCGCTGCCGCTGCCTACGCTGACGTATCAGTAGCAGCAGCAGCGACAGCGACGCTTTAGTGTATGGCGGGTATCCTCGCCATTTGCTTGGGTTTAGTCAATCGAGATACGTGGTTGATGTTGGTCGTGTTTTTCGCATAGCAATTAACCTACATACAAAAATATTATAATTCATATATATATACATATAGTATATAGTATATATTACATATGCCAAACAGCAAAATCAAATGTGCTTACCAACAACAAATGTGTGTGTGTGAGTGCGCGTCTGTCTATGTGTCGAAATCACAAAAATATTAATGCGTACGCTTTTGTCTTGGCCAAATGATAAACTTTGAATGCCGCAATTCATCAATATAACTTAACAGCAAAACAATAACAAACACAAACCAAAAAAATTGCATTTGCTACTTTTACTTCTCTCAATGGCAATTTGCACCCACAGCAGGAACAGCCCAAGGATTATGTTCTCTCTGCTCTGGTGTGTTTTGTCTACCCGCTAAGAGAGAGTAAAAGAACAATGCAAAATTTTTGTTGCCTGCCCCAAAGGTGCAATAATAATGAGAAACGTAAATGTAAATAATAAGTGACCAATGAGTGACTACAATACAACAACAAAAGTGGCAACTCAAGGGTGTTTGTGTTGAAATGCCCTGCACACAAACCACAAGTATAAAGTTTTACAAAGTGTAAAAATAAGTTAAAAAACAACAAAACAAAACAAAACAAAACGCATCTATTCAAATCGTTCTATGTATGCAAGCAAATACTTCTCACTCACCTCGTAAAAGTACCTGCAAAAACCACAAAATCTAAACACATTTCCACTTGGATTTCTCAACCATAAATATCCAAATAATATACAATATAAAAAATTTCAAAATACAAAACAAAGTATTCAATTTCACACATTAGAAACCATTGAAACCAAATTGCACAACTATTGCAAAATTGTTTAAAAGGAAACTGTAAAAAAATAAATGTTTTCAGAATCAAAATAAATATATTACAACAAAAATGGACTAAGTTTTGTCATAGGCATGAAACATTCAACAAGAAAATGTTTTAAAATATAAATAAATAAATAAATAAATAAAATTATTGAATATATATAGCTAAATATTAGAATATATCGGTAAAACCGAATGTTGTATATTGTACAAGTTTAATATTGTTGCAACTATAATGTTGTTTATAAAAATAATTCGACAGTTAAATCCACCGTATGTCAACAGCAACCACAATAATAATGTGCAAAGATATAAATAAATAAATGCAAATATTGAGAATTTAAATCATATTGTAAATAAAGTTAAGTGAAGAAAATACTAATAAAAAAAAACAAAAACAAAACAAAAAAATTCAAATAAAAGTAAAAGTAAAAGGCAATTGACTTTGCTAAAACCGTCCAAATCGTAAATAACAGTTACGCAACACCAATTAACAATTAAAAATTAACAATATACAAATTAAAAACAAAAATAAAATTCATGAAATGTTATTAGAAATGGATCAACAACAGGCGACTGTACAGTTTATATCGTCGCTGAATCTGTCGCCGTTTAGCATGCAACTCGAACAACAGCAGCCCGCGAGTCCGGCGCACAGCAACACTAACAACGCTAACAACAACAACAGTACCAACAGCAATAACAACAACAGCAGCAGTAATAGCAACAACAACAACAACAACAGCAGCAATAACAACGATAACGATACAAATGCATTGAGCAATTCCGATAACGATTACAGTGCATACACTCTGCAACTGGGCAGTCATCAGCAGCAGCAGCAGCAGCAACACTCACATCACACACATCACCAGCAGCAGCAGCAGCAGCAACAACAACAGCAGCAGCATTACCAACAACAACAACAACAACAGAATATTGCCAACAACAATGCGAATGCAGCGGCGAATCAATTCAATGCTTCCTCCTATTCGTATATATACAATTTCGATTCACAGTACATATTCCCGACAGGCTATCAGGAAACGAACTCATCGCATTCGCAGCAAAGTGCAAATGGAGCCGGCAATGCCGCAGCAGCTGGCAACTCTGGCCAGCTCCTGAACGGTGGCAGCAGCAGCTCGACAGGTAATAGTTACATGCTGTTGCCACCGGGCGCTGGTGGCACCTCTGCTGCTGCCGCTGCCCATATGTCCGGCAATGTGGGCGGCAATCCGGCCGCGGGCGTAAGTGGTACCGCTGCCGGCGGTGGCCATCATGGCGGCACCAGCGCCAGTTCTGGCGGCGGCGAAGCCATCGATTTTAAGCATCTGTTCGAGGAGCTGTGCCCCGTCTGCGGCGACAAGGTGAGCGGCTATCACTACGGCCTGCTCACCTGCGAGTCCTGCAAGGGCTTCTTCAAGCGCACCGTTCAAAACAAAAAGGTCTACACTTGCGTGGCGGAGCGCTCCTGCCACATCGACAAGACGCAGCGCAAACGTTGTCCATATTGTCGATTCCAGAAGTGCCTAGAGGTGGGCATGAAACTAGAGGGTAAGTTGGCAACACTTTTTCTTCCAGCTACCAATATTTACATGATAAGTGCGCAAGGATATTGTAACAATTACTTCAAGCTTATCATGCTCAACTGGTTACAGCGTAGGCTTAATGAATTCCCTCAAAATGTACATGTATGTGTATGTGTATGTGTATATGTATGTGTATATGTATGTGTATATATATGTGTATAGGTATGTGTATATGCATATGTATGTGTATGTGTATATGTATGTGTATATATATGTGTATATGTATGTGTATATGTTTGTGTATATGTATGTATATATGCATGTGTATATGTAAGTGTATATGCATGTGTATATGTATGCGTATATGTATATGTATGTGTATATGTATGTGTATATGTATGTGTATATGCATGTGTATATGTATGTGTATGTGTATATGTATATGTATAGACAATATAACAACGACGAACAAAACGCGACCAATGAAATTAAATCGATATTCCTTATTATTTATAAACGTACGAAACAAAAAATAGAAAATCAAATTGAAATTGTTCTTTGTTATTAATAGTTTCAATTTTTATTTCGAATAAAACTTTATTAATATAAAATATATATAAATATAAACTATAATCTTTAGCAGACTGCGCCCCGCTCTCAGCTCTGATGTGTTGTATATATTCAATTTTAAGCCGAGATTAAAGTTAATTTTATTTTTTGTATTGAAAATTAGTTAATAGTCAGAAGGAAGCATATCCGACTCCACAAAATACATATATATTCTTGATCAGCATCAAAAGCCGAGTCGTCCTAGATCTGCTCTGTCCATGTGTCCGCTTATTCGTCTGCGTGAACACACCGATCTCTGTTAATCTCTGTGGACTGAGTTGGAGTGTTGTGGGACGCTGAAATTTACGATATGGTATGGAAAGTATTTTCCGACTTCGCATAGGCCTCAAATACTATGAAAATTAAAGTTTCGTCCAAGTTTCCAAAACAAATCATTTTTCAAATTCGAAGATCTCATTTTTCAAAATAGCTCAAACTTTTAAGCATGTAAATGATGATTGTCAAAAAGTTTCTTAACATAAAATGTATTTATGAAAACATGAAAGCGCTTTAGTAAAAGATAATAATAAATTTAAATATAATTTTATTTAATGACTGATAAATAAATATCACAAGGAATTGAAGTAAAATCAACATTTTTTAGTGCAAGAGAATATGCAAAAGGGCCGCTTGTTGAGCTGAGTCATGCGAGCTGAGCTGAGCTGAACTGAACTCAACTGAGCTGAACTGAACTCAACTGAGCTGAGCTGCTTTTGTAAGCTTCGCTTCGTCTCACTTTGAGTGTGTTCACTTTGCTCAAGCTTTTGCGAGAGTGTGAGTGACAGAGCGTTTTCTCTCTCTCTCTTGTTCGATGTGTGAGTGTGTGTGTGTGTGTGTACGTGCTCTTTTAACATTGTTTGAATTTTGTAATAATTTTTTGTTGAGTTTTGTTCATATGCTTTGCGCAATTTTTGTACTTTATCATTTGTACGATCATTTTCTCAAAGTGTGAGGCCTTTGCAAATAGGCCATAAAGTGAGCCAATTGTGGAAAGGGGGGGGGGGAGTTGTTTAACAATTGATAACCAACTGCCGTTAATTATTATGCAAAGTGCTCTTCATATCGAGTGTAGAAGAGTGTGAAAAGTGTTTATATAAATAGATATATATCTATACTAAATAAATAGGAGATATCTGAGTCATTACAGATAACAATCGCATGTTAAATAATATGCGTTGCCTCTTTTAATGATCTCATATATTATACTCTCTTCCAGTAAACAAGAGTAGACATGATCATAGGCGACAAGGAAAAGAGTGTTCATTTAACCCGTATTCCCAACGAATATTGCTTTGATGATTTTTCTGAACTAAAAGTGCATTCCATAATCAATACTTTCAGTCCTTGCATTACACCCAATTTGGTAAATATGTAATACTTGAATGAATATTGTCAGAAGGACGTTAATGTTGCATTGAGGTAGTCGGAACGGGCTATTGTCACTAAGTCTTGCTTCGGTAAAAAGTGTTTTTTTTCAGGTTAAATGTTCTGAATGGATTGGAATATAAATTTCAGCATACTGAAAATAACTTTTCCCTCTCGTTTATTTTGTTACCATTGTACACCAACAATTCCCGTCCTCCTCCTCCTCCTCCTTCTGTAAAAAGAAAAACAAAAATTGGTTTTGCTTTTAGTTTGGCTTAGACTTTGCCGCTGCCCATTCTGCCTGAACGCAAAACCACACAACCCACAAACACTCACACAAACAAACAAACAGCACACACACACAAAGAGAAGCGCGTTCGCTCTCGCATTTATTCTCACACATACAGACATGAATAAAAGCTTCACATAAGTTTATTTGTAACATGCATATGTATGTATTTTGTCGTATTGCCATCTCCTTTGCACATTGGCGCACTTGGGACATAGTGCCATCTCTTGCGCTCATGACCTAGATTCCGCAGCGTCTGTGTGTGTGCGTGCACGTGATATATAAATATAAACTTGTGACTGTATGAGTGCAATCAATGCAACATGTAGAGAGCGCTGTGTTTCTTTGCTTTTCGCTTTGCTTTGTACTTGGCGTTGTCGCTGTGCACGTTTTTTTTTTTTATTTTTTATTTTTTTGTTTTAATACTCACTGAATTATTTCAAGCGCTTTGCCATAGTGGTCGTTGTTCGTTCGTTCCGTCCTTCCGTTTTACTTGTAGTTGCTGCTGAAGCTGAAGCTGACACTCTGTCGTAATCTCTTGACGCTTTCGTCAGCAACAGCAGCAGCAGCAATAGCAATAGCAGTAGCGTTGAGCGTTGAGCATTGAGCGTCGTCATTTCGCTCTTCGCCAAGCGCAACGATTTTATATTTACGGCAGTTTTTGGTGCTGTGTTGTGGCAGCTTTGATTTAAACTTAGACGGCGGCACGGAATTGGCTAAGTGTCTGTGCCCCTCTGCCTTTTGTCAACTTCAAGCAATGGAAATTCGTTGCCGAAATCGACGACGTATGACTCACATAGCCACATGTTGTTACTGTGCACTGCTCTGGTTGTTATTGTTATTGTTGCCTATTTTTCTGTCTGTATCTCTGTCTGCATTTGCCACTTGGACTGTACGCTTCTTAGCCATTGGCAATACGATTTCCAATACGATTTGAACAAATTTCAAATTACTTCCATAGATTTGTGTTTTTGAAACAGTTTTCATTCTCCATTCACTTAAAGATTTCAAATTCCTTTTGGATAAATATCTTTTTACTATATTCTTTGCTGTCCTCTTTATGTACAAACATACGCTTAAGGAACTATCTGAGGACACTAAGAAGAACAACAATTGTTACTCATACGCACCATTGACCTACATTTATTTATACTTTTGGCTTTGCCGGAGTGTGGGTGCACAAGCACTAAACGACTAAGAACTATCAGGCCATTCATTTATTGATTTTTCCTGGTCTCAGGATATAGAAGAAAAAGAAATAAACAAGCAAAAGTGCCACTTCGGCCACCGATAGTTTTACAATTTTCCCATACAACATGTCAAAAAATTCAATTGAAAAAAAAGAAAGTGTAAATAAATGTCACAGCGGAAATCAGCTGGACAATCGCTGGACTCGCGAATCTCTCTAGAGGATGAAGTCACTGCTTATGATATGATAATAGGTGATAGGAAATCCCCTTTATTAGGAGCTTAGCAATGTGGCTTTTAATACATTTACTAAAGCTGCATAAATTTACGCGAAACTTAGGTAAATTTATCACAGCAGAGAAGAACAGCTCTGCTTGCCGCCTACATCAAAAAGTAAACGCAACCCACTAAAAAACGAACCGTAAAGCACACGTAGAGAGAAGAAAACCGTTACGAACCGCATAGGCTCAATATAAATTGGCTTGCCCCAAGATGTCTCGCTTTTCTTTGCTTTGCAAGCGTGCCCACAAACAAACAAAAAACACAAGCTCACTTTCGTCCAACAAGCAACAAGAAGAGAGTGAGAGTTTTACACCGAAAAAGAGGAAGAGAGTGAGAGTGAGAGAGCAAGAGTTTCAATCGACGACGGCAACAACAATGCGCATGTTGTCCCAGTTTTCACAAAACTGTCCTTGACCTACTCCATTCAACAAAATTGTCTAATGCGGCAGAGTGTTTATGTATGTGTGTGTGTTTGTATGCGTGTAAAAGAGTTGGCGAGCAAATGTCGTAATAGAAAGCTTTTTGAGTTGCCATGCCATGGCATACCATAACATGCCATGCCACGCCATGCCATGCCATACCAGCCGCAACACGCAAGCCGCATAATGAGCGCGCGAACGCAAAACAAGAGAGAGAGAGAGCTCTCTTGCGCTCTCGTGCGTTTGGACATGTGACGCTGTGCGCTGTAACGCTGACGCTGATGATGGCAGCGACGTTGACGCTGACGCTTAAGAGCAGCAAGCGCCAATTTTCTATGCATTTGTTTGGTGTATGTGTGTGTGTTTGTGTTTGTGTTTGTATGTATTTGTTTCACAAACTCACACACGCGCGTGATTATTTGTAAACAATACGCTTGACCTAAATTACAGTTACTTGTTTCTAGGAGAAACAAAAACGACTGCAATTTTGTTTTGCTGCACTGAAATGCATATTTAATGGTCTCGTTCGTACATACATAAGCATTTGCCTGTTGTGTGAGTGAGACAGCGTTAGTATGTTAGAAACTACGCCACCTGCCGTCAAACCCCCACCCCCTCCGCCAATGTCTTTCAACGTCTTTCATTAATTTCGTTTTTATCCTTTGATACCGAAGGTATCACAGAGATAATAGAGACTTGAATCTTGGGTCATATACTGTTCTGTGCCAGCGTCAAAGTGCACAAATTTGAGTGCTACGTTTACTAGGAAATCGATATTCGCAAATCGATAGAGCCACTTATCTCCCACAATTTAAAGGCTACAGTCATCAAATTTGTTTGGTGCGTTAGGGATCGGCATATGCCACGCCCACCTCCGCTACCACCGCCCCCCTCACTTTAAAATTTTAAATGGCTGTATCTTCCGAAGTGATTGACTTACAGCCGTAAATTTGGGTAATGGTAGCCGCCTTTAAGATCCGATATCAAATTTGCACGGCCACGCCCACACCTGCGCCCATAATTGCCAATTCTGATATTTCAGAAAGTGTAAATCGATAAATTCGCATATCTCCCACAACTTTAAAGATAGAGTGATCACACTTGGAAGGTTATTTGATGGTAACCTCCTCCAAGGATAGGCCACTCCCACTCCCGCCCCCAAAAACGATAAAAGTCTATATCTTCCGCATTTTAAAGCTGCAGTTACCGAAATTGGAAGGTAGAGTACTACGATAAAGCTTACCGAACTTGGAAGGAAGATTACTAGAAACCTTTTCCATCATTTTTTCAGCTTTACCCCACTCCCGCCCCCAAAATTTCCATTGTTATATCTGCTTTTTAAATAAATCCATACTGGGTACAAACATTTTTGTCTTAAAATGGGTGAACATATTGGAATTAGATGAGTTCTTGTGAACGTTTTATTATATTTCTATATATTTTAAATATATATTTCGTGGAAAAAACAAAAAAAAGCATTTTTTATCAGTGTTTTAGGTGAATCAATCGATTGCCAGGCAATTATTATGCCTCGTCGCGTATCCCCAAAAGCAACATCCAAAAAATCGCATAGGCAGAAAGGTTCCTCGCCCAAGATACAATCTCTAGCATTGAAATGGGGCGTCTCTGAGCTAAAGGGATGCAATTTTTCTGCCTCGACTTCTGTAAACGCTTTGCAAATGAAGAGACGACAAAAAGCAGTTAACACTTCCTGAACAAGCGACACGTAATGCTTGAGAAATATTTGTTTTAAATAAGCTTGGAACCTGAACCAAATTTTTCTTCGTCCAACACCAGTCACCATTAATGCTCAACAGACATCTGTATAAAATCGACCTCCTGGTCAAATATAACCTAACCTAACACCTCTTATCTCCAAACTCATAATGATGTTCAAAAGATGTATTAAAGACGTGATTTTTAAATTTTCGAAATGCTTTCTAAGATGGAATATAGTGCTGGAATTGTTATATGCAACTTGTTAGTTTTTCAGTCAAAATCTGTTTAAGAATTTGCAAACGTTTTTTTAGTAAATATAATGTCAAAAGTCAAATTCAGGAATTACCTTCTAGAAATTGGATACTTGGTTATGTCGCTGATCCATATCCAAAAATAAATGATTACAGGATGTTATCTTGCTAAGACAATATATATATATATGGAACCCTTACAATAACAAAACGTTTTTATTATTATTATTCATAAAAATTAAGTAAAAAACTTTTCAAATAAT
The DNA here is from genome assembly GCA_035044105.1 of Drosophila nr. perissopoda 5 BK-2023a. Classification (NCBI taxonomy): domain Eukaryota; kingdom Metazoa; phylum Arthropoda; class Insecta; order Diptera; family Drosophilidae; genus Drosophila; species Drosophila nr. perissopoda 5 BK-2023a. The sequence goes on from JAWNMK010000122.1 coordinate 6,123,559, forward strand.
TTCCTCGTTGATTTGAGTTTTATCTCATTGAGTTATTCTCCAAATTTTTTCCTTTAATTGGAATTTCCTGTGGCTCTAAATTTGTATCAGATTGTTGGGAATACAGCTGGGAATATCCGGACTTCTTTAGTATAGTGTCTGAATTCAATTTTTTTTTTCGAAAAAATATAGCTCCCCTATAAGATGAAAACACGTAACCAAAATTTGCTGTTTTTTAATGAACCAAAACATAGATATTGTTGTTGTACAAATATAATTCAAAATTTTTTTTTTTTCTCAAGATGCCTTTCAAAATTGTATTTTGTATTCGTCTGCATTATAAAACTTTGTGTTTCAAGGAGTAGAGAAACCAGAATGACATTTCTACTTATCTCCTGAAGACACGAATGTGTACTGTTCGATTTATAATCATGTAAATTTGAAACTTAAATCAAGCATAGATTTTTAGAAACCCCTATATTAGACTTCCTTATCTAGATCTTAGTCGGGATCCGAAAGATACATGCGCAGAACTTGCGATACAAATTCAAAATTAATTTTACAAAACTGATTTATTTTTATTTGTATGTTTTTTTTGGATGGATTGGTGAATATATATATAATTTATATTTATATTTATTTATTATATATTTAAAAAATACTGGAAAAATGTAGATTAGGATTTAGATAGGATTTTGGAAAAGTTAAATCTAAGTACGATTACTCTCACTTTTGTGTTAGTATTTCTTACTAACCTTTTACTCCCTTCTGAGTTGAGTTAGCTTGTCCTTGATCCATTGGAATATATATATATATATATATATATATATGCATGTCTTTGCTGGATATCGGGCAAATCGATAAAAAGCTGTGTTTCTTTCGAAACGTTAAAGCAAACTTTGCCAAGTATTGAGGTTGTCCAATAACCTTCCTAAAATGATGGAAGGATTTCTTTAAGGATTTAGAGGTATGCCTAATAGTCCGGAGAGCTTGTCTAAGATATGCTCTAAACCAAAGTCCTTCTTAGATATTGTTCTTAGTTAATATATATAATGTGCGTTTTTTTGATTTTGATTCAATTTCGAAATGATATTCGCAAAACGGGGAAAGTGAGTCATAGAACAAAATAAACTTAAAACTTAAACTTACATTCCAAAGTTGATTACTCTGGCTCATATAATCTTTGAGATCGGCTTGTTCACATATTATATATATATATACAATATTAATTATTATTATTATTATCTTATATAATCGGATATGCTTCTTCCACCTTGCGCAACTTAATTATTTTCTACCCATTTGGAATTGGTTTGGGGTAGAAAAGTATGGAAAAATGGAAATGTTGTCCTACAAGGGTACAACTAGGGGCACAATAGACGTTATAGGTCGCAGTGCTGGTTCCCCAATCATAATAATAAGGGTACAGCGATAACTTCAGAATATGATGAATATATATATGAATATATATATGAATATATATATATAATATATATATATATATTATATATTATGACAATATTATTGTGCACGTCATTTTATTTAGTTATTTAATTATTAATCTAGAATAAATTTATTTATTTTTAATCTGTGATTATTTAATGAATCCATTGATATCCCCATTCTTATTCTTAAAGCGGTTCGAGCGGACCGGATGCGTGGTGGTCGCAATAAATTTGGACCCATGTACAAACGGGATCGGGCGCGAAAACTGCAAGTCATGCGTCAGCGGCAACTGGCGCTGCAGGCGTTGCGCAGTTCGATGGGCACGGACATAAAGCCGACGCCCCTCTCGCCGGGCTATCAGCAAGCATATCCAAATATGAATATTAAGCAAGAAATTCAAATACCTCAGGTAAGTGTGGAAGGGGGAGGGGATGGAGAGAGGGGGGATTGATTGAACATTGAATCTTATACTTTTTTTCTTCTTTTTTTTTATATAGGTATCCTCACTCACACAATCGCCAGACTCATCACCCAGCCCCATTGCTATTGCCTTGGGTCAGGTGAATGCGAGCGGGAGCGGTGTGATAGCCACGCCGATCAACGCCGGCAATGGCAACGGTGGCTCCTCACTTGGCAATGGCGGCAATGGCAACAACAACACCAACAACAACGGCACAGGCAGCGGAAGCGGTGGAGGAGGAGGAGGAGGGGCTGGTGGAGGAGGCAACAATACTGGTGGCAACAACAACATCACCGATGGCCTGCAACGCAATGGAAACAGCAGCAATAGCAACAGCAACAGCAGTTGCCACGAAATCGGCACTGGATCTCTACAGAACTCAGCCGAAGCGAAATTGTGGTATTTACATCTAATAATTATTCAGATTAATAACCAATTATTATATACATGTATAAGTCATGTATATATATAACAATCGGAAAAGTCCAGTTTTATTTTTTGTTTTTGCAAGTGCAACAAAATTGTCGATTTGTGTATAGACTAAAGATCAAAATTTCGCAAGTGGCTCTAAAATGAATTCATGATTATTGGCCAAAAATTTGATTCTCCAAAAGTAAACCTAAAACTGCCTTCGAACAAATTTAGACGCATTTACCATTATATTTATCTGTTTACCACTTCAAGCTTCGATTCCGGCACACATCCATCGAGCACAGCCGACGCGCTTATTGAGCCACTCAGGTGAGCAGTTGGAGCAGTCACAAGAGCTCCTGGATGGATTTTTTTCGATACTAAAACTGTGCGTTTTTTTTTATTTGTATTATTTTTGTTAGGGTCTCACCAATGATACGCGAATTTGTGCAATCGATCGATGATCGGGAATGGCAAACGCAACTTTTTGCGCTACTGCAGAAGCAGACGTACAATCAAGTTGAAGTGGATCTCTTTGAGTTAATGTGTAAAGTGCTTGATCAGAATCTATTCTCACAAGTGGATTGGGCAAGAAACACCGTCTTCTTTAAGGATTTAAAGGTATGCCAAATATAAATCATACATACACACATAAATAAATGAATACAAGTACAACACACACACACACACACACACACACACATACATACATATATCTATTAACAACCACAAACCGGGCAATCGCCAGTCACAAGCGACCACAACCAGTTTTTAAGCTAGGGGCCAAGTCTGCAGCAAGTTATGTAAAACGTAGTGGCGCACACAGCAACGGAGCAGCAGCTGCGCTGCGCTGCGGCCGCGACTGTGACTGCGACTGCGATGACGGGTACTTAAATCTGCATTGAATTTCGATTTCATTTGGCGTCTGACCTACTTAGCAACCAAAGCTGAACCAGTCAGACCCAGACCAAGCAGCGATGACAACGACTGCGCCGCGACGTCGACGTCGCCGTCGATGTTGTTCGTCAGTGACGCAACTGAGCAACGCCGCTCTCACACACATAAGCAAAGAGAAAGAACGACTTGAAATACAGCGCAGACAGAGAAAAACCCAACGCGTGCTGAAATCAACAAAAAAATATGTATAGGAAATGGATTTATTGAATTTCCATCTCTATGACAAGTAAATTTAATTGTGATTCGGTCACAGATGTATATAGTGATCTCGTTACTCTGGTTAGCATCTACACTAGTCTGTAAGTATGTAAAATATATAAATCCATTCGAAACAATCGATATATTATCGATATCCCGATCATTATTTAGCGCATTTGAGAGGCACCAAATTTATAATAATAAATCGAAGTTTTGCGTATAATAAATAATAATATAACAAATGCTCGCTGCAGCACTTAAAATATCCCAAAATATATATAATAAGTAGCCCAAATTATGTATTTAATATAATACATTTATTAAACAATTTCAATCTCACTTGGATACGCTGTATAATTGCGACTAATCGGTTATCCCAACTGCTATTTGTTGCAGGTTGACGATCAGATGAAGCTGCTTCAGCATTCTTGGTCCGATATGCTCGTGCTGGATCATTTGCATCATCGCATTCACAACGGTCTGCCCGATGAGACTCAGCTGAATAACGGTCAGGTCTTCAATTTGATGAGTCTTGGTCTGCTGGGTGTGCCACAGCTGGGTGACTATTTCAACGAGCTGCAGAATAAGCTGCAGGAACTGAAGTTCGATATGGGCGACTATGTTTGCATGAAATTCCTAATACTGCTAAATCCAGGCGAGTATCTAGTACGACAGACTACCGCCTAACATTTGTCATACAATTGCTTCTCCCTATTTCAGATGTGCGAGGCATTGTTAACAAGAAGACCGTCTTGGAGGGACATGAGAATGTCCAGGCCGCGCTACTGGATTACACACTGACCTGTTATCCCTCAGTTAATGTGAGTGAATTCGAATTCGTCGAATTATGAACACAAAATCTCAACAATTATGTAGTTTAAGTTTAATCAAGAAAGCACGGCATGCCCAACATTTTATACCCTGCAGATCGGAGTCTTTAGAAAGAAGGCGGAAGAATACTTTATGAGAAATACATATAGCGTTATTCTACGCTGATTCGATAAAGCCATGTCCGACTTGCACGAGCATGCCGATCTCTCCGACTAAATATTCTATATATCCTACTTAATCTTTTCTATTCTAACTCACGATGCTATGAGAATAATTTAACTCGTTGCAGATAATAATTTGAAGATCTTTATATTGATTCCCTTCCTTGTTCATGTTATGGATATCCTCTTATTTAAGATGATCGCTGCTTGTGGTCAACTATGGTCAATTATTCTCGTGAATGAATCAGGCTTCGATTTATGACACTCATCAATCGGATGATTTCAACTATATGCAGCTTGCTTGCTTTGCAGATCAGCTGCATCTTAATTCGGTCTTAAGTTCATTGTTTATGCTTGCCACCAATATAAATAAATTAAAATAAATATAAATTATTCAAAAATCCAAGGATGTACTACTCAGCCTCATTAAGCGTTGGTGCAACAAAATTAAAGACCTTTTTCAATTTTTTTTTCCTCGTTATCAGTTCTATTCTTGAATACTTTTATGGTCTTTTTATGGTCATTCTATCGAATGATTCTGTTCAGACGCTACTCCTTCTCTTTACCTTTATCTGAGATCTGAGATCTTTGATTATTTACGCTCCTAGTAGATTAACTTTTACCTTCGTGCATGCATAATCGATAATGCTCTGCACAACTTAACTTATCTTCCTGCACAAGTTTACAGTATTTTCTTATTAAATATAGATGTAAATCGATGTACATTTTTCTATTTGAATTTTGAAAACTATACTTGCTGTTGGCATCAAATTTAATTTGAATTTTTTTCTTATTACAACAAATAAATCGGATATTTAAAATTATTTGTTTATTGAATGTTGATCACTTTTTGTGCTTTTCGTCCGATCGATTTAAGGATTTACACTTAAAGATTGGAGATTTTTCTACTGTTTTTCTGTTACATACATTTTACGCAACTTTCATAAGAACATGTCCTTTAAGGACATTTATCAACTTTTCTGCATGTACGCAAATGTTGTTTGGTTGTGGGTTAACTCGGACTACCTTTTGCCCAATGGTCATGTAAAGCAAAATTTACATTTCTATATTGCAGGACAAATTCAGGAGGCTACTTAACATCCTTCCGGAAATACACGCAATGGCCGCACGAGGCGAGGAGCATCTCTACTCAAAGCATTGTGCTGGCAGTGCACCCACACAGACGCTGCTCATGGAGATGCTGCATGCCAAGCGGAAAGTGTAAGCAGGCAGAGCAAGCTTAAGCAATTCCAGGAAAATATGAAAGAATAATAAAAAACGGCAAACGGCAAACAATCGAAACAAATAATAAACAAAAGAATGGAGAAAGTCTAATTTGCCATGCGGGGGAGAAGAACATGAATTATACATATATGATGGAGAATATGAATATTTGTATGTATAAGGAAGAAGAAGAAGAAGAAGAAGAAGAAAGATCATCACTACCACCAACAACCAACTACCACATACACACATTTGTTGATTCAATGTTTATTATTATTATTATGTTTATGCCTAGCTTTATTTGTATGTTTAAATAATTAATTTGTCCTAATTTAAGTTGTTTTACATCCTTTGCCGTGTCCTCTGATAAAGCAGTTCAAAAACAAAGCAAAAAAAAAAACTAAATTACGCAAAACTACCTTTCTTTAGAGCATAACAAATTGAATTAACTAAAGATATATATATATATATATATATATATATATATATATTTGTATATATAAATAATATGTAAAGAACATTTGAGTAATTTTAACATTGCCCCCTACCCTCCTACCCTTCCTCCTCCTCTTCCTTTATATGCATGTAAGATATGTTAAAATATCTCTTACCGATAACAAAAAAAACGAAAACTTTTGTTACATGTTGCCTGCTATTATTCGCGCCAATTGTCTTACATAGTATTTGCGTCTACTCTAAAAAGAAACTAAAAAACTAAAAAAAACTAAAGCAAAGAATATGATAAACAAAAAACGTTTTTAGGTGTTCATTAAAGTATAACTACAGATTACAGATACACGTATATTTAAATGAATTATTGTACATTTTTTGTCTTTAAGTCTAATGTTTAAAAAACAATGCAAACAACTACCTTCATCAAAGGAAAACAAAAACAAAAACAAAAGCAACAACAAAAACAACAACAACAACAACAACAAAATCGAAAACCAGAGCAAGAAACTCTCTTTAAAAAACAATGAGATATTATAAATAATTATAGCATAGGTATATTACAATGTTTGAATGTTTTTAATTTTATTGTTTTAATGTTTAACGTGTAAAGCTGCTTATTTCTAAAAAAAAAAAACAACAAAAAACAAACAACAAACAACAACAACAACAACAAAAAAATGAAGAAACTAACCGTAAACCCATAACATATTGTATTTTATTTCTGATGCATGTTAAAAAAAAGAGTCCTTGAACATATATATATATATATATGAAACCGTTATTCAATCTTTAAAGTAATTACATGTTAAAACAAAAAAAAAATTATGCCAAATGCAACGTAGCTTAACAAATATTTTTTCGAAACCAACAACATTAGTAGCAACATTCTTTCAAAATTGTTTAAGTTCGTCTAAATATCTCCTTCGATTGGGGTTACACACACACACACACACACATTTAATGTCAAAACTATTGTTGCTCTTTCTGAAACGATATTAAAACTCCAAAACCAATAAATGGCCAATAATAAGAATCGAAATTCTTTTCAGTACAAAGAAAAACTGGACGTTCAGCTAGAGATATAGAGGGGATAGATAGATCAAGAAAGAGCAAACAGGTTAATTGCAAAAATCAAGTTAAATTGTATGGATCGAATATTATTCTAACTAACGTTTTAAAAAATTTATTTTAACTTGTTTTTTTTGTTTTGTTTTTGGGAATTAAATTTTTTTTACGGAGGCCTCAGTTTTCTTGGCATTGCGCTTAAACTAAATGTACCTTATAAAATTAAACCCACATACATAAATTAAGTGCAGTAAAATTAAAAAAATTAAAGGCAGCATGTAAAAACTGTTTAAAAAAAAAAGAAATAATTTTAACATATAAATAAATAAGCTACATTTATGCATGTTTTGAATATTATTGTTAGACGCAAGAATTGTGGGCATACGAAGCGAGTCAAACAAATACCGAAAGAAAAACAATCCTTGTAGGTTCCTCCCCAGGTATTCATGTATATGTATATGTATATGTTAGTTCTGTATGTATTGTAAAATGTATAATATCTAAAGGAAAAATTAAAAATCGAAAGTAAGTGAAATTAAATGAGCAAAGTTTGGATTAGGATAAGGTTTGAGCGTTATACATATTTATGTATATGTACATATGTAATACGTTTAACGTAAGTGGTAACAAGTTAAAGAATGATGTATATATGTATACATATATATGTATATATATATATATATACTGTGCGGTTCTGCATGAAGTAAAAATGTGTAATGGGTCTTATTATATAGGCAATGACGTTAAGTATGTTTATTGTAAAATTGATTACGATGTGAACCTGTTATTGCAAATGAAAAGTGATTTTAATTATTAAGAAAACATAATATAATAAATATATCATATAAATTATTTGTTTTATTTATATATATATAATACATACAAACATATATATATATATCTATATAAATAAAACAAATAAAAAATGTAAAACAAAGTATAACAAATATAAATTGAAGTTATATTTGGATAAAAGCTTATGCATATTGAAAAACACACAGCCGTTTTAAGTTTTTAAATTGTTGAAGCAACCAACCAGAGGAATAAAAACACAAAAAAAAAAAAAACACCAATAGCTACACAAAAATACATGCATAATTGTTATGTTTATTATTATTACATTAACACATTGATAGCGTCTCAGAGATGTTTCGAAACGAGCAACCAACCAACCAACCAACCAACAAAGAAGAAAAATATAATAAAAAGTAATTATAAAAAAAAACGAAAACATTTCAGTTTTGCAGAAACAACATTTTTGGCATTCCGAATATTATATATATCTATATATATATATATATATATAGCAGGTAATATCAGTCTCAAAATTGTAAATTATTCATAATTTTGTATTTGTTTGCAGCATTTCAAAAATAAGGTCAAATTTAATTAGAGGCAAATCACACTTTTGCTCATCCTTTGGATTTTCAAAAAGTAATTAGAGAGTGTCGTAAATATATTTGCAACGAAAAGTGTTTGCATACATTAACTTTTTTTTTTTTTTTGCTATTTATATGAAATACTGATGTGATGTGGCCGACCTTGACATTATCGATTGTAGCACAAATATGTTTGAAATTTTATTAAGATAGCTTCAAAGTTGTGGTACTAGTGATGTTGTCCAACATTATAGATATACATTATGTGGTCGGTAGCGTCTCCTTCAAAGCGTTACACACTTAAGGCAACATTATAATTCCTAATTCTGTTCAAATTAGCTGCTTCTGGAAAAATAAAGCCAATATGAAGCAAACAGATTCTGCTGCTTACAATTTCGTTTTGTTATACATTCGATTGCCGACAAATGTGGAAAATAAATATTTCCGATTTCGCAGAATACGGGATCTCCTTCCTTTCAATTCGGCGGCAACCTTTGACTTTTGTCTTGCGAATTTTCAACGACTTTTAAATAAAGTTGAAACACAGAAAACAACGGGCACAAAACTTTTTACCATTTAGCCAACTCGAGAACATAGAATAGTGAAACCTCGAAGACTATTTTATTATTTAATATTGAACAACAAATCGCTTATCTGTATAAAAATCTCTAGCAATAATTGCGTCAAAAATATTTACGTTCGTCATTGTCTAGATGGACGGACATGGATATGCCGACTCAGCTTATCATCTTGGTCAACAGTAGATGCTCAATGTGACCTTGTCAATGATTTGCAGTCCTTTTGTCAAATTTATTATACGAGGATATAGGATGTAACTACTTTATTTGCCTGTGGAACAACTTACACCGTGGATTATGGTTTTATGAGTAATATTTTTTATTATATTGCTATTGTATTGCGTCAAGCTTATAACCAAGCTCCTAGGACATGTTGAAGTTTTGCGTAAAATCATATTCAATAGTTGGTATAACTGTTTGCACAAATTTTAAAAATATGATCAAATATAAATGTACACCGAGCTGGCCGCCGCCCTCCTCAACAGTTTGGATGATCTTTTTCATAATATCAGCATGGCGACAGGGGTGAACCGATGCCATATTGGGACCTGGTAAATGGGGATGCGATTCCATGGTAACAGTCTTTTTGGCATGATCCTGCGATACATCCTCGTACATTTGCTCCACATTAAGTGGCTTCCGCTGCTCATCGTAGCCGACCACCCATAGCCGAGGCGTTTGGTAGTACTTATCGTACGTGATGTGCAGATCGTAGGTGCGTGTGCGTAATACGGAGTCACCGCTACTAGCAGTCTCGCTTGCAACAACTGATGCTGTTGTGTTGCAAGGACGTGTTTCGGCCTCTTGCTTTCTTGTTGTGGTGGCGACTGCGGGATCAACAAGATCTAGCATGCCGCTTTCTTCAAATGCATCCATGTCAATGGCCTCCTCATCGTCATCATTCTCATCATTGGCTGCCGCTGTAGGCAACATCTTGTCGGAATTTGGAGTGTGCATTTCGTCCTAAACAAAAACCATAAGTTTTCTGATTTTAGTTAGTAAGTGCTGTTTTATTTTATACCTTGCTCTCGTCTAGTGTTAATTCGCATATTTTGTCATCGATTTGATTGGTGCCGTCATCGTTTAATTGATGTGTCTCCACCCACCCGCCATCGCCGGACTCCTCCTCTACCAGTGTCTCCTCGCCCACATACTCCATTTGTTTGCAGCGTCGATAGCATGGCACATTACGTGTTATCAGAAATTGTTTATCTACATTAGAATTAGCTTTGATTCGCTGTTTCTTGGACATATAATTTGTATTTACCTTTTGGCAAGTATGGCTTTGTTTTACTCTCATCACCCGCTGCCCACTGCCAAGTGGGACAGTGATGCACCAAGTGATCACCGGCTGCCACAAATTCCTCTGGTGTTAAAACTCCAGTTTCTCGAAATTTCGATTCCTAATTAATAATAATGTGAAGAATAATTTCTCAATAATGGACAGTTGAATACAGCTCAGGCGGCAGCGCCCAAAATAGAGCTCAGCAAATGTATTAATAAGTCACAATTCACTGAATTGAAATAACACTTTGTGTATTTACCAAATGAGTATGCACAAAAGTAAATTAAATATTAAAACAAAACATTGTTTAGTACTTGCCTTTAGAATTGGTGTCAAGTATTCTGCCACATTTAGCGCTGTGCCCTTTACTGTATTTAGCACGCTTTGCATTGCTGATAATATGAGTATTTGCCTTGTTCTTCTACAACGGTGAGACCTAATGCGTGCTATGCAAATATGTATTAACAATTTCACTTCCCTTCTCTATTTTGCTATACGTGCTCACTGTGTAACACTGCAGTGCAGTCGCTCCAGTGTTACCAGAACTTCATAGATGAAAATAGCTGAATAATCCCAAAAAAGAGTTGCTGCAATCAGTTACAACAAATTTAAAATTAGTCATTTTAAATATCATAAGAACCATGTATATTAAAGCAAAAATCAAGGTCTACATTATGTTTTAAGCTATATAAGATAGGGGATGTTATATACTATGCATATGTGTTATAGTTACCAACAACAAATTAGTATTTTTTAAAAATGAGAGTCATAAATTTGCCAAATCGCTCATGGCAAAATGTCGAACAGATAACTCTCGATATTTATTTTAATACATTTGATTCCATCATCAACATTTCTTACATTCTGAAACGTGTACAGAGTGCATAGTTTTTGCCTGTTCAGAACATTCGTAGAAATTCGCTCTATATAGTGCGTTTGCGATGACTTATCGAATTTCTTATCGATGTTAAAAAATGTATGGCAATATCAATGTCACAAACAGTTGATATGTCAAGAAGGGTATGTGCTCGAAAACATCGATTTTTCGATTCTTATTATCATCAAATGCCGTAAATCTTGAAGACAAAATGGGTCCCAAATTTCGTCTGCCTTCGCCAAATTTCAATAAAAATAAGAAACAACCCGAAAGCAATAACCTACATTACTTAACTCCATGTGGTATGACGCTGCTTCCACGCACCAAACAACCACCACCCATGTATGGGCCACGCGGTAGCACTGTGCCCGCAAAATATATTGAACGTGATCAACAAGTATGACAAATTTCACATTTAAGTAAACCAAAGCATTACTTCAACTTCGATCACAGGATACCAACAAGCATCCTACAACAGTATATACACCATCGCCGACTCCCGAATATTGTGCCAACTGTAGCATGGAGTTGGCCACAGCCCATGACATGAGGCGACATTTGGAACAGCATGAGTCCTGTCCCGCTGAGGATTGTAGTTTTGTCGCCTTGGCCAGTGTCATGGAACGACATATTGAGGCAAATCACATAACGGGCTTGTACAAAACCGTAAGGAAAGTGTGGACTTCTGAGGACATTTCTGCTTGGCGTGCAGAACGATGCAATCGGTAATTATTGAGATTTAGATTAATACTAAACTAATACTACTAAATACTATTTATGGCGTTGCAGATTTCCAACAGCGACCAATGTTGAAAAAGCCAAACTCGCAAAGGAGCAGCGCTTGAAACGGGGTGAACGCTTGGAATCTTCAAAACTGCGTTTTGCTAAGACGGGCGACCGACTACGCAGCAATCCACAAGCATGTACAAAAGAGCGCACAAAGCAAACTAAAAGAAAAAGGCGTCCTGTAAAAATACCAGTTGGGCAAATAGAACATCAAAAGGTACGAACGGAACCGGACAAAAGAGAAACGTCGCTACAAGAGGATGCCGACCTTAAATCAACATTAGTGCGCATTTTCCGCGGCACCAGTCGAATGACAGACTTCGAGCATGTTGCGGCAAAAGTCAAATCCAATCAAAATGCTTTGAGCAACATGTTGGGCATGTACGGATCGGACAGTGACGATGATAATGAACCGGTAGACACGAACAATACTGTAGTAGTTGATTCGCCTTTAACTGTAGTAAATTCAAGCATTAGTATATGCACAACGAAAGAACGACATATAACAATGTTGCCTCAGCTTAAGCAAGAATGTTCTGCCAAGACATTGATGCAAGAATGTTCTGCCAAGACATTGATTCAAAAATGTTCTGCCAAGACATTGATGCAAGAATGTTCTGCCAAGACATTGATCCAAGAATGTTCTGCCAAGACATTGATAGATACAGACTCAAAGAATGTGTCCAACTCATCAGATGAAGGACCTGAAGAATTACCCATTGAAAGAAAAATTGAAGCATTTCCAGTTCCTAGCGCATCTCAAACAAAATCATCGCCAATTGATAAAATTGAACGGAGCTCAGGACCAACTACTAGGCGTAGTTCTGGGCGCCAGAAACCCTATTATGGCCTAAATTATAAGCGTGCGCGTGAGACGAGCAAGCAAAATACTATGTTGTCCAAACTGCTGGCGTCTGATATACGTCACGAACGGAATGTCCTCTTGCAATGTGTGCGATACGTGTTGGAGCAAAACTTCTTTGATATTTGCAAAAGCGCAATTTCTCTCACAACTGAAGCCATTAAAATTAGCAAAGATGTGAGCAACTAACCAAACGAGTAATGTAGATAAAAAAATAAATATAAATTTAATTGAAATTGTTTTGAATTAATTTGTTGGCATTCCACCACCAGCATCTACGCTAGCTGCACCGCCAGCGCTATTGCTGATGCCCGCTGTACCGCCATCAGCAGCTCCTGAACCGGCAACGCCGCCACCAGAAGCATGTTGCTGTTGTTGCTGAGCCGCGGCTGCAGCGGCGGCCTGCTGTTGTTGCTGTGCGGCAGCATGTTCTTGTTGCCGCTTTTGTTGTTGTCTGGCGGCATGTGAGTGTTTGGCCTTCGTCTCTTCCAGTTCCCGTACTCGGGAGCGGGCGTGTTGTATGCGATGCCAGGCCATTTGCAAGACTTTGGCGGATGCGTAGCCGGAACCCTCGTGCGGCTGACCGGTAGATACTTGTGTGAGGTAGTTGATTTGTTCAGAGAGTTTGGACTCGACACTAGATAGGCTCTTTAAAAATTGTTGTGACTGCGTCTCGGCACTCTTTTGTGACGACTTTTCTTTGCCGAGCTCTTGCAGCGCTTGCCCTATTTTGTGGGAACCAAGTTAGATTTTCGTACAAATGCACATTTGACTGCAACTTACCTGCACTTTGCATGCATAGTATAATGTCTTTCTCGATTTCATCTAATGCGTGTATTTTATCCAATGGATTCATTTTAAAATTGGGACGACTTTTTTTTTAAATCACTTTGGAGTAAAGAATTGCAGGATTATTAATAATTTGTGTTTTGACCATTCTCCTAAGACGCCGACATCTGTGAATTTACATCTGCCATTCACCTTTATTCTGGATTCTTGAATGTTCCTAATTCATATAGTTCCACTCAGTATTTTCTCTATATTTCCGGTCCACCCCTGATAATATTTGACATTCACCTCGAAAATGTAAACAGCCTCAGAACGAAAAATTCAAATCACAATTCACCAGAAAATATTGTTTTTAATTTAATTATATTTAAGTATTTATTTTATTTTAGATAAACAGTATTTAAAAAGGCAGCAAGAAACTGCATTATATGGCCACGAAAAATATGTCGAAAACAACAAGACCCAATTTCGTCTGGCCAAGAAGTTTTTCCATCAAGGCCGTATTTGCTGAGTAACATAATGCCGAAAACACTGGTAGATATGTCAAAATTGAAAATAATCATCGAATGGTTCTAAATTTCGTAAAAGTCCCAGAATTGAGTTTTTTCATATAAATATCGAAATTACCGATATAATTGCGCCATTTGCAGTAGTTTATATATGGAAATTAATGTTTCAATATTTTAAATAAATTTTAAAACTATTTAAATAATAATATAATAAATAAACAATATCAAAAATAATATAACAAATTCGTTTTATTGATTCCCAATACCAAACCATGCGTATTTGAAGAACTGTCTGGGTAACAACAAACAATTTTCATAAAATTCCATCGAGTCCCGATCAATGTGACAGACCATAAAGCCACTCCCGCAATTGATTTGCTTGTGCAATGTATACTGTAAACGATCAGCAAAATGCGTCTTGCATTTTCGGCACTCAAATAAATGATCCTGTGAATCTGCTCTCAGAAACCGGTGCACATTTCGTATTTCATGCATGCCGCGAAATTCACCTTCTACATCTGATAGTATAAGAAATGTTGGTGTGTTTGCCACATCCTCGCTTCTGAGCAGATATGGAACCGCATATAGCTCCTTTGTGCTTGCGCACACACGCAAGCAGTATAAATTCACTATCAATGAGTCGGTGAAGAGTCCATTGCTCATGTAGCTGTCGGTGAGCACCGCCAGGTCCACAGGTGACGCATTGTTGGCGTTTAGAAAACTTTTATCATTTTTTATTCGGTATTGCAATGGAAGCTCGAGTTTCCCGTTCCATTGCCGCTTTACAATGAGCTTTACGCGCTTTATGGTGCATGCCTCCAGTGGAACTCGTTGCTTCATGAGCACATAGTTGCTTATCTTCTCAAGTAATAGTGAAAACACCATGTCCACCGTATCTTTTATATCCAAATAATGGTTTATTACAACAGGTATGCTCTCGTAGTACATAAGGTCCTTGGTCGCTTCTACATAGAACCCAATGGTTATCACCAGCCGAGTGGCCTCGTAGCTAAGAAAGCGCAGTAGCTGTGGTACGGCCTCCATACCTGCTTCCAGCAAAAATTCATTAGTGCGCCCCAATGCACTCTCATCGCACAGGAAAAAGGTTTCAATGTGCTCCCGTTCGATGCGTTTGAGCAGTAGTTTCTCTGCCAGTCCTAATTTAATGTGCTCATCAGCTTTGTTATTCAGCCAATGGTGGCTATACGGCTCGTCTGACCGTACGCGACTGAGGCAGGTATGACATTCTACTCCGAAACGCTGGTGGCGAAATATCCGTATATTTTCCATCGTCTCAAATATGAAGCGCGAATGGTTGCGACTTGACATTCTGAAAATGAAATAATGACTGACATGACGATGTGATATTGAGATTGTGTAGAAATGTAATGCAAAACTACGCCCAACCAAGTAGTACCTGTTCAGGACCATATTTGCAACAGCTGCAAATCTTTTCGGAAGGCAACATTTTATTGCTTCGACAAAAGTTAAATATTCTTAAATCAACTGTAATTGCCTATTTTCAAATATAAATTGGTTTGTATAAGTGTAAATGCTCTCCTTTAGGGTATATGCAAATGATGGTTAAAATACCTACCTAACCTACCTATATATCTCAGTATTTTTCGTCGTGGGAAATTCCCGACTTTAAATAATTCCCGAAATTAAACATGAAAACAAATAAGAAGGCCTTTGGACATACCCTAGCGTGACTAGGAGATACCCAGAACACTAGTCTTTACTCAAGATGCGTCATATGCTGGATTCATACTGAAGAGCAACATCAACAGTCATTTTTTTATGATAGTTTGTAAGGTTTTGGTATGGCGAAATTTCAGCATCATTCCTGCATCAACAAGTTTCACTGATTATCAAAATGCCCAAGATTTGATTCCTTTTACCTTAACATAAAAATACTGCATTGGGGACAAATTAATAAATTGCAAATACGATAATAATTGATATCGATAATCTAGAATTGTTAGATGCATATTTTTAATTGCTTACTCTCCTCGCAACTATCTGTAGTTATTTGACACTTTTGTCACAACTAGTATTTCTTCATATTAAATTTTTGATACGATAACTACTTTCGCATATCGATTCCGAATGTGGGACTTGTAACAAAAAAGCATTATAATTATCGAGTCGATATATATGTTCATGTTTTCACTGAAAACAGCTGTTTAAAAAAATACACAAAAGTGATTCATACAAGGTGAAAAAAATTATTAAAATAAAAAGAAGCGATCAAGTCTATGCCGAAAGGACTACCAAATATTGTTTAACATAAAAAATATAAGCTTCAAACTGGGTAACGACATGTCCACGTCTTCAATGGAAAGTAAGTAAAAGCTATGACGCCATTTCTCAGTCCACTCAATTGGAATAACACACCCACAATCCTCCATAGAGCACCTTTTTAATTTAAAGTTTGCCGTAAAAGAGCTGGAGCGCAATTCCAAGAAATGTGAAAAGGAGGAAAAACAAGAGAAGGTTAAAGCCAAGAAGGCCATACAAAAGGGTAACATGGATGTGGCTCGCATACACGCTGAGAATGCCATCAGGCAAAAGAATCAGGCCGTTAATTATCTGCGTATGAGTGCACGCGTGGATGCAGTCGCTAGTCGGGTACAATCGGCATTAACAACACGTAAAGTCACTGGCTCAATGGCCGGAGTGGTTAAGGCCATGGATGCTGCCATGAAAGGTATGAATCTGGAAAAAATCTCATCGTTGATGGAGAAATTCGAATCGCAGTTCGAAGACTTGGATGTACAAAGCTCAGTGATGGAGGGTACAATGTCTGACACGGTGACCACATCTGTGCCCCAAGGAGATGTGGATAACCTCTTGCAACAGGTTGCTGATGAGGCTGGCCTCGAACTAAATATGGAACTGCCCAGCGGCGTGCAATCAGCTACCATTGGTGCCTCCACTCAAGTGTCGCAGGAACAGGATGAGCTGACACAACGCCTGGCCCGTCTGCGACAGGCCGAATAAAATTTTAAAAAAAAATGCTCTTGATGCTGTTTAATATTTCCGTAAGAGTTTAATAAAATATGTGTATAAAACTACCCATATAGCAAATTTTTTTATTTTCAAGAATCAAATGGGCCATCGATTATCAATCAATTCTTTCAAGTTAAATGATTATTGATGTGTCGATGTAGTTGCGCCGAGCTCTGTTTGCTGTTGTTTTTTCACACGCTCTTTCCTGGACTTGCGGAATGTCTTATGTTCTATTTCAGCTGATAAGTCTGTTACATTCGGTATGTTCTTAGGTTTCGGTCCACGACGTTTCTGTTCGGGCTTACCTCTTGCTTGAGCCGTCACCATTGGTACCGAGCGCCAATTGTCACCATGCTTGTCAAGGCGTTTTTTTAACAGCTCCACATCATATGTGCGTCGGTTTAGTATCTTCTTTATGCAATTTACTCTGCAATTAATGGTCTTACCTTTCAGCGATGAAGCAAATTGTGGGTTCATTACTCACCTCATAACGCAGCGCTCATTTTCCGATTGTATTTGCTGGCATCTGTTGTATATTTTCTCCACGAGCAATTTGTAAATTTCTTTTTTTTTGTTAAGCGTCATTCCATTTATGTTCGTATGCAGCACCGATCTAACATCGATAAGTCGATGTTCTGAATTTCCTACAAAATATCGATGGTGGTAAACATTGCCGTTTCTAAAGAACTAATTCAGGTCATAATATACAGTGTTCCCGTTTTGACCATTTATCGGACGGATCTGTTAATTTTTGTTTCAGTTATCCAATTATATATGAAAATACATACATTTTCCGATATTATCAGCGATACCAATAAGGCATTCTGCACGTATGGCAAAAGCAGAATGCGCACAAAATGACCAGATTCTTTCTTTTATGGCAGAAAAAATTATATGAGCATGACCAAAAAAATTAAATTGCGTTCCAGCACTAAGCAAAGAAAATACAATTATAAGTCGATTTTACTTCTCTATGCAATGCTAATAGGCTACTCACACAGAACATCTTACGGAACGAATGGGAATTTTTCAACGATGTGAAATGTTTTTCGCATGGGCAACATCAGCGTCAGTATCAGTTACAGCTATTATTTGATACATTTTTGTTGCAAAAAATGAATTGAAAAATAATTTTTAAAGGAGGAATTAGATGTTTTAGGCAATTTTTTTCATTGTCTGCACTGTTTTGTCTAGTATTCTGGATATTTTGGCAACTGTGTGCAGGGAACAATGAAAAATTGCCACAGCCGGACGAGTTGTGGAAAGGGCATGGGATCATTGGCCCATTCTCGGTTGAAATAAATAATACTGAATCGCAATTTAAGACATTCACTTTTTTTTATTTTTTTATTCAGAATATCATTTATATCTTCCTTGTAATTCGTCATTGTGTTGAATCTGACTGGCGTTCTCAACTTCGCAGATGATTACTTATTGCCTGCGACGAGGAAATATAGTTATGGCGATGTGCAGGCTGAAAACAAATTTGTTGAATCAATCCGATTCTCGTCCTGGGTACAACCAAGCCTGATGATTGAACATGTGAAATTTTACACTATTCATGCAAATGAAGAATAAATTCATTTATGTATGTGCATAGGTATAAAGGTGTACATTAAGGATAAGTGACAGCATACTAAAAAGTTTTCCCATTATTCTTCTTTGATCCATTATTACGTGAGCTCTGTGTAGATTTTTTTTTTCGCTTATCAGAAGACCAATCCACGTCGTCTTCGTCGTCAGTACCACCAGTATTACCTGACTGCAAATAAGTTGATGTTGAGCTTGAGCTGGCACTAGAGCCTTCCTTGGTTGCCAATCGTCGACTAGCGATGCGAGATGAGATGCGGCCCATGCCCATGCACTTCTCCAAGTGTGGTGCAAATCTGGCTGCAGCCACTAATCTTTCACAATTTGGGCAGGTGCAGTCCATCTGCTTTTTGGCGGTCGATGTGCCAAAAATGTCCAAATTCGGCATCTCACACATGTGAAACGCAGACCCTCGATTCTCCTCGCCGACTCCATCAAGCGCTGCCAGATTGCCGGTCTTACGTAAATGATGTGTTTCAATAAAAATACCGGCCACTGCATCATCTAGTAGTGCCTGATACAAATAGTTGGAAGCCTCGTCCAATTCTTTTGGTTCCTTGATTAGTTCTCGGAAATTGATTGCAATGGTGGAGGCTGCTGAATGATTTGAGGCCGTTGTGAGAGTTTGGGATGCTGTCGCACTCAACGGATTCAACTGATTTGTATTCGAATTGGCCATGTTTTGCTTAACATATAGTTTATTAATTTTTGTTGTATTTATTTTTGCAAAATGTACAGACGGTTGATGCTCACTATCAATGTAAAAACATCGATGACTTCTTAGCGAACGAAAACGTAAAATCTATCGATATCTCTTGTAGTTTTTTATGATTTACAGAATGAGTGCGCAGCTGTAGGTAATTGTGTTCACAGAGCAGCGAACAATAGGCTACGTGCCCAGACAAGTTGAGGAAAATACATTCAACCAGCTATTTCTCAATTCAAATAAATAATTAATTAAGGACTTTAATGGGCTGCATTTAAGGAAACAGATTGATTTTGTTAGTTTGCATATATGAACATGATATTGGATCTTTTATTATTCACGCAAAAGCTAAGGCAGTTTGAAAACTAATTTCGCTAGCCGAAATTGTTTCTTGCTTATTTAATTTAAGGAGCATGTAGATATTATATAATTCAGGGCTATTTTTGAATTGTATTTCAATTCCTTGCATTCGGCTTTGCATGTTCGCGGTGAACGTCACCTTTTTGTGGCGGACCGAAAATATTTATTTTGGCATTAAATCTTCAAAAATAAATATCGATAGAAATTTTATGTTTTTTGCTTCGGCAACAAATTCATCGATGGTTTTACATCGATAGTGAGCATCAAACGTCTGCAGATTTTGCAAAAATAAAAAAAAAAAGAATTTATAAATTATATGTTAAACGAAACATGGCCAATTCGAATACAAATCAGTTGAATCCATTGAGTGCGACAGCATCCCAAACTCTCACAACGGCCTCAAATCATTCAGCAGCCTCCACCATTGCAATCAATTTCCGAGAACTAATCAAGGAACCAAAAGAATTGGAGGAGGCTTCCAACTATTTGTATCAGGCACTTCTAGATGATGTTGTGGCGGGCATTTTTATAGAAACACATCATTTACGTAAGACCGGCAATCTGGCAGCGCTTGATGGAGTCGGCGAGGAGAATCGAGAGTCTGCATTTCACATGTGTGAGATACCGAATTTGGACATTTTTGGTATATCGACCGCCAAAAAGCAGATGGACTGCACCTGCCCAAATTGTGAAAGATTAGTGGCTGCAGCCAGATTTGCACCACACTTGGAGAAGTGCATGGGCATGGGCCGCATCTCATCTCGCATCGCTAGTCGACGATTGGCAACCAAGGAAGGCTCTAGTGCCAGCTCAAGCTCGACATCAACTTATTTGCAGTCAGGTAATACTGGTGGTACTGACGACGAAGACGACGTGGATTGGTCTTCTGATAAGCGAAAAAAAAAATCTACACAGAGCTCACGTAATAATGGATCAAAGAAGAATAATGGGAAAACTTTTTAGTATGCTGTCACTTATCCTTAATGTACACCTTTATACCTATGCACATACATAAATGAATTTATTCTTCATTTGCATGAATAGTGTAAAATTTCACATGTTCAATCATCAGGCTTGGTTGTACCCAGGACGAGAATCGGATTGATTCAACAAATTTGTTTTCAGCCTGCACATCGCCATAACTATATTTCCTCGTCGCAGGCAATAAGTAATCATCTGCGAAGTTGAGAACGCAGCCTACAGTCAGACACTGAATGAAGCACTACAAAGAAGATATAAATTATGTTCAATGATATATTGCAATACATTTCCATAATACATAAAGTACATATTATAGTATATATATGTGAAGTATTACATCTCGTCAAATTTATTAGTTCTGCAAACTTAAAATGTTTATATGGATAACAAGCCGCGTAATAATAATACCATTTCGATTCAATTGTAAGTTACGCCTCGGCAAAATGCCGATACGGCACTCAACAAGAAGTATATATAATAAGTCGACCAGGCATGGAACACAATTCAAACATAATTCCCAAATGAATAAGGATGTGTATGCTCATAAGCATTTTTAGATCTGGAGTAGTAATTTTAAAAACAAATTTTATTACTAGATTAAACGTTACAGAAACACGCAAATGGGACAAGTCAATCCAATGGGCAAGTATTTCTATTCGGCCATATTTAAATTAAAATGTTTTATACATGTGGAAAACTCATGAGACTTATAGGTCCACATACGTTTACGCGACGATGGTTGCAATTATATACAATAGGTCTTTCGAAATAACATTTGTGTTCACATAGGCAACGAATTCTTGTTCTGCTTCTGCTGCTAAAACAAGTGAGCATAGTTCATAAATCCAAATGTGTGTCGATATTTTCCTCAAAGATAAGAGTTCCGCTACGAGCAGGATTCTTGTTATTCTGCTCAGTTTCGGATTGCAAGCAATCGCACTCTGGTTTTTTTTTTTTTTTTTTGACGACTTTTCAATGCTCATCCATCTTAAATTCATAAGTTTTCGTTATTCCTTGACCATTTTTTTTTTAAACAGCGTTAATCTGTAGCATCTCGTTGGTTTGAATCTTTGTTTGGTTATTCATCTTATAGAGAAATATACCGTTTTGTTGACCTTATGAAGAAATATTTATTCTGAAGAGCATTCATTGCTTATTCTCTGTGGAAAATAAAGATCATCTGCTGATGTATAATTTAAATTAAAGTACTTTATCTATTGGCAGACCGATAGTTTTTTAAATAGAACTATATTCTTACCATACTACTGCATCTCCATCTCAGTTAACGGCTTTATTAATTTTTTTAATGTCATAAGCACCTAGTATAATAAAGTAAGAAAATATGAATAGCAAACATTTCATATCATTTTGCATTATATGCGAATGGTTATCACAAAAGTACACTAAGGTCAGCATTTCTTTTATTTTTAATCTACAGAGTTACTTAAGTCTTTATGCCATTATTATCTAAATTGCATAAACACGAACATAATCAACGATCAAATTTGGCTTCTTCCAAGTAGGTAGCCATTGATCCTGGTTCTGCCAAAATTTAAGCTTCGCCTGTGGGTGTTTATTGATCCATGGCTTCTCAAAGTTAGCAGTACGTAACTCATCAACAAAATCTCCAAAGCCGCCAACTGAAAGGCCCAGTGTGATGTAAAACTGAAATATGTAATTTTGGATAATTTTTTTGATCCAATTGGTGCGATGAATATATGGAAGTAGTTGAAACAAAGGTTAGCGTAAGCATATATTTAGTCACACTTCACAGCGCCTTATACATCACAGCAAAATGGTGCAAGATGAAAAAATGGGACAGAATGGAATGGAACTGATAGTAATTCATTATTGAAGATGCTGGACTGGCAGTAATTATACAATAATAGTTTTCAATTATGAACTATCAGTGTAAATCAGAGTGTAACTCAATCTCTGTAATTGGGAAAGGTATGGGCATTTTTTAGGGTGTTACTATTAATATAAATTTCATAGTTGGTGACTAACTTTTAAGTTGACTGGGATATATTTTGGTATCGTGAACATTAATTT
Organism: Drosophila nr. perissopoda 5 BK-2023a; assembly: GCA_035044105.1. Lineage (NCBI taxonomy): Eukaryota > Metazoa > Arthropoda > Insecta > Diptera > Drosophilidae > Drosophila > Drosophila nr. perissopoda 5 BK-2023a. Next base: position 6,146,510 of record JAWNMK010000122.1, read on the forward strand.
TTCACCGACCTTTAAAAGAAGATTCAAAATGTTGTGACCTTATATCAAAAACTATAGCTATTACCGATTTTTAGGGGCGGAGTAAATAGCGCAGAAGAGATATATGTGAGAAGGTCTTTACTTATGGCAGACACAGGGATTGCTGAGTAAAAAAACCTAAGCCAGCGCATATTTTTATTCAACTATATACATATATACTCGCAATCGTAGGTAACGGCTCTCTGCAGAGTACATACAATAACATATTGAGAGTCGCGTCGATTATCTTGCCATCTCTTTTTCACACATGCGCTCTCATATTTATGCATACAGAAAATGCGTAAGGCTGCAGATAGATATGAGATCAATATGAGAATATTTTTTAGACAATAACTCGGGTGTTCCTAATCCGATCTTGATCAAATTTGGGCAGTTGATCAATAAGATGCATATGCATATTATGTATTAATAAGAACATTTTTCCTTTAAGATTGTAGCATTAATTGCTACCGGAAATTGAAATGTATCGATATTCGATGAACGGAGATAATTATCGATAAAATAAAGCAATCTTGATCTGCGCCGGATATACGAGAACCTATATGCTAAATTTGATCTGTAACTCTTGTAATCTATAAGATCCGCGTGTTCACACAGACAGACGGACATGGCTATATCGACTCGGCTGTTGGTCCTGATCAAGAATATATATACTTAACGGGGTCGGAGATCCTTCCTTCTGCCTGTTACTTTCATTTGCACAAAACCATTTTACCCATTGTTACCCGTTTTTAATGGGTTCAGGGTATAAAAATCTGATTGTCGAAAGTAATTCCAAGTTGCCTTCTTTGACCTGTTTGTAAAAAGTGCACATAGTTTTAGGCTCGCAAGAGCGACCTCAAGGAGAAATGGACGTATTTGTAATGGAAACAGAGTGTAAGAGTCAGTTTAAAATGGAAGATGCGTTAAAAGAGTATGGAAGCTAACGTGCTTTTACCATGCGATCAAAGGGCGCCATCGGCCCACCTCGACGCCAGCTGGCATTTCCTGATTCCGCGAAGCCCTTTAACAGTTCGCCATAATCTTGACCATCAATTGAAAACCGCAAACTTTGGCTGCTCCATATTAGGCCGTACACGTGGAAGTCATCGCCAAAATGAATGCTCCGCCGCTGTTGGACCAAGAAGTCTTCACGCTGAGACGCCTCAGTGGAAAGCACGGCACCAGCGTATATAGTCCGACCATCGATGAGTTTGCCATGGGGCAGACGTAGTTGCTCATTACCCCGGGCCATGGCAACGCGCAACTGACCTATAAAATGTTATCAATACTCTAAATACAAGTTAAATAATGTGGGCGCACCAGATTCATAGCCAGTTTGGCCATACGACTCCATGAGCGGCTCCAGCAGCAACAGTGGTACCAGCCAATCGCCTTTTGGAAGCTTAGCGCGTATCTCCACACGTCCAAATTTAAAGCCAAAAGATTCCTTAGTGCTCAAGCGTGGCACCACCACCGGTGGCATTATAAGAGGCCCACTTGTGTGCAGCACACACTCCTTTTGCCTATTATGAGTCCCAGTGCAACGGTCAGATAAATCCAGATGAGCATTTGTTATGTGCAAGTCTGGTCGATAGCTGGACCACAGCTTTGGCTCGATGATTAGTTGACCACTTCGAATGCGTGCCTCGCCATCGTACAGCACAAACTCAGCGTCTGCATTGTCAAGTGGTGCCCGAACTTCGTGTTGCCAAAGACTTTCATTGAGAGAATCGAATTCCTCTTCGAATATCAATGTGCCCTTGCAAATCGGATTGGTTGGTGGTGGTGACACCACAGTTTCGCTTTCCTCAACGCAAAGTAAAGCCGGCGACGTGACATTTAGTAAGTTGCTTCTGGGTGTAGTTGTTCTTAAAGTTTGATCAGTGCTCTGCTTAGTGCAGTTAGCTGGCAAATTATCGTCAAACAATTGACAAACCTGCTGTGGCAGAGCCTGATCGCGATATATTGCATTGCCATGCTGTACATTTGTCCAAATGTACACCGTATCATGTGCTCTCAAAGGTGCTCTAACAAAATCATGTTGCCAGCGTCCATTCTGCGGCTGACGCACCTGAGCTTTGAACTCGCCCTCCTCAAAGTTTGTGAAATTGCGATTGCGGTTCACATTAAAGTCAACTCTTTTGACGCCAGGTTCGTCTTGAAATGAAATTCGGCAAGTAAAACTGGTTGATGCATTCTTTAAGTTAACTGCTTACCTGGTATGAAAACACGAAAACCGTTTTCCAATGGCTCCACTAGGGCGGCAGGCACCTTGTAGCATCGTATTTTAACAATCCACATACAAAGTAGCAGTCTCAACAGCAGTTTCTCTCTCTGCAATCTACCATCTACAGACATTTTGTCCGACTCCAATTTACTGACTGAGTCTGGACCTCTCAAACCGGTTTCGGCTTATTTTATACAAGGTACATATTTTGAGTTAAGATTATTTATGTAACATGCATGTGTGGCCAGTCTATCGCTCTCTCTGTATAAGCGCGTCGATCTCTGAGATTAGATTCGAGATACACCAGGCAATTGTAGCCGTGTTGGCCCTTTAGCGGACAAATTTGATTCCTGTATGGAAACCAAGCATTTTTTCAACAAGTCCATATTTTTTTGTTCTTTTAATTAAATGTATAAGCAATACGCAAATTCTGAAATGAACGGTGTTAATCGGTTTCAACTATCGGTTGTGTTATTGTCAAAAGGAGCAAATTAAAGTAAATGTTACTTTGTTGTAATCCTCAATGTATACTAAAACATGACAAGAGAATTGTACAAGCAAAACTTTCGTGAACCTTGGAGAAACTATATATATTTCTCATGCTGCAAATATTGCAAAAGTCTTGTGACACTGTTTTCAGATCGAAACAAAATATCGCTTAGGAAATTTCAATATATTTCGGTTTTAAAACCAAGAAATAAAAGTTCTAATGAGAGCCAAATGTGGCATGCTTTGGCATTTTATTCAAATCATTCTGTCCGATTTTTGTAATCTATAATTGGCAACTCTGCAATTGGTTAAAATGTATCGATAACTTACATAGAATCATAGATATTACTAATGTAAAAGGCATGATTCGTGATTCTGGTGAATCGCAAAAGATCGATTTTTAAATTTCGAATTTGGGCGAGCGCTCCTCTATTATCAATAGGATATCGGTCGGTGAACTTGCAAATTCTACTCAAAATGGCATGCATCTGCACAGATTCATTAATTCGGTTTGCACGAGCACTTTGAGCAAGAGTTTGGCGTTAATTTCACAAATTGAAGAGTATTTTTAGACTCAGAGCTTACTTTACAACAGAATTCTTACTTGTTTTTATAATGCCAAAGGTTCTTATAAATACAATGTACGACTGCCTGGACACGGCAAACTAATTATCGAAAAGGTTAAATATAATTATTATTTACTTAATTATTTGTTTAAGAAAGTTGACATATTCCATAGCATTAAAAATTCGAAAATAATGTTAAATTCGAGAAATATAGATTGACATTAATGGGTTTTAATCAATTTAGTTGTTTTCATAGTACAGCTTTGTTCTATATATAATTATTTAATTTTTACGAGGTATTTCAAAGCTAATGCTGATAGAGAAAATAAAACACGAATTTATATTTAATATCCAAAGTATATTTAATAACATAAATTTCATTTCCTGAAAAAAAAAACTAACATACACATAGCCTACAGTCAGACACTGAATGAAGCACTACAAAGAAGATATAAATTATGTTCAATGATATATTGCAATACATTTCCATAATACATAAAGTACATATTATAGTATATATATGTGAAGTATTACATCTCGTCAAATTTATTAGTTCTGCAAACTTAAAATGTTTATATGGATAACAAGCCGCGTAATAATAATACCATTTCGATTCAATTGTGAGTTACGCCTCGGCAAAATGACCTATTAGCCGATACGACACACAACAAGAAGTATATATAATAAGTAGACCAGGCATGGAACACAATTCAATAATAAGGATGTATGTGCTCATAAGCATTTTTAGATCTGGAGTAGTAATTTTAAAAACAAATTTTATTACTAGATTAAACGTTACAGAAACACGCAAAAGGGACAAGTCAATCCAATGGGCAAGTATTTCCATTCGGCCATATTTAAATTAAAATGTTTTATAGATGTGGAAAACTCATGAGACTTATAGGTCCACATACTTTACGCGATGAAACCCGGTTTTTTTTTTGCTTGTACAGCCCTTTTGCTTAAATGATTTGCTACCGCGTACCCTGGTTGCAATTATATCCAATAGGTCTTTCGAAATAACATTTGTGTTCACATAGGCAACGAATTCTTGTTCTGTTTCTGCTGCTAAAACAAGTGAGCATAGTTCATAAATCCAAATGTGTTTCGAAATTTTCCTCAAACATAGGTGTTCCGCTACAAGCAGGATTCTTGTTATTCTGCTCCGGTTGCAAGCAATCGGACTCTGTTTTATTTTTTTTGTGACGACTTTTCCATGATCATCAATCTTAAATTCATAAGTTTTCGTTATTCCTTGACCATTTTTTTTTTTAAACAGCGTTAATCTGTAGCATCTCGTTGGTTTGAATCTTTGTTTGGTTATTCATCTTATAGAGAAATATCCCGTTTTGTTGACCTTATGAAGAAATATTTATTCTGAAGAGCATTCATTGCTTATTCTCTGTGGAAAATAAAGATCATCTGCTGATGTATAATTTAAATTAAAGTACTTTATCTATTGGCAGACCGATAGTTTTTTAAATAGAACTATATTCTTACCATACTACTGCATCTCCATCTCAGTTAACGGCTTTATTAATTTTTTTAATGTCATAAGCACCTAGTATAATAAAGTAAGAAAATATGAATAGCAAACATTTCATATCATTTTGCATTATATGCGAATGGTTATCACAAAAGTACACTAAGGTCAGCATTTCTTTTATTTTTAATCTACAGAGTTACTTATGTCTTTATGCCATTATTATCTAAATTGCATAAACACGAACATAATCAACGATCAACTTTGGACTCTTCCAAGTAGGTAGCCATTGATCCTGGTTCTGCCAAAATTTAAGCTTCGCCTGTGGGTGTTTATTGATCCATGGCTTCTCAAAGTTAGCAGTAAGTAACTCATCAACAAAATCTCCAAAGCCGCCAACTGAAAGGCCCAGTGTGATGTAAAACTGAAATATGTAATTTTGGATAATTTTTTTGATCCAATTGGTGCGATGAATATATGGAAGTAGTTGAAACAAAGGTTAGCGCAAGCATATATTTAGTCACACTTCACAGCGCCTTATACATCACAGCAAAATGGTGCAGCAAGATGAAAAAATGGGACAGAATGGAATGGAACTGATAGTAATTCATTATTGAAGATGCTCGACTGGCAAAAATTATAAAATAACAGTTTGCAATTATGAACTATCAGTGTAAATCAGAGTGTAACTCAATCTGTGTAATTGGGAAAGGTATGGGCATTTTTTAGGGTGTTACTATTAATATAAATTTCATAGTTGGTGACTAACTTTTAAATTGACTGGGATATATTTTGGTATCGTGAACATTAATTTTTCACCGACCTTTAAAAGAAGATTCAAAATGTTGTGACCTTATATCAAAAACTATAGCTATTACCGATTTTTAGGGGCGGAGTAAATAGCGCAGAAGAGAAATATGTGAGAAGGTCTTTACTTATGGCAGACACAGGGACTGCTGAGTAAAAAAACCTAAGCCAGCGCATATTTTTATTCAACTATATACATATATACTCGCAATCGTAGGTAACGGCTCTCTGCAGAGTACATACAATAACATATTGAGAGTCGCGTCGATTATCTTGCCATCTCTTTTTCACACATGCGCTCTCATATTTATGCATACAGGAAATGCGTAAGGCTGCAGATAGATATGAGATCAATATGAGAATATTTTTTAGACAATAACTCGGGTGTTCCTAATCCGATCTTGATCAAATTTGGGCAGTTGATCAATAAGATGCATATGCATATTATGTATTAATAAGAACATTTTTCCTTTAAGATTGTAGCATTAATTGCTACCGGAAATTGAAATGTATCGATATTCGATGAACGGAGATAATTATCGATAAAATAAAGCACACTTGATCTGCGCCGGATATACGACAACCTATATGCTAAATTTGATCTGTAACTCTTGTAATCTATAAGATCCGCGTGCTCACACAGACAGACGGACATGGCTATATCGACTCGGCTGTTGGTCCTGATCAAGAATATATATACTTAACGGGGTCGGAGATCCTTCCTTCTGCCTGTTACTTTCATTTGCACAAAACCATTTTACACATTGTTACCCGTTTTTAATGGGTTCAGGGTATAAAAATCTGATTGTCGAAAGTAATTCCAAGTTGCCTTCTTTGACGTGTTTGTAAAAAGTGCACATAGTTTTAGGCTCGCAAGAGCGACCTCAAGGAGAAATGGACGTATTTGTAATGGAAACAGAGTGTAAGAGTCAGTTTAAAATGGAAGATGCGTTAAAAGAGTATGGAAGCTAACGTGCTTTTACCATGCGATCAAAGGGCGCCATCGGCCCACCTCGACGCCAGGTGGCATTTCCTGATTCCGCGAAGCCCCTTAATAGTTCGCCATAATCTTGACCATCAATTGAAAACCGCAAACTTTGGCTGCTCCATATTAGGCCGTACACGTGGAAGTCATCGCCAAAATGAATGCTCCGCCGCTGTTGGACCAAGAAGTCTTCACGCTGAGACGCCTCAGTGGACAGCACAGCACCAGCGTATATAGTCCGACCATCGATGGGTTTGCCACGGGGCATACGTAGTTGCTCATTACCCCGGGCCATGGCAACGCGCAACTGACCTATAAAATGTTATCAATACTCTAAATACAAGTTAAATAATGTGGGCGCACCAGATTCATAGCCATTTTGGCCATACGACTCCATGAGCGGCTCCAGCAGCAACAGTGGTACCAGCCAATCGCCTTTTGGAAGCTTAGCGCGTATCTCCACACGTCCAAATTTAAAGCGAAAAGATTCCTTAGTGCTCAAGCGTGGCACCACCACCGGTGGCATTATAAAAGGCCCATTTGTGTGCAGCACACACTCCTTTTGCCTATTGTGAGTCCCAGTGCAACGGTCAGATAAATCCAGATGAGCATTTGTTATGTGCAAGTCTGGTCGATAGCTGGACCACAGCTTTGGCTCGATAATTAGTTGACCACTTCGAATGCGTGCCTTGCCATCGTACAGCACAAACTCAGCGTCTGCATTTTCAAGTGGTGCCCGAACTTCGTGTTGCCAAAGACTTTCATTGAGAGAATCGAATTCCTCTTCGAATATCAATGTGCCCTTGCAAATCGGATTGGTTGGTGGTGGTGACACCACAGTTTCGCTTTCCTCAACACAAAAAAAAGCCGGCAAGAAATATACTGAGTTGCTTTCATATGTTGTCATGTCATGCAATACAGATGCCTGAAGGTTGATCGTATCATGTGCTTTGAAAGGTGGTTTAAGAAAATCAGTTTGCCAACGTCCATTCTGCGGACGACCCACGTAAGCCCACGCGCTCCAGTCAACGTTTGAGCAAGTGCTATTGCAGCTCATATAAAAGTCAACTCTTTTGACGCCAGGTTCGTCTTGAAATGAAATTCGGCAAGTAAAACTGGTTGATGCATTCTTAAAGTTAACTGCTTACCTGGTATGAAAATACGAAAACCGTTTTCCAATGGCTCCACTATGGCAGCAGGCACCGTGTAGCATCGTATTTTAACAATCCACATACAAAGTAGCAGTCTCAACAGCAGTTTCTCTCTCTGTAATCTACCATCTACCGACATTTTGTCCGACTCCAACTTACTGACTGAGTCTGCAGCTCTTAAATCGGTTTCGGCTTATTTTTAGACAAGGTACATATTTTGAGTTGAGGTTATTTATATAACATGCATGTGTGGCCAGTCTATCGCTCTCTCTGTATGAGCGCGTCGATCTCTGAGATTAGATTCGAGATACACCAGGCAACTGTAGCCCTGGCCGTGTTGGCCCTTTAGCGGACAAATCTGAATCCTGTATGGAAACCAAGCATTTTTTCAACAAGTCCATATTTTTTTGTTCTTTTAATTAAATGTATAAGCAATACGCAAATTCTGAAATGAACGGTGTTAATCGGTTTCAACTATCGGTTGTGTTATTGTCAAAAGGAGCAAATAAAAGTAAATGTTACTTTGTTGTAATTCTCAATGTATACTAAAACACGACAAGAGAATTGTACAAGCAAAACTTTCGTGAACCTTGGAGAAACTATATAGATTTCTCATGCTGCAAATATTGCAAAAGTCTTGTGACACTGTTTTCAGATCGAAACAAAATATCGCTTAGGAAATTTCAATATATTTCGGTTTTAAAACCAAGAAATAAAAGTTCTAATGAGAGCCAAATGTGGCATGCTTTGGCATTTTATTCAAATCAATCTGTCCGATTTTTGTAATCTATAATTGGCAACTCTGCAATTGGTTAAAATGTATCGATAACTTACATAGAATCATAGATATTACTAATGTAAAAGGCATGATTCGTGATTCTGGTGAATCGCAAAAGATCGATTTTTAAATTTCGAATTTGGGCGAGCGCTCCTCTATTATCAATAGGATATCGGTCGGTGAACTTGCAAATTCTACTCAAAATGGCATGCATATGCACAGATTCATTAATTCGGTTTGCACGAGCACTTTGAGCAAGAGTTTGGCGTTAATTTCACCAATTTAAGAGTATTTTTAGACTCAGAGCTTACTTTACAACAGCATTCTTACTTGTTTTTATAATGCCAAAGGTTCTTATAAATACAATGTACGACTGCCTGGACACGGCAAACTAATTATCGAAAAGGTTAAATATAATTATTATTTACTTAATTATTTGTTTAAGAAAGTTGACATATTCCATAGCATTAAAAATTCGAAAATAATGTTAAATTCGAGAAATAGAGATTGACATTAATGCGTTTTAGTCAATTTAGTTGTTTTCATAGTACAGCTTTGTTCTATATATAATTATTTAATTTTTACGAGGTATTTCAAAGCTAATGCTGATAGAGAAAATAAAACACGAATTTATATATAATATCCAAAGTATATTTAATAACATAAATTTCATTTCCTGAAAAAAAAATTAACATACATATCATATAAATCATATAAGTTCTAAAACTATTCACATTTATATATCGATATTACTCAGCATACACTCGAACATAATCTATAATCATCGCGCTGCTATTTTCCCAAGTGGGAGCCCATGTATCACGATGATGCCAAAATGAGAGAGCGGCGCGCGGCTCACGATTCTTATATGGTTTTACATCATTAGATACAATGTCATCATCAAAGTTGAGAAAACCGCCCACTGTAACGCCAAAAATGATGAAACATTTTTCGTTGAAAAAGGGCAAGCCATCGTAGAGCTCTCCGTAAATCTCTTCGTCCACCGTGAGAATTAACTTATCCCACTGCCAGATCATTGTGTAATTATGAAAGTCATTACCATAATGATTTGTGTTTAGTCGATCCTTTAAAAATTGCAGAGGGCGTCCTTGATCCCAAGCGACCATACCGCCATATAAGCGACTACCCGATATATCCTCCTTCTGTGTGCTGCGCAAGTGAGAGTTGCCACGCGCAAACGCGATGCCTTTAATTAATAAGGTGAAATTAATTTAATCAAAAAAAAAAATTTAGAGATATTCATAAATACAATTTATATACTTTAAAGTATGTAAGTAAGTTAAAGATGCTGCCGATACCAATCTAGGAGACGGCTTCGACCACATAAAGTATGTTCATATGTATATTGTTAGCATCGCTAGCCTAGTCGACATATTCCTATATATGCGCAGAAGACACTCAGCCGACCAGGTCTCTTCTCCTTATTTTACAGCTATCTTAGCAATATTAAAATGATTATTTTCTACCATAGCATACTGATCAAACTTACAAAATATACTTTTAATTAAGTTCCTCACATTTGGCAACAAAAATCATTATCATCGGAACACAGTAATAAATTATAGTTGCCATAGAAACAATGGTTCCAAAGGTAAGTTAGATGTAGTTAAATGTTGGGTCAATAAGGGTATGTAATATTTGGCGTACTAAAGGTAACTGTGCTTTCTTGTTGTTTTATTAAAATTAATAATTAAAGTTAAAATTGGACTTGTAATTAATCTCCAACGTTTCAAAATGTGCTAAGACACCGTTATTGTGAAGACAACTGTACTTACGAAGCTGATTGGAATAATGCGTTTCCACATGCGTTGAAGCTGGCTGCAGCATCACATCTGTGAAAATGTTGCTTGTAGTGAGACCAAATTATAGAAGCAGAACAAAACATATAAACAACTTACATGGAAATAGCCAATCGCCTTTTGGCAGTTTAGCACGAACCACAATTTTTCCATATTTGAAACTAAAGGACTCACGGGTATGCAGCTGAGCCGAATATACCGGCGGATTAATCTTATGGAAGCTTCTTCGATCAATTTTGCACTCAAGATCCGGACTTTCCACAGCCGTACAGCGATCGCCCAGTTCATAGACGCCCTGATTTACCTCGCTTGCCACTGTTGGAACAATGTGTAGGTGCCCCTCCTTAACGTATGAGTTCCGTGGTGAGTCGTCAAAGGCCACAAGTTCCTCTTCTTCTTGATACATGCGCTGACGTATGTCATGCGTCCAAACACTACGATTAAGTTGCGCCTCACTAAAATTGTCCTCGAAGAGCAGTTCACCTTGGCAAGTACCTTGGTTGTTGCTCACTATGCTGCGAGCTGGTTTGCAAGTTTCTACTGGGGTTTTTGACTTTAGATGAACCTGGCACTCTTCTTGGTTGCTGGGATAGTTGATGTTGTGGGATAAACTTTGTTGAGTGGTGAGCAGGCGACTGTTCAGTATCACGCGTGTCTCGCTCTTCTCATAGATAATATCGTTATACTGCACCAACATTGCGATATGGAGCTTATCATTATTGTACAATCTGAATTGTTGTGTGCTACTCCAGGAGCCATTTGTTGCTTGTGTTATGTAGTCCATAAGAGCCGAACATTTGTCATTCACTTGCAGCATGTAGAAGACACGATGCATGCCCATTTCATCTATAATTGGTTTAATTACAATGCTGACCTTGCAACCGGCCACGTTTACTTACCAGGTATTGAAACCCTAAATCCGCGATCGTTTAACATATTTATATCCACGCTTGGTATTTCATATGTCACACTTTTTTGGCATTTGAATAAAAGCCAAACAGAAAAAAAGCATAGCAAAATTTGCCAGCCCATGACGAAGTTGCATTTATTCTAATAGAACTGCAACACAATTATTCCATGCACAAAACTTTCTGAGAAAAAAAATATAAAAGTATCACAAACCTGTCAAGCTGCATTTATTGAAAGCTTAAATGCTAATTAAGCTTATTTGTAATTAATTATTAAGCTTTGCTTGAAGCTTGCAAGATGCAATAAGTCAACAAATTGTAAACTTGAGCAGACGTTATCTTTTTTCAAATGATCTATTTGAAAACTTCCTAAAGCCACATATTCATTAATGTGCCTGATCGAAACCGTGATATGTTAGACTATTATAGTATATAAAAACTAGACACAATTGCACTGAAAAACTAAAGTATTTTTACCTTAATGCTAGTAGAAACGGGGTCAAAGGATTGAAGATTCAAAATTAAGATGTTATTGCTTGAATTTTTAACATTCGCAGCAAACACGTTAACGACAACGAAGTTAGTTTTGACCCTCTTTCTCTTTGTGTTTATTATAATCTATTTGCAAATAATAATAAAAAATATATAAAAAAAATATACGCTTTTGCTTAGTAGTGTATGGACCAATTTTTGGATCACACTTCAACTTCAACTTCTTCAAAAATATATTTGAAGAATGCAAATTAAGGAATCAAGTTTAGAATATATTAATTTGACATTGGGTCATGTAAATCTTTTTTCTAACGATATTGTAATATGCATACATCCAATTTCGAGAAAAGCCAATTATTGATAAAATACAATCAACTTGATCTGATACACGCAAACTTATATACTGAAATTGAAAGTCTTTAATGTCTACATTTCGATCATTCAGACAGAAAGCAGGACTGACGAGCATGACTGCCTGTTACAATCTTTTGTCCTTTCGTAAGAAAAATATTTGTCTCCACGCTCCATTTCTTGAAATTTCTTGAAAAGCCGTAGTGACAAGCGATTTACAGAGATGTTGCAAAGTTGAGGAAGGATTTTTTCAAAATGCTTGGGAATGGCAGATAACTTTGCAATTTGAAGCATTACAGCCGTCTCCAATATTAACAGTCTCCGTGTCATACACACAAGCTCGATAAACATTAACTTTACAGCATCATCATCGAATAGCAATTGAATCAGCAGCTTTTCTGAACAATTTCTCTACCGCGGTTGCCATAGCCCTTGTGCACAAGTATCGTTTTTTTTTTTTCAAAAACTGAAAGGTTATGAATATCTTTAGTGTACATATATTCTTTGGATTTTTGTAACATTGCCCAGATATGACAACGTCATCCGCTGTAGCAATTTTGGTTTGCAAAAATAAATAAATTTTTTCTGCTGGTGCTTTTTGATAGTTTTGGTATTATTTTGGTATTGGTCACATTATTGATGTTAAAATTCATCGATGTTGGCGAAAAACGATCAATAATGTCGATAGTGTAATCGATTGTTCGCCAGCCCTATTGCTCGGAGCGGCCGTCTATTTATTTATAAAAACAGAGTAATTGTAAGTATTTGTAAAGAAATTGCCTTAATATTATAAAAAGGATTGTTGAGTACGAGAATATCAAAAAGTAAGCAAAACCCCTTTGCTTTTTTCGCGTGAGTGGCTGTCCAGTTGTGCAGCCGTACCACAATTGAAAAAAAGATAATTTATCCATGAGCATATAGCCGACCAATATATGCCAGAGTGAATGTTTTATTTATTTATTATTTGTTTCCTGTGCCTAAAGAATAGCGTAAATTTGAAACTGTCACCGCAACAGGACATGGATATACTGGACATTGACGAAGCATTAAAGGATGATTCATATATGTAAGTGACGTTCACGTTTGCGTTTGCCTTTGCGGTTGTTTTTTATGCTAAAAATACTAACGCCATCTGTTTCCTTGAAAACTATAGTTTTCTCGCAGACAAAACGAACGATGACATATCGAACATACTTCAGCAGTGGAAAACAAATAATCAAGAGCAGTCGCAATTGCAGCAAGCCACAAATGAACAAGGTACGTAAATGCATCATTCAATTCAACACATGCACATACTTATGTATGGCGAACCGTGGGACATACCAACACACAAATACAGTGCATTTATCTTAATAAAAACAGTGTTGCTCACTTGAAGCCTTAAAAACCGCATTGTAGCAGGTTAAACCGACGGCAATGACTTTAATATTTATATACTCTTGCGATGCGTGTAGGCAGACCAATCCGATTACCACCTTGTGTAGCCCCTTTTCATTGGATGCCAATTGTTGCTATTGCTATATTTGGCTAATGTTATTGTAGTAATCACAAAATCGCAAAAAACTTGAATATATACTCAAAATAGTAGCAGTGCTGTTGGAAACATTGGTAAAAATAAATGTTTGAATTGTTCCTCGCATGTTTGAGGGTTTTTTTGTTTATGTAGTATAATCTCTTAAGAAGTAACTTGCATAACCAAGGTCTCTAAGAAATGTTTGCTAAAAATAATATGATTTCTTATTGGATATAAATTGCTTAGAATATGGGTTTGTTGGGTTATGACACTATTTTTAGTATTTTTCTTCTTTGCTCTCAAAAACGATTCGCTTGTTTTTTAAGGGGGCTGCAAATATAACCCTATATCATAGAATGAAAACTTGTTCAGGTCATTATTAATAACATTTTCCTCTTTAACAATGTAATATTTCTCTTGTATCTGGATTATGGTTTTAGAAGAATCTATTATGTTTTGCATTTTCCTGTCAGGTTTGGCCTTGAAAATTTATTTTTTAATAAGAACTAAGATATAATCGCGGAGTTGGAATTGGAACCGCATGTTTTCCGATTAAAAATCAGTTCACATGTTAACATCTCAAATAACACTCCCATTTTTAGACTCTGTCTAACGGGGGCACAGACAGATACCTTCGGTATCAAAGTAGTTAAATCTACATTATATGACACTTATATGTTTTATTTAGAAAACTAGACTATTGATTTTTTGCATATGTGCAGTTCTGGACTCGGACAGCAATTTAATCAAGTCATCTTAAGAACTTAATGCTCCCAAAATAAATGTATAATGCACCCAAAAGATCGCACTTTACACCTGAATTGCTGGCCCTAATCAAGGCAGCGCTTTTGGCACTCTACGATGCTGAAAGTCAACCGCTCAATACTCACTTTTCACAATCGCTTTCGCATCTTCACATTAAACGGCCGTTGCATGGATCGTACCGGCGACGAGACATGGAAATCGCGTGACTTTTTCCGACAGTTTGTCATGCGTCCAGCGTTCCATAACAAATGGGTGGTTACCAACGATATTCTGACGATTACTTTAAATGTTAAAGGACAACATTTTCAGCAAAATTTGGCCCATTAACCAATTACAGCAGATAAAAAGCCACGCAGTATAAATTACCAGTTGGTGGAAGCCCAAACTAGTTATAGAGCCAATTACATCAGATAAAGATTTGTCGCCGTCTGAAATAATTTTGGATTATGAAATTAATGATACGCGATTGTGCTCAGATGATGATATGATGGATATGAGGATGTACTGCTAGAAACCGACGATCTATCAAAACCACACAGAAGCTAAAAGAGAACTAACTGACTATAAAAACAATTTACAAATACTGTCATATAACTGATAAAAATTATTTTATTGCAAATTTACCAATTAAAGCTAATACAAATATATGTATCTCATTTATTAAGCATATAAACATAATTCGAAGACGTTCACACGACCCAAACGCAGATCACAAGCGGCAACGAATCTGGAGACCCAATTTGTAAGTACAAATCTGTTAAAAAAATTTAAGTTATCAAAAAAAAACATAAAATACTGGGAGACTTTTGGAATAGGCGCTATAAAAATCGAGTTACGGTCACTTTAAGAAAGGTATACCTAAATATCTACAAAAAACATGAAAAAAACTGTTAAATTTACTGTAGTTTGATGGTAAAATATCCTTTTGAAAGTATATGCAAGTAGAAGATAGTACTTGTAACCATTTTAAATTTATATAAAGAGATTAACCGGTGGACAAGGTTGCGTTAGCTTGTTTCTTTACGATAAAGAATTTAAAGATCTTATCATTTGATTTTTCATTTTAAATTTGTATTGCAGACGCATTTGGCTCAAGCACAGAATAACACGATGGCCTCTACAAATTCAGGAATGCTCAGTCTTGAAATTGGTGGACTAGTCACCAATATGCACAAATCCTTTTTGCAAGACACCTCGCCACCATCGTCCATTTGCTCATCGATGAACAACGGTCACATGAACAATTCGCTTATCACTTCAGCAGATTTCACAAATCTTAACTTTCTGCAATCGATCAACAGCATGGAAACGGACCTCAATTTGACAACGACAACAGCGCTAATGAATGATGGAGGCTACACGCTTAAAGATATGATCAGAGATCGTAAAGCTCTCGAATCGCTCAGCATGTCCGGTGATGGCACATTAATCAAGGATTCGCATATTGGCCAGATCGATGACATATCGCTGACAACACTAAGTAAAACCACTTCGGCCTGCAGCACAATGGACAACAGCACCGACAGCGTGTCTATGTCAAATGAACAGCAAATGCTGGCACAAGTCCAAACGCAGCCGCTCTTGGGCAAAACGATGGTGTTGTACGAGGATATGATTGGCGATACCACAGTCAGCCTGGTGGAGAGTTTGACATCGCCTATAACAGAATTGCCTGGTGAGTGGGAGAAAAATGCGACATTTAAGCGACCAACGGCGGTACAGACTCCACTGTTAAATGAGACACAGTTATTGACGGGGCGACAGGTGAATAACACCTTCTCAGAAGGATGTCTAACACCTGAGGCTGCACACTGCGAGACGCCAGAAAATATTGAGAAAAAATTGTCATCCATACATATGCAATCCACGCCATTAACCACAACAAGCGCACGTGTTCAAAACTATAACAACAATAATAATAACCATAAGCAGATTAATCATACGCCGAAAAATCGTGGCGAAATAATTAACTTATCGCCAATTGTGAGCACAACGCCACACAACAACTTCAACAGTCGGCAACTGCTTAATCACACCTTTGAGCCACCCACAGAAGTATTTAAAGACCTGCGACTTGATGGTGAGCGCGATGGTTTTCACCACCAGAAAAGCAAAATGGAACTGCTTGAGCAAATCGAGCAACCTTTGCTAGATGCCACCTACAATATGTCCGTGGAGCACAAGCAAAATCAGTGCGTTGTGGAACTGGGTAAGGTAGATGTAGAGTTCATTGCACAGCAAGATGATGAAGAGCTGTTCGAGCACATGCTGGCTGAGCTCGGTAAAGTAAACGCACTCAATGCGGAGCAGCTGAAAATGCAAAAATCACTTGACAGTATCAAGCGGCGCTTTCATAAAGATGAGGAGCAAAGCACACAGGTTGAGCAGCAGCAACCGGTAGAGGATGTTGATCATGTCACTCCCACATCGACCCAACTAGTGAGCACCCACAGTCATAGTAATAGCCAATCCAGCGGAGAACGTTTGCTGAGTCGACGGAGTCGCCTATATGACGATGTCAATCTGAGCGCAATGCAAAACAGTAATGCCAGTACCGCCAGTTGCAATTCAACATCGTTTATTGTTCATCGACGGGAGGAGGACTCACCCAATATATTGCAGGTTTGCTCGTCACTAGAGGAGACTGAAGAGCACGAGGTCGATGTGCACCAGCAGGTTGCTACAGACACAGAATCTTCTAGCTATAAGGTGGTCGGACGTCGAAACAGAGATCGCGACCGTTTTAAGACAATTAAAATAACTGAGGAAATGCGCGCTCGCAATGAGCAGTTAAGCGACATTGTAGTCCCTTGTATTGATGATGAAAAGCACCATCATCAGACTTTGGGTACAGTAGAACAAGATCAGCGACAACAGTCGCCACATAGGCGACTTTCACGCCTTGATCAGACGTCCTTCAATAATATGAACGAGTCACCGGGCAACGCCAAAGCTAGCAACAATTACTTGACCTACAAAAAGCCTAAGGAGACATCATGGATGATGCGTCAACGACAGAAGCTTCCCGAATCTGATCAGAATAAGTTAACACAGCCGCGTTCGCTGTCTCGACCACGTTACATCGGCGATCTGCAAAAGCTTACTAGTGTGAGTAAGGCAACATCCGCTGGCGCTGGTCTGAATGCAACCACAGCAGTTAACGTAACAACAACAGCGACGGATGTTGTGCCTACATATGGAGACTTTGGAGGGCTAACAAGTCCGATGGGCATCAAATCAAAGTCTTTTCACAACCTTTCATCCAATCTAGGCAACTATGTGGGAGCTAGTAGTTGTGCTACTGCATTGGTATCCCGACCGAGTGTTGGTGGAGCCATAAGACGACCCAGCGTTCAGGCCAATAAGCTCATTAGTGGTCCAAAAGCCACGCAACAAAAGGAGGTGCATATAATGTAGGCTATACAGGTTTAGTACAAGCTAATTTGATGTTTATTTAGCAGGATAAAAGTTCCGTATTCAAAGTGCCCAAATTGATCAGCGGGTTGCGTGCACCGTCGACAGCAGGTGCCAAGAGAGCCACAGCTAATGGGCTTGCCCGTCCAGCGTCCGGTTATTATAGTCTGAGTGGGAAAGCAGCTGGCGAATCTGAAACTCCTGAGGTTAGTTAATAATCAAAATACTGAAAGAAGTGATTAATTTTTAATCAAATTTTCAAATAGAGTCTTTCTTCAGCATCGTCGCGTTGCAGTCTGCATTGTAAGGATACAAAACAAATTGACCCGTTCGATACACACGCGCTTAGCTTGAAGCTGACACAAGTGACAACCGGTGCAACAGGCATACCGAAACCGTCGGGTCTACGGCAGCCGACACAAATGAAACGCAGTGGATTGCCGCGACCCTCTACCATAGTAAAACGTTGAGTCTACCATATAAATTAATAATGCTTGATTTGTAATTACTCCCTAAAGTTTTTTTTCGTTTTGTGCTCGCTCTAAATATTTTTTGTACGTATATACTCTTCCCCTACATTCTTTATATTACATGTTTTGCCACACTATGTTAGAGATATGTAAGAATTATGCATTTTGCATTTAGTTGAAAGCAAAGTCAACTTATGTGAACAAAACATACCCTACACCGAATCAAAAACACACTTTGCCTTAATCGAAAAATAAAATCTCCATGTTAAACCGTTTATTGACGAAACGGGAACTATTGGTATATATTTTTATAAATTATGCTAAAGAACAAATAACAATTATATGAATGTTACTTGCTGTAGTTGAAATCAAATAAATATACATACTATACTATTTATAACGATAGATTCTGCGCTGTGGCTTGACCACACTAAATACGCGGTAATTGATTATATGTAACAAAAAAGCTCATTCAAAATATTAATAATAAAGCATGTTAAAAAACTGAATAATATGTTTAAAATATAATGCATTTAATGCATGATTATGACACCAATGTAAATTATAAGAAAGAGCTGAATATCATAAATAAGGATTGTCTTTTGGTATTTCTAATTATATCACAATTGGCTGCTACAAACAGCTTTTTAAATGGAAGGCATGTGTACGCTTTTGCGTACCGATCGAATATATAAAAGGAATTTTTTATTTCAAAAAGAAATTTATAAATTAGTCTCCCAGCACGAATTAATAATAATTCGGGGCTTACTGTGGTTTATAAATTTCCTAACAACAAAATTACATTAACATTTAAACAACAGCTCTTACATGAAAACATACAAATACGATTTTGGTTTTAGATGGATTCTGTATGTTTTATTTTATATATGCGAAATCAGAAAGAACAGCTATCTAGGCACGGAGACCATTTATAACACTAGTTAACGGAAAAGTGGCTTATCCAATAAATGATCTTCAGATAGATATTTATCGCGTTGGCTATCGGTTCGAATCTAGAGTAAATGTATTTTAAAATAGTTGAATGTGTCTTCTTCAATGCTTTACAGACTTTACCCTCTGCAAGAAAGTAGAAATTATAATTCACACGGTAAAATAACCACAATATGTAAATTTATTATTTATTTACAAAATTATGATTTAACAATGGGTACTAAGGATAATGTCGTACTAACTAGTACTAACCTAGGCCTTCGACTCACATAAAATTAACATTAAATTAAACTTAAATTTGTCGAGCTAGACCAGACAGTAAAAAATAAATAATGCATAAGCTTTTACGTTTTGTCTGATGCGGGACCAGTATATGTTCCAAGTTTCAAGTTTCTATATCTCTATATGTCGAAAAAAGTTGCGTTCATACAGAAGGAAAGGCACAAACCAATATACTATCATACCTTCGGTATCAAAGTATAAATACTGACACTGTGATGAAACAAAATGGTTTAGGAACACTTGCTGAAGATGCAGACTAATGCTAAAATTACGGAGCATAATGCAAAATGCTAGATGCTGTTATGAGTGAATTCACATAAAACTTGCAGTTTGTCAACACTGCATAAATGTCAAACTGGGTAATACAATTTGTGAGTCACTTTTGACGCGAAAAATATAAACCGAAGCAGATATATAATATAATATAATAATGAAGCCTATCAAAAACATAAAGGAGAAAAGAGACTATGGAAATAATTCTCGTCGCTGTACTCTGAAAGCTCGTGGACTCGGAGATGTATTAAAAACTAATCACAAAAACTTCGGCCCGAGCAAATTTACGAAAACTGTGGGTTTTTGGATTGGCGATCTGACTCCCCGTCACATAGGCAGCGTTCTGGATAAATTTGAGCGGGAGAACGAAGACGCAAGCAAAATGGTTTATGTCACCGACTGGTACACTGTGACCATATCCAACTGCAAGGAGTTGCCAAATAGCTCCATTTTATGGGCTTTGAAATACGCCATGTTGCCACTGAAGGTAGATCTGTTCGATTTTAAGCGCAGCCACGACGGCTCTCGTGGTCAATTCCTTGTAGACAATAAGTTGTTGGCCAATCGCTTGACGCGACTAAATGGCAAAGTTAGCGTGCTGTTTAGCACTCAAAATATCGATATAAATGTGAAGCCGGGTCTTCCGCCAAATGTGTTAACGCGGTCGCACTTTGTGCCTGAATTGCTGGCCCTATGTAAGGCAGCGTTCCTGGCACGCTACGATGCTGAAAGTCAAACGCTTAATTTATCGCGTTTTCATGCCGCCCCAGAGTTCGTAGACCAATTGTGTGCACTGCCTGCAGTGCCAATGCTGCAGCGAATTCTTCACATGATTTCTCAAGAGTTTCCACATTTACGCGTTCTTCAATTACGGGATAATTTTTTGTGCACATTACTGTCATTTCATGATCTTGGACGTCCTAATATGCCTGAATTACATACTTTAGATGTAGGCGCGAATCGTATACAGGACATAAAGGAACTCGCGAACTTGAAAAATATGCACTTACAGACTTTGGATATCTCAGGCAATCCACTGGCCAAGAGCCCGCTTCGGGAGCTGAACGCCATGTTGCCACAAGTGCAAATAAAAGGTTGCAGTAATAAACAAACGTGTGAAGAGCTGCACGGAAATCTTTTCCTGGGATCACAACGCCCTAATGATGAATGCGTGGAATTTTGCACTGGGTTTGCAAAACTCTATTTCGACATATTCGATAAGAGATCTCGCCGTCCGGAACTAAAAAATGTTTATGATGCTCAGGTCATGTTTTCGCTGTGTGTGCCTGAGGAACTGTTGCACTCCCCGGATTGCAGCCGCAGCTATACACTATTTAATCGCAATCTCTTGCACCGGCAATCATTATTTGCCCGGTGCAGCAAATTACGTGTTGGCTTGCAGGCTGTGATTCAATCAATTTTGCTGTTGCCCGATATGCAGACTTCTATTGAGAATGCGCAGCTGGACGTACTCACTTATAACAATCGCTTTCGCATCTTCACATTATCCGGCCGTTGCATGGAGCGTATCGGTGACGAGGCATGGAAAAGGCGTAACTTTTTCCGACAGATTGTCATGCGTCCAGTGATCAATGACAAATGGATGGTTACCACCGATAGTCTGACGATTACGTTGAATTTTAAAGGACAAGACAATTTTCAGCAAAACTTGGCGCATCAACCAATTACAGCTATTTCAGCAGATGAAAAGTCACTCAGTATAAACTCCCAATTGGAGGAGTTAACCAATTCAATGCCCAAACTAGTCCTACAGCAAGGTTTGCCGCCGTCTGAAGTCAATCTGGATCATGAACTTGATGACACGCTATGGTGCTCAGACGATGATGAGATACTGCTCAACGAGGATGTACTACTAGAAACCGATGATCTGTGAAACCCACACACAGAAGCACAACTAACTGACTGTAAAATGTATATCAATTCACAAAATGAAACTAATATGCATATGTATCTTATATCTTATAAACAATCTAAATTAAAAAGATGTTTTCTATTTTCATTACATTTTTACGAAGTATATGATATAAAGTGATCCGATTCGGTCAATTCTGGCAAACTTACAGACTGCGGCAACAAGACGGAAGTATTTCCAGTTTCATCTGGTTATACAACATATAAACTAGATCTTAGAATAATAATAATCGTAATTGGTAAGTTTGGTATAACTTGACAACAACGAACCCTGGAGGACCATTTGCAAAAAAAAAAAACCAGAGAAAACTTTGCAATAAGGTCCTGCTGCTATTTCCAACGACCACAAATCGAATTTCTTGCTAATCTTAATATTTTAATAAGCAAATCAAATAAAAACAATGGAGAACGGCTGTTTAGGCATGCTGAAGATCACATAAATCTTTGTTTGGTGTTCGAAATATTATTATATTTTCGTAAGCGCTAAGCCATTTTTCGTATTTCATGCCATTTTGAAATATTATACAAGCGAGAATGTTGCAGTCGTAACAACAATGATCGTGGTGGGTCAAGCCAAAAAGAGCTTCTCATGCTCTGATAGGAAATACTTACAAAGTCCTTAACGTTTCTCTCGTATCGAACAAACTATTATAAATAAAAATAATCATTCGATCCTATTTATTCTATGAAATGAACGAGTCGAAATTAATCTCTAAATATTCGTTTTATGTACAAAAGACGTTAATTGAATATAAAAAAAGCATGAAAATGCTGTCATGGAAAAACAGTTCTGCAATGAGACAAATCTTGACATTTTTTTGGTTAAACAAAGTTTTTACCGTGAATTTATATAATTCTTTCTTTAGCACAAAATGCGAAAGGAATGCAGCGTTTTTTTGTGGCTGTTATTATTATTTAGTCTGGTGCTGGGGGATCTGAGTCTCAGGTTTTTGTTGGGGCTGTTGGTTTTGCGCAGGTAGATTTGTTTGATTGTTGGCCTGTTGCTGTTGTTGCAAATGTACTTGATGTTGACCCTCGGGGTGTTGCTGCAGCTGCTGTTGCACAGGCTGCTGTTGTTGCTTTTGCTGCATTTGTATAGGCTGCTGATGCACCGGGAGTCCTTCTGGCATCTGTTTAGCATGCTCATACACTTGATTTGGGTTCAATTGAACGGGCTGTGGCTGTGCATTTTGGTGATGTTGGTACTGTTGGTTATACTGCTGTTGCTGCTGAGCGTATTGTTGTTGTTGCTGTTGCTGTTGGGCGTATTGTTGTTGTTGATGGGCATATTGTTGCTGCTGCTGCGCGTGCAATTGATTTGGATTCTGGTAGTGTAGTTGAGGGCCTGGAGTAACCGCGTGATAAGCCACACCACCTTGCGGCGGTGCTGCGTAATAGCCTTGCGGCATATTGGGATGCGGAGGCAGTTGCCCTTGTGCAACCATGCGCTCTACTTCTTCTTTTCGTTTTCGTTCAAACTCCAAAAATTCTTCGTGCGAAAACTGCGGTTGTTGATCGATCGTTTCCCACTCCGGATCCTTTTGAAACTCCTCTTTCGTGGCTTGCTGCATAAACTCCTCTATACTTATAAGGCCATCATGGTTGGTGTCCGTTTCCTAAAAGTAATTTTACGCAAATCAGACAAAAAATAAACTTTCGCTCATGCAACCTCGTTCTTCATTGACCATCCAAACAATGTGAATGGGTTTTATAAAGATTTTTTGACATAAATTAAAAATACCTGGAAATAGTGTTCTCGCATGCGTTCCATTTCCTCGGCGCGCTCTCGCATATCATCCTCGGGCAGATTGCTCTGGTAGACCTTGTCCAGCTCCTTGACGAAAAGCGCCTTTACTTCAGCCTCGTCCCAGTAGGCATTGCTATCAACGTCATGAATGGAAAAAAAGGTTTTCGGATTAAAATCGTCCTTGTCCATGTGATCCTGTTTCTCCCAAACTTCTTCTAGGTGTGCCTTGTTGCCAGGGTGATGCACTTTCTCGTGCTGCTTGTGTTTATCATCCTTTTCTTTTATCTCTGCTTCGAATTTCTTTCGTGACTTCTCATCCATTTCATTCTTTAGAGCCTCGCGTTCAAATTCCTTTTGCATTTCATACTCCTTAAACTCGCCGCGACGCCTACGATCCGCCTCAGCCAAATCGTCAGAAGTTTTTTGGATCAGCTTCCGCAAATCGTCTATTTCGAAAGTGTGCTCATTGCCATGATCCAAATGTTGTGGAACTTTTAAATGATTCCGATCAATGTCATTGCTCAGATCGAATGCTTTATTGGCCAATTCACGTAAACGTTCCAATTCACGTCGCTTAATCTCGTCGAGCTTTGTGCGCACGTGATGATTCACATAGTCAAGCTCTTGTGCGATTTTGCCACTCTGGAGGAATGAATTTCTAAGAGTGAAAAATTATTCCACCAGCTCATTCAAATACTTACACGTATGTCGGCCTCGGGCGCTTGGTCCAGCTTCTTCCTAAACTCGGGATCAGCTTCTAGCGCCTCTACCACTTCGCGCAAATAACGCTCATACTCCAGTTTTTCTCCCACATCTGCTGCTGCTGCTGGTTCCTTCACATCTTCCTCCTTTTTGTTGTGCGTCACAGGTAAAGCTCTGATTACTGACACAGACAGGGCAAACGTCAGCAAGACATGCACCTGTACCCACTTCATGGTTGTTGGTTTTTGGAATGTTTACTTCCGACTGATTTTCAAAGACGAAAGCAATTGTGTAAATAACTTCAATATTGAAATGTATTCTGACGTGTCTGCATTCAACAGAGTTGAGCAACGTTGGCACAGCTGTGACTGAGTCGATGTGACTGACAAATATCGTGACACACAGTAACTGTATATGAAGAGTAACAGTTCCGATCTCACATTCCACTTTGATTTTAGTTTGTCTGAGAAAATAATAAATAATAATGTCAATATGTCAGTGTTGTTAGTAACCCATGAACATATCGATATTTGCATACGAACTTTATGTGGAAACCCAGTTTTTGATTATAAGCATATTTAAATAACTGTTTACTTTGGTGGATGCTTTTGCAAAAAACAAAAACGATCCAATTTAACAATAATTGTTGCATTTGATTCTATTTATTCGCTTATAGATATTTTTTGTATTCATTTTTGTATATGGGATGCACCTGCATCTGGCACAAAAATCATCGATATACATCGGATCTTTCGGTGTTTAAAATCGATCCATCACTAATTTATTTTAGAAAACATCAGGCATAATCCTAAGTAATGGATGTAAAGGAAAATATTATTATAAAAAACATATGTGATATATTAATTAAGCGCATCATCATCAATTAGATAGGAAAAGTGTCAACCCTACTCTCCATTTTGCGCATAACTTTACTTCGACGCATACATTTGGTTTCTGCAATAAAATCGAAAAAAGTCAACATAAGATGAGTTTTATAAAAACCAGCAAAGCAAACTTTTGGTTACTTGAATATAATGCATGGCTCGTGGTTATTAGAAAATGATTATTCAGGTTTCCCATTGCACATTTTGTGAGTTCCGATTTTTGCTTCATGTGAAATACAGTTTGTGATAGCCATCTTAGGCGAAATTACATACCCGTAAAGACCGGAGTATCCTTGCTCACATTTTTAGTGGCCGATTCGAGCGGTTCTTACAGCCACATGGACTTCCTACAGATAAAAGACGGATATGTTTCGATTACGTACAATTTTTTTTTTAATTAGGAACATATAAACTATTTGTTTCGGTTCGACTGTTAATGTTGATAAAAAATTTAAATAACCTAACACAAAGAAAAAAAGAGGTCGCTTATACGGACAAACGTTCATCAAGGATATACAAATGCATAGGTGGATTTGTCTTCACAAAAATACTTTATTAATTTTCAACTGCTTGTAGCTAAAACATACATGTAAAGTAATTGGTAAATTATAGATAACCGATGCAATAGAATTAGCTCCATTTGGTGCATAACTGCTCTTTGTCCAATTCACTTATTAAATACGGTTTTCAAATTTGTGAGCTAAGTTAAATGTTAAAAAATTGAAAAAATGGCCAAAAATGACACAACTAAGAAAAAGATACTGAGTAACGGTGAATATGCACGCATTTGTCAATTTATTAACGGATTTAAAGGCGGCCTTCCAATGGACTGTGAGTTGGAAATGGTACATCGTTTCTTTACTGACGTCCATCCTTTGGCACTGAGCTGCATTTTGCAATCCGAGCTGATTAACAAAGCTCGGGGCCAGCATTGGCGCCAGGAACAGCGCGCCCAAAGCCTGCTGACAACGTATGTATAAATCGTTATGAATGTATTTCACTTAGGTCTGCATATGCATATGTATATAAATATTTATTTTTGTCTGTTTAGTTATGAAGATCAGTGCCACTTGTATAGCGATAACTATCTGCTAATACGCATGGCGTGTGTGGAGGCCATGAATCCAGTTGCGTTGGCCCGGCTGCTTCTGCAAGAAAAATACGATCTGAATCAAAGGCCTCAAATTTCGCGACTCTTAAAGCATCCATATTTGATTAACGATTCACTTCTGGCGGCCAACGTACAACAGTGTTTGTACAGTGATAATCAAGAGGGACCAATAACGGATCTACGAAGACGGTTAGTTGGTGAAGAGTACGAGTTAAAGCTGAAGCACTTGGCCAGGGCTGCAGGCATATACTTTTACGATGAGCATGATTTGCGTCGCATGGGATATGACAAGACACCCGATATAAAGTTGATATTGCCATTCCTCTACAAGGGATTTGTGGTAAATTGGATAGAGAGCAAGGCTAATTTCGGAGATCCGAAAAGTCACAAATGGAACATACAACAACAGTTGTATAGCTATTGCATTCGGTAATTTTTTGGCATAGACTGCTAAATCACATTTCATTAAATTTATTTTCGCTTAGCTTTGGACCTGGCATCATTATCTATTGGTTTGGCTATCATGAAGAAACGCCACGGTTGCCCGATAATAATATTGGTATAACCGTCCTTACAGATTTTCCCGCCCGAGAAGATTTAGTTTTCATGCAACTAACTGAGCCAAGAGCCCAACAGACAGCACAAACATTGCAATGACAGCATTTGGGGAAATACAATTAAAATACTTGACACGCACATATATTTAACAATGTTTAATTTTTGTTTATTGATTAATAAATGCCCATTAACATCGATTTTGTTTTTGATACATAGTACAAAAACCAATTCACCATTTTATTTAAGAAGTATGAAACTATATATCTGAATTGTTAATAAATCCAAATGGAATATTTATTTTTGATGAAATCAATTTAATGTATTTTATAAAAAAAAATAATATAGCGGGGTCAAAGTAGCATTTTTTCTGTTTTTTTTTCTTTCAAAATATTGATTGTTTATATTTTTATTATTGCATTATTTTTTTTGTACAGGTAGGCAACTCGTTTCGTTGATGACATTTTCGTGTTATAATTGAAACTGTCCCAAAGCTTACAAGTCTTTTAGCTCCTCAGGCATGTCATTTTTAGGATGCTTGTTCTCGAAATGCTGTTTGTAAGTTTTAGGATCCGGCATTTGTGACTGAAACCAATTTAATATTCAATTAAATGAATGTATCCACTCTTTCTTGCATTTGTCTTACCTTGCACAGGGCGCATACATGCACTAGTGCTTTTTGGGCAGCCTTCTTTTGATCGTTGGCACTGTGGCCCTGCTGCTTTTTCATCTTTGCCTGTTTGTCGGCAGACTTTGCTTGCGATTGTATTTTTTGATGACCGCGTGCCATTTTAACGCAATAAGTCTGTATTTAACCATGAAAATGAAAAAGCTTAAAATCTTTATCATACAATAGTTGATAAGGCGTCTTAAGTAAGAAATTATTATTTGTATTATCTGTTACTATCATTAATTAGACTGTTGTTTGATTTAAATGTATGCATTGCACCAAAACACAAAACACACTCATTTGGCTAATAACATCTGCAGTAGATTATTGTGAAATCTATACTTTCTCTTTCGCTTGTTCGAAAGTACAGATAATGGTTAAAAATGCGTTTTATATTTAGTCATTTATCATAAATAAAGCAACCGTGAGAAGATAGGGTACATATACAAATATTGCCACGCCATATTTAACCATCCGTTTTACATTTTGCAAATTCAGCGAGCACGCTGGTTATGCCTCACCTAAATTTTAATTTTATAGTGCGCTATTAGACGCAAAGCGCAGTTGTTTCACGATTTCAGATATGAAAGAACACTAACTCCTTTTAATACCCGATATTTGTCACCTTTTCTTAGATTTTAATTTTCGTGATGTAGTTTTTTTTATGATATTAGGAATTTAGGCCTCTAATTTTGCTGTGTTAAATTTTGTATAGTGATGGCACGATTAATAATCGATAATACACAATCATCGATATTATTATTTCAATATTCGATATAATTGTATCATACATTTCTTTTCCATACATTGAAACACAACCGGTTTTTGCTAAATAAACGTTGTTGGCAGCAACAGCAAATATCTTTGAATTGATAGTGAATTGTTTTTCTACTCGAATTTGGAGCCCTGCGTGGGTTAATATAAATAGCTTATTGTTAGTCTTAATTACATATCCACACTATGTTAAGTGCAGTTTGAGCTGTAACAGCCGGCGTTATCAGCACTCTCATGGTGCAGCGCTCTCTCTCTCTCTCTCTCTCTCGATAAAGAGCGTTCGTTGATCGTCCGGCTGCTGCAGCCAATCAATCAGTTGTTTAGCATAACTTTAGCTAATCGATCGTGCTTATTGTTTACTCTCGTTGTTGAAAAGGTTTAGCGGTGGCATCACACCTTCATTTCGCTAATCCCTCGTTAGCTACGCTTGTTGTTAATAAAACCACTAAGCAGACAATACATAGAGGCGTCAAATTTACAAAAAAAAAGTGCATCAAGTTATTTCCTGCGACGCGTCGAAAATTTTGCAGGGTTCGCGCGTTGAGCAGCGAACGCCGGGCATTATTTCACTTGACTTCTTTTCGACAACATAGCGGAAAAATGAAAAATGCAGCCTCTTCTGAGCATGCATGCTATCGGATCGCCCAGGCCTTGAATGTGTGCGAAGATAGCAGGAACACTCTATTCTCGTCTAAATAATAAATTTAAAAATAATATTTTATACTTACATTCTTGATTGCCGGCCATTTTTTACATTGTAATTTCAATATTTTGAACTGTGTTTATTTACATATTTACAGCAACAGCCAACTACTTTTAGTGGTGGACCGAAATTACTGAAAAATACTGAATTTTTAATGCAAAAAATGTATTTATAGTCATCCCTGGCGAATGCAGAAATGGTGCTGAATTTTCGGCACGGCAAACCTTGAATTCAGGATAACGCAGGATTCAGCATCAGCTTTGCGTGCTGTCAAAATATGTACATCAAATGTACATAATTTATTACGTAAATGTTTGTAACAGATAGTTTGTTAGTAAATTGATAATGTTGATAATGTGTAATTTATATTTACTCCAAATTAGTGTGAATACATCTCCTTGATCACTGTTTTGCAGAAGAATTAATTTTTAGCATTTGATAATGAGCATATCTCCATGGACGCTTATGAAAATAATAATCCATTTTTTGCGCATACGCTAAATTAGTAACTGTTGAAACTACATTTTTTCCTTGGCATGTTGATTTTATATATACACTCCGAAAAATTCAATTAAAGACATTCAATTTTTCTTATAAAATTCGAAATACAATTTTTTATTAGCTGTATCATATAAAAAATAATCACATTTTTAACATGTATTGTAAGGTATGACTTCATCTAGGTTGTGGAAAGGTTTCAACACATTTTTCAGATGAACTCAGCAGCAATGAGGTCTGTGACCTCTTTATCTAAATACATTCATCGATTAATTTCTGCTTAAAAAGCATTCAATTTCAAAAACCGGCGAAATCGTTAACTTGAATGCTTTCTTAGACCAGAAGGGAATCACACGGTTGGGCACGACCGTTACGATGAACGCCATGCTTTAAGGTTCCTCTTTTCGCATTCTCATATGCTTGATTCCCCGCATAACGATTCACGGACGAAAAGTATGTACATGCTATCCGCTATTCGAATCCGGATTTCAAAGATCAGAAATTAATAAAGTCGTTGATCAACAAAGGTTTGCGTCGTTAACAAGAAACGACTTCAGACTTAACTCACTGGTGTCGACTTGCGATTGTAGAATTAAAAAGGGTTGAATGTGTCTTCGTATAGCTTACTACAACTACTAAGCAAGCACTGTGTTGTCCGCTTACAACTCCAAATTTGTACAACTTAGTTTAGTATTGTGAGCACACTTGTGTTCCACATTAATGTGCAGCCGCCGGCATAAACGGCCCTTGAGATTCGTTCGCTCTGCAAGAAGCCTTTGCATATCTGCCGGCAGCTGCAGTTCAATAATTATTGTCGTTCTCGTTTTTCGATTTGTTGAAGGACTGAGACCTCAAGCCTCATATTTAACAAACATTATAATTTTGTTTAAATAACTTACAATGATTATTTGCACGCTACTGCTATCAAGGAGCTGGGAGTTCAAAAGTGATACTTTGAGCCAATTATCTTAAATGAGCAGTAGTAATAGTAATATTAATATTAATGGTAATAGTAATAGTAATACTAAAAGGCTAAAAGGCTTCAGAATTAAACAAAATTAAAGTAACATGCTTGGATTATTATCGTAAAATTCATAAATGTTATTAGCTGCTGGTGTTTCGATTGTAATTTTAGCATCTTGAGGTATATCTGGAGAATTCTCAGATAGCATCCCTGCTGTGCAATCAACCATTTTTATGGGTGTATGCTTTTTACCCCAGTACTGTTTTGTCGTCAATCGCTTCATGTTGTTTATCAACGATATATGTCGTTTGATATCGTTTTTTAGCTCGAGAAGGTCACGTTCCGTTTTAATAATATCTATAGCATACCCTTCAATATTTTGCTGTAGATTAACCACAGAAAGTTCCATTTCTTGACACAAATATAGCTTGTTTTCCAGTGTGTAATGCTTGTACATGGCAGTTGGCTGCCGCCTAGGTTTGCATTCTCTGTTGTATCCAATATTCATCCCTGTGTGGAGTGCTGCCAGCTTGTTTCGCAAAGGAGCATCCTTACGACGACGTCTAATGCAATTACTATTGAGAAGTGTTTTTTGTTGGGCATGTCCCCGATGTGTTGCCTTGGTTTCGATCATGTGTTTTAACTCAGCCTTCACATTTTGATTTGTCTGTGGAACTTCGTAATGCTGATCAGGTAATATAACCCGCAGCAGTTTATCTGCGTTTTCTTTGTTTATTTTGTTTGGTAAACATTTCTCTGTAAGTTTATTGCCAGTTTTGGCTGATTTTTTTGTTTTGCTATTGGTCTTGTGCTTTGATTTGTTGCCAAAGTACAAAATCCTTTTGAGCCATTTGAAAATAGAGAAACTGTCAAGCGCTGGTCGAGTAAATTCCATAAATTGCGCAGGTTTTGATTCGTCGATCTTTTGACGTGGTTTTAGTGACAGACGCAACTACAAAGATAAGAGAAAATACAAAATATACGTGAATAAATGTAAATATAAAGATAATTATAATAAATAAATAATAATAATACAAATTTTCGAGTATAAAAATAAGGTTTTTGTATATTCAAATATGGATGGTGATCTTGGAAGGCGGCTGTAAGCATAGTATAAATGCGAAATATTAACTCGCTACTGAAAAGATATGCATACATACGTAGAGAAATCGAAAACAACAAAATAAATTTGTTTCTTAAATTATGAACAGACAATAATATTTCGAACTCCGACCCAGAATTTAAATTACTTAACGTTAGCTCCCGTCCACACGGGTAGTTAAACTGCTTTAAGTTGTGGGGATTTTAATAGTTATACATCTGATAAAATTAAAATACTATCTACAAGGGTACAAAATTGAATAAGCATATATAAACGTTGCTCATATATATATATATGTGTATTGCTTTATAGTACACTGATATATTCCTATAAATGCATATGAACATATGTATATTTACATATATATACACATATGTACCGAGGCATTTGTATGGACGGAGGCGTGTCTGGTTGTCGGAAGTTGGTCGGTTCTAAAAGAGTATTTCAAATTTTTTTATTGCGTGCGGCGCCAGACGGACGAGCAGACACTGAAAAAACGCCTATTATGCAATCACTGTCGAATTTAGTTGCAGCCTTGGTTCCTGCTTTTGCACGGCATGTGGATAGGATTTTATGCTTGGGCGTGGGCTTATCGAATATTACCTCATTGTGCACACGGCTCCAAGCTCGCCAAACGGGCAAAATGGCCATATTGCCGTCGTAGCCACGCTCGATACCACGCCAACGTTCCGTTATAACATAATGATTGTAGTCACGCAATTCTGCTGCTGAACCATGGTCGCATTTTTTTTCGGGCATAACAAACATAAAAAAATACACGAAAAGAAACAATAAATAGTTGTAACAGGGTAGAAAGAAACTTTCGGTACGCCGAAGAGTACATAGCTTAATAGAGTCCACCTTCTCGCAGGGCATATTGCTCAAGACATCATTTTTTTAATGAAGTTCTTTTTTCCAAGCCAACTTAATTCATCAATTACTAAGTAAAATTAGTTTGTACGGCAGTTTTGGTTTTTGATATCAAATAAAATCAGAAATTAAGGCTTAAAAATCTACAAATATTTCGAACTATAGTTATATGATAAGACATTCGAATATAACAGACTAACGGAGGCACAGAACGAGAGATCACTCTAAATATCAAAATATATATATATATATTATATTAGAAAGAAATCTGTAATAAGATTAGATTTAAGCGTTAACTTATATGTTGTGGCAAGTGCGTTGATGTCGAACGGGTGTGTGTCTGTGTCTATCTGCAGGTAACCCATTAAGTAAGTATATAAGTAATCCAGACTCTTCAAGTCAGGTAGTCTACTGTTGATTTCACTTTTTAGTACATGTTCTAAAACGTTTTGGTTTTCTACAAAGTACGTTTCTGATTTTTGTTTTCTAGATTTTACTCACCTAAGTTTTTGTTGCAGTCATTAGGCAACTTTTTGCCGATATTGGAATTGTAGTCATTACCAATTCCAAGCTCGTCATCAATCAACGCTTTGATTATGTCATTGCATGTGGTTTTGTATGTTACGCCTGATACATATCGCAGTTCATTATCGTCCAGCCAAATAGGCAATTCCCTGTGATAATGTTTCTGCTGGTGCTGGGAGTAAATGAATAGGTTTACCAGTTTGGTAAGCAACCATTAAGGCTTTTTCATATACGAATATTTTACTTATAAGCGAGGCTTAAGTTATTCATTGTTCCCATTTAAAAAAAAGTTGTCATGCATTTCTGCAACAGAATAGTAGAATGCACCAAATACTATGCCCGACTATAGGTCCATATGTTTGAAGGCGACGCTATCAGAGATTACGCTAGCTAAAGAAAAAATTGTAACCATGTGCAGAACCAGTTCTTAATTTCGCCTATTATATTCTAAGAAATATATTAAAATTGATATTCAAATGGCGCTTATCAGCATATTTTTGTTTGTATATGTTATATTGATCATGTGACTAGAAATAATGTGAGGTCTTGGTAAAGGTCTCACTAGAGCATCTCCTTTAGTTCGTGGTATGGCAAATCATTGTCAAAACTCAACTTTCACTTTCCAAATAAAATAATGGTTTCCAAGCCTAATAAGCTAATTTGATTGATTTTTTGTAAAAGCCCACGACCGCTACTACCACTACTAATGGTTGGTAGGGCACTTACCATGGTACTGTTAGCGCCGTATAGACATATGGAACGGCGACGAGGGTGGCCACTGGAATCCTTGGGTTGCTCATTTCCTGCTGCAGATGGAGTTGCGAGTTCTGTATTCATCCAATGCTCAGCACAATTGTTGTTGGTGTTGTCTGGACATTGGCGATAATGTTGATGTTTGAGCGGCATTATTGGGCTATCAGGCAAATTTAATAGCGATGGACATGTGTCAGAATTGTCATTAATGAATGTTGAGTTTTGTTGTTGTTGTTGCGGCGCCATTTCACCGGAATCGTCTTGCTAATTGGCACTGCAATGAAAAGGCAAGTAAAACCCATTTGTAATTCTAGTATTTATGTACACCTGAATGGGTGGGGTACATAAGGTCGTATGTACATAGAGGCTAGGTTTATTTTGATTTCTATAAGCACGCAAAATGGCTGTTATACATCATGTTATTGTGGTGGTTGGTGGTTGATGGTTGATGGTTGATGGTGTATAGACGCCTACACCTAACGATCAATTTAGATTTGCTGTGAGCGATTAAATAAATTATGCAGGAAGTTTCACAATGCATAGCAACATTACCATGCTCACAAGTCCTATGCGTATTGGTACAAAAACACACGCAAATACTACTGCTTTGTTGTGGGTTTCCAAAAAAATACTCACAACAATTATTGCTATCATTTTAATTCTGTTCCCAACTATTGCATTTCTTGACATTGTCTGTACATCATTTTCGTCGAACAATTTTGCTTGTACTAGCCAATCAAAAAGCAAAGAAAAATTGCTAATTCGATTTTTTAATTTAGCTTTTCCAAGAGGAAATTTATAATTTGGTAGTCAAATATTGATAATATTTTCTTAGAACATAACGCAAGTAACAAGTGCATTTGTTTGGGCTATCTTGGTAAATATGATTTTCATATGATAAACCATTTCTGAACCGACAGTAGTTGTAGTTCGGGAGTGAAATGTGAGCGTGACAAAAAAGTTGAAATTTAATTACAAGTGGTATCCCGAAAAGAACACTTCTGGGTGGATAAATTTCGTATATAAATGCAATTTAAGGAATACTTTTGGAACTACATTCGCTCGATAAATTAAAAGAAAAGAAAGATAACATTAAAGAAAACCTTTTTATCTTAATAACTAGATTTGTATCCATTTGAATACTGCTGGTCGGCGTTTCAGTTGAATGGAAATTTTTCGGGACCCTAGCATTCCACCAGTAAAAGATCCTTGAATATGTTATTTTGAGGGAAATGCGCAAAAGTAAATTACAAAAATATTTTTATGGTTAGTAAATGTTGTACAGCAATGAGTGAATTTGGTTTGTTCGTGGTATTAGGTAAAAATTCACAGGACACCAAATTTATCCATTAACCCCTGGCTATATCCCATTTGTTTTATTATAAAATCTATAAATACAGAGTTTGCTCTCATCGTAGTCGGGTCAGCGACTACCACTCTATACAGATCTATTATTTTCATTACATTTTGTTCGAAATGCAAACATTCATTAGAAAGTAAAAAAGTAATCAAGATAAGCTTAAATATAAATGGTCCCTTGGACACCATATCAGGACAATTATCTCGACGCGTGACGTTGCTGTTTTAATATGGGTTCAAAATTAAACCGATTTTTTTTTATTTTTCCCAATGTTATATTAAATTGCATGTTATATTAAAATTGGTAGATTCAAACATGTATTTATATACACTTTTAGATATGTGAACTGTAATTACACACAAGAAAGTGATAATCAAGTTTTTAGCCGAAAAATATGGGTGTATTATAATACATTGCAGACATTATATGATGGTGATTTTCGCACAGTTAATACAACGATCCATTAAGTTAGTTTCTAATGTATTTGTCTCACATTTTTTTCTTGTAATTTTTCCTTTTATATATTTTTCGATGGCTAAATTTAAACGTTCTAGGGAAATATTTTAAACATATTTTTTAAAACAACCATCTATTGTAGAGCTTTTAAGACAGAATCGAATTTCGATTATTTTGATTTATTTTCGGCTCAAGAATACATAGAACCACAATATAGACATATATTTTCTTCATTTGTGTATGCTATAAAAAACACACATTTAAACTTGCTGCCTCTATTGAAGAAATAAATGTTTAAACAACCCAAGTAAAACTGAGAATATATATATAGGGCATATAAGAGTGTGTATAACGAGATTCGGCTGGTGATCCGTTTCTAGAGTGTATGTTCTGTGCCTGTTACATACTTTTGCTTAACTTCACTATAACCTTTATTCTTTTTTTTACTTGTTCCAAAGGATTCAGTTATACAATTTGAAATGACTCATCTCAAATAATAAAAACTATTCTTAATAAATATTATTTTAGTATTTTATACTATATCTATTTGGATTATAATTTCTGTACAACAGTTTCATTAAGACGGCTTAATATTTGAAATTATTTGACATGCTGCGTTTATCAGGTTGTTTCTATGTCCACACATTACAGTTTGGCACCCGCAGAACCACAGAATATTATGTAACCAACTGTGAATTCTCCCAGTGCCAAGATGTAATGGCAGTAGCTTTCCACAATATTTTTCAGTGAGTTGATCATTTCTAGACTTACCTTTCGAATACTTTTTTTATTTGATATTCACTTTGCTTCAATTTTCTATTTTTGTTGCGTAACTTTTCAGGCTTTATGATAACAAAAATTTGGGGTTTTTTTTTGCTTATTTTTTAGTTTTGTCAAATTGATGTTGATGGGTACACTTTGCTTTTGGTCACTAAGCTGGTGAGCAGTTATCATGAGCTGAAGCACATGTTAATCCTTTGAGCTTTGACACTTGACTGAAGTTCAAATTTGAATTTACAGCTATGTAACGTACTTGTAAACGTTAGCGTCAGGCAGCGCTGCCGGAAACTGTTAATATTTCTAGATCTAGACAGGTGCTAGGTGGTAGTAAGCTGCTGTCCTTGTTTGGCCGCAGGTGCGGCACAACACAGCGAAGGCGAATGTATAGCTCGTGTCCCTTTAAATAGTCGCTAGGCTAGCAAATGATTTACATATTGACGTACACACTGGCGTTGAGAGAGTGCAATAGTGAGAGTCTTTTAGTTCTTTGGTCCTGTAGCCTGTAGTGGTTGCCGGTGGCAACTCGCAGGTCGCGTTCAATGCACAACAAACAAAACGGAACGTTGGCGTATCCTTGACGACGACATGTGACTAACTGAAATTTTATTTGCTGCCGCACAAAACTTTAAAGCCAAACCGGGCTGTTACCGACTCACACATACACCTGCCACCAACTTATGCACACAGACACAAACGAAGACGGAGACGGAGAGAGGGTCTAGGGGTAGCTATGTGCTATTTGCTGTCGTCATCAGCGACTGTCGTTGGTAGTAGTATTAGTAGTAATAGCTAACAACTGGCCCGACGTCGTTTTTTTGGCCAACCAGCAACAACCACCAACCTAGTGAAGTCGCATTTATTCGTGTTACCAATTTCCCACTTGCTCTATAGACAGGCGATCCACATGCGACCACTCCCTCAATCCACGTCGCAGTCTTTTTTCCTTGCGTGCCGTGCTACGACTACCCCTCCTCCGCTCTTCTCCAATTGCTGTTGTTTTCGGTTTTTTTGTACCAATACCAATGCACACGCGTTATTTGGTAAAACGAGATTGTTGATAACGTGTAACAGCAACACGCGCTATATAAATATTTTTTTTTTTGCTAGCAGGACCTACGCTGGCGCTTGCTGCCATTCGTGTATTTTATTCCTGTTTGTTAATAGGCAGTATACACATTTGATTCGATTTTTTGTACCCTGTAAGTCATAAAAATTGAATTTTCAATCCAATGGTCTTTGGGGAACTATATATAATAAAGTAACTCCATCAATATGACCGCCATATGTCTACAGAATATGGAACTGTGCCAAAACAATTTTTTTTTTTTTAGACTGACTTGTTTTGTAGACGAAATTGGTTATGTCAAGCTTATGTAACATATTAATCATTTTTCGTAAATCTTTATGTCCTTGTAAAATGATTTTAAAACTGTTCAAAGGGGATACAACTATCTTTTCTAGTAAAACTTGTCCACTTATTTTTCGACCTTCGTGCATATAAAATTAAAATAATCATTATTACGGGTAAGTGAATCAAACTATTGGATCTATCGTGTTGCAAGCATTTTGACAAAGTTTGATCAACATCGGCAGGCTATAGCAAAAAAAAAAAAGAAGAATAGTTATGACAAACATTGAATTTTCGTATTCAAGATTCTTATTTATTACACATATACTGTTTTATAAATATTAAATATTTTGATTAGACCAGGATAACATCATACTTAAGTACATTTTATGTTGAATCCACGTCACTAAAATGTTGAATAAACAGTAAATACATTAAACAACTCAAAACACTAATGTGCGATATAGCACCATTTAAATAACGAATCCCAACAACATTTCATAGAACATTTCATAAAAAGAAAGTAACACATACATCGTTATACGTACATCAGCAAATTTGCAACGCAGAATTTATAAAGGTATTCATTAAATATTACGTACTACGATACTATACCCTGAACCCAGTTGTTAAATATATTCTACTTTTATTGCCAAATTTCCCTTTGAAAAGTCTTGCACCCAAATGTGAGCAGGTCTGCAAGTGCAGTTTATTCTGATGGCAGGCACAGGCACTGCAGAGTAAAAAAAACTAAGCCAGCGCATTCTCATTCACAAGCCCTGACTGAGCCGCACTGGCTGGCTGCAAATAAGTGCATTTATATATTTATATATTATATATATATATAAAAAATAAAATTGTAGGTAACGGGGCTGTGCAAAATACATACAAAAACATATTGACGCTCGCGTCGATTATCATGCCATCTCTTTCTCACACATGCGCTCGCATATTTATGCATACAGAAAATTCTTGCGACTGCTGATAGAAATGAGATCAATAAGAGAATCTACTTTCGACTATAACTTCGGTGTTACTTATCCGATCTGGATGAAATTTGGGAAGTCGATCAATAATATGCATATGCATTCCGTCTTTGAAATTTCGGCATTAATCGCTATCGAAATGTATCGATATTCCATCGATAAAATAAAGCTAACTTGATCTGCGCCTGGTATTCGAGAACCTATATTCCAAATTTGAAGTCTCTAGCTCTTAGAGTCTCTGAGATCCGCGTGTTCATACAGACGCACGGACAGACGGACAGATATATCTACTCGGCTGTTGATGCTGATCAAGAATATATATACTTTATGGGGTCAGATATGCTTCTTTCTTTAATTTTCACTCATTTTTAATGGGCTCAGGGTATTATAAATAAATAATTTAAGTTTTAAAAATTGAAGCATTTTTCAAACAACGTTTTTTTCCTGCAGATCGGTGTTTTCACTTAATAAGCGGTATCTTCGGTATCAGCTTCGACATGTGTACTTTATATTGATTGTTGAAAAATTGACCTCTATTTAAAATATAATTTAAATATACAGATATATAAGTGCAAATACTTTATGTACACAGTTTCTGACAAAATTAGAATACCCTTTGCAAGCTAATAGTAAAGAAAGACCGCTGGTTATAGGACAGCCTGTACCTGTACCTGCAACAGCCATTGTTGGCTATGCTTTGCTATAAGGGTGAGTATTTTAACCCCGGAATTACCTGCCGCTCGATGCGGCTCACTAAGTTCACGATATGGCGACCAGGCTAGTAGTCACAAGTAAGAATGCAGTCGAGTGCGCTCGATTACGATTTAGCAGTTAAAATAAAGCAGTTAAAAATAAACATGCGCATATGCATTCAGAAAATGCTTGCGCCTTCTGATAGTAATGAGATCAATCAATAATGGTATATGAATTTATCATTATGCCTGTCAAACTGTTCAGGGTATAAAAAGACAAAATATTATTTTTTGGCAAGCCGATGACCAATTACCATTGCAGACTTTAGTTAAAAATGT
Organism: Drosophila nr. perissopoda 5 BK-2023a; assembly: GCA_035044105.1. Lineage (NCBI taxonomy): Eukaryota > Metazoa > Arthropoda > Insecta > Diptera > Drosophilidae > Drosophila > Drosophila nr. perissopoda 5 BK-2023a. Next base: position 6,186,007 of record JAWNMK010000122.1, read on the forward strand.
CTCGTAAGTGAACAACTAATTGCCACGATCTGCTGGCCTGAATCCCAAATCTCAATATTTTCCCCAATGGCTACATTGGATTTGTAATTGCAATTTGTCTTTCTGTACGCATTTGTCCATTCTTCAATAAGATGGTCACAAAAACGCTTTATATTTACACTGCAATAAATTATGTCACACAATGCAATAAATGTGGTCAGATGCGTTTCACTTTTCTTATCGATCTTTGCAGGCGGTTACTTGGAAATTTCCATACCAATTTTGGCGCATTATCTTTGGGACGATATTTCAGTCTTACCTATAATAAAAAACAAATGTACCCTTAAAAACATTAAAAACACAATTGTACATACGTGTGGAAATATTTGGTTTTCTTTATTTATTTACGACCATGTACTTACATAGTTAACAAAATAATGAGACAAGTAAGAATGCTCGAGATAGCGCGACTACGAGATACCCTGATCAAGAATAAATGTATTTACTTCATGGTTGCATCCTTTTAGCTGTTACTTACTTTTGCATAACTTAATTATTCTCATTTTAGCCATTTTTAAAGTATTAATGGTATAATGATCACATGCAATTATGTGCAGACATACATTTATCATTCAGTTTAATTTTTAAAATAGTAAGTTCTTTCACAATATCAGATCGTAACTTAAGAAGATTTGGTTAATGTTTGTTCATACGAATTGTAAGCATTGTAATTGATTAACGTATTCACAGAACAAATTACCGTCACCATCTGAACTTTTGGTAATTACAACGATTTTAGGATACATTCATACAAAATTGCCGAGAAGAGGAAGTCAAACATGCCTGCAAAATCCACTTACCTGTACTAAACTAAACTATTGATTTTGTGCAATGTCCGTTTGCCTGTTTATCCGCCAGTTCAGTCCGTCAGTCCTTCTGATTCTGTAATCAACTAATTGCTTGCATGGCATTTCGGATAAATGGGCGAACAGTCCGAATCAAAAACTGCTTGTCATGTCTAGTAATTATTATGGTATCGAAAATATACATATAGGAATTTATGGGCTTGGATATGTCTACATCGAAACGTTTTGAATTCATGACAAAGATTTAATACCTCTGATGAGAATAATTAAGGCTGACAAAATAAATATAAATAATATAAAATATGTATAATAAAATATATAATAATATAATAAATAAATAGAAACAATTATATCTAATTTATTCAATGTGTGGAGTTAAAGACGAAAGCATTACAAATTTAACATTAATTATCAAAGACAATTAATAATTGCAGGGCGAGGTCAAAGGCAATACATTGGACCGCGTGAGAAGGCGGTTGCCGCTGTTGCTGCCGCCAAGTTGCAGCTGCAGGTGCTGATAGCAACAAGCGCAACGAAGCGAAACTCAGACCTTAGAACCGGATATGAGTCTAGAGAACACAGGGCAGGGACAAGCGGAAGCTGTTGCGCGGGCTAAAACACATGTTGGCGAAACCTGCTTTCAGGCTGTTCGCTTCAATGATGATTACTGTTGGTTTTTAGGGGTTGTTCCGTTACAATGCCGTTCGTTGGCTCTGTGCGTGTGCATTGACCTGAAAATTTATGCGATCTTCAATAAGAAAGAGACTCTAAGGCACATCTTACATATTATTTGTTCAAATATATTGTATTTTTTTTCGATTAGTACGTTAATATATCCACCACAAAAGATGATATGAACGTATCATTAATTTGGAGTAAACACACACTATCTTCACAATGTCATATAGCTCCCAAAGCAGAATCTGAATTCCAAGATTGTCAGAGCCTATAAGCATTGTCAGCATTTGCGTTGTGCTCCTTTTTCGATACCAATCATTTCAGAATTGTATAACTTATACAGTTGGTTAGTGTGACGTTCTCATTTGTTTTGTTTTTTTTTTGTATATTATTTTGTTAATATATCGGCGATGAAATTAGAAAGGGCTTTATTGATTACCGAAGACATTTCGTACATTTGTTGTTTATTAATATTTCTGATGTGACGATCTTTACTAACATTTATTTAAAACTAGTTTTTTGTGCATTTGCTTTCATTTCGTGTATTTACATCAATTTGTTGTTTGGTTTATTAAAGATCTAAGATTTCAATTTGTTGCGTACGTGTCGGATTTGTAAGTAAGCTTTTATAAATTTATTAAATTGATAAATGAAGTGATGAATTTAAATTATTGTGAAAAATAATTATTTATAGATTATTATAGATGAACTTTCTAACGTTCAGTTAATTTCTGTTTTCTTTTCTGTTCTATATTTGTAATATGCTTAAGTAAAGTTGTAATGTAATAGTCAATATAATTTATTAAAATATGTTTGCTTAAACATATTAATACTACTTAATAAAGCTTTTATTTTTATTTACATTTTGTAGAATAATTTGTAGTACTTTAAGCCGTGTAAACTAGCAAATTTGCTGTGTTGGTACATATATAAAAGATTTTGTTGTTTCTTAATAGCCCTTAAAGCTTATATGAGTATTTAATTTCATATCAGTTTAGTTGAAATTCTGAAACGATCGATGAAATATTTGGTGCCTATGCCCACCCGACCTTACAGAAACGAATAAATGTTCCTAGGCAATTTATGTATATACTTTTCATCTTGATTAATCATAACCATTGCTTTTATTTAGCCGTATATATTTTCCAATTTACTTATTTTTCAGCAATACAGAAAAGCGTAATTTTCTTATATCTTATTTGTTGTCCAGCTTTTAGAATTTCTGTATCTTTTATCTATGTACTTGTAATTGGTTCGTAAATCTTGTGTGAATGGATTAACTCTCAAATAAAAATATAACAATTGCCTCTATAAATGGGTATATTGCCATAAAGTATTCATTTATTCTTGGTCAGCATAAGCAACCATTCAACCAAGTCAGTATAACCATGTCAGTCTTTAAAAAATCTATATTTTTATTGCAGAAAATACGTACGTCTATGAAAAAAATAAGTGGTGCATGATTAATGCAATGAACGACAAGATATCGCAATTTCCTTTAGGGACATATGTGAGCACAAAAGCTTAATTTTTGAATATTCAACCCAGAAACTATTTCCTGAAAGCGATCTTAGAAAATAATTGTTTGACAAACAGTTGTTTGACATAGATCAGAAATCAGGTAAACAAAAATAAAAAATAGTTTATGCGGATGGTATACTAGAATTAAGAATGAATGGATACAGATTTTCATGGCTATTTCGTCACAGTAAGTTTTTGGAATTGGAAAAATCGCAATTTAAAAAAAATCATGTTGGCCCCTTTCCGAAAAGGTGAAGCACTCTTGTATTATCTTTTCCATAAGAAATTTCTCTTTGTTGAGATTAATAAAAAAATATATAAATTTATTAGGAAAATGCATCGTTTGCATGAACTTAAAAAAAGAAACAGAGATATTCGTTTAGTATAATACTAAATGTTCTCAACAAGTAGGTTGGTCAATCGTGTCAACTCTGTCCTAGTAGGCGATCTTCAGAGCGCCAATAGCGTTAAGCCCATCTTAACTATTATTTGTCGGTTTCGCACATCATGAAATTTAAAAAAAAGATTTTTATGCATTTTCCTTAATAAATTTTAGTTAAATTTTTTTTCTGTTTTATTTACAGCCAAGTTGAAATGGGTTTTCAACTATCTCTATGAAACTTTGAGCAAAACTTTAAAATTGTTCCTTATAGTGAGCGATAAAATATTACCAACATCGGGCAACTATTTCATGTGTATCCAAATGTAGTCTTTGTATGAAACTCTTTTCCGTTCTCCAAAGTATCTTATCTATCTATAATTGAATTATTTGAAGGATTGACATAAATGTTATTCGAAACTAAATTATTAAAAAGTGAAATCTTACAAAATAAACAAACTGACTTCAGGTTTATACCCTGAACCCATTAAAAAAGGGTAAAAAGGGTGTAATGGTCTTGTGCAAATGTATGTAACAGTCAGAAGGAAGCAACTCCGATCCCATAAAGTACATATATTCTTGATGAGGATCAACAGCCGAGTCGATGTAGCCATTTCCGTCTGTCCGTCTATCTGTATGAACATGCGGATGTCAGAGAATATAATAGCTATAGACTTCAAATTTAGAATCTAGATTCTCGTATACCTGGCGCAGATCAAGTTTGCTTTACTTTATCGATAACTGCCTCCGTTTCTGGAATATTGATACGTTTCGATAGCGATTACTGCTACAATTTTAAAGACAGAATCTTCTACTTATTACATAATATGCATATGCATATTTGCCCAAATGCCCAAATTTCATCCAGATCGGATAAGTAACACCGAAGTTATAGTCGAAAGTAGATTCTCTTATTGATCTCATTTCTATCAGCAGTCGCAAGCATTTTCTGTATGCATAAATATGCGAGCGCATGAGTGAGAAAGAGATGCCATGATAATCGACGCGAGTGTCAATTTGGTTTTGTGTGTATTCTGGAGAGCCCCGTTACCTACAATTGAGTGCACATATGTTTGTTTGAATGTACAGTGACCGACACCTTATTAGGCACAGAGTCAAAGAAAAAAAGTAATTGCCTGCCATAAACTAATCATTAATTATTTTTCAAAAATTCCAATGAGCGATGGTAGGTACAGGTATTAACCACCTAAATTAATATATGACCCCAATACACTGGGGTTTCCCCACCTGCTAGGTAGGATTATGTAAAAAAGTAGCCTATTTTCTTTGACTCTGTGCCTAATAAGCTGTCCGCCACTGTATATGCACCTATTTGTAGCCAGCCAGTTCGGGTCTGTTCGGGCTTGTGAGTGAGAATATGCGCTGGCTTAGTTTGTTTTACTCTGGAGTCCTTGTGCCTGCTATAAGCAAGGAGTGCACTTGAAGACCTGCTCACATTTGGGTGCAAGACTTTTCATAGAGAAATTTGGCAATACAAGTAGAACATATTTAACAACTGTGTTCAGGGTATATCGTCGCGAGCTCACTCGAGTACAGCATTCTCACACTACCAGAGCTTAAGCATACTTTTAGGATCGAATCAAAATTAATTAATTTAAAACCAATAAGTTAATTTTAATGTTAGCACATAACCAGCATTATTTCTGTTGTTTGAGGAATTTTTCAACCATCTGGTAATTGTATATATAGTTTAAATATAGATTTTTGTTGGAGTTTGAAAACCGTAAATGAATTTACAGCGTTTCCAAAATTATGTAATATTAAATTTGACAAAAATATTGGTTGGTCAAAAAATAAAGATAATAAAAAAGGCAGGCATTTTAATTCTCTTCGATTTAAATATAAAAAATCTATAAAATCAATAAAAACTATAAGATCGATGTGAGTATATCGTGAAATCGGAAAGTAGTTACCAAAGTCAGCTTTCAAGAAAACTCCTCCTAAGATTGGTAAGACAATTTCTTGGTCGCGCCCACCCCGACACCAAAAATCGGGAATAACTATAAAATCCGTAATTTCAGACCCAGAGTTACCAAATTTGCTAGGCAGATTACTAGGAACTTCCTCCGAAGATTGGTAAGTACATTTTTATGCCGCACTCATTCTCATTATTTTTTGTATTATTTTTTTTTTGCATATCCGAATAGCAATTTGTAAATTAACAAATAATATTTTTATTTTATTAACTTAATTTACGGCCATCACACCGATTGTCAAACAGCTAAGTTCTTAGGTTGCTTGTGGCCAACGTACACCTACACAAAGAAAATCGAAATTTTACAAAGACATCCACATTATTTATCTCAAAAACAAAATTAAGTTCTTAATAAAAGAAATTGCTCTTTCTTTTATAAAATGTAATTAATATCCGTATTTTTGCATTATGCTAATAATATGATTTTCAATCTATATAATCGAAATATACTATATTCAACAGTTTGAAAAATTATGAAATATTTGTATTCATAGCATTAGCAAAATGGTATTTGCATCGGCACACCAAATAATTCACATTGGAAAAATAGGTCGAAAGGCGAGTTTTTATGTAAGAAACCTTTTTTTATCGGCCTTCATCGTAGGCATGGATTACATCACCGCTTATACTGAGATTTGACCCCAAACGAACAAAGTTTCTTATTTATTTTTTCTAATTTATTTTACAATTATAGATAAATGAATGGAAATTTCCAATGGTTAACCTGAATAACAAAAAGCTGTGCAATCACTGATACATATTTGGAGAGGTTTGATTTTGAAGCATTTATCATGTTTTGCCTTGGTTGGAAAATGTTAACAATAGCAGGACTTTGTTGCATTATTATTTTTGTTATAGAAAAATAGAGTTTTCAAATGAATTAGAAATAACTTAAGATCATATCATTCAAATGGCTGTCTCAATCGAATACCACTCACACACACAGTCCAAATATATTTTCAGTAACTAACTAATTTACATTATGGCTTTGGTTTATCTATTGTATTATTTAATTTATTATTCTGATTACTTATATAAAATTAAAAGAGCTTTTAATGTTATAATACTTGCAATTTTAAATTAAATAATTGCGAAAAGTGCTTTTGGGTTAAAAGTTATAGCCAAACAGCGTTGGTGGTTTTTGAACATAAATAAAATTCAAATATATTGATGATTTGGCATAGTGGGTCGAAAAAGTTGCCGGACGGATTGCTGCACAGGTGTTTATAATTTTTTATTTAATTCCTGGAAACTGAATAGGGCTTCGCTAATCATATCGAATTTTATCACATTTAATACTGATTCATGATTTCATGAATTAATATTTTACAAATTTATGTTCTATTTAAAATTCACAAAATGAACTCCATAAGTTGCATATCTTACAATCAGCGGTGCCATTCTTATCGAACATTCTCAATAATGTTTAAAATGATCAATTTAATAATCATTGATTAATAAATGTGAACCTGATAATGGGGTTAGCAAATAAAAAAATCATGGCATATCCCGGAATACCCAATCAATGAACATCAATTCATATCCCATTTTGTGTGTGAGTTCATCAATTGTTGTTTTTTTTAGATGTCATGAAATAATTTTAGAAACGAATAAACTGTTGACCATCAATACTTGGAGAGTTTAGTCAATTAAGAGAGGGACAAAATATTAATTCAAATATGTTTTTCATCAATGGACCCTTTTTAAATTGAACATTCTTTCATTTTGCTCAACCAGAAACATGAAACTGAGTTCACAATTTCGCGAAAAAAGTCTTCTGTGGAGATAGATGGTTGAATTCCTTCATATTTTTTTTTTTATTAAAATATGTATTGACAGATAACTAGGTAGTCGACAAGTGAATTTTTCTATGAAGTCGTCGTCGCTTCAATATTTTGTTTATAGCGAATTTAATGAAGGTCAATTCTCTTCTGACAGCAAATGTATGGCACAGTTTATCTGGTATTTTCATCGATTAATTCAATTCTCAATTATTTAAATAAAATAATTTACATATGTGTGTTTAATTAGGTGCAAACTGTAATTTGCAAGCTGTTGTTTAATGGTTACAAATATTTGAATGTGTCTCAGTTACTTATTTCTCAGTGCTGCTCTGTGTACAAATGAGAATAAATGCACTAAAGGTGGTACAACTGCAATTGTAATCGGTTTGAAGTGCTTAAAGTGGTTTGAGAAGATGGGCTTATAGAAAAGGTATATTAACTCATTTCTGCTCCAAGCAAAATGCAATATATGTATATCCTATAGACTTTCCAAATGGCTTATGGCTTTACCTACGTTTTTTTGTTTTTCTTTGCAAAATATGTAAATTCTAAAAAGCATTTTTATTGTATGCATTCATGTTATATAATAAATATTATTTAAATAATTTGTAACAGTGGCCCTCATTAACCTGCTCAATTTATTAAGTTAAGTTAAATAAATGTTTATGCAAAGGTTTCTTTTTTTTTGTTTTTGTAGTTGTGTTTATCACAAGGCTTTAAAAACTGCTTATTTCATATTTCGTATTTAAAAATATGAATATCCATATTCATAAGTGTTTTGTTTGCGGAGTGTTTTCTAGTTTTGGTCTTCTATGTGTAAATATTGCAGGATTTGATTTGTGTTTGACAGAAATTGTATTTAAAATACTTGGGCGATTTTTTTTTTTTTATAATTTTGTTGGCATAAATTCTAGTTTTGTTTCATATTGTTTATATTATGATTTCATATATTTTATATTATTATTTTTTTTTTACTTTTTTAGTGTATAAGTTTTAGTCCATTAAGCTTTGATATGTGTTTTCTTTGAATTCTATTTTGTCTAATCCAATTCCCGCTGCTAGTGCTTTTAACATAAAGTGTTCTAGTTTCGGCAGAGGGCATGAAATTTGGGGAAATTACAACAATTCTATTAAAACAAGTGTTGTTTGATTAAGATAATATTATATTACATGGGAAAAGCTTATTAAAATATACATATATCTTCTTTTATCTTAGTAAACTAAATAAGTTCCTAAGTATATGGTACCCTGTACCCCGCTCCAATTTACCGCATTTATTTTAACTTACATGCATACTTCAAATATCATACGATCTACAAAATAAACAACTGAAATCTTTGAAAAATGGTCTGCGGCACTACTTCATACACTCCTCAAAATCAAAAAATATCTGTCTATTTACATTGGCTTTGGCATTAGGACGGCTAGCGCAATTGTTGCTTTTGTATATGGTTAGCTATTGTATGAAAAAAGTAATTAAAGTAAAGAGTTGGCTGTTGGCAAACGTAAGTTTTTACTCGCTCATGTATCAAATAGACATACTTTTATGTCTCCCAGTGTACATCGAAAATGCATGCACCGTTCAGGCTCTGTTATCTTTAGTTTTCGTCCATCTTAAATATACAAAAAAAAAAAACACTTTGAAAAATACGCTTACAGTTATTGCTTGTATTTACTTATGTGCACATTTATATAATGCTTGTGCCTGCTGCTGTGCAATTTGATAAATATGAATAGACGATTTCTTTCTGAATTTCTTAACCGATCTTCATCGGTTTTTTATATATTCCTTTTGCTGAAGATAGCTAAATCTTTAAATTGTGACTATTATTGCTACTGGTATCAATATTTGCAAAACTTGGGAGTTAGTAAAATAAATTAAACTTGACTAAATAAAACTGCGTGTGATATGTGGGCATTTCCATCCGTTCTGGTTCTTTGCTTGATTGTGCTTTAAAGGTGGACTAGTAATGTCGGAGACCATGGAAATGCCCATAAGCGAACACCTATAATCCAAATTTGAAGTTCCTAGCTTTTGTAGTGCCTGCGGGAGGAGTTTTCATACAGACGGACAGGCAGCCAGAGAATGGACGACTTTTATTGCTGACCCTATAAAAAATAACTTATGTGTATTTTTTTTTTCTAAAATTGGAAATCTGAAAAAAAAACTTTGTTGTACCTGATGTTGTTATAGGAAAATGCCTAAATCTTTACTGAGGTCAATTTGTACTTTCTCTGAAAACGAAGTTTTCATACAGAAAATAACGGACATAAGCAAATCAACCTTTTGGGAACGGAAATGCCTTTCCTTACACTTTTCATGCATTTTCATGAACTAACTCCTTTAAAATACGTTTATGGGAGTACAGAGTATCAAATAAATTGCCACAGCAACTGCAATGAAAATAACATAATATTTATTTAAATTATAAAGCCAATTAAAAACTAAAGATTACAACATTCTAAGTATTTGGTTATAAACAGCTTTGAGCGACATTTTATATCAATATTTTGACATGGAGGCATTTGAATCAAGTAAATAAACAAAATTAAATGTCAACTATATGTATGTGTCCAAATGTGTAAATATATGTACACATATCTGTGCGATCGAGATAGGCAAATACACACATGCTATATGTGCTTAAATAATACAACTCCGCCAAGACGCGGAACACTAAACACGAACTTATATTTGTTCAACACATAATAAAATGTAATAATATCTCGAGCTATGGGCTGAGCTAGTTTTCGATTTAGAAACAACGATAGCAAAAACGACGAGGTAAGACCTAAGCAACGGCTGTATTCTTACTAAATAAATTTACAGATGTCACGAGTGAAGGAATTACGAGTATAAAACATATGCTAAATACAATAACGAGGGTTATGTCAATCCTCTTCATACATTTTGATTCGATACAAGTGGAAGATAGTGCCTCCATCTTGGCCTTGAATTATTTGAAGGATTCGAAAAAGGCCTGAGGAATTTCATGCAAATATTGTTAACATAAGATCTGCTAATTAGCCTGCAGTATATCAGGCATGATCTTAACTCAAACATACTTCTCAATATGTGTAAGGAAAGTTTACTTTCTGTTGCTGATCTAACTGAACTGACAAATTCAGTAATGAAAATGTAGAAAGGTTTGGTGAACACCAGAAATTTTTGCAGGTTGCAAACTTTTGCTGAATTGTCGATGTGTGAAAATATCGGGGATGTTTGCGAATTAAGTGTTAAGCTAGATTCGAAATCCAAATTCTGATCCAATGAATTTGTGATTAACAGCGCGATCGATCAACAAATATATGGCATGAAGATAACCAGCGTTATTTACCAAAAATACAGCGCACAAAAAGAAGCTGTAATGGAAATTGTCAAAATTTCATTTGTCATAGGCGCATTAATCCGCGAATATAATATAATAATATGCAACCAACGTTTTTGGACAGTGGAGGTGTGCTGCTGGAGAATAAGGGCCTGCTTTCGCACATCTTGAAGGATAGTGAGATGGTTCAATGCAAAGCAGTCTGAAGAACATGCTGTAAGCCAAATGCGAAAGACAGTGGCAAGCCAGGAAAAAGCACCAAAGATAAAACCAATTGAGTAAAAAATTTAATTTATAAATAAAAACAACGCCGAAGACTGGCACAGATTTACCTAGTTGAACGAACCCTATGATCGTTTCAAAATCATCCTGCTACACCAACTGAATGGAATCGCGAATAGAAAAAGATTAACTTGAAAATAAAAAGAAACTGGAACAAAAAGATGAAAGAAGATTAGGAAAAAAGTTGAATTATTTAACAGGATAACCACTGCGAAGAGGTGAAATACTATGTAGATTTGACTGTGCAAAAGACGAAGACGAATTGAGGCGAAAACAAAGTTGAATGGGTTGAAATAGGCGTCGACGTAGAGTCAAAACGCATAACAGTGAACTCTAATATATACATATATATATGTATTAGTTGCAAACATATAAAATGTAATAAAATCTCGAGCTCCGGACATATCTACTTCTTATGTTAGACAGCATAGAACTTAATTCCAAATGTGCTAATGTTAAGTAAAGCGTCATAGTAAAAATTTTGTGCACACATCTTTCCTTAAAACATGTAATTACGGATAGCATGTATTTTTTTTTGTTTGACTGATTTATAAAATATGCTTATAGAATTTATCTCATGGTTCGCATTTTTCTCAGGCAAGGTTCTTAGATGTTTGTTTTTGAACAAACTTTCAGCAAATGTTCTTAAAAAATGTAATATAATTATGAATGTATTTAACTATATTTTAAAACTTGCTTAATATTTCTTTACAATTAATTATTTAAAGCATTTGTTGACCACCTCCAATTAGCAAGTTTGACTTTATAAAAATTATTAATTGAATATTAACAACTTAAATAAGCCCATTGAAGAAGATATTCTTTCTTGTTATATTGACATATGCCTTGCTTATCACTTGTTTTCTTTTTTCTTTTTTTTTTTTTACAATTTATTGGAATTGTAATTAATATTAGATTTTAAATAGATACTTTGTGTTGCCATTTGTTAAACTTAAGTGAAATTTCAACGAACTTTAACTTTCTTTCATTAACTTTTTATACGCTGATACCGAAGTTGAATGTTAATTGGTTTTGCGTAGTGTCCTTCTTGCAGTTTGTATGGCCGTCCATATGTCCGTATTAATTTTTGATGCTATTGCAGCTCGAGACTTGATTTTGTGTCAGACAAATAGTAAATATTGTTAATACATTGGTCTCGCTCACCGCTGGCTGCCAATTTAGTAAAATCTCGAAATGAATATCGATAAAATGTATAATTTCTCCAATTTTAAACTAGAATCAGCGAATTTGAAAGTGGACTATGGATTATATTAAAGGTTGCATGCATTGGTATCAGAGTATTAAGCAGTCGGTTTGGTCCGACTGCATCGTCTTTACTTGTCTCTCACAAAATTAAGTAGTTTTTCTATTACTTAAGGTTAGCTTATGATTTTTTTGGTTTTCATTGCTGTGCACCTTGGTGCATGTTTTGAGTGTCGGCTTAGCTAAATTTTAAGAAAATCCCTTATAGTGTACAAAGAAAAATATCAGAAATATAGCATAAGCAGTTGGAAATGTTATTCTAGCAATGACATCGATCGTCTTGGCAACGCGTATTGGATGCGGAGGCTCTTTCTTGCGCATCTGAACGAAGCAGGTCTGCAAATATAAAATCGTAATATTAATCAATTATCCTTTAATTAGTGTATTGAATATACTCTGGCTGTTGTCTCACCTCCGTGGCACAGCCATTGTTGACCGAGTGGGTGCATGGGCTGCTGCTGCCGCCGCATGTGGTACATGCCACAATCTCATTCGGTGCTCCGGCGTCACGTCGTTTTTCGCCCTGATAGACAGCCAAAACAAAAAAAACAACATTGCGTTAAATGAGGATCAGTACAAAAAATATTTGTTAGTTTCAAATGCAAGCAACTGACTTTATTTACACACAAATTCAGATTGAATTGAAAAGGCTCAAATACTGCAGTTGATGTGTTTGTCAACTGTCTTGTTTGTATTTGATCATAAAATATAACAAGAATATTGATTACTCAATTACGAGAAGTTTAGTATGTATGTACATAAATTAAAAAATATAAACCTTTATTTTTTTTTTTGTATTAAGAAGTATACATTGAAATGCAAACCATATATTTAAAAAGTATCCCCATATTTGTACAATATACTTACAGGCTGTTAATTATCGAGTGTACATGTTTTTTTGGCGGCATTGAAAAAAGTATTAAAATTTACTCATATAATTCGGCTGAATAAGTGGTTTTATTTGAAATAACAATTTAGTTATTTATATTTTTAGTTGTATTGTGTTTGTTTGTTTTTGTTGTTTCTTTGGTCAGAAAATTTGAGTATGTCTGACATGATGAGTAATGGCAATGAAATTTTTATTTTTTTGCGTATTCACTCAAACTTTTATTAGAATATAATACAATTTAATTTGATATAAAAGTTTAGATATATAGACAAATTGCGACAAATGTTACTAAGCAAGAAGATAACATCAGCGTCTCCGCTCCTTTATACTTTACTATGTAATGTTTTACTCAAAGCAACAATAATCGATACACAAATCGTGCTAAATATTTGATATGGATTATACGAATACTATATAACAAGCAAAGGATTGAACTAGAAGCTTTTAACTTAAGTTAAATAATACTTTTCTGTACATGTATATGTAATTCTAATTAAAAAAAAAAACTAAGCTGGATTGTGCTTTTGTGAAGAGGGTAGTAGCATATCAATTGCGTTTCGTTAAATAATAAAATTAAAACTAAAACTAAAACCAGTGAATGTATAGTTTTTCTGTGATAAAAGTATAAATATAAATTTGGTATTGTGCAAGATGGTCTTAACTTCATTGATATAAGCGAGTCACAGGACAACTTTAAGATTAACATAAATCTGTTATTGCAGTATTGCGATAGAAAATTTGATAAATATTTTATAAATAAAAACAGTGTTTAAGGTATAAGAGTAAGATATGTATAATATCCAACATAGATCTGTCCGGATGATCGCGTGATTCTCCGCTTCTTCCTATATCTTCCACGTATTAGGAGCTAGAGTTACTAAATTTGATAGAAAGGTGAGTGAAATTTGAGTGCCAACTGGTAGCGCTCCCATTGCACCCTTACGTGAAGGATGTTTTCCACACTGGTATGATGGTATAAAGCTGTATGATAGGTGCGGCTGAAACGTTCTTACTTGCTTAAATATAACAATATTTATGTATATGTATATATATGTATATAACAAATATGCATTTATGTAACACAACAAATTTTGAAAAATTTGAACCACATAGAATGAATTTACAGTAATTTGAATCGGTGTTTACTCTCCTTTAAAATCTTGTTTTATTGCCAACACTTGTCACAAATTTAGTCTATTTATAAAACTGCGTGCAAACGAACGAATTATAGTGTATGTATTGTTTAGATAATTTATTTACAATCCAGCTAAACTTAGTAGAACTTAAACTTAAATCACTTGTAAATCGCTGTCGAATGCCAAGACAAAGTCAAGATCAAAGTCTCTCGCTCACATTTCAGTATATTTGCCAATGAGTTTTGGTAGACAGTGTGAATATTGATAGTTTTGTGTGCATCTCATTGTTAGTTTGAATGAGATTGTCTAATTTTTTAATTTAATTTAATTTATTTTTTTTTAATTTTTGTAAGCTTCTAGTAAGGATATCCGATTGGGATATCATTTGCCTTCCTCTTCGCGTTATACAAAAATTTTATTACCCTACATGCTTATATATTACTGCTCTGATGGGAGCTATAGTATTTATTTACAAATGTTTAAAAATACCAGGATTATAATGACAAAACCTATTTTGCATAGCAACAGCCGGGCCGAAAAGACTAAATTGACTTGGCATTTTATGCAGATATGGTTTATGGAGACGGGATTTTTCCTTCAATGCGCTTGCACACAAAATAACAAACTTAAGATACTCTCTGTAAGTGTATACAAAAACATTGATTCAATATACGAAGTATTGATCTTATATAGACCGATAGAATTACATATCTGGACTCAGCTTGTCGGCTTGTGCAAGAATACACACATATACACATACTTTAGGTGGTCGTAGATGTTTAATTTTGTCTCAAATTTCACAATACTTTCTTATATACTTACACTTACATAACTTAACGAAATTAAAACACAAAAAAAAAATTCAAGATTTTATTTTGACAGTAACTGTTTTCTTAGGTAGAAAGAAATTTTTTAACAGAGTTTTTCCATCGCTATTGAAACTATGAGATTCAAATTTAAAATGTAACCTCTATAGAGAATCGGCTAGAATTCACTTATTCTCCAGCCGCTAAATACCCAAACCAAAATCTGAGAATCCAGCCCTGCCCCATTTAAAGCGAGAAATACCTGTGTGTAGTTTTGGCTTCCAATCAATTTTTTCCCTTGACTTCATACTGGATGCATACCGCAATTTTTGAAACCATTCTACTCTACCAAGTTTTAGTACGCTGTGAAGCTACAGGGAAAACTAAACACCTATCAGGTATATGCACTACCATACATCCTCAAGCAATTGGTTATACCTTCTGAGATAATCAAGTAACGAAGTAGATATTATATTCGTCTTTGAACGAATGCTAATTTAACCACAGAGCCTATAATAATAGCTTGTTTAATGCTATTATAATTTTTCTGAAACGCTGTTCACAACATAAAAACGACTAGAAAAATAAAAAGTACATTACAGAATCTGTTGCACAAGGTGCTAGCTTCGAAAGAGTCCAAAGGATTAAGGACAGTATTCCCGCACAACCTCATCTCTTGCCAATACACCGGGAACAAGAATCTGTATAACAATGCATCTTTAATATACTTCAGAACCATAAAGGAAGGACGTTGGAAAATGCGTGAACACGCATTGTAAGCAAATATTTTGCAGCTTCGAAAAAATTGCTTTTATTAATGTTGTTAATCGAATTTTTTTAATTTTAGGAAAACAGGAGAAAATGCGCATCAAGTTAAATAAACTTAATCTGCATGAGAGCTGATATTCCATATTCGAAGATTCTAGCTTTTGTAGTCTCTAATATCGTTTTTTATACAGGCGATTTACAGATCCAAAGCTGAATATGAGTATTCACGACTTTAGACGAACTCGATCCAACACCAATTTAATCACTTCTATACACACGCATATCCTCGAGATCAAAATAATGAAATAACTTAATTTTGATAGATTTTGATAGATGGTTTTCGATCAAGTGATTTGCGAGTGGTATTCGAGAACTTATCTTCCAAATTTGAAGCTTAGTTCTGATATTCCCTAAAAACGCAGAGATTATTGGAGCTAGTCACAGCAAAACAATAGATCAAGATCAGCTTGCTACGTATTTCACAAATTATCATTTACAAAGATAACACATAGTACGGATTTAATATTTGTGTACACACACAATTTCTCAATCTGTTTATCTACTGAGTAGAGGGGAACAGCGGAAGATCCCTTGTGGAGCCAGTGCTCCTGAGCACACTTGTTTAAATCCCTCTCCATTTTTTCATTGGTATGGTTAGTTAACGGTCGTGCAGGGTCAAAAATAACAACATCGAAGGGAAATTGATTAACACACTTTGGATTGTCGACTCGCAACTACTCACAGTTTTCACCGCAGCTTCAGCAGCTGATGTCGTTGACTTGGTTGTCATTATTGATTTCCCATCTGCTGAGTAGGCATTGCTTGGGGAATTGGACCGCGAACATTTCCTGCGTGGTGGTTTTAACGGCAATGCAGACTGTGCATAATCTTCGGACAATTCAATAGATGACAAAGGTAGCTTCCCCAAATATTTTTCCATCTCATCTCTCTTTTGTCGGTCATTTGTGTCGCTCTCGATGTGCACTACTAGTGCTGGCGTGCTTGTGGCAACAGAGCGACGTAGTAGGTTGGAGCTTTCTTCCTCCGGCTCGTCTTTCAACTTAACTCTTGTGACTGTTACATTCGTCATCGCAATTTCACCCAGCGCTGGCTCTTCATAGATATGTTCTGAGGTCATTGTGGGCGGCTTACCACTTGGCGATGTGGATGTCGATGAACTGCTTCTTATGGCTTCTCGACCACTTTTACGTTTAATCGAACGTGCACGCAAATTTTGCACAGCTGCACCAATGATGCCACCATGCGCCTCCTGCCACCGCATGCCGCCGCCATGGAATTCCTCCTCCGAGTGCTTGAGTGTGTCCGGCGTGGGTGCGGAGGCTGCTGCACACGGCGTGTTGCCTGTCACGGCGACTGTGCTTGCCTTTTTTTTTTTGGGAGGACGACAAAGCATCGTGAGATTCTCGATCGATAATTTCCTGTATGGGATGTGTGGATGGGACGGTTGGGTGGTATACTTTTGGCTTATGCATGTTGTTCTTTGAAAGAAATACATATTGATATTCCGTTTGATGAGTAAGTTTTACTTTGAAGTCAGGATTTCATTGAAGCTTACTCGATATTATTCTTAGCTTTGTTAGTTTCATTATGATTGCTTCATGCTGTTTTATATTTTGGAATTGTTTGTTTTGAATTAATTAATCTCTAAATTGCGATTGGGATATGATATTAATATAGAAAGAAAATAAACATAAATTTGCAAATAAAATGAAAACACACATTTGCCCAATGACGACATCGGACTTGTTAAGGAGAAACCATTGATAGAAATTCATATTGCCCTTTAAAAAACAATGCTCGAAGGTCTAGCTTAGTACACGTTAATAAAATATTATGCTTCGTACTTTTTGTAAATAAATAAATAGTCCGGGTAACAATTTATTAAGAGTCTGACAACCTTTTTACCAACCACTTATTGTCATTTTTAAGAGTGTTTCCTTTTTATATTAGTCTGTCACATTTTTTCAATCTTCTTTCTCTTAATAAGAAAAATCCAAAACAAAAAACTTTTATAAATTGAGAGTTTAATTATTTATTTGTATTTAAATATTTTTAGATGCCTAAATACTTTTAATATTTTGCCAAATGGAGAACTTTTGCAGTTTTTAGCATATTTAACTTAGCCGTTTTTTTTTTTGTTTCTGCGTGGAATTTTATTGATTCCTGTTTTCGTTTGACGTAGAATTGGTACACACATTTTCTTCCAAAAACCTTTGAATACTAAATTTTCCTTATTCCTGGATTTTTGTTTCTTAGTAGAAAAGACAGTTTCTATAATGCCCAACATTCATATTAATTTTTGACTAATCGGAAAAATCAATTATTCATGGTTAGTACTAACTTGTCTGTCAAATCTTATCATTTTATTTGGTTTATCTGATGAACGCTTGACGGAAGCGCTAAATGAAGCATATTTAAATATTCTCTTAATATTAATGATAGTTATTATATATTAATTTGCAATCCACTTATTGATAAGCATACAATAGTGTATTCTTTGTGATAAAGTGTTGTTCCAAGTAAAATTTTATTGTTATGAGTTTCAACAAATACCAAATCGTGTTGCTGTCTGCCTTGCTCATTTATTGATATTTTGCACAAAATATGTTTACCAAAAATCATAGCAGTAAGTATATTATTTTTTATAATTATAATAATTAGTAAAAGAGTTATGATTTATGTCGAATTGGGATTAAAGTGAAATTGTGGCATATGCACGGCTGAGAATTTTTGATATCACTGTCAGCTAATGCGCTTGGGTCGATTACAACACATATGTATATGTTTATAAAAAAAAATGTAGACAAAGCTGAAACGCAATAAACCGAACTACAAAGTGAGTCTACACAATATATATTCACAGATATGCACACAAGTAAGTACATGAGTATTAGTATTTCAAGGAAGATTTTAAAGCAAGCGGCAAACATACAATCTTAAATCAAAAATGTTCTGTATAATTTGTGTAGTACAGAAATGTGTCACAAGGCGTCTCAGTTGTCACTAACAGAACAAACATAAAACAAAGGCAATGTGTTGACACAAAAGTGCACAGAAATAATAAACTTATCATACATCTTATTTATTTATAGTTTCAGATTTTTACAGGACTAACATATTATAAATATATTCTTATTTTCGGTTTTGTTCGAGTTTTGCTCGTAACATTTTTCCCAATTGTATGTGATCTTAAAGTGTGTTTTCTTTTTTCTTTTTTTGTTTCTTCATTTTTTTTTTAACTCAAATTTGTAGTAAATATTGTGATTGATGTAATATTAAATTAATTTACATATAATTTACATATAATTTTGTATTTATGCACAATTTTGTTGAAGCTATTTGTTTGGTATGTTTTGTGTCTCCTAAAAAGAGTATTTGGAACGATTAAATATGGTTAAACTAGGAGTACGATGGAAATAATCGAGGACTTCGTAAATAATATTTAACTAAAATAAAAGAATAAATGCATGAAGCGTGCATCTACATAATGTAATTTGAATAACTGTTATAAATATAAGTTTATTATTTGATTGAAAGGCAAATAAAATTAAGTAATCTATGTTAATAGCCCAAATAATAAATAAAAGAAAAACCGAAAGATTACAATTTGTAATGCATATAAATTTAAAAGCGAATTCACATGCCATATGTTGGTCTTTGGTTTACTTAAGTTGATTTTTTGTGAGCTTTGAGAGGCAGGACTATTGAAGAATTTGTGTTCAATCATGTTTATGATATGTTGTTACTAGTGTTCATTGACTGTTCAAAAATTGAAGGGAAGGTGCATGATTTGTTGTTAATAGCTTACCAAAGGACTTGCAAGAATTACTCCGATCCTGCTTAGTACCGCTGGAAGACGCTGCAAAAATGTACATAAAATAATATACATACTCAAAACACACTTTAAGTTTGTTTATTGCTGTTGTTGATTTTAGTTTTGATTGAATCGATCCTGCTTTCAATTTGCATGGCTTAATTATTATTAAGTTAATTATTTATATTGTTTATCTTTTAGGCTTTGTCTCAAATATAAATAAAATATCACAGAAATTGGGAACAATGTTCGATTTTTCTTTGGCTTATCGAGTATAAAGCAAGACACATTTAACTACGTTAATATATTTTAAATTTTATGTATAATATTTAAATATATGAATAAGTAAATTAGTATTTTGCTTTGTTTTTTTTTTATGTTAAATAATATGAAAATTATAATAAAGAACTTGGCATATGGCTAATCAAATCTTGTGCTGAAATTCTTGGTTAAACACTTAAAACACACATTCTTCAGAACATTTGTCTAAATATTAATATTTATCGGACAATAAGCACAGAAAATGATTAAGAAACTATTTTCTATACCTCTGAATGGGACAAACACTATAAGTTTATTTGTATTTATACATTTAACCCTATTACTATAGACCAGATCAGGGCTTGCTTGCTGAGATTACTGTAATTTTGCTCCAAAATTATAAACACTAAATTAGCAAAATCTGTAATATAGCTAAATTCTATGCTCTATGATAAAAATTATCAGCCTTTTTGTACCAGACAGTACATAAAACATACTCGAATCATGTATCTTACATATAGATATTTTTGATTTTCGTAGTATCTCATTCAACCAACATCTGATTGGTATAACGGAAAGCATATAACATAAGGGAAGGAGTGGTAACTCTATTCTCGTATAAATACTCGTATCTGTGCAAATCCTTAAAAACAATCAATTTTCCACAATTTAAAAGCTAATGTCACCAATTTTTTTCATAAATTCGATTTTTTGTCTATTTATTCGGGTCAATATGTTGTAATTATTGATTTCAAGTAATTTCCTCCGATACGGACGGTCTAAGATATCCTTCAAAGATCAAAGACCTCTAAACCACTAGAAATGGTTATATCTTCCAGAGTTTATGAGCTAACATCGCCAATCGGACATACCCACATCTTTCTCAATTTTTGAGAAAGAGTCATCAAAATTTTAAGGTAATTCACCGAAAGCCCCTTTAACGCCCTTTAAATCTAAAATCTGACAGATTTCAAAATCTGGAGCCACCAAATTTAAGCGGAACACAAATTTTTGGCTGTACTTACCCTGCTACAAAAATAGATATATCAT
This sequence comes from Drosophila nr. perissopoda 5 BK-2023a, assembly GCA_035044105.1. Classification (NCBI taxonomy): domain Eukaryota; kingdom Metazoa; phylum Arthropoda; class Insecta; order Diptera; family Drosophilidae; genus Drosophila; species Drosophila nr. perissopoda 5 BK-2023a. Next base: position 6,206,829 of record JAWNMK010000122.1, read on the forward strand.
ATATAACACCTAATTTGAGACTTACTAAGGTACTACACTTGGAATGTAGATTACTAAGTATCGTCTGAGGAGATCAGAAAGAAAATGGTTTTTCTATGGCTTTCTATTGGGAAAACCCTATATATTCCCGCAATTTTCGAACTAAAGGCACAAAATTTAAAAAACAAATTGGGCACACACACCCACTTCTTAAAAAATGTGTTATATTTGGAAAAATTATATCTTAAGTTATGTATTATTTATACTTAACTTTGTCCATCTTACTTTCTAAAAGCACATATATTATTTAAGTGTACGGTTTTTATGTCATTACATAACATTAATGAAAATTCTTAACATGCCACTCAGTTCTTATATACTTTGTATAGTTAAATAAAGTAATTAAATATATATGTATATATACGTATATATATATATATATATATATATATTTATTTATTTGTAAGTAATTTAGTATATATATCTACTAATAAATTCAATATAGAGTAATTATACATACCACATTAATTAACGTGTATATCTTTAAATTATTAAAAAAAAAAAACATTTTGATGGGGTGTCACCATTTATATAAGCGAATTTTGATTTTCAGAAAAATTCATTACTTGGGATAAAACTAAAAACGGTTAAATTCGGTGAGTTTGAGAATGGATATTTTCTCGATTTTTCTAATTTTGTTTATTATTAAAAATGCAAACAAGCAAATCATCAACAGCAAAATTAAAACAAAAAGTACATACATATAGTATTGACAATTAATTGGATATAAGTAAATTGCTATTGATATTATTGATATGTAAATATTATTGGAGGGAGTATAATAATTTTGTCATTGAAATCACACGTTTTATTTAATACGTTTTGGTTCTTTAATACAATACATCCCAACCCACTATCTAGCATTTAACGAGGCATTTATTTAAGTCTAGGGGTTGACTATAGATACAAGTTTATACTAATATGATACAAAATAAGAGCAGGATGAATACAGACAGTGTAGTTGATACTATCAGAAAAATGCTCGATGTACGAATTATTAGTTGCTTGGGCTTTATAGGTCCCAAAGAAACAACAAGTCGGTGTATTAAAATATATTTAATACTTAAACATACGCAAGTGGATTCCGGCCCGAAAGAGGATGTAATCTTCTGCCCATTATTTCTTTTTATTCTCTGAAACCAAAGGTTCCTTCGTCTTCCTTGAAGCTAGAGAGTGTGTTTTTGCATTTGCCCGCGATTATTCATTCAATTCTTAAGTGCAATTTTCTTTAAATATAAATTTATAGTCACCGCTTCTCAACGGATGGCGAAAGTTTATGTAAATATCTAACAGTGTAGGAGTGATATAAGCCACAGTTGAAAGTAGCTTCGTGGTAACCATTCTTAAAGATTACAGTGAAAATTGTAAAATCCTATTTCACACATAATTTTAGATTCAAAGCAACCATACTTTGGATGTCGAAATATTAGTAATATTAGAGCCCCCTTCAACCCACAAAAATCTCGAAAGCCTATATCTCTCATAAGTTTAGAGCTTCAGTAAAATTTGGAAGATTGAAGAATGTAGAAAGTCAAGTTGAAATCTGTATTCAGGAGCTTAAGAGATTTAGTTTCTAAATTTGAAATTTAGATAACTGACGATCATTTCAAAAGGTTGAGCCCCGATTTTGTTTTAAGTTTTTTAACCTCTCATTTTTAATAAAAACTGGGAAAAAAAATTTGGAGCCAATTTTATGTAGTCCTTAATTAATTATAGTTCTGAATATAAATGTAGAAAAATGTGCCCTGGCATTAAATATACTTTCTATATACTTTATAAGATGACTTTCCTTTAGCGTTACTACATATATATATTTCTTATACACAAACAATTTTGTCAGTTATGAGAAACAGTTTCCATCCGAGCCATGCGGAAAATTTCATTACTATTTGAATTTCAGAAAAGATTGCTTCCAAAAATCGCTTTTTGCATTTCTACTTATTAGAAATATTTTCTAATTTTAAGAATTTGATTTTCGTGTATAGAAATTATTTATAAAAACAGCATTTCTAGTTATCAGGGCGATTTTCATTATTAGGTAATTTTTTTCTGAGTGTAAATATATATACTTCTTGTTGTGTATATAGAAACTTTAATCTAAAAATAAAATAATATCGCAGCTATTTCCTTTGTTTTCAATTAGTTGTCAATAATATATATATGTATATGAATATATATATATGTATATACATATATATATATATATATATATATGTATATACATATATATATATATATATATATATTTATCACAAACATACAATATGTATATATATATTTACATCTATTAATATTCTGTGTATGTGTATAATATTATATCTTTTCATAAATATTTACGTTGTCATACAAAATATTTTTTTTTTCATTGGGGCATTCGTTTTAAGATGGACAAATAAGTTTAATTAAATATATAAGGATCACTTAGATTTTAGAAACATCAATACATTGTGAGTATTATTGCAATAATTTGATAAGGTATTTATAATTAGTATGTTTATGTAAGACTTAGCACTAAATTTGACGTAAGACTGCGATACAAAGATATCAAGAGAAATATTATTTGAATAAAGGAAAAGAGGAGATTTAAATAGTTAGAATATGAAAAGCACGAATCACAATACAATGACTGGAGTTTCTGGAGTTTTTTCTATGACTTTAGCTTAGGTGTTTATTTAATGTAGTTTCAGTTTTGAATTAATTGGGGATCTGCGTGTAATACACAAATTAACAATGAAACATTTTGTTGCTGTTTGTTGGATAGTTTGATTTGAGTGTGTGTGTGTCAGGGTTTTGTATGGTTTCTATCGATGTACGGCAATGTAAAATTTAAATATTTTCTTTGTGAAATATATAATAAAATAAATCAGCCACATTTGTAAATTCCGTGTGGCCTATTGCGCCTTAGTTTTGCTACTTTTGAGTTTGCACTTTTCTTTTTTTGTAAATTAATTTACCTGTGTTACGGGATTTTCACCTGGGCGATAAACGACATTATGCAGCGGACGCTTGCGGCCAACATAATTGACACAAACGAACTCCAGCAAAGAGGCGTAAATGAAGCACATGCAGACGCCGTCCCACACGTTCATCGCCGTCAGATTGGAGACGACTGGCAGGGTGCTGCGAAAACCGTTGGAGGTAGTGAAGAAATTCAACATTGTTGTCACGCCTAATTGTTGTCGATTGAGGTTGTTACAAGTGGTTGTAGTTGAGCATAGCATGGTTGGATTTAAGAAAAACAAATAAGATTTGCATTAGTCATAAGAAACATTGACATCAAAACACAATCGCGATGAAGACTTTCGGGGGACACGACAGCGTTTCTTTAGCTGCAGTTCAGGGAATGTGAATTTTGCATGATAGTTACAACTTACGTATAATTGGGTTTGATGTGAAAATGTATATACACACGGGCTTAATTTGAGTATTCGAGTCAATATTTAATGAGGGCTCGGGCGAGGGAACTATTTAGTTGTGCAATGTGTGCTAAAACTAAATTAATTAGCTACTACACTATATGGGGAGACATTTTTAATGCACTCGTAATAAAATACATTAAAAAGCTAATTTTATATTAAACATGTGCAAAAGTTTTTTTTTGTGTTATCATAGTTAGCGAAATACATTTTTGGTTTCGATCCATCATTGATAGCCAATCGCCAGTGGCAAACAGCCAAACAGGTTAATCTTTTTTAAAATTATGGTCTAGAAATTTTCTAAATTTTTAAATAAAAAAAGTAAAAATGTACCGCTTTAGGTTGGTGACAATTCCAGGAAAATTAAAGTTTCCTATACTACTATACTGTTCCGCGATTTTCAACAAGTGCTGTAAATTTTGCAAAACATTTATAGACAGTTGATATTGAATTTACTTAAAGAGCTTTAAAAATAATGTTGAAGCTGAATTTTTACAAAACAAGTGATTTTAGGAATCACTGAAATTATCAGTTGGTATTTTCTCCAAAGTACCTGAAGAAACTATAAATAACGGACACAAAATAAGCTATACAATGTCAATCCCAATGCCTCACTCCAAACTTTATCATATTTTTTACTAATTAGCTTAGAAACTCTACAATACTAGGAAAGTAACAAACTCTATTTAAGTAGTCTTGACTAAGATATAACCGTTAACTATCATAAAATGTTTAAGTCAACATGCGAAAACATGCGCGTACTTTCATAAGTGATTCTCAAACGATATTGATAATTGTTGTCAAAGATCATCGATATTATGTTAGAGCAATAAAGTTTTTTGTTGCTATCGGAAATTGATTTGTATCGTTATGAGCCAGCGGCATCGTTATCGATTAAATCTAGGGGTGATTTTGGATCAGAATCTAAAGTGGAATTATCAATTTGAATGTGAATGTATGTAGCAATTGTTCGTCCTATTGAACTGAAGCAAGCTGAGAGACAACTGACCAAACTCAAGAGGCTTGCTTACATCTTAGGTACGATGCACAAATTTAACAAGAATAATTAACTTCCATAAATTCTTAGATACGAAGAAGAGTACGAAATAATAATAGAGAAGTTTCACGTTTCAAGGCGGTAACTTTAAGGGTGTCGAAAAAAGTTGCGTTCATATAGACGGACCGAGAGCATGATGGGCACCTTGTACCTTAGAATCAGTGTATAAACAAGAGAGAACGTTGCAGTCGGGATAGGGACATCAGAGTTCTGAGACAAGGGGCAATCATTGCTTTCTGCACATTATAGGACTTGACCAAGAGCTATAGCCATCTATCAGTTAGAGCCACAATTAATCCAATAAATCCAATCGTGCATTGGACCAATAATAATATTCATTTGGATCAAATTATCAAGTTGAAAAGTTATTACTTAAAATACTAATTTTAACATCTATAGAGTAATGGCTTACTCAAAAAATAAAATCATCCAACAATTTAGAATATCCCAGGGGCATAGAAGAATATATCGACACCTTTGCGCAAAATTATCGTATGTGACAAAAAGAAAACTTTTACTGGAGACCCTTTTTTCCATTTTCGTTGCTTTAACTTGCAGTGTCAAAACTAAATTTCTCATATGTTTATATTATCAACTAATATATTTATTCGTAATAGTTTTTCAGTGCAAAAGTTTACTTTTTCCGAAAAGAATAAATTTATTGCACATACGCTTATACGATAACTTTGATAACTTTAATTAAGGCACTTATATTAACATTAAATATAGTTTATGTTGCAATAAATTGACCGCAAAACAATTATTTCTGATACTAAATCTTTTTGAAATTATTTCAAGGGCTTGTGGTACAACAATTGTAGCCCAAGAGTTAAATTAAAGCGAAAAGAGTGCTAAAATGGCAAAAACACAATTGAAGTTGCACAATCAACTGACTACTGAACATAAATGGAATTCAAGAAAATAAGAAAAAAGGAACTAACATAACGAAAACTGTTTAAATATTTATTTATTTAAAAGAAAACTAACAAATAAATAAAACTGTATTCACTTATTGTACTCTGATCATATTAAAAATGGGTATATTGAAGCTGTGTAGGCAGAACGAAGCATTTCCGACCCCATAAGGTACACATATTCTTGATCAGGATCAACAACTAAGCCGATCTAGCCATCCATCTGTTCGTCTGCATGAACTTAGAGACTATAAGATATTATAGACAACTACCAAATTAAAATAATCACTTCTACAATATACCGTAACCTATCATTGACTCACTCTACAAATGTCGTTTAGATCGGATCAGAAACATTCAATTTATGACCCGAAAAGTTTTATCATAGTGATTGTCAAACCATCAGCAGAAGAGAAAGTAGAAAGGCCTCACCCACTTTCGCCTGAAAAATCCTCAATGGCTTATCTCTTAAGCAATTTTATTTCTTAGAAAGTAGTTCTAGGAAAAATTCACAAAAGCCTATATCTACCGCAATTTTAAAGGTAAACTTGTGTGATAGATTACTGGGAACCTCCTTCAAAGACAGATTACTGGGAACCTCATTCAAAGATCGGTATTTCTTGGCTACACCCACCCAGTTCTGTGGCACCTGTTATGAGATGGTATGACTTATTGATATCAGGGAATTTCGCAGTCGATAACGCCAGACTGCTAAATTCTTTGTTGTATTTTGTTGATTTCGAAAAATTCATTTTAGAAATAATTGTAAATAAAAACTTTTACGTTACTTTAAAGTGTCAAAAGTGAAGTTTAGGAAACTAGAGGAATGTAGCATGCAGTGTTAGACAACAATTAGTCTTGTGAATTTTTGGAAAAAGTTGTGCAAAAATTTGAGGAAATTCCATTTCACCATGTGTTAAATAGTTTAAAATGTCATATTGAAGAAGACAACAAACTATTAAAGTAAATCAAAATCTAATTTTAATAAGAAAGAATATGATGACGGAACACTGTTGCAAAATAAAGTGTTCTATATAGAAATTCTAGAGTTTTGACTAAACTAATGGTTAATTTTTGTTTTCGCTGTTCTAGGGAACTAGCAGGAAAAGAAAAACATTTACACAAGGTCGAGGCAAAATACATTTCTCCGCAAAAAGATGATTTTGATCAGCTGCCCAATATGATCAATTTATTTTTAATGATCTTTAAAAGCAGCCGTTTTCTTTTTATTGTTTGGTGCTGCCTCTGTTGCATGTACAATTCCATTTGGATTGTTTGGGAAACCAATGCCAACTAAACCTGTATTTTATGGTAGATTTGCCAAGAATCTGTGAAAACGGCTATTAGACTGGCCAGGAACTTACTTGAAGCACGGATTCTAAAATGTCACCATGTGACACAATTTTGTTGATTTTAAATGAGGTTTTATTGTAATTTGGATTACGCTCTAAGATGTATATGTAGTTTATAGTTTGTAGTTTGTACTCCGATCCCGTCAAGGATGAAGCCAGGCTCTAATTAACGTGCTGGTTGTCATTAATCTAGAAAAATAATACTTAAATATAAGATTGCTCTAGCCGCTGTACCTAAAGTGATTTCATTTTCTATCAGTTCTAGCTTATTTTTTGATGATATGTTGATGTACTTTTAAGACTTGGCCATGAAACAACATGGACTATATTATATTATAGTCTCGGAAAGTTAAAAAAAAAAACGAGAAATGTATCAGCTTTGGAAGTTAGATTAAAAATTAACGAGCCTTTTGATGGAGGCAATGAAAACCGCAGACTGAAAAATGTCAGTGCAAACTAGTTATCTGAGTGAATTCTGATGTCAGCTCGAGCCATACTTAATGCAATAGACATTGTATTTAAGCCGTAGATTCACAGATTTAGGAGTTGAATTCACGAAAAAGCAGTCTACATTGTTTTAGCTTTAATTGCGCTGGGATCAGAGTATTATAAAGTCGGTTACATCCGACTAAAAACGTTCTTACTTGTTGGAATTTGATTTACGTACCGATCATAACACGGGCTGGCACTGCATTCCACTCCAGCCAAAATGTGATAAATGACGAGGTGACCAATATAATGCCAGGTATGAAAACGGTTGTAAAATAATATGCACGATCACGGGTAAATGTCAACTCGACCTGTAGGCAACTGTAATTACCTTAAAGTACAATGCCAAAATCGTTCAATTTGGGGCTATTAATAAAAATCTTAATACGCAACTGCGAACAACAGTTGACGCAGCTGAACTCTTAGACAAAAACACAGACGGAGACAGAAACACATATTTGTACAGGATATTAAATGTAATCTAGCCTACCCTAGGCTAGCCAATTATGTTTTTTCTCTATGCTGAAATTCAGGAAGGTGAAAGAAATTAATAAGATATTTGACTTGTTCAGAGACTGGTTGCTAAGGAGATTTGGCATACAATATCGCAAACTGAGACCACGCCCACAAGGGGTTGTATCGCATATTTTTGTTAGTTACTGTTAGCGCATTTAAATTAAAGTCTGTAAATAGAATTCGCCTTTCGCTATTTTTTTATATATAAAAATATGTCTTCAAATACAGACTACTTGATATGGTAGAAATTGTAAAATATAATTTATTACTCAATTGAAATGAAAAAGGACTATAAGTGACGCATGAAAAGGGCAATACAAAATATTTGGAAGCCAATTGCTACAAAGGCGAATGAAATCAAATCTCAATGGCGTTTATAAAAATTAATTTATTAGTTTGTAGTGAAAAGAGCGAGGATAAATTTGATAAAGTAATGGATTTTTGGTTAATGGTAGTTTTATTTATTAAGTATTTTATTTTTTTATATTGGTGGTATTTTTATTTAGTTTTTGTTACCTATCATTGATCTAGCAGGCACGGCATTCCATTCTAGCCAGAATGTTATAAAGGATGACGTCACCAATATAATGCCAGGTATAAAAACGGTGGTGAAATAGAATGCACGATCTCTTGTAAAGATTAAATCGACCCTAAGACAGCTGTAGTTCCCTATGGATTCGATTTTGTTTATGGAATTTTATTGTTGGTTTTTGTAGAAAGTAGGAGTTGGCCAAGTAGTTGTTGTCGTAACATTTATTGTTTATTTTGGTTAGGGGTAGACAAAAATTAGACCATTAGATATGCAGAAATGTATTTGTTGGTAATATGTAAATATATATATTTTTTTAAATTAATTAAGCAAATTACTACGCTCCATACTACGAACTAAAACATTCTTAAACAAAATAAAAAATGGTAGTCTTCAGTTTTAAGATTCTAAAAAACTAAATTTGTAGCTGCAGATTTGGTTGATAGCCCTTATAGGTAAGAAATTACTTTTAAGAAATACACGCCTAAACAGAAACATATAAAATCAAATACTTATACAATATACACGCAACAGATCAATGAGTTTGCGTATTGAATAATTGAGAACTTACCTCGCCAACTGTTTTGATCACAGGCCGTGGTTTGATTTTTTATCAAATATGCATTTAGCGTGGTCAAAGATGGACTCTTGCGTAACGTATCCTCATCATTCTTCCAAACATATTTTATTTGGGCTTCCTCATAGGAAACTTGAAGTAAGCATAGAAGAGGAGTTAAGTAGGACAATTTTTAAAAAAAAAAAATATATATAAATATATTTGTAGGACTGATTATGTCCCGTTTATTATTAATAATATACTTATAGCTATATTATATTGAATAAAGAGTATTAGATTAGCAAAGCAAAGTACGACTTTATAATTATTGTTTTTTGTTATTTGGACGTTGAAGTACTAACGAGCAGCACATTCAAGTGGCCCAACGATACCAAGCACGGGCTTGTTAACGCACGGACTCAAGCAAATAATGACTTATTTCCACGACGCACCGAGAACTGTAAAACTTATGGCACTCGTTAATTTTACAGCTTCTTACGCTGCGCTTCCAAGACTCGACTCACTCGTTCTACAGTTCCGAGTTCGCTGCTGCTGCAGTTGCTCCTTCGGCTGCTGCTCCCTCTGCAGCTACTTTTGCTTTCAGTTTTGCTGCAAGCTGCTGCTGCTGCCACTTCTGCCGGCTGCTCTGCTGCTCGCTATAAATACTTAGCTCATTTGTTTCAGCGCTCTTTCAACACTTATACGCTTTGCATTGTTTGTGGACAATTCTTGGATATGTGTCCCACGCCTTCGCATTTAAAACATTTTGTTTATGCTGTACAATCCTTCCTGATATGATCAGTGGAGCCACAATTGAACAATTGATGAGAACTTTCTGTACCCGACATATTTTTCTTGCTACCACTGTGTTGTTTGTTTGCCATTTCACTCACACACTTGCGCTCACATAGTTTTAAATCACAGTATGATTTACAGTCGAACATATTAAATTTGTATTAATTTTTAATACTTAAACCGTCAACTATATATCCAATCACCGATTTTGTATCTATTTCTCTCAGCGCAGAAAATTTCGTCACATACAGTGAACAAATTAATTTCTCAATAAGTTGAAACGCTGATAAAAATTCACCTTTACAAAAAGCAGAAACAGCATAAGTAGAGAAAAAGTACAATTGACAAAGTGCAGTGGGAAGCATATCGATAAAAAAAAGTGCAACTCGATAGTCGAAAGCGAATCGACGAAACTGGTTCCGATATACATTCTATGTATGTATGTTGTATGAGTTGCTTTCGTCTATCGAGTTGCACTTGTTGTTATCGATCTGCTTCCCACTGCACTTTGTTTCTTTTAGTTTTTCTCTACTTATGCTGTTTCTGCTTTTTGTAAAGGTGAGTTTTTATCAGTGTTTCAACTTATTGAGAAATTAATTTTTAAACTGCTGCTTATATTTTTTGTCAACTATTAATTTTTCAATAACTCTTAACTGTTGACTGTTTGTCTTTTGTGCTTTTTGTTAACCAGCGTCGTCACACAACAGCACTGTAAATTATATAAAATTATCGTTTCCGCTTGAGATTTTCATATGTGAATCGTTAGCATTCAGATTTGAAAAAGTGAACATTGCTTTTCGAGGAATTGTCTACTTCGGCGCGCCGAATATAGAAGTAATTTGTTTTTGTTTTGTTTTCTTAAGATTTAGATCATGTTGAGTAATTTAATTTTGTTGTTAAATTTAAAGGAGATATCTCCGATTGCATAAATTATATTCTTGATCAGAATCACCAACCGAGTCGATATAGCCATGTCCGTCCGTTGGATTTAGTAGTCTTATATGTGAGAAAAACATTAATTTGTAAAGCAATCTTGGTGAAAATGATTATATATCTATCGTTTTGCTGAAGGATGTTCGTAGGTGGGAGCTGACCGGATCTGACCACAATATCACATAGCTACTATAGTAAAGTTATGTCGAAAATATATCGATCAATAAAGAAGGGTTATATTAGGCATACAGAAGATAAGAGACCCATGTGGACATTTAGACTCCAAACAGATGTTAAATCAAATCAGCTGTCGTTGTTCAACATTTTTGGCGAAGATCAAAACAGACACCAAAACTGTCATTGCTGCACTACTAAACGTTTCTTTCTGATGTGGACTTTATGAGGAAATATTAATTTTTAGTCCTAATCGTGTTTTATCAAGATATCACTTTAGTTAAGTGAGATATAATGCTCTTAACATATTGGCAAGCAATTTATCAGCATCGGACCAATATATCATAACATTGATATTGGATAAAAGTAGTTTGGAATTTTTTTTTTATTTTTTTATAATTAAATTTGATGTCAATAGATGAGTCCGTAAAGGCAATCCTTAGTAATTCGTTCTTTCTTCGGTTTTGGGTGTGAATTAAAGCATGGGATAGTCTGTACCTGCTGCAATCATAAGGACGACAAGTTACAAAGCTGTAGTCGAGAGAGCTCGACTACGATATACCCTGAACCCAGCTGTAGTAGTGTCGTGAGGACTACAAGTGCGCAGGAAATGCTTGCATTTGTTAATAAGAGCATGAAAATATATTTAGACTTATACTTTGGCGTTTCGTTTTCAATCTTTGTGAAAATTGTCCAGTTGACAAAAATATGGACATACGGACACGGCTATATCGTTGTTGATGATCCTGATCAGGAATATATATATGTACTTTTTGGGGTCGGAGAGTCCTTCTGCCTGGTACATCCATTTGCACCAAACCATTCTACCCTTTTTACCCATTTACAATGGGTTGAGTGTATAATTAGAGGACTTTCATTTGCACATAGACAGGTAAATGTGCATACATACATTTAAGTGTACAAATAATTTGAAAAAAAATATATATTTTTCCAATAAAAGTTGAACTTGTGTTTTTATTAATTTAATATATTTTACAGCCAGGTATAAAGTATTTTTTAAACAGGTATTATTAAGGTATTGCAAGAAATGATATGCATGTATGTAGGATACAGACTGCCTTAATATCCCCTTACAATTGTACGATGTCTGGTTATACTAAAGTAAAAATTACACTGATTTTAAGTAAACAGTCTTTTGACACTTTTGACTTGAGTTATTTTTAAATAGTTATATCCATTGTGTACTTACTGCTTTCCATTGAAAAAGAGCACTTTGGATCATCAAATGGAAATATGTGAAGACTTCCCTGGCACGACAGTATCAAGTGACGCCTACAATGTTAGAAAAAAAGGCAAAATATTATAATTAAGAGAAGGATCCTGTCTTTGTATATAATGGACACATTCATGTAGTTGTTGCAAGAGATTTATGTATTCGTATAACTACAGATTGTGCTCAACATTTTTGATTTTGATGTGAAAAACCTGATGCATTTTTGTCGTTTTGGCGCGCTTAAGTGTTAGTAGTAATAAAATGAATTATTTAAACAAGTTCTACCTCAGGATTCAGCACGGCTACGAAAACAATTCCGCCATTGTTCGGCTACTTAAGGAGCACAAGATGCACAATATCATACCATAAGCAAACCGAGTTGCTTGTAAATATATGCTTTACTGTCTAAGGAGCCACTGAACTAGATATCTCCTTTCCTTTACTCAAGTATTTTATCCTAAAAAAATATAACAATTGCTGGACAAAATGGCAGCCCCTCACACTTAACTTCAAACAAAATATTTATGATAATCAGTCTCGTCGCAGTAGGGGATAATCGGAATAAATAAATTTTTCCAATGTCAGATGGAAGCTTAAAGTTTATGTTTGACCTTGAGACGAAACATAGGTCACCAAACACCAATGACACATACACCCGTAACCAGGTGTCTGATTTTCGATTGTAGGCTTGCAATCGTATCAAGTTATGACTGTTTCTCATATATTTGGCTGAGAAATCTGAAATCAAATCAATCTGTGACGTACTTTTATATTTGACCTAACAGAGGGCATCAGGCTAGACTTCCCTTAAAACGGGTAATATTCACAAAATGACCCTAATGAATCTAATGTCAAAACAACACAAAGCTCTGCTCGATAAATACATCGGATTTATCGTTAATCTGTTTTTAATGGAATCTGAATTCTGTTTGAAAAACGCATGGCGACTAAAGACAGCCAATCCGCGTTAGTGGCGATACTTTGTGATATCGATGACAATCCCTTAGCTTAGGATACTACTATTTTATGTTACTGAATACATAGTGTATCAGATTGTAGCGCAAAGTGGTGGATCAATAAGTTTTATTTAAATTTAATACAACCTCAACAACTTGAAAAAAACAAGTGTAAAAAGGTAACCTTATCTTAATTAATTCGAAATTCAGGAATAAAACAGTTGAAAAATTTCCGCAGAAAAACGATTTTCTTTGTTTGGAAAGTAAAGCTGATTAACAGACCAGTTAACATGGGTATGCTGCTAGAGTAAAAAGTGGACAGTAAATATGTGCAATGTGCAATTAATTTACAATCAAATTAGAGAGAAACACACCTCATTGCGTACGTTATGGTCCCGTTGCGAAATATTCTTAGAGCGAAATGCATTGGTATGATGGGATCCTTGAAATCGCCATGCATAATGAAGTACGTGTCGGGCGTCCAAATACTGTCATGATGATGCAAAGCGTTTAGGAAATCATAGTGCGACTTATTGCCATATTGAAGGCGAGGATCGTTCCATTGCTGATTCAATAGAAATTCAACTTCATATTTCTGCAATAAAATCATACTTAAATAATGAATTATATTAATTCTCGAAAACTTCTTACCAAACTGCTCTCATCGGGTGATGCTAAGCTCAAAAGCAACACATTAACATTAACCGTCAGTGTTCCTATAAATCGATTTAGAGTTTCAATATAGGTAGTACGTAAACTAAATAATGCCTCTGCTTATACCAAATATAATGTGTGAAACTCATAGATCAATATGCTTATTTTAGAAACGAACTCAAAAATAATTAAAATAGTGCTTATGTAGAAAAAAAAGTGTAAGATAATCAGAGAAAATATATATACTGCTTGTGATTTGTTTAGGACATTTCACCAACCGCGATTATGTGGTCTCCTGGCATTTTGATTTGAGGCCATATCAGGCGATTGTAAGCCACAGCAAAAGTCTTCATCTGTAAAATTTACAAACAATTAAACACTCAAAAAAATGTTTTTCTAGTTTCATCAGGGGAAAAAAAATCTTGTTAAGATTTTGAATAGTTAGCTGAACTAGATAAGAAGAACAGTTTTTGTACACTCGCAACTCATTGCATCTGCTATGAATTATGCTCAGGTAGAAGTTTTTGTGCAATGTTCCTAATGATAATGATTTAAAGTTTGGAATAATTGTTTGCCTATGCTCCAAAAATAACATGTGAGAAGATAGATAGCCTTATTCAAAGATCGAAAGATTGGAAATGTTTGTATATTCCACAGGTCTTAAGCTGGTGGTCCGCACTTTGGACTGCCGCCTTTGAAAAAAACCTAAAAACCAAAATAACTGCAACAAATTCGTGTTTTATTGTAAGTAGTCGGATTGTTCAATTAATAGATTTATTGCAGGCTATTTGAGCTATTTGATTACTGAATTCATTTATTAATTAAGAATGGAATAATAACAGACAAAAGTTGCCGCAATGCATGCTCCTTATTGGTGTTATGTATTGTTATTTACAGAGGTATATGTTGTGATAAATTAGATAAGTCAGTAAAGTTCCTTACCATTAACAGGTGGCAGTAATCGTTTATCATAGCGCTTCTTCTCGAGTAATAAATCTAAAATCTCCTTATCTGAACTGGATTCGTCGAATCTGCGTGTATAGAGTTTTGATCAAAATTGTACTATTAATATTGGTAGTTAAGGCAGAAGTAAGTTATATCTGTGTATTTAAAATTTAAGACAAAATTGTTGTGTTGCAATTTTTGGGTTTCACAGTAAGCTTTAAATTAAACAAACAAAAGTTGAACTAAAAAGCAAGCAAAATTTTAAGAACACATTTTGGAAAGTTTATTCGGGAATAACTATAAAGGTTTTGCTGTGTGTCTTTTCATCTGGAACGCATTTCAAAATTATAATAATATTTTTTAAATGTATAAAACAGGCAAAATGAGCCACCAATGACACAATTAAGAGTGTGTAAGTAACGTGAATTGAAATAATGATTCAGTATACACAATTGAAATAGATAAAAGTATAATGAAATTGAGCAAACCGGCAGAAGGAGTCGAGTTCGACATATAGACTACATATTCTTGGTCACAACAGGTGTGTGCTTCAGTTTGTGAATAAATGCCATGGCAGATATCAATTTTTAAATTCTAATTGCTAGAATGATATGTAAATTGGTCAAATTTCAGCGTCTACTTTTGGACAACTTACTTTACAGTCACAAAAACATTTAAGTTTCAGTTGGAATTTTTTGGCAAATCGATATTTTATTCTTATTGTAAATAGTGCTTAAAAAACTGCCCTAGAATGGCACTGACAAGTTATTTAGTTAATTGCATTTGACCAGATTGAAAGATGAAAACTCCAAAAATTTGTGGCTCTACGTGGGAAATATATAATAAACTTTAAGCCAAGAATAAGCAAGAATATATGTATTCACCAATTGCGGAGTCTCGCGCTTTGGAACAGACAGACAGCATGGATAACTAACTGACAGCCAGAAAGACATACCACTAAACCAATATACTCATTTACCTTTGGAAAACAGAACTAAATTAAAACCAACACAAAATTCGTTAGATATGCTTTGTTTACGTTTTGGTGTGGGTGCAAAAACTTACTTCGACCAATCGATACCGTGACTGTAAAAATTTTAAAAGAATATAAATTTCGACGAAATTGGTTACAGACAAGTAAACAAATTGAAGGTACATTTACAGATTTAATACACATAATACAATAGCGGTAGTATAACCCATAAGAATTGTACTTACATGGGATGTTTGTCTAAGGCAGCCGCCTCCGACTGCGTGGCAGCGGCTGCGGATGTAGTGGTCAGATAGCATAACATCAGGATTATACTTGAGGCCGCATAGAAGCTGAAGGACTGACTATACGCCTTATAATGCTGAGCCAAATACTGACATGCGATAGCTAGGGTGGCGCTCAGACTGGATAAAATAGCTGTTGACATAGTGGCGGGTACAAAAGCGCTGGCAACATTGTGCCGCCGCCAGGGCAGATCTTCAAACGGTTTATTCTCATCCTTATCCTGCTCCAGTTTCCGCTGCTCTTCGGATGGTTCGTCTGGTGGCGTCGCTAGGGCAACTCTCGCTTCCAACAGCATTTTATGCAGCCGTAGACAGGATATGCCAGCCAGAGACGCCCATGTAGCAATATAGTGGTTTCTGCTGCTAAATCTGGTAGCATGAAACTGACACAAGTGCTGGCGACAGCGCTGCTGCTGCTCATCTTTGTTAATCTTTAGGTTGCGGCTATTGCAATTCGAGCAACTTATTTGCGAAGTGTTTGGCTTCGTCGATGGCCAAATATCGTGAGTCGCTAAGGCATCTTTGCTGTCATACGCTTCTTGAGTAAACCGTTGTTGCTGTGGTACCACAAAAAGCACTTGAGTTGTCGCTTTTGTATTTTTGCGGGTTGTTGTTGCTGTTGCTGTTTGAGGTTTATGATTTTGTTGATAGTTATCCTCGATTTTTATTTCCTCTACTCTTTTGTCTATTACTGTTGTCGATGTTGTGATAAGAGAGCATTGGTTTTGCGTTTCTTGCTTTATGCACTGATTGGGCTGCTTTCTGGATGCTTCAAAGACGCAGCCCATGTTACGACTACTGCAACGAAAGTGACATGTATGCCGCAAATATATGTTTATATATATATATATATATATTTGCACAAATGGAATTAAACAAAAAGTGAAAAACATTTTACCCATATAACTTAAAATCTAATTTCACAAATGTGCATATCCACAAAAAAGTATGTTGGAGATATTTTTTTAAGAAATTAGTTAGTTTAGTCAAGACAGCTCGACCAAGATAATCCCAGAACCCACCTTTCAAATACATGTGGGTTAGATGATAGTAGTTTGTTTACTATGAAAAGACGTTAAAGGTAAATGAAATAAACTTGACCTGTTCATACAGACGGACGGACTAAAGCGACGTGTCTAAGTACGTAAGAATGTAATAAGATTGTCGGAATGTCATTATTAAAATTGGTAAGAATAAAGGACTAATGGTACACCGGAAATAACGTGAACTGGTTTCGAGCTATTCGAACTGCGTAATACTCTTTTAGTCCGCCTAGAATCCCAAACAGTCAACTTAATCGAGTCCCTTAATGAAGCTCGTGTAAATACCATCGCTTGCATTTTCGGAAGAAATGCTTCACTTATACGGGAAGTTAATTCAAACAAGTTTGTTGATCAATTAAAGTACGGATTTTTTTCAGATATCTTGCAATAGCATATAACTTTGCAATACCTTTAGTAATTTAAATATTATACTTACCACGTTTTTTGTGGAGAGGAATAATAAATAATTACTTCCAAACAGACGGAAAGACTGTGGAATTAAGAGATGGATAAGGGCTTCTTCTTATTAATCGTCATTGTGTAGCCGTAGAGCACTATTTAGGATAATTACATAAGTCAATTAATGGCGCTTTTTCTGTTTTTGTATTAGATCTAAGCTCTTCAACTGTTACTAGACCGACTAGAAAGTTTGTCCTCTTCTTTTGCTCTCGTGCACAACTGATTACGCACAATCATATTCATGTCTTTTGTAAATCTTAAATCTTGATTTAAAAAGAATATAAAAGTAAAATAAAATTCTGGCAACTTTGATAGTAGACATATGATTGTAGGGCTAAGACATGTTAGTGTGTGGGAAAGAGGAGTAGGTGGGTTGAAAAATTATAGCATTATATCAGAAGAAGCATCGCTTGCTTTTTCTATCCCAAGATCAAAAGAAGATTGAAAGACAAGTCAATACTAGAACCAGACTTCTTAAATTGTTTAAAATATTTAGAATTATCACATGGAATTGATACATTCGGATAAAAAAGCTGATGCAACTTGACGAAACAACAATAACATTGGCAACAACTTGCAAAGAGGAACTTCATTGCTAAAAGTGACTCAAGACACCAATTGGCAGCTAGAAAATCAATAATATCAATAAAAAAAAAACCCATCTTCAAGAATTTTAAAGCCAGAGTCCCCAAATATGGTGGATTGATCACCTGAAAAGAAAGATATTCAATTCTCAGCCACATGAATATTTTTCCTTATATTAGTTTCCGAGTATTAAAGTAAAGTAAAAGTAAAGTCAATCAAGATAGCAGCTGGTATTAATCAAATGGAAAAAATGCAACTTTTCACTCTAAACTTCACATATTACAAATGGGTCGTGCATGTTCCAAGTCGCGCTCATACGGCTGCAGTTTGAAGTCAAAGATTAATTAACCATCGCGACATCGCATCGAAATCTATATAATACAAGTGCAAGTGTATTTAAATTACTTGCAGAATAAACCGTAAAGTGCACTTATGTTAGTGGGAGAGCCAGCCAGACACGTTAAGCCGTTGAAGTTTAAGCCACCTGAGCTACAAGTGCCACAGACAATGAAGACTTGTTGAAAAATGACAGTAATCAAAACCGATTTGCTTTAATTGAAGCACCTGACAATTGAATACTTAAAGCTAACGACTCTTCATGTTTAGCACATTCGAATCAAATGGTAATGAAAATTATATTACTAAAGTCAGTAAAACATTTTTTTAGGCTTGTACTTATATCAGCACAGTTTTATGAAAAATCGTTTTCCATATATATTTTCTATTCTCCGTAGAAAATGCAAATTAACTATAAATGATCTGGATGATAGGCCTCATATATAGGATAGTCTGATATACGTCTCCAAGAAGATAGACTGCGAAAATAGGTTATCTGGATAAGGGATAACTATTTATAGCTTATATGCGTTTGAAATAACAATTAAATGGCAGGTCTTCTTCCTCGCATGTAAAGAACTAATGGTGCTGGTATCTGGTGTAAGCTGATATCTGCAATAAGAGCAATGGGCCGAGGTTCGTTATAAAAAATGGCAAAGCGGTTCTTGACCTCACGCTTGCCTCCCGTTAGTTACAAAACAGTATCGGGTCTTGGCGAGTATTCGCAAATTATTACTTCTACTATCATCGTTCAAAAACAGACCCAATTAAGTTGAATAAATATAATATGGAATAAATTCGTCGAACAAAAGAGAATTATTCTACTAGAATCCCCAGTACGAAGATATGAGTAACAAATAAGAATGCTATAATCGATAGAGCTCGACTCTGAACACAGCTGCTAAATTTAAAATTTCATTTGCAAATTTTTTTTTTTACATGCCCGTTCTGTTGATCGATAATATTTCAATGTATAATATATATCAATTCGAATTACTCAAGAACTTGAGAAAATTAAACAAGTATCGGAACTATGTTTAATCAAGCAAAAAGCTTGGATTCCACATATGCACACAAAACTACAATGTTATCTGATCACTCTGCAGTATCGTAAGCACTGCAGAGGCATCATTCCTTTTCTGAGACAGCCTCGAGTCTAGGTTATTTAAAGAAGCCCAACCAAACATGGTTGTGAACACTTAAGTGAACACTTACCAGACTGTACTTCAATCAGATCGGGACCGGCATCATCTCAGCATCTCATAGCTTGAGAGCTGTCCCCACTGAACATTTGTTTACCAATAGTCATTTAAGGCAAGTCAGAATGCTATAGTTGCTTGCGCTCGGCCACAATATACCCTGAACATAGCTATTAAATAATCTCTAGTTTTATTGCGTGGAGTTGTTGTAAATTCTTAAAGCCAGCACAGGAATTAAAGAGTAAAAAAGATATAAGGCAGCGCGTAGATTTACTCACAATCCCTAACTGAAATCGATCGCATATATATGCTTGCGTGTTCCTAATCCGATCTAAAAAATCAGTTGTGCGCATAACGTTTATACCCTTTTACCCACTTTGATGTTTTAGGGTATAAGAATTAACTATTAGAAGTTTCAAAAACTTAAAAACCCCAGAAATGGACGGGATCTTTCTGAATCAACTCCTGCACTACGGCAAACAAACCATAAACTGCCTTCAGTGCATCTACTGCAGTATTTCTGCTCTCGGTTACATACCCGACACCTGGTTACCCACTAAAATAGTCTTCATTCCTAAGTCAGGAAAGCCCTCACATACCACCTTAAAGTATTTTAGACTCGTAAGCTCTTTGTATTTTCTTTTAAAGACAATATAAATGCTCATTGGTCTTGGTCTCTACCGCACAACAATTATTCCACTTGAATACCAACCAGCAAATCGGAAGGAAACGAATTTTCTTGAAAAATCTCTCCACCAAAGGTGTTCTTCAATCGTATTTAAAAACAAGCTTTGGGGCCTGTTGGTAGACCAGATACAGCAACGCAGATTGGTCAGGATGACATTGGCAGTGTCCACTATCACCAGGTGCGTGAATTGAAGTACTCTCCACACTTCTATGGAAGGAGGAGATGACTGTCATGTCATTGCGAAAGACGTTCCCATAACTTTCTCAAGAAAATCGCCGCAAACTCTCTTCGCTGTCATACAATTACAGTTGTGAGATATTGGGCCATCTCGAACTCCAACATCAGGTATTTCGGTTTTAGGAGGGGGAGTGGGCGTGCCCATCCAATTTTTTTTCATCTATCTTTGAAGAGAGCTTATTTTAAAAAAAAAATGTATATGTTGACATTTGAAGATGCTTACCAGCAAGCGACTCTCCCAGTTTGGTGACTCTATTTATAAAATTGTGGGAGATTATCGATTTACACTTATCGACTTCCACTTTTAGAAAAGTCGCTTTTGACGATTATAAATTTTGTTCCGTTACTTAAAGACGGATGCCGGTAATATAGCTTCCAATTGTTATGGGCCCCTACTCAAAAACTGCGAGAGATAGCTATGTTCGAATTTGTGGCCGCGTAGTTGAGCATCGCACAGCACTTAGAAACACAAAAACAGTGACATACGCTTCAACATTATCTTTAATGATAAAATGTAATAACAAGTTTTCAAATTTTTCTAAGTCAATTAATGGTTGAATACTTTTGTGAACAGACCTGCAAGTTTAATTGCATATTTTGATCATTTGGGCCTTACTGTTAGTGTGATTTAAATGGATGACAAGGTGTAATTTTTAGTTGTATGAAGTCACTGGCTGACATTAAATAACTTCAATCGGAACTCCAGCTTATATAATATGTCCGATGCAAACGTTTTCTGGTAGTACATCAGTGATGGATTTGCTGATAAGTAATAATAAATAATTGTAAGTGGGGTGTACGGAAGCTAGGAAATCGATAATAACGATAATTACAAAGATCTTCATATTGATTTCCGTCCCTACAAAATGTCAATGCATATACACAGTTCCACAGTTTTTGAGCTATATTCAACCAATAATAGGAATAAGTATTTTCTAAAAAATTGGTTCACTTGTAAATTTCTGGTTTTGGATTGTCCATTTTTGGTTTTATTTTGCGCTTGTGTTATACTAAATTGAATCGCCGTTCATATCTTTTAAATGCTAAACGTTTTATGTCTATGGGCAAAATCAAGTGATATTTCGTGACCGTCTATATTGCTGTATCATGATCCTAAGGGTATTTTCTTATTCCCTTTAAAACAGTGTTGCTAAACTCGCCAAGTACGTTTGTAAAAGTGAAGTGAGAGTAGAGAACCACTTTTTGTATCCTATATTAAAAACTGTAAATTAAAGCAAAGTCGACCCGTCGACTGGTTTTTAATATTGCAAAAGTAAACATATTTTAAAAAATTGATGCACCGAGCAGTCTTGCCCTCTCATAAATATTACATCAATTAGATTTTCACAAGCATTTAAATATATAATAGCAGCTTTTGTTAATGGTCCCGCTCCGTAATTTGGTGATTGCATTGCAAATAAGTTCCACGCTCGTAGAGGTTAGGTCATCGGGCAAACATTTAAGATCTGGAAAAGTGGAAAAAAGTAGGAGATAAACCTTTCTGCTCTCGTCTCAACTAAACAGAATACACTGAAAACTCAACTCTAAAACGGGCCAAAGATATAAAAAGTAATATAGACAAATGAGGACGTTGCCACATTATGTTACCAAAGTAATTTTAGCTGATAATAGGTGGAGAAGAACCTTAATATATCGTTGATATGGGGAGGCAATTGATTGTGTGTCTAGCTCCAAAGTTGAGATATATTCTTTTGACATATTTATGAAATTATTACCAATACGTCATTTGGATTTATATCGATATTTGGTGGATGTTGCTAATCTACTTTCCAAGTTTTGTGACTTTAGCTTTAGCATTTAGCTGAAGATTATAGTTTATTGGTAATTTGATTCCAAATTTGATGAGTTCAGCTTACAAATAGTGGAAGAAGAACCCATTTCCAATGGGGTCTGCGGGTGGCAGGGGTAGGCATAGTCAGTGCTGATGGTTGATGACGATGCCGCCAACAACACACGACTTAAGTGAGTGAAATGTGGTTGTATTGCTTGCGGTTGGGGATTCAATCGGTTTCTTCGTCCCTAATGTGGGGTAGAAAGTCCCCAAAAATTTAACACTTTGTCTGTCGCCGGCACATACGAAAATTTTTACCAAATTTTAAGTTTGTAGCTTTATTGGTGTCAAAAAAGTTGAGTGCATTTAGACGGACAGACAACACTCCGAACATCTTATATTTGCAAAATACTTTCATATCTTCGTTTTCAGAGAATAAAATTCATTATTCTACAGAATTGAATACAAAGGAAACCAGAGAAAACTAAAGGTAAAACTAATAGGCAGTAAGGGACTACAGGTTAAGAGTATTAACCAAAGGATTGGATGTAAGTACTTTCCTAACAACAAGTATTTAATTTTGAAAATAACAGTCGTTGCTGAAGGATGTCAGTGTTTTTTTTTTGCTGAAGCTGTTTTGATTCAAAACCGTTCCGGGTATTTTAAAAAGTTTCGAAAATTAGCAGGCTAAGCGTCTTCGTACGGTATAACTTATAAAGATAGACAACATTTTATCTAATTCCACTGCAAGAAGATTTTTCGATCGGTTTTCAGCTGGCATTACACTAGTACAAACGGTTTGACTTGTTGGATTTAGATACGAAGACATTTTTGTGTAAGATTTTTTTATGCACTGTGCTTTTCAATATATTGACCTCTAAAATCGTGGCCACCACTGTGTGATCAATTGATCATGTAAACATAGCTCTATATTTATTTGACATTTTATTACTAATAGGAATGCAACGCATTCCTGTCTGCCTACAAACAAGAAGCCCAAAAATATGCAACACGTCTCGCTCGCGTGCACTCTCAGCACCCCCTTTTCATCATTTTATATTTATTTCTGGGTTGGCTCCACCCAGCTCGACACGCAATGTGCGACAAAGCGCTGACTCATAAGGCTGTCCATCAGACAAATACTGAGAGAATGAGTTGACTGACTGACGCTTGGTTAGGTCTCTAAACCAAACGAGTGTGGCTTTCAGTTCGGTGCTTTTGCGTGCAGGTCGTAATTTAAGCAAAGTGGGTCGTCAGTAAGTTGAGTCTTGGACCTTGCGTACCCTCGCCTAGTTGCTACTTTTATGGTATACCCTCTAATAGGTCATACGAGTGGGTATTTTACATATGAGTTAGCATAATGCCAAAATATCTTTGAGAAATATGAAATAAATACAGGTAGTTTAAATAGACTAAAGTTATAGGTTATGGCGTTTGTTAGCAAGAGAGGAGAAACCACCATCCCTCCTCTCAATAGTATTGATTAAACGAGTTAATTAATTCATAAATTGAGTTAAATTTACTAACACGTACTTATATCCCGAATGAACCCAAGCTTCTGAGTTTGAAAGCTAGACCCACAAAGATACTTTTAAGAATCAGGGGTTGGCTAATCATCAAAGCAGTATCTACAACAAATGAGCAAATGATGTGTTTTCTGTTTTAAAAGCAAATCATTTTGATATTTCCAACGAACAAATAAAGGACAGACATGGAAATATGGATTAATTAGCATATATATATAATCATATATTAATGATACCTGATACCCTGAATTGTGTATAATAAAGTTATGCAAAAATATATGGGAGGCAAAAGGAGGCAGTAGATAAGTACAAATGTACCTTATACTTATTCGGAGGTTGTGACAGGGTTATTTCTACTTTGGCTCTCTCAATTAGAGTAGTCTTACATGTTCCTTTTGCTGTTGTTGATACTAGTTTTGAATGACACCTTTTGGTTTGTCTCCTATTAAGTATTTGGTTTGCTTTTGTCGTTGGGTTCGCAACATTCGCCTGAAAACTTTTGTCTCGCTTTGGTGGCGACAGAAATCTTTGCAATTTGTTGTTGCTGCAAATGTCGTTGTTGTTATTGCTGTCTTTATAGTTGTTGTTCGTCTTTGCCTGGTCTCTGTTTTTCTGTGCATAGACTGCACCTTGACACTAATATTGAAAGAAAAGTGCACTAAAAATAAAAATAGTGCAATTGATTCGCACGAGGGTTGTTTGTTTCCGTTTTTATAAATATTCGTTTAATAATAATTTGAACGGTAAGTAAATATTTCTGACATTGATAGAAGGACCAAAGTGGTCTCCCAGTCATGAAATACTAGAAACAAACTCTCAAAGTATGGAGTTGTTATATGTATGTATATAAAATTCAGGTCAAAAGTAGGCATACTTTTGGTTGGATTATGACATTAAAAATGTAATAAAATGTTGCACAAAGACAAATTCTTGGCACTCTGTTTTGTATTTAAATTTATTATCCAATTTAGCAAGTGTTTGTTTGTTTTGCGTATAATATTTTTTTTTTATCATATAGAAACAATTTGTTTCTTTAACACACTTTAAAATTTCCACTTTCAACTTTTTATTAATGTTAATAATTGACTTGTTTTATTTTTATCGCCAAGAAAATGCAATCAAGCTTTTGTGTTGTTACCTAGTGAACACACATTATTGTCGATGTTGTCGTTACTTCAGATTCTCACCCAGTGCACCACACCAAAACACGCTTTACATAACTCACTTAATGTACGAACACTCACGAAGTACCCGAACGTAACAACAAATTAACTAACCTAAGTTATAAAGAGAAAGTTGTAAATTCAAACACAAATACAAAAGAAAGTATGCTTTTCATATTTTTTTCAATAATTTTTTTTAAGGCTCAGTAATATGGATGAAATATATGCATTATTCTTTGGCTACCGTGTTGTATTTTGTTGTTTTCCGTAGAACAAACTCTCTTAGAGCGTTTTCCATGTAGAGAGAGGTATTGTCGAAATTACTCCGCCTATACTTTGCGCTTTTCGCTGGTATGTAAATGTGAATTTTTTATCCGTTTTCGCAGTGCTGTTGTATTGCAAACACGACCCGAACTGAGCGTTGATGTCCAAGTTTCTGTTCTCATGCAGCTGGCACAGTTTTCTTTCGGTTCACAAACGCAAGAGAGAACCCGAGACTGCTGACTTTGTTGCGCCCCTGCTTTTCGGATATGATTTTTAGAGCTTTTTTCGTACTAAAGCTCAGAGAAAGTCCTCCGGCTAGCTTTGTATGAAAAGCTTGTCACTTCATTGCATTTAAATGAATGCATTCTCTTTAATTTCTCTCTTCACCCTCGCTCTCTGCGTATCGGAAACAGCTGATTGATTCACAAGCTACATCCCCAATGTTTGGTTTTTGTGTTACATTGACATGTGGCGCAAAATGACGTAATTTGCATTATGACCACATTGTAAAGGAACAAATACAAGAAAACATAGTGATTAGATTAAATTAAGAATTCAGGAATAAACAATATTTTTCCACTGAAATTTACAAAATGATTGCACACATAATAAACACAGGTGCTTAGTACACACATAAATAATGATATTCAAGTTTATTAAACAAGAATTAATCTTCCAACTAGCTAATAGCTAACTTAATGGTCCCTTGCTCATAATCTTCCAAGACGTAAAAAAACACTGAAAAAGGCTATCACTTCTGAGATTTTTGCTAGAATTCCTTCTAACATGTGAACAGAGCGACGAAATATTTATGTCATACGAAAGTTCCTCCCGCTATGCCTCTTTGCACCTCCACTCAAGTGTTTCACGAAGTTAAGCTACAACAACCACCATCTGCAAAAGGTCCTCGGTTGGGAAATCGATAACATAGACACGTTTAAATAGGATGACCCATATATTTCCTATAATTTTAAAGCTAGAATCATTAAACTTGGAAGGTAGGTTGTAATGTATATTAATTTTATTTAAGTATTTCTAATACTTGCTGCCTACTATAGTCGTCGAATTTAAACATGCATTACAAATGCAAAAAATGGGTATTATAGTTTTGGTACATACATTTGTACATATATTTTTATCAGGATTAACAGCTGACTCGATATTGCATTGTCAGTCTATGTGAACACACTGATCTCCGAGAGCTTCAGACTTCCAATTTGGAATACAAATTTTCGGATACCCCGCGATCAAGTCTATTTAATTTCATCGAGGAGTACCAGTACCGGACAGACAGCATGACGGACATTGCACAAAAGCGCTTAATATAAAAGTAAAAACTTTTTTTCGGCCATTCATATTCCCCAATTTTGGAGTATAGATTGCTAGGAACCTCCTTCAAACATCGGTTTCTCCATTGCGGTTTCTTTAGGGGTTAATTTGGGTTAGTATCCCTTGAATACATATGAATCAATTATTTCTTGATATTTTTGACCGGATACTTGTTCGTTTGTTCTAAATATATCAATCTACCATAGGCAATTTTATAGCCTTCCATTAATTTATCAAATTAATATTCCAATATATTTCCTTTCCTCTTTAAAGTATTTTCTGCTGATTATTAAAACAAAAAAAATTATTTATTCTTCTAAAAATTAAATCATTTGATGAACATTTTATTTTTCATTTTGGGATATTAAAGTTGAAAGTCGAATTGAGCAATGAAAGCTGCTAAACTGCAGAAGCTCTCTTGGCCATTAATTATGAATTATCGAACTGAATTATATTATATATTATTTATCATTTTATTTTGGAATTGCAATTATAGATTTTGTTCGCTTTATGTTCATTCTTTTTAATTTTTTAAGCTTGACTTTATTTTATTCATATATATATATATGATATATTTTGTTGCAAACTATAAATAATATAAATTTATGTTACCTACTTTTTGAGTTTCCTTTTAAGGTTGGCTGACTTTTTTAAAAATTTATTTGTTATTAATTTATTGTTGTTAGTTCCTCATCACTTTAAGTTGAAATTAAATGACAATCATGATTTACTTAATTAAATATAAAACAAATATAAATATAAAACAAAAATATAGCTAAATATAAAAACAATATCAAATGAACCAAGTTAAGTAGAATAAACATTATTACTGTCTAAGTTTATGGTAGGCAGTTTAAGTAAGAGTTTTCTAAAATTATGTTTGTGTTTGTCTATATATTCATATATGTACATACGATGCTAACCAAATTATTTCTGCTCATGAAAAAATCGATTGACTGTGTGTGCGCTAAAAATAAGTTTGGTGGGTTTGCGACTTTTTTCAGGAAATATATTTATTTTAAATATTTATCTTTTGTTTGATATTTGTACATTGTTGAGGATTTATATAAATATATAAATAATATTGGATTAGGAAAACAGGCAATTTAATAAATATTTATGCATACCTGCAAGGATATTAGGTTTCTACACTTTTTAATTCATTTTATATTCTTTGGGATCCGAAAAGGTAAAGCGTTGGCTGGACGTTTTTATAGTTTCTGAAGCATTTATTCGGTGCTTAAAACCTTGCATAGAATATTATAATTTATATGGAGAAATGTGTGACGCATCATTGATCCTAAAATATGCATATGCCATCGTTGCAGCCATTTCCCTCTGGGTATATGACTGGTTCTCTACAAACTTTCTTTTAGTTTTTCAAAAATATTGGCAAACGATTAAACTATGCATATTGCAAACGGAAAACATAATATTTGTGTCTCATAGGGTGAGAAAAAGAGATTTTATTTATCAAGTTAGAAAGTTGCAGATGGACAATCCCGAATGCTTAGAGCTTTGATATTAGCTGAAAACAGGTGGGGAAAACACGGTTTAGTAGGGAGGCGCCGGCGTGGGTGTGAGGGTAGGGCTAAGTTCCGTATCAGTGTAAAATCACGAGTCAAATTGGAAAGGGGCGAATTAAAATGCTCAAAAACTTCATTGTTTCTTTGTTTAGTTATAAAATTATTAAGGCGCGAAATTTGTCGATCCGGCTATATCCGTTTGTATGTCTGTCTATCTGCATTATCACGATGATATCAGGGACTGTATAAGTTGTATATCACTCTAATCGATAAAACTCTAAGTCCGATAAATCTTCAAAATTTCAATATAAGTCCCTATCTTAATGAGTCTTTAAATCAACTGTTCAAATTGTAATGTATATATACGATGCCAGGTGTGATTCATTAAAAAAACTGGGGAATACGTTAAAAAATTAATGTTGTAGCGGAGTGAGCTATATTTTATGTAAGTATTCGGTATGGGGTGCATAGTTCGTAGTATCCGGTGAAAACTATTCGTGGTACGTATGTAAGTACATTTATCAGCCTTGCTCCCATTTTCTTTGTTAAAGTAAATCTTGAGTTTCCCTTTTGAAAAGCTACGCAAATTGGTAAGCTTTGCTATCTGGACACGTCCGTCGTGCTTTCTGTTCTTCGGTATGGGCGCAACTATTTGCAATACTCATAAAGCTAGTATTTCCCACAATTTTAAATCTACAGCCAACAAACTTGGTTAGTAGGTTATGGGCGATGTCAGACCACGCCCCCAATAACTTTGCCCCTAAAATCTTCCACAACTTATAAGCTAGAATCACCAAATCTGAGCAATTGTTTCCAGTAGTTCCACTCAAGGATCAGCTCCCATAACCGATATATCTGAAAGTGTGAATCGATAAAAACCATTTGTCTCACACAATTTGAAAGCTTTTTTAGAGTCACCAAATTTAATAGATATATTGGTAGTAACACCTTTCCGAAGGCGAAACAAATGTTTAGACCATGCCCACTCCCGTCCCAAAAAACGTGAAAGCCAATATCTCTCGTAATTGAAGAGCTACCAGTTACCAAACTTGAAAGATCCACGCCCACTTCCGCCCCCAATATTCACTGAAGCTTATTGTTAGCAGAGCATTTCGAAGTCGGTTACGTCTGACTGCAAAGTTCTCACTTGTTGTTGGGGCTAATTAATAAAATAAATAATTTATTACTGTTTTCGCATGCTTCGACGTCAGAAATTTACCGATGTCGAACTCAAAACTAAAGAGCTGCCATGAATCAAACGTTTTCAATATTTATTTACATTTGCGCTGTGCATTTGTAATACACTTACTGTCTATTTACATTTTTGAAAAGGAAAGTGCTATTTACTTTCAAAAGCCGCTGCTCTGTAGAGCCGATAAGTAAATAATTTATTCCTATTATAATTATTGCTTACGGTAAAAGTTAATTTTATTTTCACAATTTAGCACGAGTTGTTTGTCGCCTTAAAGTATTTTGTCAACTATTTAAGTGATGTATTCATGTTGTCTAGTTACGCCCTTGTAGAGGGTATTTTCATTTTGTTGTCAATTTTGAGTTGCATTGAAGGAGACGTTTTCGATCCCATAAAGTAATATGCGCAGAAGTTTAAAAGTAGTCTTGATTCAACTTGGTATAAATCCGTCTTTTTGCTGAAGGCAGAACAGACTTTGGAGATGACGAGATCGGATCACTAAATCACATATCTGCCATAGTGCAAATCAAAAGTTAAGCTTTAAATGAGACGTCTGTCAATCCGGAAAGAAACTTCAAGTAAGAATACGGATGTCAGATTAACTGTAATCCGTAATCTTTGGTATGCGTAAGATACAGATTCTTTCTTTGTTTATTTTCAACATTATACATAAATAATGTTTTTGCTTAATTATTTATTTTATTTTCAAATTTTTTCTTAAACTTTTGTAGCGTTAATTTTTTGATTGACTTTAATATACTCTATATTGGTTTCTTGCAATATTCCACATGTTGTCCACATTGAAACTTAAAACTTGACTTATATACTCGTTCAGGTCTCCGTCTGACGTAGTGTCAATATTGGGACACCCAGTCAAAAGAGGGCTGGATAATCGTAGATAAATAAGCTGGAGCGCACTAATGTCGAACATATTTGTCTCCCACAGTTTTGAAGCTAGCGTTACCAAAATTAAATAGATAGCTTCCCTTACTTGCATTAGTTTTCAGCTGATTATAAATTAGTACTTCACAGGCTGTTACGTCAAAATGTTATACTGGCTTACTTTGTTCCCAAAAGATAATAAGACATGACTTGCTTTTAGGGGCGTTTACGCAAATTGCAGTCATTTCCATAGCGCATATGAAAAATGTTATCATTTAGATTACTGATAACTTCTTGAGAGATGTAGAAGAGAAGAAAATATTAAACATCTGTGTTGTATTCCGCAGTCGGCAGTTTTATTATATATTGCTGTCTTACAATTGCTTTAAGTATTATATTGCTTTAAACTGAGCTTTAGTTGTTATCTTCCTCATGCGCAAATTGTTTAATTTGGTGAGTTGCCTACATATGTTCAACAGGAAAAATGGACGGTTTTCTTTGGATTTGCTTTATGTATTCATATTCAAGTCTTATATTTGCTAAATGGAAAATATTTACAAAAACAAATATTTTTAGAAACGCCAATAGGAGTATGAGAATCTTTGTGCGTGGTATGACTTGTTGATTTTTATAGCTAGACAAGATTTGTAATTCCCAGATTTACCAAGCCTGTTGAAATATATTTTTTTACTGTCAAATAATTTGAAAAGTCATCTATATTTTGGCTCTGTGCTTTCTTAAAATAACTAAATGTTGTATTCTAATAGTCAACATTTTGGTTTTTCTTTGCTTTCGTGCAACTCAGCAATTTAAACAATTTAGTTTTCAGTAGACATTAAATTAGCCATATGTGAGAACATCAAAGTCAGATACAGAACTAAACTTCTTCAGTGTTAGCTAGAGAAAAGTTAAGCAATAAAGCTTTTTTGGAAATACACTGCAATAATCTAATGCTTCTTTTTGTTACAGGTGCAACATAAGTCTGAAACGCACATATCAGACTACATAAAACTGACTGAATGTTAAGTCAAGAACTTAGTTATACATGTTGGTTAACAATCGGACGACTTGGATAATACGATAGCTTTTTATACAAATATTTGCATAATATTTATATATACATTAAATGATGATTTAATGATAAATGTTTTATCTTGTTTGTCTCTGTTTCTTATCGAAATCGGAGTATACCGTGATAGTGGATTGTCCATCGAGCAATCTTTCCAACCCAGAAATATTTTTTTTCGGTTTTATTGAGGCTTGAGTTTCCAAACAGCAAATATATATATATAAATATCTATTCATATTTTTACTTATGAATATTAATTTTTGCAGAGAAAAAACCCACAGTGGTTGGTAAGCGAAGTGGATGGCTCTACGCCAAAATAGATATTTCTTGCAGCATTACAGTTACAGGCAACAAAGTTCAAATAATAGTAACAGCTTCTTAAAAATATCAATGCCTCTTGCAGTTACTTGGATTAATTTACAATCGTTTCCGAAAATCGTGAAAGCTGATGTTTGTTTATTTTACAGACTTAAAGTCACAGACTTGGAGTTCCAGTTTTAGATTCTTTAACTCTATAATCAGCAACTCTCTTATCTGCCAAATCTGAGTCCTCTGATTTCTGAGAATTGGAGGTGTAGTTTCTAAACTCGTGCGAACGCCCTTGTCTGCCTACAACTGATGTTACATAGCAAAAAGAATATTGTGAAATCGGTAACGTCCATGTTTTTAGTGCTTCCGAAAAATATTATGTTTTACGTTAATCGCGCTTGACTTAATTTGTATACAATAGCAACTCGAAGCAAATGCACAATTTTAATACGTTGGTTAAATCAATGTTTAGAGCATTGTTGCATCATTTTTTTTTACACAATATAAAAATTTCAGGCATTTTCTTTAAATAAGTATTATTAAATTTGCATATCTAATGTCTTAGTTAATATAAATTCTAGACTATATTATGAAAAATGTCTATATTAACATTGTGACTTAAGCTAGGGCGTATTCAAAAGCTTTTGGTATCATTTTCGTTACTGGTATTTAACTGTATTTGTATGCTTCGTAGGTACGGCGACAACAATGTCCTCATAAATAAAAAAAATAAGCATTTATATGTACTAACTTAAAACAATTTAAAAAAATAATAATTATAAGTATATAAGAAACATAATCTTGTTTTAAGCATTTCTGATTTCTTTTCGGGCAGCGGTGTATGATATTTAAGCAAGTTTTTACTTTTGCAGAGGTTATTATAATTTTGTCTGAAGATTATGGCAATACAGATCTATATATATATATATTCTTTATCAGAATGAAAAACTGAGTCAATTAAGCACAATCTGTCTACTTCCATGTAGACTAGTTTCTTTGTTTTTAATCTATATTTACTGGGGTCAGTACATATGTATGTCTGAGACGGCCGCATATGACTTATTCATCTTAGGGCGGCAGAAACTATCGGAACGGCAGGAACATTCAGTTGAAACGATAAACGTTCCTCTTGTTAAAATATCTTTGAAAATTTTTAAACTATTAATTATATGTACATATTTGTGAGCATATGAACTCCAGTCTACAAGGGAATGTAATCATGTAGTTCCTGTTATTTTAAATTTATAGATATATAGAAAATGATTAAATTATTGCCGTTTATCGGTTGTTCATTGAAATGGGTTTAGTTAATAAATACAATTGGTTGCATTTCGTGGTAGGTTAAAATAAATATGTTTGAGAAAAATGTAACTAAATCAGAGAAATAATTCTCATGCTATTGCACTACCAGACATCGTTGTCGCCTGTCGCTCGTTCTGTTGCTCTCGATTGCGGTCATGCTCAGCTGTCTCGGAACTGTAGGATCGATCAAAATAACAACAATTATTAAGGCGATAGTTCATCTAGACTAAGGTGACCTACTTTGAACGGACTGCAATGGGACTGTCAGGTATATCAACAGGATTAGGATTGTTGTTATTTGTCGCTGATGCGCGACGTCCATTTCCAGATTTGTAGCAGAATATGGAATCATTTTCCAAATCATTTTCAATCTGCAATTGACAGACCTTAGCATAATATTTGTTATTATAAAAATAGAATTACTTACCACCTGTCGCTTATAAGACAAACGTTCGCTCGACACTGAGCCACACGAGGAGCTCTCCGATACAGCTTGAGTGACTGAAGCTACTATAGGTGGACTATTCGGTCCCGGAAATCGTTTTGAACAAACTTGGGACTGTATATGTTCGCAGATACGTCGAAAGCGGCGAATATTGCCTAAATTATAAATAAAATATGTATATATAAAAAATATGTATAGCCATATATATGAAGATAAAACAAGTGTTACGGTGCAACCCACCTGACAGTAATGTAAAAGTTAGAGCAAATAGCATATCCGCAATATCACCTTGCTTGCATATAGAACTTATGTCCACCTATCCAAAGACGTATTAGTTTTAAGCATATTGGATTACCGTGAGCCTGGCTACGCACCTGGAATTTGACATGGCGTTGAAACATAACGGGTCCATTACCATTTCGTTTGTACTCAACGCGGAACGAGGTGGGCGATACTACACTATGTGATAATTCGGCCATCTGTAATTATATATGTATTTATTTTAGTTAGCAGATAAAAAATATAATAACCTTTGATGTCAATGTTGCCATTTCCCAAATCAACGAAGAATATATTGTTTAATTATACCCTTTATGAGGCCTATTTTTATACCCTGAACCCAATAAAAATGGGTCAAAAGAAGGAAGCATCTCCGACCCCATAAAGCATATATGTATATTCTTGAATTGGTTGTCTGTATGAACAAGCGGAACTCTTTTTTTTTTAATCTTTTTTGAATGCGTTTTGCGAGGATAGTATTCAAAGCGGTAATCGAGTATACATAGTGGGCTTAATAGCTTTAAAATTGTCAGAGAATTTTTGCGAACTGCATTTATCGATGTTATTATTTTTCCAACCACGCTTTTTACACTTGTATATGTATATTCTAAATTCCAAGCCGCTGGCATTAAGTGTATCCAGGACAGTAGGGATGCACAAAATCAATAAACTCTTCTTTTTCTTTCTATTTTTGCGACCCCTTTTGCGATGCTCGGTACAATGCCTACGTACTTACCGATAGAAAGGCATGAATCAAATGCGCCTTGACTGTTGCAATGGGTTTGCCCTTGACCAATATGGTAAATGTCTCATCTTTTTCAGTAGTTATTAGGTTGCCGAACCATGAGCGTTTAGTTAGCTCTGGCGATGACTCGGGCGTTAAATGAACCTCATCAGCAGAAACTAAAAAGTTTGTAAATCTATAAGTACTAATTTTTTTATTGAAGTATAGCCACAAAAATACCCTGCATTTTCCTACGATGAAAACGCGGACTGCCAAGAAAGCTGTTCTTAATGTTGGTAAGTCGTGTCTTCCAGAGCTGACCGCCAGGCGTATTGCAGGGTGAGCCAGGCATGCCTGGATTGCTGTTGTTAAGCATAGGCGATACATTCGGATTGACAACTGCAAAGGTAAGAGACAAAAACAATGGTTAATTATAGATGCTTTGCGTTGAAAACAATGGATACCATAAAGGGTCATTGAAGCATGCACACACCACTATTCGAATCTGTATCGTGGAACATACTAATGGCAATTGTCGGACCTGAGCTGGCGCGCAGATGCACCGAAGGTGAAGCCGCTGCGGAATTGCCGCCTGATTCTCGACCCAGACTGTTAGGTACGCAATCTCCATATTCTCGAGTTGGCCCACCGCCACTGTGCTCCTGAGCTTGACGCGCTGAATCACGACGCTCCATGCGCGTCTCCCTAATGGCTACCACATCGTTCTCAATGCTTTTCTGTGAGCTGTGCGAGGGTGTCCGACTGACCGACGGATGATGCACCGAACCAGACCGCTCTCGATCTCCGTATGTTGAATGGCGTGAGACCACTGATGGTGATGATGGTCGCGACATTACATTGGCTTGCTGCTGCGTTGAGTTAATGGGTGTATTGCAACGAGTTGGACTATGATATGAAGAGCTTCGCACCGACGTAGATACCGTCGTGGGTGAGCGTCGTTGATGATTCCGTGTGCTGCTGTACGATCGGAAGCTATTGGAGGGTTAAAAGCAAAGTTATTGAGTGGGTCTTACTGGAATAAGAAAAGCTCACTTAAATGCTTGTCGTCGCGGCGTTAATGGCGAGCCCTCCGAAATTTGTCCATAGCTAGGTGCATTAGTGCCATTGATACGACACTTGTCCAGCCGTTTTCGTGGTGGATCTACGGCTTCTAGTTCGCTGCGTGATTTCTGTGCAAACTCTTCATCATCCTCTAGTGCGGGCCGACGACGTTTGCGCTCCAGAAGAAGAAAGTAAATGACTTTTTCGGTATTGTGACTGTAGGTCGGATTTTATTAGTGTTTTATAAATCGTGTCAGCTTACTGATTGCTTACCTAGCACTAAGTAGCTCCTGCAGGAGTTTATCTTTCTCCTTGAAGCAGCCCAGGGAACATATGGCATTCAGCACGTCAGGATCCACGGCATTGGCAGTTGGTATAACATGTGTTTGTACTACCTCCATCATGGGAAGCTCCAACTCCAGCTCGCCTTTGCCACCAGCTGTGACCCATGCATGACGATTTATTTCGGCCAGCTGAAAATCTCAAAAGTATTAGGGCGAGATAAACTGATAGACACAACACTGCGTTAAGGTCCACAGAAATTATGGAAACCTATTATATTCGTTCAGAGAGCTTATGGAAACCTATTATTTTCGTTCTGAGAGCTAATGCATAATCACATATTCACCACCCATAAACAATTATAAAGATTATCAGAGCACTCCTCACAGCTGCACAGCTTACCAATAGATTTTCGAGCCATAAGTCTTTCCCTCAAAAGACGATGTATTGACTCTCAGATCGTCACCTTAGGAATCTATAATCTCTGAATCCCAATATGCGTTCCATAGGATAACTACAGTTATCGAGAAATCACTCAAGCAGAAGTTCACTCTCATTGGCTTCACATGTGCAATCACCGACTCACTGAGTGGGCTAACTATCGACACTAGCATAGTGAGCCTTAAAGATCTTTTACTGTAAATCAGATCTGTTAAATAAGCATTTTTTGTTATTGAAGATATTGTACATAAATATAAATAAATTTAATATTTTCAATTCAATCGAGCTTCATAAATACTTATCGTTTCACTGCTGCCCTTGTTATCGTACTGCACTAAATGATAAGTCGCAAGACAAAGGACAGAGGAACAACAAAAGTAAAATTCGCGTCGGGTCACATAATATTTATTTGAACTGCAATTATAAGTAGGTTTTTATTAAAATATACGTTTTTTATGCAAACATGAAACTTCAGATTTGGGCGGTGTTCAAACTACTTAATTAACAACTTTATTCTGTCTGTTCGTGCTTTTGTAAGTATGTCGCTTTTCGGACTTTAAATTTGGAATTAAGGTTTCGATAACTTTCTCTGTTTCCCAATATCGATGAGAATTGATGACCGATTTAAAATTATTTTATTTTCTTGAAAAATCCATAATTTTCTTTCCAATTTGTTTTGATATGTTAAGTGGGGCTGCCAAGCGGAATGTTTTTAATACCTTATTTTGCTTATTCTGGTGACTTACCGTTAGACGCCTATCTGGATTAACTTCGATCATACCACGCAAAAGACTCTGGCAATCGGGAGGCACAAAGTGCGGAATATGAAAAACCCCGCGCTTAACTTTCTCTAGGAGCTGTCGCAAGTTGTCATCGTCGAAGGGTAACGCACCTACTAGCAGTGCGTACAGTATGACTCCACATGACCATACATCTGCCTTGCGTCCATCATATTTCTCACCCTTGTGGAAGAAATAGAATCGGAAATAATGTACATAATAAATTAATTTGTATAACTTCTAGTTGATGTCTTGCTTGATATATGTGACAGCCTAGCATACAAATCTAAATGTATATTGAAATTAATACATTTTGCTGTTCAATAAGGTTCCACACAATTACAATTTAATTCAAGATATCTAAATTGGGGTTTGAGAAACAGATTCAAGCTCGACTCACATAACCACATCAACTTTTTCTATACTTACGCGTATTACTTCTGGACAGGCGTAATGTGGTGATCCGCAAGAAGTCTCCAGCATGCTACCAGCTGGCTGAAGTGAGGCCATGCCGAAGTCTGCGATCTTAATGTTATTCTTTTCATCCAAAAGCAGATTCTCCGGTTTTAAATCTCGATGGCTGTAAATTTAGTTCAGAAATAAAATTTGGATTTATTTTGCCGACAAGGGATTGCTTACCATATTGAGTGTGAATGGCAGAAGTCCAGTGCTGAGATTATTTGCCTAAAAAACTTGCGCGCCTCCTTTGGCGTAAGTCGTCCTTTTTTCACGAGATAATCAAAAAGTTCTCCTCCAGATACGTGCTCCAATATCAGATATAAATATTTCTTATTCTCATACACGTCGCTCAAGCCAAGCACGTGCGGATGATCGATTAGTTTCATGATGGCAATTTCACGTTCAACCTTGAATAAATGAATATTTTGCGAATATAATCCACGATCGCTTCAAAAAATGTACAATAAGATTTGTATGCGATTATCCCCGATGTTAAATTTCCAATCCTTCTCCCGCATTTTTAATAGCAATTTGTATCCACCCTTATTCCGGAACTGATAACTTTATATCTGTATTTATTATACTTTGATACTGGTCTGTGCCTGCATCAGACAAAGTGCAAAACTTGGAGTGCTACGCTTGGAAATCGACAAAATCGATAATCAAAGTCTATCGCTAGTTATCTTTAAGATTTGAAAAATTGATTTGTTCAGAAAGAATAAATGTATTTGTTTGTTCTTTGGAAAGTAGTATAAAAAATGGCAAGGATCTTTCGAAAGTCAGAAATCGTAGGCATAATAATGGGTAAAACTGATCTTTAAGGTTTGGAGGCTGCCTGCTTACCTTCATTAGCACAGATTCGCTGAGTTTTTCGCGATTGATTATTTTAATGGCTACCTTTTTTCCAATCACACAGTGCACGCCCAACTTGACTAGACCTGTCCAAAAAAGTTAAAGCTTTTTATTAAAATGCTAGATAAGAAATGAAAAATATTATTTGAATTATTGGTAGATTATTTGGTTACCTGTTTGACCCTTGCCAAGTGTCTTCTCCAAACGATATGGACCCACAAATTGGCAGTTTTCTGCCATCACATTGTTCTCCTTTTGCATTTTGTGATCTTGTTGATTCCTGTCTATAATCTGTTATTAATAGACGTCCGACCAGTTGCTCTTTCGCCTGCTACTGGCACATTGTTTCCAAAATACAGTTTCTGCTGACTTATTTTATAACTTTTTGATTGTGAGAATTGCTGTTCCTAGTTACGTTCATTAAAAGTTTTCCAAATACATGTTTAACTTTTATTGTATTCTTCACATGACGACAATGGAATCTGCAATGGTATGTAAAAGAAAGGAAACATAACCTTTGGTCTCTAGATTGCATCTGTCAATTCTGTAGTGGTATAAGAATGAATCCTGTAGCAGACACCTAAAGGCAGAGTCCGCTTTTTCGTCTGTATGTTTATTGTAATAACAGTTTATAAATTTAATTTCAAATGTGATTCACTTAGATTTGTCTTCTTCTAATGAAACAGCCGGCACAGTCACATGAAATCAACAATTTAATTTTAATTTTCTTCACATTTTTAT
Organism: Drosophila nr. perissopoda 5 BK-2023a; assembly: GCA_035044105.1. NCBI lineage: Eukaryota > Metazoa > Arthropoda > Insecta > Diptera > Drosophilidae > Drosophila > Drosophila nr. perissopoda 5 BK-2023a. The sequence goes on from JAWNMK010000122.1 coordinate 6,245,628, forward strand.
GAGAGTTATTTCGCTTAGTCTTAATTAAGCGTAAGAGTGCGCTTAAACATTGTTAGTATCTTATTTTATTTTATTAATTTAGAATGTATATTTGTTGGGACTGTAATTTCTACAATTTAAAGAATAGATCCGCCAATCTTAAAACATAACAACACCTTTAACAAAATGTCTGTATTTGTATACCCTGTACCGTTAAGACTAGATAAAAAAGGTATAATGGAGTTGTTTAAAAGTGTATAACAGACAAAAGTAAACATATCCGACAGCATAAAGTAAAGTTAAGATCCACTGTCAGTGTACGCATGGGAAAAAATTTTAGATTTGCAAGCTGGTGATTTTCGGTCGATCTAGTGAATAAAACATGAGTTAATATGTTTTTATTAACATTCAAAACTTGCTTTTGTTTGAGTTTGAAATAATTTCAAACGGAAAGTTGGCGATAAAACTCAAGTAAAATGTATTACTCGTATTTGTTCTCCTAGTCAAGCGCTCTCCACTGGAGGAATGTTACTTGTCGCTGGTTTGTGAAATCAAAGAAATTAAAGACATTTTGCAGTGGGGTACCCGCTTATCGATGGTTGGAGATGATAATGATCAACCAAATGGCAGCCCCCTGTTAATCGTTTAAGAGCCCTAAGCTGGCAACGCATAGAAACGTCGAATTGACAAATCCCGAGCCAAAATTTTGCAGACTCAGCGAGTCGAGCAGCAAACGCAAGTCATTATTTCACTTGTCTTCGTTGCCAGCCCTTTATGAGTGTGCGTGCATGCGTGCGAACAGGTACGCAATTATCATCTGCGTGCCAAAATAGCGGCAACATTACTAGTGGATCGCGCAGACCCTTAAATGTGTGTGAAGATAGTAGCAGCACTCAATCCTTGTCTTTTCGGGTGCGAGACTGGCACACAATATTAAATTCTTTAGTTTTTGTGCCTGAGGTGGAATCTTTCGCAAAGTGGTGTGATATAACTGTTGACAAATTTTGTAAACACAGCCCGCAAAATTAATTGTGCAAGTTTAAAAGAGGCAGACGGCGACCAACGTTCACAGATTTTAATACAATCAACTTTTTGTCTATTTAACGCCTCCATGTGTTGTCTGCTTAGTGGTAAAAGTAGAGAGAGAGAGAGAGAGAGAGTTAGTGATAGATGTATGTGTCGGCAATATCACTAAGCAGACAACACAATGAGGCGTGAAATCGACAAAAAAGTGCATCAGGTTTTTTGTTAGAGCCTGGGCCCAGGATTCGCCTGTTTCATACTTTTGCACAACTATATTATACCCTTTTACCCATTTAGGGTATATTAAGTAGAAAATCTATGTTTTAGAAAATATAAGGGTTGGGCACCAAAGGAAAGCACATACAAAAATGCTGAGAGAAACGGGGCACCCGCGGCAAGAGTTCGCAGACACTACGCAGGCCCAGTGCTTAAAAGAGGTTGAGAGTCAGAGAGAGAGAGCTTCCAAGAAATGATGCAGCTCTCTGGCACACTCACCTTTGGTGGTTGTTGTGCTACGTAGGGTTGCTGTTCAAATTGATACAACCATATGCCCACTGTCCAACCTGCCGACAATCTTATTCCCTATTATAATTATCAGGAATTTTGTAAGCACTGCAATATACCATGGCTTACAAGAAAGATAGTTTCCAGTTTGAATAAGCGAAAAAATTGGCGTCGTCCTTCTGTGCTGGTAAACAGTAAATTATGTAAATATGAAATTATTTTAAGGATCTGAATAGTTGGGGGTTGGCTTGCTCAGGAAATTTGAATGCCGATCTATGAAGGTCAAATGACTTTAATGGTTAAACCATAAGCGATTTGCTTTTATCGTTGCTATCGATTTCCCAGATTTGGCAGTAGGTGGGTAACTGGCGTGCGTATCAAAATATAATAATTAAGAGTGTTATTTTCGAGAGAGCTTGCCTAGTAGATACCCTGAAGCCAAGTTTTTGCCCATCAGCAGTCAAACACGTTTTATATATTTAAGCCAAAACGTACACAGATTCCTTGCCTTTTTATACGCTGCTACCGAAGGTATCAAGAGAATATCGGTATGAACGACACCTTAAATGCTAGAAGCCTGGAAGAATACAAAGTTTCAAAATTGGAGTGCTACGTTCACTAGGAGGCTAGGAAATCAATAAAATCGATAGTTGAAAATCGATAAAGCCCCATATCTCCCACAACTTTAAAGCTACAGTCATCAAATTTGATTGGTATATTGTTGACGATGTTCTTCCAGCATCGGCATCGGCTTCGCTCAATTCCGACATATAAATATATGTTCACAAAATGGGAAGGTAACTTGCTCGTAACCTCCTACAAAGATCATCCTATGCATTTTCATACCACATCCACATTTTCCGCCCCCAGGAACTTCAGTCCTAAAAATCTTATAAGCGCATACCTTTCATAATTTGTAAGCTAAAGTCATCGAATTTTGACAGTATGTTCCTGGTAAGTCCCTTAATAGATCGTTCAATGGATGGCCTGATGGTGTAAATCGGTAGAACCATATATCTCATACAATTTAATACCCACAGTCACAAAATTTGAAAAGTATATTCAGCTTTTCTTGACTATTGCTGAAAAGCTCCATTGTCAAAGGTAATATATATCTTTTGAACGACATTCGATTTTACCTTTTACTACTAAACAAGTGGCTTCTCCAAAACTAGTGGACCACACATTTTTGCACTAGGAATATGATTTTGGAAAAAATAACAAATGAAACCGACCCACAGCCCATCGAAACCATTATCGAAACTGTGAAATTAAATTAGCTGATTAACTTGGAACAATCAGTTTCACCATTTTCTTTATTAGCTTATGTAATTCGATGTTATAAATTATCTATCAATATTATCTTATTGTCAATATAATTGTATTCTATGTCAAGCCGTTAATTTGAATAATTGCAATTTGAAGTCCCAAGCTTTAATGGTCTCTGAGATCAGAGCGCTCAAAAAGATGGTCAGACAGACGTATCTCAATCGATTTTTTATGCTTATGGTGTATTACAAACCTTTCATAAATAAAAAAAAAACAGTAACAAATGATGAAAATTGATTAACAACTGCGTTCAAATTGTTTAGAAATTAACCGAATTTACGATTATTGTTATTATGTTTAGTGTGATATTCTTAAAATCCGAATGCCGGGCCCATATAGTTCCGGGAAATACCTTATAGTTTAAATATATGAATTATATAAATTCATGCCATAACAAAAATCTCTCTTATCAACAAATACCATAGAGCCTAAAAATTAAACACTGATCTGTTTACAAGATGAAAAAACTGATAAGTAGTCTGCTTTTAATAATGCTAGAGCCTTTTGCTGTCTTCCCCCAGTTGCACAATACCACGGAAAATCAAATGTTCTAGGTGTGTTCGGTGTATTTATATGTTGAGGTTCGAAAAACATTCCAACTCTATCTTTAAAATTGTTGGAGATAAGTGGCTTACCGATTTGCTTAATTAGATATATTTATTATGCCAATTTCTACGGCGATACTGGACGCAAACGATACCATTAAACCTTGAAACGGCGTTAAGAATCGGAAAAAGCTATATCTTTCACAGTTTCTGAGCTATTATCATTTGAAAGGTAATTTGACGGTAACCGCTTTTAAGGATCGGTAAAAAAATTATCTGCCCACGTCCATTCCAGGCTCCATTATCGCCAAAACCAATATATTCCAATGAGTAAGTCGATAAAGGGAGTCTCCAAATTTATAAGGAAAATAGTTTCGCACCTAGTCCAATTCCGACCCCAATAGCCTATATGTACCGCAACTTTCAAACTAAATTCTCAATCTTAGAGTGTGGATTACCTCCTTACCAGTTCTTTGCCACCTGTTATCAGCCGGTATCAGAGCATTTCGCAGTCGGTTTCGCTCGACTCTGAGTGTGGGCCCCTTGTTTCAGTCTGTTAGGGTTTCACAATCTTTCAAGAATGTCTCTTTATAATAATCAAAAACCAATAATCAAAGAATAAAAACATCCACAATGAGTAAAACGCAAATAAACAAATAAAGTACCATTTTGGAAAAACAACTAAATTTTGATCTTTAACTTTTAAGTAAAGTATTTAATTGGAAAGGAATTTACACCATTCGAAGAAAATCGCAAAATGAATAATACATAATACACTACCATATATCGTGAACTAGCTGGATTAGTATACCTTTTATGGCTAACATAATATCTTTCTATCGGAATTTTATTATACGTAACCGGTCTGTCGCATCAGAATTTAATTTACTCCTGTATATATGTATATGTATGTATATTTGCCAGACGCCCTTGCACCCTTCGTGCCTCATGATGGACATGCACATTAATGGAGTTCACAGAAATTGACCAAGCCAATTGACAAAAATTGAATGGTATTATATTATGTTACATTCTTGAGCTTTAAATTAAGTAACTTCAATTTTGTCCATGGGCAAAAAATAGGTGCAGTGTCCAGTAAAATAAGTTAATGTTACTGCGCTAGTCCTCAGGTATGTGTTCGCTGTGAGGGAGTGATGCCAAAATTATTCGTTGTAATTTATAGTATTCGGTTTCAATAACCAGGACATTGTCGAAATTCAATAAGGTAAGTCCTCTGTCCAGGGTACTCTCCTAGTCGACTTCAATTGACTAGACCACTCTTATATGTATGTGTATTATTTTTATTGTTGTTCGTAACTTGGACTGCTTAAAAATCGATATGCCAAACAACTACAAATAGTGGAATTGTTGTTCAAATTATTACTTACCAAGTGGAATCGAATTTCTCTAGGCTCCGTGCTCACTGGTGCTTATTGATGATAGTTGGGGGTGTCATGCTGGTTGTAAAATTTCAGCTGTCGTACAAATCACATCCAGATGAATATTGCCATTGCATTCACAAAAACGCGTTAACAAATTAGCCACTGAAATACATGCACTGGTTACACCTTAAACTCAGAAATACGCACAAAGCTGCTTTATATTAATATTTCTAGCAGACTGTGCTTTTTAGAGACCCACTTGGCGTTTTTAGTTTGCAACTATTTTAATTATTATATAATAAAATCTGCGTTTTTGCTAGCACTAACCAGATTATTGCAATATTGTCAAAACGTTTAAATTAACACTTTACACAAACGCACACACAGGGGATTGTGGAATTACAATCGTTTTTTTTACAATTAATATATTTTCCTTGCCATCCGCGATTTGTGTTGCGTTTCTGCGTTTCGTCTGTTTGTGAAGTGAAACACACACGGCAGGCGTACGTCGTTGACTAACGTAGTAGCGCTCAACGTTCATTGTGCAAAAGAGGCCCTTTAAGTTCTCGTAACTGCAAAGCCTTGAAGCCAGCCTGCATACGTGAGAGAGCCAGAGAGGGTGCGTCGAAACGTTTGCTCTTCGCATTGACATTACATTTTTGTTCTTCGTGCAGTAGTTTGTGGCAGTGGTTGTAGTTGTATTAGCGAGTAAGTGGCTGGTTGGAATGTGAGGTTTGTCTTATCACGTAAAGCATTTCGGGGGTTGTTTACAGTGTGGCACAGTGCAAAAGATTTGGCATTGAATCAACCTGTGTCGAGTTTGACTGCGCATGCGTCAGCTTAATAAACTATAAATACTCAAAAGGAAAAATACTAAGCCAATTTTCATTAATTTTAATCACAACGAATTTACTGACAATTTTGATTTATTTTTTAAATATTAAATTCCGCAAAGTAATATATTAAGCACACAAACTTTTTCTTTAACACCTAAATTTATTAATAGAGCAAAATTATTTAACACGAATGGAAGATAGTTGCGGTTAATAAATAAGTACAACCAGATACCGCCGATAGAATTATAACACCAATAACAACCCATATAAATAAATGTACATAAGTAAAAGCATATCATACATTTGTTCATATTTTATTTTCTTAATTTTGTGTATTTTGATTACATCCATAAAAAGAAGCATAGAAAGATACTGTACACAAACTAGTAAATCTCAAACAAATACAAAATCTAGTCCTTGCCAACATATAATTTTGGTTTTTTTATAAAAGAAACAAGTTGCAGGCGTAACCGACTGCGAAATACTTTTATTCAATAAGTAATACCAGCTGATAACAGGTAGCAAAGAGCAGGGTGGCTCTGTCCAAGAAATACTGTCCAAGTTTGCCTTTCAAATTGCGGTAGATATAGGCTTTCGTGAATTTTGGTGGCGGGAGTGGGTGTGGCCGAAAAATATGTTGAAAGTTTTTCCTGGTAACCTTCCTTACCAGTTTGCTAACTGTTGTCTTAAATTACGAGAGGTATGGTTTTTTGGGAATTTTGGGGGATGAAGTGGCTGAAAAAATTGTTAGAGAAGGTTCCTAGTAATCTTCCTCTTAAGTTTGGTAACTGTAGCCGTTAAATTGCGGGAGATATGTGATTTTGGGAAATTTGGTGGCAGGAGTGGGCGTGGCCATCCAATTTTATATCGATTTCTCAGGGGAGTTACTTTTAGGAGGTTAACAGAGAGTTACTTTTCATGTTTTGTCTCTCTATCTTTAAAATTGTGGGAGGTATCCAGACTTATCGATTTACAATTTCCATAATTGCGGCTTATGGGGGCAGGTGTGGGCGTGGCTATACAATTTTTTATCCATTCTTAAAGTCGGTCACCAATAATATGTTTACCAAATTCGACGGCTCTAACTCAAGAACTGATTAAAATATAGACGCCCAGGAGAGTGGCTAGGCGCGGCGGGGGTAGGCGTGGCATATGCCGATCTTTGAAGGACATCGCCAACAACCTACCAACAAAATGTGGTGACTGTAGCCTCATAATTGTGCAGACAGACGGATAGACGAACGGACGGATAGACGGACAGACAGCTTGACGGACTTTAATACCGTCGGCATCAAAGTATAAAAACACGAACGGCTTTTCTAATAAGAGCGTTTTTATGTGCGCTTGCGTTAAAAAACCAATTGTTTGCGCCATCAGCTTTTTGATAGCTTAATTTCCAACAGAAAAAAATAATAACACAAATTTATTTGCACTTCGATATAATTTTTATTCAATTGTATATAACGAAATGCTGGAATTATGCCAAACAGCTGATTGGCTGCAGCAGCCGGCCGATCAGCGGACGCACTTTACCGAGAGAGAGAGAGAGAGAGAGAGCGCTGCACCAAGAGAGCGCTGTACAAAGCGAGCGCTGCTAACGCTGGCTGCTGCTGATCAAACTGCACTTACCATAATGTATATGGAAATACGACTAACAATAAGCTATTTGTGTTACGCCACGCAGGGCTCCAAATTTAAGTACAAAAACAATTCATTTTGACATAAACTTCTTTTGTGATGCTGCCAACACCAATAATATAATTGCATACCTTTTTTGACAGGAGTTAGATTTTTTTAATTTAAGTTATAAGTTAGAAATATTATTTGAAATTTGTACGTTTTAAAGTTTCATATTTCACGTTCTGCTGAAAACTCAACAAACGTGTTGCAAATCTAAAAAGGGGTATCATTGTCTCGACATGCGAAATTGTTTGTTCGAAAAGACGTGGGCGCAATGTGGCACGATCCCGTTGAGACCTGGCATTGTATGTATACGTGGATGTGTGCCCGTTGAGAAACAATGATATCATCTTTTAAATTTGCACCATACATTTTGCTGTCTGTGGTCACAAAATTGGTCAACAGTTTAACCACTCCAATTTGCAAAAAGATGCATCGCATATATCCAAAAAACTAATAAATTGAAAATCGAGTGCCAGCTTGCACACGGAGCGATAAGGATAGAGTGCTGCTTATATTTTCTCACACGTTCATAATTCTTTTGGACCATGTAGAATAATCCCGTACCTGCTCGCACCCATAAACGTATATTCATAAGAGGCTGGGTCTCTTTCGATGCTCTCCTGGCCAGAAGCTGCCGGCGACCCATGCTCACAGATTTTCATGTCATCAACATTTAGTCTACATTGACGCTTCTATGTATTGTCTTCATAGCTAGTTTTGTAAGCGTCACGGCGTATTCGGCTTTTGCAATGCGTTGTTGAACTTTCATAAAAAACACTTGCGCTTTACGTCTTGCGATATAATTTATTCAAGCATTAGAATAAACAAAGCTGTTAGGTTCGGGGTAGATATAGGCTTTAGTGAATTTTGGGGGCGGGAGTGGGACAGACTAAAAAAATGGTCAGAAAAAGTTCCTAGAAATCTTCTTCGAAGTTTGGTAACTGTCGCTCTTAAATTGCGGGAGAAATAGGCTTTTGTCTGTTTGGGGGCGAAAATGAGAGTGGCCCAAAATTGTAATTCCGAATTTTTGAACAGTGTTACCAGCAATTTACCTTTAAAAAAAAAATTAAGTGAGATATATGTTTCTATCGATTTACACTAACAGGTGTATCGGCTTGGGCAGCGTGGGCGCGGCCATCCAATTTTTCTTGCCAATTGTGGAAGATGTGCGTATTTCTGATTTCTTGGGCCGAAGATCCTGGGTGCGACGGGTGTGTGCTTAGTCTAAAAGTGTATATGGCAATTTTTGAAGGAGGTTTGGTAAGTCCATCTTTAATATTGTGGGAGATATGCAATTTTATCGATTTACACTATCCATTATGAGAGCAGGTATGGGCGTGGCCATACAACTTTCGGCTACCAAATTTGACGGCTCGAACTCAAAAACTGCTGAGGATATAGCCGTTTCCGATTTTAGGGGCGGGGGCCTGGGTTCCGCTGAGGTGGGCGTGACATAAGCCAATATTTGAAGGTCGTAGCGAACAACATACGAACCAAATTTGATTACTGTAGATTTGTTAATTTGCGATGATCGATTTTATCGATTTCCTGGCCTCCTAGTGAACTGGCCTCACTCTAGTTTTCACACTAACGCGAGCGCATTCCAATTTATGTTTCATGTATCAATTCTCTATCTTTAAGAGTGTCGAAAAAAGTTAAAGTTAAAATTCATCTAGAAAGAACTTAACATTCACCATCGACTTTTGGAGATTTTAAAACCCATATCAAGACTGAGGTAGCGTAGGCCGACGCTATTTGTTGAAACCATATAGTCGAAATTTAATAGGTTTTTTTTTGTATCAGGATATTTTATAGTCTACCAAAATATTATTTTTGCATTATATAAAACACTCTGTGTAATCTATATGAAATAGGCGTTGAATAATATTATAAAACAATCCTAAAGTTCAGGAACATTATTCCAGTTAGAGTTTTTCTGAGTGCAATAATTATAGTCGAGATATAAAGGAAATATGTTTGTTGGAACTGTCTGGCAAAAATGAAATAAACCGTCATCAACATCGAAAACTCATATCATACATATATGTATTTATTTCGACATATTTGGATATTAGCAGATTAGTCCCGTTTTACAAGAGTATGCAATTTTCGGCGTGCCTAAGAAAGCCATTCATACTTTTAACATTTTTACTTGACCATTTTGATTTATTATAGACAAAATGGTAATTTACGATGCACAGTAGTTGCGGCAGGCGCAAGATTTTTGGTATCAATATTAGTAGTTTTATTTGTCAATAATTTTCAAGTTTTTGCCAATTGAAAGTTGGGTACAGATGCACTCTAATATTGAAGTCAACCAGAGAAGACCACTTGAGCAACTGGCGCCCACGTAGTATTACAGACACTGCTCACACTCGCACTTGCATAAACACGTTCTCACAATTGCCGAAGAGCAAGCACAAAAATATATATATCCACATCAGGCACAAACAGCAATGATATGTACATATATGTATATAAACATATATGTGTACAAATGCGTGTATCCAAAGGCGCATCTTGCTTTTCGAAAAGGGGGTCCGAGTTGTAATTTTTTTACTGCATTTTTATCTGAACTAAACTTAAACGTTAACTTAACATTATCCGCTTACCTTTCGCCGACCAATTATGTGTCTCCAAAGAGTAAAGATCTGGGGGCAGCCGCTCCATGCGGACGCCCTTGCGTCCATCAGCAGCCACAACAACGAAAGCGACGACGACTGTGTTGACGGCAACATAGAGAGTTGCTGTAGCATTTCGCTGATTTTACTTTTTAGTTTCGTGAATTACTTGGATGCAACTGGTCAGAAGTGTGTTGTGCTGCACAGCAACAAAATAATAATTCACAACGGAATTTCCAAAATTTGAATATAAATCGGCTAGACTTCATAATATTGCGAATATGAGAGAAATATTTTGTATACCTATGTGCTAAGAAAAGTGGTGTCCAGTGCACGTTAAGAAAAGTGCGGGTTAGTGTATTTCGAATTATACTGGATATCCTAGATCTATAAATTACTGTCGCCGTTCATCAAAGGTCAGAATGAACCAAATAGAAACAAAAAAAATAAATTCAGTTTTGATTTTTAAAGCTTATATACGAAACAGTTCGTTGCCGCATTAGAATACAGAAAATGAAAGCACCAAATCCAACTGCTCATATCTGAAAACTACAAATTGTATATACCTACATATATTTTTTGCGGCCAGTTGAGCAACGCGTGTTGAGGTTATTTCTGTTTGCGAGGGAAGAAATTGGCGGAAAGGCATAGACAAAATAACAAAAATCGACATTTATTTCAGGCTTGCCGAAGAACACATACCCTTGCAGAGCTAGGTCAATCTTTTCATCAAAAAATTTCATAAAAAGCCGACGATATTTTGCTGTGTGCGTTTTTGTACAGCATGTCCGATGTTGATAATGTATATATATATATATATATATATATATATATATATATATACATATGTACAAACGGTCGCAAGATATAAACAAGTTTTTTGTTTTCATAAATTTTAGCTATAGCTAAGTCCGATCCTACCGATTCTAACTCATTTGACCGACGATCGAAAATGGCAATATATTCAATCTAAGGAGTCTCTCAATGAGTTATAAATTGCACGACAAAATTATAATACCCTCAGCAAGGGTATATGAAACCGATGGAAAATCGTGAATGCTAAAGAAAAATATTTATTTTTAAAAATTTCGCAATCATTTAAATTTTGCTTCAGTGAAACGAATATAAAATTCAGAATTATACGGAGAGGCAGATTGCTAGACCAGCCATAGCCACTGCAATAACAATAAAACGGATCAAAAACCAAAACAAAAGAGAAAAATCTGCTATAGATAGTATTATACATTTATTTGGTGAGTAATCATTATACTCCCAGTTATTCATTAGACTTACAACCACAGTGTGATGTTGTGAAGTCGATTAGTACGACTAGAAGACGACTACAAATAAACTAAATTCAGACATAATAGTGTACATTAAGACGGAGTAAAACTCGAATTTTTTTTCTTCAAAGATCGACTCCAGCCGAGGAGCTGTACTACGATTATCAAGCTGTTCCCTTTTCACACATATACCCATAATTAGGTATACAGAAAATGCTTGCACCTGATGATGATAGTGGGAGCAACGTGACTTCGTTTTCGATAACTTGTGTGTTTCTCTGTCCGATCTTGATGAACATTTTCCAGTTGCTCAATAATATCCATTGGAAGTCTTTACTTTTGAATAGAGTGCGCCTTACTGTGGAGAACCCCTTGTTGATTGAGCGCTTACTGGTGAGGTGCTGACTGTCAACTTTTGAACAACTTCATTATACTCTTTTTTGAATGTCAATCTTCTTGGACTCTGCCTCAAAAAACTTACGAAAAATAGAAAAATTTGCTTTGCATTAAACTATTGACAGCAAGTTCGAGCTTACATAGGCTAAAAAAAATGGATGAAAATGAGAATTTCTCGAAATAACCTTCCACCAAAGACAAGTTTAGAAACCAAATCATCCTGCTAATTAGATTCACCAAAACAATCAATGCATGCTTTAGACCGTTTTCTTCACCAAATTCAAAACTCTTTCTTGGGTTAGGTTAGGTTTAACGGTTGCCGACCAAGGTCGGCACACTTAGACCAATTTTGGAGCGTTGTGATACCGTAGATCTCATTTAACTTTCAACGTTACTCGTGTGAGCGTGAATCATGTGGAATTCTGGTTGGTCCTATGCGCTCTAACTGTTCCGGAGATTCCACCTCTTCGTCTCTGCAGCTTCTGCAAAAATATATTGCTTTTTTGGTGAAACTCTTCGTTAAAATGTATAAATTTTTGCCATAGTCAGATTTATGTCCTCATTATTGCCTTACTACAAAGATATTTTTCAGGGGGTCCTCATTTAGCTTTTTTGTCATAATAACGAACTTATCCGAATTTATCAAAAGCAAGTAAAAGAAAGATTTCAATGTTAATTTCTTTTGATTCAGAAAACGTACTTCTTAAATTTAGCTCAAGAAAGAGCTTATGAATTGATGTGGCACAATATAACTTAGCTTAAGCTGTAACGCAGTTCTGTCAATATTATTTCACAGCTTGTTGAACAGTTCTAATCGCAGCATTAAGGGATCTGCTGAAAAATATTTAGGTATCTTAAATTGGGTAGCAATGTCCACTAGAAGGCTAGGAAATCGATCAAATCGATAATCGGAAATCGATAAGGGCACTTATCTCCCACAATTTCATCAAATATGGTTGGTAGGTTGTTGGCGATGTCCTTCAAAGATCGAAATATGCCGCGCCCACCTTCGACTCCTCCAGACTCTCCACGGCCACTTCGCCTCCCCAAACCGATATATGTACCTAATGGAGTTAGCGCACCAAAAATTAAAAAAAAACCTATTTCTGCCGCAATATAAGACATAGCGTTACCAAACTTGGAAGGAAGATTAGTAGAATATTTTTTAAAATTGGTTTACAGCCACGCCCACTCCCGCCCCCAAAATTCTTAAAGTCCTCTATCTACCAAACTTGGAAGATTACTAAGAACGTCCTACAAAATTTCTTTCTGTCACGCCCAATCCAAAATTCACAAATGCCTATATGTAGGCCAAGCCTCGAGGATTGATTACTATGAATCTCCTTCAAAGATCAGTACTTCTTTGCAATACTTACCTAGATCTGTGATCAGATTGTATTACTTATGGTAACAGAGTAACGTTCTCACTTGTTTCAAATAAGTTTGAACAAATATGATGTCCTGTTATTCTGGGACACATATTGTATTCACCATGCTCCTCCATTTCCCATAGTTTTTGAACAACCTTAAAGCAGTACGAGTACCCAGCAGTCGATTTCGCTTAGATTTGATGAAATATTTAAAGTGATCACAAACCCAAAAAGGGAATTTTTCATGCGACAATAAGGGTTGTGATTCGTTTTCCGCGTACCAGCCCTTGTGTGTTCATGTCGAAAAATATGAGTAAATTTGTTCGTCGATAGCTAAGTAAAGCATTAACGCTCACACTATCATATCCTACATGTACAAAATTATAATACTATTCTCTTTATCACATTGCTATTAATTATACATTATTAATATATAAATTAGCCTATAAGAAAAGTTAAAGTTGATAACAGTTAGTAGTTGTGGTAGCCAGCTCTTTGCAAAGTGTCATAGTATTAAGAAAATTCTGAGCAGTATTTATGTTCGTAATTTGTAACCCCTTCTCGACTAAAGAAAGTTTGTTTACTTTTATTTGATTAGTGCCAAAAAAAAAAAAAGCTGACCGACCTCTATATATTTTGACTTACAGCAGCCGCAACCAAAACAAAATCACTGACGAAAGCCAAAAAAAAAAATGTCGACAAAAACTTGCACGCGCTTTTGCACATCATTGGCAGGAGTCAGAAAAACTTCAGCATCATCGAAAGGCTCATCAAAATTAACTTCTGGAATAGAAAGCAAAATAGCACCATCGACACCAAATGACAGCAACACAGAGACAACATTTACATTTAAATTAAATCGTGGCACTGTTGGCAGCGATGTGGTCTCTAGTGAGTCATCAGATCCCTTAGAATCCGATTATAGCGAGGAAACCGAAGAAGAAAATCTTCACGAAAAAAAACAGACACAATCTGAACACATCAGCTCCAACGTTCGGAGCAGGAACAGCACAGACAATGAAAACGGTACAGACGTCGATGAGGATAGGGAGGATGATGTAGCCGATGTCACTAATAACGATGATTCTGATAAAAGTGAACAAGACGATGGTAATGAATCCGATGATGAGGAGACTGACGATGACTCTGACGAGAGCAGCAGTGTTCAAACGGCAAAGGGTATACGCAAATATCATCTCGATGATTATAAAATCATTAAGACTGTTGGTAAGTTGAAAACTCAGTGTTCACATATGTAAATATATAACAGGAAACGTCAGGCATCATCGACTCCATAAACAATACAAATACTCACAAATATCATAAATAGCCGAGTCAATCTAGTTATGGCCATCTATCTGTTCGTCCGTTTTAATATCCGTCTATTCAATTTTTGAATATTAATTGAATAAATTGCAATAAATTATACAATCAAAATAAATAACCTTTCATCAGAGTATGAGTATGCGTTAACAATACATTTTTATCACCTCTTGGGATTTATTAATAGGAGCACTTATATTTAAAACTTAAGTGACAACCTCCTATGGTCTCTGCGATCGGCATATTTATTCAGATGGATGGGGTTGGAGCTGCTTTCTTCTGCCAATTACATTTGCTCAACTACATACCCCTTTTATCCATGTTGAAACTATTTGTTGTGACTCGAGCTCTAAGATTGTGGGAGTTATTGGCTTACAAGCATTAACGGAAATGTTCTCTTGGATGAAGGTAATCTTCCCTCCAAGTTTCATAATCTTAACTATAAAATTAGGAAAGATAAATGATTGTACGAACTTTGTGGAAGGCAATTTTCTTTCTTTTAAGTTATATTACTTTTATATTGGTAATTTAATATTAGAAATAGTAGTATATAAACATTTGAGCTTTAAAACTGGAGGGCTGCGAGGGTGTGTGCAGCCGAGAAAATCATAAGAAGATCTTTGAGAAACGCGTCGTCACCAGCAGACTACCCTCTTAAAATTTTGTGAAATTTATTTTTGCTTGAACTTCAGCTTGGAACCAGTTTAACTAGTAATAATACAGTCTGCGAATACTCCTGACGGTGTCTCTGCTGCTTACGGACTGCGATATACTCTGATGACATAAATAATACCATCTAGAAACAGGTGCTACAGAACAGTTTTGGTGCAGCCAAGGAATACCGATCCTTGAAGGAGTTTTTTTTGGCAATCTACCGTCCAAGTTGGCCCTTAAAATTGCGGTAGATATAGGCTTTTCCGAATTTTGGGGGCGGGAATGGGCGTTTCTGGTTTATAGGGCTGAAGTTCCTGTGCTGTGGGTATAGGCGGGGGTGTGGACCACCAACCAAGTTTGGTGACCTTAGCTTTTATACTGTGGGAGATATGTGACTTTAATAATTTGCGATTATCGTTTTTATTATTATTTATTATATCGATTTCCTAGCATAGTGGACGTATTTTTACACTTTGTCTGACTTTGTCAGTTAAGATACAGGGTAAGGTACAGGGTATCTCAAAATCGAGACACTTCATTTCAATTTTCTTGTCTTCGGTGTGCAGACTATTTTTCTAAAACGAGTCTGTAGTGGTTACCAACTAGTTTTATTAGTTTACTTTAATTGGTGGTGGCTTTCAGTTGTGTGCATTTACAGCAGAAAATGCGTTGCTTTTCTTGTTTGCTGACTGCTCAAAAGATTTTTAGATTTTCATTGGTCAAGACGAGTGAAAAGTGACACGTTAGGCTCGACAGCAAAAGCACTTTCCAATTTTCTAGACACATACATACAAGGTGAACATAAACGATTAGCCTATAAAAACCATAAGATCGTTGCAGTTAGACATATGCAAAATTAAATAATTTCTGAGGCTATACTCAAAAAAATTGTACAGTTTTTTTCTAATTTTTTAAACGTTAGAAGTTTAGTATTAAGTATTGGCTAAAGGGTTGGGGAAAAACACATCCAAAAAGACGAAAATTGTTAAACGTTATTAGTTTAGTGAAAAGGAAAGTAAAACGTGAATAAGGAAAGAGATTAAGATTGAAAGAGAATATAAAGAAGATATAAGAAATTTTATGAACCTGTAGAGTAAGATAAATTTACAGCAGTTCACCACGCTCAGAGATTTCCCGCAGAGATGTTAGTATTCAAAATTTGATTAAAGCAAGCGAAAGTTCTAATGAGAATATGATCAAGAGGCTTTAAGATGAACAGGAGTGTGCAAAGCGTAACCAGAACTAGCAATAGGAATACCACCTAATTCAGAAGAGGAATTCTAAATAGGAGAACCATATGGTTGACCAATGATGATTAAAAGAAGCGTACTGGAGTACGCAAACGGTGGCAAACGAAGATTGTGATCCCAGCCTCGTAAGGTAAGAAAAAAGAAATTACTCTGAATCAATATGATATTGGAAGTTTTTGTACTGAGGAGACCTAATATAATAAGATACCTCTGTTATTTGAAAATGGATAATAAATTATTCAACAGATAGAAAGACGGAAGAGATCAGTTAGCAATGCAAATTTATATAATAAGCACGATTAGAAGAGAAAAGTTTGAATTGAATAGAATATATAGAATATTTGGACAATACTTGAACCGCACTTGTTAAAATTACTGTAATATTTAACATTCAAGGTTGTTTAATTGAGAATGTCGGCGTGTAACCCAAAGGCTAATTTCAAGCTTCCTACGAACGATGTATTTGGGAGCACAGAGCCCAAAAACCGTTTTGTAGATTAACATCAATAGATTTGTGAGCTACGCTGTCAAAAAAAAAAACAACGGGTTGCATAAATAAGATGAGTATAGCATAACATCATTGATGTTTATTAAGAGCTTAAAATAGTATGAGAGTAGTCTAATAAGAGGACACTGATAATTCATTGGTGGGATGGTGTGAATCTTCAGGAATTCATATGGCATCTGCCTTGACTTAGAGGAAGTAGCACTAAGGTTCTCATAAAACTTAAATTATGTAAATTTGCAGTCGCGCATCACTGGTATTACGCAGTTGGTATGTGTAGCCAAGAAATTTTTCTGAAAAATCGTTGCAGAATGTTGTAATACCTAAGCCTAGCAAGTTTCGTAAGTTGCGTACCCTTAAATTCTCTGAGATATTGGATTTTAAGATTTTTGTGGAGCGGGAGTGTGCCTGATAATCGTGAAAGCGAGAATCTTGGCAAGTAGGACTGAAAACAAAATAGTGTAAACATTTGAAAGACCCCTAAAACATGTACATTTGTGCTTAACCCAATTGAGTTCTAATGCATTTGGCATTGTTTCTCTGTTTTTTGCAGGCACTGGAACCTTTGGACGTGTTTGTCTTTGCCAAGATACGGTTTCCGAAAAATACTGTGCAATGAAAATTTTGGCCATAACAGAAGTCATACGTCTCAAACAAGTTGAACATGTTAAGAATGAGCGAAATATATTGCGAGAAATTCGACATCCGTTTGTCATCAGTTTGTAAGTACCTTGCACAAATATGCGCAACTTAAGAAGTGATTATAAGCACTACTCGCCCTGACTATCAATTTTTTAGCGCTAATACAAAGATCAGATTGTAGCCATTATGCCTAACATTTCGTACATTCTCATCCATGACATTTCGCGATTACATTATAAGTCTATATACATATGCTTCTGCTTGATTTAAATAAATAATCTGATTATCTTCATTTTGTTTGACTTTGCGGAATGAAAAATAAAATTTAAAATGTAAGGCAGCGATATACACATAGGCGAAAAAAAAAAAATTAATTAGGAAAAATAAATAACATTAATTAATTTTGAAGTGTATTTTATACAATCGTTGCCTCTCTGGAAATATAAAATGCATATGACATTGATGTTCCCGTAATTTTAATAAAATCTTTACGAAATTCGATAAATCATCGTAAAAGATATGAAATACTCGCGGCGAATGTCTCCTATGAGAAAATTGCAGTCTACAATTTACATTTTGTAGACCTCAGAGAATGTAACAAATGGTGATAGTGGAATCAGGCTAGTTACAATATCATATTATCGATTAATTTGAACACCTTTTCTTAAAACCGAATCTCTGTTAGACTCTGTGCAATTACTTCGATCTATGATGCATTTGCCTGATCCATCCCGATTATGTGTGGGAGAGTAATGATTGGGAGTCTGAGAGTCTTCATTTCTCTACCATTTGTTGCGCAACCAGCAGATTCCCATGAGAGGGCCTTTGACTGTCCGAAGAGAGATTTTACTTAAATGCAGACAATCGCCAGTATTCTTCTTATAATTTCTTCCTAGAACTTGTAGTACCTTTGTAGTACCATTTGTTTTTATGCATGCAACGCGCTGAAATTGATGTCTTAGATGCCATAAGGAATACTCATTCTAGATCAACATCATTATACGAGTCAATATAGCCGTGTTTTTTGTCCAAATTTCATAATACTTTTTGCGCAGAACTTACTCAGCTCAAAAGAGCTAATCTGCTGACATATCAATTCTTATTTGGAATATGACATTTTTTGAATGTTTGAAATAAACTTTATTTATAAGTTTGTTTAATGCCTGGCTGCGAATTTATAGCCTGATTCCAATTTCCACTTTTCTTACATTCTTGAATGTTTCCATTCCATTGTTGCCTGTAAATTTTACCAAAAAGGCACAACATTCTAGACATTCAACACTTGTAAATTTGTATTGGTATTTCTCAGTTTATTTAAGATCTCTACACATTGCCATGTCATCTTCAAGTCAACCCTCTCTGAGAAGATGGGTTTGTCCTGATTCAATATTAAAAGAAGCCCAGCTCGAAGAATAAAAACACTAAGAATACAATACATGCTTGTGTGCTTAGAGGTAAAATAATAATTATTATTTGAAGGAGCAGCCATACAAATCACACAAATGACGAAAGCACATATTCCACTTATATTTGGACCTATAACCACCAAATTTAGAAAGTAGATTTCGGGTAACACTCTCCAAAGATCGATCAAAATGTATTTTAAATATAAATAAATTTAAAATAAATAAAAAAAAGTTTTATATTATAACATTAAAATGATAGATATTCTAACAAAAAGTTGAACTTCTTGCAGAGAATGGTCTACAAAGGATTTAACTAATCTATATATGATTTTTGATTATGTTTGTGGTGGTGAGCTCTTTACATATCTGCGAAATGCAGGCAAGTTTACTACACAAACCTGTAAGTACAATAATTTAAAGCCCCCGAAAACTAACAAATTCAAAGTAAAATATTCTTTGCTCCCTAGCAAATTTCTTTGCAGCTGAAATTGTTAGCGCTCTAGAATACCTACACTCTTTGCAAATTGTCTATCGGGACTTAAAGCCCGAAAATTTGTTGATTAATCGAGATGGTCATTTAAAAATTACCGATTTCGGCTTTGCAAAAAAGCTAAGAGATCGCACTTGGACATTATGCGGCACGCCAGAGTACATAGCTCCTGAGATAATACAGTCCAAAGGTCACAACAAGGCAGTCGACTGGTGGGCGCTAGGTATGTTTTCATTGGGATTACATTTCATTATTATATTATTTCTTGACTTCCTGTAAAGGTGTGTTAATCTACGAAATGCTTGTGGGCTATCCGCCTTTCTATGATGAGCAACCGTTTGGCATCTATGAAAAAATATTGAACGGGAAAATTGAATGGGAACGACACATGGATGCTGTTGCTAAAGACTTAATTAAAAAGTTGTTGGTGAATGATAGGACCAAACGACTTGGTAATATGAAGGTGAGTACACTTTAACTTGATAATCAGGGTGGAGTGAACAGGTGAATGTGGAGTGATGGAGTGCATGAGCAAACCCGTGAAATAAATCCACATTTCATCAATCGTACGAACACAATTACCCAAACATATTTTCAAAATAAGTGAGAAATGCGGGGTTCCCTAAATATATATACAAATATATTTTTATATATACATATCTGTGTTTCTGTATTTTATTGTACTGACCGGAACAACTTACCCAATATACGTATTATTATTCTGGTTAAACTACGTCAAAATATCGTCAACACTTATAAATTAAATCGAAAAGCTTTTATGTTTTTAAAATTAATAGTGAAATCTATAAGTCGACGGTGAAAGAGGTTAACAAAAATCCAAAACTAATCGTAAGCGTGGGTTTCAGGCAAAGGGTCTCAAATCAGCTGGAGCAGAGGAACGACTCGGCGAACAGAGATATGTTAAAACTTATTAAACATTATTATTATTATTTTTTTTATTATTGGAGAATATGTGACACATGGCCGCATAAGATTAAGAAATGGCAACAGGATTGTACAAATCTTAAGTTGTCGTGCATGAAGCTAAAAATATCGAAACGACCGCACACATTTTATCATGCAGTACGTAAAATTAGTTAGTGCACTGTTGAACAACTTGGTGCCGCCCACATTTTCAAAATATTCATCCATTTTCTCAAAATACCATAAGTAAGCTCAATAAGATATGTAAATGATATGGATACAGTAGTGGCGACCATTAATAGCACGGCGGTGTTTCAAAGCCATCGGTATGAAACATAAAAAAGATCAGATTGATTTGCAAGATAAAACGTTTATTTAAGACACAACGGGAATAAAAAATAAATATAATATTATAATAAATATAATAAAATAAAATATGGCCAATGCCAAAAATATGCTGTGGCGGTTTTAAATGTATGCTTGGCTTTATCATTGCCATTTCTTCTGCCCAGAACTGATGTGAATTCACCGGGCTTGATCTGTGTACTGTCTGCAGTAATAACCGATAAATTTCTCATCAAGATAACTTTAAAGCTGAGAGACTAATTCGGATTTTCTGAGAAACTGGCATAGCTTTTCCGAATCTACTAGTGATACTGATCAATTATAGATATATACATATGGGGTCGAAGACATCTCCTTCTGCATTCTTCTGTCTGATATACAAATAATTTATTGTTTCTATACAAAAAAAATATATAGATATTTAAAGTGTATATTCTCTTCGGTCACCATTCCTACGCCGTAAACGGCAAACAAAAATAAATTTATGTTTACAAAATACGCAAATAAACACAAACGAGCAGACTGTGTGCAAAGAGGCACACATTCTGAAAATAGCATTTACGTGTCCACGCCACTTGAATTTTACTCCGCATAATGAATTTTTCAGCTTTGGATGAAAAAGAAAAGAATAATTTATTCAGTGTTGTGTGCCATCTATACAAAGTTGGAATATAGAGTAAAGGTAGACTGATAACTCTAAATTTACACAATGTAAGGGAAACTAAGTAGATAAGCAGAATACTCTTTCAAGAGTGTTGCTAGAAACATTCTTTACAAATTTGGTGACTGTGGGAGATATGCGGTTTTGTGGATTGAAACTTCCCGAAATATTGCCTGGTATATGTTCCAAGTCTCAATGCTCTACCTTTAAAGGTGTCGAAAAAGGTGTGTTCATACAAAAGGTTGGACGGATATGCCAATAGAGTGCAATGAAAACTCAATTCCATAATAAGTGCGATGTTAGGAATATCACAATCACTAAGAATCAGAGAGACCTTAACGTTAAATCTCTTATTTCTATAATTAATAAAATGTCATGCAAATACTTTGTTAATTTCTAACACCAACTCGAAACACTGATCATCTAAATTAACTTAATATATATTATATTATTAGTAGAATTTTTGATTCGGACTCGATTGTTAATTATATCCATTTTAATATGTGTTCGCAGAATGGCGCTGAAGATGTAAAAAGGCACCGCTGGTTTAAGCACTTAAACTGGACTGATGTCTACAACAAAAAACTAAAGGTAAGGAACCATTATACACTATACACTATGCAGATCTAAGCTAAACTAAATTTAGTAAAATAGTTCGCGTGGGAGTTGAATTTGTATATAAAAGTACGATGCTAACGGCAATAAACCATTTGAGCAGGAAACCCAACTGTATTATTTCTTCGGAAAATGTTTTTTTTGGATATTGGGTTTCAAATGACAGAGGTATTGCAAAGTAATCTGTAATTCCAAAGCTATATGAAAAAATCTGTATATTTACAGTTAAGGAGTTCTTGGAGTTCTTTGCGGTACAAAACAAAGCTTATAGAGTACAGGAGTATAGTCGGCGTGGCCTAGAAATTTTACCGATCTAACAATCTTAGAAGGAGGTTACCAGGAGTATACCTTTCAAATTTTGTAACTCTAGCTCGAAAGTCTTGTAGGAATATATGCTTTTCCTATTTTCAAGAAATTTTCTTACCAATTTTTTAAGAGGTTCCAAGTAATTTACCTCCCAAGTTTTGTAAGACCATCTCTGAAATTGCTGGATATATAGGATGTCTCGAATTTATTTTTATTTACCGCTTTTGGAGGAGTACTGCTTTATTTAACTCCAACGCAGTCATAAGCGAATATATATTCATATCTTTACCATCTAAGGCATTATAACAAGTTGCTTTAATACATAAACACACGGACAGATGGACAAAGTCGAAGATTGCACAAACAAAAATACTCTTCCAACTTTCTTAATAAAGTATTAATAAAAACAACACACATATTAAGTCTTCTCAAAGGTTTAAAAATTAAGCAGAAAACGTCAAATATTTAAAAGTCTTTTACTGTTTAATAAAAGGGGATTTCTTCCTCGTCACTTAGAGAAATTTACACTCGATCCCAAATAATCCCTAATTGATTTTTGTTTGTATTACAGCCACCAATTTTACCTGAAGTACAACATGATGGTGATACTGGAAATTTTGATGATTATCCCGAAGAGGATTGCAAGCCCGTTAAAACAGTCGACCAAAAAAGTTTACAGTTATTTAATGATTTCTAAGAGAAACTTAACTAATCAAAGCAGCAGACATTAAAATTAAAAACACGTCTCACAACCGACTTATGCTTACACTGTGTATTATTTAAATGTCATTTGAAAATAATTTTCTAGTTTAATTAAATCGGTTCGGAAATACGGACGGAAATCTTGATCGTTATTTTCCAAATTATGGTTATAATACGATTAATTGATTAATGTGTACAACTTTGATATGAGAGATTTTAGTGATATGATTCTAATAAAAAATGTGTAAAATATTTTATTTTGATGTATAAATCAAGTAAAAGTGCTGTTATCGAGTGAGCTCGACTACAATATACCCTGAACTCTGCTGTTAAATATATTATAGTTTTATTGGCAAATTTCCCTTTTAGATATTTTTGCACCCAAATGTGAGCATGTTTACAGAGTAAAAAAAAACTAAACCTTCAGCACATATTGAATTAGGCAAAAAATAAAATAACGTTAAAGGGAAAAGTATGTATAAAATAAACACATGTAAGTTCAATATGAAAATTAGACTATTTATAATGTGGTTAAAGCAGGTATTGCTTTAGTTGACAGAATAGTACGTGATCGAAAGAGTTTGTGTACCAATGATTATTAAATTTGATACTTAGTGAAAGTTTAAAAAATAGAAGAGGAACCATGAAACACAAAATAATTCGGTGAAATGGCTGCAAGTGTGTAATTAAATGGGCTACAGGAATGGGGATGTCCGTCTATTTAAATTTCCATCAATATAATGTTATCGCCTTTTATAGATTACAAGCTGTAATCTAAAACTCAGGCTCATTTTGAGGATAAGTTTTTTGGCAAGAATTCTTTTAAGCCAGATGCAGTGCCAACGATGAAACTTTTTGAGAATCCGAATTTGAATGATAATATTCCTAACGCTATAGACAACGATGCCTTTAAATTTTCCAATGAAAGCAACCCAATCGAAAATTTTTCTGAGTTTAGAAATCAATCTTCAAAATTACAAATGAAGAAGTGGAGGATATTAAGGCGCTGGTGCCAAATAAATCCCGACCACAATTAATTTTGATATTTTTATTCCCTGAATAACGGAATATATTTTAAAGGAGGTGCGCGCAAAATTCATATGAAATTGTCAGCCAGCAAGAAAAATAACACTTAGAAACGAAGAAAGGCAGAGGCGTCGACGGAACTGGACAGAGACACCAGGACTCCGACAAGGGGCACAATAGATCATGATAAGTCGCAGTGCAGTTATGGCACTTTGAAGTTTCGACCCATGTGCTGATATTCAGGCTATAGTTTTTACTTATCTTCAGACCTAAAATCACGTTTTACCTTTGAATGTACGATCGATCTATTGGCAAAACTATGATTAAAAAGCCCTCGCTTTTTAAAATCTGTTGAGTTTTGACGAAGTAATGGCATTTTGAAATTTCGACCTATGCCCATATGCCGTGCCCGCGCCAATATAGTGAAAAGACAATAGATAAGCTGCCTTAAAGTATGCACCAGCAAATTTTGTTAATACTAGGAAAAAAAATGCAATTAAAAAAAATTTTGTTAAAAGTATGCAATAGAAAAATAGTTGTTTTTTTAATAGCATCACTTGCCAGCTTTGACACTGGCGGGTATTTTATTTAATTCGTCTGATTACTAGTAGGCAACTAATACAGAATTTAAATTACAACAATAACAAACAGCTTATTGTATAAATACTATGGCATGAACAATGCCAGCCTTTTAAATACTAAAGCATCGAAAGTAAAAACTATCGGTATTGTAACAGTCTGGCAGCACTAGCTGCCAAAACGAGTAACATGCTAGGTCACCCTGTGTCTTTGTTTACATTTTACAATTGCTTAGGGAGAAATAATAATTATTTTTTTTGTTTAGGTGGTACTTGGACGTATGGACGCCGTGGGACGATTCCGCCTCTTCGTGTGGTCAGGTAGATGTCTTCTGGATGATCACCATGGACTGGGAAAGTTTTTTTTGTTGGCTGCTGGTTTCGTCTGCAACAGCTGTTTTGCATATTTGTTTGTTTATAACATTTTGTAACACGTCTATTGTTCGCAGTGGGCAACCTCAGCTAGCTCAGATTTCTCAGGGTGGGGTAGCTCCAACCCTGCCCATAGACGGTACAGATATCGAAACATAAACTTGACCTTCACAACACTACATATCAACCTACATACACACACAAAATAAACGAAACAGTTGGCCGGCCTTGTGTATCTGGCCACGACGTACCCGCCCTTCCTGCAATGTACCTGTGTGGTTTTTGTAGGTACATCGCCCTTCTATGGAATCGGCGATTAATCTATTCCATACTCCCGACGATTCTCCCCTCCAAACGGATCTACTCACGTTTCATATGAACTATTAACTTATACATATTAACTTAACTTTCGAAAAAAAATATAAGAAAAAAGAAAAAATATTGAAAAACAATATGAAAAAAAAATGTATAAAAAAAAAATATGAAAAAAAAATACGAGAGAACATGTGGCTCCACTTTGAATTGGCCACGCCCTCCCTCCTCTTTTTGGTTTGCTGCATCTAGCGTGACGGATTCCTTGAGCAGGACACGGATTCGTGACTAACTTCGAGTATATAGCATAATAATATTAGCAGTGGTTGCCTGCTTAATGACATCGGATATCATAAGCTCATAAGTAATTATTGTGGTGCCCATCTGCGAAAAGACGCATATTTTGTCTTATTCTATATCCTGAACCCATTAAAATGAGGAAAGAGTATATGTATACATATGTATTCTTGATAAGTCTATCTAGCCATGTTTGTCTGTCCGAGTGTCTTTTATATTTTTTTTGTTTGTTTTTTTTAAACTAGAATATATTTAACAACTGGGTTCTGGGTATATCGTAGTCGAGCGCTCACTCGAAATTTAATGTATACATATATACATTGAGGTACTATTGATTGTACTGATAAACTTTCATCAAACGTTTTGGTAAAAGTCAGTAATTTCAAGAGACCTATCATATATCTTATCTTATCGCATGCGAAAAGAGTTAAGAATATTACGTTTAGAAAGTCTGTAAACGGTGACCATTACAACTGAATGTTTGTGCAGTCGAACAATAAATATCACATTTGATAGACAATTATTTTGCGCAAATTAATTGAAATGAGCGATGATTTGGAATTACGTGATGTACAAAGTTGATAGCGTTAAACTGTTTTACATATAAAATAACATAGTGTTAAATTTCAGATAATTCCATATGGTTCTTTCAAGGCCCATAAAGCGTTTTGGCGTAAAAAAAAGTGCGTGGCAATTCCGTTATTTGAGACACAACTTACGAAAGACGATATAAGATTACTAAAGTGTATCGAACATCGGAATATTATTGAAGTGTATGGCATTCGTAAGAATTATGTACTAATGGAACATTCGGATTGTGGATCTCTTCACAGTTTCTTACATGGGAAGGGGCAGAGAGAATATACAGTGAAAGATGTACTCAACTTGATGAGTCAGGCCGCCAGTGTTTGTTATATATATATTTGATACCTTTACAATTAAAAAGCTTATCTTCATGTCAATTATAGGGTCTTCTATACCTCCATTCCATGGAACCTAACCCGTCGTTTCGACACATGTATACCAAGAGACTGATGTTATTCGATAGGAATAGTAAAACCTTAAAAATCGGTGGGATTTTAGAGAGAAAGTTCGAATCTGAATATATGGAGCCATATGCATCACCGGAGGTTATACATAGATAACATATGTGTATATTTATAAACCAGCTTAATTCTTCTTTATCGCAGGTCAGAAGACGAAAGGAGCACACTCACAAGTGCAACATATACAGCTTTGGCATTATCTTTTGGGAGT
Source organism: Drosophila nr. perissopoda 5 BK-2023a (assembly GCA_035044105.1). Lineage (NCBI taxonomy): Eukaryota > Metazoa > Arthropoda > Insecta > Diptera > Drosophilidae > Drosophila > Drosophila nr. perissopoda 5 BK-2023a. The sequence goes on from JAWNMK010000122.1 coordinate 6,272,244, forward strand.
TGATGTCACGCAAGATTCCTTGCAATCACTTAAAACTTCGATCTAATCACCCTTCTCAGAATGATAAATTCAAAGGTGAAATACGTACCTAATAGTGCTAAGGATCAGTTGTTAATTGCACTTTACTTTTTTAGGAAACAAACATATTGTAATTAGTGAAATACAAATACCCAACTCTGACCTCATCAAGCAGTTAATAGAAAAATGCTGGAATTCGGATCAGAATAAGAGGCCAACAATTACAGAGATACTCTCCGATATCGCACACTGTCTTGAGTGAGAGATATAAGATACGTAACACATGAATATGTTATATATCTGGGATGATTTAATTTCAGGAATTGCGAACCTTCAACATTGGATCATGTCATTAGTGCTGATAAAGGAACAGTAATTGACTTTGCAGCAATTGAAATGGGCAAGGTAAAAATATATCATTTTGATTTAATTTGTTGTCATTATTGTGGTGTCGACCACTACATTAGCTTAATATTTATCGTTTTCATATATCTTCCAGGAAATCGGAAGAGGAAACTTTGGCGTTACGTTCAAGGCAAAGTGTTATTCTTTGCCTATTGCTGCGAAAAACTTGAACAAATTTAAATGCACAAACGAGGAAATCATTAATCGAGCCAGGGAGCTAATGTTTTTATCGCATTATAATGTTGTTCCTATATTTGGCATCGCGCTGGATGGAGAATTTACATATTTGCTAACGAAATACTTAGATGGTGAAACTCTGTCTGACTACGTGCACAACAAGATGCGACCCCTTAATGTCGATCTCGTTTTCAATTTGATGGCTTCTCTTGCTCGTGTAATAACAAAAATATTTATATAACTGGTATGCAAATAACTTACAGATCATATCCTTACTATTTTTATTTCTAGGCCATTGAGTACATTTTATGTGAAGCGAAACTAGACTCACGTGTCATATGCAATTTAAAGCCTAAAAACTTGATGTTAAAGAATGATAATTCATCTGTGACCGTAAGCAATTTTTGTATTACATTCGACGATCGCAAAGTGTTGAAGAATTTAGATAAATCCTATATAGCACCGGAGGTTTGTGTGATACCCAAGCAATTTGTAAATATGTGTGTTATATGTATATTGATTTGTGCGTAGGTGATCAAAGATGGAGTTCACACAGAGCAGAGCATCGTATATACCTTCGGTATTATCTTCTGGGAGGTACTGGCGCGCAAGAGGCCTTTCGAGGAATACAAAAATGACCAATTACTTATTAGGAATGCGGTCAAATATGGTAAGAAAATTGACATGCCACCGAACGGACTTCATCATTTCGACTCTTGCAGGTGAACGTCCGCCTATTAAAGATATTCCTGAACTGTACACAGATGAATTAGAAGATTTTCTTAATCATTGTTGGCATGAGGAACCGGCCAATCGACATGAATTGCATGGTTTACGAAGATTATTATTTGATATATTGATGAGTAACATAGATATGTAATTACAAAAAATCTTCTTAAAATCAATATTAATTAATAATTGAATATATATTATTTTTCAGTGACTTGGATGATAATATTGTCATCGATATTGCGGACAGAAATGAATTAAATGTATTATTCCGTGAAATTCGTTTATATTTTGGCAACTAAAATTGATTTCCTGCAGGTTGTTGGGGAAAGTCAATTTGGCATTGTCTACAGAGCTGATTGGCGCGGTTTGAAGATTGGGTTGAAAGAATATAAACAACTTTTCAAGAACGAAATCAAGCTAAAGCATAAAAGTGAGATCACACGACTCTCACGCGTTTACCATGAGAATGTTGTGAGACTATATGGGATTGGTCATATTGAGGAAATCGCACATTTAGTCATGGAATATTCTAATTGTGGATCCCTCTACAACTACTTGCATGGTGAGGAACAGCGAAGTTACACAGTTATAAATTCCCTCCACTGGATATATCAGGCGGCAAAGGTATTTTATTTTATATCTTATTTTTTACTTTTTCCGACTAATTGATTTCTATTTTAAATTCCGCTTAAAGGGAATGAAGTTCTTATCACAAATGAAGCCTTTTTCAGCTATACATCGCAATTTAAATTCTCAAAATATGTTGCTGTTCGATAACTTCAGACTCTTGAAAATCAGTGATTATTGCTTTCCGCGAGATAGGGAATATCTCTTAACCCATCAAGATAACGCCTATGTAGCACCAGAGGTTTGTGCTTCCATTCAATAAGGCTCTTTTAAATAACAAATTTAATTCCTGAGCAGGTCTTGGAGGGAAAAGAATATACAAAAGAGACCGACGTATATAGCTTTGGGATCGTATTTTGGGAGGTGATGTCTCGCAAGAAGCCATTCTCTCAATTCGAAAGACAATTTGAATGCACCGATATAGAAGAGATCGTAGATGGTACGAAAGTTAGAACATAGCCAATACAGAGTACAATATCTTTGAATTTTTCAGGCAAGCGTCCGCCTTTGAGTGATATAATTCAATCAGAGTTTAAGTACATAGACGGCATAATTGAAAAATGCTGGGATAAAGACCCAAAAAAGCGTCCTACAATTTCAGAACTAGTCGAACGGCTGCATAAGCCTGAGTAAGTTGAAAATGGAAAATATGTTTTAATTCTAAATTGTATTTAGTAATAAGTTTTCTATAAATCTTTCTGATGCTTAATATAAATTAATTAAATCTTTAATTATTTCGCAGGTTGTTTGATAAATTCGCTAACTTTGAACCTGAAGTGGTCCCGGCCGTAGACCTCGCGGATATTATACTTTTAAAGGTTATATGCAATGAAACATATTTTACTTTATAAACATTAATTTGAACTCACCAGGAAAGTGTTGGACAAGGTGCCTTCGGAGATATCTACAAAGCTAACTGGTGGAACAAAGAGATCGCAGTAAAGAAATGCGCAATGTTTTCAGGGGAATTCAATACCGACGACGACGTAGAGAACATTAAAGCACTATCCCGCGTTCGTCACGAGAATATCGTGGAGCTATATGGAATTGCAATTGATGAAAATAATGCGTTTATACTAATGAATTATCCAGAGTGCACAACCCTTGACAACTACTTGCACGGAGAAGAGAATTTTGAGTATACAGTGGGGCGTGGACTCATTTGGATGATCCAGTGTGCTAAGGTTTGGTCGAAGGCAGTTACATCAATATGCATGAATATTTATTTAACAATGATTTTATTTTAAATTCCTTTTAGGGCTTAGCCTACTTGCAGGCGATGAAACCAAAACCTATTTTTCATAATTGTTTAACGCCATGCAGCCTACTCCTAACTGAAAATTACCAAATTTTGAAATTAAGCGATTTTGGAATTGCTCACGAACTGCCATTGGCTTATAAGGCATTCGCTGTAGAGGCCAAACGGTCAACTATTTCCGAAGAAAAAGAGAAAAACGATTTAATTTCCTTATGTTGGAATAAGCATTTTTGGAATGATTTCTGCGTAGGTTTAATTCTATGCGAGGTGATGTCACGCCGGATAGTCGATTTTTCAATCAATTCATTTAATATGTCAATTGAGTCAATCCGTAAATTAAAAGGCACGTCTGATATACCACATATAATTAAATATTGTTTCCGGTCGAGGCAAAATATAGCAATGGAAAAGGTTGCCTCTTATCTTACAAAGATACTTATGTAAGCTTGATTTGAATTTCAACAAGTAAAGTTGTAAGATAATTGAATTTATATTCTTTATTTGATTGCAGGAGATCTGCATCTAGCATAGTTGATCAAGTAATAAGACCATATAAGGAAAATGAGGAAAAGGTAATATTAATATACTTATGCATATCTGTTCTTACTGATAATGTTTTCTGCTACAGGAGAAACAACTTAGAGAAGAAAGATTGAATCTAGTAAGGTCTGGGTAAGTTTTCAATGTAACAACAGATGTGAATTGAAATCATATATTATTTAGTCATTTGATAATTACTTTGTTTCCATTAATTTCATTTGATTTTATTCTAATTATTCATAGAAAAACGTGCCCACTGAAGGATATAGAGTTTGATCAGGTATTAAGTAACAAAATAAATTAACTTGGAGATAATTTAATTTCAACCTTGCAGCCTATTGGGAAAGGCAGCTTCGGCGTTGTTCACAAAGCTCGTTGTTATAAAATGAATATTGCTGTAAAGGAATTTAGAGAATTCAATAAAAGTGATCTTGAATCATTTAACAAGGAGGTCAAGATGCTTGCATCTGTTGACCAGGAGAATATTGTGAAACTATATGGTACCTCCTCAGATTCGACAGCTCTTTATTTACTCATGGAATATGCGCAGGATGGATCGCTCCATGACTTCTTGCATGGAGAGGAACAACATCCTTACAAAATGTCAGGTGGAATGGACTGGATGATTCAGCTTGTTAATGTTTGTTCGTGTAATATAAAATATAACATGTCACTTAATTCCTTTTCTCACTTATAGGGTATGGCTTACTTGCATCATACAAAACCAAAGCCCATAATTCATCGCGATTTGAAACCTCAAAATTTACTGCTAACCAAAAACTTCAAACAGTTGAAGATTGGAGATTTTGGCACCGTCAAGATATTGGCGACACTAAATACGACAATAGTTGGCACTGCTCCTTATATGGCACCCGAGGTTTTTATAAATTAACAAATTTGTATAAAGCTAAAATATTAGTAAGCTGTTTCATTTACTCGCAGGTTGCCCATTCAGACGGAAAATTTACAGAAAAATGTGACATTTACAGCTTTGGCATTACTCTATGGGAGGTAATGTTGCGCAGAAGGCCTTTCGATCACCTATCAAATCGCTCGGAAATTTCAATTATGTATTATGTGACCGTAAAGCAAGGGCGACCGGAAATGGATGTTAAACTTATAACAGAATGTGAGCAATTGCAAAAACTCATTGAAAGTTGTTGGAATCACGATCCGGCGAAGCGACCCTCTGCCAGATCAATTCAACTTTCTGAAATTCCGAGGAGTTCTGAATTTATTGTCAAACCTGAATAAAAGAATGAACAAATTATATTTTGTTTATAAAATTCAGTGCTCATATAATAATATTATTAAGCCTAAAGAAAAAATTAAAAATGATGAAAAAATTGATAAAATAATTGCTCTAAATTGTTAAATGCAAATGCTCCTGCTTTTATACTACACATACATATACATTGAAGGAAACATCTCCGACCCCAGTAAATATAATTCTCTGTTCCTCTGTCTGCCTGTATCAACAAGACGAACTGAGACACTATGAATATCTGAAGACTTCAAATTCGGAATAGAAGTTCTTGTATATTTATCGATACAATTTTAACACTTTGTCTGACGCAATGATGCAATGATTCACGCATCAGGTGAACCATCAGTTAATAGGACTCTCCGGCTCTCGACTCTTCTATCTGACGCGCCAGAGTTTTTTTGGTGTGAGTTTTTGGGATCATATTCCCTTATGCCAAAAGCTGTGAATTTTGTTTTATTCTTCTCTAAGATGATTTACATTGGTGTACTATGAGTTTATGCTCTTGCAATTAGATGCCAAGAACAACAAGGATTTACCCGATTTGTGTGTCTAAAGAAGCCGAATAACTTTTGAAACCATACTTAAATGAATTGAAGTTCAAGGTGTTTAGACAGATCAACAAATCAATCTAAACTCAAGAATATATTACTGACTCAAGTAAAAATCGTATTAAAAGTGAACTGCTCAAAAGAGCTGATCTTTTTATCGATTTGATATCTTAACTTAAGGCTCAAATTGTGAATTTCAGATATTCATTATAGAATTTTTTTAAACTCAATTTTCTGTGTGTATAGTTAACCAAAACATTAAAAAGAACTAATATTAATCATAAGCATTCACCAAAAAATATATAGTAGTTCCAAATTCAATTGTTTTTCACTTCTCAGGGCCACTAAAATCAGATATTTATAAAGATAATATAATATAATACATAGATATAATATAATATAATAGATTCGTTTGTTTTGGGTAATAAAAGGTCTACGTTGGACATAACAAATATCATTTCAATTGTATTGTGTTTTTCGGTCATTTGTGGGCAAGTGCAACTGTTCACAGAGGGCGAATCCACAAATTTGGGGGTAACCAAAGTCGTTTGCCATTAGTTTCAATTAATTGGACAAATGTAAATCTGACAACTGTACAGCGATTGTTACGCCAACTCAACGAGCTGTCAAAGAGGGACGGACAAGTATTTTACGGTTGTAGTTGGCTAATGTAAAAAAAGTAGAAAAATAGCATTCGAATGGTTTTTCAATTCGCGCATTTCTTTGACACTGACACTTTGCCAATTAACACTTTCCTGGTTACCTGCCCTTGTTTATAGCCACGCCCCATTGCAGGGCGTCGGGCCGGTGGCAATTATCCTGTCAGAAAACTTTTATACATATGTATAAAAACGAGCAAGCCGAAGCTGGTAGCAAAACAAAATGCCAACAAAAACAAACGCAGGTCATTACCAGTCGCCGGTCACCCCCCGTTTCCGTTGCAGCAGCACGTGAGTCAGTCGGAGTCGCCACCCCTGGCTGGGAGCAGCAATCAGCTATCGTGCGAGCCGAGAGCGGGTTTGTTTTGACCGAGCTGTCATGACGACCCCTGGCAAACACAAAAAATAAAAAGTTTTAAAAATGCACTGTGAGCGATTTGAGCAGTTTGTGGCATATCGGAAACTTTTCACTCGCTCAGAACGCATCGAACCGCCAAATCGAACGGAGAACGAAGTTCAAGCAAGGATATCAGGCATGAGCCAGCATGGATATACCGGATACTGTATCTGTGCGAAAGTTTCACGAGTTCAGCTCGCGGCAAAAGCACGAGCTATATGAAACGCTGCTGGAGCTCGCCGATACGCTAGAGGAGCTGCCCAAGAGATCTCTGCGCAAGACATTGGAGCTAACCTTGGCCGTCTTGGAGTACAAGGGTCAGGTGGCGCAGCGATTCGAGCAGAGCGGTGAGCGCCGTCTGCAGGATGAGAACGAGAAGCTGAAGCGCATGGTGCAAAAGCTGGAGGATGAACGAGATGGACTCAAGCACAAGACCAAGGAGGCAAGTACTCGAATTGCGCTTGAACTGTACATCTCATTCAAGATTTCTGCTTCCAGTTGGGTGAGGAGATCAAGCAGCAGCAGCTGCAGCTGCGACAGGCAGCACAGCAGGCCGAGGCTAGCGACAAGGACTCCTCGGATCCGCTGTCCGAGCTGGACAAGCAGGAGCAGATGCTGCACAGCATCGATACAAAAAACAAGCACATCAAACGACTACTGCGGGAAATCGAAGTAACAAATATGTTCTTAATTACATCCATAATGTGCAATGCCAATTTTTGTTAATTGCAGACGCTGCAAAACCAGAACATTGACCAGTCGAAGACTATAGTGACGCATGAGCAGGAACTGCATGAAATCAAATCCAAATTGCTGGTGATCACCAAGGAGCTAACCAAGTTCGAGCAGGAACGCAAATTGCTGAAGCAGCGGGAACAGCAGCAGTGTTTGGAAATTAGCCGGCTGGAGGGCAATGTAACATTCATGGAGGATGAGCGCGAGAAGCAGGATCAGGAAATGCGTCAATTTCTAGAGAAGTATGAGCTTCAAGTGCTCGACTGGCAGAAGCTGCTAGACCAAAAGGATAAAGAGCTGGCACTGATGAGTAAGAGAGCAGAGTTCCTATCGGCGGGCCAGCATACGTTGCTATCTTCCAGCACTTCCAGCAGTAATCCCAGTCCCCTGGATGAAGAGCAGACCAAGCTGCGACATGTGAGTCCACAATTTCCAAATTACTACTGAGAAACTTACTTAGTGCATAATCTTTCCAGTTGCTGGAGTTGCGAGAGAAACGCATTGAGGGTCTGGAGGCGAAGTTGCAATCCATGTCGGATGAGATGGTCAACTCCACGAAGGTAATGAATCAGCTGTGCGTGCAGCACGAAAGCAAACAGAATTCGCAACAGCCGCGTGCCTGTTGTCAGCTGATCGAGGAGCGTTTTCGCAGCTCCGATGCCCGAGTCCAGCAGCTATCCGAGCTGCTCGACAGCGCCGAGCAAGATAATGTGCTCAAGGCCAAGCAGGCGTTGCACGCCCTCAACGCCTTGGAGTCGTATAAGCGTGGCGAGGATGGCCTGGTGCCGGCGCTGCGTCGCTGCTCTGGCCTGGAGCAAAAGCTGTCCGAAAGGGAAAAACAGTTGCGCAAGCATACGCAGGAGCTGAATGCCATGCACGAGGTGGCCCAGGAGAACGCTGTGCTGCGCAGTCGGCTCCACATACCCGACGACGTGGTCGTCCTCTCCAAACAGGTGCGCGCCAAGCAACGCAACAAGGACAAGCAAATTGAGAGACTTATGCTCAAATTGCGCACCTCCGAGGAGCTGCGGTTGCAGCTAAAGCTGGACAAAAGCGAGCTGAGGTGAGTAAGCAGCGTGTATGGCCACATCCCGTATTAAATCGTTTAATTTGCAGACGTAAGCTGTTGCAGCTGCAGAATGGTCAGCCCACGCAACTGGATGAGTCGCTGCATCAGCCCAGCGAGATTGGCGAGGTGCCCTCCACTGCGCCGCTGGAGGATTCGCCACGGCGCGGCCAAGGCGATGGTGCAGCCAGCTCGGAACTGCAAACCAAGTATGAAGATGTGCTTGCCGAGAATGAAACACTGCGCATGGGCATGTATGAGATACTGGAGAAGCTGCGGGAATACGATGGTGAGTCTACGATAGAACATATGCCAAAGATTAAATACCCTTGCAGATGGATGTTTCCTATTATACTTAAATGATATGGTAGTCCCATCCGGTCCAGATTCCAGACCGATACTGCTCCAGAATATGCTTACAATTAATAACCCAAATTTCATGTTATATTATTCAATTGAATTCTTAAAGCAACCTCGGAACACATCACCATAGATTCGGAGCTCCTGCGTCGCCTCATCGAAGCATTGCCAGCTGGGACAGCTATGCCACAGAATCTGCATGGACAGCTGCTGGAGTTGAAGGCGCGCGAGGAGGCGCTCTGCCAGCTGCTGCAGCAAAATGCCAGCGAATCAGAAACAGGAGAGTTATCCTCAGTGCAAAGCATGCGAGATGTGTCCGAGATGCCTGAGGAGCAGTCCGATGTTATGATTATTGATTCAGCGACACGACCAACTACACCAAATGAGTTAGTCGAGGGATTGCAGTTGCCCGTCATCGCCGAGCTGGATGTGGAGCAGCTCAGACCTGGGTCTGCAGAGCTGGCAGAGTTGACCATTCTACGCAAACACTATGAGGAACTACGTCTGCACATGTCCGCCGACGGCAACGAGCTGGTACGCTACAATCAAGAGCTGCACGGCCAGACGATCGGCCTCGAGAAACAGCTGCAGGAGCAGAGTAGCTCCTATAAATACATGCGCTCCGATTACGATCAACTGCTGACGGAGCTGAAGCGACAGGAGCTGCGTTACATTGAAGACACATCGGCCTTAAGCAGTCAGCTGGAACAGCACAAATCCCAGCTGGCTGACAAGTGCGAGCAATTGGAAACCATCCAAAGAACGCATCCCTGCACGGCGGAAGAACGCCAGCAGCTGGAGCAACGGAATACGCAGCTGAGCATGCAATTGGCCCAGGCGACGGAACAGCTCCTTCGCGAGCTGAAGCTGACTGATATATGTGCGGATTATGGTATTATTGGTGAGAACTATCAACTGGCTTATATGACAGCCGCGGAGTTTGAGAGACAACGCCAGGAGCTGACCACTTGGCGCTCTCAGCAGTCGGAGCTGCAGCGGGAGAACAAACAGCTCGAGGGTCTGCTGCAGGTGGCCAATGGACAGATACAGTCACAGCAGAAGCTGCTCAACGAGATCACCGACAATCACATCAATTTGCGTCACCTGGTCGCTGATCTGCAGAGCAGCTCCAATGACAAACTGATGTTAGCCAAAATGCAGCGTGACCTGGACGCGGGTGAGTATTCCTTAAGGAAATGAAGTGCTCGTTAATCCGTTATTACTCATTATGCTGCAGCCAAAGCGGAAACTGTACGCTTGGAAGTGGAACGCAAGCGTCTGCAGCAACACGTGGACATGGTGGAGACGCAGCTGCAGACAGCGGAACGGCTGGCGACACACGCACAACAAGACTTCCAGCTGGAACGCAGCAGCAGCGACATTAAGCAGAGGTAAGCTTCGCTAGTCCAGTCAAACAACTGTAAAAATAAGTGGGATTAGTTTAGGATTAAGTCCAACTAGTATTGAAAATATTGAAAATACTTTAACCAATGCGGTGTCGCGATTGAAAACTGGTTGAGTTTTGGGAACGTTGACTGAGAGTGACACCTTGAAGAGGCATTATCCCCTTGAGAACTATGTCTACATTTTTTATCATAATACTTTTCGAATCTAAAAAACTGAAAATACATTTTTTTTTAAATCAGAGAAGCAATTATGGCTCGATTTGCATTGGCTTTGATTAAGTTTTGACAAAGTTATGGGACTTTTAAGACTTGAATTGCATTTTAAAAGTGAAATTCATATTTAAAGTGCAACAATTAAATAAGATTTATAATTTTCAAAATTATTGAAGTTCCTCTCTCATTTTTCTGAGTGTACCTGGCAACATAATATTTGTTAATTTTTTTCAGATTCCTACAGCGATCGCTGTTCACACTGAAGGAGAAATATGCCAAATTTACACCATTGATCTTCCTGAACAATTTTGTGTTCGCCTATCAAAAGTTCAATCGTCGCGTGCAGGAGCAGCAGGAGTTGGAAGACTCCAAGGACAAATCCGAGCTGGTGGGGCAAGTGCTGCTGGCGGTGCAGGGAAAACTGTCCCCCAATGAGGAGAACTCACAGCAGCTGATCAAGCTCATCAAATTGGAGACGCAAAATCGGCTGCTGGAACAACGCTGCGAGAGTCTCCAGGCGAAGCAGTTGCAGCTGCAACAAGAGCTGACCGAGTTGCGTGTGCAGCATGCCACAGAATCGGAGCACTGGCAGATGATTGGGGCGCTCTTCGAAGATCGCCCCTGCAGTGGAAGTAGTAAGGAAGCAGCTGGCGTGGATGTGGCCACCAATACGGAGGCAGCGGTGCCAGTGCCCGCTATGAGACGCACAGCACAGCTGATCGATAAGCAGTCATCGCCCATTGGATCGCCGAGCAGGCGACTCTCTGGCCAGGATGAGGCCACACAAACGGAGCAGGCTGCTGTGCAGCTACTGGAGACGGCAGTCCAAACCAATGGCAGCAAAGTGCAGCAGCATCAAGAAGTGCAAACCGCACAGGATCTTAGTCAGGCGGATCAGGAGCTGCAGCAATTGAGAGCTGAGTAAGTGGCTCGAAATATAACTCATTAATATAATCTCTTATTTACCCACTGTATCAGACTGCAAGCAGCCAACAAGCGACTTGAGGAGCTGGACAATCAACAGCGGGAAACGGGCAAAGCGAGCAGTGATTCCGACAGTCAACGTGGTGGAGTTGTGGAGCAGACCATTTTATCATTCCATACGCTGCTCCTCGAGAAGGATCAGTCCATACAAAAGTATGTGGATCTGCTGCAAACGGAGAGGGAACAAAGCCAGGAGCTAGTCACCAAGCACACAGCAGAGATTGAAACCCTCAAGGCAACCATAAACAATTTGAATTTCAACATCAAAACCAAAGATTTGGAAATATTGGAGCTGAAAGCTAAACTGGAGGAGACGAATCCAACTGGCGGCATTGCTGTCGACAGTTCCATCAATGAGCTGAGTGACGAACGAATCGAGGAAATGTTTGAGCACGTTCGAAGTCCACTGCAACAGGAACAGGAGCAGCTGGACCAAGATTCGGTTGAGGCTGCGGCTGTGGATGATGAGCCAGCTGGCGAGCAGGAGAAACAGGATACCGAAGAGCTAAAGGAGCTACCCACGCTATACAAGCAGATCAAAGAAATGAAGGACAAACTGAGCTACTGCGAACAGAATTTGGTAACGAGAGAAGAAGAGATTGACATCCTGAAGGAAAAGTGAGTAGAAGACAAGATACTTAAGAGCAATGAAGAGTTTTCTTTGGGGCGCACTTGACAAATAGGTTATGATTGTTTGTAGAATATTATGATCTGAAAACACAACGTCGACCTATAGTATCTGAACAATTTATCCAATGGGAATATTAATTAAGTAATAGTCCTAAATACTCTCCAAATACTACACAATTTACCATATAATGGTCGGAGAAAGTTTAAACATAATAAGAATAATTTCCTCTCAGAAATGTTAACACCCTTTGCAAGTGTATAAAAGGAAATATCTTCAAACATATATATTATATAAAAGCTTCAAGCGAGCTTAATTATCTGCACAGCTCACTTAAAGCTCTAAAGCTCCCATTAACGCTTACAATTGAACTATACCAAATTAGATTAAAGCTCTGTCAGGATCGCGAGAAATGCATGGAGAGCACTGGCAATCCGGAGTTGGAGCAACTACGAGTCTTCCTGGAGGAGAAGGACAAACACATACGTGATCTAATGGACACGCTGAAGAACTTCCATGTCAGTATTCAATAATATTTCGTAGCAATAGTTTTAACTTTAAGTTAATATGATAATTTTGCAGGACGATCAACAGCGTTATATCAACGACACTTCCAACTATTCGGCGGATCAGATTGCCAAGCTGGCTGCGGATCTGAATCGCACCGAGGCCACCAACAAGATCTATCACACCCAAATGGAGGCACTGCGTCGCCAGGTGGCCAATGTCACCCAACGCGAGAAGCAAGCGAGGGATTTAAGTCAATCCCTGCGCCAGCAGCTGCTCAAGCGTCCCGTCGTCTCCATCAAAACGGAGCTGAATGCGCGCGTCAAGAACGAGAATCTGCAGAAGCGCATTCACCAGCTGGAGCTGGATTTAGAGGATTCACGGGCACAGCTGCAGCGACAGCAGACGCTGCTGGAAGCGAAACGGACTCGCAGCGCCAACGAGGTGGGTCTCTGGGAGAAGCAGAAGCGTTTCCAGCAGCAGGCCGAGAAGTTTAAGGCAAGGCTGGACGAGTCAGAGCTGGCGCTGGAGAAGACGCGTACGTTGCTCCAAGCGGCACGGACAACCATAGCCCGTCTTGAAAAAGACAAACAGCTGCTGGAGTCCAAGCTGAGCAGAGGAGGGGCAGGAGGAGGAGGCGGTGGAGGAGCAGGAAGTGGCTCATCGACAACAACTGCAGCTGGTCACCACAGTCATCACAGTTCATTGAAATGCTGTCGTGTGCCATCCTGTCCCAACTTGCAGCATGTGGGCGGACCAAAGTTTATGCCGTCGCCATCGGAGAGTCCGGAAACGTATACGACGGGACCGAGCAGCGAGTGCAGCTCGCCGGCCCACAATCAATCCCAGCCGACTGGCGATCACCTCAGCTTCTATGAGCAGAGCCAGTCGGAACTGATTGATGCGCTAAAGGCGCGCATTGAGATGCAGCAGCGTAAGATCATTGCCATGGAGCTGGAGGGGCGTGGCAGCAATGCGCTGACTACCGAACTGGAGAAGCTCCAGGAACGCTGCCAGGCGGTCGAGGCCCAAAACATTCGACTGGAGGCGCGCAATTTGCAGCTGCAGCTGGACACGGATCTGCTGCGCCAGAGCGACAGCAGCGATCGCCTAAAGAAGCGCATCAAACATCTCGAGGAGTGAGTCAGCCTCTGCGCCTGCTTTGATACTTTCCTAACATATATTCCACGACTCCTTTGCAGCTATATCATTGCGCTTAAGGAGGAAATGGCGCGCACCGAGTCGCGTCGCGAGCTGTGCAAGTGCAGCGGCCTGAAGGTGAACACGCATCAGGGCCAGTCCGCGGAGCACACGATTCTCTCGTTGCGCAATCTGGTGGAGAAACTGCGCTCGGAGAACAAGTTCCTCAAGGATGGCCGACACTCCACAGAGTCGCGCAGCTCCACGGACTCATTACCCATCCCAGCAGAACTGGCCCGTCTGCAGCAGCTGCATGGCGATGCCCTCGATAAAATTGCTGCACTGCAGAAGGAGCTGAAGCAGCGCACCGGAGGCGGCAAGGTATAATATTCAAAAATATAGAATCGCAGTGACTTACACTTTACTCTCACTGATCGCTGGAACATACACCATCAGTAAATAAAGCATTTAATATAATAGATATTCACTCACATTTTCAGGACGAAGAGCTGAAATACATCAAGGAGCAACTGTCGAAGAAGACGCAATTGTTGCAAAAGGCAAAAGTGCTTTTAACCCGCGCTGCCGCCAAGGAGAAGGTACTGCGAGAACAGCTCGCCGTTTGGAAGCGCAAATGCTCGGAGCTGCAGAACGTGCCCGTGATTGATGAGATTAGCGAATAGTCTTAGCTGTAATCTAAATGTTGTATGGAAGAAAAAACTACGGACGCTTAATGCTAGTAAAATATGTATAAAATTGAAAAGGTTGAAAGATCTTAACTTTTGTGGTACAATTGTACCAAAAACTGGTACTCTTACCTATTCGATTGTATGCGGCATTTGATTTACAAAATTGTGATTTCATTTTTTTTTTTTTTGTATTAAAAAATTAAAATACAATAATTTAAGTACTTTTTATATTTAGATGTCAAATATTTACATATTTTCGATGGCTTGAATCGTTTTTTATTACATTATGAGCTGAATTAGATGCGTACGAAAAGATTATATTTTAGAACATCATTTCTCTGCATAATAATACATAATAATGTTAACATATAAATGTGCAAATTAACATTTTCAATTAAAAACGGTTATTATGCTCTTGACGTCACAAACATTTCCATGAGTTGCGAGAGCGCGAGTAAATAACAGCAGTTATCTAAATTTCGAAGCATTCAGATTTGGCGTAGTCAATTAAGCAAATGTGATAACAAATCAACTGAGGTAGACTTTGCTCAGTGTTCAGAGAGCGGATTAACACTAAAGTCGCAAGATGTATCAGGGATTCCAGGAGTTGCTCGTCCAAAAGGAGGACAAGATACTTATTATTAAATTCAATAATCCCCGCAAGAAGAATTGCATCAACTATGCTGGTTACGCAGAAATGACGCGTATCTTCAACGAGGTGAACGAGGATGAGACCGTGACCATTGTGGTCATCACCGGTGTGGGAGAATATTTTACGGCTGGCAATGATTTAACACAGAACTTCGAAGTAACCGAATCCAACGCCACATTCAAAGCAATGGTCAACAGTTTTGTGAACTGCACAAAGGTTGTCATTTCACTGGTCAATGGACCGGCACTTGGAATCGGAACCACCATTGTGGGCCTTAGCGATGTCGCCTGGTGTACCGAAGAAGTGAGTTTATCAAGATGTTGTTATTGCTGTATAACAGAATGGTAAACTGTTCTCATTGCAGGCATATTTCATTTCGCCGTTTAGCAAACTGGGCCTTGTGCCCGAGGCCTGCTCCAGTTATACGTTCCCGTTGATTATGGGTCGCTCGAAGGCAACGGAGCTGCTGGTGCTCAGCGAGAAGATGTCGGCACAGGAAGCATATCATTATAATTTCGTTTCGCGTATCTTTAAGCTAAGCGAGTTGGATTCCGTAGTGTGGCCAAAGATTCGTCAATTTTCCGAGTTGCCGCCAAATTCGATGCGAGAATGCAAACGCCTGATTATGTTGCCATTGCAGGAGAGCCTCGTTCGGACCAATAATGCGGAGTGCGAGGCGCTGCTTGAGCGTTTCAAAGACAATGAGTTCGTGCATGCCGTTCTCAATTTTTCAACGCGCAAGTCGAAATTATAATTGGAATGTCTTTGTTATCATAATACGGTAAAAACAATAACAACTAACATGCATGTAATAAAACTTAGAAGGTGACGGTCTGCTCAAAACTGGCAACAGTAATCATTATTTAGCGAAAATTATCGTTTACAGTAACTTATCGATATATAGTCGAAGTTGCATTGTAAATTGATGTGCGGGAAAATATTTTCAAAAACAAGATGTATCAAGTGATTTTTATTACAAACGAATTAAACGAGCGTAATATACAAAAATAAAACAGCCCACCATATGCACTATCGATATTTTCTGGTATATGATATTATTTTTCTGCAGCTATTATGCCAATGTTATTTAAGCACCATCACTAGGCTGTTAAAGTAAAGGCCCTAATGACAGCTGTTAATTTAAACCGCTATCGTCAGTAGCCGGCTAAAATAACTTTTAAATGCATACAATTTTGGACTAAATTGTTTGAAAATAATTCGTGTACATTTGAATCATAAAAAAAGAAGTTGCTGCCGTTTTCTCGTGGAATAATGTTGTGTTTGCTGTTAAGCGTTAACAGTAATGAGCAAATGTTAATTGTTTGTTGCTGTTGAGCTCACTGTTGGCTAACAGGTCACACTGTCACCACGAGTAGGAGCAAAGAAATAAAAGAACTTTTTTTGTTGCACATGCAAATATAATAATTAAGTGTTTTGTGCATGAAGCTAACGATTCACATTCTCCAAATATATTTTCATACTTGTGCGTGTGCGGGTGGCGCAAGCAAAAAGCAACAGTGCTAATTAGAGCAGCAGCCAAAGTGATAAAACTGTGCAGTGTGGAAAAGTTGCTCTCGCAGAATTCGTCGTGTCATTAGACGTAAAAGCAAAAAAAAAAAAAAAGAAAGAAAGAAGAGTGCCGCGGCAAGTGAAACTGAAATACGATTTCATTTATTTGGCAGCAGCCGCCCGTCGCACTGTCAGAGAAGCCGCCCGCACGCATCAAATAAAACATGATCAATTCGTGCTATAAAACTGAATTGTCTGCGGCCAACCATTAAAGGTAAGTAATAGTCAATAGTCACCAAAAACACACACTTTTTTCCTTTTACCTCCAACACCTCGTTGCCCCGCCCCCTGCAACACTTTCCGCCGCGTTCTCTTTTTCTTTTTTGTTTTTTTTGTGTGTGTGCCGTCAACGTGGTGTTCTCTTTGACGCCGCCATTTGGACATTGGAATGCGTCGTGTATTTTACATGCTACGCTTAAGTTACGCAGTCTTTTCGAATTAGCTACAATTTGAACATTTATTGAAACCGTCGTATTTTCCTTTTCTATTTTTTTTTCCTTAACATTTACATCTTTTCCAGTTCAGTGACGTAGTGCGGCGCCTCTTGTACAGGTGTGTGTGTGTGTGTGTGTCATTCGTGTCTTTATGTGTGCGTGTGTAGTGTGTGCGTGTTAATGTTCAACGTTAGCGAATCAAATATTTTTGTGCTCAGCCGGCTTTCAACTTTGTAAATTGTGTTGTTTTAAATTATACATTTTTGACACTTGATCGCCACTTGTTGGTTAGGGAGGGGAGGGTTGGATAGAGGGGCCGTCACCCCACCCGGTACAGTATGGCCGCACTCTCTCTCTCTTTCTCGCTCTCTCTCTGTAGCGCTTACTCTCTCTGTTTATTTGCCTTTTTTAATTTTTTTTGTGGTCTTTTTGCTGGTGCTCCGACAGCTGTGCGGTGTTGCCAGATGTCTTGCGGTTGCCTCAATTTAACCTCAAAAATTGGCGCTTCGTTTGCTAACATTTATAGTTAAATTTAATAAATTTTTTTTTGTGTCTATATGTCCACAGCAAAAACTTCAATGTTTGGCGTTTGTAGTGTTCATGTGCTGCGCATATCCTGAGCCACTTTCAGAAAGAGTCATCAACCCGCTGATTGCTTCGCAAGTCGTCAGCGTTGTCAACTGCGTTGCAAGTGTAGCGCAGTCGTTCCAATTATGGCGCAGCAAGCGCAGCCGGTTGCTCAGCAGCAGCAGCAACAGCAGCAGCAACAACAACAGCAGCAGCAGCAGCAACAACAGCAGCAGCCGCAGCAACAGCCGCAGCACCAACAACAGCAACAACACCCGCCACAAGCAGCGACTCCAGTGTCCACGCCGTCTACGCCGCAACCGCCCCCCAACAACAACAACAGCATTGTGTCACCGACCAACAACAACAATAATAGCAACAACAATAACAACAACAACAGCAACGTGCTGACATCTGTGCCCGTCTACAACCAACAGCCCCAAGCGGTGTATATGCCAGCCGCATCTGCCTCTGCCCATGGAGCACATCATCCCCATATGCCGCAAGGTGGCCACGGTCCGGTGTTCCATCATTCGGGCATGATACCAGCGCCCATGTCCAGCAATGTCTTTGTGAACAATGTGACGGCCAATGTGAATCTGCACGGCTGGTCGCATGCCTACATGCCGGGCAGCGGAGCACCGCCGCATTATGTGGGCACACACGGCGAACTGCCGCCGGAGCCGGTGAGTATTGGATTGGTAGTTTAGAGTAGAAGGTGTGTCATTTCAACCAAATCTCTAATTTGTTTTTGCAGGGTAATCCGTTGATGCAACACTTGCCGCCAATGCCACTGCATCAGGGTAATCCGAATAGCCACATACCCGGCATGGGTGGACGCGGTCGCGGACGTGGGCGTGGACGCGGCGGTGGTGGACAACGTCGCAATGACTACCACAATCCTCGGCACATGCAGCATCAGCAGTTGCAACTGCAACAGCAGCAGCAACTGCTGCAAATGCAGCTGCAGCCACAGCAACAACAACAACAGCAGCAGCTGCCAGATAGCGCCAGCCCAGTGCCAAGTGCTATTCAATTGCAGCCGGAACATATGGGTCAGCAATTGGCACATCCGCCACCGCCCGAGGCGCAACTGCAGCCAATGTCCTACTATGCGCCGCATCCATATGCGGCATACGGTGGCTATCAGGCCGCCTACTTTGCGCCCCACCACGGTCCAATTCAAGTGCCGCCGAATGCAGCAG
Source organism: Drosophila nr. perissopoda 5 BK-2023a (assembly GCA_035044105.1). Lineage (NCBI taxonomy): Eukaryota > Metazoa > Arthropoda > Insecta > Diptera > Drosophilidae > Drosophila > Drosophila nr. perissopoda 5 BK-2023a. The sequence continues at coordinate 6,291,027 of JAWNMK010000122.1, forward strand.
CTGCTGCCCAGCAGGCCACCGGAACGCCTCTATATATATCGCCAATGCCACTGTACAACGGCACGCCCATGTACAACTATGGCGGCTATTTCTATCATCAGGTGCTGCCGCAGAGCGAGTATCAGTACGTGTCGGAGGATGGTGGCCAGGCTCAAGGTGGCGTTGTTGATGAGCGGCAGGCGCAGGCGCTTTGGCATCCGGCGGCGCACATGTATGCCGATGAGTATCAGGAGGTGGCGCATGTGAATGGCGACGAACTGAATCACAATAGTTCCTCGCTGGCCTCCTCCGAAACATCCAGCATGCTGAGTCCCAATTATCCCATCTACGATGCCCAGCATATGCACGAGATGCAACAGCAAATGGGCGTTATGCAGATCTACGATGATGGCCAACTGGCACCGCTTCAGGGCTTGCATCCCGTTGCCGGTCCAGTGCCACAGGTGAGCAACTCAAGACATTCATATAATCAACTGTCTGTTATCCTATGTATCAACCACTCTTTCAGTATGAGGATGAACTGTCGGATTGTGGCGCTGCACCCGTTGGTGCCATACCCGTAACTTGGACACTGCCTGCTGATGCGCCGCCACTGCCAATGCTGATCCAGGCACCCCCACCACCACATCATATCATTCAGCCGCAACATCCTCAGCCAACCGTTTGCATTGAACAACAACAACTGCAGCAGCAACTGCCTCTCCATCCTCCTCAAGTAGAAACGCCAACACCGCAGGAAGCATTGGGTAAGTGCTGTCAATTATTATTATTTCCACTGATAGGCTGTTTTCTACTCGGCTCACATTCTCGATAGCGCCGGATAACAGTCGATATCTAGCTTTGCTTTTTTTTTTCTTGGATTTTCAAGTGAATACTAAACGACTTCCGATAGCTTCTGTCAGATCTGCGTGTTAGATGAGTTTACATTAGTTTAATTTAAATATGAATTAGAAATCAAATTTACTTTGTTGCCCACATTTTCAAAACGTTTTTGTTTATTTGTGTTATGTATGCTTGGCAATTTCGATTCGTTTCGGTAATTACGGTTAAATACTTTGTGTTTGTTCATTCACCACAAACATACATGAACGCATTCAGATTGTGCTGACTGCTGCTGAACGGAACACTCGGTTTACTTGGGTTTCAGTTGGGTTAGTTTCAGGTGTTCAACAACGCCAACATCACATGATACGTGTATGGGACTCTTGATGCGTTGTCAACACATTTGTCTTTAGTTTTTGTTAATTGTTGCTGTTTTCATTTAATTGCTGTAATTGTCATCATAAATGCGTCTCTGTTGCTAAGCGTTTGTTGTTGCTGCAATCGTTCGTCTCACTCTGCAAAGTGCCAACTGCTTGCAAAGACCAACATATATATATTTTTATTTATGTATTTTCCTTTATATATATATGCAGTTAGACGAAAATCCTCATAAAACAGGTGTTTTTGGAGAGACATTGTAGTCTCTCTCCACACTCATACTCGCTCTGACAATCACTTTCGCACTCACACTCATAGTCCCACTCTTGCTCTTGCCTATCCGTTTCATCCGTTAATCAGCTGTGCAAGTGGACGTCGTCGCTACTCTTTCTCTCTTTGTCCATTGTTCCTTTGTTCGCTATGTGCTTATCAATCGAAAGTGGTCATAATAAGTAAACGTTTTGCTCTATTTGCTGGCATTGTGCATTGTGTTTATTTGGTATTTGTTATTATTTTTGTTGCTATTTGAACTGTTTTCTAAGTTTTGAAACCATTGATAAAATCATTAATTTAAACATAGCTCTTCGATTTCAAACATCCTTTGATCTATATTATAGCACATTAGCTTTGATTTCAACATTGAGTTCTTGCTGTCAAATGTAATCAAAGCTAATAGCTTTGACAGAGTATACAAAATTCGCTGTGCTAATGCAGCATTTATGTAAACTAAACTTTGGCTTCATTTTGCATTTGTCCATTGCCCCGGTCAATGGTCATTTGTTTGATGCATGGCGCCCGGCTTGGTTGGTGTGTTGACTTCTTCCGGTTTATCAAAGCCAGTCAATGACATTTATGTTGGCCACTGTCCAATGACTTGCTCGACGGAATGTGGCCAAGTAAAGTAGAGATAAGTAAAGTAAAGCGTTATGGATCAGCTCACATGCATACAACTATGTGGATAACTATATTATGCAGTAAAATTTATAGATGGCTGGTTATATTTCCGATGTATTTGTGTTGAGAGTGTGAAAAGTGTCACGAGCAATTTTATTGCTATTTTCACAGCACTTGGCGCCGTCAACTTTGTCAATACTTTGATAGCCCTTAAGCTTATAAGCTGTTCACGCTTATCGATTGCGTATATGCCATATAACTCTTATTCTATAACAGTATTCTTAACACTTTAGATATTAGTTGTGTTCCCTTGAACGAAATTTTATTGATTAGGCTAATCGTTTCGGCTTGTTAGGCGACAGGTTTCTCTTCGCTGTGGTTCCATAATCGGGTTGCGATTTGTGGGTCTGCTCAAGTTTCTAATTGTGATACATTGAGTACAAGGTGCTACGATAAGGCCCGGCAACCAATAATTATTATTATCTGCACTTTGATCGATGCTTTTTAAAGCTATCAAACACAATTTAAAATATAAAAGTGCTCTTTTCTTTTACGTAAACCCACTTACCGACAGTCTGAAACCATAAAGTATAACAATTTGGCGGTTATTTGGTTTTTGTTAAGTTCTCATAATATATATGGCAAAAATTATTTATTACTTTTTCTAACATTTATTGTTCTGCTTTGCTTTGTGTGTCTGTTTTTGTTTTTTGTTTTGCATTTGCTTGCGTAGCTCGGCGCTCAATAGTTTGTTGTTTTCTAGTATCTTTATGCGTATAACAGTTTTGCTTAGGAGCAATGTGTGTTTAGTGTTGTAAATGGTGCAAAACTGCATTTAATTGCTCTCTATGTGATAATCACTTTCCATAAATTAGGTTAGTTTTAAAAAGTATAACACATGCATATTACATATATATATTGTTTGTTTGTAGTTTTTGTGTAGAACAAAAAGCACAAGCCTTTAAAAAATTTGTTTATTTTGTTTTTGCTATGGACTTGACTGCAGTATTTGCACACTTGATTTATTTATTTAATTAATGTACAAAATATGAGCCAAAATTCTATTAATATTTTCATCGTTCTTTGTTAGTTAATTAATAGGTTTAAAATTGAAAACAATTTTAGTTGTCTTTATTTTTCTTGTTTCTGTATTTGACTGTTTTTTTTTTTTGGTTTTCTATATTTATATATAAAAGTTAGTTTTTAGTATATTTGTTTTGTTTTTTGTAATAGTTGTTGCTTCTCTCTTAATTTGCTTACACGCTTTACATTTGAATCGCTTTGCCTTCTTTATACACAGGAAAAAATAACTAACCACTACCAAAATGGCTTACAATCGATTTGCATTTTAATTTGAATTGTTTTTTTCTTCTGCTACTTGCTACATGGTTTCCTACTACAATTAGGGCGTATGACACATTATAACACTTGCCGTATAACAACGAATGCACAACAACAGTAATAATAGTAATAATAATATATATGTAGATTGAGAGTTTTAATAATACATTACATATACAATAGCAATAATCAATAATAATAATAAAAGTACATACAAAAAATCGTAAGATTTAACAAACAAATAATAAAAAATATGTTACAATGTAGTTTTTAGCTCCTGTTCATTAGTGTTTAATTTTTTGCTATTGTAGTTGTATAACAGTTGGATACTATGCATATAATCAATCAGAGTATATCAAAGTTAGCTAGTTTCTGTTGTTGTTGCTGTTTTGCTTTTTGTTCATTTATGAGCGTGTAACTTTTGTATACATGTACAAATGTACATACATATATAGCTAATTTTGTATATATATATATATATGTATATATATATATATATGGCAGCAGAATTCTGCTATAATCTTATCGAAGCTAAGCCAAGTTTTCATCAATTTCCACGTTTTGCTTTGCAATAAAGCAAATCTATATAATATATATATGTATTATATATACGTATTTATGCATACATATATATATATATATAATTAGTTTTATGTATATTGAATTGTTGCTTAGGCATAGTTTCGGCATCTGTATCATTATATTGTATATATGGAATACAATATATGTATATAGCTATATTTATATATGCGCTTTTATTTTGTATATAGTTTTCTTAGTGTGCTCTTTCTGGATCTGGGCCTGCCCCTGAACCGTTGCTCTCTCTTCTCCGTTCTTCTCTTCTACTGCTCGCCTGTTCCTCCGTTCCCCTGTTCTTCTGTTTCCGTTTTAGTTGGCTCTCCTTTTGTATAAGTTGCTAGAAAAATATCGCGCTCTACTCTTAATTCATACACTCTTTCTCGTTTTTAAACTTTCTTCTTCTTGACTCCACTCGTCTCTCTCTTGACTTTATTCAAATATTTGTAGTTTCTTCTGTACTCTGTTCTCATACTCTTCTCTATGTTAAATTCTTGTTGCTTAGAGCTTTGATTCCGTTGTTTGTGTTTTGTGTTGCGTTGTTGTGGGTGGAAATTGACGAGGCTCGTCCTGTTCCTGTGGACTGGGCAGAGTTTTGATGATTTTTGGGACCATGGTAATAGGTTGATCCTCATCTTCATCCTCGGCATCCTCCTCGCCCTGCTCCTCATCGATGGGCGTCAGCGTTTCCGGATGCACAGGCGTCTCATCCGATCCACTAAAGCGTTTCATGCACGGCGCCAAGAAGCTAGTCACCGTCGATATGGCAAACAGTGCTCCAGCCATATAGAAGGGCAGATCATAGGTGTGCGTTAAATCATAGATAGCGCCCGCTAGCGGTGTGCCAATCAATGCTGCAAATCCTCTGAACAGGATGAGCAGTCCAAAGGCATTCGTTAGCTTGTCCAGACCGAGCAGATCCACGAGTATAATTGACGTTAGCGAAATGTAACCAGAGATGGCAATTCCAAAGGCAATCGACATGGCTATATAGGCGCCATAGCTGTAGCACAGTGGTGTCAAACTGACGGCCACCGTCGAGATCAGCAGACAGATGTTGTTCAGCAGCAGCGAATTGACCTGTGGCAAGTCTGCCACCCAACCGCATACGACACGTCCCACCGTGTTCGTGATGCCAATGATGGAGAGCAGCATTGCGGCATCGTTCTTGGCAATGCCGTGCTCCTTGGCCGCATCCACCAGATAGACAAAAGGTACATAGAGTCCAGCCATGCCGAATATGTTGGAGACACCCATTAGCATGAATACGGGATCCTTGAGCAGACTCACATCCAGCATGGTGTTCACCACAGATTTCACCGAATCCGGTATGCAAAGGCACGGGCATAGGTCGTATTCCTGGCGATGCTTATCCGCCTCCGCCAGAGGATCGAGTCGCACGCTCTGCATGCTCTTCTCGTACTTGGTGAGCGACAGGACCGAGTTGCGATAGTTTGTTAGCGACTTCTGCGATTGATACTGCGGCAAATTCGTGACGGAGCCGGAATAGAAGATATCCTTACGGGACATGGGTCGCACCATGCGTCCAGCACTGCCGCTAGTGCTGCCCTGTCGTTGCGACAGTGACAATTTGGAAGTACTGAAGTCACCGCCTGTGCCCGCTTCGAGGTCGCCACGCGAGGACGCACGGATGGCCGCTAGCGAGGGCTGATAACGCTCACTGCCAGATGTTTTGCGCACACGGCTGAAAGATGGCACCGATCCATTCTTGGGAAGACTTTGATGATCGCCAGCGAGGAAGGCAGGCTGCGAGGCATTCCGTGTCATCGCATCCTGCGAGTGATACGGACTGTGCTCATTCTCCGAGTTGCGATGCGAACGGCGACCCGATCTCGTCGACAGTTGGCCATTGCTATCGGCGGCGGTGCTTTGATTGGGCGGCGATTGAGCATTCACCTCGACCACCTTGGATTCGGTAATCGTTGGCAGCGTTGACACCGGATGCAGACCGCCAGACTGTTGGGCCAGCAATTCCAAGTTCAAACTGGAATGCACACCCGGATCTGCATTGAGAGGCATCTTCAGCTTACGCTCCATGGTGCCATCCGGCAGCTGGACCATAAAATGTGATCCGGCAAACGAGCCACGCTCCAGCTGCATCTGTTTCTCCTCGTACATGCGCTGCATCAGCGGTTTGACTCGCTTCTTCTTGGGATAGGTAAGTGGACGCATCATTGCACCAAAGATGGCACAATTCAGTATGAGACCGGCAAAGATGAGCAACGCGTTCTTCCAGCCGTATTCCTCCAGCAAATATGTGGCAAGGGGGGCAAAGGCAAAGGTGCCAAAGCCGGAGCCACAGACCGCAATTCCCGTGGCCAGTGAACGCTTCGTCTCAAAGTAATAGCCGACGGCGACGACAGCCGGCAAATAGATCATGCCAAAGCCAAAGCCACCCAAGAATCCATAGGTGGCCATCAGCATGCTCACCGATGTGCTGAACGTCGACAGGACGAATGCGATGCAGGCAATGATGCTGCCCGCAATGCATACGGCACGGCAACCATATTTATTGGCCAGGGCGGAGACAATGGGTCCGGCGCTCAGATAGACGCCGGATAGGAGGCTGCCCACCCAGGCTACGGTGCCTTTGCCCTCGTGGAAATAGGCGACAAACTCCTCGAGGAATATGCCAAATGTGTAGGCGATGCCATCGACAATCATGTTGCACATAAAGCTGGCGAAGCATATAACCCAGCCATAGCCACCGTCCGGCGGTGGGGGCAATTCACCATAGACGCTATCCTCATCATCATCGCCACCATCACCATCGTCGTCATCCTCCTCATCGTTGTCATCCTCTGGGCTGTTGTTGTCGTTCTGCTCGGCAGTTAGACGCGCCGCCTCCTCACAGGCCAGTTCGCTTTCCGTGCGCTCGAATTTGCGCAGGCGTGCCGCCGTGCTGCCAACACCAGCTCCACCGCCAGCTGACGCATTACTGTTGTTATCCACCATAATTGTGTTTTACTTTACGAGTTGTGCTTGTGCTTTTTGTATGCCGTTAACTGTGGCGCACACACTTCTTGCTTTTGCTTTATATTATAACCGAACTTCTTTTCAGTTTCGATTTCGTTTTCACTTGCTCCTCTGCGCGCGCCGGCACACTGCACCCCCCTTTCCGATTCGACGAGCGATTTGATTCTGTCTATGTTTATTTGTAAGCGTTGTTATGCGTGGCCCGAAGTGTCGCGCTCGCCGCCGTTACGAGTTATGCGCGAGTCTTAGAACAGCCGCTGTCGACGTCGCTGCTGCTGGTGTTATGTTTTATCTTTGCGCGCGCTCAGCATTTAACAGGCGCCTCTCTGTCCCACTCTCTGTTACTACTCCCACACTAATCGTTGATTTTATATTTTGACGTTTTGGCACTCTTAAGTTCTGCTCTCACGGAGTGAGAGCAGCTGCGGAGCTTGAGTTGCCGTTATGTGTATAATGGAAGCGTGTGTGTGCGTTGTTTTTTATATTGCCTAAAGTTCTTATGTACTATTGACATTCATTGTTTTATTTATTAACTATTTGTTGTTTTTTTTTGCAATTTGTCACGTTTCATTTGTTGTTGTTCTTGTGCTTTTATTTTATATCTTTCATCTATTAATTTTGTTTATTTGTACATTGGAAACAGCTGACGGCTGGTCAAAAGTTGTGCTTTGTTGTTATTGTTTATGTTGTTGTTGCGCGAGCGAGCAATGCACAATTTTTTGGTTAGTGAACTTGGTGTCTTTGTTTTTGACTTTGCACTTTTGCTTTTAGCTTTGCTATTTGCTCTGCTCTGATTTACTTTTGCTGCTTTTATGTATGGCACATTTTTGCATTGGTGTCGCTGCCGACGTTGCCGCCGCTGCCGTTTTGGGGGTGCTGTACGTAGTCGTATTCGCTGCTGCTGCTGTTGTCGATGATGATGATGGCAATACAATTGTATAATTTGCTGAGCATTAAAATTTAATTGTCAATTGTCTGTATGCAAATGCAAACACAAATACAAATACAAATATTCAATGCGTGTTAGCAGTGAAAACAGAAAAAACTTCGGCTGTCCGACGGCCCCGCAACGAACGTGTGATCGATAAAATGTGTAATGAACGAAAAACAAAAAGGCCGAGTTAGTTGTAGTTGTAGCAGCAATAGCAACAGCAACAACAACAAAAGCGACGATTGTAAGAACAACAACAACAAGAAGAGAAGAGAAGCACAACTCAACCGCACACGGAACTTGGGCTTACGTGTTTAGCACATTACCACCACAAGCAGTATAACAATTGACAAGCTGCAGCTGCATTAATCATAGTTTTATGGATATCTTCCTTCGGTATATATAAAACATTTATTATATTTGTTTTTTTTTATTTTATTCTTGGGGATGTATAAAATTTGATTTATTTTTTGTTGCTTTTCTTTGTGCGCGGCGAGAGAGAGATACCAACAAATAAAAAGCACACCACACACAGAAGACTTTATCGTCGTCACTGCTGCGCTGTTCGATATAAAATGAAAATTCGTCGTAACCAGCAAACGACTGAAACCGACTGGCGACGTTGCTGCTGGCATAGAACTGTTATACTACGTTATACAAAATAGCCAGCGACAAAGACACCAAATGTGATGAATGCAAACGCAAAAGCAACAACTACATACATATATAACCTCCTCCTCATACAACCAAAACACAATTTCAATTACAAACAACACAAAAATGCAAAAGCAACAACAAATTCTCGCCACGCGGTTGCTGCTGACATTGCGATTGCCTCGCTGATGTGTCTATTTTTTTTTTCATGCACTGCATTTGAAGTTCAAGCGCGCAAGCTCTCAAAAGCTACCGCTGCTGCGCTCTCTCTCTCTCTTCCGCGCTCTTCCGCTCTCTCTCTTTTGTTAATGTGCTCACCGTATCGATGATGGCCACCTGGTCTCATTGTCTTTGCAAGTACGATGCTCTCTTTTCGTTGGGTTTGCTGGTATGCGGCGCAAGGGTTGCGCTTGTCAGAAAACAGCTGATTTACACATTGCCAACGGGCAGCGCGACAACAACAATGGCAGCAGCAATTTTGGCTACTGTTGCGTGCTTTTTATTTTATTTAACATACACAAAAAAGAGACAATAAACTTCACAGCGTTTGCTCATCTCATCCGCACAGCAACCCCCCTTGGCAAACTACCCTCAACAGTGACGCACTTTCTTAAGGGTTGTTGTCTTTTTCTTAATTTTATGTCCGTTACATTCCTGTATTGATGTTGTTGTTCTCGGTCGTTCAGGCCAAGAAGAACCGGCACTTGTATAACAGTATGTCTGCAGTCTGTAGTCTTTAGTATAACATACGCAAAACAAAAGAGCGTTAACTGTTGCTCTTAGTTGTGATTTGGGTTAAAGGTTAGCTTGTGCCTTTCAAACTTTTACTTTTTTCCTGCATACGTTATGTATCTGTGTGTGAGTGAATATGTATGCGTGTCTCTCTCTCTCTGTGTGTGTGTGCTGAAAATTTTTTAGTGTGCCGCCTTTTAGGCGCCGTCAGCATGCCGAAATCGAAAACTGCAAAAAAGCTGCCGCTTCTGTTGAGAGTCCAAACTTGCTGAATTATCTTAACTCGCCAAAGCTATAGACTATTACTGCTTGTGATAAGCTAATTATACACTTTTTACTGCTCCCAGAGCGGAATGTTTCTGGTCTTGTGGGTCACACACAAGAATGACTCGGTGTGTTTATTTTATAACAGTTGAATTTGTGGTAAAGATAATTTTGTGCGTAGAGTTTAAGCTGAAGAGAATTTCAATTAGCGCTTCTCTTAAGGTAGCGTGTGTTGTTCTCTTTAAGGGATGTTGTACACGTTGTTAATCTGTGCCTGTGCTTGTGGGTGTTCAATGTCATTCATAAAATTAGTTACACACACTCGCAAACACGCGCAATAGCCACACACACAAGCAACTGTGACTTGTGGGTCAACGGCAGTGGGTAGTTGAAGCTCTTGACGTTTTGCTTTCCAGCTTTTATAAGTTGATTTGCTGTACTATTATTATTAGCGTATTAGACGCCCCCGCCACACCCTCATATCCAACCCTGGGCCATTTCAATCTCAGCGTAGTCGTCGTTATTGCCAGGAAATTGCACACTTAGAATTGGTCTTACTAGTTAACATCGGGTGTGTTTTTCTTGCCCAGAGTGAAATTTAATATCCACACATGACTAAACTGTTATGCCACAAGCAGCACACACACACACACACACACACACGTATTCTCTCGTATGTGTGTATGTTTGAGGCTTGAGATGCAAACCAGGCCGACACGTGGCAAAGTTATTATTTAGGTAGTACCATTGGGTGGGCGTCCTGCCATAAACCACAAAATGATTTGCTGTGTGTGCAGCAGGTGTTTCAGTTGCACCAGTTTATGCCAGTTTTGCATGTAGTAGTACTGAAGACATTTTCTGGGCTCCCAGCCAGAAGTCTAGAAAACAAAAAGAACCCAAAATCCACAATGCGAATAGAGAATAGAGAATAGAGAACTGATTCTTAGAAGAATAAACTAAATGCTTTGCACTGATAAGTATGCCTTAATCTATAGAACTGCCTGATAATCGAAAGATAATTGCTTATCGCTTTTGATCGGCAAACGGGGAAAACTAAGTGCAATTCTTCAGCTTGCCAATGAGTTGAATGCGCCTTTTGTATATCGTCGACATTAATGACATCGCCTCTGGGCCGGTTCAAGAATTTCTTAACAACCTTCTTCAGCGTTTTTTCTTTGTTTTTGAAATGAAATTGAAATTGCGCATATTCGTCTGGCAGTCTGTCTGTCTGTCTGTCTGTCTGTCTCTTTGTCTGTCTTCCACTTTTGTTTAACTGTGCATTTTTTACGTTGCAAGCTTTTCCTCAGTTTTTCCTGCTCTGTATATATCTATATGCTATATACTCATCTGTTGTAGCCAATATATATTTACAAAAATGACGCAGTTTTGTCGCTGGCTACTTTTATCTATTTTGTTGTTGTTGCGGTTTTCGTATTTTACTTGTTGCTTTTAGTATGCATCGTTTGTCGTTGCTCATTTCCCAGTTGTACTTGTTTTTGTTGTTGTTGGCCTTCGTTGTACCTGCTATAGATACATTTGTATCTAATAGCTGACATTGCTCAATAAGCAGCCTGCTGTTGCTACTGCTACTGCTGCTGTTGCTGCTGCTGTTGCCCACGCGTCAACTGTTATACGCATTTATATGTTAATGCCAGCAGGATACACACACAGCGTATCCTTGCGTATCCTGTGTAACTGCTGCTGACATTGCTCTCGCTACTTTACCACTTGCTTTTTCCGTCACCAAGCTGTCACTTTGGATTCAGTTATGCTGTGTCTCGGCTAACACCCACCCAATCACCCATTACGCATATCGATGCTCATCTGCATTATATTGAGTAGGTAACATGGCTAAAACACAATCACCGCCCACTTTATAGCTACGCCGTTGCCAATGGACTCGTTCGTAAATAATTTGTTGGCTAATGCGCCTTTCATTGATAAGAAAACGTTTTTATAGTTCTTTGCCTCTGTTCGTTTTTCTTCTTCCTTTTTTCTTTATTTTTAGGTGTGTGCCGCTGACAGGTGGTGTTTAAGGCAGGGGCGGAGTGTGGAAGGCGTGCTTGCTTTACGGTATTTGTTATAGGCGAAGGTCGCGTGCCGTTGTTTGTCGTCGTCTTCGAGAATTATGCAATTTTCTTTGGCTTCTAGCTTACTGCAGCCAGAAGGGAACAGCTAGAGTAAAAGAGAGAGAGAGAGAGAGAGAGAGAGACAGATCTCGTTGGCTATTACTTATTGTAAATTGACACAAATTAATTCAATTGAATTGCAACCGGCAACAACAATTATAACTGGGCGTTTCAACGAGTTTGCCACTGTCGCCGGGCAGTAACCGAAAAGTTTGTTTTTGCCGACAAACCGCCCCACAAATTGTTGGCCAGATTCGTTATCAATTTATACATACACGCAAGAGCAATAAAAACAATAACAATAACAAAAACAAAAACAAAAACAATTGAGTAATCCACGTGTGCCATTAAATACCTTTATCACGTTCCATTCTTTTATTGCATTTGCTTTCAAGTTTTCCCAGCTGCTGATAAATAGCCAAATTGTTTTTGATTGAAAGTGCATATTAGCTAATATCACATTTATGGTTTTATTTATTATATATTTGCGTAATTATTTGTTTATCGTATATTTCAAAACATATATTTTATCAGTCATATTTCTGTTGAACTTTGAGTTGTTGAGTTGTTTTTGTTCTTTGTGTTGTTGTATTTAATGTGATTCAAACCACAAAGTGACTAAGCTTAGCTTGTTATGTTTGACTGATTGGCCACATCATATTTGTTTATAATTACTTATATTGTGTTGGGTAATATTAGGGCGATAACAATAATAATTATAATACCGATCCAAAAATAGCTTCCCTTTGACAAATATGTTTTAATGCCTCTTTTCCGGGAGAAAATATCAAAAAAGATTAAACTATAATTTATCAATATATTTTCTGCTTTAGCTTAGGCTTAGATTTACTTTTGTTGTAATGAATAATCGAATACCTTATACTTGGAACAGATAACCAGTTCCTGATTTAGATCTGTTGATTAGAAGTATTAAATCAAGCAAAATAAATCATTTATATGTGTTGTATGATTTCATTAGTTAATTGGCTCAACTTTAATTTTTAAAATGATTATCAATATAATTTGAATGGACTGGTGGAATTGAGTTTATCTTTCAAGTGCTAATTGTCTCTATTAAAACTTATATAGATTCTCTCCCTCTCTCTCTCTCTCTCTCTCTCTATCATTTAAAAAAAATGAAAACTGATAAATTGTAAGCCAAACACAAATTACTTGAATGTGGCAATCGTTATTGTATTCGTTGATGTTGTTTTTTGTTGCTTGCTAATAAAAATTGAATAAAATCGCGCGTTCAATAACACTGCGACCAGCAACAGGCCTACGACAGGGAGAGAAAGAGAGAGAGAGAGACAAAGAGAAGTCAATAGAATAACCTAGATGGAGGCAGAGCCCCTTTTGGGGGCTGTGCTCTCCAGCTGATGACCCCGTTGTGTCAGTTTGCTGGATAGCGAAATCAATTAAATATCAAATAAACAACACCAACAACAACACCAACAACAACACCAACAACAACACCAACAACAACAACAAAATCTCGATTGCTGTTCACATAAAGCGCATTCGTATCGAGTAGCAGCGTAATTTATTTGCGTAGTGAATAACTGTCATACGCTTTGTGTATGTAGCACAATATTTTGTAGCTGTTATGTAGTACAGTTTTCGTAGTGAAATTGAAATCAAAATTGTCCAGTCAAGTGGGAAGAATGTTTGTTAAGCTATAGCAATGCATTCCACTTGCAGTTCCAGTTCCAGTTTCTCTTTCTGTTCCTGTTCCATTTCCACTTGCACGCATCTGTTCCCCTTTTATCGCTCCTAAGAGTTAAGTACAGTCGCGTTTGATTGTTGCTGTCGCTTTACGTGTCGTGACGATTATTTCCTAGTTTGCATTGATGCACTCAACTTGTTGTCTGCTATTATTAGCAACTAACATGTTCGACTCGGATTGCTGTTGTTGTTGTTGCTGATTTAGTTGTTATTGTTTGGTTTAATTTACCTGTCCGCTCGAGTCGATAATTATCCAGGCAACCTTGTGACACTGCAGCTCTCTCAGCGTCGCACCCGAATCTGACACCCCTTGACACACTTATCATTATTTCTAGCAAAGTTTTCTGTTTTCCTTATGTGCAATTTGCATTTTGAGTTAATACTCAGTTGTTCAATTGTGCTGCCTGCATTCCTGCCTGCTCTACAAAATTTCCATTTCATTTCTGTGAGAGTTCCATGACATATTTTGAGCATATATATTTATTGGCAGTGTGCTCGTTAGACGTTAATTGAAATTAATTAACACATTGAATTCTGAATACTGAATTCCATTGCTTTGTTGGTGGCTGCTCGCTTGGTTGGAAATCCGATTCCGATTCGCAACCCAATTCGGGCGGGGGAGAACTGTTTGTCATATGACATTATGGGCTAAGTATTATTTAGCACCAACATATTTTAATTGTACGCTTGAGAGCTTTCATTATGATGGAGTCGCTAATAAAATTTTAAACTGCTTTGGTCCAAGAAATTGTTAATAGTGCATTTAATATACATTTACTAATTGTATGTGGCCCCATGAAGAAGAGGGGCCCGTGTTACATCCAATGCATAGTTAAATGGTTATCAGTATTGATTTGAATATTGTGTCAAGCTTTGGATGCTCCGTAAATAGTATTTTTGTTCAGAGATTTGTTGTATTTGGATGTGTTCCCTCCTATGTGTAAGTATCAGTTGTAAAATTATGTATATGTACTGTTTGCACTCATTTTGAAATAATCTCAATTTATACTCCATATATTTTTTTATCCGATATCGCAATTGTTTCCCGTGGGAAACACTGATTCGATTTACATTATCATTTTTTATTTGGATGAGATTGCAATCTTTGCACTTAATGCTCCCAATATTGGGAGACTTATGCAGTTCGAACAGCTGTGCAAACTTCCAGCACGATTGACCTACATTTCTACAGTCCCACATACCCATGCCAATGCCCAAATGACCATGAGAGCGTAAGCAGCAGCCTTGTGTCGTTGCACCTTTTCCTTCTCATTGGGCCTCATCAATTGTTAATATTTACAGAGCATAATTGTAAGTACTTGGGGTAAGACCCACGTTGCAACAACTTCTCAAATACGCACATCAGCTGCGTTTATTAATTGGGCATTTCTTAATGGCAAATAAATAGCAACGGGCAGCATCAGCGTGTGTAAATTGTTGTAGCTTTGCTTTTGCTTTTGTTTTTTGTTGATTGATAACGTTATCAACGAAAAAAAAAAGAATACATTTTTTAAGGGGATTTGTCGTTTGTCGCTCCTATCAGAGCCTGGTGCTTTATGAGGCAGCCGATTGTGATTTACTCGTAATGATATTGTTGTTTGTCCAAATGAAGTTTATAGAAGTATCAGAATCTCGGTTCTGTTCATATATCAGTCGCATACACTTCATATTGACATGGATTATCTTTCTATTTGCTGCATTGGCTGACAAATTGATTGGACAACTGTTGGCAACTGTCGGCGTTGATATGTATTTATGTTCTTATCACCCGCGCAATATCAACACACAACAACAGCAACAACTTGTGAACTATTTGTTTAGCGTCAGTTATCTATCTAGTGGCGTTGTTTTAGTTGAACGTGTCCGATTAAAGTGCAACGCTTGCGTTGCATATACTCTAGTTTTGCAGCTGAGGCAGATCTGTATTGACTCGCCTGATTAGCGTTGTGTGAACTAATTGTACCCTGAAACTATTGAAAATGGTTAAAGAAGGGTATAATGAAGTTGTGCAAAAGTATGTAACAGGCAGAAGAAAGCAGCTACGAGCCCCATAAAATGTATATTTCCTTGATCAGCAGTCAAAAGTCGAGTCTGATTGCCCCTCTCCATTTCTCAAAGCCTAAAATATTTAGGAATATAACTTTTTTATATACCCAACGCATGTTTAGAGTAGCGAGCTCTCTCGATTTTATTTGTTTGGTTATTGACTCTTTGCTGTTGTCAGTTACTTTTCAAAAGTTTATAAATAAATACTTGTAAATTCAAATTATGTAATACGACCAGCAAATGCTACTGGAAACTGAAGTCTTCAATTGCGAGCGACATAAACAAATCAATTAAAAGAAATTAGTTGCCCAAATTTTAGGGGTACATTTTCGATAAAAATCCATCAGCCCCACAAACACAGCCCAGCCAACAGCATCCGATCCATTTAAAAAATGTGTATCTCATTTAACATCAATTGGTATCAATTATGATGATATTGTAAATTATTTTGTATGTGCTGCACACCAATTGGGCATCTTAAGTATCTAGTTGATTATGCCGTTATTCTTATGTTCTCAAAAAGGTCAACTTGCGGCACTTGACCGTCACAGATAAAACTTTTTCATTTAATGTATTATTCATGTTCAACAACGGAAACTCTCTTTTGTTGCAGTTGATAAGGCGCTGCTGCTCACCAACAACAATAACAATAACAACAAAAATGAGTCGGCTTTGGATGAAACACTGATTGCCAACAGCGAGAAACAGCAGCAACTGGAATATCAGCAGCAACAGCAACAACACCAGCAACAGCAGCAGCAACAGCAGCAGCAACATCAGCAACAACAGCAACAAATTGAGAAACAACAACAACAGTCTGTCAATTTGGTTGTTTCCATTGCCACCGTAGCGCCGCAAGTGCAACTACAGCAGCAGCCAACCGCAGCACCTCCGCAGCAACATCAACAGCAACAAACTTCGCCAGTTGTGCCACAGCAGCAGCAACAACAACATCAGCAACAGCAGCAGCAGATGCAGCAAGCACAATCTCAACCTCAGCAGCAGCA
Organism: Drosophila nr. perissopoda 5 BK-2023a; assembly: GCA_035044105.1. Lineage (NCBI taxonomy): Eukaryota > Metazoa > Arthropoda > Insecta > Diptera > Drosophilidae > Drosophila > Drosophila nr. perissopoda 5 BK-2023a. Next base: position 6,307,523 of record JAWNMK010000122.1, read on the forward strand.
ACAACTACAGCAACAACAACAAACGCAGGCAGCACCACATAAGCCCAGTTATAATGAGCTGCAAGCCACACAGCAACATGCAGCACATCAGCAACATACACAGCAACAACAGCAACAGCAGCCTCCACAGCAGCAGCAGCGTAAGGCACCTCAACAGCAATACAACAGCAATTCACAACAGCAAGTGCGTCGCAAATATTCCTCGGAGCATAATCATCAACAGCAGCAGCCGCAGCAGCAGCAACATCATCATCACCATCATCATCAGGGCAGCAGCGACACTGGCATCCAAACCACCAAGTCCTGGACGAACTCTGCACAGCTCAAGAAGTCCACGCAATCGGTGGCGGTCACCGCCTCGCCCAATACTGTAAATAATGGCGGGACTGTTGCTGTGGCTGCCGCTGCTCCAGCGACTGCTGCTGTTGCAACTGCAACTACTACAACTGCTCCACCGAACGTGGTCTTTAATAAGCAGTCAAGCGGTGGTGTTGGCGTCTATAGCCATCCCACTAAGACCTATACCAATCAGCAGCACTACCAGCAGCATTTTCAAACCAGCTACAACAACAACAATAGCAACAACAATAGCAACAACAACAGCAGCAACAATAATAATAGCAGCAACAGCAGCAGCAATAATAATAGCAGCAACAGCAGCAGCAATAACAGCAACAACAATCAGCCACAAATGCGCACATATGGTACAATGAAAGTGCCCTCATCGCCAGTGGCAAGCACAGCACCGCCGCTGGAGCGTAAGATCAGCGGACAGCAACAGCATCAACAGCAACAGAGCAACAGCAATGCAACGACAGCAGCAGCATCAGCAACAACAACAACTACCTCAACGGCAAGCATAACAGCAACGCCGCATCAGTTTCAACAACAGACGTCCATTGAAAGTCAGTCCAATAGCACAAACAATGCGTCAGTGCAACAATCATCACAACAGCAGCAGCTGCAGCAACAGCAGCAATATGGCCATAATCAGAACGCGCCAGCTACCGCCAAACCCCATTTAAGCCATGCTGGCAAAAACAAGCACAGCACACAGCCCGCAAGCCACAGCAGCCAAGACGTATCAGCAGCCGGAGGAGCAACAGCAACAGCAGCAGCAGCTGCTCTGCCACCGCAGCCCGCTCTCAACTTGGCACCACCAGCGCCGCCAGTGTCGCAGAGTAGCAGCAGCTCGGAGAGCGGACAACCGTCGTGGGCCAGTCTCTTTGCGAGCAAGAAACCCGTGGCGAAAGTGGCACCCTACGATGGCAACAAGTCGCAGCAGCAACATCAGCACCAGCAACAACACCAACAACTGGTGCAATCGGTGCCACAACAGCAACAACAACAACAACAGCAACAGCAATTGTCTGCACATCAGCAGCAGCAACAACATCAACAGCAGCAGCAGCAACAACATCAACAATTGCCGCTGGCGACATCAGCAACGGTAGCAGCAGCAGCAGCACAGAGCCTGTCTAGCGTGCATCAGCAATTGCAATCACCAACGCCAGTGCCTGCGCCAACCGTACCTCTAATCACACCCGGCACTCTCTCCTATTCCGCTGCCTCGGCACAGGCTGTGCCCGCTGCCACCGCACCGCCTACCTCGTTGGCGGTCAAGCCGTTGAAAGCGGAGCCATCGCGGGCCGCTCAACTCGATGAGTGGACGAACAAATATGCCGATTTTCTGACACGTCACAAAACCAATCTTACGCCGGTTAGCCTGCGGCCGCGTGGTCTGACTAATCGTTCCAACTATTGCTATATCAACTCCATACTGCAGGCGCTGCTTGGCTGCTCTCCATTTTACAATCTGCTGCGCTCCATACCCAAGCAGGCGGCGGTGATGAGCGAGGTGAAGACGCCCACCGTGAATGCCATGTAAGTGACCCCCGTTTGACCTAGTTGCAAGCCTGATTATGCTACAATGCCACAGACAAGTCAACAGACGCCTCGGCGCCAAAACTAGCTGGCGTCTGTGTTACGCCTGTGGCATAGCAATTGGCGTTGGCCTCTTAAACGCTCGCTGCTTGCCTCCGTTTTGGATGCAAGCTTTGCTTGACGTCGAGGCCGATGCAAGTGCATTGTTTATATACGCATGGATGACCCTTTGATGGCTTCATGTAGACCTCCTTGCACGCACATCTATATATTTCTGTTTTCCCAAAGAGCTTTAGAGTAATTTCAAATCTTACGCACTCTCCTTAGGATGTCATTTATGAGCAACTTTTCATCGTTGCCCGGCGGTACCCGGTTGCGTTTCAACAATAACAAAGCGGCCCAGATCAAGGGCAAAGATGAATTTGCTGGCGTTGATCTGCAGTGTGATTTGGCCTTTGAGCCCACGGAAATATACAAGCTGTGGAATGACAGCCGCGAGGAGCACGTGGAGGGCCGACAAGAGGATGCTGAAGAATTCTTGGGCTATGTGCTGAACAAGCTCAACGATGAGATGCTGGAGGTAAGTTGTTGCAAGCAATCAATCAACCAATCAAATAGCTTTGCTAAATGTTGTATGTTTTCCGAAAGGTTATCAAGCTGATTGCCAAGCCAAATGCCCGGCAGAATGGTGAGGAGCAGGAACAGGAGCCCGAGGATGGTGGCGATGTTTGGCAGGTAAATACATTGCCACATTTTAATAGTTTGTATTGATTTGAATTCCAACTCAACCATAAACATTTCACAGATGATCTGCAACAATCGCAACAAGGGCAGCGTCACACGCCAGACGGACTTTGGACGCACCCCACTGAGCGACATCTTTCGCGGTGAGTTGCGTTCGCGTCTGCAGCGCGAAGGCGAACACTCCACGGATGTTATACAGCCATTCTTTACGCTGCAACTGAACATTGAGGTGCGTAGGCCAAGCCAAACAAAGAGATACCCTTTTTTTTTCAACACCTTACGTTTGATTGCAGAAAGCCGCTTCGGTGAAGGAGGCTTTGGAGATACTCGTTGGTCGTGATCAGCTGGAGGGCGTAACTGGCAGCAAGACCAAGCAGGAGGTTGTTGCTTGGCAGCAAATGACGCTGGAAAAGTTGCCAGTCGTTCTAATACTGCATTTAAAATATTTCGACTACAGATCCGATGGCTGCACAAAGATACTGAAAAAGGTTGAATTCCCTGTGGAGCTGAAAATCGATGCCAGTAAGTAAAGCTTAGCTTGCTGTGCTCCTTCAAGATCATGAGAGAATTGTTTTTCGCAGAGATACTAGGCTCGAAGAAGACCTCGCAAAAGCAGCGCGCCTATCGCTTATTCGCTGTAGTCTACCACGATGGCAAGGAGGCGTCGAAGGGCCATTATATAACGGACGTGTTTCATACTGGCTATAACAGCTGGCTGCGCTACGATGATAGCTCGGTGAAGCCCATCGGCGAGAAGCAAGTGTTGCAGCCGCACACGCCGCGTGTGCCTTATCTACTCTACTATCGCCGCTTCGATACCCTCCCACAGATGCAGACGAGCAATGGCGGTGCTGGCACTACTGTGGGCGCCACCAATGCTCATGCCTCGGCCAGTACCGCCTCCAGCACATCGGTTGCGAACTCAGCTAATAATAAATGAAACCAAGTTGTCAAAAAACAAAAAAAGACGAACCTAGGAGCAAACTAGAGTTTGTTTGGTTTTCTATGCATATACAAATTAACGGTTATATTATATTTAAATATGTTTAAGCCCAAAGTCCAAAGCGCATGTGAGTGTGAATGGTAGCTGTATATCTGTGTTTTTATAAGTGTGTGTGTGTGTGTGTGTGTGTGTGTGCGTGTGCGTGTGTTGCGTGTTGGTAGTTTCGTCTAAGTTTAAGTTATAAACAAAACTCTTAGTTGTAAGCCTTAGCCGTAGACCTAAGTTGATAAGGGTTTAGTTGTGCAACAAAGCAAACAAACAAACCAACAATTCGTTGAAACGAAATCTGTGTACAAAGATAGCGCATGAGTTAACTAAACAGAGCGAGCAAATTATCATATAAAACTCCATATATACATATACTATAAACTTAGTTGCTGGTTGAACAGCCAATATCAGTAAACCCCATTTTCCTTTCTCAACCTTTTTTTTAAATGGCACAAACAAGGAGCCGCGTGCATTAAACACATATATACATACATAGTTGTAGACCTCTTCGATATGACAAACATTTAGAGCTCTATATGTACATACATAGTTATACATATATGATACATATATAGGCATATAGGTATAATCTTAAAACTGTAGAATACTATTTCTTTTATAAAACTGTTTATGGCATGCAGCATGCATTTAGGCGCCAGAGCAAACAGTCAGCCGTGCATCGAGTTGAAAATACAATACTTTGAAATGCTTTGAATATGCTTTAAAAACAAAACAAAAATACCAATCTTTTGTATACAATACACGACATGCAAAACATATGGAATACATAGGATTATTTTGTGTTCAAGTTGTAAGTTGATTTCAACAAACAAAGACACAAAAAAAGAGGAAAAAAAAAAATGAAAACAAACCATGAACACACATTTAAGATACAAGCGAGTTCACTTCATAGTTTATTTTATTGTTTGTTGCTTGGATCGATCCCCATTTCATTTTAAAACCATACAATTAGTACATATATACAAATTATTTGCATCCATAATGATATTTTAGTGTCTTTTACGATAAATCGCAAAATTGGCTTATGTCTAAAAATAAATATTATTTTTTTTTTTAAGATATGCTATAAATTATGTAAATTAATTTGTCAAGCTTCAGTTTTCGTTAACAACTGCAACTAATCAAGATTTCTAGTTTCAGATGTAGTTGCTTTAACTTACAGGCATATACATAGAAATACATAGATATACATGCATATATTGTTTTCTAATACATATACATACATATATACACATATAATATTAATAACGTGCCAATGTTAAAAATTCGATAAAAATTAAAAAAAAGAAGAAATAAACATGAAAAGTTAGTGTCGATAACACTAAAATTTTGATACTTTTGTGTAGTCGTTGACTTATCAAGAGATTATTGTTAAAATTAGTTACGATTAGTTACGAAATTTTGTTAAATTAAGTTTTATATATATGATAAACGATGCATGCAAATATTAACTGGAAAATCTATAAAATAGCAAAGGAAAATGCGCTGTAAATAGCTTGGACTACGATTAAACGAAGTTGTCCACTTTTGGAAATATTATATATATATAGTTTATCTTCAACTGAACACTCCCCAATTCTTTTGTAATGTTTTGAAAAGAATGAATGTGTTTTTTTTTAATCTTTTCAAAACTCGTGTAAAAGAGCATGGCGACATCAAATATTGAAATATTCTAGTATAGATTTAATTGATTGCATTGTAATACATATATATATTATATATTAGCAGATGTATTTTGATGTTACACATATATGAATTAATTGTAAGCCAAATTATAGCAAAACATTTTTTTCTATAGAAATTTTACAGAGTCTGCGCTTTGCTAGTTACAAAATAGGTTCCTAAACAATACGAGGAAAATTACACAAAAAAAATGAATAAAACAAACGATTAAATGTCTATTAAAAAAATAATATATATATATATATATATATGTAAACAAAACAACAAAATACAACTAAGAAGCATAGTGAAGTAACGGAAAACAAAAGCAAAAACAATAATTCTAGGACTCGTAGTTTAAAGCCAAGCTAACAACATATGAAAAGTAAACAAAATTATACATACACATACATATATAAATGAAATTTATACTAAAAATGAGAATTGAGTGTAATTTTCACTTTGAATTAAGTAAACAGACATATTAATATATTTTTTCAAGCGAAATTAACATGTTCAACATATATCGCATATAAATAGCAACCGAAACTAAAGACGTAATAGTTTAACATATATTTTCAAGAATTTGTTGAATACTTATATTAATGGAATACTCCACAAAACCAATTATACATTTTTTTTATTTTTTTTTTTATTATTATTATCATACAAGTTTCCAAATTAATACCTAATCATTTCAATATATATATATATATATATACATATAATTTTTCTTTTAATTGTGTATTATGCTAAATTTGTTGCCTTCTGTTTGAATTTAGCTTTTGGCGCTACGGCGAATTTGTTTGCCTTCATTTATGTTTTAGTTGTAAAGTAGTTTCTAAGGCTGTGTAACTAACTAAATACAAATTAATCAAAGTTTAAGACGAATCATCATCTTAAAATCATTGTGTTGTCATTGCCTGACAATTTTTGTTTACAAACTATGATTTCCAGTTTTCGAGTTAAATGTTGTGACCCTAGAAGGAATGAAAATAAAATAAACGAGAATTGGCAAGTGCACTTACTAATTGTATAATCAAAGATACGAAGATAAACAAATAAGATCTATACATACAAGAAAAAAACCACTTTAAGTAAATATTAAACTAGAAAACTAAAAAAAAAAAACACAAAAAAAAAACATCATAAGAACTAAAGTTAAACTTAAAATGTTTTGTAATAATTTTCTAATACAAAAGAAAAAGGAGAAATAAGAGAACAAAAAGAAGAAGCAATTTTGAATATACAAACTCAAAACACAAAAAGAAAACAAAAACGGAACGAATAAGAAGGAATTCAATGGCGTTCACTCAACGAAATGGAAACAAAAAAAAACAAAAAAAAAAATGAATAAAACATAAAATAAAACAAAAATCAACAACAAACCGTAAAAACGTAGTCCACATTTAGTCTAAAGCAGAAACAAACGAATTGAAAAAAGTTGTACTAACTAAAGCTAAATGTATACCTACATTATTTGTAATATGATACATCAACCGAAAACGAAAATGAAAATTAACTAGCAATAAAATAAATAATACCATTACCAAAAACACTCTTTGTTTGTTATCAAACGAGTGGAAAGTGAAAGGAGCCAACTGAGAGAGTCGCCAAACCATTTCACGTGTAGGTCAAAACCATCTCGACAAATATCTGAAGACACTCAAAACCGGTTCTCCAAATATTAAAGAGTAAATTCCCAAATGTATTCCGGCAAGACACAAACTGAATGCTCTATCTGAGAAGAAAGCCCAATATTAATTGAGGCTATCTACTTAATTTGAAGAAAACTGAATCCTTGATTACTGTAATTTTGTAATACTAAACTACTACTACACTTCAATGGTTTCCAAACTGTATGGATAGGCCACTATGCCTTCAATTGGAAAGTGTATTACAGCAATAGCAGCGAATCTTTTTTCAAAATATCTGTTGACTTCAGTCTGACAACGTCTTCGGCGAGTTGTGATTCATTTGTTATGCGAAACGTAACACAAGAAAACTCGTTTTTAGCCCAGCTAACTGTGGAATACTTACTCACTTACTTGCAACTAGAGTCGCCACAAGCTCTGAAACAGTCGTGCAACAGCTGAATGCAGAATCGGTTTGCAAAATGTGTACGAAGTTTCGAATAGTTTAATGATTTTTGACTTTGATTTTGGAGTGGAATGTTACGGAATGTGCTGTGCTTGGTGCTGGGTCTGATTGTGGGCATACAGCTGACTGAGCTGTGGGATTATATGACACTTATAAGTGATGAATATGAGAGCACAGCGATTGCAGCGGATACAGCAGCGTCCACAGCGCTGGCTGGGCCATCTCTAGCGGATCGTCTTTACCATGAGACACGTGTGCTTTGCCTGGTGCTGACGATGCCAACGCAGCACAAGACAAAGGCCGCGAAGGTAAAGTCTACTTGGGGTGCTCGTTGCAACAAGCTGATCTTTATGAGCAGCCAAGATGATGACGCACTGGGCGCAGTGAATCTCAATGTGACGGAGCGACGTGAGAATCTGTATGCCAAGGTGCGTGCGGGTCTGGCCTACGCCTATCAGCATTATGTGGAGGATTACGATTGGTTTCTCAAGGCGGACGATGACACGTAAGCCGAAGATTTCATATACTGCTTCCATTTGAGCTAACATTTGGTCTCTTTAGCTATATGGTAATGGAGAATTTGAGACTGTTTCTCTATCCGTTCGATCCGGAGGCGGCTGTCTTCTTTGGCCATCGCTTTCGCACCACTTACCCACATGGCTATATGTCTGGTGGTGCTGGCTATGTCCTCAGTCGCGATGCACTGCGTCGCTTGAATCTGTTCGCCCTGAATAACACGAAATTCTGTCCACTTAACACTATGGCGGAGGACAGACAAATTGGACACTGTTTGCTGAATGTGGGCGTGGTGGCAGGTGACTCAAGGGACGAACTGGGTCGAGAGCGCTTTTTGCCCCTGAGTCCACGCCATTTGATGCCAAACATCCAGTACGGCACTTGGCTGGAAAAATACTATTTCTTTAAGCCGAATGTAAGTCGTTACTCTGTAACTTATATGAAGGATGTATATATTTTTAATAGATTTTATTTCTTTTTAGACTAACGATTGCTGCTCCGATTCGCTAATAAGTTTTCATTATACCAAAATGCATGACTATGATATGTATGAGTTTTTTCTATATCATCTGCAAGTCGCTGATCTACCAAAAACACTGAGTTCGCTGCCTCCACGCTTGAGCGATGAGCAGATGAAGGCAAAGCTCAAATTTTGGGATGAACAAATCTCTGATAATAGATAAATAAATTGGTAAATTAATGAGAAAGCTTTAATATGGTTTCCGAGCTCAATAAACAAAAAAGAGTCTCATCTTTTTACTAAGGAATTACTCATAAATATAAATTTTATAATAATAATGTATTATAATAATAACTTAATTTTAACCGAATTCACAAAATATATGCGGAATTAATAAAAAATGAATTTGTTATTATTATACATACAAGTAAAATCTTATGAATGAATTCCAAATATTTATAGATAAGATTCCAACGTAGGAAAAAACCAACTCTTGAAAATAAACATTTATATGTTTGCTTCAAAAAGAAGAAAATATTTGTGTGCTATAGATTAAAGCAATTCATTAGATAAGGATATGGAATAATTTTGTTGTGAATAGAAATAAATAAATATTTAACTAGTACAAAGTCTATATAAGTGATATCAAACAATAAGACCAACATACCCTCAGATGCGACATTGATAAATGAATAAGGCGTATCAGTGAACTTAATGTAATTGCCCGACTTTGTAAATAAAACAAGAGACTCATATATCTGGAACCAAGATTTATTTGACAACGAAGTAAACAATTGCATGTTGCCATGCAGTGAAAAACAAGAGGCAATAGATTTTAGACGGGGACACATAAGAAATACAGACCAAAAGTTTAGCTGTCCGTTGGCACAGCTTTGCCCATTTGTCAAAAGGAGTCGGTCGGATGGTTCGGTTCAATTGAAGACCCCTGCTTTAAAGCCCAATTTATCACAAAGTCGTCTCGTCGGCTGTGTGCCGCGTGCCGGGTCCGCCTCTAAGGATTAGATAGATAGAGCATTGTAACAAATACGAATTGGAGAATCGAAAACCGGAAAATCGAGCGAAACGTGCCGAACACGTGAAAAATACCTGGGGATGTGAGCTGTTGTTGTTTGTTGTTCTTGTTGCATCCGCTTCGCTATTGTTGTTATTTATGAGCAACGAAATGAGCTGAAACTGCAGCACAAAAGGGGAGGGCCTGGTGGCACGCGAGCCTCACCTATGGACCGCACCTTTCGGATATAAGGATAAACTCGTTTTTGGCAAAGCCATTGCAAGCCAGCAACGGCAGCTGGCAGCAAAAACCCAGTCGAGCTGCTAATGTTATGTAAAATGTGTAACACATTTATGAGTATTTGTGTGCCGCTATCTAAGCGAGGGGTTGCCTTTTGGAACGTGTCCTGGAACGTGCCCTGCGCCCCTAACTCAGTTGGTGCGCTTGCGCAGCGCCAGCTTAATTTCCATATTTGCATAAATAAATAAATATCTAGAATGCTAGGAGAGGCAAAACTTTTTTGTTGATTAGAACACACAGTTGTTACCGAGCTTTATCGACTCGTTCGTTTCACTGCCTCATGCAAATAAGTAGAAATTTAACACGTGTGCTGGCCAACAAGCCGTGAACATGCAAATGCCTGTGAGGGCCAAGAGCATAGCATTTGAAAGTGGTCCTAGACATGAAACGAACAGCATTACAGATTTCCATGAGGGATTGTTATCAGTTGCAAGCCACGAGACAGCAATTGTAATTCAGCAGCTGTCAGGTTTCATAGATATGCTTATAACTAGAGACATCGGGCAATTGTTTCAAAAGGGATTCATTTGCGGCGAAAGTCCATTTGTGGTCTATTGCTAAACTTAACGTTTGATTTTGATCTCTTGATTGTGTATTCTATTTCGATAAGAGTATGGAAAGCCTTTGAAGTCTCCAACTATTATGATTGGAGTAACACTTTATTGTATTTAAAATATTGATTTTAATTATAAAAGCCCATTTTTGCTCTTTGAGCTTCTGAAAATATCTTAATATATATTAAAATACTAAAACTCTCAGAAATTCAACATTGAAACACCTTAAACAAAAACTGACTAAGAACAAAGAAATCTTGAGTTCCCTATAGGTCCTTAATTTTACCTCTTATCTCTGTCATTTTCGTTATCCTATTTGCCAGCTATCAATTTGTTAAGAAAATAATTTTCCTTGGACTTTTTTTTTTTTTTTTAACAACTTAATGTCGATTTTTCTGAAGGAGCTGGTTCAATACGCAACTTGGCACGCCCGCCACTTAAGCTTTTACTATTTCCATTATTGCCATTGATAAACCCTTAAGTAGGCTGTCATTGTGTGTGCGCAAGTTGTCGGAATCATTCGCCTGCTTGAAACCCAAGTCACAAACTCTAGCCATGCCCCTCTTCAGGTCCTTCATCTTCTTGTTGGCAGCGCTCTGTAACGCCCATGTAATTAGTAGTATTCCAGAGCGCAAACAGTTCAGACGGTTCCTAAGAAGGGGGCAGTCCCTCCATCTGGCGACAGGCTGTCTGGCGTGAGGAGTGTTTACACACATTTCATGACGACATTTTATAATCAATTTAATGGCTTCCCTGATGCAGAGCAAGAAGACCATAAAAAGGAGCTAAACTCAAGGTATGGTAGACGAAGACAGGCAATATCATTGTGGCATGTATAAAAAGTCAACACCAGGGAATGAATGAATGAATGGCTGTGGGCATTTCAATTTGTAGCTGCCTAAAGTGAAACCTACAATTGCCACTTTCCAGCCAAAGGAATTGTCCCCTTTTCTTTATTTCTGCTTTTTCTGCGGCGCCGCAACTCAATTAAGTGAATGAAAACCCAAAAGGGCAAAGGCAGCCAGTACAGGCACCTAGCAGTTCCGATAAGAAAAGGCGACTCTGAAAACTGAGAAGGGTCGCCAGTGAAGCACATAAATGCCTTCGCAAAAAAAAAAAAATGCAGAACAAAAAAATAAAGGGGCTGCGGTGACTCAACAATGTCTTGAACGTGTTGCTTTGCTTCCTTTGGGCAAAGGAATGTTTCTTATTAGGATTTCTTGCCGCACTGGCTTGCAACTAGCAAACAACCCCTAAGAACGAGACAAACGCTTCGAGGGGTTTCCTTGAGCTCGGACGCGTGCCATGGCAGCAACTGAGAATGAGAACGGGCATAAGACTGAGACGTAGACGTAGACGTAGACCGAGGCATACCTGTAGCTGGAGAAGGATTTGACTGACGTTCATTACGTTATCGTCGGTCTGCCGTCAACGTCGTCGCCTAGCAGTTCCGCCGTATAAGTTTCGTGTCCTGTGAGTCATTTGGCGTGCCCTGCAGCGGAAACGACTGCCAAAAGCAAGGGGCTGCATTTTCCTCACGTTTTGTTTTACACCAAAGCAATATATTCATATACATATCTATATATTGAACATTTTACAGAAAAGTAAGAACCTGACAATTACAGGACACACGTGCATATGCAAAAGAAGGACTCGAACACAAAAAGGAAGTGGCAGCCAAGCGTTAAATTGAAGCATGCCAAATCAATTAAAATATAAAAAAAAACTACACTTTACTTGTTTGGCATTGCTTCAGGCAACTGTTTGCATAGCAACATAAATACTTTTCTTTCTGGTTTTTTTTTTTGTTTTTAATTTTATTTTCATATATGCATTTTCCTTTAGAAGTTGCATTGTCGTTGCCCGCATCGACAACATTGTGAGGCAGCTGCCGCAATTCGCTTATCGTAACTAGAAAAAAAATCAAAATACCTTTACACATGATTTATCCAAGCAATGCATACGTGTGTGTTTGTGTGTGCGAGTGTGTGTGAGTGTTGCAGCTGCCGTTGCTTTTTGCTGCCCCCTTTGGCATTTTTGGGCTGAGATCGCCCTTGGCCGAAAAATGCTTATGCTATATGTTGCCTGACAAAGTCCAAAAATCAACCCCCTGTTTGTCGGCCCAAAACAACATTTGGGGTGGCTTCATATCTGCATGTATGTGTGTGTGTGTGTGTGTGTGCGTGTGTGTGCTCAGTACAATTTATTAGCACAGCACTCACTTATTTAGTTGTTGCTGCTTAATGCACATAAATTGCATGAAATTCAAAATGTTCGAGTCCAGATACGCGCATCACCGAATAACCTACACATACTAAAATCTGCCACTCTTACAATTGCAGCCAGCACCTACTTCAACGACTGCTGGTGGAAACACCCCGTTCCCAGTTTGCCTAATTGGCATCTGTGCATCTGTGTGTTGTTGGTCGTTCAGTGGTGCATTGGTTGCCGGCTGTATGAATTGGGTTAGTTCCAGTTGCTCAAATGCTAGATTTTTAATGGGCGAGCACAACGAACTCTTTAGTCGACAAGTCTCTTCGAGTGGAACTAATGAAAATTGGTCTACATGTATAGATTTCGTAGTTGTGCGAGCGTATAAATAATAATGAATTTGTATATTAAGTTACCACTATTTGTTGTCAGCTTAAACTGCATGAGGTATGCAAGGAACTCAAAGCCAATTAGTGCAGACTTAGCTTTCATTTAAATATTTCTTTAAATATTCAATTCTACGCATATAAATAGACCATTTGGTATATGCCTGTATGTGTATATACGTATGTAGCTCAAATATATAAATATTTTGGGTTATTAGCAAAACACGGACGTAAACTGAGCTTTACCCGTACATCTCATATTCCACCCATATTCAACCCATATTCCCAGTAAAAATAAATAACTTCAAGTGCAAGGTTCATTGAATTTTCATTTAAATTTGAGAATATGGTGATCGCATGAGAAACAAACAGAATTCATACATAAAGTTGCCAAATTTTTAAAAATTCCATCTTAGTGCTAAACTATAAGCTAAAAGAAAACTGCTTCTTCGAAACTCTCATGCTCACAAAGTAATATATCTAATTCAAACCATATTGAGAAAGGGTCTACAGTTGATTGATATCTTTTAACAACTCATTTTATTCGTATTATGTAATTTAAGTTTCTTATCACATTCACATTCAACATCTGGAATTCTCGCACAAAACAGTTGTTTTTCCCACCAGCCGGTAACAGATCATCAGAGAGTTGCTTTCAGAAGATGACTAAGACTATAAATTGGCTTATCTTGTCATTTGATGACAGGCAAATAGACTTTGTCTATTCCCACTACGTGTTTTTACCTAATGGTATATCTGAAGCTTTGGCAAAACAAACTTTTGATAAGCTTCTGATAAAAGCAGCCATGTAAATCAGACTTCTTACAACAAATATGCACAAGTAGCCAAATCAAAACAGAAGCCGACACTCACCAGATAAGCAACTACCTATATAAGGCAGTAACATCTGCTGCAAATCCCATAAAGTAGTGAAACATAGAACAGGATGCATTGCACCACATTTACTCTGATCGCAATTTGTTGCCTTGTTACGGGACTATCGGCAACAACAGTAGCTCCAGGAGGAGCAATACCTGCCAGCAATTTCTATTTGGATTTGAAGAGCATATTGCGTAATGTGCCCCAGAAACAGATCGAGCATCTGGTGCAGGCCTATCTGCTAAACGATGCGGAATTCCAAGCAGTCGTACGAGAGATCAACTCACTGACCACATATCGCCTGCGAATCCAGTTGCTGAATCAGCCAGAGTTGCGTCAATTTCTGCAGTGGACGTCACAGCAACTGATCTTGGCAGGTGGATCCATAAAAGTGTTCGAGGAACTGGAACTGGAGATTAAAGTGTTGAATAAGCATCCGCACTGGGCGCAGTCGGTGAATGGCATAGCTGGCTTCGAGCAAGAATTCAGCTATATATATCCATTCGGAGCGATTCGTAAGCTGCTGGAAAGCAGTGCCCAACAGAGTCCCGTCTTTGCTGAGTTTTGGCGTCGAGTGGTGGCCCTGAAGCCAACCTATGAGCGCTTCCTGGCCACACCGCAATCCACCGCACTGGCTAACCGATTGCGCACTTTGGGCGTGGATGTTATCAACTGGGACGCATCTTTCCGCTACCAGATGGGTTGGAGTAATGAGAGCCTACCCAATTATGACTATGACTACAGTTATGGATTTTATTAAGTGAATTGAGAGATAAACAAGTATGTTATACTTTAATATATAATCTAAAACTTTGATATTAATCATAAAAGTTTACATAATTAGTGCTATCTTAAAAGCAAGCTGCTTCAATTATATATGTATATGTAACTACTTATCAGTATTACTTAGTAATATAAATAATTATAATGCATATACCTATGAACCTACTTATCAGTATTACTTATATTATAATATACAAGTATTCCAAAGTAATCCGAAAAATCCTAACAAATAATTTAGAGTAAATAATTCCTAAATGAAAAAAGCTAAAAACTCATATTTACATTTTTACATTGCCTTGTAAGTTGACTTGCTTTAACTTGCTTTTGCCAGAGGCATTAGACAGTTTATTATTTTTTTTTATCGTATTTTGAATCCATCGAATTTTGGAAATTTATATTTGTAAAGGGCAATGATATGAAATAAGGGAATATCATTTGCGAGCAGCTGCTTTAAACTTTGTGAATGTCACAGGAACTAAAGAGTGGGTGAGTGTGTGTGAGAGTGTATGCACACCCTCAATGAGGTAAAGTATCCATGGCAATGCCATGATTAAGTAACAGATGAGCCATGAGCCCAGCAATGTCCTGGCCATGTCCTCGCACTGCTTATGGGCCGCACCATGCGATTTAATTGAAACAAAACCAAACAGGAAGCGGCGCAGGAGCAGCAGCAGCAACAGCAACAGCAACAGCAACAGCAGCAGCAGCAGCACAGGCCAAAGTAAATGGGGTGCTTTTGTAATGAAGTTCACAGTTGGCAGTTGGCACTTTCCCAGTTGCCAGTTCTCGTCTACAGTTACTCATTAAAAGCGGCGAGCCGCGTCGCTTTGCGAATGAAATTGGAATTGCAACGGAAACTAGTTAATGTGAGGCTATTGTCAAAAGCAGAAGCGCAACTTGTGCAATTTTCACACAGCCGCTGTCGACGTTGACAGCGATTGCGACGGCGTTGTCGACAGCAAATCCTGCACAGGATCTTTGCTAGCGAGGCGGCTAACAATAATAATTTATAAAAACAAAAAGGAAAAAAAGCAAAATTGAAAAGACTCGCCCCTTTTTCTCTTTTTCCTTTTTTTTTTTTGTTGCTTTGCGGTATACGCGTCCAATTGGAATTTTAGTAGACAAACGGTGCGGGGTTAAAAAATGAAATATATTTTATACATATATGCGGCCTGCAACGCCCCGAACCCCAGTTCGAACCCTCCATCGAGCACGCTGTGTGTGCACTGTGACTGACATGGCGGATATATGAGTCTGAATATGCGGCTGCAGTTTTAGCCACCCCTAAAAAGGCGCCCTAAAACATTTTTAAAGCGCTATTGAAATCCAGCAACAGCAATAGCAACAGCCTCAGAATCGGAATCGGAATCGCGCTACGCTTGAGCTCTGGTTTATATTCACTACACATCTAACCAAGGGGCTTGAATTCTGTTCTGTTTTGCTGCCTTCCCCCACTCAAAATACCCTTCGCTGGTTGTAGATTTCGGTTTCGGTTTGGCTCGTGTGCGCCCTACGACATTTTTGGTTAGTGTTTGCAAATGCACCTGGCAACATTTTTTTGGGCTTCGATTCCGTTCGACTTATGCGAATGTGTGTGTCTGATTGTTGTGTGTATGTGTGCGTGTGTGTTGTTGGGTGGTTGCAATGCGTTGCATTGTGATTTCCCTGGCGCACATGCCAATGTCTGTGTGTGTGAGTGTGCCTATGTGGAAAATGACCCTTTGTAGCATTGACGATATGCACCGGCAACTATGCGACAACGACAATGTGCACAGCAAGGACATTAGCAACAACAATAGCAAAAGCAACAACAACAACATTAACAAGAAATGAACGTTGGTTGCTGGTCGCGTGCCCGAAGCACTTCGACACCCAACTGAATTGTGAATTGTGATTGTTTTTTCCTTTTTCTTTTGCGCTGCTTTCCTTTTCTCGCAAACTCGCGCGCTCTCATGCAAAACGCTTTGACGAGCTACAAACGCGTGTGAGTGTGTGTGTGTGTGTGTGCGTGAGTGTCCTGCGGCGCATAAATACATTAATGCATGTGCTCATATATGAATAGCGCCTTGACAAACTAAACGTACGTATATGTGTTTAGCGGGGAATATATAATTATTGCTTTTGGGCTTTCTGCTTTTCCATTTTCCTTTTTTTTGCACGTTGGCAATTTGTGCTGTGGCCTTTCCCTGAAATGGGGGTTAGTCATCATACAGTTTTTGTTTACTTCCGTGTGGATTAGACTGCAAATTCCTTAATCCTAGGCTGACTCAAATTTTGTCATGACCCTGCTGTGTTTGAATTATACATATATGGGGCGGGGTCCCCAGAATAATTCAATACAAATTATAGCAATGAGATTTTGATCTGATTGAATTTACAGATTGCCCCCTGCGAACTTTTTTGTGTGAACTTTTATTTGACTAAAGTTTTGCAAATAAATGAGAATAATATTCCATTTGTGAATGAGACCCATTTCAACTTTGCAAATAAGCTTCGACAAATAAGTTCGTTTGACAGACAAATATAAAACAAATCACTTGTCTGAGTTTTTGTTTGCTTAAATAAATAAATATATTTGTGTATGGAACGAAATGCAATTAAAATGATCAAATTCAAAAAAAGTGTTGTCACTTAATCCCTTTCAATTGTACAGCTATTTGAATCAATTTAAAAATCAAAATAAAGTCTTTACAATTGGTAACAAGCGTACATGAAAATATTTGTTAAAAATATCAATAAAAATGCAAATAAAATGCCACTTTTACAAATATTTGCACCTAGATACCGAGAGTAAAAAGACCCAAAACAACAAAATCCCCTGAAAAAATAAATTCTCCAACGAAATTGCTGTTAATTGGTGCAATATGAATGGGAACGAGATCTGATCCTGTTCTAATCGCCAGCATACGGCACTCTAAAAACGAAAAAAATATAAAATCAACCAAAATACAATTAAAAAAGTTCACACTTTTGAAAAAAAATGAAGGTGGTAGAGGGGTGGGGTTGAGGGGGTGAGGGGTGATGGTGGATGTGAATTAAACCAAAATCCCAGCCAGTTTCCGTATATTTTTTCGAGCAGCAGCAGCGGAGAAAAAAATTGCATCAAATTATGAAAGTAAAAATTTAATTACAGCTCCCCTAAGAGGAAGAAAATGTAGCCGCAGGTTGAGTTGGGCGACAATGGCAACATGTGGTGCTACAGTGGAGCATCCTTGAAGAGCAGCCCGAGCAAAAGTACATGGCGGCTGAAAAGCCTTTTGAGACACACAAATGCAAATGCATTATGCCACATAAACGATGCATTTTCGAAC
Organism: Drosophila nr. perissopoda 5 BK-2023a; assembly: GCA_035044105.1. Classification (NCBI taxonomy): domain Eukaryota; kingdom Metazoa; phylum Arthropoda; class Insecta; order Diptera; family Drosophilidae; genus Drosophila; species Drosophila nr. perissopoda 5 BK-2023a. Next base: position 6,325,337 of record JAWNMK010000122.1, read on the forward strand.
ATTAATTATTGCCAAGCAGCCAGGCGGGCCAGGCAGCCCTAGCAGGATAGCAGGCGCAGCAAGGACAGTGATGGGACGGACTTGGGTGAGCCTGCACTTGAAATTACCATAAAAAGATGCACTTAAGGGTTAGCAATGAGCAGCAAACAGCAAGCAACAAACAACAAACAAAATGCGTAGCGTGTGGGTGGGGAAATGGAAGCAACTGTCGTCTCTGGTCGTGTCCTGGGTGTTGTTGAGTGCAAATTTAAGCTAAGCGCGCCTTCAAGCGCTGAAATCCGAGCAGTCAAAGGTATATGTACCAAATCAACGTGCGAGCCTGATGTGGAAATAACGCAGCATTTGTAGCTGACAGCCCAACTGACTGACTGATGAGCTGTTCTCGGTCAGAGCAGGGGGATTTCTTTGCCAAACAGGGTTGGAATTTTCGTCCTTGCTGGGCGGCTGCTGGGCTGCTAGGCTGCTGGGCTGATGCTGGGTTGTTGCTCGCGTGCCTAGCGCACTTCTGTGACTTGTTTTTCTCTCGGCTCTCAGTGCGTGCGCTATTAATTCTAAGCTGCATGGCAAACACTGATTCCATGGTTTCCAAGGGGTCACCACCCCAATCGGCGATGATCGGCGCAAAAGCTGCAGCAACGGCGAGCGCTGTGTCTCGCTCTGGGAATACTTTGGCAACCCAATTGGGGTGGCGACAGCGTCGTTGGCGTCGTTGCCACGCACGTGCCTACCGTAATACTACAACAGTGGCTAAAACAACAACAACAACAATGGCGTCATATTGAACATAATATGCCATATATTTGTGTTTGGTGCGAGCGGTACGACCAAAAAGCCCTTCACTGGCAATCGAAAGTGCATTCCCTTTCATGGCAACCATGAGGACAGCGACGGCAACAGCAACGGCGTCGCATTTCGATTATATTAATGCAAAGCACTCACACACACATACAGTCACACACACACTTGGCAAGCATTTTGACAATCGCTTTGTGGTGGCTGAGCAGACCAAGCTGTGTGCGTGTGCATGTGTGTGTGTGTTGGTGTGTTTACTACGTACCTACCCCACCAAAAGCAAACTTGACAAGCTTATAGCACGGCTGTATTTGTATCTGTATCTGTGTGCGGCGTCTGTGCGTTGAGAGAGCGAAGTCGGAGCAGAAGCAGAAGCAGGAGCAGCAGAGGGAGCTGGAGTCGTCGACAGCAGACAAATGAAAACCTGAAAATGCAACACCGAAAGCTACACGCAGAGAAATTAAATATTATTTATAATATATAACCAATTAAATATATACATACATACATATTTATATATATAAATAAATAATTAATATATATTTTCAATTTATATTAAAGATATATTAATATGTGTGACTCATCTGAAAGCTGAATATAAAAAATAATTTAATCAATTAAATTACTGATTAAAGAAACTTTCAACAATGATGCAATTAATATATATATATATATATAGATATAAATTAAAAAGCAGTCAAATTGAATTGATTTTTATTATTATTTTGCTTTACGTTTTTTGTTTACGTTTTTTAACATGGGTGTGGTTGGACAGGTGCTTTCAGACAATTTTCAGATGTGGTGGCTTGCATTTCAAGGACAATTTACAAATGAATTTAAAATAAAGTCAAGGAATAACTGCTGTTAAGTATGCTTTTACTAGCTAGTACAAGATTATTCCAACTTATTCCAAGTTCTATTGTTTATTTAATATTTTCATTATCTAAAAGTGTCCGGTGCAGCTGCTTAAGGGAACATTCACATGAAGGGAACATAACGTAGGATCTACTTCAGGTCTTCATGGCCCATTGAGTTTCTGTTTTGTGTGCACATTTCGCATTTATCTTTTGGTTACACGGACAATTAACGGCATCATGGCCATCAGCTGTTTGCCAGGATCTACAGGGAAGGAGCCTAACCCAACGCAGGCAAGCAGTCTGAGGTCTTTATATGCAGGCAAAATTTCCATGAATCAGAGAATTTGCAAGCCCACAGACCCAAACATGTGTTCCAGTTCCTGTCGCGTGTTCTTTTCTTTTTTTGGTGCGTGGCAATGGCAACCTGAGGCACAGCTGCAACAACGAACTGCTGCACAATGATTTCTCCAAGTGCAGGCAGCCATAGTGCAAAGGACTTTCACTGACGGCGAGCATGCTGTCTGCTGCTCCCCCTTTGCCAGGCTCCGCTGTGTGTGTGTGTGTGTATTTGTGTGTATGGAAAAAGGGTGACTAATGTGTGTGATTGCTAACAAAAGATTCCGGCTTTGGCGGCGACGCGTCGCTGCCAACGTCAACGTCAGCAGCGACTGTTGCAGCAACAGCGAGGGCTAAAAGGACAACGACTCGAATTGGGGGATGAAATTTCCAAGAGCGACGCCGTCACAACAACAACAACATACACACACACACAAAACAACAATGATTTTAATTTCGCTTTCCTTTGGCACACATAAATAGAGGCGGCAGGATATGCTGTTAGTCATTCGCAGCAAATACGTAGAGCCGACAGGAAGCAGCCCAACAAGGAGCGCTCAACGTTGCCAACGTTTCAAATTTGTTGTTAAGTTTTTCGCTTAGTTCTTCAAACTCTTTGTTCCTCCCGTTCACCATTCACCGTTCACCGTTCATCGTTCACCGTTCAACACCAATCACAGTTCAGATTCATTCATCGTTCGCCGTTTTTTGTTTCCTCCCGTTTCCGTTTTTATTCCGTTTCCGATGTACAAGTTCTTAAAGCGCGTTTAAGTTTTAGTTGATCATCATTTCGTTGATACGCGAACTAGTGCAATGGCCAGCGTTGCCAGCCCACCACAGTCGACGACATCCAGCCACAGCCACAGCCACCACCCACATACCCACAGCATCCAGCTGCTGCACAATGCAACGGCTGGCGGGTTGCCCCATGGTCTGGGGCTGCTGACCACAGTTGCTTCGCTGCCGCCAAAGTATCGCAGCCGCTATCTGAATATAAAAACCAAGTGTGAAATTCCATTGGATCTGTCCGTGAAACCGCCATCGCCAGTGCCAAGCAGCGATGTGCCAATTGCGACCGCATTTACTGAGATTCACAGCGAGCCAGCATCATCAGCAGCAGTACCAGCAGCAACAGCAGCAGCAGAAGCAGTTGTGGAACTGCCGCAGGAGGTGGCACAGGAGGTGGTTGTCATTACCGAGAAACCCATAACACCGCCACAGAGTCCAATTGCAGTTGCTGCTCCGGTTGATATTCCACTCAAGCGTAAAGCAAGTGAACAAAGCGTTGCACAGACCGCTGCCAAATTGGTCAAATCAGACGTGAGTTGTTCCTCCTCCTCTTCCACCTCCAATGACACCCCACCACCCATTGATGCCACACCCGCCAAGCCCATTAAAGTTGCCGAGACGGCACCGCGCACGACCAAAGCCACCACATCGAGTGCCAAATCGACACGGAATAAAGCCACGCGCAAATTGAAGTTTGACGAGGAGACGAGCTCACCAGTTTCGGGCACCATTATTCGACCACTGGAGGACATCACCGATGGCAATATGCAGTATAGCAATGGTGACATAGATCCCAAGTACAACATTGTCGAAATTACCGAGGAGACGAAAGCAGAACTGGCAGCCATTAAGAACGTAATTGGTGACTATGTCTGTCGCCTCTGCCGCATCAAGTTTGATGATGCCTTCGGTCTGGCCCGGCATCGTTGTGCTTGTATTGTCTTGCTTGAGTATCGTTGCCCAGAGTGTGGCAAACAGTTCAATTGTCCAGCAAATTTGGCCTCCCATCGTCGCTGGCATAAGCCTAAGAAGGAGGCGGCTGCGAAAAAGGAGAATCGCAACACCAGCCATCAACAGGAGCAGCCAACAAGCTCTAAGAAGCCATCCGATGACTTGGCTTTCGAGTGTAACGAATGTGGCAAGAAGTTCAAACGGGCTGCCTATCTGCGCAAGCATCAGCAGATGCATGCGAAGAAGGCCCAAGCAACCATCGAGCCGGAGTCAGAGCCGGAGCAGCCAGTGGCAACAACAACGATAACTGGCAGCTTCCAGACAGCTGTCTACAATTCGAATAGCTCCAGTTCGGGCAGCAGTTCACATTCCTATGCCGGCACCCATGAGGATGAGGGCATCTATGTGGCGGGCGCGGCGAGCAGCAGTCACTACGACTACGAGGCGGACTACTTGTCCGATTGCAGCTCCTCCACCTCCTCTGCTGGCTATGGTCGCCTGCAAATTGTCGAGCACGGCCTGACCGAGGAGGAGAGTATTGCGGCAGCAGCTTTGACGAATCTGCGGAACTGTGCCTCCGTCATTCAACATACGACGATGGCGCATTAATTATGTACGATGTGTGTGGGATTTAGGTAACTTGGTGAACTTGTCTCATTTCTTGTTTATAGTCGCGTATTGTTAAGTTTAGTATATAGTTTACATCTCTGTCTCTTGTTTTGAGGAGAACTGCAGCTGAAACAGACCAAAGAAAATTAGTTTTTATCATAATTCGACCTTGATTGAATTTTAGTTGTACACATTTAGTTACTAGTTCATTTCTCAAGTTTCTAGTCATTTAGTTCTTACATAAATGAGTTTAGTTCTAGTCAAGTCTGTACTTCAATCAACATTCCATTGTTGTATTAGCAGTTAGCAGTATTTACTAATTAGCAACCAAGGACGGCAATCAGTCTAGTCAACTAGTTTAGTATTTATTTGTATCCAGTCAATCAACCAAATATTTGGCACTAGTCAGCTTCAATATGATCTCAGTGAAATTTTGGGCTTTCGTACCAGGCCAGGCATTTTTCGTATAGTCACTAAAATTCTAGTCATTTAGCTAAGGTCAGCTTAAGTTTAAACAAAATGGCAATAAATTAAACCAAAGCATCAAGATATACTAAATAATTAACCAAATCATCAGTAAGTTAAGAAATTCAAGTCTCAGTTTAACATAAAATCACAATTGATCCATTAACTTCCTTACATATTTGCCACACTTTTCTCTCAATCGTCGCATCTATTTGTCATCTAATCCATCTATAAATATATTCTTTCGCATCATAATTCTTTCTTATCTTGAATTATCCACCTTAATTATGTTTCTCATTAGATGCATATTTTCCAATTCGTTTAATTGACATTTAAACCAAACATTCTAGTCATTAATTTATGCATTCATCTAGTCATAACTAAGAAGCTAGTCAACTTTATCTCGAATCTCTTTTGATAAATATATTTTCATTTTTAGTTTAGCTTTAGGTAAGCAATTATTTCAAATTTCGAATTATCATTTTTCAAATTTCAAATACCGAAAATCGAAATTCAGGCGAAATTGTGCAGTACTACTTTTAAGTTAATTCAAACCAAAACAAAAACCAAAAAACCTAAACTAAGCAATGAAATCCAGATCCCGTGCTGGTTCCAAAAGTCGAGTGTGAACTCTAGTCATTTCGTAGAATCCTAAGTTTTGAGACGTTAGCTCAGCATCAGTTTAATTTAGTTTAGTTAGTTTAGTTTAGGCAGTTAGTTAGGATAAAAAAAAACGGACATTCAACCAGCGTTTCACTACCAGTAAAAGTATTTGAAGAGTACAACTTAACTTCTAGACACCAAATATGTATATAAGCAGTCTTGGCCAGAGGCAACAACAGAACCGGCGGTTGTGTACTTAAAAGTCAACTCTTAGCTAATAAGCAAAAATCCGAGCAATATCACAGCGCTATTGTTCCTTAGTCTGTAGAATGCAATGCAATTGGTTGTAACCGCAGAGTACAACGAAAATGGGAAAACTTCGCTCAATCTATAGATTTAACTATATATATATACATATATATACATATATTTATTTATATTTATACGTAATATATCACTGATAAGCATATCTAACTATTAAGTGAGATTTTGTGATACTAAATTGTTAAGCCTAAAGTTTACAAAGTTTTGTGCTCGATGTTTTTTGTCTGCGCAGAGTGCATTTACAATAACAAACGATTAAATTAGATTACTTACAAAATAAATATAAACAAATTTATATTTTTATACGTAATATTTGTATTTTTATACTACACATAGAAAATTAAGAAATTATAAGAAATTGTAAATTTGATTATATGAAAGAGTTTTTGAATAAAATACGAAACCCCAAAAAAAAAAATACAACTGATATTTGAGATCTTTAGATATTTCCCTTATGATGTGCATGTTAATGCTTAGTTTATAATGATATAAAATTGAATATGGGTTGCTAGGCAAACATTTCGCCGCCGTTTGCGGCACTAAAAACTGGTCGGTAATCACTTTATAATTGTGGCGCTAGTAAACACTTCCCATATGAAGTGGCCATAACCATAAAGCCTGCTCGTGCACATGTCTGACAATGGGTTTCTCAGGGGGTTGAAATGAGGGAATCCCCCCACTAGATAGCTGGAATTGGTTTTCTGTCCATTCATGATGATGAAGGAGGCGTTTTAGCTATGTTGAACGTTTGTGTCTTGGCAATTTTCTCATCATGTTCAATAGCAGTTTTTGATGGCTCGTAAAGTAAGTGCAACTGATGGGTAAACAAAACCGCAGCGGCAGCGGCAGCAGCCGGCTACAAATAACGGTGCAGATGTAATGAAATGCCACTAAAGGACATTGACATGGGCCATCGATCTATCCAGGGCGCAGTACTTAAAAGCAGCTAAAACAAATAGCCAAACAAACACACACAAAACTCCGATAGCGGAAGTGGACAGATGCAAGTTGCGCCTAAGCACACAACAACAGAAACTACGAGAAGGAAATGCGGCAGTAAGGGGTGCGTATTCACTGGCGGGTGGGGCTGTGCGTGTGGCTGGAGGCGGGGGTGGTGTGGTGTGCTGCCGCTGGACCGAAAAAAGGCGAACACGCCAACTAATGATGAACTCAACGGAAGTGGGTAAAAAATGTTTAATCAAATACAAATGCATGACAGCACGGAAAACAGTTGGGAACGATGGAGTTGAGGAAAATATCCTGTAAAAGTTAGAAGCTGAGTTCAAAGTATTTACGTCTAAGGAAAAGATACTTTTAACACAATATTTAAACAGAGGTCAAATCATGATACAAAATCTGTGTTCCTTTTAAATCGGATCACATTCCTCGAAAGTTTTATTTCTTGAAAAACCTTTTATAATTCTTAGCTAAAATACTAAGAAATCGTTGGAATTAAAGTGAAAAATACATAAAATAGGAAACTAAATTTTGAAAAATTAAACTAGAATTTTAAATACTGTAGTTCAGTTGTTAACTATATGATGTTAGTCTTAAGATCAAGCAACCCCTTGCAATTGCATGCTGCAAATACTATAGGGTATAGGCACAGTTCCGTTGGGTAAAGCCTGACAGGATGCATTGGCCTATGTGTTCGTGTGCGGTGTGAATCAATTTAAAGCGTCAAAAGAGCCATATAGTATTTAGGAGATGTCCTGCACGGAGCGAAAGTTCAATGCACACACGGCCAGCAAGGAGGGTGTTGGAATTATGTAAAATCATGCCGAAATAAAAAACTACCCTTACCTTTTAATGCGACGGACAGCCCGAACCGAGGGGGTGCAGCATCATCATCATCATCCTCAACGCTGGGTTATTGAATACTGGAACGCGGGCGTGCCCAAAAAGTCAGTCGGGGCCGGGCAAAGTCATTAAAAAATTTGTGGCGATTGGGTTTCCCGAATAGTATTATAATACAAACGCGGCATGTAAACTGATATCTCAGTTCGTGCAACTTGCATTTGCACCTTTTGGCACGGGACACGAACAGGGATATGGTCATATACATACCTTTGCTGGCAAGCCCGCATAAGACGGCCAAATAGCGGCACTCGCAGCAGCAGAACGAGTTTGGCTTTTCTGCGGGCATTGCTTGCGGCAACAGCTGCTCTCGTTGTTGGCTAACCCATAATGCTTAATTATGAGTTTAGAATTCAGTGACCTGCGGCGGTAATTTGCCCACCTTTAAGGAGCCTGCTCGAACGTTTGTGTTGTAGTTGAGTGTCTTGGTCGACATGCAGGCGCTTTGTTCAGATTCTAAGTGGCCATATGTTCCTTTTCTATGCAAGGAGTTGACAGATTGACGAGCCTGATTGGCTTAGGGTGGGGATGAGGATGAGTGTGGCCACTTGAGAAGCATTTATGATTACCATCATCGTTATCCTTATGCCGGTTTTTTAAGCCCGCCATCGTGATTACAACCGTTACATTTTTGTCAGGCAAAAAGCTCTTGCGGCTTTTGCGCAGTGTAAATGCCAGTGTTTGCAACTCTGCAAATGTCCTGGCAGCTGGCAGTAAGCAACTCTACATGCTGCCTTAAGCAAGTTGGCAGCGCTCGTTGTTGCAAAAATAATAACGGTTAATGGTACTTTATGCTCCGGCGCTTTCGTTCTCGTACTCTCAGAGAGTGTGGGAGAGAGAGAGAGAGAGAATACGGTCAGTCAAGCAGTCTGATATGGCACAAGCAGCCAAGGAGCAGACAAAATGGAGCCGGAATCCACGCACACCTGACATTCGTGTTGTGGCGACGCTGAAAGTCAGACGTGTTGAGCGCAAGGCAGCAAAAAAGAAAAAAAACAGAAATCAAAAATCTGAGTGCAAAGTTTGAGAACAATTTGTAAAGTTTGGCCCCGCTGGCAAAGTCGCGTTGAAACGGTAAAGCGGCTGTGTTAAGCTAAACAAAAAATGAAGGCGCTCGTTAATTATCGAAAACACTGTTTACATACCACATTAGGCTGCTGCCAACTTGTTAATTGCACGAAAAAGCCCAAAATCTGAAAACAAGACGTGCTGGCAGCATGTGCTGCCTCTGGCGATGACGCTGGGAAAGCGACGGCAACGGCAATGATGCCTGGCGGGGGTGCGGGGCACGGGCTGCTGTGTGTGCTTTTGCACTCTGACGCTCTCGGCGCTCTCTCGGTTTGCTCTGTGTGAAAGCTTTGAAAGTCTGCGGACTTATTGATTGTGCGTCCTTACGCTCTCGTTCGCTCTCACTTGTTGTTGGCTGTTGAAGAAATAAGAATAATAACGGGACATTTCCTGAGATTTGAAAAGCTTCTGGCTTTGCGCTTTGCGTTTGCCTTTCGCCTGGCATGCGTTTGCGTGCTTTGGATAAATTTTTCACAAATTTTCATTTTCAGTTTTTCTCCCGACTGTTTTAGGGCGGTTCCGCAAGGCAGAGGCCAGCTACTCAGCCAGCATAGCACACTACTTGGACGCGTCTCCCAAATACTCTACTCTCTATACGTATGTGCCTTTTACTAAGTGTGTGTCAATGTCTTTCTGTGTGTGTGTGTGTGTGTGCGTGTGTATGCGTGTGTGTGTGCGTTTGTGTGACTGTATATGAAAATTTGTTGCAAATCAAAAACAAATTCACAAAATACTTAACAACAACAAGAAGAAACACGTTAGCAAATTCCGTGACTGTTTGTCAAAAGGTGAAATGAGCCAAAAAGGCAACAATCAATTTAGTTGTGAGCGCGTGTAAAGCGAAATTCGAGCACATGAAAATATTATGACGAAAAAAAAAAAAAAACGGAAAGAATGTTGTTATTGTGTCGGAGCACATGTGTGTGTGTGTGTGTTGGTGTTTGCGCATCTGTTAGACAAGCTCTTGTGTGTGTGTGAGTGTGTGTAAAATTCAATAAAATGCGAAAATTGCAATTGCCAAATGGCAATTACAACAAGGAATAGAAAAGCCACACAACAAACACACAAGCGCGCGAGCTCACACACACACACAAACACACACAAGCGCATGCAAATGACAGGACATACTGACACACAGAGGACTCTACAGAAGGCAGCGCCTTTTTGGTGTGCGCGTAGTTTTGATTTTCTCTGTGTGGCTCTGTGGCTTACTTTGCCCACTGATTTTCGTAGCGCCTTTGAGTTGCTTTGTATGTGTGTGTGTGAATGTCTTTATGTGTGTGTCTCTTTGTGTGTGTGTATGTTGGTGTTGGTGTTTTTGTGTGTGTGTCCTTCTACTGCTTACGTACGCAGACTGACTGACTCGATGCGGCTGCCCCGAATGCCTGGCAGGTCCTTCGCACAGTTTTGTGCCTTTTGTGTCCTGCGCCCATGAAATGAATGCGTATTCAATGAGCAATGAAATCCGTGACACATTCGCGCTTCTCTTGTGTCTCTTTCACTTCGTTGTTTGCTGTCCTCTGTCCGCTGTCGTCTGTCCTCTGTCCGTCACTGTGTTACTGGTTGGCTTTTCCCTTTGCATTTTCCATTTAATTTATTTTTTTATTACATTGCTCGCCTTTGTTCTCTGTGCTTTCGACTGATATCCGTTTTGAATAAATGCGACATTAACACCATAACCTTTGACATTTATCTTGAACCGTTTTGTCTTCGTGCTCGGACCTGCTACGTTAAATGCTTTTCAAGTGCAAACAGACATACACACATACGCACACCACACACACACACACACACAGACAGGCATGCCACATGTGCGGTTGTACTCGCACACATATACATATATATTTTTGCTTGAATTCTGTGAAAGTATTTCATACATTTTGATTTGCTTTGTTTCTGTTCTTGGCATTTGCATCGGCATTTCTGTCATGCACTTTACAGTTTTTGTGTCCGGAACAGGACAAATGCCAGCAGTTCCTTTGATGGTACAAATTGTTTGCGGTTCACTCTAATTTTCAGCAGGTTTTCATTAATTGGCCAGCCGTGTGCTAAATTCTATTGTAAAATCGTGCAAAGTGTTCGCGTGCTCGTTTCAGACAACGAATATCACAATATTATCATTAAACAAAACTAAACAGAGCCGCAAAAAAAAAGAATACTAAAAAACAAAAACAAAAAACAAATCTATCATAATTCTAACAACTATGCCAAACAGTGCATGACCTGCTGCAATTGTGCCTTTTCAAGTTGTAAGCAGAGACAAACGAAACAGTAAATTTCCAAAGAACTTGGTCATATTTCTGTGCGTTGAAAAAGGTAAGCTACATTTACAATACTATCCTTAACTATCTTATTCTATATATTCAATACTTACAGCTAAATATATTCTACATATTTATGTTGGGTTGAAAGGGAGCTTGAATAATATAGCTTAGATTTAAATAATATAGTAGGATTTGTCTGAATTTTTCTCAATTTCTCAACGGAGTTCTGATAAAACTGCATCTCTTTAAAGTATCCAATTTGGTCATCGCTGAGTATTTTACTTATGGAAGCAATCAAAGATTTTTGCTTACAAAACGATTTGAAAGTTAATTTGTATAGGACTGGTTAAAGCTTTGACCTTAAGCTGAGATTTACAGAATTATAAAATATATTGTTCAGGTCCATTCCACAACGATGATTTCAACAATATTTACCTATCCCAAGCAATAAGAAACACGAAATTCAGTTTTCCTTCATTTTCTTCTGGTTTTTTTTTTTTTGTATTTTCTTTTTTGTTGTGTTATATTGTGTAGACGTCATAACAACGTATCCATTTACGCATTAAACATACACGAAATTTCATAGCAACTTATCCTTTATAAACAGCCGCTGGACTCACCGACACCCACTCACTTACCCACCCCCACATACACACACTTCAAAACTGAGAACCCTTTTGATTGAAAAGTGTAACATAATTTTAAGCGCACACTTCCCGTCGGCCGGTCGTTGAGTAAAATATTGTTTGGGATTTTACAAAAAGACTATTAATAAAAAGAAAAAAATATAAGCAAAAAATCAGTGCCCAACCCAAAAGAATTAACCCAGCTCAGCATTGAAAGCGCCAAATGCCGAAAAAAAAATAAAAGCAAAACGAGCAAAAAACAAAATCAAAAAACCAAAAGCGAATAAAATAAAAAGGAAATAAAAAGAAAATATGAAGCCAAATAATGTTGAGCAAGTAAAGTTGAAGGCATCAGCTCGTCGCGGCTTGCCCCGAGTGCGTTTACTTAAGCAATCAACCCGACCTCAAATACACATAGCCACACATACACATAAAAGCACACACACACATACATACACACACAGATATATTGAAGGGATTCTCGTTATTTGTATTATAAAAACAACAACTAAAAGAGGCCGCAAAGTAAAATAAAGAAAAACCCTTTTCTCTTGTTTGGATGCCGTCAAAACGAATTTGGCACAGAAAACGCAGTGCACTAGGCACTCGTTGTGTGTGTGTTTTGGGTGTGTGTGTGTTTGATAGACAAATAAAACATTTGCTTTTGGCTTGTTTGCTGCTGTTGTTTTCAATGCTTAGTTTTTCAATTTTGCGAAACGAAATCAAATCCACGAAACATTTACACGCAGGCACAACAAAAGACGTGCAAATTTTCACGTCAACAGGCAAAGCACACACACAAAACACTCAGACACACAGCGAATACATATCGACAGCTGCAGATACACACACTATCACGTACTTAGGCTGCTGCCGAAAATGTGTAGCATACATTTTGAGAAGCTTTCAACATTATTTGCACCTTGCCATTCCTCGTGGCGGACCTTTTGTTGTTTAGCATTCTTAGCTTTCTTTATGTGCTGCTTTCTTTTTTTGGTTGTTGGTTGCTTGTTTTGTGTGTTCCTTTTTGGCGGCAGCTTCGCATGGCTACCATGCTGCTGCAACTTCAAAGCTTTGTCCTCGCCTGACTCCTTGTTGTTATTTAGTGCCTTGGTGTTGCTTTTTATGCGCTGTCCTGCCAAACAACATTTTCTTTGCGTATCTCACGGCTGGCGATTGTATCTGCTATCTGTTGTCTGCCAGCGCGTTTGTTGTGTATCTATTTGTGAAGCGTGCGTGTGTGGCTGTGTAAGTGTGTGTGTGCTTGCTGCAGTCTCGAGGCTCTTTTATGATGTGCGCATAAAATATTTGTCATACACCAAAATCTGCTGGCAGCTCAGTATTGAATTTTGTGCGCTGACTGACTGACTGGCTGACTGGCTGACTGACTAACTGGCTGTGTTGGTACATTCAATGCGGCTGTTTTCTGGCCTCCATTAATGTTTGGTCCGCAATCCTTTTTTGGGGCCACGCCCCAGCTTGCATAACAAACGTATCTATGGTTCCATTTTGATATGTATATGTATTTCTATATAAACATATGTATGTACCTTTGTATACATATATATGTGTATATGGATATGTATGCGTATTTGTGTGTATGTATTGCATGCTCTGCGGCGCCTAACGAACTGTGTCATTTACACTTTTGACTTTATTGTCAAGTCTCGTCGGCTTCCAATCTCGAATTCGACTCGACTCAACTCAACTCAACTCAACGCGTTGTCCTCTGTCCGCCTGTCTACTGCTGATCCTTTTGCCGTGTCAATGTGAAAATATTTGCCTCAATCCGCTTGACTGCATGCACGTTTTGACGTTGACTGCAGGGCAGCCTCTGCCTTCTCTTCTGCCACTGCCACAGCATATCCTGCCTCTGCCCCTGGCTTTATCCGCTTCTTCTTCGTCTTGTTTCGCGATTGCTGTCGAGTATCTTTGTTGACTTTTGCCCGGGACGCTTTGACGTCGATTACGCAAAGCCAATAATGAAATGACTTTGGGGTTTGATTGGCAAAACATTGCGGGCAACAAATGTGCACACCACAAACGCGACTGCCTCCTCGGTGTGTTTGCGCTAAAATTCACGCTCTATTAATGGCATGTGTGTATGGGTGTGTGAATATATATATGTATGTGTGTATGTAAGCTTATCGTCTCCATTGTAGACTGTCAACATTGGAACGCTTGGAGCCGCTTTGATTTGCCATTTTAATTAGCAATCAAACAACTAAAAATGCGCTGCCCTATAAGCCTGCTTTTTTGTATTATATTTTGCCTTCTTTGTTGCGGCTGTTGTTGTTGTTGTTTTTATTGTGTTTGTTGGCCATAACTTCAGGGGTCGCTCAGATCGAGAACGAGAACGAGGCCCATAAATAAACATTCGAGCACATCGCGTTTTTCTGACAATGTCTTTTTTATTTATGTGCGCGTTTATTTTGCCATAGGTATTTCTGTATGTTTGTATTTGCTTACATATGCCACACACTCACACACACACAAACACACACACACAAACATACGCACACACGTACACTGGGTACACAGAATACATATATCGAGCAGCATATTTGGTATTGTCTTGCCTGGGGTTATTTCATTGGAAGCTTTGCTGCGAACAACGATTGATTCCATTTTAGTATGATATGTACTTCAGTTTGTTTCCCATTTTTCATTTTTAAGCGAAAAGCTTGAAGTGGATTTAAAAGCAGACATTTATCATAGATACTTTTTCACTTTTTGCAAGCAATTACTTAATGCACTTTTGGGACTTTTCAAGCACTTCAGATGTACATATGTTGGATTATTCTCTGCTTTTATTTAAATGTTAGATAACACATTACCGATATAAGAAAAAGTATTCATTTTTCATTTATCACATGAGCAACTCGCATTAAATATTGACGGTTCTACTGCACTCAGATTAAATTCTCCTAAATTTACTGAAAGTCTGAGAGTAAACATTTTAAATTCACATTTCATTCCAGTTCATATGCAAATTTTATATTGTTTTAATTTTATTTTGTTAATTAATAAACAATTGATGGTGTTCATGCCATCAGCTTTTTGATAGCTTTATTTTCAAATGCAAAAACCACAAAGTAATTTCAGCAACGTTGTACGATTTAATAACAATAGATGGAAACGCTTGCTTATAGATAGGTTTGAATCTCCTTTCAACAAGAGTTAAATTGCTGCCAACAGATAGAATTTCTCTATTTTTTATTTTCACAACACTTGCCAGCAAATTCCACTTTAATGGAATGAAGGAAATACCTCTTTCATAATATTTTATTTTAGTTTAAGCTTTACCTCAAATTTAACAACAACTCTATGGATATTTTATGGAATCGACTTTTTCTCAGTTATTATTATTAATTTTTTTTTTTGCCGCTTAATAAATATATCTAAATCGCAGTGGAGGCGTCTGTCTGCGTCTCCTGTCCGTTTGCCGTTTCTAGGTTCTGTGATGCGATTTCGTTTGTCGAATGTTTACATAACGCCCTGGCACAAAAACCAATTGCTGAATTGCTCAGTCTGGCGCTCAGTCTGTTTCTCTGTTTGTGTGTCAGTCTGTCTGTCTGCCCGTCTGCCTGTCTGTTTGTACCCCTCACTGTCTGTTTGGGTGTGTGTGTGTGGCATATTTAGTTACCTATATGATTTCATATCGCATGAA
Source organism: Drosophila nr. perissopoda 5 BK-2023a (assembly GCA_035044105.1). Classification (NCBI taxonomy): domain Eukaryota; kingdom Metazoa; phylum Arthropoda; class Insecta; order Diptera; family Drosophilidae; genus Drosophila; species Drosophila nr. perissopoda 5 BK-2023a. The sequence goes on from JAWNMK010000122.1 coordinate 6,340,548, forward strand.
TTTTATATAAATAAATCGCAATTGGCTTGCACACAAGTCTGAAAAAAATATAGCTCGAGCACTCACAATTTTTGCTGTCTGCTTTATACGTTTTTATATAAATAACATTTATTTGGCTCATTTGGCGGTTTATGGCCAACAAGGCGTCGTTCGCGTTGCTGCCCTGCCCCTCGCATTACCCTTCGTCGAACCCATACCCATTCATGTTTATATTTAAAGGCTATGGCGCTGGCCCGTTTATCGTAATTACAATCTCATGTAAGCGATTCCGCGATGCTGTTGCACAACTTTGAGGCCATATACATAAACATGGGAAAAAATATAGCAGCAGCCAGTCTGGCTAGATAGATACATATATAAAATGTACTGTGGCTCGTATAACTATGGGTGTCCATTCCACAATGCAGGCAACCAAATAAGACATCATTTGAATGCGGTCCACTCTCCGTTTGTTTTTTTTTTTTTTTTTTTGGGTTTAGCTGTTGGTCAAACGCTTGGGGAATAATAAATAAGTGTGCTCAAACCATTGTGTGTGTGTGTGTGCGAGTGTGAGTGTGTGTGTGTGCCAAAATATGCATGTTGTCCCGGCCATTTCATAGTTCATTTGTATAGGTCTATGGGCCAGTTCATGTGACCAGGGACCGGGAACCGACAACCAAGAACCGAAAGCCAGTCATCCAAGCGTGGTACAGTTTCAGTTACGGTTTCAGGCTTTTGGGGCTCAGCTTGTTAGGCCTTAGTGCTTTTGCCGATGAAGTGTGACGTTTATTAAACTCAATTTAAAAGAATGGCGGCTCATTTATTTTATTACTGCCTGTCAGTTTTGCTGGGCCGGCTAAAGTTACCAAAGAGAAACCAAACACAAAAAAAAAACACACACTCACAAATGTTGATAGTGTGGCACATTTCTAGGCTTCGTATGGATAATATCTGTGTGTGTGTGTGTGTGTGTGTGTGTGTGTGAGTGTTTGTATTTGTTTGTGTGTATGTGTGAGGCATAACAACAACCAATTTGTTATTGATATTGACAGTTGCAAATAAATGAGCAATTTGCTGGGCATGTTCGTTTGCCTATGCTCTTTGTGCTAAATTTAGACGCCACTAACTTGCCAAGTAATTGAACACCAAAATTCGATGTTCGCATTTTACAAACGCTGGGCTAAAAATGCATTAGAAACTGAGCTGAGCTCCTAAACGAGGCAATGGCTTGTCTAAGTGCTCTGCAAAAATTAATTTTATGGGCCATTTAAGTGTGCCAAGCTCGGTTAGTTGCCCCAGCTTAAATTTCAGATTTTATTGCTTGTGCAGTAAATTCCGAAAAGCAATGTTAGTCTAGGTTATACATAGTTACACAAACTATAGTTTGATAGCTATCGATATAAATTATAAATAGCCGAAACTTCGATGGCTTTAAGCTCGTTATTCAATTACCCAATTTAGCTGTCGAGACCTGTTTTAAGATTCAAATTCTAATAACTTAAAAGCACAAATTTGTAGCCTTCTCTTAAGCGGATTTGAAGGACTCTAGAATGTTTAGTACCTTGTTCGTTTAGCCTGCCAAATAAGCTGCCCGCATAAGCGAGCGAGAGTTTTTTGACGTAATTTTCTGCTCTTATTTTGTTTGCATGAGACAGCATCTCGAATTGACAAATGTGTGTAAGTCGTCAACACACTCCGTTTTCTTTTGTTTCCTTGCCCAGCTAAGCAGGCAACACTTTTTTCCGCTCGTCGTCATTACGGTCCGCTGCAAAGTATGGTGCACTTTTTTTTTCGTTGCTCCGCGTATTTTGATAGATGAGCCATGGCGGCCATTATGCAATCTGTACGTGTGTGTGTCTGTAGTACTTGACATAACTCACATTGCAGTTTATTTACCAAATGTAAAAAATAACTGTGTACAACAACAAGAAAAACGAACACGTAGCAAAACATCAACAAGCAGAGTAAAAGTAGAAGGAGACGTTTGGAGTGCGTATGTTCGCCTGGCAGTGACAGTAACAATTTTTCAACAGTGCTACACATAAGTCTGTCTACCAGCTGCTATAATGTGTTTCCTGTTTGTGCTCAACGCTCAAATAGCGGATATGAGCGCAAACCTCTCCTCACCACCCCTCCCCGGAAATGTGTTTGAATGGGCGTTCACTTGCCTTCGTTCCCCCATGCTTCAACTTCGCCATTATTATTATTTCTTTTTTTTTTGTCTTGCAACTATTTGAAGAGGTTGCACCGCTGTCCACACGCATGGATACATATATACACGCACACATACGTAGTTGAGTGGCATAGGAAGCGGGTCCAGGCAAAGGCTGTACCCCCCGTTATCTTTTTGGGGGCGACCAAGAAAAATATATATGACCAAGAGCGCCACATGAGCGAGCATTAGGAGAAAAAGGCGAATGCACACTGGCTGTTTTTTAATTTTTGCTGCCAAGCATATTGCGCTGTTGTATGGTCGTGTCATTGCCAGTGAAGGACTGCCCCCTACGCCCTCAACCTCAACCCTCAAGCTCAACCGCCGCCTCTTTGCCTAAGTTCCCCTTGCAGAAATTGAAAAATACGCGCGATAAAACGCTTGACATGCCACGTAATGCGTTGCAAATATATTGCCAAAGTTTTTGTAACACCATTGTTGTTGTTGTTGTTGTTTTTGCTCTTTTTGCTGTTGTGACAGCACAGCGTGTAGTGCAGAAGGCACAGTAGTGCCAGAGACAGGACAACAGCAGCAGGGGATTCCTGTTGCCAGAGGGAGAGAGCAATGAGTTTTTAACTCGGCCCCGTTATTATTCATTATTGAACTGCCAGTTGGGGCTGACATACACCAAATGCCATCGAGAATCGATCGAGCAGCAAAAGCAACAACCACAACAACCACAATGCTGACGGGGAACTGGCCAAGGGAACCAATGATTTTTAACTCTTTTAATTTTCAAACGCAAGGCTAAAACTAATTTCATATCATTTGGCATTGAACAGACGAAGTCGGGGCAGGAAGAGGACATTTAAGTGGTCAAAACTTTTCCTGAAAATCGACTGTTAGACAAATGAGTGTCCTTATGGAAACGACGTCTGGTTTATTCGGGGTGGATTAAAGCACAGCTCAACGATGTGATCCCAAATCGATAAGTATTTATATTAGAAACTCGTAAGGGATATAATTATCGTTGGGCTGGCACTTTATCAATCGAATGTGAAGCAATTTGTCACTTTTAAAAATAATTTTCATCCATTTCTTTTGAACAAGCAAATAATGAACTAAATTAATTACTGAAAAGATTCATGCGTAAGATTCATACTTAGGAAAAGCAACATGAAAATTAAATATTATTCAATGCTGTCGTTTTATAATATTTATTAATAATATTTAATATTTGAACTGCAATTTTTTTTCACATTATTATGTTTTCTTATGTTGCCAAAAGTTCAAAATAACTTCTGTCATGTTGAAAAGTGAATCATAGTTCAACATCATAGTTGAACTACTCGTTGACATGAACAGATTAAAAGTTCTGTTGGGTTCCTGGTGCCACCCACATGCACTTCAGTGAAAAAGAGAAAGTTAGCATGTGGTGAATGTTGGAATGCATATCACAGCCTCCTCCATTGGTGTCTGCTGATTGGTTGCCTCATTTTGGTTGCATTCCTTGCAGTTTCGCACAGTTGACAGAGATGGCCATAAATATGCGAGTTCTGGTATTTGAAATTTTTGTGTGGCCTTCGGTTCAGCTCCTGGTTTGGCCCACATTTTGTGGAGGGGCGTTTTGGCTTTGCTTGTTTTTATCGTTTTATGGTTTTATCGCTTTTGGCGCTGCCTTTGACGTCACCTTAATTAATGGGTTAATGCGAGGCTGGCAGAGACGTTGGCTGCGCTGGTAATTAAGAGACTTTGTCGTTGGCCTTCTGTGGAATGAATAAATGAATAATGCTCCTGCTGTGTGCGACAATAACCAACTAACAATAAAATAACCAAAAACTACCAACTTATTTGGATGCAGCTTTAACTTAATATTTAGTTTTTAATTACAATTTTCCTCATAATGCTATGTGACAGAAACGTGCTGCAAATGCATTTCAATTCCAATATGCCATAAATTAATTGTATTTGCAATTTATGTGCGTCAGTGAAATGTTCGCTCAATTAGATACAATCACTTGAACATCGTCAAACGTTGCGTATAAGCAATGTGGCAGCGCCTTGATGACGGCCCGCGATAAAGCGACAAGTAACAAAGGACAACGAACAAGGACAAACGGACAGCCAGCAGCAGCAGCAGCCGCAGCAGCATCATGAACTGAACAATGACAATGTAGATAGAAATGGAGATGGAGATGGATATGGAAGACGGGTTGCAGAAACTGGATGGGGATGGGGATACTGCCTGGCTGTCTCTTCATTTACGTAATGTAAGCAATTTGTGAAAATTGCTGGCCTGGCCGGCAATTTTGCAGATTAAACTGCACCAAAGTGCAATTGGGCGCAAATTTGTGTGCGGTCTTACTGCAGCAAAGTTTGCGCTTAATAGAAAAGGAGTAGATTAAGATAATGAAGCTGCAGTTTAGAGCCGCCTGAGTGCTTGAATGCCTGAATGCCCGAATACTAAAAGCAACCCAGCTGAATGGCTGACTGTTTGGCTGCTCGACTACTTGGCCGGTTGTCTGTTTGGCTGGCAGCCACTCCATCACTTGCAAATTAAAATTAAGATGAATTATGAAACGTCTCAAGACGCTGTCACACGCCAGGAGACAGACTATCAACTCCAGCTTTCAGTTCAGCTGGGAAATGGTAGCGAGCGCAAATTCAAAATTGATGCGAATTCCATAAATCAGTATCAGGCAGCGCAGTGATCAATGACTCCGGTGGTGGTGCTGCTGCTGTTACAGCTGGATTGAAGGCACGTATCAACTCACATTGTGATGCTTTATGACGTCAACGTGCAAGAGTCACGGGCACAAAGTGTTAAGCCAACAGCCAACAGCTTTATCATTGTGCCGTTGCATAGCCAGCGGCAGCTGCAGGGGCAGGGGCAGAGTCTTGTAAACGGGGTAACGTTGCTGGAATAAAGCCATGAGCTGCCACTTGATGGCATTTGTGGCATGCCAGGCATTACAAACAATGTGCAAAGTGAGGAAAAAATTATGCCACGCCTCCGGCCTTAAGAAGGGTCATCAATGCTCCTCAGTCACTTTAATCTTTAAGCATTGATTTATAAGACTCTGACTCGCTGCGCGCAGACAATCCGTAATCCGTTCTTGGCAAGACAACTGGGCACAAGCTTTTGGCAACAAAAGTCTTCTCTGCCGGGAAGTGCAATAAAATGTGTGCCCATGACCAGACCAACAAAAAGAAGAAGAATATTACTAGAAAGACAGAGAAGAAGGGGTAGGGGAAGATTTCTACTCGACTACAACATTGAATGCTGTCGGCAGGCAGGCAGGCAGGCATGCGGGCAGACTGTTGGCTAAACGGGGCCGTCCATTTGCCCGACATTGCACACTATTAGTTGCAGCTGCCAAAAGTGATGAATGTGTGAAATGTAAACTTTGTTACGGAGAAATAACAGCGCCAAAAGCTGAGCGCCAATTGCAAAGAAAAGCCGGCCAACAACAACTTACATTACACACCCAAAAACACAAAAAAGAAAAAAAATTCAAAACCAGGAAAAAGGCAGCTAAAGCTCGCCAAAGACGGGGTAAAGTAACGAAAAATGAAACCAAGCGACAGCCGCCTGTCGAAAATTGCATTTTTCTTTTTCTTTTTTTTTTTTTTTTTTTATATTTTTGTTGCGGCCGCAGCAGCGAAAATCCAATTAAAGCTGCTGTCATTGTGTGGGCGTGGCAGCGACTGCGGCAGATGGGCAAGAACCAATGGCATGGGCGAGTAGTTCATGTGGGAGTGAGTTGGCGCTGATTGAATGTCAGACAATATATGTACATACATGTGTCATAAAGTCGAGATTGTTTAGCAGAGATTGTTGTTCAGAAATGCATTTTGTTTCATTTCGCAAACTTTCAAACAGGTCCGCAAGCCGGAATTGAAACGAATCGATCCGAAATTTAAAGCAAGTATAAAAACATTTAGAACTGGTGAATTTGGTTAGGATATATAATCAGTTTTTAATTATCTTCTTTTATGATAGCTTTACAAAAGAGTATTTAACTATACTCCGATTTTGATGACTATTGAAGCAAATATTTAATAAATATGCTCTGTTTATTAAATTAATTAATTTGCTTTTAATTTAGTTTCTTAGTTAATCCGAAAAAAACCATTTAGTTTGTGCTTAGTGCTGTGAGTATTATTTTTTCAACACTATGATATATCTTATCTTTGCCTTTAGAAAAATTGTGAGATTCTTTGGCAGCATGTCTGATACAATAATATTACAAAATGATGGATACTCCAGTCCAGCAAAGGTTACGTTCAAAATTATATGTGTATTTTTTTTATTAAATTTATAATAAATAATGATTTCCCACTTTATAAAGTGTATTTATTTTTTTGCTCTATATAGCCATACTCGATGATATCTTCCATAATTTTAATACTTAAGATTTCATTCCAAAAGTGTTTCATTTCGATTGTGTACATTCCTTTTCCTCTCGCTAGCTATTGATGTTGTCAAATGAAGTCAACAAAGTTTTTTAGGAAGATGGAAAGAAATCGACAACTTAAAAAAAAAATAGTTCAATGGTTGAAAACTTTTTGCCACCTCCGAATTTGATAAATATTTGCCGCACTTAAAGGTTGTTGTGCTAGACGATCGAATGAATCGATTGGCCAAGCACATGCACCACTGATTGGCCCAGTTAGTTTTCGGCTCATTAACTTTTTCATTAAAAATTAATTAAAGTCGCAAGTTAATTAGGTCTAAGCGTATTTATCATTTTTAGCGCAAGTTTTACATTTCTTGCCATGACAGGCAAACCAACCAACCAACCAACCAACCATCCAACCAGTCAGCCAGCCAACCAACATCCATTGAACAGCGAACCAACAAACTAACGGTATGCCAAAAACTTTTGCGTGCCACCATGGAACAGCCTCTGTTTCAGTTCCAGGCCCCAGCCCTAACCCCAACCCTCAACCCACTGCACCACCATCCGCTCCGCTGGCGTCTTTCGCTGCAAAGTGTCATTAGTCTGGTAAGCATTTTGGCATAAATTAGTTGGGCTGCGTCAGGGGGATGGGGAGCTAGAGTTACAACATTTTTGTGGCATCGCTTTTAGCCTTTCAGCATGTAATTATTGATGAATGATCTGCCTGCTGCTAAATGCTGGCGCGTGCCTTCAACTGCAGCTCTCCTCAAACAGAGAGGGAGAGAGAGAGAGAGGGCTGCCTTTGATGTTCTGGCCACCAAGGAGTGCAAACAATGCTGCCAAAGCCAAGTAAATCCAAACAGCCATCAAGTTAAGTTGATAGAGCGTTTGCTTAGAGTGCAAACTGAGGCCTTTGTGGCCCCTCAAACCTAAACTGAACAACAACAACAAAAGCTTAGCTAATATTGTAATAATAAACAATGGGCCAAGTGCTTTAATCGCTTTTGCTGATTATATTGCAGGCTAAGTGCTTCAAGAGCTCTGCTCAAAGAGCAAGCCTCACGATGGCCAGCAGTTGAAAGCTAAAGGGGCAGAAAAAACAGAAGGCTTAATCAGATAAGCAGTACTTACATATAGCCCATGACTAAGCAGCAAGGTGAACGGCTGTTGTGTTGTGGGATCCTTCAACTATCAAGATGAGACAATCTGTACGTGAACACGAGGTGAAAAATGCTTTATTAAGCTCATAATACTGCTACCAAGCTAAAGGCATCCTCAGGGATATCAGATATCGATAGTAGAGCAGGAATAGATATGGAAAGAGATGGAAAAAGAGAGAGGGAGAGGGAGAGGAAGAGAGAGAGAGAGAGGGGCAATTTGTTTTGAGAAAGCAACGTGCCAAGATAAATAAAGTGTGTATTATTTATTTTCACTCTCCATTCCATCTTTGCCTTTACAAACAGATAGCTTACTTCATTTAAGAGTATTACAAGGTATACAATTGGATAATAACTAATACAGCAAAATCAGCTTAGACTTCTTGATATTCCAAGACTCCGTGTGTGGGTCTTGCAAAAAGATTGTGCACGATCATTTTGAAACATAACTATGCCATGCAGTTTGCTATGAGGCGTTATAATCCTGCCACAGACATGAGAGATTTTCTAAACTGTTAACATCCAATAACAGTTGGCTCAGTAATTCCATATGGTTCTTTCATGCTTGGTCCGGCTTTTAAGCTTACTATTCATAAATAAAAAGACGCAAGCGAAAAAAGAGATTGCCTGCTTATGAGCGCCATAAAATGACACTCACAGTGCAACAGCAACAACAACAGAAGCAACAACAGAAGCAACAACGACGAAAGCAGCTGGTCTTGTCGCTTTCTACAAGCAACGATGACGCCATTGAAAAGCTTAAACGCTCATTACACTGGCAGGCATTAAATTAATTGGAAGCTGCACAGTTCTAACTGCAAACTATGCACCCAAAGAGGCAGCAAGTTGCACAGTTGCCCATAACAAGCGGTTAGGGTTGAGTGAATGGGTGGGGGGGTTGGCTTGGTTGGCTGAATGTGAGGGGATAGTTTCAGTTTAGGGTAGTTTTCGTTGAGGCAGCAAATGCAAAAACTTTACAAAAGGCCAAAAGTTTGATGGCAACTTTTGTAGCTCGGGCCAAAAACACTCGAGCTGCATTCATTGCTAATTTGGCTTTAATTGCATAAATGTTGCGCTTTTTGTACACGAATTTTTGTGAATAGAGCGAGTGTAAGGAGGCCAAAAACAACAACAACAACAGCAGCAACAATGAGCCCAGAAACAACATTGAGGCAAAAGTACCATAAATTTAGATGCCAAAATGCATACAATTTACAGAAATCTTCTTTATCTATATATACATATATCTCTGCAGGTCTGGAAAATTTTGTAAAATTGTTTGGCGAGTGCACTTGAAATTGAAATTTTGTTACAGAGGTGGGCGTGGCATAGCATGCTGGTCAGATAAGAGCCCAGTCAGTGGCAACAATACAGATGCAAATTTTTTGGCCAACAAACAAGCTCGTTTGCTTCTTATCAAGCCGCTCCACCTGAATGACAGTCAAACTGATAAACTGACTGATGGATTGAGTTGACTAGCTGACTGACTGACTCACTGAAAAACTGCCAGTTGGATTGGGGCCGGGCTGCTGTTCATGGGCAAGCTGAAGCCTTGCACAAATATTTGAAAAAGCATAAAAATTTGCTACTTAAATAAGTGAAAAAGTTGAGTGCCATCAAGTGAAAGCAGCTGGCAAACTGAATTTAATGAATGCTGGCTACAAAATTTACATATTCAAACAGAAAAAACTTCATCACTTTTTAGGTCCCCTTTCATGTGTCTCATATTGCTACTGCTGCTGCTGCGAAAAATTTATGAATTGTGCAGGGCTGCCAGCAAACGGCGTAAATGCGTTGCCTGCATGCTGTGCTGAGTTAACAAAGCTCCAAGCCCCTTTCATATAATTTATATGCTCGCATATATACAAATTAAATTCTTTTATTTCAAACATTTTAGTTAGTTTGATGAAAGTTTCCACTTATATCAAAGCAATGGGTTTTAATTAGAGTTCTGCATACATATGTATATCTTAAGTTATTCAGAATATGTGCCAATATGTTGTTCTTTTCTATCTATTAACACTCGATGCATAATTCTCATGTGCTTACAGGATGTTTGCAGTGCATATCTGTCGATTTCCACAAACTTTCTGATTTGATTTGTTTTAAACATATTTTCTTTTTGCCCGAACTGCTTAAGTTGCGTTGAGAAACTTATTGACATAACTGTCATTACCTGTCCAACAAGAACAGCAACAACAATAAAAAAAGCATAAAACTTGCCAAAGGTAAAATCCTCACTTAAACTTGCATTGGGCAAGGGATGGGCGAAGGGGAGATTTCTGCAGCCGAGTGGAGATTTAAGTTAAGCGGCCAACGAAAAGTGTATTCAAATATGCACAGCAGAGACAACAGCAGCAACATAAGCAACAACAAGAACAATAATAAAAACAACTTGAAGCAGGTGTACATGAAACGACATCATTGTCTCTGTCCCAATCCGCACAGCTCCCCCTCCATTCTCTGGCTCAATCTCTAGTCCTTGCCTGCCTGAATATTTGGCACGCTTTTTGTTGGTGTTTTTGCACGAAAGATGTTTGCAAGTGGCAAAGAAATTTTTAATGCGATAAAACTTTAATAAAGGCTCACTCTACATGTGCCTCTCTCTCTCTCGCACCCTTTCACAGATTTTGTGTGGGCGTGGCCTAAAGTAGTTATGAATACAAGGCAGAGGCGCATTCGCAAATGCACTTATAAATGTATGTAATTGTGCAAAAGTGTTGCAGACAAGCGCTCGACTGAGGGAGCGTGCAAGAAGGGTGTGCGAATGCTGATGTGCATAGATGTGAATGGAAGCAAAAGTTGCGTATGTAGAAATTGTGACGGTGATGGGGATGGGGATGGGAGGTGATTGAGGGGGATGATTGTGCCTGGTACGCATTTAACTAGTAAGTAACAGAAGTAGTTATAGAAATGACAGACATGATGGCTGCAGCAACTGCAGCTGCTCCTCGAGGAGCTAGAAACCGCATCAAGGAGCGCAAAGATACAAATACACACACACACACACACATTCATACTGGGAACGGCAACGACAACGACAACGACAACGACAACGACAACGATAAAGATAAAGACTTAGACAGCGATGTGTCTCTTCGTTGACAAGCTAGAAATGAAGAAGCTTGGCTGGTCTTGGCTCACTGTGCGGTGGCCAACACGAGATAAAGATGCAGATGGATACGAAGATTGAGACGCAGAGGAAGGTGTGCTAACGAGCAGAAGACGCCACTTGAATGACAGCAGTAAGAATACATATTCCGTGAAAGCGACGGAGTCGGAGTCGGAGACAGACAAACAGACGGACAGACAAAAAGATACGCAGCTGCGTGGCTACGTAAATTGCTTTCAAATGCAAGGTGAGGATTAGAGAAATGTTTTGAAGAAATTACATAGATATAAAAGTTTGCGAGTAATGTGTACTATATACAGTATACTGAGTTGTTTATAGCAGGGGATAAGAACTTTTGGTGCATTTGATTATAGGGCTGATGGCTGAGTTTTAGGAATTTGAAATGGCTGCTAAGGACAATGCACTTAAAATCAGGCCTCCGAAAATGCTCTTGCTGTGGAAGTTTTAAGTGGGCCAAATTGTTTTCTATAAATGTTAATTTACCTATAGCTTCGATTTGCGGACAACTTAACTCATTATCTATAAATTTATATTGAATCCACGTGAAATGATTTTTTGGCATGCCTAATTAATTTCGCCACATTAACATTTACTCCACTTGCTGGCAATTTTTGTCCGCAAGCTAATTATGCCAAAGGCTCTCACCATGCATGCACGCACACACACACACACACATACATACAGTCACAAACACACATGTAGCCTTTGGCATTTCCGCTTCATTTAAATTAAAAGCCTATTTAAATGATAAATGCAAAAAAAAACGTGGCTTTTAATTTCATATTAAATTGTATAAGCAATTACCCAACGTAACTGCAATAAACATGGCAAATTTATTTTAATTTTCATACAATCGGCCAGCCAAAAGGCGCCATTGAGCACAGTCAACAGACACAATAACAGAAACAAGAACAAAAACAACAGGAACAATAAGAGCTGTCATCGTGTTTGGTTTCGGCATGGTTGATGCTAAAAGCCTTTTACAAAAATTAAAGCCTGGCTAAGAGTGTAGCGGACTTAAAGTGGGATACATGGTGGATGGGTGGAAGGGTGGCCGGGTGGCTGCGTGGCAGTTGCAAGTGTAATGCAGCCTGCAATTGGCAATGGACTGCAAGTGTTTGCCATCAAATTAATTGGCACTAAAATTAGCACGAAGCTGCTGCTGTTGGCTGGTTGGTTAACTACTTTAGCTGATTTAGTTGCCATTTTTTTGTTTTTTTTTTTATTTTTAGCCACTTTTATCCACTTGGCCGCCTGCTGCGTTTTTCCATTTGCACTAAGTACACGGATTTTGCATTAATGCAGCAACAGCAACACCAACAGCAGTTGGCACTCGGCAGTTGGCAAACGGAGACAGCGCGCACTTACATGAATCATTCATTGATTTAATTACAATGATTGCCGAGTGCAGAGGATCAGATAGGTGCTCGGTAGTTGCTACCAGCAGTTGCCACCTCAGTCGAGTGTTTAATTAAAAGTGCTAATGCAAAATAAATAAGCGGGATGGCTGACAGGCTAAATCAATTTGCGTTATCAGGCAAAGCAGTAGCAGCTATACAATTGCAGCAAAACTTGGAAAATAGTTTAGTTGAAGACGAGTTAAAATCTATAATTAAGCTACTCTAATTTGAACTAAATACACAAAATATCCTTTTTGGATTGCAATGAGATTGGGTTTTCTATAATTATAGGTTTGATTGGATGACAGCTCTAAAAGAGATGTTTTATTTTATACATACGTAGCTCAACTTCTTCAATGTGAACTAGAAACTGCCAAAAGCATTAAGATTAACAATTTTATTAGTAAATTGCATCTTATGTGGGTAGTCTACTTGAATCATTGACAAACCAATTAAGAGATTATATATGACCCCTTACAATAGCTTAGCTTATGCTAGTCAACTTCATTAGAAGTGTTCCAGAGTATCCACTTATTTCTAGCAATACGCAACCCTTTGCAAAATGTTTGCTTATAGTTTTCAACTCGTTATTAAAGTTAATTATTTCTTTGCTTTCCGTATGGCATCCGATTAAAAACAATCCTATACCCTCTGCTTCGGCGACCTGTTTAACTGCCTTTCTGTTTCTATCTATGCATTTCATCGTTTGCTGCTTTAATCTGTTTGCTATCGTCTCTGGTACGTTGTACATTTTTCAATTGAAATTCGATTTAAACAAGCTTTACACGAAAAAGGGTGCAGAAAATTAGATTCAATTCCTGAAGTGGACTTGCACTCTACTTAGCGCTTTTCTATTGGTTTTTACCATCATCCACACATAAAACAAAAAAGAAGAAAAGGCACCTTTGTCTGCGAATTTCCACATTCCCAGCAACCAAAATGCTTGTTAAGCATCCAAGTGCCAAAAAGTCCATGCATATCCGGACATATAATGCAGCAGTGGCAGTAGCAGCAGTAGCGGTCCAGAGAGACCAACAGAAATCGACCCGTTCCCTTCAGCACCTCAAACTCTTATTGGCATTTCTCTTGAACACCTTTACAAATCCTATCCACTCAATACGATGCATACAATAATATTTTTTTCTAATTTCGTGTGGCTCTCTGCTTTGTGTTTCTCTGCTCCTTTTGTATGTGTGGTTGTGTGTGTGTGTGCGTGTGCTTGCGTGCCTGTGTGTGTGTGGGAGTGTGTTTGTCTAGCCGTGTGTAATGCTCCTTAATAGCATTAGTCGTGTTGCAAAAGGTTAAAGCCATCGCCCGAGTGCCTCCGTTTCTTCCTTTGCTTGTTTTTCAATGTCTTCGTTGCGCTTTCATGCCACTTTGATTTCGCTTTGTGCATTTACCACTAACGTTTAATAGCTGAAAGGTAAATGCTTGCCATAGCAACAGCAACAACAGCAACAGTAACAACAGCAACCAATGTAGCAACTATTGCTATAAGGAAAGGCAGCAACACTTCCGCTGCCATGTCGCTATATTGCCTTCTTTTAGTTGTTTTTGTTGCTCTCATTGCGCTATAGTTGTTATTGTTGCTGCTGTTGTTGTTGTTGTCGGCCAGCACGGAAATCATTTGATTTGCAATGTTCGTGCGCTGTAAGGCGATCAAAGTATTTTGCCTTTACTGCCAGGCCAGTGAGCGCGGGTAGCGGTGTGGTTGGCTGGCTTACCGTCTGTAGCCGTTGAATGAAATGCAACTAAAAATATCAAATATGCATTTACTGGCACTTTAAATGTGTTGGCAGCTGCAGAAGGCCAAATAAATTCGCTGCATTTACGAGAGAATCTTAAAATTTGTAATGCATGACTTGGCGAATATTAAAGAGTTTGACTAGCTTATATTTATTTTCCATTACCAATTGCAAGTTACGAAGGCATCACAAGAATAAAATAAAAAAATCTGTGGCTGTCTTGAGACTCTCGTATATATTTATGAAACATATGCACATTTTATTGAATAAATCTTTAGAGTGTGGCAATATCGCTTATCAGCAATATCAGTGCATGCATTTGGCTATCGTATTACTATTTTGGATAACAAATGCGCATATAAATTAAATTGCATTGGCAGTTGAATGGCAAAGCTAAAATTATTGGCTTGGCCATAATTCAAATTAATGGCAGATTATACCACTCAAATTCGTTTCAATGGCCCAAAAATGCCGAGCAGAGCAGCCAAAGCCAAAAGAGTGCCAAGAGTGCCAAGACTGCCACGTCCTCCCTTAAAAGCCAACACATGCTGTGTGTGGAAAATGGCAAATATAAAACCAAAAAAATAACTGCAACGTTCGAGCGCCGGCAGAAATATAAAATGCTACACCCCAAAGAGAGACAGTCGACAAATCTGATATCGTTGTTTGATTTTATAAATTTTCAAACCAGCTGAAGGATTAAGGCGTGAATGTGCTTGTGTCTGTGTGTGTCACTGTGTGTGTGTGAGAGTGGTGCGTGTGATGTTTACTGCTGACTGCGTTCAACGTATGCGTAATCTGCGCTTAGCATGCGAAAAGTCAGCCATAAAAAAGCCATCAGCTTAAACTGTTGCGGCCATAAAGGTTAACACTGGCAACAAAGCAAAGCACAAAACAAAATAAAAAATATAAAATCAGAAAAACTACAAAACCAACAAATGGCTAAACTGCTTAAATTTTAACGAAACAATACGTTCAAACTGAGGGAGAGCAAGAGGGATAGACTGAGAGAGAGAGAGAGCGAGTGAGAGGGAGAAAGATATTGAGTGATGGTCACAGCAACGGAAAGAGAAAGGGGACAATGTGGAGGAACGCATTCCAATGCGAGGCGCACGCAAGTGATGGCCATGAAAGCGTAAAAATGTAAAATTAACACGCAGCTTCTGGTTTTAGTTTTGTGGCAAACAGCAACTGCAACAACGACAACAACAACAACAATAATAACAAAGACTATTTTTTGCCGCAAAAACAACAAGTGCAACTGCTGGCAGACCGCAGCCATAAAAACCACACAAAAGCAAGAATGAAGTTGTTGCCGCTGCTCACTGCTAGCCGCAAAAGCGCTTGAAAAATATGTTAACCACAGTTAAAACAGCGTCAGGTCAAGCGTGCAGCGCACACACACACACAAACACAAACACATATAGACGCTCGCACTCACACACACACATAGTAAGAGCGAGAAAGTGAGAGACACGTGCGGCAGCCTTAAACGCTTGGCATGTTGACAAATGTTGCAGTCGACGCCAAAATGAGCAGCAGCAACCTGACGTTGACCTCGACGTCGTTCTCCCTCCATGCTGGCGCTGCTGTCGTCGCAGTCGGCGTCGGCGTTACAGTTTTAGTTGCGCTGAAAAGCATGCTACAGTTTTTAATGCTGCTACTCATGACTGTGAGTGATAAGCGCCGCCAACGCCCCCCCAAACTGACATTTGTTTTAATCCAAACGTCATCGTGTGGCAGCTCTTTACGTTTTGGTCTTCAACTTGCTGGGTCGCTGGGCGTGTTCCTTTTCTTTTTTGGCAAGTGTTAAAACTTTTACATTTCATTGACATTATCAAAATGAAGGTGTGGTAAGTGGGCGTCACTTGAACTTTGAGTGAATTTCCCAGAAAGTGTTTCATAACTCCGCAATTTGCTTTGGCTTCATTTCGAATTGTGAGTGAATTGTGGTTAACTTCCCGACAATCCTTAAGTTAGGTTGGGTTTTAACGGTTGCTGACCAAGTTCGGCACACTTAGGCCAGTTCTTGGCCCGTTGTGATACCGTAGATCTCGAAGAAAGAGTGATAGGACAGAGATAGTAGAAGAATAAATAAGGCGGGAGGATGGACTACTGGTGAACTAAACTACCAAACTACACCGAGCAACCATGCCTGCAGCGGGACTCGATCCCGCGACTGGTTTTTCGTATACACGAAATGAATGAGTTTTGCACACTGAATAATGCAAGGACTCAACGCTCACGACCATCAAACCGGCCCCGACAATCCTTTAAACTTAAATAGTGTTTGCTGAACTGCTAGCGTTGATTATGTGCATTGAGTTACTCAAGTTGAACTCCTGGCGCATTTTTTGTACGTATCTTCACAATTCATTAGATAATGCATCGCATTTCATTTCACATTAGACGCACTCATTTGTCATTCAATGAACGTTTGCATTCAACTTCAATTCTGCTGTGCAGTCGAATTTTATTGACGTTTTTAATCAGCAGCAGTTGCAGCTCTCCGATATCAGCAGCGGCAAGCAGTTTTACTTGAGTTGAGCTCATTCAAGTTTTATTGCATTGCTGCCGTATTCGCCAACACACACACACACACACACACACAGAAACACATCCTCATACTCACACCCACACCTATTTCATTAACAAAGTTTCATATGTGATGATATATGCCTTTTGCTGCCTTTGAGATGCCTGTGCGTATCATTTGCCACACCCCACCCATGCCCCGCTCGCCCTCTTCCTATGTAGCTTAATACTCCTACGCAGAGCAGCTGTAGAGCATCTGGTGGCGTCTGTGTGAATTCAATTTGATTGACGTTACGAGTTTCTGCTACTGATTCCAATTGCAATCAATTTACTTTTGTGCTCTTCGCATCCGAGTTGAAAACTTCATTAGAAATTTTCCTTCCTTTTTTGCCAGCCTCGACTGCCATTTTATTTTACCAGTTCATTCTATTCTGTACGTATGTACGTATGTTTGGGTCTTTTTTTTTCTTCAATTTTATCATTTGCCATTTGCTGCACTCGTCACGTTTGTTGTTGCTTTAGCAGCTTTGCAGTTTGCAGCTGCAGTTAAGTAGCCAAACTCACAGGCAAACAAAAATAAAAAAGAGAGAAAACGAAGAAAAAGAATAAAGATAAAGGCAGAAGAAAAACTTGGCGTCATATGCGAAAAGTTTGTCTGCGGTTTGAGGTCTTTATTTTGATATGGGTAATGATTATAGGCAAAAGTTTGCTTAATGTACAGCAAGGGCTCTTGCCCGAATAACCATGAATTATGGTAGATCTTTTCGAATTTGGGCGAGAAACCAAATAATCTTTCACTTGCAACAGAATCTAAAAAATGTGATATCATAGTAGGCAAAACCGTAATTTGGCCACTACTCCAAGAAACTTAAGAACATATACAAAGTAGTTTTTGATTAAATTGCGTTCTTTTTCTAATTTCTTTCTTCATTACTACCAATTACTGCAAAGGCTTTTCTTGTCATGCAATTCGATCCATTATGTTTTCGATTACCTTTCAGCTGTAAATGCTGCTCCACGCTTTCTTTATTTTCTTATAAGGTAACAGCTATATTTCTGATAAATTGAATTAAACAAGTACGGTTTTTTATACAAAAATTGAATACAAATGTGACTCCAAATGTGAAATGCGACGAGATATTTTGCAATGACGAAGCACAAATATAAATATATTTTGCAATCTGCTGTTGCATGATTTTTTACGCTCGTTAATTCAATTGCTTTGTGATATAGGGCAAACCACGATCCAGCTGAGTTTTCCAAGCCACATTTAACAGAAATATGAAATAAATTTTTTTTTTCTTTTTTCTTTTGTTGATTACACAACATGGGTTGGATTTTAATTTGCAAGGCAAATAAAAAATAAAGAAACAATGTGGACAGCATGTAAAGCATTTGCCAGTTAACAATTGTTGTTGCCATGTTGTTATTTATACCTTGTTATTGCCACTGCCGCCGCTGCTGCTGCTGCTGCTACTGCTGCTGATTGTGCTTTGCCAGGTGTCGTTCCAAATTGAACAACGTGCACAACAAGCGGCAAAAAATGGCGCTCGCAACGCTACAAAATGGCAGCAGAAAAGTGGCTCTAATCTGTTTAAACTGCAATAGCACTAGCAGCAGCAGCGGCATCAACTGCAAAGAGAATGCAGAGTGGTTTCGGTAGCGAGGAGTGTGTGCAACAAACGGTCAAGCAATTGACATGCCCATGAACCATCAATCACTTCAAACTGACCCACCCGTTGTCGTCCTGCCTGCTGATGTGTCCCAGCAGTTGTCACTGCAATCAGCGGACATGGACTCTGGGCAAGCAGCACAGTTGATATACGGGCATAGACTGCTCGAGGGTATAAGCATTTTCCGATTTAGATATGCCATTGAAAATGGAATGCATGAGTGCATTGAAATTTAGAAGATAATTGGCTAAAATTTAATATCAACTTGTGTGACTGGTTTTATTTCTTTGTTGGCATTTGATGCTAGATTCTGACTTATACAAATTAGTTTGCACTTTATTTATTTAAAGTGGAATGTGTGAAAATTGTTGAAATATTACGCATTTGTTAGTTAGCAAAGTTGCATTTCTTTGAATTAATTCCACCACAAAAATCCAACTCAAAACCAGGCAAAAAAATTAATATTGAACACTGACGTGTTTGCACATATGAAAGAGTGCAGGGAGAGACCTCTTATCAACATTTTTTAGTACACACATTCATTTGGAAATTTCAAGAGTAAACCAGCTTCGAAGCTTCGAATATTGTTTCCCTTTCCACTCGACTGAATAACCGCCAGCGTTGCCACCGCAAACAATGTAAATTATAAAAGCAAAACGAATGCAGTTGAACAGTTGACCAACGTTTAATGTTTCTTTTTTTTACTTCGTTTTGCATTTTTTGTATACATATTTTTTTTATTTTGAAGTGTTGACAGGCAGGGGCTGTTACCCTTTTTCGCACTGCTTTCTGTTGGTTGTTTTTTTTATTAGCTATCTGGTTTTTTCGGGTCAGCAGCAATCATGCCATTCTGCTGTCAATAAAAAGTTGCTCAGTCCTGGAAAAGTTGACTGTCAACATTTTGCAGTTATTTTACCTCTCTGTGCCCAGTGAAAATGTCATAAAAGTGCAACTCAGGTGCAGGACAAACATTTTGGATTGCCTTTTATTTAGTTTTTTGTTGCTGTTGTTGTTGTTATTGTTTTTTCCTTTTATTTGGGGGCCTTTTCATTTGTGCTTGTATATGTGTGTGCTCAGTGACTTTTTGTTGCATTGCACATACGCACTGTTGCGTTTTAATTAAGGCCAATAGATTCCAGCGCTTAAAACACACAAAAACCAATTAAACCAAAATAACAACAATAGCTAAAGCAACACACACCAGCAACAGTAACAGCAACTGCCAAAATAAATGCAATTACTTTCCCCGAACAGAGCCACTAAATTAATAGCAAGCCATCAGCGGATAGCGAACAGTGTATTGCGTCCAGTGGTCCAGTCCATGCGGCGTATGCGTAATGGGTGCAGCTGAGTTTGGGTTGAGCCTTGCAACCGCAACAAAAGCGGACAATTTGCAGCATTAATGCGCCGTCCTTGTGTCTGGCAAATGAATACCGGGCCATGCTCTCGAATGCCTAAATGCAGCAGCACACACACTCATTCTGCGAGTGTAAGTGCGAATGCAAGAGTACTTGCAAGTAATTACAATTGACGATGGCAGCGTGGTCGGAGTCGCAGCCCATTCATAAATGCATTTAACGTGTCGCTCTTGTGGCCCGATGTTGGCAGACCAGGTGAACGTGCCGCAAATGCAACTAACAAGGAAACAATTACGCGTTGCAGCTGTCACTGGCAGTGGAAGCGCTGGAAAATCGCATTAGAAATGTTGCAATGCAGAGCCAGCCGCAAGGACACCAAAGCTACACGCAGAACTATCTACCTAATGAGTAAATGAAGTCGATTAAAGGTGTATATGAGTTGCGTGCACATGTGTCTGTGTTTATTTGTGTGTGTGCCTGTACTCGTGTGTGTGTGTGTGTGTGTGGCATTTGCAGTTTTAAATATGAGAAATGTTGATTGCTCTGGCAGATAGCTAACGTCTGGGGCAAACCGGGTGAACAGGGGTGAATGCGTGATATGTGCAACGCTGGGGCAAACGCGCCGCATTATGTGTGCCTTGGGGTAGCTATACCATAGACTTATGTGCAGTGTTGAACCCTTACTGCCCCCATCAGGGAATGCATAATGTGTGGCAGTAATCGGGGCAAAAGAAACTTGCCACGCAATGAGGCTAACTGCTTTCTATTATGAATACGAGTTGTAGTAAGAATTTTGCAATATGAATGCAATTTAATAGTCGGCAACAATATGCCATGGATTATGGATTATGCGGCATACTTGGGAAATACTTTCAAGCATTATATTGACTACTTGTTAATATCAATTTTACTATGCAGGCTTTCGACTCGATAATTGAAAGTTAATTCTAAATGAAATCAGCTTAAGTAACTTTATGAATATTGAGATTGGTTTTTGCTTAAATTGTTAATATAATTTTAATTGGTTCATATTGTGCTGCAAGCTCAGCTTGGTTGCTTTGTCAAACATTAAACGCTGCAATTTGCTGTAGATGTAAAATGAAATTTACAAATTACTCACTTTGTCTAATAGGCTAAGCCCTTCTGGTTATTTAGGTAACTGTAATTTAAATATTATAGAGACGGTCGCTTAAATTTTGATTGCAACATGGCCTAAAGCATACCTATTTGATTAAATGCGACCAAAATCTAGCTACAGATGCGAAGCTCTGGCCACAACTCATTTAACTGTCATGCACTAAATAACGCCAGTGTAAATCCACATGCCATACTCTCACACACACACACACAAGTGGGCATATATAGAGCTTATGACTGTACATAGTGCATATCTAAAATATATGTATATATATATAGGCAGTTACAAGTTGAAGCCAGCATCGGTATTTTGGCTGGCCAGGTCTGGCCTGTGCTGTCCTGCCAGAATATAATGAGATCACATGACATATAATGAGGTGCGCAGTTAACGTCGCTGCTTATTATAGCCATAGCTATATGTGTCTGTGTGTGTTTGCGTGTGTGTGTGTGTGTGTGTTTGCGTTTTGACAGCAGCGACTAATTGCACAGATGCCAACGATTCAAATTCAATTATTCAAGGAATTTCATTAATTTCAAATTAGTTGAACGAGCCAACGGTAACACTTAAGCACACGCACACAGACACATTAGCCACGCCCATGGCCACGAAATGAGGCGAAAGTAATGCCACAGCTTCGTGGCCAGCGCCGAAATGCGAACAAAACGCTTCTGTTTTTTCATAAATATTAAAGGCAAGCGCCATATAAAATATAACGCATACCACATGTTGTCCGCAAGTGCAGCCAGGTGTGGCAGCAGCAGCAGCAACCCTGACACTACAAAAGCAAAAGCAGAAGCAGTAGCAGCATCATCAGTAGCAACAACACTATTTGGTTTTGTTGCTGTGGCCAGGCGCTGGACAACATCGTGTGCATATGGGCATAAAGTTTGCCTTATGATGTTTTTTTTTATTGTTTTAATAGTCGAGAGACGGAAGAGCCAGGCCCGGAACAGCACTCAAGGGCAAGTGGAGCCTACGAAATCGAAGATGTGCTTGCCAGGGACGCGAACAAGGAGGCCAACCGCCAAATGACCGCAGCAACAACAGCAGCCAGGAGAGGCATCAGCCCCCAGCATCGGCAGTTGCAGCAACTGCAAATTGCAATGTGTGTAAATTCACACACAGCTGTTGTGTGTCCCGCCCCGGATATAAAGTCAGCCCTGACAGACGACAGACGGCGGTCATGTTGGTCATATTTAATGTGTGCGCCTGGCCAACGCATGGTAGCTGCGCCACGGCACGGCTTACTAGTTGGCTGGAGAGGGATGTAGAGTTTTGCATTTTTTATGCGCCCACAGCTGACAGCCATGGCCCAATTTGTGTGTGTGTGTGTGTGTGAGAGTGTGTGCGTTGCAGGTGTCGAGCCATGAACAATTTTTGTGGCTTTGATTGCCTTTGCTGCATCCGAGTTATGAATGGAGTTTAGTTTGCAGTTGAGCTGTGGCCAGCTCATAAATATGCCAAAGTGTTATTCGCACAATCAGAGTCTCAAGTTAATTTCGCATGCTAAACAGATTGACTGTGTTAGTTTTGTGTGAGCGTGTTTTATGTCTCTGATATTTACGCTCAAAATGCGGCAATTCAATGAAAATATATGAAAAATGTAAATAAATCGTATGTGTGTAGTAAACGTGTGTAACTGTGTGTGTATGTGTGTGTGTGTGTGTGTGTGTAGCTGGCCACAAAGATACGAGCACACACCAGCAGCAGCAGTGGCAGCAGTAAAAACCAACAGAGGCAGCAACAAATAAAAGCGCACAAACATAAAACTAAAGCAAGCAAAAGCAACTGCGCTATTTACTACACTTTGCATAAATAAAACAACAAAAAATAATAAAATAAAGCAACAACAACAGCAACAACAAAAAATGTAAATAAAAAGAAAAAAGGCAATTGAAATAAAAAAATGTTTATTGGGGCTGCAACGAATAATAAATGCTCTAATGAAATTGTGGGCACATTCAGTAGTGGATATTTTGAAAACAAATATTTAGTTGGATTTACACAAAGTAGTTTTGAAACTAAACTTTCTTTAACAGAGGGAGTTAACATAAAAATATTTATATGTGTTTTTACACCAATAACAATTGTGAAATGTTTTGCAAAACATTCACAAAATGAACTTTTTTACAATCGGTCTAGACTCTCTTATACAATCAAAGTGCAGTTGATGTATCATAAGCCATCTGAGCAAAAGTAACTGCAATAAACAGACAGGTAATGGCCATAAACTGTAAGCTGAGCTGCTTCATTGGCTTTAAGGCTATCTCTGGCTGGTTGCAGTCAACTTTGTATGAGCTGTGCTCCCTGCTCGATATGTTAGTTAGGGCATCTTTCCCACCCTCGATCCTTTGCATTTTCCAGTTAGCGTGGGCAAATAAAATACATTCTATCGGGTGGAAGTACAAGAAATCGTGAGGCATTTTCGCCATACAGCAAGACGAACAATAAAAATGTTCGAGCAACCAAAACGGACCTACAAGCGAATCCGAGTGGCAAAACAAAACCCATACCCACAAAAACCAAAGCCAGAAACCACACGAAGCGGCAAATGAGCAGTGGGGAGCAGAGGAGAGTAGAGACACCCAAAAAAGAACTCAATAAATTGTCATGCAGTAAAATGTAGTTTTGTGTGGTGCTGCAAAAAAACAAGCAAAGAGTGAAAAACAGCTGCAGGGGACCAGCAGGGAACGCGACTTTGTTTCAGCAGAACAACGCGACAACAAAAAACATCAAAAACAACAGAATGAAACTGAAAAACAAATAACAAGGGCAACAACTGCAACAAGAGTGCAACTGTTGGATACATAAAGGGGCGCACGTAACATGCCAAGACAGCGGCAAAGTGCAAGTGGTGCTCCATTTGTTCCACAGCTCCAAGCGCATACGTATGCTTAGCAGTAGTAGTAGTTGAATTTATATGTTAAATACATGTACATATGTGGTGGTGGTGGTGCTGCTGCTGCTGGTGCTGTTACTTGTGCATTGTCTGACCGAAAATCACATGTTAAGTTGTACGGGAAGGATGTGATTCAAGTGGCAACAACAATAACACGAACAGCGCCCGTGACATTTTGGCATTTTAACCAAGCAGCAGCAACTCTTGCGGCTGACTGCGGCCGCCACTCCCGTCAGTCCTGCCTACCTATTCGACAACTACCTCCGCCTTGCTCCTTGTTCAGGTTTGTTGTCAGCGTTTGCTGTTGCTGCTGAATATTTCATGCCCATTGCGCGACATAAACTTGGGCTGCCTCTAAATAAAGGCGGTTTCGCTTTATTGGCCAGCCTGCTGCTGTTGCTGTGGCTGTTGCTGTTGTTACTCCTGCTTCTTCTGCTGCCATTGTTGTTGTAGTTGCGCCTGCTTTCCAGCGGCTTCATTTGGCTTTCACGTAAATGTGCGCTTAGCGATGCCATGTAATTGGGAACCCTTCCCTTGTCTACCCTTCGTTTACCAGCCATTCAGTCTCCCTTCACAGTGCCTTTTAAGTGTATTAATCCTTTTTTATATGCGCACAAAACCACAGACACAGTCGAAGTTGAGCTGCCAAACAAACACATACACACAAAGATACACAAAAAATTAAGTATACGTGGTATATGCTCGCGAAATTGTCTTATTTGATGCCGCCAAACATTTTCGCTCGTTTACTTGGCCAAAATTGCATTAAAGTTGCATAAGTGCACATGGTTTTAATATTTAATTTGGCAAAGAGCTTTCCAAACAGCACCCGGGATCTTCCCACCAGTCTCCTTTAATTTCCTCGCTGCTGCCCTGCACCGCTCGACCCTCAGTCCTATTTGCCGTACTGCCGTTGTGCACTTAGCGTTTGCTTTTGTCCAACTCTGGGGCGATAACGTTGACATCCACGCTTAATAATATCCTTTTGCCGTTTCCTAACGCCGAAAAACAAAAGCGCATCAGCAGCAGCAGCAGCAGTTACATCCAACGCCAATGCAGCATGCTATCCTGCTCTCGTCCTGTTTTTCCTAGTCGTGATTTTTCACAGTTAAGCTCTAAAAAAAGCGCAACGCGCAAATGGAGATAAAAATTCGCCATGCCAAGCTAAAGGAAACGACAAAAAAAAATATAAGTAAAATACAGAAACTAAAACCAACAACAGCCAAAGTGCAGCAAAAGTATTTACAAAGCGTTATCGTGATGCGACCCAAACAACCTGAACTCTGAACTATCAACCCATCCACCCGGCCCCGAACATGCCCTCCAGCCTGCCACTGCTTCTGTCCATGGCCCAAAACTAACACTGCCAACACATTCGCTTATTTATTTTTGCTGCTGGTATTCGCTCCTCTTATTTCTGTTGCTCTGCAGTTTATCAAAGAGTTAAAAAAAATAAAAGAATGCGATACACTCAGAGGAAGAGGTGCGAAAATATTGAATAAAATTTTAATTGTATTAGAAAATCAAAAAAAAAAAGGAAAATTCTTTCGCAGCAGTTAACATTTTTGCATAAATGAACTGCTGAGGAAACTAAGAGAAAGGAATCCATTAAACAATCTTTTGTCATACAAGCTTCTAAGAAGAAGCCATTATCGTTAGTTATCATAACAAAATAAAATGATAAAATTAATGGCAATGTTCAGATACGTATTATATTTTAAAGGCTCTTTAAGTAAATCGAAAGCATAAAAGAACTAAAGATGATTTTATTTGAGAGATGAAAATTGGCATAAGAATGAAAGTAGTTAATTCTTTCCTTAATAAAGCCAATTCAAATGTCAGCTTATCACTGTTATTTTATTTATTTATTTATTTACTTTTTTTATTCCGGTATAATTTTATCAACTGTAGTTAAGAGCTTATCGCTTAATCTTCTTTAGAATAATCACTTTATTTTTTAGTATAAGGTTTTTTTTTGCTCTCCCTTTTTTGTTCAACACTTTTCGCCTCATCTTCTATTCTATTTTGTTATTTACGAGGCGACAGCTCGCCAGTTTAAAGCTCATCAAGGGCTTGAGCATTTAATTTCGTTGTTCCCAAAATAGTTTCGCATTTTTATAACTCAATTAAGGCGCCCAGTTCAAAGCCAATTAAAATGAGCAGACAGCGAGCTGATTAACCTTGTTCCAAACATAAATATATAAATTTATGTGTATGTTTGTTAGCCATGGGCAACGCCTGCAAGTGTGCAGTGGACAGGCTTTAAGCCATAGCCCAAGTGACCGTCACCAGGTCACGGCGTCGTCGTCATCGTCATCATCGTCGTCGTCGTCGTCGTCGTCGTCGTCGTCGTCGTCGTCGTCGCTGGCGTCGTTATCGTCTCTGGGCGTAATGGTAATTGTGCGAGTGCGAGTGCAGCAATGACGTCATTCGCAAAATGCCACGCCCACACCATTCGCAATCGCCCGGCAAACGTTGGCACGGTAATTGTGTACACTGCACCACGCTTCGGTTGGCAATATTGTTATGACCAAAAACCAGGTCACAAAGGACTTTTCACTACACCCCACTTTACAACCCATCCAGCCCCAGCTCCACAGTCAGCTCTATCCTCCCGACTGTTGTTATCGTTTTTCTTGGCCTCAACTTTCAGCGCCAACGCGCGCGCATATTTTACTTGATTTATTTATACAAAAAAAAAAGTAAAAGAATGTTCAGAAAAAATGCATAATTTCTGTAAATTTGCCTACTTTAAGTATTCGCACAGGAGATTCTCACTGAACTGCTGGCAGCAGCCAGTTGAAGATTTCTCAGGACTTTTTCTATTTTGCATTTAATATTTATGCTATATATATATGTGTCTCTCTCACTCTTTTCTCATACTTTCCCGTAATCAGAGTTCTTTGCCTTTGTGTACTTTGCAGGCATGCATCAAACTCGAAGCGCTCAACTGCTCAACTCGTTGCGACTTTGCGACTTGGCTCAATCCCTGACCAGGCCAGGCCCGGCCATGGGCTGCTGAATAATTGATGCAGTTTTGGTAAGTGCATTTTGAAAGAGTCTCTGTCTCCCCTTTTCTCCCTTTCTCTCTGTCTCTCGCTCTCTCTCTCTCGCTCTCTCTCTCTCTCTCTCTCTCTCTCTCTATCTCTCTTAGCACTGTTCTTTGCTTCTTTAGTTCTTAACATCTTTGGGTTCTTTAGTTTTGTAGCTGTAGCCTCAAATCGCTTGGCATTTCATTTAAATGCATGACAGGATCTCTCCCGTTGAGCCAGAGCCTGACAAATGAAGTGTTCGTTCGACTGTGGGGCGGTGGGCGTGGCAAAATCCTCATGCATAAACCAATACGCTCTGCTTGGCCAAGCGGCAGCGCTTACGCGCCGGATGCGGAAATTGTACAACTACAATGGACAGCAAAATAGCATCGGGGCCAACGAAAAAATGGCGTTAACAGCACCTTTACAAAGCCACAGACATACGCACACACACATACATACACACACACACACACACGCACGCAAACAAATGGGAGACAAGAACTCGCATTTCCACACATATTGTCCACTATTTTCACACATTTGTATGGCCATTTGAGGGGTGGGTGGGGTGCTGTAAAGCGAAGATTGGTGGCTATTATTTTGGGTCAACCTTTAGCCATCTCTTTCTCCCACAGCTATTGCTATTTCGCCGTTGATAGTATTTTGCCGATGGCATCATCAACTTTACCATTTAGTTTGCTACCAAAAAATGTTCATGATTATGCAAATGAGTATTATAAACTTTTAACACAAGCACTTGACATATGTACACATATATATATATATATATATTTATATATTTACATATATATATATATATATGTATATATATATTTGCAGAACTTGAAGCCGTATCAATTGGTTAAGTTAACACATAAAGTGCGTTTTACAGTTGAATCGATAACAATTGTTTCGTATACGCAGTGGAAAATTGCTTAAGTGTGGCAATAAAGTTTGCCCTCTCATTAAGTTTGTAGTGAGTGAGTGTATTTGGTAGTTCGTAAAGTGAACTTTAGCTTGAACGTTGTTTATGCATGCATTTGCCAGCTTTATCTTAATGCTGTCTAGATACAAAATTTTCGTCGCTGCTGCCCCGTTGTACATATTGGTCAGGGTGCTGAGCTGAGTTGTTGTACAAAAGCTTATTGCTGTTGTTGTCGCACACTGCTTATCCTTATCCACAACGTTGTCGTCTTTCGTTGATGTTGTTGTTGTTGCTGTTGTTATTATTGCTGTTCCCGTTGTCGTTGTCGTTGTCGTCATCGTCTTTGCCTTTCGCCTTTGCCATTGCGCTGCCTTTCCGCTCGTCGTTTGTTTTGTCATTCAATTCAATGAGGCTAATGTCCGTTGAGTTCTGCACCGCACCTACAGCTGAAGATATAGCCAGTTCAGATTGTTGTTGTTATTGCTGCTGCTGTTATTGTTGTTGTTGTTGTTTTTGTTGTTTTTGTTATTGCCCTGTCTGGTCTGTTCTTTCTGGTCTTGGGGCTCTTGTGCGTCCATTGCTTCCCATGTTGCTGTTGAAGTGCCATTAAGTTTAGTTGTCACTTAGCCTCTTTCCTTTTATATGGCCCGCTGCTGTCTGCTGTCTGCAGTCCGTTGTCCCTGTTTTTGTTGTTGTTGTTGTTGTTATCCTTTTGGCTTGAACGTCTTAAGCGCCTAATACCACGGCCATAAAAATGTCCAACTAATGCTTTAAAGTGTGCCAGCCAACGACAAGACACAAGTCAACTCAATTCCAGACCAGACCAGACCAGACCAGACGAGACAAGACAAGAGATGAGTCGAATTTAGCTAAAGCTAACAACTCTGACTCAAAGTCTGAATCTAAGTAGCTGCTGCTGCTGCTGCTGCTGCTGTTGACTCTTTCTGTTTCTCTTATCGCTTTTTCTTCATCGATCGTTTTGCGTGTTGTTGCTGTGGTTTGTCGTTTTGTCTGTTTGATTTTCAGCTTTTAAACGTTTCGGCGGCAACTTAACTCGTTTTTTATTTTGATTTTTATACTGGCTTTTGGACAGCTTGAAATTGCGTGTTAATTTTCACACAAGCACAAATGACACTGCTACAGGCACGGTCCCATTGGTAGCGTGTTCTATTTGTGCTTTGCGGTTTTTATTTAAGCTCATCACCAGCACTCCCCCTCTTTTCTCTCAGTCCCCCTCTCTTATCGTGATTGCGTTCTCGCAACTCGATTGCACTTTGATTGTAGAGCACATGGAGACGTTGTGTATTTTTGATTCATTAGTAGGCAGCCGCTTTGCTGCTCTGGTTGACCAAATTCTGATGGAATTGTAATATGCAAAATGAGGGGCTTATTCTGTAGCTGTCTGCCAATTGTGCCCAAAACTTTCGTCCAAATGAAGAACAAACCATTTAATTAACTTTACTGGAAAACGAAATTTGCAACGAGAAATGCAAAAAAAGTTTCGTTAACTTTTCGATTGACTTTCTGTTCGGGCCGTACTCGATGAATTTTCATTACACTGCATATATTTTGGCAATCATGTAAACGACCCACGCCAACTTGTGTCTTCAATTCAACAAAAAAAAAGGCGAAAAACATTCAGTTTATTTAAAATAACATGCTAATAATTTCGCAAACAATAAGCAGCTACTGAAACACTTTACACTTTAACGGACATTGGCCCAGGAAAATGCATTAAAAATGCAGGTACAGCCTCTGGCAGCCAGGCAGCCAGGCAGCCAGTCACAGTCATGTGCAAATTTCGACTTGTCAATTTATGATTATGGCACCTTATGAACCGAAGTAAAATGTAAATTATACGCCAACCAACGAAATGAAACTCGAGCGAATAACAAGCAAAATTGCTGTTAAATCGTATGTCCGTGTGTGTGTGTGGGTGTGTATACAGTAGTGTGCGGGCTGCCAATTTTAAATTTAGTTTTTATTGTTGTTGCTTGTGGTAGTTGGTGGAATGACTCCTTGCCTGGGCTGCCTGCTTGCCAGCCTGCCAGTCTGCCAGCCTGCCTGCCTGGCTTCCCGACTGGCTTGTTACATTTAACGCTTTTTAACGCCGAATTGACTACACACACACACACACACATGCACACACTCTGTAAAACACACTCACACACACTCACTGGTTACGCTGTTATGTAAATTAGAATGAGTCGCTTGCTGCTCGTCGCTCCTTCAATATGCTGCTCAATCGACAGACGACGCGGCGCAGGTGCATTGAAATAGTTACTTAGTAAGTTACGTATACGGCGTGTTGTACACAAAAATAACATGGAGTTCGGCTCTGGAGTAAATTCAATAGCAGTCCAGAGTCGTCAAGCCTGCCTAACAAACTGTCAATTTGGTTGCATGTTTTGTTGTTGTTGCTGTTGCCATTACATTACATGTACAACAAGCTTGTCTGGCTGAATAGCAAAGTCGCCACTTGAGAAGCAGTATTTTATTGAAAACTATATTCAGACTGCACAGCCACTTTTATATTAAGGCAGAGTGCAACCTTTGCATGTTTTTATCTCAATTTTCTTTTTATTGGTTGCCATGGCCAATAGAAAATAAAATTTACATAGCATTGACTTCGATTAAAAATGAAATTTATTTGCAATAGAAAATGAAATCAAATTTATTTTAACTTTGGTTTATCGAAGGAATTTGGTATTGACCCAGTCACATTTATTAATTATTGCCATGGCACTTTAAAAACGTTGCAAATAAATAAATATTTGTAAATAATCTGTTTTTATGTGATCAAAATGTTCGATTACAAGAAGAGACAAAGTTATGTAACCCAGCCAAATGAATGATTTGATTACAATATTGGTGAAGGCTGTTGCAGTACTTTCAAAAGTGACTTAAAGTGGAAAATTCATTCAGGTTGTGGGCACATTCGAGTCGCATTGTTATCGCTTAACTCGTTTGGCAAGTTTCGATTCAATTGTATGCCATTTTACAATGGTTCGGTTCTCAATTCGATCTGAATAGAAGGATACTTGTAGTTATCTAAAATTCCATTTCGGATACTCTCGCACAAGCAGCTGAAACTGCAAAACAATGGCAAATGGAGTTGCTAGTTGTTATTGCTGTGTTGTTGAGCGGCGGAAATGTAAATGAATCTGATTGTGAGCTTTCTATGGGCAAATCGCAGTGCATACACACGCATACACACACCCACATACAACCACATACTTACCTGTGTATCTGTGTGGGGCATAAAATTTGATAGTGATTGAAAAGTGTAGCCTACTTTCGGGCGGCTGCATATAAAATGCATGTAATCAAGCGAAATGGCAATGTACTAGGGGAGGGGCAATGGCAACGGGGCGGGGCATACGGGGCCACATTGCATTTGCATGATAGAGCCCTCTGTATCCCCTAGATACCCCTGAATTTGCCACGCCCAGACGCCCACATTTGCCCTATGCACAATAATTGAAATTTGATTTGATTAGTTACAATTTTAAGCGGGCCTCCTTTGCATTTGTTGTCTACCTAACTGTGTGTGTGCGGTATGTGAATGCATGTGTGTGTGTGTGTGTGTGTGTAATGAAAATGATCCATAGATTTAATTTTTGCGTTCTTAATTACGATGCCTTTACCAAATCCTTTTATAAATAAGTCGCTTTTGAAATGAGCAGAAATTTTCTTTCTTTCGTGCCAGTTTCACTCATTTAACATTTAATGAAATTCGCAGAATCCTTCATATAATTGAACTATTTGGTTTTCATAATTGACATTTTACGCAGACAATTCAATAATAATTACCTTAATACAATGCCTGACAGAGTGAGAGCGAGAGATGGAGTGAGAAAAAGAGAGACGCAGAGCATGTCCAGGCGACTCCTGCGGCAACCCTCAGCGGCATGTAAAAAATTTAATTAAGTCTTATTGTTATTATTTGCATTCCCTTTTGACGCAGCTCTGCTTCTGGTCTTTGGCCAACGGCAAAATAATTCGCTGCATATTTCTGTCCCCTTTGGTCTTGTGTTGCAGTAATTAAATAATTATTTGCACATCAATGAAAAATAAATAAGATTATGTAGAAAAACATTTTATGAAATTGTCAATATTTTCGCATGTAGGGTGTCACGAGGTGCGGGGAGGGGGGTAAATTGATGATGGTCACCATATTGATAAACAGTAAATGGAATATTGGTAAGCGATGAAAAATGTGCTGCACTTTCCGCACCTTACTGTGGTAGCAAATGGAAAAGGGAAACGGGAGAAAGGGAAAACGAAAGAAGCCAACGCACAAATATTGTCAAGGAATGTTCTTTTGTATGAATTATGAGTTCGCTTGCTCAACGGCGCAGTGGGTGGGGGTTCAGGATGAAGGGGGTTCAGGAAGGAAGTCAGTGTCGTGCATTAAAAAAAAAGAAGAAAAGAGCAACGCACACACCAAAAAATATGAGAATTGTTTATAATATAAGAATATAAGAAGTGCTCGCAAAGTAATAACTAGTTCTTTGGATGCTTTAAGCTCCTTATGAAAGACAAACGGAACAATTTAAAATAAAATATAAGAGTATACAATTTTTAATGCTTATTTAATACGCATACTTCTTTGTAAGAACGATTGATACTATTTAATACTCAACTATTTAAATTACAGTTTTTATCATTTGCAGACTTGACCTTTTACAGATACGAAGTTCCTATGTTAATATGGTTGTCAAGCCTCAGCAAAAAAAAAGCTCAATGAGTTTTGGGTATCGCAGCCTATTTTTGTTATAAGCTCTTCCAATTTCAGTTTCTTTGTTTTGCAACAATTTTCACTTTCTCTGGCATTTTACTTTATGCAAGATATGCAAATTCCTCAGCTATCCAATGCCGATTCTCATCCCACATACAGACACACACTCTTATCTCGCTTCTCGCCCTTAGTAAGGTCTCCACCACTGCCAACTTTTTTCTTTTTGTGTTCTTGGCAGCCTCTTTGCAGTTGGTTTTTCTGCTCCTGTTGATATACCCTCTCCTAGAGCATCTTAAATGTGTGGCAAGAAAAGTCACATAATGCAAAGTATGTCAGAAAAACTCAAAAGCTTAAAGTGCTTAATCAAAATTCAATTTAATTGCTTAATGTATTACATCAGAATGCTCTACTGTAGCATAGACCTCATTGGACAGAACTTTCATACAAAATACTTTCTTTCTTTTAAAACCGTTTTCTCTTTCACCTTTTTGCTTTTTAAGGCCAAACAATTTGTATCAATTTTAATTTTGTATGTTGTTTAGCTGCTGTGGTAAAGATAAAAACGACAAATTGAGTTTAGACAATGGAACTATGTATTTTGTATTGATCACATAACTTTTGTTTCCCTGCTATGCTAAGGGACATTTAAGTCTCGGTGCTGCTGCAATATCCTTTCCTTGGTCCTTTCTTTACTGACAACATAATAATAAGTTTTCCCATCTCTCTGTCTCTCTCTCGCTCTGGCCTTTTGTTGTTGTTGTTCTTTGAATTGCGGGAAACACTTTCAAAGGGCAACCTGCAGCTGCCGTTTGTTGTAGTTATACTTGTTGTTGTTGTTCCCGCTGCTGGTGCTGCTGCTGCGGTATTGAGCGCAAAAGTTTACTGAACGCAGCAGCAAAAAAAAAAAAAAAAATTAAAAAAATGAAAAAATATTACGCATACACTGGCGATGGCCATAAGGACATGCATGCATGTGTCTGAATATGTATAAATGTGTGTGTGTGACTTGTACTATTTACGCTGCCTTCGCTGTCGACTCCTTCGGCGCTTTATGGCGTCAACGGCGACCATTTGCAGCATGTCCTTACACACACTTTAAATTATTTATTTTTACACTTTGCTGTAACACATTTTAAGCTGTGTGCGTATGTGAGTGTGTGTGTTTCTGTGCGTGTATGCGTTGTTGTTTAATACACTTGACAGGCAATGGTATGCAGGCCTATTCGGCCTACGCCAACAAGAAAAACAAAAACACGACGAAGAAGCAGAAGACCAAGAACAGGGACCGTTCTTAATATTTGCACATGTTTGCCTTGTCTCAGTCTTATACTCAGTGTTTTGCTCGCCCTGTCTCTCTTAGTCTCTGTCTCTCTTTCGCGAACTGGCTTTTCTTTTCAGAACTTGTATATTATTTGCCTTTTGCCATATATTCGCCACACACATACGCGTACAAATTGTCTTGAGTTTATGTGTTAAACTTTACATCTTATGTTTGGTCGTGGAAGGACTTGTTCTGCTTCTGGTTCTGGTTGCGGGTGCTGAGCCTTGTGTGTGTGTGTGTGTGTCCTGTTGGCCATTGAAGTATGCGGCCATGTGGGCGTCATTGTGGCTGTGGCCTCTGCACGCCTGCATGGTATGTAAATGATACCGTTCCTTCTGGCCACGTCCACAGTTACACACACACACACGAACACATTCGCAACTACATATATATATATATATATATATATGTCCTTGTCGTTCTTGCTCACGTCAGCAGCGGCGACGTCGCTTTTATTGCTCGCCTTTTGTTGAAGCTGCCTGCTTGCCGCCGTTAAACAAATGAACAACATAAATAATTGCGAAAGCACACACGCTCTTACACACATACATACCCACACACGCACACGCACGCACACACACATAATCGCACACGTATGTAAAGTGGGGTAAATCGCAGCGTTTGCTGCATACTTAAGGACGCTGCACGCGCCAACAAATCTGTTGAGCTTGAGCTTGAGCTTTGCCTGCCTCCATTTCGAAGCAAGACTAATGGGCAGTGGACTGTAAGCTATTCAAAGTCAGCTGCCAATGCAAGATTCCCATCTGCTGCATCCACCGCAGCATCACCAGAAGCAATTACACTATCGCAGCAACAACTGCAATAACGTAGTCTCACCTAATTACTTATTTGTTGCAATCCATAAGCTCGCCGCACTCGCACCCCAGCACCACTCGAATCACTCAGCTAATTGCTGCAACACGCTCAACAGGCACTAAGCTGCTTCAACAATCTACTCATCCACCTCGTGCTGTTGTTGTTGCTGCTGCTGCTGCTGATAATTTGTTGTTTGCACGTTGGCTGATAACACGAATTTATTGTATATACGTATTTCTTGATATAAATGCGATTACATTAAGTACGTTGTCAACCTCAGCCATTCAGAACTACTAAGTAACTCCAAATTTGTCGATAACAAACAAACTCAGTAAGTAAGTGAGCAAATGCGAGAATGCTACTCGGTGGCCACTTCAAAAAAGCACTCAACACCTCGGCAGTTAGCGTTCAACGAGTCGACGTCAGTGGCATTCAGCATTCAGCACGCAGCACTCAGCACGGCTTTCGACATTCAAATGGAAACCCAAAACTAAAGTGTTTTATATTTTTTGTTATTATAGCATTTACCTTGACGGCGGGGGCATTTCTAAATGCCAGGTTGTCCTTCATTGTAACGACACCTTCACAAAGATTAATAATATGTTTGTTGGTACATTTCTAGACATTTCAGCATGACAAAACAAATCATTTAGATAACTCAAACGATAGCATTTGAGTATGATTGGAAATGAATTAAAATGAGATTTCTTAGAAATTCTGTTGAACTAAAAGAGGTTCTCTTCAAGGCTATCAGCAAGCAGTAAATATAAATAGATTTATTGGAAACAACACTCACAATTATGTTACACTAATTTTCAACAGCCACTTTAATTATGTAGTGCATTTGAGGTTCGCCTCACTTTCTGTTTACACGCTCTTGATTGTTTGTTTCTGTTTTGCTTCTCGAATTTCGTTGCCGCTTAAGCCAAGAATAACAACAGCTCTCGTCGAGCAGGTTTTTTGCTGATGCTCTCATTCAGTGTCGTTTCCCACACCTAACTGTGCACCGACTACGCTGTTGATTTCCTACTCTCTCTCTCTCTCTCTGAAGTCTGTCTCTCACATCTCTCTGCCTGTCTCTCTTTCTGGTTGCACTGTTTCTCAGCTACCGACATTCCCTTTTTTACGGGTGATCTGCCAAGCTTACGTTCAGTGCGATCGTGAATTTCGCTGATGTCAGTTCAGTTATCGTCTGCCGCGCATCTCGACGCATTGACGCATTAGTTGTGACTTGCCTATTTCCATATCAGAATCCCTGATTGTGGATTGGTTAATATTTGTTGTTATCATCACATCTGAAAACACAATATCGTGTCTCGAGTGTGTTATAAACTATAATTAAATACGTGCGTGAGTTTTATGGCTGTTTCCAACCCAGATTCGCATTCAACTTAACCCATTTAAATCAATATCAAAAAATTGCCGTAGTGGTTTTTTTATTGCAATCATTGTGTTGATGTTTTTTTTATTTGTTGCTTAAAAAAACATAAATTAATGTAAATGCGAGAAAGGTTCGTTTTTTATATTTCGATAACATTAATCTTTTTTCTTTCATTCCACTCATTCCACTCGCTGTTACAGCTGTCTCTTGCCGTTGCGTCTGTCTCTCGCTATCTTTCTCTCTCACTTCTGCTCTTCGTCAAGGTACAATGCCCAAGACATGAAGCGCAACAACATCAACAACAAGAACAGTAATAATGTACATGTCGATAAAGCAATAAGCGAAAATTGCAACAAGTTCTCGCCTGCCCAGTTCGACGCAGTTCGGCGCAGTTCAGCGCTTTAAAACAATTGGGTTTAAAATTAATTTTTAACAAAATAAAATCGACATGACGCACATACAACTTCGACAAGCAACAACGACAGCAACTGCAGCAACAACCTCAACTCAATTAAAACCTTCGATAAATGGCAAAAATAAAAAATGGGAAATACAAATGTATTTAAATAAAAAACAACTCAAGAATGAATAGCAACAACAATTTTTTTTACATACCTTTCCGTAAATATTTTCAGCATTTTTTGCATTCACAACTCTCACTATTTATTTATTGTGATTATTTTGATATTTATTATCTTCTGCTGTTGTTATTGTGTTTATTAATGGCGGCTCTCATTCATTTGGATTGTTGTATTTATTTAAATTTTTTGTATTCTGCCATACTTTGCTGCACTTTTTGTTTTACGCAAATTTATATAATACTTTTTATGAATTTTATTGCACTTCCACGCGACTAAACAAATGCCATAAAATATGTACCTAAATTTGCTATAATAAAGCTATCCCAATGCGTTCAAATTACATTTTTCATTTGTTCACCTTAAACTATTTTTTATGGCAAGTCTCGGACGTTTGACAATAAACTGAATGAAATTGCATATTTATGTTTTTCTCCATAAATTCAATTGCGTCAAAATTGAATTTTACAAATTGAATATAATCAAAATTTAAGTGGGGGAAACGAAAAACGAATAATAAACTTCCCATAGTTCACCAGAACTTGACAGAATTAACGATTTATAAATTTTCCAATTCTTATTAAATTCATGTAATATACGATTTATATGTGGTTAGCAGGAGATTGAGGAATGTACAGATCAATGGTTTTTTTTGTTGTTTTAATTAGACTGTCCCTTAAATTAAATGAGTTATAGTAGCATGTGAGAAGACTTCATTTATTATGTGTAGTTTATATAATTAGTAACTTACAAGTTGCTAATTCAGCGTTAACTTTAATAAGCAATTAGCCCTGTCTATGAAAAGCGTTTACCAGTGATACTTCGCGTGAATTTCCATTCGAATACTTTCCCACTTGTCACGCAATTTGAGACAGACACACATCGGCAATCTGACCCTGTCAATCAACTCAACCCAATTGGCTTAGAACTCAGAACTCAGAGCGCAAGCCTAACTAAAACCATCACCACATTAACCAGCAATTTAATTAATGGCCAACCATCATATTTCTTTACCTGTAAAGCTCACCTAGATCAAAACTTTAAGCCACAGTGTAACTGAACCCCATCACAAGCTCGATTCCCCTTGCGTCAGCCACTAAAAGTCAAATTAAGTATCTATTTTTGGAGCAACATATAAAAACAAAATATACGTAGCAAGTTTCACGGAGAGGTGGATGGTGAGGCAGGTGGGGCTTCTATGAGTTCGAGTTGGTTGTTGCTGCTTTTGTTAATTATCCGCCATGAATTTGATAGTTTTCATCAAAAGGTAACGCACGCTGCTGATGAAAATTTAAATGAACTTCAGTATGCAAATGTGTAAAAGTGGAAATGTGGAAATGTATCTCGTCGGGTATTGTTGTATGTGTGTGTGTGTTATTTTTGTTGTTTACATTTCAGTCGAAATGCCGCAAATTAGTAATGTTGCCACTGTCGTATCAACCGTATTTTAGAAGCATTCGCATAACTATTAATTTGTGATGCCGTTGCTCAGGTTAACAGTTAGCAGACACCAATTAGCAACCGGAACTCTCGTAACTGAACTTCCAAGTGGAAATTGCCAAATGGAAATGGAAATTGTGCCAAACAGAAAAACAAATAAACTGTGGCCTCAAATTTTAATCTGTGAAATTATTGCAAATGCCGATGCGGCAAATACATCCTAATGTGGCGTAATGGGGGAGGTGGGTTAACATTATTGTCAGATTGAGTGACGTGACATTGCCGCGCGTTCTCTGCCTCTCTGGGGGGTAAGCAAATTGAAGTCTAGGACTTGCCTCTGGTGCTGGCTAATGATGCGCATGATGTGCTTCATTGTCAGCATCATCATAATCATGATGCTGCATGTGGCAGCAGCAGCAGCAGTAGTACCCGGAACGTCAACTTCATCTTCATCAGTGGCAGCAACCCAGCAGCGGTTGCCTGTCGACTTTGTTGCACATGCGACAAGGCATAAGTTGGACGACTTGCTGTGCTGCACTGCATGAAATTAATATTAATCGTGGCAATGCATTTAAGCCGCATTTAGCCGATTTGCCAGCTTCATTCCAGCTAGCGAAGGCTCTTTTTCATTTCACAGCGCTTTTTGTTTATTGTGGGATTTTTATTTATTGTTTTGCGGTTGTGCGCTTAAAAAAATGCCGCTAGCAATTTGTAATCATTAGACATGGGCGGCGTAGGGTTGGCAGGGGTTGGGGGATTAGGGGGTCGTGGTTCAGAATGGCAATTTAACGTCACTTCTGCTTGCCTTTGGCTTTGGTACACTTTTGGGCGTGTTCAGCGCACAGGCTGACAAAAGTCGCTGACATTTTAGCCAACTAAAACATCCTTGCAGTTATGCAAATCACACAAACACATATATGCCCACACACACACAGAGACAACGAGCTACGACTGCCATTTGCACGTCCAAGCTTCCTTCCGCATTCTACTGCAGCTGCTGCTGGCCTCATGCCCCATGCCTCTTTTTCTAGCCATCAACGTCAACGTCAACGTCATCGTCGTTGTTTTTGTTGTTGCGGTGGTAAAATTTAAGTGGCCACTTGACTAAATTAATATGACACTGCTGCAAGTGCTGCTCAGCACTTGTCTTTGCTTAACCCAGCACCCTCTACCCCTGCAGTACTCCTTATCGCCTTTTGGCCAACAATATGAATAATTATGACGTCAAACTGTCAGTTGATTTGCATGCTCCTTAATTCAGCTTTGTGGTGAGTCGCCAAAGACTTTCAGACATGCTGTCAATAAACAAAATTCTACAATTCTGTGGAAAATTGCAACTAGAGTGACAATCGATTAAATATTTTCAAAGTGCTTAGAATATCCAATTTGTGAAAGTGTGTCTTGTGCACAAGATGTGTGTTTAAGTGAATTGGCCACAATTAAAGCAATTAAGTTGCTTGCCAGTGGACTTACATAATTTGACATATGCCAACAAATTGTGATAGCACTTTTGAGCGATGTGAGTCTTTTACTTCAGTTAACCAAGCAAATAAATACGAAAGACGAGTTGAATGGGTAAATGCTTGTAGAAGTCAAAACTAAACCATATACATTTTCTAAACACGTCTGCTCACTTATTATTACTCACATTACTTCTTCTTTGTCAAATTAGTCATTATGCTTACATGTTAAATTACAGTCTTGTTACTCAGTCACTAGTAGCCTGTTACCCATGTTTATGGCAATCCTTTCCTAATGGTAATAAGTCAATTTGAATCGTAAAAAATAAGCATTAATGTACAAATCTGTGTTTCTCAAACTGTGCAAGGGCATCACAGTATTTCATGTGCTAATGGCTGCTAGTTAACGCTCACGTCGACAGCTCTGTTGGCAGGCCCATAAGCGGGAATGTCACTACTAAAAATCCCAACTGTTTGCAGCTTGTCTCCCTGTTTTTTTTTTTCTTTTGTTTTTATTTCTATGCTTGGTTTTTTTTCTTCGTTTTTCGCTCGTTTTTGCTGCAGCACATGTCACACTTGGATCGCAGTTTTGTGGCCAGGCCAGGGCTATGAAAATAACCATAGGCAATTGCCCAGGCGGTTTCCAGCCTCCGTCAGTGTGAAGGCACCTCCCCCCGATTACCCTTGCTGCTGCTGCTGCTGGTCTCCCCAGGCTATACGCACAGTGTTTCAGTGTTTGTGGCACTCATAAGCCTTGAATGCTAAATGTCAAAGTTACTCCTTGGCGTAACATTCGACACATTGGAGCGTGCTGAGGTGTTTGTGCCTACGTGTGTGTGTGTGTAGTGTGCGGTGTGTGTGTACCTGCCTGCTGCCCATCTCCTGCCTGGTGCCTCATCATCTCGTCTGCCAGCCTGCCTGGTTGCCTTTGGATTACATTACACTAAGTTCTGTGCAAACACAGTTGGCGCAGTTCATTAACATGTTACATGGACACTGACACCCAGGCAGGAGTCATGTATAGTCAGAAGTGGAGGATTCAGAGTTGGAGTCGAGTTTAGTTCGAAGCGACTCCGCTCTACTTTAGACGAGCCTCTTTGGGGTTTGTTTGTTTCTGCAAATGTATGCGTAAGCACAGTATGCATGTAAGTCTCTATCTCTCTCCCTCTTACTCTCTCTCTCTCTCTCTCTATGTGTGTTTGTGTGTGTGTGCGTGGAATGTATGCTTTATGCCTTATAATACACGCCCAACGCCCACTGAAACGCTCGACGCTGATGCGGAAGTGTTGCCCGGGCGCCCACTTCAAACAACTAGAGCGACTCAAAGCTCAAAGCTTTAGATATAGCCACCATATGAATATGAAAATGAATGTATATATGAATACACTTGGATGCTTAAGAGCATGTATGTGTGTGTGTGTGGCCTAAGCTGCGCATTAAATGTAAAATATAAATTATTAACAGTATATATATACTGAGGCGCTGAAAACGAGGCTGAAGAACAAAAGCAAAAACAAAACATGTCTGCGGTTAGCAGCTCTCTCGTTAAAATTGCCGCTCCTTGCCCCCACCTCCCCGACCATCTCTCTCTCTCTCTAACCACTCCCCACGCTGCAGTGCAGTCTTCTCTAATTAGGCGCACTGTAAGTGCAGTCGTGTGGCTAATCAATGGGGACATAGTCGTGGCATAGTAAGGGGGGCTTGGAATCGGGGAGGGCGTGGCTACTGATCTCCAGCTAATTTACAGTTTTAATGCGTTTTCGACTTGTGGGCCAGTGTGCAGGGCGAAAGTAGTTTCCGAGTCATGCTAAACAAGTCAGGCACAAATGGCAAACAAACAAGCAAATAAGCACAATATAGAAGCAGAGGGATGTTGATGGGCAGACTGACAAACGCACGGACGGAAGGGCGGGCGGGACGGACAGATGGGCATTGGCAACAAGCGGAGGCTAATTCATTTGTTGGCTTCCGTGCACAAAACCAGCAACCGTTGCATACTTTGCGGCGCAAACAAAAACCAAGGCACCACAGGCAGTCACACAGTCACAATCGCAGTCACAGTCGCAGTCGCTGTCAGCATCCACCACTCGTATGTGGAGCTCCGCCCGTCAATGAGCCCTTCTACCCCCCATCCCTCCACAAAAAAAACAAAAACCAAAAAAAATATATACACACATACATGTATATAACAGATTCAGTTGTAGCCCATTCCCAGGACTATTTTGGCCTGGTTGTTGAGGTCTAGTCAGAGGCATAGCGGCAGACAGAGCAATTCGTTTTAATGAATCCATCCACATGCAGACGATGGCGAGTCGAGGCCAGGCCGGGCTTGGCCGGGCAGAGAGACTCGTCAGAGGAGCAACTGATTGTATCAACTTCCTAAGTGGATTTTGCAGTCCAACTGGCATTAAGCCTCTTGGCCGCAGGTAATTTCGTATGAATGAAAAGCAAAAGTCTCTGCTCGGGCCACAGCACAGCCGGCCGCCCTTCCATATTTTTTTCTTTATCTCTTCCAACTCACTCTTTGCGTCCACAGAACAGGAGGCTGAGGCTCAGCTGTGCCGTGTGAGTTCCATATTTTTGCCTATGCATATGAGCAGCTTCCATTTGCAAGGTTTTTGGCTGCCTGCCGTTGTCTTTCAATAAACATTGATTCCCCCAACTTCCACACAAGTCTCCTCATCCTCTTTCTGCGGCAGCAGCCAGTTATGCTTTTAGTTTGACTACCCAGCTTTTGTTTTGCTATTCTTTGCAGCTTCAACTCTTCCACAGACATTATATTTTCCTCTCTCTCACTATCTGTGTCTATCCCTCCACTGCGCTTGCTTTCTGTTTCCCAATGCACTCTTTGCGGCTTTTCACACTCATGCATTTTTAAGCGACATTTTGCAGTTTTCAGTTACTAACACCGAGTTCCGGACCAAGACTGCTACGTTGCATTTCGGGCCTTTTTCAGCAAGTTGAAATAGTTCTCAATGCAATTTTTATGATTAGATTTGGGAGTTGCAAAGCGAAGTGGCATGGGAAATAAAATTTGAGCTGCATTCGAAATGAGCAGCACTGAGATATTTGACAGGCTCAAATCTCATTGGTACCTGCTCTTAGTATGAAAATTCTTGACATTGCTTGTGTCATTTTCATATATTGGCCGATTGAAGTGCCGTTGAGACGATGATTTGCATTTCACCAGACAATTTGGTATCTCCATAATTTGAAAGATTATAGGTACCTTTATTGTGATATGTCAAACGTATTTATCAATTGAGCAAACTTGTGTCGTGAGGCGCATTCTTTAGAAGGAACAACAACAATACTTGCGCCAACTTTCGGAACAGGTTTTCACACAAAAACTGCATTTCAACTAGTTATTGTGAAATATTGTTGCTGCTCGGGTATTGCGCATACAAAATTAGTTGTAATTAGTAGAATTTGCCTCACCTTAGCAGCAGCTGGCTGGGCTAATGGAAGCTGGCTATTAGTTTATGAATTACATAAACATTTGGCTGTAGTTTCCTCAAATTTAAAAACGCATTTATAGACCAACAGAGAAAGCGAGAGAGAGAGAGAGAGAGAGAGAGAGAGAGAGAGAGACAGAGAGAGAAGGAGAGAGAAAGACAGGGAGAGACCGGCGAAGAAAAAGAGAGTTTTTTAACTTTTCAGTTTTCATGCATAACGTTAAACAGCTTTAGACACTCAACTGGGTGGCTTTTATGAGCACATTTTAACTCACTCTAAATATATACTTATCTTCCTCTTTCTATCTCGTTGCAGCTTTCTGGTGCACGGCAACATCAACGGCTACGGCAACGGCAACTACAAACTGCAAAACTAATTTATGGCATTAAAAATGCATATTTTCTAGCAGTGCGTTGCCAGTTTTTATCATTTGCCAAGTGCAAAAGGCGTGCGCCAAGCAGCAGCTGCAGCAGCCGAAAGCTGTACGTCTGTGTGTGTGTGTGTATGTGTGTGCGAGTGTGTAATTGTGTGACTGAGGGTGTGCGATTGTGTGTGTGACTTCGCCTATATGATTTTTTTTTTGTGAAAGAAGTTTATGCGATCTGTGCGCAGTGCATGCAGCTAAAATTGGATTCGACTGGCACAAAGCAGCATTCGGGGGGCAACTGAGCCTGAACATTTCTTCTACCGGCCCGCTGCTTTAGCTGCTTGCTCGCAACGAAATCGTTATCGTCCTCTCTCAACCCGCACGTCCCTCTCATCGTCATCATCGTCAGGAAAAGCAGCAGTAGCAGCAGAACCAACGCATGATAATTCACTGCTTTGGCCCTGGACTGGCAACGAAATGGCTTTACTACACATAAACGTAAGTACAGATTATTCCTGTAAAATAAATACTCGTGAAAATCTTCAGAAAGAAAGTCAAAAGTTATTACTCAACACATGGGTGATTGGCCCTCGGATCAAGCGTTTAACTATTAACGTTTCCATTACTTTAGTGCTTCAAAAAAGGCGGTTTGCTTAAAGT
This sequence comes from Drosophila nr. perissopoda 5 BK-2023a, assembly GCA_035044105.1. NCBI lineage: Eukaryota > Metazoa > Arthropoda > Insecta > Diptera > Drosophilidae > Drosophila > Drosophila nr. perissopoda 5 BK-2023a. The sequence goes on from JAWNMK010000122.1 coordinate 6,384,300, forward strand.
CTTTTCTAAATTTAAAACTCTGGTCTAATTCGAAATTGGTCTTGTCAAGACTACTGTCAAAAATGTCATACTCACTGTACTCATATTCATATGAATTGATCTCTTTCGCCTCATAACTCTCGTGATTTTTCTCTCCTGATTGATTTCCCATTAAAAGCGTATCTTTTAAGCGAATATTTTCAATTTGATTTTTTTTAATAAACTGCAAGAGTCATATAAGTACAGAAATTCATTTTAACGTTATACGATGTGCTTATGTGCTCATGTTTTCATTTTATCGTCAAACGTGTCGTTTGCGTGATATATGTATACATATGTATATGTGTGTATATATCATATACATATATGTATGTATATATTAAATATCATATATGTATATATATATATGCATATGTGTCTCTCGGTGCCGTTGACAGCCTCGACAAGCAAGCACTCGTGTAATTTTAATAATGTGCTAAATGTCCGCTCGTTCTCTCTGATGTCCTGACGCAAAGTGCAAGAGATGAAGCACTGAGGCGATAGCTTCAATATGCTTTGATTGGAATGCACGAGGGCTGCTGCAGTGTTGACCATGTTCGGGCGAAAGCATAATATTAATCATGTGCCGCAAGTGCTGCAACTTAATGAATGCGATTTTAAAATTACGGATTTATATGGTATATGCTTTAAAGACGTGTGTCGACAAATAAACAGTGTTGATAATACGTGTCAAGTTTGGCCCGAATGAGGGAGAAAAATAAAATCAACCAAGAGGACAGCAGTACGAGTGTGTGTCTGTGTGTGTGTGTGTGTGTGTAGTGTGTATTAAAAGCTGTCCGCACAGCATAGAGTGGAGAACGGCAGGACAGCAACACAATTGCCTGCTAGAGCTGCACCAACAGAACCAAAACCAATAGGTTGACAATGATGGCGTTGATGTCGAAAACCAATTCACTTTTGACCAGCACCAAGCAAGCTTTTATCTTCAAAGTTGTCCTGTCTGGCCAGTCTCTCTCTTCCTCTTCCTCTGTTTATCCCTCAATCTGTGTGTGTGTTTTGAGAGTTGATTGTCAAGTGTCGCACACAGACACGTGCTTATATTTGCCGACTGCTTTAGCGTCCTTGCTGCTGCATACAGTCCATATTTGTTTGAGCCATCGAATTGAACTGTAAACTGTGTATTAAATGTTATACAGCGTGCGTTTTCTGGCTTAAGCCTACGTAAGAATAAAGGACTTTGCGGTTTGTGCCACACAGCCATACAAATATGGGCCGCAGCAACAATGGCACATTAAAGTGCATTTGAGCGGCAATCATTTTTGTGGTTAACAAATACAAAAGCCTATTAATGAACCCACAGACAACAACAATAACTAATAGAGCTGTGGTTGCACTCAGGTGTACTGGTGTGCAGATATGTTGTTGTGCGGTTGTCTGTGTGCGGCTTTTGTTCCATTTAATCAACGGAGTTTAGTTGACAAACGCTCAAGACAAAAGCCTCGTGGGCTCAACGCATTCATGCAATTAATTTTCAAGCAACAACAACAATTCAGATTGATACATAATGCTACAAATGTAAATGCTGTGTCAGGACAATACAAACTATTTAAAGTACAACAAACTGGAAACTTAGGGTAGTGTGCGTGTGTGTGTGTGCGTGGTGGGGTGTGTGTATGTGGTGGGGTGATTGTTAGTTAATTGAATTTTAAATTATTCTCCGAAAAATAGTTAGTTGTTCTCATGAATAAATCAGTATTCAATTTTACTTGCTAATTTGACTGGAGACTGCCAGCGAGTAGGAATTCCGCAGACAGATAGAAAGGGAGAGAGAGATAGAGAGAGAAAGAGAAAGAAAGAAAGAGAAAGAGAGAGAGAGCGGGAGCGAAAGCGAGAGAGGGAAGAGAATTGTGTTAGCGCATTGCTGAAGTTTTTAGACAAATCAAAAATTAAGCTAATAAAATGAACTGTCAGCAACTGCAGGAGTCAAGCAATTCCTTGGCAAAAGTTAAGAAACTCTGTAAAGCTATTCATTGCAATTTGTAGACTGGTTTAGCATCTTATTTATGCCACGGCTGAACTCTGCTGAATGCTTGCCAAGAATTTCATAAGCTGGAACAGAGCTAAAATGGCAACGACGAAGGCAGCAACACTATAATAAATCCAGTAAACTAGTAGCAGTTAATGGAATATAAAATATGGAAGTATTTATAGGATATTGACATTTTTTAAGTTAAGCGCTTGTCTGCGTCTTTCGCTGCCTAAGATTATTTGTTTGTAACTTTGAATGTTGTTGTTGAATGTTGGATATTGAAATTCCGCGACGCAAGGGTGAACTATAATAGCATAAAGTCCTTCGAAGCAGGTCGATATTGAATTGAGTCAGGCGCGGGTCAACATACGCACTCTTACATACACACACACACACACACACACACCATCAATTGTTTGCGAGCGTATAAATCTAATATAAATAATAGTAATAAGAACATCGCAATGCCTAAAAGTATGCAATGAAATATGCGCCCCAGTCAACACAAGCACTCTGACGGCCACACACACCCACACACACACACACATTGATTGCATAACATGCAATTATTAAAAACTAACAAAGGGGCAGACGAAGGGCTCCAGCTGCTGCCTGTGTGAGGCCACTTTTCATATCTGCCAAGGCAGACTGCTCTTGCCGAGGACTTTTGTCAATGGCCAAACCTCAAAGTCAGTGAAGCTATGCACACACACACACACTCACACAGCCACACACATGCTCATAAATGACTTACTGCTCAATGCAGTCACACACATACACATGCATACACACTTACTTGCTGCTTGCGTCATCAGCGTCAGCATCGTCAGAGTTTTGAAGCTGTTTCTGCTGTTGAGGCCTTGGCATGTAGTCAAAACGCAGCTCTGCCATTTTCCACAACTATTTTCTATGTCAGCTAGCCAGTGTGTAAGATGACATATAGAGTAGCATGGTAGCAGGGGATGTGGTGGGGCGGGGGGCAATTACATAGAGAGCGAGAGATGGATAGTCCAGTCAAGCATGCGAATGGATGCAACTGGCCAGACTGAAGCAGCACATGGGCCATTGAATGTCTGACATCAACTTGCTGCTGCCTCTGCAGCTGCAAAACAAACAAAAAACTTAACCTCAGCACAAATTTAAGCAAATATTTGCATGCCACATGTGGAGATTGAGGCAACTCTTCACGTCCACTATGTGACAGTCTTGCTCGGTCGGAAACTTGACTTCTATTTGGCCTACATGGTTCGTTCGTCTTCTGTCTCCTTGGGCGGCTGCAGTCCATTGCTGTGGCAATTGAAGCCGGAAGCAGTTTGCAGTGTCAGCAAAGAACTTAACCAGGTGACTGCATTCTGCCACCCCGCCCACCACGCCGCTACTATTTGCGGTTGTGGTCCACTCTGTGGGTGGCGGCGACATGTTGATGCATGCATGATTTTAATCTGTTAAATGCGAAAATGCATAAATGGCATTGGAGAGTTTTCATCCGTTGATGGCAATGACGCGCAAAATGTTTACAAATCATTTTGTCAATAACGACAACTGCCGAGGGATATTTGTATGTATGTGTGGATGTGTGTATGTATGCATGAATGTTACATACACGCCAGATCCTTCCATAATTTGCCAACATTTCTTACATTCATCGACATACGGCCATGAAAAGGTCATTAGTGTGCGTCAGTGTGCGTGTATATGTGGGACTGTGGCACAAATGGCCATTCAATATGAAATAGAACGACTCACACACTCATACACACATAGATATATGATGCTTATAGCTAAAGCCAGCAGCCATAACAGCCACATGCTTTTTTCCACAACATTAACGCAAATTGCAAGTAATAAAAATTCAAAATACCGAACCGTACAGAAAGCTGCACGTGTTGCTGTTGCTCTTGTTGTGTGTGTGTGTGTGTGTCTATGCATGTGTGTGGTTGTGTGTGCCCTGGCTCAAGTGATGGCCTACGGAATCCATAGCAAACCACAACAAGAAGCTGACTACGGGCACATTTATCGCAGCCACCGAGGCATTTTTTAAGCCCACCTACAACTCTTATGCTGTGCCAAAAATATAAAATATATATGCAAATTTTGCTCTATGGGGAAAGGGCATGCTAAAGTTCTGACGTGATTGGATATGGCAAACTTGAAAAGAAAATATACGTTTTAATACTTTTTTTATATGTGCATAATTGCTCAAAAATCCGTCTTGTCGTCAGACTTGAGATAGAAATAGATAGAAATAGTTTAAGACGAATAACACTCTTGAATGTAAATAGTTGTATGGCTTGTGTACCCCAGTTTATTGAGTTTTAGAATTTAAGTTTCAAATTAATGATGTTCAATTCAATTCTACAACTAGCTCGTTTTTGAAATGTATGAAATTTATTACCTTAACTTGGCAAAAAAAGAGAGTATTTCCATAAAATTATATTGCCCATGGCAAATGCTCTTTTTTAGGGCATTGATGCTGCGTCTTGCAATATTTTCTTTCGCTTACTGAACTTTTGCTTGTGTTGCTGCTCAAGCGAATCAAAATGGAATCTATTTTATGCAAAGGCACGCAACGTGCCCCAGACCCAGAGCTAGACACAGGGGTAAGCCAAATGTAAGATGGAGCCACATATGCGGCTGCCTGCTTCACTGCGCCCGCTGCTTTCGATCCTTTACCGTTACCGTGTGCCAAGTGTTTGTGTGTTTGCCCAGCCAGTGGTTGGCGGACTAAAAGCTTTGCCTATGCACTCATGCATGCGTGCCGTGCAGATGCCACTGCCTCTTGGACTTGCCACACAATTTATGTATGTGCGAAATATGGCGCCACAACACATTTGTACCTCTGGGCGCCTTTTGTGTGTTTGTTGCGCAAATATTGAAATGTTTGTCGTGTAATGCTTTTAATGCATGCTTGAAATCTTTTACAGCTGGCCACAGTAATGAAATGGCGACCAATGGTGATATTTCGATGATCTCGCCGCCAACGTCTTCCATTTCAAACGATCAAGATCCGTTTGGACAGCTGCCACCGCTACCACCGCCGTTGCGTTCCACCCAAGTGCTTCAGCCATTGAGCGTATTTCCAGGTGCACAAAGAACCAAACTCTTCATGCTATATTTTTCTCTTTGAGTGTTCGTTGTTTGTTTGCTCTAGCTCTTTTATTCGTTCTCCTTTTTATTTTATGGTTTTTGTATGTTTTATCTATGGCTTTTATTTGGCTGCACATTTTGCAAAAAACAAGAAAAAAATGAACAAAATCATTTGCTTTTTGAAGTATTTTATTGCCACTTGAATTGATGTGTAGATTGGAGTTTTGATTTGTTTGCTAACATAATTGCCGCTGTATTTTATATTCGTATTTGTACATTTTCATTTGGACTCCATCACTGAAATACCTGCCATAGCACACGAGACACGAGGCACACGTTTTGTTTTACACTCAAATAAACACACTCACACACAAGCACACAGCTATTCCGCTGTGCGTCACAGTTACACACATTTTTGTGAACTTTGTTTAGCATTTTTCAGCTGCGCCAGCCGCACTCATTCAGACCATCAATCAATCAATCAATCGAATTCCCTTCCAAATACAAAACAAAAGTCCACCAACAGTCGTCCATTAATTAAATGTCGCTCTATCTGCCCTTTATCTGTGCTTGCTCTTTGTATTTGCAACTTTTTGACTACAAAACTACTACAAAAAAAAAACAAAAAAAAAAACATTTTTTATTTGTAAAACCCTCAAAAACAGAACTTTTTCAAGTAGCTGTGCTCTGTGTTGATGCTGCCATGTGTTTCCTTTTTTTCAAAATGTAATTTTGTTTAGAACATCAAAGTCGGACATAATCGACTGTGTAATACTCTGATGCCAATATTCTTGACGCGACTTACAGATGGTTGTCAGTAATCAAACAAATTTTGAGACTATAGCTTAAGGCCTGTGGAAGCATTTCATTCTGTGTATATCAGATTTATTTTTTAGATTTCGCAAATAAATACTATGGCAGTCAAAATTTAATTATATATCTTTCACAAACACGTCTGCTTACTTTACTTTATTCACAACGATTGATTTCTTCTTCACGTTGGTGATCACACAATTGATATCGGTCGGTATCGATATCAATTTTATGTACAGATGTTAAATTACAGTTTTATTACTAAACCAAAAGTAGTCTGCTCCTTACATTACAAGTGGTCTGCTACAATACATACTCTAATCGGATTTTGTAAACATGACTTTACAGAATATGGACGGAGAGACTGAAAGCCAGACAATCAACAAGCCAACGTCGGTATCAGAGTACAATAAAAAAATAAAAAACCTAATTCGCAGCTGCTTTGTAAACATTTTTTAAACGTTCTGGCAGCCATTGCTCATTCTACTTCACTTACTACCTTTCTGCTGTCCCATAACTGTCAATTAAATAAAACTGAAAACAAATTGAAAGTAACAAACTGCTAACAAACTACAACAATTTTGTGCTCTCTTCTTTCATTTATATACTACGGACAATAACAACCAAATGAAAATGCTAATCAATCTTGACAAATTATTTACAAATTACAATTATTGAATAATATGCCCTTATGTGTTCATTTTAATGTAGAGTGAGTATAAAACTACAACAAGAACCGAGTAGGACTTAAAATTGCTTATTTTTTAAATTTAATACTTATTATTTTTCTAAATCTATTTTACAATACTATATGTTGTCGAAATATTTGTTGCTATCAAATTAATGCGCAACATTCTGGCGCACTGCTATTGCTTTATACATATTTTTATAAATACATACATATATGTATGTATATTTTGTGTTTGTTGAGTGATTTTTCTGATTTTATTTTGGTTTGAACCAGTGTTAAGCGCAATCTTTAAACGGTTTTGTTTCAAACATAATGCCTTATGAGCCTGCTCGTTATTCTTCTTGTCGTGTATGCCATGTTCAGTGTCCAATTTGAGCGAAGATTCTTACGATTATGTTTTTGGTGGTCGACGTAAGACTCCGCCCACAACAACGTCAACACAACTCAAGCTGACCTCGCCGCCAGTGCGCCTGCGACCCGAAGGTGCGTATGCTATATTGTACATATCAACATTACCTAATCTATACTACTACTACACAACCCACTCCATTGTCATCAACAGACGCCTATCGAGGTGAGAATATAAACAACGGCCGTTTCTATCGTCATTCCTTCAGCTATGCCCCGAAGCGTCAGCGCCACTCGAGCCGTGATGATCGTGACCGCGAGTCTAGATTGAGATGTCATGGCGAGGATGAGGCAACACTGCGCCAATTGCTGCTCGAGTATGTAGAATGGCAATCAACTTTTCTTCTTCTTCTTCCGTTTTTTTTTTTCCTTCTTTTTTTACATGCAAATGAAATGAACACATAATGAACACGCAACAGTGGCAGTTACTGCAAAACTGCCACTGCAACAGCCGCAGCAGCACTTTTTTGCGTGTTGCCCCCATTATGCGTCATTCAATTTGCATGCCACAAAATGTCCGCTATAAAGTATTAGCATTTAGCTAGACAAATAAACAGCAATTATTTTGCAAAACACATACTTAATTTGTTACACAATTAATACTCGTAGTTTTTAATTTATACATTCAATGGCACGCACAAATAATTCAATTTTAATTTATGTACTTGGCTATGCTCGCTTTAGGGCCAATGCGTAAATTACCAAATCACCAAGCCAGCAACATATTTGTGAATTTGTTTTCTCCTTTAATTGATAGTGCAAACTACGTTATATCAATAAATTCCGCTTTACTGCTACTGTTTTTTGTTCTCACCCTTTCTTTGTACGGTTTTTGGCAATATTTATGTGCAAATATTTAACAATTTTACTCCCCCCCACACAGATTTGCGCAAATTATGTTCATTTAAGTGTCCAGCGCGTGTCCTTAAAATGTCAATTATTCATTGAGGGCATTTGTGTTGTGTTGTTTTTGTTGCGCAACTTCCACACAAAAGAATCACAAAATAATTTATATATAAAATACAACATCAACCCCAAATATTAACAACAACAACAACGAGCACATGCGACATTCACCAAAAGTCGGGTTAAGAAATTTGCTGCAAAAAAAAAACCAAAGAAAAAAAAAATGCCACAACAAAGCAAACAAAAGACAAACATGAAAATATATTAATTAAGCCAAACGTTTTTTGACGCATAACATACAAAAAAAAAAGAATAAAGAGTGAAAGAGAAATTGTAAATCAGATAAACGGCGGAGTGTGAACACAAGAAAAGAGCCGACAAAATGATGGGCACAATGCCACCCAGGTACATATACAAAGCATTCCAAACTATTCAAATTAATTTTAATAATAATAATAACAAAGCATAGTAATAATTAACAACTCGAACATTACGCATACGCCATGTATTCATTATTCTGTTGTATAATAATATGTTTATTTTTCACCGTGCAAATATTTTAAATTAATGCAAACATATTACATAAACGTTCTCATTGTTTCTTCAGCCTTTTTTCCATATAATTATATTTAAGTGTGTGCGTGCGTGTGTCTGTACGTTTGTGTATGTGTGTGTTATCTTGTTGCTAACGGCTAGGCCTTTTAATTTGTATAAGTTTAATTAAAAATGGTTAATTAGCGTTATTCGTTTCGTTGCTTTGACATGCGCTGTATAATATTATCACATTGATTTCATAATGCAAATTAATGAATTGACAAAAAAGTGCTCACATTATCATGTATCAGTGCATAAAATTCCATCAATTGAGCCTAAAAATGTAAAAATGTACATACATATGTAAATGTGAGCCACATCTCATTAAATTTAATGAAGTATCAATTCATTTTGTTTTGATTTAATGCCAGCACCAAGTCGTATGCTTTAATCAAAATACTCGCATCAACAGCTCCATTTCAAATTTCTATATATTACATCGAAATCCTGTCATTGAGAAACATTGAACCAAGGAACTGTTTAATACACAATTTCAATTGCAATATATTTCAACTAAGTATGTTCTTGTCATCTACTCCCTTCCACCCCTGCCCACAACAACAACAACAATCACAACTGCCTTCACCGTCACAACAACAACAATAACTGCAACTACAACTACAACTACAACAACAACAACAACAACTAACTATAGAAGCCAAACCCAAAGCGGTCTGGTATTTACGCCACTCAATGAGTATGCAATTTCCATATGCTACTACTACAAACAGACTATTTAATATCAATACATAAATACTTTTAAACATATCTAACCACATACCTATATATACTATCAGTAACTCTTTTAACCTTATACCACTTTGCACTTGCATATATGACACTTCATAGACCATCAAATGGATTTGTTAATTGTTTCAAATATTTTGCGCAAATACCAAATTACAAAAACTCCTGCTACCGAAAATTGCATGTCAGACAATTAAATTTCAATTAATGTGTGTGAAATTAATTTAGTAGTTTAATTGTAATTATTGCGGCTGCAGTCAGTCACATAATGGCAATAGCTGAAAGTATGTGGTGCGGTGGCACAGTGGTTTACCGGCAAACACTGCACCACACACTTGATGCGTTCTGTAGGACACTTGAGAGCAGCCACAACAATCTATGAACTGAATCCTATGCGGCTCTTATAGTGTGACATGCTGTTTGTATGTGTGTGTGTGTGTGTGTTCTTTATGGCATGCCGAAAAGTGTTTAAGTACCATTAAGTCGCTGTACACACTTCAAGGCACACACACACATACACACACACTTACATTCGCACTTCCACAGTTACTCCCATTCAGTCATCAACAAGAACAGCAACATTCTCGTCCAGGCAGAATCAATCAGCATCGGGCACTTAGCTCAACTCATTCAGTTATCGACCCTCACTTTGCATGCAATCAAAGCTATAGTTAGTTGATCCCATTCACAAAATCACCCCTCACCCAGTAGAGTCGTGAATTAACTTCATCCATCTGTTAATCTAGTCAGCCTGTCAAATGTCACACAATATTTTCAGGCCTATCACTTTTTAGTTTGGTTTTTCTTTTTTGTGTACCATTTTTTAGCTAATTTTAGATATTTGTTAATTTCACCAAAAACTGTTTAACTAATTGGCGGAATGGTCCTATCACCAAAAGACCCAAGAAAAAGTACAAAAAATAAATGTTCACAACCAAAACAACAAGAAAACGAAAAACTCGAACGTATAACTGAGAGTCTGTTGCAAATTGTTGGTTTATCTATCACTTCATTGCAAATGCCGTTTATAAATTGATGCATTATGTTTTGTATCTCATGTATTGTCTCATTTTTACGATTTGCTTGGCATACGAAACAAAACAAATAAAATTAGCAAAACATAAACAAATCAAATTTTCAAACCAGTACAAATAAATGTTTATTCATGAAAACCATCCAAAACACAAATGGGCAAAAAGTAATCAAAAAAGACAAAAATATAAATAAAACCAAAAAGTAACAAACTCAACGTCAACTCAAATAAAACAAAAATTCAAATTTAATAGGCCGCTAAACGAAAACTGCCGCAAAAACAAATAATATGTATAATTATGTTAATATTATTAAATTGCGTACATTTGGTGAATGTCCCATATGCCAATTGGTTTTAACAACTTTAATCTCTACAATTATGTATTTTACTTATCGAGAACAACTTTTTATTTGCTAAAGTTTTTGTTTTGAATCTTGAAAATATTGTGTTGGAAGTGGCCAGCCTGATTTATAATAAGACTTTGAATTAAATATGCCGTCAAAAGTAATACTCTTGCAGCTGAAATGTACAGTTACTTTGGTGGCACTGCGTTTTCTCGGCGAGTTGTTGTCTGCTTAATCCCCCCTGAGTTACAGTTGCCATGTTGCCGATATTAAGTGGCACTGTAACCGACACCGACACCGCCAACGCCTTCCGCCGGAAAATCTTCTTAAAATGCACAAAATACTCAAATGTATAATAATATTTTATACATGCAGGCCCAATCCTGAAAAAGGAGAACACCGTGAAAAGCGTCAGGCGCACATACGCGACAGCATTTATTGTATACAAAAGGTGGCAGTAGCAAGAGAAGTTGCAAGAGCAGCAACGAGTAGTCGCAATGGAGGAAGCAAGTAGCTGCGTGTTCTGCTCACTGAAATTGGCAGAAATTTTATTAAATACTCACGTATACAAATCCGTTTCACATAACCAAAAATTCATGCAACTGACAGAAGCACACACACACACACACACACACAGAGAGAACAACACACGATTGCACATGGGTTATGCGAATACAGAAGCAAATTCCGAGATTCAGTTATAGCTGTTGTGAGATATGGGTTATAGATATGCATGCCAATACATATGCACAAACAACAATTGTTTTCATGGAGAACAATAACTTACACAGGATGCGGCTCGTTCTGGTCCTAGATTCTGCTGCTCGTTGCTGCTGGTTGATGCTTGCTGGGTGCTGCTCTGCTGCAGCTCGTTGCTGATGTATGCATAAAATAATCCTTTTATGCTCAGCACAACAATGTCCGTGAAATGCAAAACAATAACAATAATAACAACAACAACAGAAACAACCACAACAGCGGCTACAATAACAATAACAACATGTTGCGAATAACTCTCGCTGGCTGCCTGCTACATAGGCGTATTAACATAATGCGCAGCCAACTCAAGTGCATGGCATTGCAGGGGGTGGGTAGGCAGGGGGAGGGGCAACAGGAGCAGGGTCCTGCGTGCGTTCTACATGTCGCACATATATGGGGCATTGTGTGCGTCAGTTGTCGCCTATAACTTTTGTCGTGTTTTGTTTGTTGTTGCTGTTTGATTTTGGGCGCCACTCGCGCGTTTTGTTTGCACAACCAACAAAAAGTACTTCTCACTTTCAGTCATAGATACTATATGTTCTATGTACATATAGTGCTTTTGGCAAGCAAGCTTTACATCCAACTCTCACCGCCCCCAATGTCCTGACAAGGCAAATGTAAACACATACACACACACACACATGCACTCACGTAGAACGTGGGCGTTTATTTGTTTGGACGCCGCTGCATGTTGTTGATGAAAATGTAAATTTTATGCAGTCGAATCTAAGCCGGGCAAGAGAAGTGATTACTACCCTTGGAATACACTAACTCGAGGAAGGACACCATAGTTCGATCTGAATTAATAGATTTCTTTCTCATATTCGAAAGTGCATAAATTTGGAAAAGCTCCAAGTGCTTTTCTGCAATTGGTAGCCATAGCTAAAACAATCAATAAAAGAATATTAACTATCAATTTAAAACATTTGCAAATGGCAATTAGACAGCTTCTTTTTCAATTTCGAAAAGCTTTTATAGGTTATAGGATTTTTGAGAGCATTTGATTTAAAATTAGTTTGTGCATAGCATCTGCAAGAGTATTACAGTTGCGGTATTTTACGAAATATTATTTGTCCTTTTCATTTCGGGGCTGCTGCTGCATTATTCTTGTCTTAACCTTAACGAAAAATGCCAACAATTTACTTTAACTTACTTTTTTATGTACTTAGTGGCTTGGCATTTTCAACGTTTGTGTTGTTGTTGCTGCAGCTGCTCTGTCTCTCTCTCTCCCTCTCCCTCTCTCTCTCTCTCTCTCTCTGTGGAACCGCAACAACACACAAATGCTTTCGTTTAGTTGGTGCTCTGCCAGTCTCACTTTGTTTTTGCCTGACTGCCTGCCCTGTATTGTATCTTCAGTTTTTGGTTTGCTACGTTTTGCGTTCTGTGCTTTTGTATTTTTGAATTTTAGTTACTGCAGCTCAAAAGCCATAAAATTTATGTTGCTTCATTCCTCAATAATTGCATAGCTCGGTAAATTTTAATGCAAGCGGTCATAAATAATTTTGTTTTGTGGATTCGTTTGCTCGACTTGCGCCACAAAATAAATTACGTTGATACGCTAAATAACTACGTAGTCTGTAGCGTAATAAAAGCCAGAAAGGCATTTTCCAGCTATCGTACAACTAAAGTGCATTTTTCGCTTAATATTTTCTTTAACTGTAACAAATACAACTTCTTCAACATCAACTCGTAATGTCTTGGGGGCACTTTGCGTGACTTGGCGTTGGGGCACGTGACGTCACGCAACATCGTCAATTGAATTGTATGAACTGCACGCATATGACCTGCACTCGGCCATTGCCACGCCCACAACCACTACCACTGCGGAAACGCCCACTTTTGTGGGGCAATCGTAATTGCGACTGCAATGTTACCGCAGTTTGCAAAAGCAAGTTAGCGTGATGAGCATGAATCTATCAGCGAAACTCGATGAACTGCAGCGAGGCGATCGACACCTGGAGACGACAGTCGCCTTGTGCGAAATCCGCACACAGCTGCAGGAGCTGACCAAGTCCGTGGAGAGCTGTCAGAGTGAGGTATCTGAGGTAAGTACACTGAACAAAATTGACACCTCATTGAGGCTTGAAATTTGCGCTTACCTCTTATCTGTTTTGTGTGTGTGTGTGTGTGTGTGTGTGTGTGTGCAGGTCAAGCGTGATATGGTGGCAATCAAACACGAACTGGACACCGTGCAGCAGGTGAAGGAGGAAATTGAGGAGCTCCGCGAATATGTGGATAGACTGGAGGAGCACACGCACAGACGGAAGCTAAGACTTTTAGAACAAGTTTGTAGCTTAAATTATTTGCCATGTTGTGTAATTAAATACTTGAATTTCATTTCTATTCATGTACAAACCAAACCAATACCACAAATACCAATACCAAACACCCAATACAGAACACAAACACACAACCGAACAATACGACACGGAAAAGTTGTGCTCATGATGCGATTTATTTTAAATTGTATTTGTAATATACACCATATGTGTATATGTATATATGATACATGTGATACAAAGTGGGCGCAACTTTCAAATACCCCACATACACAGACGGCTTTGAAATTTACACATTTTATTTTCAAGTTTTGATCGTATTATATTTTTTGTATATTGTTTGTTAATAAAAATTTGATATGAATATTCAAAAACTCTGTAGTGACTTTATTTTGTATTATTTTGCCTAGTTTTATTATTATCATTTCACAGCGCAAGTTTTTGCCAACTTATCATTTACCAACAGACAACTTTATTTTTATTTAAATCAGCTTCAAGTTAAACAAGTAGCAAATTGGCCTCATCTCTCAAAAGCATACTCTAGTATTTAATTTCTGGTGCACACTCGTTTGCAAAGCGTTTGAAGAACCCGCACAAACCCAACCAATCATCCCAAATCCCGCCCTTCAATTGCTGATAACGTGCTATACTAATTAAATCAATCTTTTCTTTCTTTTTGTATCCATTTTGTAGGGTCTTACGTTCTTCCTCACCTATTCCATATTCTCGGCGGTGCTGGGCATGCTCCAGTTTGGCTACAACACTGGAGTCATCAATGCGCCCGAAAAGAATATTGAGAATTTCATGAAGGATGTGTACAAGGATCGCTATGGTGAGGACATCAGCGAGGAGTTCATACAACAGCTCTATTCGGTGGCTGTCTCCATATTCGCCATTGGCGGCATGCTCGGTGGTTTCAGTGGTGGCTGGATGGCCAATCGCTTTGGCAGGTGGGTAATCGGCAACCAGGACGAAGAACTATAAATCAAAATCTTTCTCTTTTCAACATACAGAAAAGGAGGTCTATTGTTGAACAATGTGCTTGGTATATCGGGTGCCTGTTTGATGGGTTTTACCAAAGTTAGTCATTCCTATGAAATGTTATTCCTTGGCCGATTTATAATTGGTGTAAATTGCGGTAAGTTGTTCTACAGTTGCCAATATTATGTGCATTTTATCATATCGTTATCTTCTTTTTGCAGGTCTCAATACATCGTTGGTGCCAATGTACATCTCTGAGATAGCACCACTGAATCTGCGCGGTGGTTTAGGTACTGTTAATCAATTGGCTGTGACTGTAGGTTTATTATTATCCCAGGTGCTGGGAATTGAACAAATCTTAGGCACTAATGAGGGCTGGCCCATACTCCTGGGCCTGGCCATATGTCCAGCAATACTGCAATTAATATTACTGCCAGTTTGTCCCGAATCGCCCAGATATTTGCTCATTACCAAACAATGGGAGGAGGAGGCGCGCAAAGGTAGCAATTCTCATTTAAAAATATAAATCCATACAATTAATTGATTTGATTTTATCGCACCGCAGCACTGCGCCGCCTGCGCGCCTCCGGTTCTGTGGATGAGGACATTGAGGAGATGCGCGCCGAGGAGCGCGCCCAGCAATCCGAGAGCCATATATCGACCATGGAGCTCATCTGTTCGCCCACATTGCGTCCGCCACTAATCATTGGCATTGTGATGCAGCTGAGTCAACAGTTTAGCGGCATCAATGCCGTCTTCTACTATTCCACATCGCTCTTCATGAGCTCCGGACTGACTGAGGAGAGCGCCAAATTTTCCACGATAGGCATTGGCGCCATTATGGTAATCGAATTCATAAATCTCTTTAATTTCTGCTAATACTCTGTTTTTATCGTACAGGTTGTAATGACTTTGGTGTCCATACCGCTAATGGATCGCACAGGCCGTCGTACTTTGCATTTGTATGGACTGGGCGGCATGTTCATTTTCTCCATATTCATAACGATTTCATTTTTGATCAAGGCAAGTACAGGGGTTACCAATATTCTATATACAATATACTCTCTAGATATTTCAATATATCTTAAAGTGCGTCAAGTATTTGCCTGAACATTTTTGAGTTATTGCATACATAAACTATAGGCATAATGCATTTGATTTTGATAATGATTTTTAGATGCTGTCAAAATATTTTAAAACTAAAGCGAAGTGCATCTAAATTATAAAATACATACATATACATATGTGCGTGTGTTTACAAATATTTGAATATTTACATACATATTTTATGCATGAAGTTGTGTAGCGCCCAATGAGCCCCTAAGTAAATGCGAAACCAAAAAATAAAAATAAATGGGCGGGTAAACATAAAAAAAAGATAAACAAAAACATGGCATGACAGTTGTCCCGTGCGTATTTCTATAAATTATGGAAGTGAGAAATGTACATTTGAATTTATACATGTTGCCCAGCAATCAATTTATCATTCCTTTCTATCGTATTGCATTTAGTTCAGTATGCCATTTGTAGATATACATATATGTTTAAATTAGGACGTATAATATATTATGTTAAGCCATTGCATTTATTATTTTTTTATACCAAATTTGAAAATATGTTTTAATGGAACACATCCATTAAAATCATATTTATGCATGTAACGCACTTAACTGCCGCTTTTAAAGTGCTTGAATGATTGTTAAATTAAATTAATTATAACAAAATGTA
Source organism: Drosophila nr. perissopoda 5 BK-2023a (assembly GCA_035044105.1). Lineage (NCBI taxonomy): Eukaryota > Metazoa > Arthropoda > Insecta > Diptera > Drosophilidae > Drosophila > Drosophila nr. perissopoda 5 BK-2023a. The sequence goes on from JAWNMK010000122.1 coordinate 6,400,678, forward strand.
GCGTTCGATTATTTACTATCCTAATCCTAATATATGTACATAAATACTTATTTATTAATGATAATCCTTGCTGCACGTTTACGCACCTAAATACAAACTGCTTGCTGTATATAGATTATTTGCACTGAGCATACAATGTATTATATTTAGTTAGCTTTATCTTTGTGTTGTGCCTAGGTTAAGTTATTGCCTAAATGAGCTGCACATTCAGTTATAGGCTGGACTCTGTACAAATTTAGCATGCCTAACCATCATTTAGGGCTGTCCTTTCTTAATGAAACGACTTCGCTTTAACTGACCGTGTTAAAGTGGTTGGCAGCTCATTTAAGCAATTGTCTCGCCCCTCATTTAAAAGCTATTCTCGACTTGGCAGGCTTTTGCCCCATTCAAACACAATCCATTTAACGAATGTTCAAAAACAATATTTTACAACTTATATTTTAATTTCATTTATTAACTATTAATTGGGCTAACCCAAAAAAAAACAGCAAAAAAGCAAACAAAGACACGGTTTCAAATGCAAATACAAATGACACGAATTTGCAAAAGTTTTCCGGGCACCAAATGCAAACAGTTCACACACAGCAAACACAAACCAGTGTTGGAAATTGTACAAAGCTGTCGCTAAATTGAAAACTAGAGCAGAACACGCGCTGATAAAACGCTTTAGAAGGCCACTTTCAACACACAAAACTCACACACTGTCAATTGTGTAACACGCCGCTTCATTTATTAAATAGACTTGATATAATATAATATAATATTATTTATTTAAGATATACTAGTATTTTCTACTATTTGTACTTTAAGAACTCTCCCAAAAGGTTACAGCAAAAGAATAAAAACTCAAGTGACAGTTTGTTTTGTGAAAAGTGCAGCGATGAGAACAAATGGTAACCACTCAACTCTTTGTGAACCAAGAAATTAATTACCTAATAGAATAACTACTAAGTAAATCCCAATGAAAAAGGTCAACTCATGCATAAAAGTGATTAGTTCTATAGGGGGTTTAACTTTATGAATTTTACTTTACTTTCTTATAAATATGATGACAACCTCCTTGATTTGTTTTGGTTTAAACGTTAAATGAGAATGAAAAACGAAGAAAAGAAGAAAAAATGAAAAGCCTACAAATCATCGAGAATGCGATTACTATGCATTTTGTATAGGAGTTTTTTGGTTATGTGCAGGAAATGATCGACTGGATGTCATATCTATCTGTGGTGGCCACGCTGGGCTTTGTTGTATTCTTCGCCGTGGGACCCGGCTCCATACCCTGGATGATCACAGCGGAACTCTTCTCGACGGGTCCCAGGCCCAGTGCCATGGCCATTGCGGTGCTGGTCAATTGGATGGCCAATTTTGTGGTCGGCATTGGCTTCCCCAGCATGAAGGTGGGTCACACGCATTCTGATACTATTACTCAAATCATAATTGATATATACTTATTTCAGAATGCTCTGGAGAACTACACTTTCTTGCCATTTAGCGTGTGCTTAGCCATATTTTGGATATTCACTTACAAGAAGGTTCCTGAGACCAAAAACAAAACCTTTGAGGAAATCTTGGCACTCTTCCGTCACAACAACGGCAGGTATGTTGGGTAGATCCATCTTAAAGCATTAGGCTCTGCACACAGCTCATTGCAATTTGATAACTAGTTGTGAATTTATAACAATAACAAAATAAGTAATAACCCAAAACCCCTCAGAGCAGCTCAACTACATTTCCAGAAAAGTCATAACTTGTAGACCGTAACAATAAAATAAAATTCAACAAATTCTAAAAAGAATCCCCAAACGAAACCAAATGTCAATAGCTGACTCTTTCTTCTTATTATCATCAATTATCTACTTGGAAGTTTATTATGCGGTTTGCATATAATAAGTGTCGTATTATGATATTATTTTTGTATTGTATAGCCAGACAGCTATGCAATGCAAAAGTCTAGCGCCTAATTTGTTAATTTTTGAAATTTATCTCTTATTTATTTTGTTGCACATTGTATTTTATCGACTGTTTTGAAATTAATACAAAACATGTCCATTCTATGTATGCCCAAAAAACTGAAGGACATTTCGAGATAGTAGACTGTACGGGTAAGTTGCATGAACTAAGAGAAACTGAAAAACAAAAACAAACAACAAACCAGTAAACAGCTCGATAAACTCAAGTTAAACAACTATAAACAAAAACTCCAATCTGAAGCGTTTCGCTCTATTAAAACGTAGCTCGTTTGCTGTACTTTATTAGTTCACTCTAAAGCAACTTTATTGTACATTTTAATCAATAAAACCAAAAAAAAAAACAAACAAACTAAATAAAATTCTATGAAAACTTGCGCTCAAAGTTTCATACATTTTCGGCATGTCTGCTTAACTTTGCCTGTACTACTCGTTACTTTGTTACAATTACAATTACAAATACTACTACAAACAATCAATAAACAGCTGGAAACAGTTGACAACTACTTAATTAATACAAGTTCATATTTAGCAATTTAAATATAAAATACTCAAACATTTAATATGAATTTAAATACTCTGTACTCTTCTATTTAAATGCCATGTTTCATTATCAAACGTTTTGTAACTCTCTTTCTATATATATTTCTCATGTCACCCTTCCCAAAAAAAAAAAAAAAAAAAAATCCAATTTCAATTTCTAATTCATGCAGCGCCCTTACATCTCAAAATCCCGCCCTGAGTCTTTGTCCTCTCTGCTCATTGTTCATTCTAAATAAATTGGTTAGTTTAAAGCACCAAAAATTTTCAGTAAGTCAAAAACTCACATTGCACAACGACATCAGCAAACCACACGCATATACACACACACACACAGATACACACACCAGCATAACATACAAATACATATATATAAAAATATACAACACTTTTTGATTATGTTGCTTGTCCATTTAGTGAGGCCAGTGTCAACGGCAGTGTCAACAGTGGCTTTGAGGCGGACATTGAGATATCGCAACGTGACTCCATCGCAAAACGAGACAAAGTACAGTAATGTGGGGCAGCTGCCGACTCCATGCAGTACTTTGCCACCCCGTTGCAATGTCGTAGCAAACTTAATTGACATTCCAATGTGTGCACAAGGAAACAGTCGCAAACTGAAGAGTCGGAAATCGTATTTTTCTCAACTTCGCTTAAGTTTTGAAGTGAAATTGATGGGAAAAGTTTGATTTCGACAACACTTGCGATTATTATTATTTACTTTTAATTTATTTTACACACAGATATTTTTATTTTAATTTGCATTCCATACTCCGATTTCTTGTAATAAATATCGTTTGATTATTATTTTAAATTTGTTTGTATTTTTTATTTGTATCATATGACAGCCGCGCTTAATAACTTCCAAGCCAGTTAAACTTAGGATATAAGATTTTTCAGCTGAGGTATTCACATACACAACCACTTCCACACACACACACACACACCGACAGACAGACAAACAAACACCGCTCCCGTTTTTTGAGTGCCCTCCTAGCCTCCCCCTTCGTGTGCGTGCGCGTATTTGTGTTTATGTCCAAAGTCTCCAAATTGCTGTCATTAGTTTGCAAAAATTAAATTTTAAATACGTTTACACTTAAAACATAATCGTAGAGTGTGCGAATTTCAGGAGTATGCTAAACTGCACAAATAGCTTGGAACCACAAAGTATGAATTCTGGCATCGAGCATGCCGCATTGATGGTATCTGAGGAGAAGACCCAACATGACTCACGTAAGAATAAATAAAAAAAAAAAACAAAAACAAAATCGTCAAAAATTGCAATTACTACAAACAAAATCCCAACTTTCGTTCTTAATTTTAAATTATTATTTTTTGTGCAAATTTCTCGTTCAATCGATGATAAAACACACACTAAACAAAACAATACAATACAAATAACAAATACAATATTTACTTATCCATGTTGTAATACAATAAACACAATTACACATATCCAACATAATACTGCATACAAAATGACCTTTAGGTAAACAAAGCAGACGTTTAGCTTGGCCCAGAAAATAAAAATAAACTAAAATATACTTGTAAAACTGCCAAAATGTACACACATTCCCACAGACATGTACATACATGTATATAATATACACATACACAGTATATACATATATATACACTTCTATTGCAGTTACTTTGTACACATGTTCAACATGTCGCATTATTATTTTTTCCCCCATTGAGTATGCGATACGTATACGATATGTTTATATAATTACACTACCAAACAAACACACAAACACACACACAGATACATGATGGAATTAACAAAAATAATACACAAAATTACGCATAATCATATATATTTTTTATGAGTAATTAGCAAACATTGCTATGTATATTTACTTTTAATTTGCAATATAATCTTTTTACTAACATCCAACCATGTCAAGTCATTTTTTAGTATATGTCTGACTTCTGTGTATTTACATTGCATGTATAGAATTACATACATTTATTTTACATTATTTAGTAGCATGCCACATTATCTAAAGCAATAAAAGCTTTTTATTTTATATACATATGCGAATAAATTGTAGATTTTTGCTTTAATAAAACTGAGAGTGAATTGCAATTGTAAAGTTAAATTTATATTCGATCTAACTCAAATCAATTGATATAAAAGTTCGCAATATATAAAATAATATAAAAAGTTGCATTCACTTCGATTATTCATAGAAATAGACATTGGTTGTTGTTGACATTTCATTAAGCTGCTTGTTTCAATATATTTAGTCATAGCGATTTAATGTTAGCTATTACATCTATAAGAACTTTTGAAATCAATATAAATTTAATTATCATATTCTTTATTTTCCACCGTATACATTCATAATTCCCTTGGCAACTATGAATGGTGTCGCATTGAACAAAACCAATATAATACAAAAACATCAACAAATTATTTACATTGGCGACTAACAATATTGGAAACCGATCAAAACATCAACTGGATCTGCACACAACAACAACATCTAATACAACAATTACACCCAAAATAATATTACTGCTGTATGTGACCAATTGAGAAATGTATCCGACATATTGGCAAAAATCTGAAAAATGCATGAAACAAAAAAAACCATACGAAAACCATATTTTACACAATATATATACTAAAGTCTTTGGTACGACTTCGTTCTCGTTGACGGTTGAAGGCATGGGTCCATATCCGTTAAGCGATAGCACCAATCTCTTGGGTCCAACATCAACGAGTTATGCGAGCGGCGGAGTCGGTGTCGCCGGCTCCTCGTCTTGCTACACAAACTACGGTACAAATATACAAACGCCAGTTCCTAATCGCAAATGCTACTACAATGAGTCTGACTATGACCGAGACGATAGCTTTCGCAGGCACTCGGCGCACGGAAGAATGTCATGTAGGTTATAAACTAAACCACTAAACCACATTCACTGCCCCACAAACCACCCAAAATTGGGGGGAGGCAACAAAGCCACAAAGCATTTATATAAAAATGCCGCGCGTGCCGCTTCGAATACCGTAAACACAATTGCACCAAACTCGTCAGTAAACTAAACCATAATATATATCTGTTCGTAACTAAGTCACAATCTACCTACGCTAAGTCGCATCGACCTGCAGACTGCAGTTTAATCTAATGTTGACAACTTTAGCTTACGATTGCTTTAAATATTTACATATCATTTTTATTCACTTTTTTGTATTTATAGTACGCAAGTGAAAGCGAACTTGGGACCAACCAAAAGTAACAAACAAAATGAATTGGCTAAGTAAACATATCAACACTTTCAACTCAAAGACACCAGCGCTCCTTTGAGATACAAAACACATTACACAAAGAGTGCCAAAGATGCGACTAAGAGTACACTTAACCATCAAACATGCAATCACCTTCATTTTTACAGAGAAGATCAAAGATTCTCACTTGCTCAGCAATTTCACAAATCTTCAAATGTGTTTTTTCAACTTATTAAACATATCTGAATAATTGCAATTGTTGAGAACGCATTTTACATCATTTAATTTCATAAGTCATTCAGTTGCTTCAGTTAATTTAGGCTGCATGACATTTGCTCGAAACTTGTTTTAAAATAACATAAAATTAATGCGCATGTGGATTATTGGCATGTACTTTTTGCATGCACTGTTTAGCGTTAACCACTAAAACCACATACTACTACAACTAAATCCAGCCAGCAAACTAACTAACTAAATTAAAAAAAAAAAAAACCCAAACAAGAGTGCAAGAGTAGCTGATTTGGTGGCTCTATTAATTGGAATATTTTTTTTCGATTTTTTTGTTGTTTTTTTCTGCGGCTTTTACGCTTTTTGTAGCTGCATCCGAGCGATTTTTAGACGGCGGCCGAAGTACACACCAGGGCCGGAGCGCTGCCTCTGCGCCCCATCACCTTCGTCAGCAAGCACCTGTTTGCCCGAACAGCGGGCCTTGACTGAGGAACGCCTCACCTCCTGAAACTGCCAGTGTACATTCAACGAGCCGCACTGAGGAGCAGCAACAGCAGCAGCAGTCCTCCTCCACCTTAGCCGCCACACAGCCACACAATCAGCATCAGCATCAGCCCTGTTTTACCACCACACACGAATATGTGCATTGTAGCTATGAGAAGGACATTGTATGTGATCAAGCGCCACAGACGCAGTCATCGCATGGTCAACACAAACATGAGCCACTCCAGCAACAGGAGGCGGTTGCCATAATCTCACACTGCCATCAGACACAGCAGCCATCGTCGCAGCGCAAGCACAGCCATAGTCACAGTCCGCATCATAGTCGCCACACATCACCACACAGCCATCATTCACATCTGGGTCAAGGTCCGAGTCACAGTCAGGGTACGGGTCCAGGTACGGGAACGGGTCAGCCGCAATCGCACTCACATCATCATCATTATCGTCGTCGACGTCGGCAGCACAGCGTCGCTGCTGTTGGTGGCAGCGGAAGTCTGCCGGGCGCCCACACGCCGCACTCTGCCAGCGGTGGCCACCACAGTTCGCGTCATGTGTGCAACAGTCGACGCCATCGCTCCGTCACCGATGTCTCCTGCCAGTCAATCAATGCCTGCCAGGAAGCTGCGTGTGCCGACCGTGAGGTCCAGGAGATAATGGTGCGTAAGACCTGCTGCAGTTCATCACGCACGGAGCTGGCTCAGTACTTTGCCGAGGATCTGTATGGCTCATCGTCACGACGACCGAGCTCCTGCTGCACCAGTTCCGACTACTGCTATCAAACAGACTCCACCAGCTTATACGGTTCGCGATCCTCTTTAAGTCGCAACAACTCCATCAAATCCGCTTCGGCTGCGATGCGCAAGCAGCAACGCCTCCAGGCACGCCAGCCCAGTTACACATCGATATCGTTGCGTGGCCTAAACGCTAGTCGGCCAAATAGTCAGCTTGGCTCGCTGACATCCATATTCGATCGTGCCAAGCAGATTGCCAATGAGAGCAAATACACCGAGCAACAGGAGCAGCGACAGGCAACGGCTACGCCCTCTAGAGGCTCAACTCTGGAGCGCCACAGCTCGAAGGGAGCGCTGAGTAATGATCTGCCGGAGTATGCGTGCTCGCCATCGCCGATTCGCTGGAGTTTCCTCGCCGATGGCAAGTCGCCCACAGACTTTGAGCTGGAGGGCGCAGTGGGTGGCACCGATGAGGCAACAGCAACAACAGTCGAACACTCAACGGCAACCACAGAAAATAAAGTGGATGCCTGGCATGTGCCAGAGCCGGACATGAAGCCATGCCGTAAGCTGACCAGCAGCACGGAGAATAGCAGCTGGAAGAGCACCCTGTATGATGATCAACCCAGCACCTCAGCAGCGGCACTCAAGCGACGTGGCAGCAACTATCACTGTGAATTTGAAGAGTCGACAACTGTACTATTCCATCAGGATCAGGAGGGTGAGGCGTATAACAATTGCTGCAACAACTACATACAGTGCAATACGTATCTGGATCAGGATTTGCAAATCACCAGCGAGGATATCCATCAGTATCTGTCCAAGGGCAATCCAACTGTTGGCGATGTGCTCAACAATTCCAAGAACTATCCGTTTCAGCCTAGCAATGCGCTTGAGTTTCAATACAAGAACAACTTCCAGCAAGGCAACAATAACAACAACACCACAAACAACAACACCAACACCACCAACACAGCCTCCAGCGATGCGGGTGAGTGTTTCCAGCGCTACGAGCGTAGCTACCACGCCAGCAAAGAAACGAACTTAAATCAGAATCCTGGTGGAGTGCAGGCTCCACCCGAGCCATTGTCCCCCAGCAACATAAATCTATCGAGCAGCAGCAACAATATCAACATTGTTTTCGGCAGCGGCAGCCAGGAGCGCAATGCCAATGAGGTGAAGTTTATCAACAATCGCTCAGGGGAAAGAGATACCGACACTCAGCTGGTCAGCTCGGAGGCGCATCATGCGGGCTATCTACCCTACACGTATCCCAGCTATGATTATACCAACATGTCGGGCAATTCGCACTTTGAGAAGCCGCTGGGCATCGATGAGCTGCCCAAGGAGTTTACTGGCATGCATGGATTGGATGGTGGCGGATCCACAACCAGCGAGCATTCATCATCGTTGCACTTTGACTCCTTCGATGCCGCCTCGGAGCACAATTTGTTGTCACAGCCCATGTCACCCGGCTCACCAGCCTCAGCCTCGGTGAATCCCGCTGGCGAAGCCTATTTGCACCTGCACCACTCACACTTTGACCATCAAGAGCACAAGCAGCAGCAGCATTATCATGGCCAGTACACGCAGACGCACAACTCGCACCCGCACTCGCATTCTCATCCGCACAGCCATGATCATGGCCATCATCATAGCACCAACACCAGCACCACGCATCATTATGGCACGCACGACCTGGCCGAGGAGCAATTTCGGCTGGGCAATGCGCTCAAGAAGGTGCGCAAGCGTGCACGCAAATACACAGATTTCCTGCGCAAGAAATGAGCTGAGATTGTAAGCCAGACTCTTGCTGATTAGCCTTAAATATCCTCCCCCTCCCCATCTTTAGATTCGCCATACTTTGGGCGCAAGTATGTGGTCGTCTCGAAGTCGCAGTCACAGCCGCGACGCTCACAGAGCCTGGACGAGGATTAGCTGTGGATGGACGATCAAAATGCATTTTTAGAACACACTTTTCGACAAGCAATAAATGAAACACTTTTCATACACTCACACAAATCGCGAAATTAATGATTAACTTAAATTTTTACACTGCCAAATGATGAAGACGATTAAAATTAATATTTATTTGTGGTAAGCCAAAATGTAATGTGCGATGGACCGACACCTATATACACTCACTCAGACACATATAGACAGCACACATATTATCACATTCACATACGGCAGCCGGCTACAAATGAACAAGAAGAACAACAAGAAGAACAAGCACAACAACGACTATTTTAAAAATAACTAAGCTAACAGTGCGTATACATAATAAGTATGAACATTTGTATATTCAATTTAAACATTAAGAACAGGTTTTGAATTTGCATATTTAACTTACAAATTAAACAAACAAAAAACAAAAAAACAAAAAAACAAAAAACAAAAACAACAAACCGAAAGGCAAATGCAAATAATAATGCACAACTACCCAAGCATAGTTATAAAATTAAACAATAACTTTAAATACTTATTTGTAAGAGGTAAGAGATCAAAGCAGCGCTACAAGATTTAGAGTTTCAGCAACTGCGGTAACAGCAAAAAACCAAAACCAAAAAAGCAAATAAGAAGAAAATATTAACAATTAAATTAAAATGGCAAACCCAAAAAAAAAAAAAAAAAAAAAACTAATTAAACATATGCAAGAAGAATAACTGTAGCTGACACATAAAAAAAATGCAAAGTTATTGAGCATTTCACTAAATCGGTAAGTTAAACTTAAATATGGCATATATAAAGGTGATTTTTTTTATTTATTTACTATTTTATATGCGAATTTTTATGGTTGAAGTTGAACAAGTTTCTTCAGGGACTGCTTGCAATTTATGTATAAGCAATAAGCCGTTTTGCTCATAGAAAACAATTTAGTTAATTCCGAAAACAAATTCAATTAATTCTCTTTTCATTTCATTTTAGTTTCGTTATTGATTTTGCAAAATCATTTTTAGTGCATGGATCCCAACAACTGTCTTCCAATTGTATTTTATAGTAAGTTTCTAGTTTGAATTCCCTTAAATATAAACATTTTATGAAATATATAAATCACACATAACACATACTTTTATAATTTCAATAAATTAATTAAATCAAACGTACCTTGCGTGACAAAAAATAAATAAAATAAATAATAGTAAGCAAAAGACGAACAACTGTAAATAATTGCTGTTAGTTAATCATAAAATTAATTTAAAGATAAAAATACATTAAAATAATTAATATAATTTGTAGTTATTAGCTGAAATCATTAAAAATAGTAAACCGGAATAATAAATATAAATGCACTGCCAAAAAGGTTTTATGAAAAAAATAAAATAAAAAACAACAACAAAATAGATTGAACAAACCTAAGATGATGAATATAAGTAAAACAACTGCAAAAAAAAGAAACAAAAGAAAAAATACAAACGAAAAACAAAAACTGCTGTAAATATAAGAATGAATACATATAGAAAATCATAGACATTTTTTAATGGCACATTAATTAACGAGGAGCATGCAATTTGCAGATTTTTTACATTATTTTAAATAACTTAGTAAAAACAATAATGAGTTGAATATAAATTCATAAAACCAACAAAAAATATAAAGCCACATGGCAGCGATTTTGTAACAAAATCAAAAGAGAAAATGTTAACATTGCATAAAGTTTAAATTTAAAAATTAATTAAAAAAACAAAACAAGTATTAACAACAAAAAGAAAAACATACAATAGAAACGACTACGAAACGATGTTAACTGGTTGTGAGTTTGATTTGGTAAACAGCTGAGATACTTTCGATTGGCAAAGTATCTTAGGTGCATATCACTTGAGCCGAACTAGTCAAATGTTGTCTGCATTATTAAAAATGTAAATAAATAAAATAAAAAAGCAAAAACCAAATAAGTTAATTATTGCCCATACAGTAAATATACACACGCAATGAATTAACTATGCAATTTAAAGAAATTAGTTCATAAAACAATAAAAGCAACAAATTAATGATGCATACAATTTTAATGTTCACAAAATTCAAAAATAATACACACTGAAGTACGCATAAATAAAAAGAAATAATTTAAAAACCAAACAATTTATGATAATCATACACAAAGTTGAATGCAAATAAAACAAAAAGAAACTCGAAAACCGAAAACTAACAGCAACAATTAGACAAAAGCGTAATAAAAATGTGAGAACCGTATGAATTATATAGCAGAATTAATACAATGACAATTGATCCACAGACAAGTTAGTCAAATACAAAATATTACCCTACAAAGTGGTTTGTTTTTTTAAAATTTTTTATATTTGTTATTTGATTTAATGATTGAAAACAAGTAAACACACATGAAATGAACAGTCGGTAAAAAATATGTTCTAGCATTTGTCATAACAATATATAGTTGTGTACATAACTAGTTAAAATTATGCATTAACAGAACAGTTATCTTAAGTATATAAATACATACATATAAAGGTGAATATTACACACAATTACACAGGCACACAAACACAAACACACACAGACAACACACACACAAAATGTATTAGTGCGAATATGAGTTTGCGTTAGTTACAACAAAAATTGCAATGAAAAATAATAATTAATATAATGATATACAACAATAAACTTGAACTTAGGTATATAATTATGAATTTAAATTATTTTTAGCAAAAACAAAAATATAAAAAAAATGATGGAAACTCTAAAAACACTTAAAAGCAAGAAAAACTTATTGAAATTAAATTGATGAATTAAGTAAAAATAATTGCTCAATTTAGCAAAGAGTATAAATAAAGAATTATACGTTAAGTAATAATTTCAAATAACAAACTGTTTTATGATTCAAAAGGAAATGGTGGGAAATAAAAATGGCATTGGATCGGTTTTGAAATTAGTAGTAGTATTATTATTTCTTTAGTCTAAAAGTAAACAGTATAATTTAAAAGTAAATTAGAGTGTTTGCTGCTGACAAGCTAGACAATGAAAATTGTTAAAGCACATCAGGCACCTTAATTCTCAAATATAAAATATTCTAAAATTAAAATATTTATTGTTACATACATAAAATATGTAAGTTCTTCCAAATCCCTGACCTATTTGTTGACGACGTGAGCAAGGCTTAAATCTATATCGTATCTGATTATATCGTAATTATGCTATTTATATTAGGGAACGTATTTGCCATGGATAAGCTTTTAAAGTCTTTGAATAAAGCTTGCTATAAATTATGGATAGAAGCTTACAATCTCCTTCGTTCAACTTTTACAATGGGGACTCATTATGTTGAACACATTTATTGATATATACTTTAGTTCAGTCTGTGCATATCGAGAACATATAATTATACAATAATAACCTAGTAATTAAGCAATTACTCAAGATGTTCATTTTATACAACATTTTTTCCAAGGAATAGAGGCTACTGTTTGGGATAACTTGTTAGCGAATACACCAGTGACACAAATTAGGTTCCTGTATTGGCTAAGCTGCGCTAAAGCTATGAAAAGTGGCATACTTTAAGGTGTTCATGGGCAATGATAGAAAAAGCTCTAAGGAAATGGAAATGATTTGTAAAAAGAACTGGCAATCACTTGTGCTTTTGTGGCACCCCTGTATTTGATCCGAATAATTATTATGTTTTTCTGGCAGGCTTTGCTTTAATGATTTTAAAAAACACATCACAATAAGTCAGGAATCATTTTAGTAAAGCAAGTTTCATCCTTCGTTTCTTTTTGAAGCAATAAATTTTTACGCAAACAGTTTTAGGCATTAAAAGAAATTCATACAACACTTTGGATAGTTTCAAGTGCATGTGTAGCAGAATTATGTCCTCGCAGATTAATGCTGAAATGTGCGGAGGAAAGGGTTCTGAGGCGACTGGTGCTGGAGCAGAAGCTGCGGCATACAGGAATTCATTCTCCAGTGAAATGTCCATGAAGCTGGAACTGAAATCATCTCCCAAGCAGATTTGCATACCACCGCATCAACGCCATCGGTTGGCCAGCTCGGAAGTGTGGTAAATTCATTACACCTAATAAATTATTAATGCAGACATAATTAACGCATCCCTGCTTAGTGTTTCTGCAAATAGAAGGGACATTGAGATGCCGGACAAGTCCTGGTCAGTGTTGTATGTCGGCGCCAAGAAGGATGATAACTTTGAATAGCAAACAATCGTTTGTGTTGCCTTTAGAGTCCCAATTTAACCACCTAATAATAATTGTGATTGACTTGTACGCATCCACATAACTGTCTCACCCAATGCTATAATATACAAATTCTCTCACTCGTGCCAGTGCATAGTAGATATATAATTTTCAAAGTCTTCTCCATCTGCTGTAGACATGTGTGGGTGGTATTCTCTGGATAGCATTCACAGCCAATTGCAATTGACGTTGAGGTTTACCCCCAGCTCTTGTCTCGTCCCAACGATTGTGATTAATGGCGACAGCGTCATTGAATGCGATCTGGCGCTAAATATGCACGACCACGAACCGTTTCATGATGTCATTTGCAAATGAAAGACTCGGTATCATTGAATGGCACTTGATACGCCATATAGCGCGCGTCTTCTGTCGCCAAAGAACAGCCAGCAACAGCTTTCGACAAGTGACAAGTGGAACTATGTACGAGCGGGTATCTGGAATAGGCGGAAATAATGGCTTAATGATACAAATGATGTGTCTCACTTGATACTTGACATGTTTTGAAATACGTGCGAATTTGCCGAGAAACTTGTACTCACATGAGACAATAATGATCACATGTGCTCATCATTTTTCAACCAATTTTGAAATTTTGACGTCTTTAATGTAACTGCCGGTTCTCGGGATTAGATTTTAAAAAAGTATATTTAATTTATCAATAATTGTGCTTAAAATGAGTTATCTTTGTCCCACAGCTGCAAATCGCTTGTCATTGAATTATATTTAGAATTTGAATATATGTATATCTATTATTTGTTAAAAATGGAGATATCTGTTTCTGTCCCACCTAATACCAGAAAATGTGATTTGTGTTTTTACACTCACTTTGTTTTTCGTTAACTATTATGTTTTAAGCCGGGCTTAGTGCTTTTTCACACTGTCAAAGACCTTTCTGTGTAAACACTGAAAAGTAGCTTTTAAGCACATAATTGCACACTATCAAACAAGTCAAAATGCCCAAGTCGAGAGAGCTCGACTATGAGATGCCTTAAACACTCCCGTTAAATATGTTGAATAGATTAGCAAAGAAATGTAAACGGTCAAAAACAGGCAGAGCAAACTTAGATCTCTAGCTCTTTTTGTCTCTGAGATCAGCTTGATTATACGGAAAAACCTGGCCATGTCGTATGTAACTTCTGCTTGTTACATACTATTGCACACCTTTGTGATACCCACTCTATGCATTTTCAATGCGATTAAAATATCTAAATGCACAGCAGTACACATAAAATCACACACACAGATAGAAGCTCACAATGCTTTAATTAATGATGTAACAGACAGCGCCCAGACATCGAAAATGGTGGCGTCCCATGAGCTGATGACGCAGAGTCTATGTGGACTAGAATGCCACTGGGTTGCCCGTAGAATACTCGAAATAGCTGAATGGTTCTAGATCGAAACCTGTCAAACTAATGGCAAAATCATTGCCAAAAAAAAAGTATGTATACATATAGCATACCACTTGTAGTATAGTCTACTAGTGACGTCGTAACAAGACTGTAACTTATCATATGTACTTAACAGTGAAATCGATATCAATTGTGTGATCACCAACTTGAAGAAGAATAAATCAATCGTTGCGTATAAAGTAAAATGAGCAGACGAGCTTTAGAAAGAAATATAATTTAGTTTTGACTGCCAAACATATGAGATCTTGGTTTTAGGGCAAAGAAAGAAGAAGAATTGCATTTGACCGGAGAAATTCTATTTAATTCTTGAAATTACATTTCTAAAGAAGATGAAAAGAATAAATTTTCTCAAACGAATCGAAACTAGCTACTTTATTAGCTCCACAATATGTTATAGTTTCCGGCGCATTCTATTGGCACTAGCCCACTTCCCGAAATGAACATGAAAACTGCTGTGATTCTAAATTGTTTGGTTTATTTTGTCTAAAGGAGGCAATGAAATCAGTGCAAAAAATTAGAAATGTGTAAGAAACATGTGAAACAATTGAAAATTACTAAATAGAATGAGATCATCACAATTTGTGTAAAATTGTTTCATTGGCTGAGTTCATGATTTTAAGATCTATGATTTTTAATTTATCTTCTCAGGCTGAACAAACAAATATGCTTTGCAAACTATTCGCTAAACTTATTTGCGAAACATTTCCATTCTTTATTATTTCTTACGACGTATCCATAGATACACATAGTATGTTGCATATATCTTAGCTCGACTAGCAATTGAAATGGACCACAAAATTGGTCTTCGCAATTTTTGCATTTTATGGCGTACGCCGCCAACTTCAAAGATGCCCACATAGTTTTTTTTCTTTTCACATATTCTGCACGTTTGATTGATGGTTATGATTGATGAGATCTACACGCTGACCGCATCTGTTCGACTGTTCGTCCACATTATAGAGTATAGCAACCTCACAAACATCTCAGCGGTCTCTGCGCTTTTAATTTATTTTCGTACTAAAAATGCTGCCGCCCAAATTGATACAATTGAACTTTTTATACATTTCATATGCTTTTATTGGACTCTCTCGTTTCACTGGTTCCCAGAGCTCCAGTTGCTGGTTGCACGAAATGCTTTTCTCCAATTTCAACATTTTAAACATTTGCTTAACAGCACCAAGGTCCAAAGTGCACCACAAAAATATGTAACACATGTTCAAAAGAAAAATAAAAAAAATATTAAATAATTTGCACTGTAGTAATTTGAAAATATTTTTCTCAAAAATTACAAGATATTCACATTTATACAAATTTCTTTTTTCACAATTGGGTAATTATTTATGTACATGTCTTTAGATATATTAATTATACAATTTTAAATCAAAATTCTAATGAGCTTGCTAAATTGTATACTTACGAAGTGTGCATTAATTTCATTAAAAAAAAAAACAGAAATTTGTTTTATTTATAATTTGCACATGTACCACTGTGCGGCTCAATTCGCCTCTTGTGTAAAAATATTCATTTTCAATTTTGGGCAAAAATCTCCGATTTCCATAAAGCAAAAATGAGCATAAGCATAAAATTAAATATGCATAGGAATTGGCAAAGACATCAAGCCAACTGGCATTGCCAATGCAGTTGGTAAGGGAATTTGGGGAAGGGGGAAAGCGATTGGGAAGAAGGCACAGCCAAATATCGCCAATAGTCAGGCAGGCAGTCGGGCAAAGAGACCTGTCGCAGCTATGGTTCCGTTTTGGCCACGATTGCTGTGCGGCTTGCTGTGGTGTTTTGGTGGTGCAGTTGCTGTCGTTATTGTTGTCAAATGGGCCATGTGTCATTGACACGGTTTCGTGGCTGCGGCTGCGACTTCGTTTGCATCTTTAATGTGTTTTGCACACATTTGAAGCCAGCCAAAATGCGAAAAGGCAAAACGCAATTATTTTGTGGACTGTGCAGTTAATTTTCGCTTTCTGCTTGACAATTTAAATTTCACTCAGCTGTCTGCTTAGTCATGGAGTGGAGTGAAAAGGGGGCTCGTTCGATGTGACGTATACGTGCTATTGCCAGTTTGCGGTCAATTTCCATTTGCATACCTGTCGACACACACATATGTCTGTCTGTCCACTGCTAATTAACAAAATAATTGATTAATTACCTAATCAAACGAATTTTCAATTATTTAAATCTAACATACTGTACAGTTACCCGGAGCGTATGCAAACAATTTATTGGTTGATTGATTTTAATTGATAGATATTCGGCAAGAGTGTTACAAAATATATGAGGTTTTTTTTTCAATCTGATTCATGCTTCCGCCTCTGAATAACTTTACCTGCATTTGTTAAAAGTGAATGAATCATGCTAATTCAGAGGACTTATCTGGCTCAGCAGAAATGCTTGACAAGATATCATGCATCATCTAGATAATGATCAAGAATTATTCATAGTTTATTTGTAAGCTAATATAAATTTCATTCATAGACTTATGAATAGATTAATAGTAAGCAAGCTGCTCCTAGTTGGTAATAGCTTGATATATAAGCTAGTTTCCTGCTGTATCATAATCGGGAATATATCTAGATCAGCATTTAAACTTAAGTAAGCTTGACTCAGTAGAAGTTAGGGTTGGCTCACAGATGACAATTCCTCTTATTGCTTTGCCAATTATATATTCATTTTTAATCTTTTTGCGCAAATGATGCTGTCCAATTGAACTTGAACCCAATGTTAAGTGACAATTGAATTTGGTGTCTTCATTATATACCAAAATTTGGGTCACTTATTAAAATAATTTTAAGATCTTGAGAGTTAAATGCTTGCACCGAATCCAAAATATTGTTAATTTATTCTAGCTACACATTGGTTAAATTTGCCCAACCGTTTAGCGATCATTTATTCTACCGGTTGATGCAATATATTTTCAAGCCGCAGGCAGCATATCCATAAGTGAATGCCGTTAAGATATTGAAAATCAATTAGTGCAATGCGACCCACTGACAGAGGCAACAGACACCAAGGCTTCTCCTTCCCATGTTGAAGTGTTTCTATATCACCTCTCGCTCTTTAGTGTCAGCCCCTCTCTGTCTCTCTATGTATTGAACGCATAGGCCTTGAAGGCGCAGCACAGCACAGCCACTTGCAACGAATGACAAAGTTTGTTTACTGCCACTGTATTTAGCCACGTTTTGAGGCTTTAGTCTTCAGTCTTGTGTCTTGTGTCTTGTGCTGGCCAGTTAGTCACTGAACGAGTTGCCTTCAATTAGCGCCAATCGGCGATTAACAACGAAAACCAATTAAGTGACGTTTAGATGCGTTTACAACGGCATCTGCAGCTGTCTGTGTGTGTTCCCGAGCAATGCCTAGATATACGCATTATCTGCCATCTCTTATCAAACATATACATTTAATTGCAATATATTAAAATATGCCAGTTTCAATTTCATTTACGTACAGTGTGGCATAATTGGCATCATGCCACATCGGTTATTTGTACACCGTATTAATCATCGTCCTTGATTTGTGTATTTTTCCCATTTGCATAGCCATAAAGCTGTATTACTCACCAGTGCTATGTGTTCGAAAGCACTGAATCATAAAAAAAACGATGAATTTAGAATGCTGCATTTCATGACCTTCATCTAACAAAAAAAAAACCATTAAATGCCGTTCCTGAACTAAGCTGCACAATATTTTATATGCGCCAGTTTTTGTCTGGCACGCATTTTGCCGAATACGGCACGCTCAGACAGGGAAATGGATGATGCCAGAGATTATTTCGACCGACTGGACATGAGCCGAAAAGTTGTTTCTATTGTATTGTTGCTTATTTGCGGCTCGTGGTCAGTTGGCTCAGTGGGTGCTCATCGTGGGTGTTTATTTGACACATACAGATGAACATATAACTTGGAATTTTAGCAACAAGTGCAAGTTTGCGTATCCCATTAAATTCGGTGCCAGCATCCATACAATGCTTGCTTATTAATAGGACATTCCATTTTTTGGTAATTTTTCAGTTACTTGTTTACTTTATTTGCGAATACCCTGAACTCATTTAAAGTGTGTCGAAAAGGGTATAATAAATATGAGTAAAAGTTTGTCTCAGCAAAATATATATCTTCTTAGTCAGGATGTTTGTACATGCGTGCGTCTGTGCAGTCTGTATGAAAAATTCCATCTTAGAGAAAAAAGCTAGAGACTTCAAATATAAATTCTCATATAGATCAAGTTTATTTAATTCTATTGACAACTCTCCCCATTCTGCTCTAATCCATACCAATCCTTTTCCGTTATCAATAAAAGCCACAATTAATATACCAATAAAAATATCAAATTTATTCTAGAACGGATAAGAAACTCGCATTTTTAAATAAAAATGAATGCGTTTATTTTGATACCTAATAATGCGTGCACATACACACATATTTGTCGTATTCCAGTAGTTTGAAACATGTTGTAAAAAATGAGAGTTCTTGCATTTGCGTACAAAACAAAAAAAAAACTTGTGTTTTGATCGATTTAATAAATTAAACTGCTGCGATCAGGATATTTCCTAGTCGAGATCTGTGTACAAGTCTTTTCTTACTTGTTGTGTTTTTTTTATTGCTGTTTGAGCAATGTAGTGCTTAATTTGACTAAGGGGATGGGGTGGGGGAATACAGATTGTTTCTCCTTGGAGCATAGCCACACATTGTTCCGCATAAATTCAGATGTTGTAGTTTATTTTCATATGCTTTTGGCATGTGCGAAAACTTTTGGCACATCTGGCAAACATTCGCACAAACTATAATACAATTGAACTATTATTAGAAGAACATTTAATGGTATGAAATTTTTAATTAAATACGCAAACTTATTGCAGAGTGGATTTACCCATTTTTTGTGTTCTACTTTAGAAAAGTAAAGTCAGCTTATTGCAAGTATTTACATCAGTTTGATGACATGTGTAATTACAGGCTATCACTCTTCCAATTTAATAATATAATTCATATGGCTAGACAGCTGACCTTTTGATCGACACTGATGCATGAAACACGTGTGAGTTCAATCTACATAACCAACACAATTAGCCACAAAACGCAAGAGTTGCGCAAGTTCAAGAGCAGCCTGCCAAAAAAACAATCTGTTAAATAATTCTTTAGAAGCATCGCGCTGCTAGACAATAATTGGGCTGACCTTTTTTGGATGATGCTCACTCCAACGCAATTAGATTAGATCACTAGAGAATAAATAAAAATTCTGACCTCGTTGTCAGAAACTATGAAAACTATCAAATTGTAATTAATTTAGCTGGCGTGGATTTTGGTTGTGTATACATATTTTAGAACTACGTGTAATGCTGCCTGTTTATGCTAAAGTTGGCGCCGTTGATTCAATGCCAGCCCACGCCCCAGATGGTGGCGCTGTGCTTTAGGTGGCCACCCATCTCCCTCGCGTGGGCAACAACTGGCGGATTGACCACTTCTATTTGTGTTTTTTACTACGATGACGCCGTCGTTGACGTTTATTTGTTGTCATATTTATTTATAACATTGCCATTCATTCACATTCAGTCGCAAGCACCCTGTATGCTGCCCATCCACTGTTTCATAAATTAACATTTTACATTTTTCATTTCGCGTTCTCAATTTTGCTCGATTAAAAAGCTGTTTACTTCAAACTATTAACTTGCTGTGACTCATAAATTGTCCACGCTTCATTAATAATAAAGTTCTGTTTACATTTCGTTCGAAAATTCATTATGTTGTTTTCCAACGGGCCTTTGCCATTTGCAACATGTATTTACGCAACAATGTTGCCAATTGCGCCTCAAAGCCACACAATCTAAAGTGTCGTTTGTTTATCGCTCCACACATGCAACAGATTAAAAAAAATCTTTTCCACTAGTCACAGAACTCAGTCCAGTTTGCCTCTTATCCAATATCCACTTGTCCGTGCTGCTGCACTTAAATGTCTCTGTCAATAAAACTAAATGGGTCAGGCTCAAATAATCAAAATTGTGTATGTGGCATATCTGTATATAAATACTCATTAAAAATCATGTATGCATTGCAATTAAATATTATCATTGTTTCTATTGAAATTATCTATTTTTATATTATATTTATGTATTTATTAAAAAATGCAACATATTTTTTAATATACTAAACTTTCACCGGTTTGCTGGAAAAAATTTTAGTTAAATTTTGAAATTTATTATATTGACGGTAATAATAATGATAATGAAACGCTATGCAATTAAGTTCATTTGAAGCATGACAAGATACATACAACAGTGAAGATATCAACGTTTTTCAAATTAAGTATGTATTGTTTGCTGTTCATTTATTAGAAAACTAATTCATTAACAACTCGGCGGATTCTCTAATTATAAATATGCAGAAAGAATAGCGACAGGCTATTGCATCATTGCACTTGAATACAAAATTCTACGAAAAAATTGAACTGGCTTATTTAATTCGTCCAACTGACTAATCCTTATAAACAAACTAATATCTTGTGAAAGCACCAAGAAACAAATGTGTCCCTGAAGCAGAAAATTGCAAAAGTATAATGCGGATTTGGCATAAATTAATACAAGCAACGAAAAACGCGTTGCCTGTGATGCTGATCTCATGAAAAATTTGACGCAAATGGATTGGCAACTATAAATTTTAATGTGTTTATAAATAAGAAGCCAACGAAAGCTAAAAAAAATAATCTCAATAAATTATAAATCACGCAGCCCCAATTAAAAACTCCAAACGCATGTGCACAAAAAAAAAAACAAAAAAAGAAAAATTCTTTGGTTGCGCTTTGAGCCCTGCAATTTTGTTTCAAAGTGCGCGCGAATTGCAAGGCACAAGAAAAGCTGCAACATGTTGATAAGCCGGCAAATTTGACGTCAAAAACAAACTCAGACACACACAGTGAGAGAGAAGCAAGCGAGAGAGAGAGAGCACAGCATCAACAGCAAAAGCAACAGCGCTGCTCACGTCGACATTGGAGCCGGCTGACTTTGCTCGGCATTTGCCTTTTGTGCCCTTGCGTGGGGTATTAACCATTTATCGCAAACTTTATAACGCTTTGAAAGAAATTTCAAAAAGTTTGTATGTTGTATACCTGTTAAAGGGGGAACTAGTATATATAAGGAGAACTATATTTTTCTCATGTCATAGAAAACAACAAAAATTATAGCTGCCCCAGCATAAAGCTTCGCAAAAGATCCAAAGCTATTTTTAAATAAGTTAGAATAGTCAAAATTCGAATTTTTTTTTGATATAATCCTAATCCTAATCAATTTCTGCACACATGACTCCCGAGTTCATACCTATGTTAGGGTATTTCAATTGCGGCATGCCGATTTTGACTCAATTTTCTTGTTGGCTTTGCGTTTGCGTTTTCGTTTGCTGGGCGCACAGTCGCAATTTTACAGTCGCAGTGGCCGGACGTGCGCGCGGCCTAACGAGTCAATCATACAAAAAGACCGAACTTCAAACGAGCCGTTGAAAACGATAAATTCTACTAACAACAAAAAAACGCACAAGTGACAAGTGCATTTCACAAGTGCAGGGAAATTTTTCGGCACCTCTGTTGTGCCGGCGGTATCTTAGGCCATAATATCCCCAACTCCTTATGTGGCTAATTTGCTAATTGACTTCGAGTCAACGCTAATTGGCAAAATCTGTGCATTTGGCCAAAATAAATATCAAGTTTCAATAATTGCTGAATTGTATTTGGCTTCATTTCACCCATCTGCCAAAGGCCAATTCTCAATTACCGGTAAAATTATAAATCGAATATAGTTTTGTGAGGTGCAAAATAAAAGAAACAACTGTTTTTTGTTGACTGTTATAAAAACTGCTGTTGACTTAAGCGATAATTGAATTGGAAATCGTAAAAGGTTAGTGCCAATAGATCAGAAATAATTTATGCATTTTCTAATAGTATGAGCACAGTAAAAGCCGTGGCAGAATGCAATAGAATATAAAGTTGTCAAATTTAAAAATTTGCAAACATTATTTGGCAAAAAATTCAAAGTGAAATTATTTATTTGATAATAAAACGGGTTATCCAAAAATTAATACATGCAAAAATTAACAACTAATAATGGGACATCACCAATAAAAATTATATAAATTGAATATTCATAAATGTTCCTGCATCAAATTGATTATTATGATTATTACGGTTGTTGGCTGTTTTTTTTTATATGTCTGCTATCAA
This sequence comes from Drosophila nr. perissopoda 5 BK-2023a, assembly GCA_035044105.1. Lineage (NCBI taxonomy): Eukaryota > Metazoa > Arthropoda > Insecta > Diptera > Drosophilidae > Drosophila > Drosophila nr. perissopoda 5 BK-2023a. Next base: position 6,423,703 of record JAWNMK010000122.1, read on the forward strand.
TGTGCTTGCACCATTATACTTTTTTTTTTGCTTATTCAGCATCAAATCCATTTCTGATAATTTTATATTGATTAGAGTGAAAAGAAGTCTTATTAACATATGTGAACCAAGAATGTGAAATGTTAGCTTAATGTTCGAATGCAAATTTAAGTTTAACTGTTAATTTAGAAAATAATTAAACAATTTAATTATTAAAATAATTTTGCAAATGAAAACCTTTCGCTTTTCTGTGATTTCAACTCGATTACCACACACGTTTTTCAAACTTAAGTAACCTATTCAGTTACCTTTTTGTCTCGTGCCATAAACTAACTATAAAGCATACTCTAATTAAAAGTGCGAACTGTGCACCCTCTGTGTGACCGTCCAGTCGGCAACCAGTATTATAACACCTACGCCCCACTCAACAACCACCTATCGTCCACTTCCCCAAGATTTCGCTTGATTCATGTTTTGATCGCCTTGGCGTGGAGTTAATAAAACGGTAGATTTATGTACTAGATTAGCAGCGTCAACAAAAGCCGAGCGATGGGAAATTGCGTATTACTCCTGAATAGCAGTGTAGTGGTAGATACTTCCTGCTTATTCCCCGTCCTTTTATTAATGAGCTGTCATCTGTGTGCATGGGGCGCAACAATGATGACGACACAACAGTACAGTTGAAATTAAGTTTCAGTGGTTTCCAGTGGACTCGCTCGCATTATGCCTAAATCCTTGGCTCATCAATTAATGTCACGGGCCACAATGGGCGCCTACAAAGAGCTTGTGTCCTTGTCACAATTTTGTCAATCAAAAGCACATTTAACGCTGCTGCGGTTGCCATTGTCAGGCCTTGCAAATGCATTTCATGTTTATAAGTCGACAGAGAGTGTCCAAAGTTGGCGGCTCGCGTCGCCTCTCGCAGGTAGAAAAGGAAATCGTTAAAATCGATTCAAGTGAGGCTGATGGATGATGGAGCGGTGAGTGGTGGAGGAGAGCACCATCAGCAGTTCCAAAACTCGAAGTGACCTTCAGCAACATCAGCAGGAACTCCTCCGACCGCTTCTCCACCGGATTGTGGCGCAGTTTCAGGGTATAACCAAATGGCGAACACGTCATCGCTCGGTGGCTCATAAATAAAAAAGTAGATGGAACATTTCTTGCCAGGCTCCGCGTTCAGGTGCTCGCCCCAACGCGCATATATTTATATATTTAGCAGCGCACTAAAAATACATTTGAGTTTGTTTTATATGTATATATTTTTTTTTGCGGTTTTTTTTCGGCAAACAGGAAAATAAGGCCCTGCACAAATGTTGGAGGCATGCGAAGCAGCCCGACACACTGAAAACATTCGCCGGCAAATTTTGTTTCAACTTGGGATATCACAAAAAATGCCACATGCACAGAAAAAAAGAAAAACATACACAAAAAAGATATAAAACGAATTTTAAATACACTTGAATAGAATATAGAATATATTTTTCATTGACTCATACGTTATTTTATTCAGTCATAACAATTTTTATTGACTCAAAATTCGTAAGCTAATTTGAAAAAAATATATGGTCATCATTAGTATTTTAAGCTTACCTTGTAATCATTTTAAAATGCAAGTAGAAGAATGCGCAATAAACAATTCCCACACAATTTCTGTGTTTTATCGGACGAACAGCCTTTCTTGCTTATTGCTGAGGGACTTGTCTACATAAATATGAAAAACTAGCTAACTTTTTCAGCAGACTCTAAAGTCTAAAGTCTTTCTCTAATGGCCCAAGGTCCGTTTTGCCCCTACGCGCACCACTTCTAATACATAAGTAAATGAAGAGTATAAGGCAAGCAAACAATACAAACTAGGCATTAGCCAAAGCAACATGAAGAAGAAGAAGCGTAACAAGAAGACAATGTGATAAAGCAGTGCGAATGTGAGTGGGAATGTGAGGAGGGAGGGTCCGCATACAAAAAAAAAACAAAAGCAGCAACAGCAACTTTTTGCAGAGAGCATAAAAATAAAAATGAAATAAGAAATGGCATGAAAAATGCAACAGCTCCGTGAAGCAACAGGAAATGGAAGAGCAGCGATAAGCGAAGATGAGCCCCAGGAATTTGCACATGGCCAAATTAAAGAGAAGAGGAAGGAGATATGGGACCCTCGCCTGGATTGGATGGATGCGCCTCGCACTTTAGTTGCCAGTTGTCGAATTTTAAATGTACCAGTCATCAGATCCTAATGTTTGTTGTCGCTTTCATTGTGGCGTCCGGTGTCCAGTTCTCGGACTATGGGCACCAGGCATGTGCCGTCATGCTCCTCCATTTGTTGGCACTTGGCACGCTTTTAATGCTTCGGGCCAAGGTTAACACGAAGCAGACGTAATGTTGGGAAGAAGCAGAGCCAGTAAATAGAAGAAAATGGCGAAATACAAATTGTATAAAAAACGGCTCGAACCGTACAGCGGGAAGAGGGAGGGTCGCTATTGAGTGGGGCATAGAGATAAAAGCGTAAATAGAAGCGAGGCACGAATTTTTCGTTTTATTCTAGATTGCCAGGCTTGAGCTGTCCTTTGAGAGAGGTGTGTGCATTAGTGTGTCAGTGTATTCGTGTATGTGTGTTTGTATTGAAAAGTGTGAATGTGCACGGAAATAGGCAGGTCTACTTACCAACACGCGCACAGTTATATAGATTACATATATGTAGACCTGTAGCAGGAACCGACTGCAAGGTCAAAATTAAACCAGAAGGCCTTTTTTAACAAAACTGAAATATATTTAAAAAGTTACAATTTTCTCTTACGTTACGGTTTTCTATTGCATGCCAAAGCACTTCTTACCGATGAGACAAGTCCAAATTGGTATGCTTTGCCTTCTCTAAATAGATGAAGCAACTTTGACCGATAATTCAGTCGTTTTCTAAACTCATTTCGCAAAAGTTCAACTGGGTGCTTTGCGTGGGCTCTCAATGTCCATGTTCATCCTGCTGAGTGACCGCAGTTTATACAGACTGTTGGCAACCTGACTCTCGTGTACCGCTCCTGTCCATGCGAAGCTGTCACCAGCATTTGCCATCTCACTCCCTCGCTGACTTGGCGTGTGTGTAATGAATTTAAAGTTTGCCTCACATACATTTTTCATACGCTTGCAAATTGTAATGGGGTTTTTCCGTTTTATTTTTTTTGTATTTTTTTTTTTTGTATTTTGCTACTTGCTCAACCACGCCCAACCCACTCAGCTGAGTGGCTCATTTTCAATTAAGTGAGCCCCGTGTTTTGTCAACGTTGCGTGGGTGTCGCGTAATTTAATGCGTGCATGTGTGTGTGTGTGTGTGTATGTGTGTGAGTGAGCGAGTGTCCTTGTTGCCCTTGGCAGTGCCGCACGAGACACTGCACGATTATTAATTTGCAATTGCGTTGCTAATTGCACGGCATTTTCATATTTCCTCTACCCCCGACGTCTACGCTTGTGCGACCTTTGTGTCATCTGCTTCTTCATCTTCCGCATAGCGTATTGAGCTCGTGTACAGAACTTGCGCAAATGTTTGGTTAAAGATTAGTAGAATGCGAATACGATTAGATAACCAGCAGCATAAGCATGAGTGTGTTGCCTTTGTTGTGGCCAAAATGAAACATGTGGAAATGAGCTAATCGCCAAAGCATTTTGGAATTTTATACTTTATGCTTCCACTTGAATTGAGCCTGTTAAATTTTCCGATTCTGTGCTTTCATCTGATTTCTTAAATTAATCTGATTAATAAACAAGAATTCACGAATAGAACAAACTTTGCATAAACAATGTAGGATAGAGGCATTAAAAAATGGAAATTTGTTTGCAATAGCAAAACAAAAACTTTAATTTAATTGAATTTGTTCAAAAAATATTGACGTACAAATTCGTATGTTGTGAATAAATTGAATAGCAAATAGTTAAAAATCAACGAATGAAATTACCATCAAATATGTTAAATGTTTCTAGATTTTATAGCTCAAATAACTGCTTAATGTTCCTTTACCTATTGATATCCATTTGCTTATGTTGGTGGAAAATGTGCAATTGATATGCCTCATAATGCAGTAAATCACTTCAAATAAAGCCATACAAATTAATTTCACACAAAGTGCTTGTCGTTAAGAGATTGAAACACGAAAAATGAGACGAGCTTCCACTTGCAACAGCTGCTGAAAATCGTTTGATGCGTCAAAATTGAACACCGCTGCTGGCGCTTGATGCATTGCAAATTGTTGACATTAAGGCTGACATTAATATATATGCGAATCGGCGATACGGATGCCGAGATATGTTTATGTTCAATTGCGATTGATTGAGCGGCCGGCGAGACGTGACGCAATAAAAAAAAAAACAACAACTGCACAAATCACAACGAAAGTGATGCGTTTTTTATAAATAGCTGAATTTTAATCGATTCCCTTAGCATTTGATGCCATTTGATAAGCGTAAAGTGTCCGCTAAAGCATTTCCTGAAGTCACTTCGGCAGTTCGTCGACGTGACCTTGACCTCTGGTGCCTGCTTCGCCTGCGACCCACGCGCCAAACAAATAAATCAAACTGAAGCAAAAGCAGTTGAAAAAGCCAAAGCCAGTGGACCAACTGCTTCCACTCTATACACTACAGTTTAAGGTCGAAAGGTTAGATTAAGGGCAATGAAATTATATTTCAGTTACTATGGCAGTTTTTTTAATTATCCTTTTTAGTTTGCGTTATTTTTTTGTTTCTTGACCTCTGCTTATTGCACATACGACGCGTTGCTTGCCTGTAAAGTTGAACTTGGCTTTGATTACATTTCTTTCGTGTTTGACTGAAACAGTTCTTAATTCAGACGTTGTAAGACTTTATACTAGAGCTTGGTTTGTAACATGCAACTGCAACCCCATAGAATTCATTACCAATTGGGAGCAGGCAAAACCGCCAACCAAACATTGCACACACTTTGACATATGCATGCCAGAAAAATGTTGGCAGGCACTTCAGGTTCCGAAGTATGCTAATTAATCAACCGCAACACCGCTATTTCGACTATTTCGATCGCAATGGAATATTTTTGCGGTTATTGTTTTCTTTCCTTTTTTGTGGCCCTTAATTATATGTCAGATAGAACCATACTGAGCTACTCTATGGGGCCGTGCCCTCCAAAGGTTTTCATTTTTGCTTATTTGTGGCGTATTCTTGTTTACGGCTGACTTTGACAATTTCTGTTTAGAGTGGTGTCTGGCTATAATAATGTCGCACATTGCGAGTTCATTAAACTGAAGTGTCATTCGGCGAACTCAGTTCTCAATTTGTTTTTTTTTGGTTTTTATTCTTACACAGTTTATTAACGAACCAAAGTTCAAGCTCAAAGGTATGTGTTGTAATAACAAATCAGAAAGCCGGGCATGATTTGCGATTTTTTCTTCAGAAGTACCGAAGCAAGCAATTTGGACATTACACTGAACAAAAAAAGGAGAAGCTTGTAAAAGGATATAAATATTTAAGTAATCTTGGGATAACTCTTAAGCATAATTCATGAGAAATTCCATTGAGACTTTACATTTGAGACTTACACTTTATATGGCAAGCTTCTATGCCATATTCATTTCTCTAAATTTAATTTCTGAATTGAATAATTCGTGTATTCTTTACAATTAAATTGACTAAGAATCAAATATTTATTTGGAATGACTGAACAGTCTCATGTGCCATTTTTCTGCAGCATATCGCAAATCTAAAGTTCTTTTTTCTCGTTAAGAACATTAACAGCTAATTAATTGATTTATTTTTCGTGCTCTTTTCCTTTTTGCAGTACCCAATTAAGTGGTACACTTGAATACTCTCGTAAATCTTTTTGGGTCATTGTTGCTCAGCTACGAGTATTTTGTACTAATTGTCGTTCGCTATATATAGCAAGCTAGCGAGTCTGCTGGCAATCTCACGCCATGCCAGACTGATAAGATAAGCACATAGATAGGAACTATTGTTTACAGAATGTTGCTCATACCTACGTATAACGGAGTATGATTGTTGACCAAGTTAGTTAATGCAATAAACGGAAGCATCACCATGAGCATCATCATCGTCACCATCGTTAGCATCACAGTTCCCAACATTTTGCATATTTATTAATTTTGTAGCGCCCATACAGACTCCCCTTTAAATTTATAGTGCCAAGATAAAAAAAAACTCCTTTTTTATCTGTCATTCGTTTTTTGTAATGAACTCGTAGTATTACATCATTAATTCAATGAACCAAGCTCATCAAGTGGCCCCACGCTGACAGTTGAAGAACAGAAGACTTCAGCGGTCTCTGTCTTTGATTAATTTGTGTTAAACTTTTTTGGATGGTTTTATGACCACTTCAATGGATTAATTAAAAAAAAAATACTTTGACGCGTCGTGAACGAGAACTCGTTTTGCATTTATTACATGCTGCTTTAAATAGAAAAAAAACTACTCGAGTTTAGTAAAAATAAGGGTATTAAAAAATACAATTCAAGGCATCTTCATACTTCAGTGCGAGCATTTGGTCGAGTTGGTTATACATACATAAATTGGGGAGCTGCAGAAACCAGTCAAGCGACGCTGACAAGTTCTTAAGAAAACCTACAAAGGTTGCAGTGAAAGCGCAAGAGTATTATTACTTTATCACAAAGTTTGCGATGCCCTCAGGTGGAGAAATTGAAAGAGCTGCTTCTCTTTTGATTCAAAATAATAAGATTTAATGGGCGTAGCCAATTAATTTATATATTCAAATGGTTCGCATACTTTCATATCAGAAGTTGCTAATTAAATTAGCATTTTGCTTAAAAATTCGACTTGGATAGCGTTTAGGGTATTTATATTGTATTCTGTGTTTTTTGGTTCAAACTTTCATGCGTGATCGCTTATCACGATGGTGAGACAATTTCATGCCTTTATTGGCTTGCTTCAATTCTGGTTTCCAAAAGTTGTCTCTTGCGTATGTATCTTTTGTTGTTTTGATTTGTGGACATGATCTTGAATTTCGCATGCCAGGCGCATAAATTTTTATATGGCCTTTCGATATTCGTATAAAGTTGATGCCGTAAAATTGCTTACTGGTTTCCTTTTTTGCATTTATGTTCTTTTCTTTCACGATTTGAATATTTTATTGGAGTTTAGGTTTTTTCATTTTTTTTTGTTGGGATTTTGTGCGCGTTTATATCTCTCAATCGATTCTCCAGTCACCTACTCTCTCTCTCGCTGTCTCTCTCTATTCCACTAAATCTCGCTCTCTTTCTCACTCTCTCTATCTACGTTCTTTCTTGGCTGTCACTAGTTTTTGGTTTCAAGCACACCCAAAATAACTTTATATGTGACTGCGTTTTATGGTCCAAACGAATTATACATTTTTTGGCAGCTTTCATTTTATGTTTTGTACTCGCAATTATATAGCCACCATACCTTCATAGGTAGGCTAAGGGTCATTAAAGCATAAATTTTATGTATAATTCACGCTGTGCTTTTGCGAAATTATAAATGTTATGCATGCGTATAAAAGTGTGGACATGAATAATTTGTTGAACAAGTCAAGCCTTTGAATATCAATGGCTTTCAAATTTAATAACAGCCCACACACAAATCACCAAATTGAGTTTAATGCAAAAATGATTGTACTGATAGAGTATAACATAATGTTCTGACTGACTGATTTTAATTATTATTGCGATTATAAATTTTGATTACTGATTAAAGTTCTATGCTCACAATTCTTGAAACTGTAATTCGCTAAAGAGAAATCCCCCCAATTTTTTTTTTCTATTTAAAGCTCCATGTTCAGCTGTATCTTCATTTGCAAAATCGATGAAAATGATTTCTAGAAGAAAACCATTTTATCATTCATTCTATAAATATGTCAACAGCTGCTGCCAGCTTTAAGCTACAGGATGAGGACTTTGTATAGCTAGGCGCTCTATGAAAGAGGGGAAGAGCTATCTGTGCTGGAATACGAAATTAATGTGCATTTAATATATTTACAATTTGTATCAGACAATACCAAATAAAACACAAATTTCCGGCACATTTCGGCGCCGTTTAAATGCCATAAATCTTTTGGCCTATGCGGATAGCAAATTGTGAAATGGTTTTATAAGCTTAACCAAAAACCAAAATCAAATTGAAAATTCCATTTATTTATATCCGCGGTCATTGCCCTTTGCAATTAGCATTTTTTTTGTTTGTAGTTTTTACATTTTTATTATATATTTACATCATTACGCTCGATTATTAAATTAACATTCATTTAAATTATTTACAATGCACAAAATAACAAGTTAATTTAATTGCAATACATTTGCAAATTAGTTTGATGATAAAGGAAAAAATGCTTTAAGCCAAAGGGGAAGCTTTGCATTATTAATGCAATTTCTTAGATGACACAAAACTTCGGAGAGGAGAAGTCACAACAAGGGCTGCAGGGTATGCCCCAAGCAAAAAATAAATAAATAAAATGTTTAAAAAACTGAAAAATGTGAGATGGAATTTCACTTATTCCGGCATACCCTGTGCGCAAGTGTAAGGCTGTTGTTTCAGTTTCGAATAAAATTTCCAAAGCTTTGAGCATAAGTTAGATCTTAAATTAAAAATAATTTTATATAAAACAATTTTCTTACATACATTTTTTTTTTTGTTACACAGGGTATCTGGTGAATTTTTTCATCCTGCAACACTTGTTTCTTGCAACTGCAGTTTATTCTTCCTTTTGCGACTTTATTTTGGTTAGTTTCACTCAATTTGTGCAGATGAGATAGTTTTCTTGCCTTTGTCTAGTGCCCCTCACTGCCACTCTACTATCCCTTCCCTCTGTGCTGGCCGTGACAATAAGCTAATCCTGTGCGAAAGTCGTGACATTTTCGAATTGTACGTTGACTTGTCGCAGATTTTCGGAGTGTTATTTATTGTCTGTCGCAGTGAAAACTGTGAATGGAATACGTACAGAATGGAAGGAAACAGAATTTCTAGAGTGGCAGCGCTTAATTTGAATTTGTTTCATATGGTGACAGCCAACAAAATAGTAAATGAATGCGCATTTATTTCAATGTTAAAGTTGCCGACAGTGAACTCTACCTCAAAACAAAATGCATACGATACGTCAACGATCGATGGGTACAATAGGCACATTAGGAGTATATTATTTCTGCAACAACTTTATAGTAACCAAATTCATCCGGAAAACTGGACTAATAAATTATTATATTTTTGTTCTCTTTATAGGTAAGCTGGCGTACACACGCATATCTTTTGGAACTGAGGGACAAACGAAATTCACAAGAACCCAACTCAACTCAAAGTTATCTGTGTGCATAACAAGCAAACCCCAAAAATATTACAGACAAATGGCACAATTTTCGGTAGAAAGCAAAAACAACAACAATTACAAATAAAATAAGCTGCAAGTAGCAACATGAAAAATGGCCAGCATTTTTGTCAGTTGGCAAAAAAACGGAGATATACGTATACATACATACATACATACATATACACAGTAAAAGAAAATTCCAACATTTGATTTAAACAGAAATGTGTGCAGTGTCGGGTCTACGAAAATATTTGCTTGTTGATTTTTGAGCCAACGATTTTGGCGTTGCCTGCATGCACAACTGTGCGTATGTGTAATACATGGCAAATGCGTACATATATATGGCATACGCCGCGTGCTGCACGCGCAATTAAGCAAAACAAAATGCAAGCGTGGAGCTTCACACAAAAAAAAAAGCCACAAAAACAAGCCAAAAATAAAATCAGCATTTAATTCGCCAGCTTCGACGACGGCGTGTGCATAATAAATTCATTTTAGAGTTGAGCGATAATTAATAAACAACAGCAATAAAATGCACTGTGCCGCAAGGGGATGTGTGCGGCGTATAAAACTAAAATCAAACACTTGACCATAATCAGTCAATCAGCCGGCAAACGAGAACGCCGCAGGCGTATCGATAATGAAGTTGTTCTGTTTATTTGTCGTGCGGCATCAGCCCACGCATATTAATAAATGTTGCAGTTGTTGCACACACAAACACACACTTTGGCATATAGTCGACACTGCAGGCACATGTGGTTAGCCAGAATTGGTCAAAGGCAATTAGGCGCATCGATTTGGTTCGCATGTTTAGCTCAGACACAAGCCACATGTCGCACGGATAATTTCGAGCACTGGTCGCTTCGTTGCAATGAGGCAGAAATAAACTCAAAAAATAAAAATATATGTGCATATATGTGAATGCAAAGAACAAGCTGTGCAAACAATTTGTGCAACTCAAATACGCCTTTTTAGACTTAATCCAACGTTTGATAATTACAGCTGGTTAACCGAGTGCCACATTGCCTCATTTAAATAAGTTGACTTGAATTTAGCTTGTGCGGCATATAATCCGACCAATAATTTCAATAATATTTACAACATTATTTGCAAACAATATTCAATTACACGACATAAAATCCAATGAATTGAGGGACTTCTTAGAATACTTATCTTATAACAATAATATTAAAATAATTACAAGTAATAAAATAGTTCCATTTCCAAAGCTATACTTAACATTTCATGACAGCAAATCTTTACTGAAAGGTAAAGCACGTATTATGTGGATATGAGCACTTGACTATCTAATAGTTTGGCAGCCACCTCGTTGATAGCATAGCTTTCATGCATCATGCTAAGTATTTATAGTCTTAGAAGATGATCTACACAATTGCTAATGGATGGCACAGATATCCCATACGCTTATACCATATTCATATTCAAACACATTCTATATGAGTATGCGTGTATGTGGGGCTGACCCAGTTAGCGTAAGTGCTGTTGCTGGTCATCATCAACTGTGCTGACTGGTGTGTGCGTATTGTGTGTGTGTGTATGTGCGTGTGTGTGTGTATGGAGGGGTCAACAATTCTGCCACTCAATACACAAACAGTGCGAACCGCCGACGCACACTCAAAACAAAAACAAAGCACTACAAAAATATGTTTGAATCCAAAAATGTATATATACATATACGTACTTGTATAGTATGTATGGAAAACTGTTGAAATGGCCAAACAGGTTGTTGACTTGAAGTTGCTGTAGGCCAACCAATGGGCCAAGTACAGGGTGGGGTAAGGACGTGTCGCAGGATGTGGGCTTGCCGCAGCAAAAAATGTAAAATGAAAACGAAAAAAAGAAAAAAACAATGCAAAACAAAGCAAAGAAAAATGAAAAAAGAAAAAGAGAACAAGGATACGCTTGTTAGCAGCGGAAGTGGCAAAATGAAGACAATTCTTAACATTGTTGTTGCTGTTGTCTTTTGTATGGCACTTTGTAATTAAAGCGTTTAATGCGACTTTTGCTGTGTTTGTTGGCCACATTGTTGCTGCCACAGCTGTCACACCTGACTCCTACCGCCCACCTGGCTACCTGGCTAGGTAATTGGGTCACCTGGAACGCATTAAAGCGCTTATTCAAATTGCTGAAAGATGTTGCCAACGGCTATGGTGCCAGATACGCCTTAAGCCACTTAATTGACTTCCACAGCTACTGCTTTTGTTGCAGTAGTTGTTGTTGGTGTTATTGTAGTTTTAACTGCACCTGCAACCTGCAACAACTCAATTAGCTTGCAAGCAGCAAGCAGCAAAGTGGAGTCAAAAGCATGTAGCTTTGCAGGCACGTTTCGCACTGCATAATTTGTAGGTCAGTCAGAGGCAGAGAATGTTCTTAACAATAAATTGCATTCAAATGCAATTAGAATAGAGTTTTGTTTACCTCGTTGGCATCGACTGCAGATGTTATACTAGTATAGTCAACATTTGACTACCGCCCAAGGCATGCAAGTATTTAAAGTGGCTTAAGAAAGTTTAATTGCTACCATTCATTATCCATTTAAATAAACTGTTTATACAAATTATGCACAATTTTTAAATGATATCCTGCAGCAATTTAACACTTAACTTAAGCTGCTAAAAATTAAGCATACCCTTTAGCAACTTGACAGCAGGGTATACACCTAACACACTAAGCAGCACATAGACACAACAATTCCTCATTTCAATTTTCATGCTCACTTGCCTAGCTGCTCTCTCACTTCAACCCTCCCCTCAAACTCCGTCCAACCAAAAATCTCCTGGCCATTAGAGCCAAAATGTTTGTCCAACTTGGCGAGGCAAACCGAAAACAAAACGAAGCGTGCAAAATGCTCAACGTTGTCAACGTTTTTTCAATTTGATTAAGTTCAATTTGGGCAACTTTCTGTTGCCACGCCCAACGCCTAGAGTGGAAGTCGCTTTATTTTCACTCAACTTTCGCAGTTAGCTCGAACAGCAAAATTCCAACAACAACGTCAAGAGAACAAAAATAAATAAAAAGAACAGAAATGTTGGCTTAACTTTGTCTGCGTGGTAGAAATTGTGATTCCATTAGGAAAACGTCTGCGACTCGAATGCCATTTAAGTTCGGCTGACATTTATTTAGTCCCGCATGTAAGTATATACATATGTATGTATGTATTCATGTTTGGGTATGAGACCCCAAATTCTATTGGTGAGACGTGTCAAACACACTGCAGCAGTAACGAAACAAGCTGATTTGCATTTACAATATAATTGTAATAAGCAGAACTGCCAGCAAATACAAATTGCAATGGAAATGGAAATTGAATTCCGATCAATTGTGCTCCTCACTAGGGTGGCAACTCTGTTTGCTCAATGCACTGTATTTTCAATTTAAGGAACTTATTTTCTAATAATTACTTTTCAATGTACAATTGAAAATTGTATAAGTTTTTGCACTATTGTTTGTAAAATATACAGTGGAATTTGCAGCTACGAAGATAGTGAAGTAAAAGTTATTTAATTAAACTCAAATCTATTACTTTTTGTTATATTCACCGAAACTTATTGATCTGCCCCATAGTTAGGGAGTTAAGTTCAAGTATCATCGCTACTTACACGCACACAGTTACACACTCACGCCAGAGTAACCACAACTGAATACACATGAATATTGCATTTTCAATTGAATAGAATGCCATCAATATTCTGCTTGGCCTATTAAATCAATTAAAAGCTATGAATATTTCAATTTTGCAATATGCCTTTGCAATGACCATAGAATATTTTTGGTTAGTAACAACGACAAATATAGCTATTGTTTAACGCCAGTTCACCCATACATGCATATGCAGGCAGTCCCAACAGGCAACAGACAACAATTGCAGCTCACTCAAACTAATCAGTTGTTTCAATATTTGCCCAAGGCTCGGAATATGCAGCAATACAGCAATGACCAATTCCTGAGTGCAGACAGGAAACGGAAACGAGCGGACGGCGGAAGCACGTATAACCAGTTATGAATTGATTTGTATGCCATACATATATAAGAGCTGGCTTAAGCTAATTGATTTTCTCAAACTCTGCACAAAAAAGTGTATACGAATATCTGATCAAGTCGGATTTTCCTTTAACAATTTTAATGGCTTAACGCTGACGCTTTGTTCCTGCTGTTGATTCAAATGGACTCGCATAAAATGCGGCTAATTAAAACTTATGAAGCCCAACATTAACGAAACCCAAAGCGGAAAAGAAACGAGCGCTGCGAAAAAATATGCGATGCGCAAAAAGAACTGCGATAAAGAAGTGTACGACTTAAAAGCCATATTCATTTGGCTGAGTGAAAAAACTTATTGAATTTTCATGAATCTGAACAAAAAGGAACAGAAGTTTCCCAAACCAAAACAGAAGAACTAAAATTTGAATTAAGTCACATGGCAAATGTTTGCTTAATCTTAAATGCTAATGGAAAAAAGTTGTATTCAAATGTTTTTTTGTTCCGTCTGTTTTAAGAACAATTTATTCTGACTGTTCTGTACTTTATTTCGTATTTGTTGCTTTCAAAGAGTAGAAAATTGGTTTATTTTCTCTTAGTTTCAATTTGGGTTTTAAATACCTAACTATGTAATCTTTTAGCTCATTAATTGTGGGCTCAAATGCTTGTTTCATCAGTTCCTTAACCTTTTTAAAGTGCACTTCAATTTTAAATATACAAAATGTTGAAATTAACTCCTGCTGCTCATGACGCGGCTGGCAAATGAGCAGCAATAAAGCAAAAACTCTTGGCTGTTAATATTTACACATTAAAATACAAAATTCGTCGTCCCGGAGAACATACAGACACACACATATACAAGTGGGAACCCAAAAGACGCCGAGATGTAAAATGTAAAAAATGAATTCATAAATTGGGACAGCAAAAAAAATGTGTTCAGGGGGCGTTAACCACATCTGGGTATGTGGGCGCCCCTCGGGCCACGGTCCAGTAGCTTTTTAGCCTGGCCATAAAGCATAATCAAGTTGCAGCGAAGAGGACGCTGCCAGCATAAGCCAAATAAGCGTAAAGAGACCCAACACGACGATGCTCCTTAAGACTTAATGCTTATTTTCAAAGGTTGTCTAAAATGCCAGCAATTAAAGGCGCATCCGCCTTACAGTTGAAATGTGAAGAACGTATCTGGGATTCGGTTTTCGGGCTGGTGTTTGACTCAGTTTTCTCGACTATCTATTTACATAAACATGCAGATCTGTGGCCCCTTTGGCGAACGGCCCTCCGGCCCCTAGTTTCGCTGCTGGGGGCCTGTCATATACTAGACGCTATTTGTGTAGATTATAATGCGTATACAAATTGCGGGCGTGCATAAATATCAAATACTTACGAGCTTGCCCATAAAAATCAATTCAAAGTGGCCAACATGCTGCTGTTGGGTAAAGTGCGCTACAACATTTTGCTGGTAGTTGATGAGAGAGGTTGTGACCGCAGCACTCCCCCCGACCCCGTCTCTGACACTGACGTACTTTTTGTTTATTTGCATTTCCTGCTATGCTACGGAAGTTCAGATCTCAGTTAGCCAGCATAGAGGCAGACAGAGTCTTTTTGAGAGGGAAGGGCGCCGTCATTAAATCAGCCAGAGTTATTTATTTTATTGCCACCGTTCACATTTGCCCAAGACGTTGGAGGCCAGTGTTAGCAAAGACTGCCAGTGTTATTAAATTTGTTTTTTTCTTTCTCTTGTTTGCCTTGCTTTGAGATGATTATCAAAGGTTTTTCTCGTCATAGGGGTCTCATTAAGTGCGTCGATTTGTTGTCTACTTGAATGCTTAGATCCGCTTCTACCAGTTGTTCACATGTGCTGACTGTGTCCATCAATGTGTTTTCTTGTCGTAAAATGTCTAAATTTATCATAAATGGTTTGTGGTGGATGATATCAACATTGTTTATACAGCTATAATTAAAGAAAACACATAAATACGTAAAATGTGAATGTTGACAATAAAAATGGTAAATTTAGCATTTAAATTCTGTTTATTTAAAATAAATGATGAAGTTTTAGAAAATTAGCCAATGTTATTAGATATTCAAATTTCGCGATATATACTTTGATGAATTTAATTTCATGCATTTTCGTCACTTTCTATTTTGAATTTACATAAAATTCTCTAACCAATTGCTAAATACTTTGCGCAATACATTTATATATTTTAATTTTTGGCAACCTAACAAGGAACATCTTTTGAAAGCCTACTAGACATCATACATACACACATATATCCGTATATCTGACTACTTTATAATACAGCAGATATGCTTGTGGCATTTTCACCATAATTCAGTTGGTTAATTGGTTCACACTCTCAAAGTCTTTGACTTGTCTTTTATTCTTGGCGCGCCAGCTAGAGAAACTGCTTTCGTTTTTTTTGTTTTCGTATCTAGCGCGTGAGTGAAATAAGAAGCGTGCCAATTTTCTTGGCAATTTTCCTGTTTGCTTGCTTTTATTTTTAACACGAAATTAGTCATGTGCGCACAGATGCAATATGAGATTTTTTATATATTTTCCATTGAATTTCAATTTAGTCTAAAAGAAACAACCACTTGTTGAGATACACAGAAATCAGGCATTGCTTTTATATAATTGTTTATTCATTGTATGTTTGACAGTCTAACAAATCCGGCACAATTCTTATGTTACGCAGCCGAATAGTATTTATCAAAAATATAAAAACGTGACAGTAAATTTTGTCACAGAATAATGTATGTATGTATATATGAATAAGTAAATTTAAGGCAAAGTATTCTAAATAGCTCTAAATGTCCGTGAGCTAATTTATTTGAATGTCGGCACCCGTGTATCATTTTTGTCACAATTGTTTACTTTGTTGTTGATTTATGTAGGGCTGTGCGTAAGTCAATTTAATTAGCTAAATTTGGGTTAAACGCTTAAGCAATTTATATCTGCATATTTATATTTATTTATTTATTTATTTATTTAATTTTTCATGGCATGTACTGACGCGTTAAAACAGTTCTATTTAACGATTGACTGACGAGCTGTTGAAATTTACATTCATTTTCTATTTGGGGCTTACAAATGTCGTATACAATTTATATACTGAAATTAGCTTGCGAAAATTGCTTTTAACGTTTTCTTGTCGCTGGTGAATATATTATAACAATGATCCCATAACAATTGAATGTACATTTTTAATATGAGAATATGTTGACACCTGTTGGGAGAATTGCGTGTGAAAATGCATTAAAAGTTTCTGACAGACATTGCAATATCTGTCAGAATATTGTCAAGCACATGTGGCAGAAAGAGGTCCATTCACAAATTGGACAACTTGCTGGCGTGGTCGAAATGATTGATGTGCTGTCTAAGATAATCAACAGTGTGACTATTCTTGATGTAAAGAAAACTTTTTCTATATATACATATATAAAGTATGCTTTTGAAAAAATTTATAACCGATCTTAAAGTTGCTTGACACGGTCACTTCAATGTTAGCTAACATTTCACACCTACATGCCCCACTCCTAAAATCGGAGCGCATAAATGGTAGCCATGAAATATTGTATTGTGCAATGAATATAAATAATAATAAGTAAATAATTAAATAGTTTGTATGCCATTATCGCAATGAAATCGCTATTATAAAATCCAGCATTCAAATTAACTGATAATAAAATATATTCCAAATTAAACAATTAAATCGCATGCAATATTAAGAATGAATAAGAGAAAAGATAATGTCATGAAAAATATGTATCTTAGCATAAAAGCAATTAACAAGACTATAAAAATTCAGCTTCAACATTCAGTTGGAAAATTGGGCAGATCATTTAATAAATAACAGTTTGCCCAGAAACAAATGCTGATGACATAAAATAGTTTCAAGTTCATTCTTTCTACGAAATCCATTTAAAAATAGAAAAGCGGATAAGGTCAGTGGAAGGGTGGCGTTAGAGCTGCGAGCGTGGAAGTCTCCATGTCAACATGAGTGTGTGTGTTTGAGAGTGTGTGTGTGGGTATGAGAGCGCCCGGGGAGCAATAGAATTTGAATTCAAATTCGTGAACGTGCCGAGTCTTGTGTGGTAAGCAGTTTAGAGACTAAAAATCCTATCCAACTAAAACAGCACTTACTACGTGGAGGAAAGCTGTACGAAACTGTGATTCTGAAGCACATACACAAAATGTTTTAGTTGCATTGCGGCAAAATTCGAAAAAAAAAAGACAGGAAAATACAAAAAGCATCAACTTATTTCCAGTCACAATGCAATGGCAACATGAGAACAAACAGAGAGACAGACAGACAACAGCAGGCGACACACAGCACCAACAAAATATAGATGGAGAAAGACTAATATACGAGTAAACCAATGGGCAGCCCACTCACTCAATAAACTCAGCATTTGACCATCACTCGACGTTTTAATGATGATGCTGATGTTGATGATGCCGATGATACAATTCGCATTGCCAATGAACTGCACTGGGCAGTGGGTTGGGCATGGAACTGAGCCCAGGTCATCGAAATGAAAATGAAAAACAAACGAAGAGTGCTCTAGGCAAGAGCACCACTTGGAAATACCCTGTTCTCGAATCAGAATAAAAAAAAAAGACATGCATTTAAGAACTATAACTTCTTCTTCCTCGATGCGCACTGAACATACTATCTACAAAACTTACTTTCGAAATTTACGAGTTTTTCTCAAACAAAAAATAAACTTTATTATACCCTTGTTTAACGGCACAGGGTATAACAAACAAATTCTGGGAAATGACTATACTATGTATATCATTGTATATATAAGAAATCTGTCCACTAGCCCATAAATAAAAGCATATATTGAGGAAAATGCACTCGAAAATGGTTTCTGGTTTTATTGGCTGCTCATGACCTGCGGCAATAAATATTTATGGGTGCCTGCGCCTTAAATGGGCTGGGCGCACTTGTGATTTATACAAGATGCAACAAGCCAGTTGGCAACATGTTGCCAGAGCGCTTCCAACAAATGTTGCTGCAACATGAAAGCGATTTGTCGTGTCTGCTGACAGACTCCGGCTGCTCCAAACAACAGCAAAATGAAGAATTGGCCATATGGAAAATGTTTTCAAAGAGATTTCCAAATGCTGATTAGCTGAAAGCGGCGCACGACTCGTAAGAAGAAAAAAAACAGCAGCGACTGCCATTTGAAATTGATTAGAGCAGCGCGCAATGAGTCTACAGATGAGGAGCGTTTGGAGAGGGGCATCGCGTTATGAGAGCGACTGGAGATAAGCGCAGCGATAGCGTCACAGCACATTAGTGCAACCTACTTCTTCTGCAACTGCTCTTACCCCAACTCCTACCCGGCACAGATTAGCATCTAATTTCTTGTCTTCCCCTCAGCTTTCAAAAAAGTGAACGCCAACAAACACAACAAGCACACACACACACATAATAAACGGCTGGAGAAGCAACCCGAAAAGTGCTTTGCGGAAATCAGCGTTGAATTGTTGCCATTTTCAAGTGGAGTAGTAGTCGTATTTAACATTTGCTTGCCTTAAGCGTTGCAATTCGAGCTGCTGCCAGCTGCTGTTCCACGATGCCTATCAGAGACATTAGAGATCCCTTGAGCAGCAGCAGCAGCTGTAGAAACGCTTCCTTCTGTCTAATGTTGCGCATGCGCTGCCCTTGTTCTTGATATCAGTTGCCAAAGATTATACTCCTCAAGTCGACTCGGTCTGTTTTTGCAACTGCCTCAAGCATTTGTAGTTTTCTGATATTAGGCGGCGTTTACAATATGCAACATTCCTCTGTGCTACACACACCTCACTCAGCATTGCATGCCAAGGTTGTCTAGCAGCTCAACTGACTTCCTACCACGACTTGGGCATTGGCATTGTTCAGACTGCTTGACGCAAATGGGCAGCTTACTGGGCCAGAAGCAGTTGTTGCTGTCTTTTTGCTGGCTTTGTGTGCTAGCCGTGATTATGCGAAAGTTGACATCGCAAAGTTCGCTTAATGCAACATAATCTGTGGCAGTAACATCATCATCAACACAACATGAACATATTTATTGTTGTTGTCTATTGCTTTTGTGTTTGCTTTGACAAAAGATAACAAACTGCTTAGAATGCATACAATTGTGCATTGCGACTAATGAGACAGCTCGCTGACGGAAGCATTGTAGAGTTGCTGCCCATTGAAACTGGAGATGAAGATGATAGAGATGGGAGGGAGCCAATCCTCAAGTGAATTCTGATTGGCAATGTTCAGCTTGTTGTTGCAGTCAGATGCATCTGAATCTGCACGCTGCACGCTTAGGCATTATAAAGACATTAGGTATTCCAAACATTTTCTTTTACATACAGTCTCCGTCTCTCGCTCTCTCTCTCTCTCCCCTTCTTTGTCTCTCACTCGCTGTTCTGTGGAAACTCATTAATTCAATTGCATTGCACTTTCGTGGAAATTGACGTCTGTGTCTCCACGTGGCCACATTTGCATAACAGTTGAGTGAATTGGTGGGCAGACAGGACAGGTAAGCTGAGGTTGAGTGCACTCAACGAGTATCTGCCACAGAAACAAAGTTAGCTGCTCTCAACGCGTATTTAATTGCTTTTACCATTGCCCATGAAATATGCAACAGGGTTGCAAGACAGAGTGCAAAACATTTACCAACACTGGCAGCACACGCGTACACGCACACACACACACATGGGCAGCAACTCAGACAGCAATCAAATTCAATCAATTTAATCAAGCTTACGCATAGGTGTGTATGAGGCACACGCAGCGTATACGCAATGTGGCATCTGCTTTTGGCGTGTCGTGTTAATTTTAACACGTTACGCACGTAAAACGCAAAAGCGTTGCTAAAAATACTTATCATGTATGTAGATATACATGTATACAACACATGTATACACTAAATGTACTTTTATATCGCCGCCATAATATCGAGTAACAAATGCCGCCATCTCTCACATACACACCACACACACACACAAAAGAAATATACACTTAAACACGCATAGATATTTGATACACACGCGTAGCTGGAGGAGAGAACTTTGTTGGTAGTATTCATGTTGTGCTTGTCAGTAGAACTGGGTCTGGGTCTGGGTTTGGACTACATAATAAAGCAGCCATAAAGCAGCAACAAAACGTGCGAACAACACGTACAAATGAACAGTTGTAGGGACAAAATACTCCGAAGCTGGGCTGGGCTAGTTGATTGTTGCCAACTATGGATTTTGTGCTTCAAATCAAATTCGCCTCTATTTCGCCGTTTTAAATATTCCCAATATTTTTTAGCCTTTCTATAATTTTATTCTCTTAAGTATTATATATTTTGTATTTCTCCATAACTTGGCGATTTTCAGGAGAAAAAGTTTTGCCTCCACTCATTTCCTCAGAGAACTTCGAGATACCTCAATTTTACTTCACCATATAAAATGTGCCATAATCCTTAGATTTAATTCTGTCTTGACTCGTTAACGAAATTCAGGCGAAAGAGTTTTTACTCAACTCGCTTCATTAGTTAAGTGACGCTGTTTGCTTGGTGTTTTGGGAGAGAGCGCCAAAAAAAAACTTGTAATTCCCAAGCGAAAGGCAGAAAGTCAATGGCAAATTCTTATGCTAAACACGCGCGTGTCTGACGATCGATTTGCTGGAGTTTTTCTGTTGCTGGAGCTGCTTCTGCTTTAACGTGCTGGCTGTATGCATTCAAAAGCATACAAAATAATAAAAATACATGCACATAAATAACACGAGGCAAACATAAGCAAAATAAAAATCAAAAGAGCCAAAAAAGGGCAACAAACAAACAGCTGAAGCAACTTTAGGATCGGTTTTGGCATTTCTTTTCGCTCGTCAAACTCAACGTGTGGAAAGGGAGCGCTAACAAAAAAAAGCCAGTCACAAAAGGAAAGCAAAACGAGGCAAAGCAAAATAAAAATTCACACACGCGTCACACAATTCTTAAGCCATTGAAAGGCGCGTGAACTTGAATTGATTTGCTTAGATACTTTTTCATACACACACACACAAACACACCCACACTTGTATATGCATATATTAACATTCATGATATGCTGACAACAGTAAAGACGACGTCATAATTATAACGAGCCAACAATTTGTAATGCTGCGCCACTGACAAACGGGGCGTATGAGCAACCAAAACGACAAACAACATTTTTATAGCCAAACAACAGAGCGGTAAATTTTAAAGTGTATTTCGAGAGAAAAAGGTTAAATACAATCGTAAAATGGCAAGCATGGTACACGGAGAGGATGGGCGAGAAAGGGGCAGAGGAAGTACGAGGAGTGAGCTGTGAGTTGACAGGGGAATTGTGATAAGAGGCGGCAAGGTGGGGGACATTGCGGGTCGGAAAAGATTTATGAAAAATTGGCTTTTGTTTGACCAAGCGGGGCACAAACAAACAAGATAACATGCACACACGTATGTATGTTGTGGATGTGTGTGTATTTGTGAGTCTAAATGAAAATGTAAACTTTATGACAGAGTCGAGTTTTTGCATACATAATTTTACCCTTAAATTTATTTCAATATGGATCCAAATCAAATTCAAATTTTAAGCGATATAAAAATTAGATGCATTAAAATGAAACCATTATTATTTTGATGGATTTTCAAATAAATGGGCAATTAAATGAATATTAAGTATCGATATAGATCAGACAATTAGAGTTATTTGACTTTTAATTGTATATTACTGCTCCTAAAACTAAATACAGGGCATCTCGATGACTGCCCCACTTGGCAGCAGAATATTTTTGTATGTGGTGTTGCATGTTTCTACATCCGTTGTTAGAATATTTTTTTTTTTTTATGTATTTGTGCCTAAAAACACACAACTAAAATAAAAAGTTGCAACAACAATTTTGCGTCTACCCTTAGACCACGCCCTGTGGCCTTGCCACAAAAAAATACAATCAGAGCTGTCATAATTTTCAATTTATCTCTGTGCGTCGCAAAACTTGACCACAAATAAACAAAAACGTTGTGGGAGGCGAGCATGGGTAAAAAAAAAAAATGGGTTAAAATGACAAACAAAATGGGCACAAAATCCAAATTCAAAAAAACAAATAAAAAATAAAAGAATTTGTAATTTGGAGCAAGAAATCAACGCAACGAACTGCAGATGTGTCTAAACAAATTCTGAATTAATTTGTAGTTGGTCTTCTCATTTGCGTCATTATTGCATATTTAAAATTTGGCGTTAGCATCGGTATTTTATGTGCTCTTTACGACCCATGTACAAATTGTATTTCTTGTTGTTTATTGTTTATGTTTATGCATTTTAATGCTGCAATACAGCTGCAGAAACAAGAACGTGAGCATTGAATACTTTTTGGCAAGCTAAACAACAAGAGGCGGCGCTTGGCAGCTGCCCCCATTTACATCATTATCGTCATCATCATTAGCATCATTATCATCTGCATGTGCAGCTGCAACTTATGCCCTGGCACAATATCAAAGTCAAAGTGTGAAATGCTTTCCGTTGTTGCCAAATCAAATAATCAACGGAAATGTGTTAAATTCAACATCACAAGGAGCACACACTAACACGTCAATACTTGTAGCATAATAAAGTTTGAATAAAGATTGATTCTAATTGGCAACGATTTGGACAGAATACAAGTCACTTGCAAGAGAAGCAAAATGTATAACTATTTAACTCTTCTGCTATGTGACTTTGCGTGCTGTCTGTTATTCATTAGTCAGATAAATCCTTTGCAAACTTTGTAGCCAGCAGCAAGTGCTCGAGTACTCAAATCTCCAAAATACTTGGTTCAAATAACTTGAAAGACGCAAATAACTGCAGACGGGGCACTTGCAAAAGTCGCGGGTAATCCAAACTCTTGAGTTTGAACATTGACGGGAATCCTTTAGCTTGTCCCTCTGTTTGGCCCGCCATACACCGAAGTTCAACAGAAACTTGTTGAAAAATTGCAGAACGTTAATCAAAGTTAAGCGGCACGACGAAGACGACGACAACGACGACGACTGCGACGACGGCGACGGCGACGGCGACGTCGACGTCAAAGTTAATTAAATTACAAAGTTATTTAATACTTTGGAATCGTTACCGTTAGCAGCAGGAGCGGAAACCAGAGCTGCAGGAATCAGACGACTGCTGCGCTTGCCACAGTGAAGCACTTTGAACTTTCGCACTCGTCGCCCTTTCACCTCATTTGTTTTTGGAGGAGGACAACGTGGATGATTCAAGTCGAATTCCCTTCAAAATCGTGTGTCAGTTTTTAATGAAACGTAATTGAAATAAATTTAATTGCTTGCACTGCATCCTTGTCTGCAAAATATTGGCTGAAGTTAAATTTAATGAACTGGACATCATTTCAAATTGACGAACAACCACGTAAATATAATTAGAACATATGTACATATAGTATTTATAGTATGTATTATTTCAATAGAAAGTTTCCTAATCTATAACTTGATGACAATATTTAAGATTTGAAAAGTAATATTGATTATCTTATCATGTTATATTTATTATTATTCCATTTGAGGGCAATCTTCCTCTTCTTGATTTTCTTCTTCATCTTCATCTGCATCTTCTGGATCTTTCCCTTCTTCAACTTCAACTTCTTCAACTTCCTCTTCTTCAACTTACTCTTCTTCCATTTTCCCATCTTCAACTTTTTCTTGATTTAATTCTTCGCCAGCTTCCTTTTCGGCAACTTTGTCTTTTTCATCTCCTTCTTCATCTTCCTCTGCCTCTTTTAGATCTTCCTCTTCTTCGACTTCATCTTCTTCAACTTCATCTTCTTCAACTTCCTCTTCTTCAACTTCCTCTTCTTCCATTTTCCCATCTTCAACTTTTTCTTGATTTAATTCTTCGCCAGCTTCCTTTTCGGCAATTTTGTCTTTTTCATCTCCTTCTTCATCTTCCTCTGCCTCTTTTAGATCTTCCTCTTCTTCGACTTCATCTTCTTCAACTTCATCTTCTTCAACTTCCTCTTCTTCAACTTCCTCTTCGTCCATTTTCCCTTCTTCAACTTTTTCTTGAATTAATTCCTCGCCAGCTTCCTTTTCGGCAACTTTGTCTTCTTCATTTTCTTCTTCATCTTCATCTGCCTCTTTTGGATCATCCTCTTCTTCAACTTCCTCTTCTTCAACTTCCTCTTCTTCAATTTCAACTTCCTCTTCTTCAACTTCCTCTTCTTCAACTTCCTCTTCTTCAACTTCCTCTTCTTCCATTTTCCCATCTTCAACTTTTTCTTGAATACATTCTTCGCCAGCTTCCTTTTCGGCAACTTTGTCTTTTCTTCTTCTTCGTCGTTCTTCATTTTTTTCTTCATCTTCATCTTTATTGTCAAAAATATTCCCATCATGGCCTTGATCGTATGGCATTAGTGCGTCCAAAAAGGCAGGTATAGCATGGACCTTCGCAGCGGGCACTGAATGGGCTTAAATCAAAGAGGTGTCAATATCTGTAACAATGAATTTGGCTCTCTATCTACATATGTATATCTATATATTTATCTCACTTGTAAATGTCGTATCCTGCGTGGACTCGCTCAACAGCGTCATAATTGGGTGTCTGTGAATCGACAATCCATAAAGTGCATTTTGAGAAACCAAATGAAGCTTGACTCGACGCTCCCACATCATGACATCGCTGTTGTCCTTGCGGCAGCCAACACGCGTCTTCCTGAAAGCATGCTGACCGGGAAAAGGCGCCGTATATTTGGGAATGTGGCGTCCATTGCGATTTCCTCGATAGTGCCTCAGACGCATCAGTGGCGTGCGGTTTATATCTTCGTCATTTGTCTCCAGAAGCGTTAGATTCAGGAATCCTGACCGCATGGGTCTATTGGGCATGTCGTTAAGCACATCCCACAAGTCATCACCATTAATGCGTTGCAGTCCAAACGAGCGCTCCACATCATAGAAGCATGGCGTTGGTCGACTGGCAAGATTGGCGCCAATCGAGGTGGTTACCGCTATTTCGCGGAGTTCTGTAATGTATGTACAATGAGAAACCACACACAGATAACAAATGCAGTTACTCACTGTTTTGCAGCAGCTTGACAAGACTATCAGATACTGACTTGTTTCCCACTTTGCAATTCCTTGCGGTTAACATTTGGTCCACCATTTGATGTAGTGCCTGCTCGTAGGGATCCATTTTGCGTAGTAGCTAAAATACAAATGTGAGAAATTCAATTTGCTTGACAGGCTGTCTTAATATTTTTGACTGCTGTCATCTAACAATGTTGTAAGAGACTAATTAACTATTTGCTTTCATTTTCCAATTTCCAAAACCCCTTAAGGTAACCAGCATTTGTGTGTAGTTTGTTTAACCCCTTAACTTGTTTGCATAATCTTTCCATAATGCTGAACACACGGCCCGTCTCGCTTCTTGAGCCAATGCCAACAATTAGCCAGCGATTCGAGACGCGTCTCCTCCTCAAAAACTAATTAAAATATTTTCGCTTGACGATCGCGACAAACTGCAAAATGCTTAACACACGCACCACGAACTTTGTGTACGTATTCGTTTACTTTAACGTTTAGTTTTACATATCTCGCATCGGTCTTAATGAGTTATGCAAATATTTTTAGGTGAATCAATTTCACAGAACCGAGCGCAACAATTGCTGCCACCGCGCACCGAGCATCATGGCAGGAAAAGCAGGAGACAATAGAGCACAATCATGCTGGTGGCGCACCAAAAATACTCTTGAATCCTAAAAGATTCTTTGAACTTGATTTGATTAATAAATATTACGGAGCTCTAATGAATTATTTTTAAGAGCTTAAATATTATGCTCAATAAAAAAGATGAAGATGGACTCGATAAAAATATGTTAATATCGCACAAATTTAACACTTTAATTTGAAGTAACTTATTTTTGTTAAATAAGTAATAAAAAAAATGTTTGGCACAAAAACAAAATTTATATTTGAGTAATTCAAAATAAGAGCACTTACTTGAGTTAGTTAGAAAGCAAAACTTTCCTAAGGTTTTGCAAACAACTAAGCGTAAAGGAAGCTAAAACCATTTGGGAATTGTAAGGTGCACAATCAATAAAATTGTATTTACAAACATATTTACACAACAATTTTGTTGGATTACGCCAAGATTCCGTTAGCTTATTATTCCACCAACAGGAGAGCAAGTTTAAAACAACGAGTAGTAGCTGTTTATGTGGCAAGCATGAATACATAATGCTTATGCCATTAGGTAGAGTAGGTAGGTGCATTACAGCAAACAAGTCAGCTTGTTAATTCCATGGCTGGCAAAGAGAATGCGCAAGTATTGTGCCTAATGACAAATTTTCACAAGAAGCACACAAGAGATACATTCAAAACCACTCGGCCAGACAGACGCAATGCATCATCGTTGCCTTTGTTGATGTTGTTGTTGTTTGGTGTAGAAACTGGAGGCGGTAATCATGCATAAGGCATAAAAAAAAAACCAGCGACGAGGTTACTGTGTCAATTGAACTCCAGCAGCGCCACAGGGGCATTTAGTTGGTGTGCGGTGCTGGCGGGAGGAAGTGCGACCGCAAAGCCTTTTAGATGCAGACGCCGAGATGCGAGATTCGCATTAGTGACGCCCAACGGGCTGCCGCAATTGAACAAATTGCCCACACCACCCTGTTCATGCCCATCATTCGATCTCGTCGTGTGTTGTGGGCGTGCGCAGCTGACATTTTTACCCCTCCCCCCGCCCCCCCCCCCCCCCCCCCCCCTCAACATCCACAGCCTGCCTGTCTGGCAGCCTATCAGCAATGCTTAAGTCTAAATCTGCCCCGATTTGCGGCAGCGCAGGCGCAACTGCCCCGCAGTCATCGTGTTGTATCTTGCATCTGTGATAAAAAAGGAAAATTAAATCATTCTGCTGCATGCAAATGTTGTGCGCGTGTTTGTGTCTGTGAGTGGCCACTGCACCCATTGTTGCATAAATTTCATTCATAATTAACAAGATGCGCATGTTGAGTTACAAGTAGTTTGTTTTAGAGCTGACAAACAAAGTAATTGCCACAATTTGTGTTGCAGCCACACAAACTGAGCTGTCTCTGTCAAGTTTATCCAGTCTGCAGTGCTCAGAGCGAAACAGGCTAATTCAAACGATTAATTTGATTAGCTGTGGCAGCTTAAGTCGGCAGACAGTCCCAACTACTAACAAACCTGCAACAAATTGATTGAGCGCCAGATTACTCTGGAAGTTGTTTGACTCCAGCTTGCTATCGATGCTGTCGATGCTGTCGACTCGGGTGCAAATTGCCACAACAAATTGTTCCAGTTTTGTTCCTGTTCGCTGATAAATCTATTGAGATGTCTGCTCTGGCTGTTGGAACCGTTAGGCCCACGCAGTTGGGTCTGGCAGCTTAGTAACAACTGTGGCACGATCTCTTAACTGCAATCTGGAGAAGGGCAGGTCAATTCCTTTGGCTTGACTATGACAGACTAATACTAGAATTGCGGCAGCTTGAGTTGCCACTAGTCATTTGCAATGGTGTTGCAACAGGTCTTTATATAACGGAGCTTTTGCAGATTCTGCAGCAGGTGCTTGGATCGATAACGTGGCTAAAACTCCACGAATTCTAAGCACTTGATGCAACAAAATCAATAAGCCTTGACCACAACTTTAGATCAAGAATTTTGAAAGGCTTTTAGCTTGCACAATCTATCTGATAATTTTATTGCCAACTTAATAACTTGGACAGAACAAAATCGACTTCAATTTTCATCAATTATGCACGTCAAATTATACATCGCTTTTCAGGGGCTTACTGTCAAAATGTATGTCAAATAGATGAAAAATGTTATTCGGAATTCACAAACTTAAGCTAAATTCACCCCTTGGAATTCCATCCTGTCCAAAATCAAACGGATGCAGAGTTGTGCACGTTTTTGCTAAGAACTAAAATTGGATGCATTTACAAACCAAATAGGAAAACAAGTTAATCATTTTTGACAACTTTGCTCCATAAATTCTACATAAAATAATCTCTTTTATCACTTTTTAGCACTTGAGGAGATGCAAATAGCCATTTTTGTCTATTGAAGGCAACAACTGAAATTGCAATTATTGCAGTTCTGTTGCTGACGCATCCGACGTGGTGCCACAAAATAACAACATCCACAACATCTAGGCAACGATACAAAGTCCAAATTGGAATGGAGGGGGGAACTGGCACGCGGACAGGAACAAGCGCAACGGCAGCCACTTGAAAATGTCACTATGTTTGACATGGCCCCCACAGGCCCCACTCCCCCATTTTGTCGTACTCGAAGCATTGGAAATTTCTTTCATAAATTGCATCTGCATTTTCTCACTGTTGTTTTAGTTGCCGCTGAATGTTTGCCTTTGCTGCTGGCTCAGCGCTTCTTCTCTTTGGGTAACCTCAGCCTCTTGTTGTATCTACACATTGTGACGTTGAATTTGTTTACATATATGTATGTGTGTATGTTTATTTGTTATGAGAATGCGATATGCGATACGCTCGTAGATGTTTGGATATGAAATAGGGGATATGTTAGCTTCAGTTTCCCACATGGTTGTTATTCGGCTTCTTTCTCCGTCTTATTCTTGTTTTGCTTGTGCAGAGTATTTTTATTTTTTGCTTATGCAAGTAAAATTTGTAATTATGCCACAAAAGGTTTTTAGCACACATTTTGCATATTCATTTCGAATTTTTTTTCTCATTTTTGTTGCCGTTCTTAGGACCATCGAGTCTTTGAAGGAAAGCAATATAAAAAAACGAAAGAAAAAAAAAACGCAAAAAAACAATAAACATCTGTGCATAAATTTACGGACAGCTTGGAAAGTTGATTTGAATTTAAATTTCCATCGAATATTTTGCTCGACATTCGCATTCGTATTGTTTTTTCCTGGATTTGCATTCAATTTTAGGCCAGCCCACGAAATTGAATTAATAAATGTGTTCTGAAGTCAGCCAGTGCTTTGTCGCTCTCTTGCTCTCCTCTTCTCTTACCATTTCACCAAATATTCTGAATTTCGTTGAATATTGTGTGTCCTCGATTTTAATTGCCATTTTGCATACATATGAAAAAAATACTAAAGTAGTTAATAAAACCAAAAAAAAAAACAAAGAAACTCAATTGATAAATTTTTCAATTTTATTTGACATAATTGCTTATTGTGGCTTTTTTGGCGGCTACAAATTTCAATTGGGGGTCCAAAAAGAGCAGCACTCCCAATTTCAAGCAATTAAAACTAATCGAAACTGTGGGCGTTGCCACCTGAGCCATTTAGTTGGGCGTGGCCTATTCAACAGACTCGAGACATATTTAGCATGAAATGGAAAGTCTCACTCTTATAACAATCGTTGCCAATTGCGGCGTCAGTCTGCCCCATAAATGAGACAAAGTTTCCGCTCACAATGTCTTCAATTCGATTTGCATAAGTGTACCAAAGATACCAAAGGAGACCAATAACAATAATAAATAGCAGAGCAAAAACTTTACTCTAGCCAAATGTCTGTGGGGCAAATTGTGGGAAACTTTGTTTGAGATGTTGCAACTTGCAACAGACACGCAGAAAGTGCCAGTGCGCCAAGTAAATGCCAAAACTACTAACAAGTGCAACACAATGGGAAATATGACTAAATTTAACAATATTCTTTGCAAATAGGCTTTGGAATTTGTATTTTTATGTTTGGCGTCCAAATTATAGTTATATTAAATATTTATACGTATATATGCTTATTTTATTATTTGAAAGGATTCTTTTAAAAAAAAATTGTATCTCAGCATACAGCACACTGTTCGAATTCGCAAGCACCTCAACTGTTTTAGCTGATAAAAAATTTTTGCCTGCTCAAAGGTTTGTTTTCCAGCTGACGCTTGAGTTTGTGCCATACTTATTATTTCGATTGCATTTTAAAAGTTTTATTAATAATTGAATGAATATTTCATGCCAATTGCTTAGCTACACATTCAGTTCACCTGTTCGACCTGACTAACTGAAACGTCAGAGCTGTACAAATAAACTTGTTTATTTAACACATTGCTGTTCACAACTAACAACAACCATTATTATTATTATTATTATTATTCAAGTTTGTGCCGTTGCTGTCGCAGTGGCTTTTGTTGTCATTTGCACAATTTGACAACTTGACAGTGTGCGCTTTTGTTGTCCAATTGGACATGGCTTCCGCGGTTACAGTGGTCATTTACAGCATTAACAGCGGCTACAGTGGTCATCGGCTTTTTTAAGTTGAGTTGACCAACCGCTACTGAGTGGGCTGCTAACCGTCTGTTGGCATCTCTGATTGGAAACAGCATTTATTACTCAATTCTGGTTGTTCACAATTGTCATTTACCATTAACCGATCTGCTTGCAAAAAGTCGTGCAGTGGTCAATGTGTCAGTTAGCGGTGATTTTCAGAATTGGATTGGGTAATTGACGTTTGAAATGAGTCAACTTATTAAAGTCAGCACCGGTGAAAAGTACTTAAGTGGGATACATAAAGAAGTGAAGCATAGCCTGAGACTCAACAGGGATTTATTTAGCTACAAATAACTAAGACTTAATATGCTAAACATGCCTAAAATCCACGATCTATTTTCATAAAAACTTTTCTTCTCTTGCAGCTAAGCCACTTCTGAAATTATCGCCTGGATTGCACAAAAAGTCTATGCAAAAGGTAATTCAACTTAATAATGTACCTCAAATATATTACAAACTAAGCGTGCAGCTTACACTTAACTTTAAAGAGAACTTTACCTTTATGTTATTGTTTGTGAAATCTCATTTTATAAAGTGCTTCGAAATGAATGCGCATAATTCCGAATACTTTCGTTATTTCAAATAAATATCTGCGGAAACCCACATGAGCTGCATACAGTTTCTGTATGGAAAGTTCACCATCGCACTACTGCAAAGTCCCCTACCCCCCTTCCTCCTTCCTCCTATCCACCAAAAAGTTTCTACAAGAATCTGCATCTTTGGTTTACTTTGCGTTTCTCTTGCCTGCCCGATCAATATTTACCGCACACATTTAGCGCCGAATGCCGGGCGGCGATTTATGTTTTCATCTTTCGCTTTTTTTTGCAGTTTTCCATTTACAGTTGCATTTATTTGTATTTATTTTCGACGGCTTTTATGCCTTGCGGCAGCGACACATTTATTTATGTATATTTTTAACACTATCGTCACGTGCATATTTTTTAAGCGTACGCTGACAAAAATTGCATTTGCCTATCGAAGAAACGACAACAATAAATGCAATAAATAACTGAAATAACTGAAAAGTGTAAGAGGCATGGAGGGTGGCGATAAAGCTACCCCCGCCACATTACTAAAGTGGGCGGAACGGTCCTGCCTTAAACTAAATTAATTATCGACTGTGGGAAATTGTGCAACTATAGCATTGCTTGTAGGTAACGTTCCCATCATTAGAATACTTTTAAATTGTTCCATTATGCGAACTATTTATAGATTTTTATCGTTCCGACTGATCTGAAATATGTTGTATCACATTTATTAATGTTTGTCACGCTTGCTGCGTAGTTCAACACTCCCACTTGACACCTTTTCTGGTTGTTGTGTTTGCACAACAACATTCGTATGACAATAACACTTATCGGTTGCCGTTATTATTCGGTGCACGTGGTGTGTGCGTAATAAGTGCATTTGGCTTTTCAATTTCAAAACCACAACTCAACAATTTGCTAAATGCCATACAAATATTGATGCCAAACAAGTGTAATCTCCAAATATTTATACAATTTGTCGGCATGCCAATGTTGCAGTTTTCAAGTTTTTATACACTAAAAATACAAGCCAGAAACTCGGCATGTTGAATGATATCAAATTTCCATAATCCGTAACTTTGTCAAATCTGAACATATTTTGAAAAGCAAAGTCGTTTTGATCATGGTTTGGCCTCGAAATAAATCCAACACTCCATGTTGAAAACAAGATTTCAGGTCGATACACGTGTACAAATTCTAGCCAGAATCTCTGTCAAAACTTCCCAGACTTTGTCAAAACTCAAAAAATTTTAAAAACTTCTACAAATTGACTATTGTAAGTAGCCGTCTACTGTGACATCAACACTTCCATAGATTGATAAGAGCTTAGCTAATTGAACTTCAGATGAGTCAGTTAAAGACCGCACCCACCAAATACTACTCAGATCTAGGCAGATTGTCTTAGTCAGCTTTTTTGTTTGTGATGGCAATCAAATAATTTGAATACAATTTGCTGTCAAGTTGAATTTTTTGATATTATGTTTTGCCAAATTTGTAGCTTGAAGCGTCAATTTGATTGCTTTGGATTTCGATTTAGAATTTTATGATTTGCGTTTAATTTGTTGTTTGATTTGACGTGCAACCAATTTGATGCTTGCCTTGACATTTGAATCAACAAATTTAAATATATACGAATATTGTACACAAATTGGCATGAATGCCCAAAATGGAGCATGGGAACGTACTCTTATTAATCACGCCCACACACGCATACACTCACACACACACATGCACAGACATGTCAGTCGGTCAATAAATTGACGCAGACTTTGCATAGCCGTTAAGTCAACAAATGTATGGCAGCCGCAACGCGGGGCAGCTGCCGCTATGCAGGATAAACAGTGCCAGGACTATAAATTACAGCTAAACGGAAATAATTTTCAATGCAAAAAGGGGGGAAAAAAACTGTGCAAATGCAAATGGAAATCAAAGTGAAAAATGTTTGTGTTTGCGTCTGGAAAGCGTATTTTCAACATGTTGGCCAACAATTTGAGCCATGATTGAGCATGGAGTGCAGCCACAAGGATGGAAGCAAATCCTTGCCCATGACTCATCTAGTTATATGGCTAGCATGATGTTCCTGTCATTATGATAGTAGCGAACGCTCAAACATATAACTAAATTGTACACAGAGCAGTAAAATTGTTGAGGCTGCAAATGATGGCATGAGTGTGGACGGTTGTAATATATCTGGCCATTTTCTGTACACAGCTCCGACTCTGGCTACGACTTCGGGTCTTACAAACAAGATAAAACTTTTGATTTATTGTTGACATGAACAACAGGCACAAACAATGGAGCAGGGCCCGAACATGTCGAGCAACAGCATCAGACAAAATGGACGACACAAATGCTCGCGTCCACCTACACAAGAGAGGAGGAGGTGGAGCGGAGCCACAGGAGCAGAAGCTGAAAAGATGCAGCATTTTAGGCAAATTGCGCAGTTTTAGGGCTTAGAGCTGGGAAGCCTGGTCAGCAACGTGAAAAGTGTCAACTGCGTCACAAACACGCTCCAAAATCTGGCAAACAAACGTTTTTTTTTTTGCTTTCGAGAACTAAACGCTTTTCCGTTGCCAAATATATAGCTGCTGCAGCTAAGCGAATTTTCCTCGGCAGAGAAAATGTGAAAGCCAACTTTTGTGTGGTGGAACTTGGAGAATTTGTGCGTGTTTGCCTGGCGTTAATTTGTGCAAATATTTGGCATAAATTAAAAACAGTTTTGTGTGTGTATACTTTGCCCCAGCGTTGCAAATAATTAATCGAAAATTATTCAACAAAATTCAAGTGACATTTTGATGGCAACGTTAACAGAAATTCCATAAAAAAAACCATAAACTGAAACTAAGATTATATAATTGAAACGAAGATCGAGGCAAAAACAACAAAATATATTCCGAACGAATGGAGATTATAGAGACTGGGGCGACAGTTGGGCATAAATTCAAATGCATGACATCACTTCAGAGCAAATTGTTATTGCCGGCGTCTGTTACTGTTGCTATTTGTAGTTACTGTAGTTGTAGTTCAAGTGGTATTCGTGTGAAAAATAGAGGCTGACTTTGCTGTCGCTGTCGTTGTCGTTGTCGCTGGCGCCTGCGCCACAAGCGCAAATCTATTTATTTGGCCGATGACGCCAAGCTAACAATTTTTAATGCACACAACTGCTGTGGGGCAGGGGAGTAGGGGAGTAGGGGGATATCACTCAGTCAGAGCGCATACTTGGGCGCTGAGTACGTGTTGCGAGTCAATGTCAGTCCCAATGTGATTGATGCGAGAGGCAGCACATAAAATATTCGGGATGCGAATAATGTGGATCAGGTAGCTGACTTTTTTTTGTGGAACGGAAATGATTGATAACTCAAAATGGTGATGATGCATGCATGAAATAACCCAAAAAAATAACAGAGCCAATTGTTATACAAAGCTTTGATTTTATGAACAATATGTGGAGTTGGCACAAAGCGGGTTGGGCCTTATGCAAACAGATGAGTCAGATGTGGAGCAAATATATGATCCACTTAGCGATTAGCAAATGTTTAACTAACTAACATAGTCTATTTGTGTAAGCTATAGGGTATTTCTTTCACTTGACTGAAAGAGTGATTGTACAAATTCAACTCAACTAAACTCATTAAACAACTTTTTCAAAACTTAACTGGAAATTAATTTAAACTTGTGTGCACCGGCAAAAGCAACTGAAACAACAATAACAATCAGCAAACAGGTAGGCAAAACTTTAGATTCGCTCGAATTCAATTAAAAGTGCAGCCTCATGCTAGCTGTGCGTATGCGTGATATTGCACATACGACCCAAAGGGCCTCGCTGCGATCTGATATTAGTTGCAAGATAAACTGTCAAAGGATTGTCTGTGGAGACAATGTTACTGCTGCTGGTAGCGCAACAGCCGAGCAAATGGAATGCACAGCATTAACAAAATGACTTTCACTTTTGTCGTGTAACTGTTGCCAAACAAAATGCGAACAGAACATCGACCATGTTGAAAGCGGACGCAACTGAAAGAGTCAAAAGTCAGTGGCATGACGAGGCTCCGGGTGGAATGCAATTACTACGCAAAAAAGTTGAGAGCCTGGCAAAACGGGACAAACTCAACTGCCACAGTCAAAACGACATATCAGCAGCGATACTGTAGCAGCCATGTATGAAATACGTGCAGCTTCTCCACGCTGATAACTGATAGCACCAACTGAAGCATGTGAGTGGCAGCAAATGGATGAGAAAAAAATCACTGAACAGCTACAAAGACACCTTTGCAGCTGCAACTGCGGCAAAAATGCGTCTAAGCTGCCAAAAGAAATAGTTTTTTTTTTTTTTTGCAGCTCGAGTGCGCCCTGAAGCGCTTTGAAAAGACAGCTCAGTCTTTTGGCTTTAAGCAAATAGCTGTGGCACAAATGTGCTTAGATTATGTCACGATTCCAAAATAAAGTACAGCAATATTAAATGAAATGAAATGCATTCTTCTAAATGAATACCAATTGGGTATAAGCCATGCAAATAGGAACTAAAGCTGAATTAAATGTGGAAAATAATAACTAACTATTAACAATAGTTAATAACAATATAACAGGCTAAATCATTGCTATTTGCTGCATACATAATCAAATAATATATGTATTATAAATAATAATAGAGCAAATTTACATGAACAAATTTAGAGTTACAGAACGCGTTTAACGTTTTTATAATTTTATCTTGGGTCATAACTTTGAACAATAATTAAATTAAATTTTAGGTTTACCATTACGTATTACAGGGTATTTATTATTCAGTCTATTTTTGTTTTAGCTATTTCTTTGCCTTTTTGTGATGTGATCAGTAAAAATCGCTTAAATTAATTAAGAGCGGAAACACAACTGCAATATGTATTCGAAAATATCTGAATATTTATGAAGTTAATACATTGCGTACATCAGTGTTTTAATGAAACAACAAACTGGAATGAATTTAAACATTTCTTATCGTTTTGCTTAATTTTTCCTGAATTTATGCTAAATTAGTTGGCTACAACTAAATTAACCATGCCCAGAACGGGTTAAGTTCAGTCGATCGGTATCAATTAGAATGTGTCTAACGTGGGAGCAACATTTTCCAAATCTAAAATATAGGAAGCGAGTTTTTATTTTGATGTTTTGGTTTGTTGACGTATTTTGTTTTGCGTTTCGTTGTTGCGACTTTGTAAGAATAATGTCGACAATTTGTTTTGCCATCCCCAACCGGTTTGCAAGCTACCAAAATAAAACCTAATAATCCTAAAGCATTTTCAAGATTTATGAGGCAGCTGTTCGCATTGAACCCGCGTCAAGAGGTTAAGACGAAAAGATGCTGCTGCTTTTCGCTTTCAATTGATTGGCTGGCTGATTGATTGATTGACTGACTAAGCGAGTGAGTGAGGATTGGTGTGTGGGTGCTTATCTCAATTAAGAATTCACTCATCTAGCTTCCTAATGCTGTAAAGTGTTGATTGAATGATCTGCTCAACATTTTTTTGCATGTATTATTAATTTGTATGTTTGAGTTTTTTAGCTACAAAAAGTAAGGCTTAGTTAGATTTTCCTGAGTTTTTTTTACCTATGCTTTGCATAAATGTTAAGTGAGTTGTTTCAAGGTTTATTTAAATTCGGTTCAACGCTTGCCATTCATTAAGTCTCGGTCTAAGCACGCCTTTAACTCATTTATCACTCACAAAAACCAATTATTCAATTTTAACATATGTATTTGCTCGGATCTGCAACATAAAACCCCAAAAAGTTCTGCGTTCTTCCAATGAAGCTGCTTTTCAAAAAAGAGATTTCAATTTTGATATCAAGTTTTCTGCGCACGAGGCTATAAAAATATAAAGGCAGAACAGCGTCGCAGACGTTGGAGGTAGAGTCTACCATAAATACCCTTTAATATTTAGTTAAAGTGTAAAAAGTTGTATTGCTTCTAAAATTCCCTGAAGTCTAGTAATTCTTCAGCTTTAGATATTAACTGTATAAATATGAAAGCAATTTCTATTCTACCCATTCTCATTATCATCACTTGCCACTAGTGGCAATAATTATTTACGCTGGGTATCTGGCCGTCGTGCATTCCCGAGTGGCGCATTTATTCTGGAACTCGTAAAAATTTGGAGTTCCATAAACCTTTTTGGGCGCGTTGATTGATTTATTTCGTGCGAGTTTTTGACATTTACTGGGTCTGCTTACGATTTCAGTTTCGGAGAACTTGTTGAATTTATTGGAAAACAAATTAAAAACACATTTTCGATTGAGGCTATCCTAAAACCAAAGCAACAATGACTTCATCGCAGCTGCATGTCTGATTGATGTTGCGATAAATGCGTCGATGCTGTAATATACACATGCGGCTATATACATAAATACACACATAATGAACCAGACCCAGACCCAGACCCAGACCCAGACACACGCCCAGCAAGTTCAAGATCAAGGTCAGCCAGACGTTCATTTTCAGTTGGAGTCGTATGCATGTGTCACGTATAAATATATGTATGAATATGATGTAAATTGTCATCGAATGCCATTTGAATGTTGTTACCCACTACGAGCTGCAATTCAAAGGCGGCCGTAAATCACTCAAATGTCGCCCACTTGCATATCATACTCAGAAGAGAGACAACAATTTTACGAGTGGATTTACAACTAGTTGTGGGTGTTAGGTTGCCTGGCGCTCGAGTACTTATATTGGCTATTCAAAACAAATATGCAGCGCCCATCAAGGCAGAGTGTGCATACAGGGTAGCCACACAGAATAAACAAGCAGACAACAATTACATCAGCAACTGAACCTGAGACGGTGACGGAGGCCTCTTGCCAATGTCAGGCGTTGTCTCCGACGTCATCGTTGAGGAATTTGTCTGTGTGCCTCCAAACGGCCCCATGGACTTCCCACCCGACAACAGCAACAGTCGCAGTGTCTGCTAAAGCCGTCAAGCGGGTTGTGCATGGCAATTAACTTGGGATTTAGACCTAGGCCCGGCGTCACTTTTAATTTGTTTATATGCTGTTCACAAGCGTGAATTATCTTAGGACAAAAACAGCAAAATTATATATGATTAGTCGTGGAAATGACGCGCTCGTAATAACAATTGAAATGGCCAGCAGATTCTCGATGGATGCCTGAGGAACTGAGTTAGCCATAAGCCAAGAATGGCTCAGTTGCCTAAATTATATTATATGGATAATAAAAGAGACAAAGAGAGAGAGAAAGTAATGGATATGTTTCGGTGGGAGGCGGAACATCCTCTTAACACAGGATTAACCATTATCCTTCCCACTTAATGAAATTTATACATATCGAATAAAATTGGCTGCTGTCTCTGTTTCTTAGTCATATATTTGTATGATGATCAATATTCATATTAGCTTTCTGCGGAACAGCTGCCAGTTTGGTTTCCTCATTTGCATTACCTAGTATCTGTATCTGTATCTTACACACATTTACTCATGTGACTAACTCACATGTGTGTTAACTGATAATAAATAAAAGTATATTAGTCATCTTTCAGGAAATTACAATGTTATGACCAATTTATCTGCCAAAGCAAGCACGTTTTAAGAGCTTATACAGTTGGTGCATACTAAATTACATGGCAATACCAGTTACGAGGCCAAATTTAAGAATTACTGAATTTTGAAATTTCAAGTTCCAAACATAGCTAGCATTTCAACATATTTTTTACAGAGTAAAGAAATTTCGACAAAGCAGCCAAAAAAAAAAAGAAAATAAGAATTTTTTGCTTCCGCTAAAAAGTATGCAAGAAATCGTATATAAATCAGCGAGAAGAATCATAAATAGCTAGCCAAACTCAGCATGCAATTGATTGTGTGCATCTTTGATTATTGGAGGTGCTGCCACTACTATAATCGCCCAATCCCAGTGCCGATCCCACTGCAATCCGTAGAGGGCCACGGGCAGGTAAATACTAAGATTGTGCGCCGTTTGCTATTGGAGATGGATGCTGTTAGTGCCAACTATGTGCTGAGGGAACTGTTGCAGCAGCAGGTGCTGCGTCACTTGTTGCTGCATGGGCTGGGAGTAGAGCTGCTGTGGTTGACATTGCGTCCACCCCAGCGCCCCGATGCCATCGACTACAAGTGGGCGAACATGCTGGCCCACACCATCTGGCAGCACATCGAACTGGAGCAACTGATGTGCTGGCTGTCCACCCTCGGCGGCGGCTTTTCGTCACTGGGTGACCACTTCGAACGCTGCGCTCAGACAGCTGGTGAAATCTCGCTGCAGCAGCTGGAAATTGGTCTGCGTTTGGGCAATCCTTTTCTACAGGCACGCTGCAAGCTCTTCTACAGCATATCGCTCATTCAGCGTGGCCAACTGCGGCAGGCTAAGCATCTGATACGCTCCCAATATCGATTCGCATATGGGAAGGACAATAAACATGAGAAACACGATCGGCGTCTGTTGCACATGTGCGAAGCCATTTGGCAGCGACTGTGCTTTGAGTATGAACAGCGAAAGAGACGTCGCATTGCATCGCCTTTGGATGGCATTCTGTCAAACAGTCTTGAAGCCAGTTCGAGAAACTAGTTCCAATTTGTATTCTATTTGGAAGCCTTGAACCGAACCAGATTCAAAAAAATGCAGCCAAACCTAAGTTCGGTGTTCAATGTAGTTTGGCTCTTAGCAAAATTATTGGGATATTCTAAAATTCAGTTCCAGGTTTTTATTAAAATAATTTAAAAAAAACAAATAGTCATGTTTTATATTTGATATATAAAATAACTAATTTCGTTCAATTAAATTAAAAACTAAAAAAATATCGTTTTTTATCACTAGTTTTGAATGTTATGTGGCTAGTTTAATGCGGCTTGGATTAATCTAGCTGTCAAGTTAAGCAGATTTCATTGTGGCTTCCAAAATATTAAGAAACTACAAATAAATTGTATTTAAATAATAAGCAATTAACAAAGAAAATAAATAAATTTACATTACATTAATCCAGAACTCAAATGATGTTTGATATTGCGCACACGCGCATTAAATTGTCAATGTGTAAAGCCCAATGGGCCAAGGCAAATTACAAAATACAAATAAGCATATTGTAAATAGAATGCGGTAGCACCAACAACAACAATATCAACTACCAACAGTAGCTAGCGAATTGCTAAATGTGTTAAGTGGTATTCGACACAAAACACTTCCACACACACTAACAACACGAGTTAAATGAGCCAAAAGTGCTGACAGACAACAAGCCGAGTTGGCCAAGTAAGACATGGGCTCATGCTGTTCTCGATGTTTGGTCAGTTTGTGAATGCTTTTATGGTCAGCTAGTTAAGCGAGCGTCAAATTTGTTTATGAATGAATCGTTAATAAATCAAACCAATCCATTCAAAAACTTATAGCGAGCTCAATTTATCTTTTTGCGTTGGCGTCGTCATCATTCCTCAGCGGAAACATTAAGCTAGTGTTTTTCAGAAACGTTAATTTTATGCAAGAATTAACGTTTCTACATAATGTATGGTATGGGATGATAAACAGCATAAGTTAATTTCCGAATTGCGAGTTAAATTTACCAATATTAAATTCTCGTTTTCAGCACTTCAGCATACAAATAGCGATGTAAACAGTTGCCAACGGAATACAGAAGCGAGCAAGGAATATAAATTATAAAACACCCAAAGAGAAGACAAAAACAACCACAACAGCTGCAACAAGGAATTTCCAAGATGAGCAACAGCCGCTGCCACATGATGCTGAGCTGCTTAGTAATTACCTTGGGTTTATGTAAGTAAAATCCGCATGGTGCTGCCAGCTAGTTAATATTAATATATTTACTGTGTTCTCTGTAGTGGCTTGCACAAGCCAGGCACAATTGCATTCGAGCGCTGCCAGCGCCGGTGTCAGCTTTGCACCGCAGAATGGGGGCGTGTCAATGCCACCTAAAAAGGTGCACACCCATCGCATGTACGGCATGTGCCCGCCGCAGTTTCATCGCGTCGGCACCGATTGCTACTCGCTGGTGCAGCAGCCCAGCAACTGGCTGGAGGCGCACTTCTTCTGCAAGGATAAGAACGCCAATCTGGCTGAACCCTCACAGAAAGCGGACCGCAAGCTGAGAACCTATCTGAAGCGACAGGATTCGCAGTCGGGCGGTAAGTTTAAACATCAAGCTGGCTAGGTCAGACTCAGAAAGACAGATAAAGAGCAATAGAGTTCCTATGATTTTAAGTTATTTTAAAAGAAATGTAAGCTTATCTTAATGACAGAACTACTGAGGTTGTTTACGAAAATCAAAAAATATACTAAGAACATTGAGAAAATTAAAATTTGTTTAAATTTATGAGGTGTTTTTTAGATTTTATGGCTTTCAGCGCCATCGAATAGAATTAAAGAAATATTACTGCTAACAATATAAAGAATAGATTATATTCAAAGAGCTGAAGCAAAAAATATCAAATCGAGCGATCTACAAATAATTACTGAACTTAATGATAATTATAAACTTTCAACCTTGGTAGAGCATGACCCCATTTGGATTGGTGCCGCCTATGATCATCACAACAAATACTGGCAGTGGAGCTTCAGTGGTCGCAATTTGAGCTACGATGCATTCAGCCAAATGGATCCAACGTACGTATAAATGCACTTTAAACTAAATTTTGCACTTTGTTTTTGTGATTCATTTAATTTCAAGCAACAATTTTAGCTATGTGCAACTTTTCTCCAACAGCAAGACATTGGATAATAATTGCGGTGTCTACGATCCAAACTTGAAATATCGTTGGTCCGCACGCTCCTGCCCGGACAAGCTGCGTTTCATATGCCAGCACAAGATGCCAAAAGTGAGCGAAGCAAATCGCTATAAGATCTACGATCGCTGGAATGTCACTTATCCCAATGCATTGGCCAATGAGGTCCTACTGGAGGTCGTAGGTGGACGTGGAAAAAATGGCGGGTATGCAAAATAAACTGAACAAAGCTGCAAGACAAGACGGTTAGCTAAATAATGAGTACGATGAGCACAAACATACCATACCTTATACAGTGGCTTCTGAAGCTAGTGGACTCTCACTAGGCGCCTCTTCTGCCTCCTGCTTGCCCCCATCCAGTGATATCAGATACTCATCCCATTTGTATATGCGCTCGCTTGCCTCGGCCGCTGATTCATCAATTCTGCATGGGAAAACAGAATGTTTAAGTTTTCAAGTTGGTAAATTTCGTAAATGCAACTCACTTGTATTTCGTCTTGCCATCCCAGTGTTCAGCGCTTAGCTGCCGCAGTCCAAAGTAACGACCTTGCATCATTTGTATGACCACATCCGCCTCCTCTGGCGTAGACATGTTAATCTGTGCTATGCCTTCGGGATGACGCTGCAAATGTAACAAACTAATTAGATGTCCATATAATTAAGTCTACACTCATATGAACTTACATCATAGATGACCACTTTGCGAACCATGCCGCATTTGCCGCACTCCTCTCGCAAATTATTTTGATACTCCAGAATAAGCTCCACTTCCTTCTCAAAAAGCTCGGGCACAAACAGATTTTTGATGATAACCGTTTTCTCATTCTTGGAGCGCTCACCACGCATTTTGTCGGGTCGCCAGTCAAACAATCTGTGCATTACAAATAATATTCAAATAATTTTCTTCGGCATCATTTTGTTTGCCACTTACTTTTCCTTGATTTTCTGCAACTTCTGCTTGTCCTTCTTTTTGCGCTTGGGCTTTAGGGCCGGATTGTATTCGCCACGCATTTGAAACTGTGCACGCTGCACTCGAATCTTATGACCCCTCAAATCGTACTCATCTAGAATCTCCAGGGCCAAATTAACAGACTCCACCTGCATGGGGCGAATTCAAAGGGGAAAACATAGAAAATAAATATGAAATATTTCTAAAGGAAATTAGTACAATCGCTTAACAATAGAAGAAGGTATTCAG
Source organism: Drosophila nr. perissopoda 5 BK-2023a (assembly GCA_035044105.1). Classification (NCBI taxonomy): domain Eukaryota; kingdom Metazoa; phylum Arthropoda; class Insecta; order Diptera; family Drosophilidae; genus Drosophila; species Drosophila nr. perissopoda 5 BK-2023a. The sequence goes on from JAWNMK010000122.1 coordinate 6,466,680, forward strand.
AATTCAAACTAATTAATATTGTTTGCTTGCAGATATCAACGACTCGTTGTAGCCGAGGGTAGCGCCGAGCAAATGGTTATTCCCGGTCGCAGGCGTCCTGGCACGCGTCGCATTCCACCACGCCACCCGGTGAATCATCCTAATGATGTTAACTATCCACATCGGCCTAAGAATCATCCACACAAGCGACCAGGCGTCAGCTCAACAACGGCGCCAGCTCGCCAGATCGACAGGAATGGTGTGCCATCTACAGCTGGTACCCGGCCCCGCATACCCACATCTCACCCACATTTGACGCAATATGATCGCAAGGTGCAGCATCAGCGGGAGAGGGAGCTACGCAGGCAGTTGCGTAGGCAGGAGCGATTGGAGAAACGTCGCAAGATGCAGGAGAAGAGACTTTTGAGCAAGCCAGCCGTGGAAGAGCATCGTGAGCAACTGCAGCAACATCAGCAGCAAAGTGAACCCGACGCATTGCATCAGCGCAACTTGGAGGAGCAGCAGAGACAGGAGCGCGAGCATCGCGAACAGCAATTACAATTGGAGAAGCAACGACGCAATCAGGAACGAGAACAAGAACGCGAACAGGAGAAGCAGCAGCGCCAACAGGAACAGGAACGCGAACAGGAGCGACAAAAGCGGAAGCAGGTCGAAGATGTACGTCAACGTGCCATAGACGATGAAGCCCGTCAGATGCGCGAGGAGAGGCTGAGGAAGCAGCGGGAGCGCGAAGCGGAGGAGAGAAAAGTACGCGAGGAGCAGATGCGCAAGCAGCAGGCGGAACAGGATGAAATTGATCGCCGCAATGCGGAGCAGCGTCTGGCCAATGAACAGCGTCTGCGCGAGGAGCATGAGAAGCGACTACTCGAGGCCAAGTCGGAGCAGGAGCGTAAATTGCAGGAGGCGTACGAGGCGAAGCGTCGCGAAGAAAAGGCTGTAGAGGAGGCGCTGGCAGAGAAGGAGCGCCAACGACAGGAGCAAATACTTCGCGCACAAAAGGAGGAGGAGGAACGTCAAGAACTGGAGCGCATCGAGAAGGAGCGTCTCTTCGAGCAGCGCGAAATCCAACGCCTGCGAGAGGAGGAAGCACGTCGTGAGGAGCTGAAGCGACAGCGTCAAGCTGAAATTGAGCAGCGGCAGGCGGAGGAGCGCAGGTTAGCCGAAGAAGAGGAGCGAGTGCGCCAAGAGCTGCTGGAGGCGGAGAAGGCGCGCAAGCGTCAGCAGGAGTACGAAATCGAACTCGCCGAACGGGAGGGCAATCTGCGGGGGGAAGCGGAAAAACCAGCCGAAGCCAACAAGACGCCCAAAAGCGAAAGTTTTAAGCAAGCCGAGAAGAATGCCAACGATGATGTAGCTCAACAGTTGGATGAGAAGCGTCGCAGGTATGCACAACGCATCGGTGCATTGAGTCCCGAGGATCAGGAGAAGTTTATTGAGATGCGCAAGAAGCGCAAGCAGATGCGCGAGAAGCAGCTAAAGGCAAAAGAGCAAACGAGGCTTAAGCGGATACAGGAGGCTATCCGCCTACACAGTGTGCAGTAAAGCCCAGGCCCACTCCTATACACACACCCAGACACACCCAAACACACACACACACACACACGCACACTAACCAACAGTTAAGAAAACATATCGTAAAAATTTTTGAAAGCAAATATGTTTTCATTCCTTCTTCTTAGATTCGTTTTTAATTATTTTGTTATTGTTTTATTGCTTTCACACATACAAGTATTATTTACATTAGACAAACGAAAGTAAAAGTTTAGAATTGAAACAACAATAGCATTTTACAATAGTCGCACACTTTTTTGAAAATATTCGAAACGCGAAATATTTGTCAGGCAAAAGTTGACTATATACAGTAATGTACAGCTAATATATATATATAATATACATAAATATATATATATGATAAAATAGCATAGCAATACACTCAAATATACACACGCACACACACGCACACGCACATACACAGTGTTTCCTTAATAACCAAAATAGCAATTAGCAAAAGCAAAAGCATTTTAAATAAATCGAAACAAAAGAAAGAAAAAAATACAAATAGCAACACAATTTTTAAACAAAAATTATATAGCACAGAACAATGAAAACTTATCGGAACAAGGATATAATGCTGGCAGCGGCCTCCTTCCTTCACACCTCATTTTGTCTAAAATCTACTTAGAAGGCCAATCCTCTATCCCACAAGATTCTCCTACTGGCCAGGAAGCAATAATTTTAAGAAAGAAACAAAAGAAAAATATGATAGAAGAGCTTTTTGATAACAACTTATCTGTAACATGCCTAAAAGATTAAATAACACGAAAAACAAAAAAAAAAACAAGAAGAAGAAGAAGGAAAGCTATTGCAAAGGCTAAGCGAAACTATTATACTAACAAACTAGGTTATATAAATATATATTTTATATTTAATAATTATTGTATGCTTAAATGTAAAATTATTGTATTTTTTAATATGTACCTCAAATGCGAAACGGAAAAACAAAAAAAAAAAAAAAAGGAAATGTTAGCCGTATAAACATTAAGAAAGTCTCTCTCGCGATATGATTTCATCTCAGATTGTGTTTTGTTAATTTTTTTTTTACGTTTATTGAAAGTTTGTTGAGATGTGAAAGGCAATTTTTAGCAGCCAAGTAAACGCATTTTAAAGTTACCAAGTAAACAACTACTAACCAATTTTAAACTACATAAATATCATTATTATTATTATTATACTATAAACAACACAGAGATCAAAAAAATAGTCAGCGTAACTAAGATGAATATTTCTCAAATGAATATAAAGCAAGGAATACAAGCACATAACAACTGAATATTGTGACCATCTTCAAATAATAATAAAAATAATAATAACAAATAATAATAAAAATAATAATATTGATAATACATATTAAAATATCTTTAATATTAATGCAAGCAGATTTAATTTAGTTAAACAAAAAAATAAAGGTTTAAACAAAACACTGAAAAAAAACAAACAGCAAATCAATGGAGTTGTCTTTTTTTTTGGGGGGCATGGGTGTATATGTATGATAACTCAAAAATATATATATAAATCGATATAAATTCAACGCTTTATCCTTTGACTTTGAACTCACCTTGATATAATCGCATAAGCCATCGCCTTTGATTTGTCCATCCGCTTCGGTATACAATTTAAGTTTGTATTTCTGCGTTTGCGGATCTCGCATGACCAAACCACATTTGCCCATCAGCTCGGCAAACTCATCGATGGTGATGTCCAGTGGCAAGTTGGACACGTAGACCTTGGTGTTCTGCAACGGATCCATCTCGAACCACTCTGCAAGCATAAAATATATATGTTAGGCTGGAATTACACATCAAATTCAATTCCACTCACTTGGCGGCTCCTGCGGCTTGCGTTTGCCAAGAGCTGTTGCTGCTGTTGTTGGAGCACCATCATTGCCCATCAGTGGTGCATTCATGGCCGCCTCAGCTTCGGCTGTCATGCGTTTCAGTTCTTCCTCCTTGCGTTTGGCCTCAGCTTCTTCACGTTCCGCCTTCTCGCGCTCCCCGGCACTGGTGTTATCAATGAAACCATAGTTCATTTGATAGCGCGCCATAAAGTCATCATCGATCTTGGGGAACCAAGCGGATTTGCTCGCATCCCAAAAGAAGACGACACCATCTTTGTCCGTATAGGTGCGATCACCGTTCTCATCGACGACATAGACCACATCCTGGTCAGGTGACGCCTGCGTTGGCGGCTGCTTTGGCAGCCACTTTTGCTGCTCCGCATCCCATTTGTAGTGTTCCGTTTCGGTTGCGGTATTTGTGGACTGTTTCTTGGGCAGCCATTCCTGCGTCTCCTGACACCACTTGTAGTGCTCATTCTCATATGGATTGCCAGCTGAAGACGCTTCATCCCCACTGAGTTGCCAATTGTTTTGCGTGTTGCACCATTTATATTTATGCTTTGTGCTGGGATCCGTGTAAATCGCACAGCCATCGGCCGCATAGCTCACATGCTGTTCGTAGCCCGCAAAGTCCTGCGGCGAGGCCTGCAACTCGTCCTGGCCATGGACTGTATCGCCTGCTGCGTCTTTTGTTATGGGGGCATTCATTTGGCTTTTAGTTTCACCTTTTGTGGCACCTCCTGTTGTTATTGGATTTTCCTTCTCCTTTTCATTTTCATTTTTACTTTCGCTTGTAGGCTCCGGTTGCTGCGCCTCTGCTGGAGACTTGGAGGCTGTTTCGTTTGCCTTGGTTGCTTCCATTGAAACAGTTTCACTTTCCTTGGGGTCCTCCCCTTTTGGACTTTCACTCTTGTCGCTCATTTTGTGCTCCTGTAATTATAGAGGACAAGAGCAGACTACGTTTTAGTTATTTTGCAGCTAATTTCGAGCTAATTTCATATTTTTTGTTGTTGTGTATTTCCTGCCCACATAATCATAAAGGCCACGCGAGTCCGGAAAATAAATTGGAGAAACGTGCTCATGACGTTGACAATGTGGACCCACCTGGGCTAACGGGAAGCACAACAATCAAAACACACAAATACATAGCGCGTTTTTTTTTTGCACCTTTTTGCTTTGGGCTTTTGTAAACACCCACAGCCCGCCTTTGTTTGAGTGTGTGTACGTGTGGGTCAAGCTCTGAGGGTTAGCCAATAAAATGCAAACAAAATGAAAAGCACACGAAATCTCGCAAAAAAAATATACCAAAAACAACAGATTTCGATGAAAAGACCTAATTCTGTCAACAGAAGCAGGCAAAAATGCAGTAGAGCGTAACTTGAAGATACTCCTTAAGCGGCTTACGTGTTTTCTTTGTTAGAAGTCTGGTATCCAAAACATACCCTTTACATCTATTAAAATTTTGGTAGCAAAATTAATCATTCCACATCAAAAAACCTATAAAAAATCTTTATATGAATGAACTTCCAATTCCAGAGCTGGACTCTGCCGTTTTTTTCGGTTTACAGGGTATACAATCCATACTTGACAGCTGTTGAAGGTCAAGCAAACAATTCCATTTATTTTCGGCTACCTGCTTACCCCAAGAGCTTTTCATTTGCCGCTTGCTACTTGCGTTGAATCGATTGTTTTGAACCACGGCGAATAGCGAAGTTCAATCAACCGGTCAAAACTAACAGTTAGTGACTTGACTTGAGTTGACTTGACTTGGGTGCCCCTAAATGCCAATAGATTTGTCACTAGGTGTTCAAAGAGGGAGAGACTTGAGAGTTCCTACAGCTGTTTCCGTCGAAGTTTACGTCAATAACGGCGGAAGACGTTCAATAGAGTTCAATGTACTTCTCGATAATTATACGAATTTGATGCCCGCAAATGCAATACTTTTTTTTCTTTAGATACTTCAACTAAAAATACGTTGTACAACTCGTCGAATCGACCACTGTTCGAGTTCAACGTAACGCGATTCTTGAGCAAATTTGCATTCGGATAAGATGTGTTTGGAGTTGGGCTTGAGGGGCAGTAACTGGCACATTGGCCGACAGTCGGCACACATATCGAAAATGGCGGCATGCAACAGCAAAAGCCGGCCTCCGCGCCGAACCATTTAGCTGACACCACCTCCTCTGGCTGTGGCAATATGGCAATAACTGCAGCCAGCTGAACACACAGAGTCCTTTGGAGGATACTCATAAATTTCACAGCCAGGCATTCGAGTGCATATATATATAGTCATTATAAGAATGTAAGCGTATGCATAGGAGTAGACCACGCTGTGGCTTCGTGCTGTGCACAATGTGGACAAACCCCATTGTCATATGATATAGTCAGTTTTTGTATTGGATTGTAGATCATAACTGCAACCAGCAGATAAGCAGCGCATGTGTCTGAATTATTGTCAGAGATCAAATCTATATTGATTTGTTATGTCTTAAAACAACTCGCAACGAAACAGTCAATTATAGTCTGAATTCTATATGTTTTCATTCCATTTTATTTCAAAGTAATGACTTTTAAAATCGAAAATAATTTTTTTTAAAAATTCGATTAATTTGAGGAAAATTAGAGATTATAGAATACCAACACTCAAATTTATTGATTACTCCAGATGATGATTACTTTCAAATGGTTTGCAAAAACTTATGAAGATTTTTTCTGATATAATTTTGTCATATAATATTCAAAAGCAAACTTAGTATTTGCCACAACTAACCCTAGACTTTAGGCTGACTTTGAAATTCCGCCCTTACCTATAGATTGGTAGCAGCAGCAACATTGTATCACTTTTTAATGTCAATATAATGACGGTATTAATGACACACGCAACTGGATTGCAAATTGTTTCTGACATTTCAGGGGCAAGTTGAGGGACGACGCACTGCGATTGCATAAGACTTAAGTGGAAAGTTCTCATATGCAGTCCAAGAAACCAATTAACTAAAGCAAATTGTCTGCGAACCGTGCAAGTGGTGAGAGTTATTTCAAGTCGGTTAGTGGGAATTAATGGCTTTTGGGAGGCGCCGCCTTTAAGGCCATAAAACGAATCCGGCGACCTAAACCCAATTTATTGTTTGTACCCGATTTTTCTTTTTTCCTTTTGGGCCTACTAATTTGCATACCAAGTAAACGAATTAATTAAGTTTTAGTGGAGAAATCAGTAAAATTCTGGCAAATATTGCTTCTGGCGAAAAAGTTGCCAAGCTGGTTATGCAAATGTCAACAGGTCAGCAAAACGTAAGCGTTACACCCCTGACGTGTAGATCTAAATACTATTTTATGTTATTTTTAACATTTGAGGTGAAGTTGTAGATTTGCGCACATTACTCACAAATGCCATTAATAATACGACTACATCAAGACTGAGACCATAACCCCAACAAAACGTTCTCAAACTGGAATAACTTAACCTGCACGAGTAGCTCTAATTGTGTATGGGAGCATCGAGGGTAGGGTGACTCACGATTGAGAGAGAGGAGCAGTACACCAATGTGGCAACAAAAGACGCCTAAGCAACCAGGCGAACAGCACAAAACAATTTCATAGCATATTTATAGGGGGCAAGTCAGTCAGTCAGCTAACTAAAAAGGGCTGACAGAGAGGGGGCGTGTGTGTGTGTGTGTGTGTGTGTGTGTGTGTGTAGTCGTAGTCGTTGTCCTGGCTAGAAATGGGCAGCTCTTTGGCTAGCTTGACCAGTACTCGTCGAAACGTCCAACTGACCACAAGTGCTGATTGGGATTTCTGTCTAGCAATAATTGTTCCAACAATTTGTCGCGAATATCAAAAACTTTCTAGCACGCAACTTCAAATGACGTTGTTGTGTTTTTTGTAGATATATAAAAACGTGTGTGAATATAGTAAATAGTTGGTGTTAAACATTTCCAATGAGTTACCAACTCAAATGCAGCCGGCAAAATATGCAAATGCCTAAAGCCAAAATCAATAAAGCCAACAGAGAAACTTGAATAAATACAAAACTAACAGGAATCGTAATATACATATATAATATATATATTTATATATATATATATACAACAAGATGGATATACCTAGCAGCGGTGCCATATTTACGCTGGGAAAGTCCCATTTGGCGGAGAATACGCAAAGCTATTTCTATATCAAAAACGATCCGGTCAAGCGTTTGATATCCGGTCCGCACCAGAGTGCGGTTATATGCGGTAAATAGCTAAAACAACAACAGCAACAAAAAAAAGCCCCAAACACAACACAAATGACCCCATTCCAACGGACAAGCGAACACGTTTCAGTTAGCCAACTGTCAGTCTAACCAACTGTCTGTCCCGCTGTCTGTCGCTCCGTCTGGCTGCCTGTCTATCATGCAACCCTTCAATGCAAATGCCTAAACGCAGAGCCCTCTGCATGTATCAATGTGGTCAACTGGCTTTTGTGGTGTCTGTGGCATGCCGCCGCCTTCCGTTGCATGTTCGCTGCAATTTTCTTTAAATAATAATCACGCAGCACACTTTCACTTTTATGTTAACCCAACAACTCGAGACGCAGCCAAGACGATCCTTAGACCATAATAGGCACATGTTAGCCATATTGTTCTTCTGATTTCACATGCGCATGCTGGCTTACATAAGTAACGCTATTGGCCATACTGCGACGTATTAAGGCTAGCTTGACTAAGCACTTCAAATCACAACGCACAACAATCCGAACAATATGTGGCGCCCTAATGAGGTCAGACGGGGCTGCTCTGCTCAATATATGGGCCACACTCACGAAGCATGTAAAATAAATAAACACCTTACGACCAAATGGGAAGCAGAACCAAAGCCAAAAGCCAAAATAGTAAAACTAAAATCCAACTGACTTCGTAATTGAAACGTAAAGCGGGTCAGGTAAAAAACAATACAAAAATGTGGCCAGTTTGCGACTTGGAGAGTTGTACAATTTGGGGATTGCCAGTGCTACACACATTCACCTACACACTCTCACACACACACATACATACACACACACACACACAGTAAGTTTAATACTTCCACAAACACGCACAGAATCAATAAAAGTCACAAGTTGTTGGAGAACACAGAAAGGAACAGAGCGAGTCGAAAATTGGTAAAAGTTAATGTCAAAATGTTCTTATCAATTACAGAATCAGGACGTCTTTTTGTTTGGGGCGAGAACCACTATGGTCAGCTGGGCATTGGCGGACATGGCAACAAAAATAATAACAACAACAACAACAACAACAGCAACAGCAACAATGGCGATATAGTCAATAAACCGACTTGCGTCAAATCGCTTAAAACTTTGGGCTTGAAGATAAGTGATGCCGCCTTTGGGAACAATTGGGCAGTGATAATGACTCGTAAGTTTTTACAGGTCAAAAGTGCAGCCAGATAAGTAGAAGGTCACAAGTCAACGGAAACAAGCCCAAAAACAAATATATCAACTTAATTTTTTAGCAGAATTTAATAAAATTGATTGAAAATTGAATTTTAAATAAAATAATTATTCAAAAACTGTAAAAGGATATAATTATGCAAAGTGCGGAGTAGGAAAATTGAAATCTTAGAGTTTTTGGTATTTTTTTTAAATTCTTATGTTGATCTTTATTTTATTTTATTTTCATTCTTAAAAATAAAAGAACAACAAAATAAATAAATAAAAAACGACCACAACAAAATGAGAATTATGATTTTCTTATGATTTGTTCATCCATTGAAATACATTCAAGAAATCTTGAAACTTGAACAACTTGTTCATGAAATTCTAATTAATAACTAATTTATACAGATTATAAATTTATTTAGCTTTGAAGCGTTCTCGCCAGTAAGTTTGCCTTACTCAATCTGCGTGTAATTATGTTTTTTTTATATTTGGACAAAATATCGTCGACATCGGACTTCTATATCTCATAACTGAAATAGTAACGATAGTTTGACGAGTTGTATAAACAACTTTTTTAGCTATCAAATTATCCCAACCAAATTCAACAGTTATAATATTTAATGACTACTTTATAAATGTAAATGTTAAATTTATAGTGAAATTTAGATGACGACAAAGGGTATTTAAAGGCGGGCCTAAAATGTCCCTTTTTGTTGAACTCCGTATCTATAAGGCCAAATAAGATCTGGAAAACACGCTCAAATCGAATCGAGTTTTATGGGGACTGTAAAAGCAATAGCTTCGGTTCTTACAGCACCCATTTATATTATAATTACCCTTTGCAGTTTCGAACGAGATATTTTTTACGGGTCGCAACATATTCCCCACGGACACCCATGTATCGCAGCACTTTGTGAATGCAGAGGTGGAGCAGCAACCATGTGCGATTATTCGAAAGCCCTTTCGCCTGGAGGAGTTCGATGATTATCTATCAAAGAACGAGGAGACGGACAACTTCACTGCCCTGCAGGCGGGCAACGAGCATTTTGTGGTCTTAACCAGTGAGTATCCAAAGCGGAAAGTATCCGAATGGGAAAATATCCCAAATCAAATTTCAAACTTGTTGCAGCTAAGGGTCGCTTAATTGGCTGCGGATCGAATACTCAGCAGCAGCTGGGCGATCTGGAAGAGGATTACGATGGACATCCCGTGGAGATACGGCTGGATGCACTGGTGCAACAGTTTGCCTGTGGCCCAGAGTCCACATTGGTGCTGACGGCCACCGGGAATCTGTTTCTCACTGGCCACCTCAACGAGTTTGTCTTTCCCAAGTTTACGGAACTGCAAAAGAATCTCTCCCAAAGCGAGCAGATCATATTCATGCACATATCGAAGGCCAGCGAGATCTTCATAGTGACCAATGTGGGCAACATTTATCGCAGCTTCGAATCGCTGCGAAATAAGAATTTGGTCTTTCAGCGATTCTATGACTATGACAGCGAGGAGAACGGACCCATTTGGAAGCTGGTAAAGGGCCTCTCCTTCTATGCGGTGCTCAGCAAGGCCAACAAGTTCTTTACCACCTTCTCGGAGAGTGGCCATCATCTGAAAACGTTTCGCGAGATATCCAAATTCAAAAATCTACGATTGCTCGACATTGCCGTCGGGGATCAACACATCTTGGTGCAGGGCCTACCCAGAGCCTCCAATCTATCGGCTACAGTGGGTACACCCATGGAGCCCCACAGCTACATGAGTCGCAGCTTTGTGCTGCAGCCCAAGGATCTCAATGGAAACACAGAGGTGCGAGGCGCCAGCGGGAAAAATCTCACTAAGCAGAAGGCCTTAGCGGAGCCGGAAACAGAGCCGGAACCGGAGAAAGGACTCAATACAATGGACGCTGGCTGTGCAGCCGTAACAGCAGGCGTGGCCACACTGGGGGCAGTGAGGCAAATGTCCAAGGAACACGAGGCTGACCCGGAGCCGGAGCCGGATAACAAGCCACCATCAGAGCAGGAGGAAAAGTTACAAACTGAGAATATCAATAACAATGTGGAGAAAACAGAAATCGAAGTTATTAACACAAAGGAGGAAGCAGTAGAAGATGTAAATGGGAACACAGAATTGGAACAGCTCGAAGAGAGCAAAGTGGAGCCGGAAATAGTCAAAGAATCGGTTCCAACTGCAGCGGCAACAAGCGAAGCTAAGATTGAGCCAGTTGCGATGGAGCACGTGGAACCCTCAGCACCGCCGGAGAGTCCCATTCAGCAGCAGGCAACAGCAGACACTGATAATATAGTCCGGTTGCCAACGCCACCAGAGAAATCGCCGTCACCTCAGAAATCGCCGACAGAATCGCTGGGGTCAAGCAAATTTCCATCGCAAGAGAAGCTGCCGTCGCAGGGCAGCCAAGAGAAAATGCCGTCGCAGGGCAGTCAAGAGAAGATGCCGCCGCAGGGCAGCCAAGAGAAGCAGCTGCGTCCGCACACACCATATCCGGAGAGTAGTGATTCGAGCACGCCGCTCACGATGAAGAGAACGCCCATACGCAACTTCTCCTACGAGGCGGCAATGCGACACGATGAGATTGAACGCACCTCACCCGAACTCGTGGATAGTCTGGACACCGTCGAGGAGAATCCTTTGGCGGAGAGTGTGCAGCGCCAGGAGATACACATCTCAACGCCGACGCCACCAACCGAGGAGGATGAGCAGTTGGCGGTGGAAATAATAACCACCGAGGATGCACTAGACAGCAGCAAGGTGGTGAATGAGATACGTTTCATCAACAATGGCATCGATGTGACAGCCAAGGTGGAGGAGCAAATGCCCAATACACCGCCTGAAACACTGGCCGATGCCGTTGAGGATCTGGAGTCGGAGGGTGAGCAGATACTGCAAGAACTGGAGCAGCACGTGGACAAGGTGGTCAGTGCACAGAAGACAGAAGCCGAAAGCGTTGGCAATGCCATCGAATCAAAGATGCTTGAGACACGCAACTCCGTGCAGACGACCATGCAGAAAGCGGCCGCAGGAGCACGCGATGCCGTCGAGGCTGCCGGCGATCGAATGGCGACGGGAGCACGCGATGCTGTGGATGCCGCGGGCAAGGGTATGTTTCGCATGGCGGATGGCGTTCGGGATACAGTCGATGGGGCGGGCAAGGGCATGTTTCGCATGGCGGATGGCGTCCGGGAGACTGTCGATGGGGCGGGCAGGAGTGTAGCCAATGTGGCCGCCAGCACTAAGGAATCGATGGGCAAGGCCATGGACTCGATGACCAACAAGATATCCAGCGAAATGCATGGCGCCAAAGAGAACCTATCATCGCTATTTCAGATCAAGGCAGCCAAGGAGCAGCAGCAGATTACAACTACGCCAACAACGACACCAGTGCAGGAGGAGGTGGCTGCCGCCCAGAAGCGAACTAATGAGACGACAGCAGTCTCTGATGAGGGCGAGGGGGAGGAAGATGAGCGAACTACAGCATCGGTGAATTCCAATCACAATTCCGCCGGTCGCAATGGAAATGGGAGCATCTTCGAGCCAATGAACAGCAATAGTCATGCCTTTGATGACGATCCACTCGATGCGGTCGTGGAGCGTGGTAAGAAGGCAATGCAGGAGGAGTTGCGCGCCTTAGAGGAGCAGCGCAATCAGGCCCAAGGCAGCACCAAGAATAAGCAGTCGGACCAGCAGCGCCGCCAGAGCACTGACAGCAAGGGGATCGTCCAGCAGTTTTTAGATGGCATGCGTTTGTCTTGTCGCAACGAGAAGGCCGTACAAATCGAAGGTGAGCATGGCAACAAATACAAATCAAATTGCTTACCTGTTTTTTTTTTCTTCGATTTCAGATGAACCGCAGCCGCCGCATTACAGCAAAAACAAAGTGGACAGCGAGCTGAGTTTGCAGAACGGCCAAAATGCCGCACAGCAGCAGTCGTCGCGCGTGTGCACGATTTTATAAAATATGCACCGCCGTCAACGATATCAACAAATAGCAGCCGTGCACTTTTATAAGCAATTGCATTTCATTTAAAATAAACTTGCAGTTTCAATTTCGCAATAAAACAACTTGTTTTATTCCACGCATTTGTCGATTGTTGGTACCAACTATCGATTGGACTTTTACGTTTATACGAACGTTGACACGCGAATGGCAATCAGTGCTGCTGATTGAAATTTGAATGCAAAATAGTGGCAAGCCACAGAGACATAAATGTATTCATCATTCTTCTTGTCGATTATCAAATTTTTAGTTAAAATGCTCAGCTTACATTATTTTAGGCATTACCACTTGCAATATTAAGTGGTATTGGCCAACATCTCACGTAGGTGCGCACCTGTGACAAGTCGCAGGTATATAATTATGCCATCACTAGTTTGCACCAGTTCAATTGATCTTTTGTACCAGTTCTTTCGCGTCTGATTGGTACGCAAACAGTAAAAGCATAAAAAAAAACAATTTTTACTATTTTTCTACGTTTTTATAAATGAACACACAACAACAAATAATGCTTTAAAGCATAGTCTTAACTAAATTAATACCGAAAACCGCGCAAGGTGCACACTTGCCTGGCCCGCGAAAAATCCAATCAGAAAACGAAAAAGGCCAGCGCCAGCACAAAATGGAAAGGTAGGTCAAAGAGTGAGCGCGCCCAGCGCGCACACACAGAGTGTACATGCCCCGAAAATAAAAAAGCGCACATCCAACCAGTGACTATTAGTGTTATTAAACATGTGAAAAATAGTGAAAATTTCAGTTAGCCCATAACCTCAAAAGAGTTTTTTTCTTTTGGTTTTCGCTGCTGCTGCTGTTATAATGTGAGTGCTTATGTAGAAATGTGTGATTGTATGCGTATATGCGTGTGTGTATGTGTATGCCAGTGTGTTTGCGTGTGTGTGTCCGAGTGGCGCGTTGTGAAGACGTCGACGACGACTGAAAGTGGTTGTCGCTTGTGGGTGAAAGGGGGGGGTCGCAGCGACAAGGTGAGAAGCGCGAACAACAAGATCAAATGTGGAAAAACTACTTTGAAGTGTGCACTTCACAAAAAAAAGGAACACACACAAATCCTGTTCTACAGAAAGCGCCGCCAAAAAGGACGCGCCAAGGTAGTAAGGAGCAGTGTAGGCTAAACTAAACTTTCGCAATCAAAAATTAAAAAATACAATGATGGAAAAACACATGTAATTCGCGAGAAAGTAACACGCTGTCAGTTCGCTCCACAATGTGTGTGTGTGTGTGTGTGTGTGAGTGCGATTGTGTGTGTGAGTGCGATTGTGTGTTTGAGTGCTATCTGTGTATATATATATATATATGTGCGTATGTGTGTGAGTGGGGGAAACGGCGACAACAGCAGCAGCAGCAATTGGAACGTGGAACCTGTCGGCGCACGTAAAAACCAGAGCCAAAAATTCAAATTACATGCATTGGGCGCGTTTTCAAATGCATAATCGCCATCACTTTTATAATTTATGCTAAACACTCGTTAACGCGAGCACAGTGCGACAGATAGATTGTGAAAGAGAGAGGGGGAGGGAGAACGCGCAGAACTTTTGCCATAACAAAAGCAAAATGGACCTCAAATGAATAATTTAAATGGTATTATAATTTCTTAACATTTCGCAGTTAGTTTGGGAATTCCTCAAATATTTTTGCATACCAGAAGGAAAAAAACCAATATATAAATAAAAAAGCGAACATGTAAAGATGCCGCCAAACTATTCACTCGCTCTCTCGCGCTCTAATCAGTGCTGCGGCAATATCACAAAATGAACAGTCACTGTTACGGGGAACAGAACAGTTACAAAATTAATTGGTAACATAATAAAATAAAATAGCTATGGAAGTTGGCTGGAGCAAAATTTAACTACTTATGTCACTCAATTTATAACAAATGGAGGAATAAGATAATAATATATTTCTAAATGATTTCCATCGGCATTTATTAATACGCTATTATATATATTTTATTTTGTTATATATTTTATTTGTTATATATACATATATATATATATATATTATTTGTTTTATTATATTTATTTTAGTAAGTAAAAAAATGGATAAGAACTAAGTGAAATGGAACAAGAAGGTCCAACATGTCACTATTAAGTGAACTGTCACTGGTCACAATATTGTTCATCTCTAATCTCACGCTCTCTCTCTCTCTCTATCGCTCTCTCTTCTGCAGGCACTAACTAATACAACAACAAGAGCAGAGCCGCAGCAGCAGCAGAAACCACAACCAGGCCAGCCAGCATGTCGTGGCATTTGTGAGCAGCGCGCCAAAAAACTTGTCACGAAGTATCTTGTTATTGACGTACGCTCCCGCGCTTAAGAGCTACGCACCCGACCCAAACCCGCCTCGCCTCCTCTACACAACGCCCCCAATCACACATAAATAAAAATATATACCCGCCCAGTTCAAATCACGTCCAGTCCTTGTTGTAGCACAGTCCGAGGCAGCTTATGATGCATATCAAGAGTCTGCCGCACGCACATCAGGCCGCCGCGGCAATGAGCAATTGTGACATTGTCATCGTTGCCGCGCAGCCGCAAACAACTAGCGCCAACAACAACAATGATACTGTTACACAGGCGAGCCATGCCAGCCATGTGGCAGCTGTGGCCCATGCCCAGCTCCAGCAACAGCAACAACAACAGCATCAGCAACAACAACAGCAGCAACAACAACAACAGCAGCAGCAACAACAACAACAGCAGCAGCAGCAACAACAACAGCAGCAACAACAACAACAGCAGCAACACAATCAACAGCAACAACAACAACAGCCGCCCGCGCCGACAGAAATCGCCTTACCCTTTAATATGCATTTGAGCGGAATTTCAGCGGAGGCACACAGTGCCGCACAGGCGGCCGCAATGGCAGCTGCGCAGGCCGCGGCAGCGCAAGCCGCCGCCGCAGATCAACAGCAACCGGCGGCAGCGCCACCATCGGCATCATCATCGCATACGCTGGCACATCTGGTTGCAAATGCCACACATAGTCCGACAACGCTTGCGGGCGAATCACACTACGTCAGCAATGGGCATTCGGGAAATGAGCATTCGGGCGAGGGCAATGGTTCGAGCGGTGGCAGCGGCGGCGGTGGCGGACGGGATCAGGAGAAGCCGTTCCATTGCACTGTGTGCGATAGGCGATTTCGCCAGCTGAGCACGCTGACCAATCATGTGAAGATCCATACCGGTGAGAAGCCCTACAAATGCAACGTTTGTGATAAGACGTTCCGTCAATCGTCAACGCTGACGAATCATTTGAAAATTCATACTGGCGAAAAGCCGTACAATTGCAACTACTGTCCCAAGCATTTCCGTCAGCTGAGCACATTGGCCAATCATGTCAAGATTCATACGGGTGAGCGTATATTTTTTTGTAACACTTGTGTTCGCAGCTAATCCTAGCCTCCTTTGCAGGTGAAAAGCCGTTCGAATGCGTCATATGCAAGAAACAATTCCGGCAATCGAGCACGCTCAACAATCACATAAAGATCCATGTCATGGACAAGGTCTACGTTCCTGTCAAGATCAAAACGGAGGAGGACGAGGGGTGACTAGGACGCATGGCGTTGGCGCAACATCAACATCTCCATCATCAACAGCAGCAGCAGCAACAACAACAGCTGCAGCAGCAGCAGCAGCACCAACAACAGTCGTCAACGCCAACGCATCAACAGCAACAACAGCAACAACAACAACAACACCACCACATCGAACATCAACGTGGAGTTACTATTACGACACTTCCATCCACAACGACAGTCGCACAACATCAACAACAGCAGCAACAGCAATCGCATCTGCAGCCCTCGCTTGGCAATGGCAGCTCACCGCATCATCATTTCAATGTGGCTGCATTGGGTGATTTGTCCAGCGCAATGCAATTGGGCGCTGTGACAGCCGATGGCAATTTTGTGACCATGGGCGGTGTTGTTGTAGGACGGATACAACATCCAAGGAGCGAGGAGCTACAGCATCTGGGCGTCATCAAGGTGGAATCGCCAACGCATGTCATCAGCGGCTCAGCGACGGGCGCTCAACGCGATGGATGAGTCGATAGGCTGCTCCTCGAGCTAATGCTCAAGAATGATCTGGAGAATGATATTGCGTGTGTGGCGCTGAAGCAGCACCATAAGCAGCAGCACCAGCAACAGCAGCGACGGCGATGTTGCCACAAAACTTGAATCGTTGCTGCGAGATTGTTGCTGCTTGTTTTCTGCTGTCGTTGTTGCTGCTGTTGTTGTTGTTGTTGGTGTATACGCTTATGTTGTTGTTAGTTGTTTAGTAGTAGCGAAACATTGTTGTTGTTAAGGTTTAAAAGTGACTTAGAACTTACCAAGATGAATTATCAGGCTTTCTTACGGTTGTGGGCTCATTTCCAATTCGCAATATTTCACTTAGCATACTGAAAGAGAGTTAAAGTTATACAATGTAAGTCATAATGCTTATGCAATTGTTATTACAAAGTATGTTTCTCAAAAGCAATGAAATTTAGCGAATTTGAAATCAGTTTTGAAACCCATAAAAAGCATGGATTGTATATCAAGAAGCTTCAAAAAGTGGCTAAGAATAGAAGAATGAAAACCGTCAGCAACAGCATCTAGCGCTCCAAGGTCTAATAAGTCGAAAGATCACATATATACACACACACACACACACAGAGTCGTCAATAGCCAGAAACACATATACGAGGCAATAGGTTTACAACAAGCTCCCCCTTAATCTTCTACCTATTCACATAATAACTAAATTACTGTAATTACTGATAGCGCAAAACTCCTAAGTACTAAAACAAAACAAAATCATTGATTAAGCAAAAAGTCATTTCGTTTAAGTTGAAAGTTAAAATATGCTTCCCAAAGTGCAGAGAAAAAACAAAACAAAATACGAAACGCTAGAAATGTTTTTAAAGATTTGTTATATATAATACTATATATGAAAAGAAAACTGATTTTTCAATTTCAAATTGTTCTTTAGCATTTAAAATTTTAGAGATTGTTGTAAATTGTTTAGTGCGAGAATTCTGCTGCATTCGCTGAGACACTTGACATAGTCAACGTTGCCCATTGTTTTTTACATTTTTTAATAACATTTTTTAAAAATATAAAAAACAAGCCCCCCCCTTTCTTACAGTAGGAATTGTAGATCATTGTAAATGCCGCCATTACGAAAGCAATTCGATTTGTATCTAAGGTAAACAAATTCAATTTGTTTTTTAAATACCTAGCCTAATTATTTAAATTGTGTTTTAAGCCCCCTTTTTTACCACCCATTATACACGCATCTAAACGAAATTTTAATTACCTTAAGTGGCAGCAGAAGCAACCTAATAACGTAGTCTACAGATATAAACTATACTATAGGCATTAGTTGATCCTTAGCTTGTAATTTTTGGCGGGCACCTTTTGGTGCCCATAAAAGTGAGTTTTGTTAATTGTAAACATATAATTTTAGTCGTTATAGTTTTATTCTACAAATTGGCGCAATTTGAAAAAAAAAAAGCAATTACAAAAAAAAAAAACCATTCTGCTGATAGCCGTTTCGTTTTTTATGCTAGTTAATGGAGTAAACAAACAAACACACACACACACAAACTATTACTAATGCTAATATTAAACACATAATATTGTGCGATAGCGAGCAACAAGTTCTGTACAAAGCCCAACTCCAATTTTGTTTGTATAATCTGACAGACGGAGAACAACAAATACGAAAATACTATTTTCAAAAAATATAAATTCTGCCTATTTTATTTTGTATGTTTTTTGTTGGTTACCAAAACACACTTTAAGTTCTCCCCCACCACACAGCCGACTGAATACTCTTCACATTTTTATGTTTGTGTTTAAAATACTCTACAGTGAATTTTGAACAAGCGCAGCGAGAGTTGTCAATTTTCGCATAAAGTTCCTAATGACTTTTAATAAACCATTTCAAAAAGAAGGCAAAAAAAATGAAAAAAAATTCAAATGTATACGAGAAGATAATTTCAATAAACGACTCGGTAAGAAAACGACGAACAAACATTGAACATTGAAAATAAAACACAAAATTAGTACATAAATGCATATACATAAATAATAAATGTTGATAAATGTGTAGTGTTAACAAGTGAATACAAACAAAAATGAAAATATAAGAAAAACCAACAAAAAAACAATTGTAGCAACTAAATGTATAAGTGCAACAAGCTAAATATTCTAAATAACGCTTAAAGAACGTTTTGCGAACAACAAAAAGAAATGAGAGAAAAAAAACAGAAAGACAAACAAACAAAATTTGCCGGATTCCATATTTTCATATGCAGCAAAAACGGGATGCTTTGCATTGCTTTTTTTCACTGCTGTTTTGTATAGGCTAAAAAACGAATAAAGAAAACCCGATGAAAGCAATGTGGAAGACTATAGGTATTGAATTTTTGACAATTATATATTTATAATATGGCGAACTGAGTAAAAGATTGTTTACCTTGAAAGATGCAAGTCGAGTGCATTATCAAAGGATTGTTCAATTTAATGTATAGGTTTGATTAGATTCATAAATAGTTTTTGTTTGTACTATTTGTATAGAACCTAATTTTGTATACTCATTTTGCATTTGAATCAAAATAAATACCTGTCCCATTTTGTAATCAGATTGTGCTCAGATTCCTGTTCCTGTTCCGGCATCCCCCGCTCCACCCGCAGCAATTGTATATGTATATTTTAAATGATAATAGGAGTTGTAGTGAGATTAGCACTTAAGCGCCTAATTTAAATAGTTGTGTGTACAATTTGAATGTAAAACAGCAGCAAAGAATTTAGACATAAAATGAACAAAGAACCGAGAAGAATCCAGGAGAAACTAAGTAGGCAAAAACAATACAGAGACAAAGCAAAATGCTTAAAAACAAAAAATATATATATATATTTAAAAAAAAAAAGAAGAAAATAACGACTCGATAATATTGTATAATTATACACAAAAGCTATATACTTATATGTATATGTATATATTTACATACATGCGTATATGTATGTATGTGCAGTAGCTGTATTTATATGTAAATGTGTATGTAATTGTGTATTTAGTTAAAAACATAAATATATATAAACATATATATATATATATATATATATATATTTGCAAAAGAAAAACAAATGCCACAAGACATACAAAAAATACAAAAGAATGAAAGAAAAATATTTTATGAATTATTATTGGAGTTGGTTGGTTAATTTAAATTTCCGTTTACTTTGCATGAAATCGATAGCAAATCTTATTCTTTGCTCACCGGCCTGTGACATGACTGTTCATCGCTATGCGATAGTTTGCACACAAGTTGAGCGTTGAGGAGCCCTGAACAGAATATTGCTGGACACAAGCGAACACTCAGCGAATTTAGCAAATAAATTAAAGTTGTTAAAATGTTTCGCCTTCAACAATCACAGCCAGATCCAGCGGAGGAGAAGAAGCGAGTTTCTTCCGAGGTGCGACTGAATTTCTTCATGTTTGGAGCCCTTTGCCTGGCCATTCGCCTGGGTAAGCAAAGAAAACGTGCAAAGCTTATGTAAATTGAGGTATTTTTGATTAAATTCGATACTTCATAAATTAACAGCACCCATTGTTCTGAAAAATTTGAATACCGCGTAGCAGTAATATTTTGGAACTAGAAGGATGGCGATATAATTTTGAGCGGAACAAAAAACCAATTAATATGCATTTATTCAAGCGCACGTGCACAATTTACTGCTCTCGATTCGTAACGAGAATACATCCACTAATGCACAGACGTTAGTGCTTTTATGTTTATTATTGCGTCTGTAATGTAAATAAATCGTTTCAAATAAATGCCATAAAAAACCCAAGTATTTATTTATAAGACAACACAGGTGCGAATATATCGATATAGATATATCGCAAACAAGACGCGACACTTTCCAGTACTGGCCGAAAACGTCAACTTGGTCATAAAGGAACAACAAACACCGTAGAAACAGTTGTCAGCAAAAAGATAGGCCAGCAGGCCATAATGAAAACGTAAAATCAGCCACGCTCGCTTGCAGCTAACTCAGACAAAGACCAAAGCAATCCATTAGGCTGCCTCTCTGCGTTTGTATGCAGATAACCAAACACAAAACGCAATAGCCGCAACAACAACGAACAGCGCTATACTCAAATTGAAGGAGAACTTATGGCATATGGTACGACGACAACAAACACCAGTAAAGTCGTAGATAAAATATTCTACAAACGGCCGAGTCGTGTACATGTAGCATTTACATTCCCATAATTATTTCCGGCGTCCCTCCTCCCTCACCTCCCCCCCCCCCACACACACACATACACATATATTGAGTGTGCTTTGCAGATAATGGTTGCACCCAAATATCAACGTCTCAGCAACGGCGACGTTGGCAGCATGAATGAAGCCGATGGCGATAGCAACATTGAGGAGTTAGATCTGAGCCAACACTTGTCGCACCAAAATGCCAATAGCGCCGCCAGTCAAGAGCGTCGCCAGTCGTCGTCGCAAGCGAACTTCAAATACCCAACGGACTCCATATCCACACAGCAGCATCAACAGCCACACGTGGGTATGACGAGGCAAGCGGATGCCAGATTTAAGCAAATGGCCATTTGTTCATTGGTCATTGTGCTGATCTATCTGGTGCTGTCCATAGCGCTCACCTTCTATCAGACGGACATCATTCGGGATTACAGGTATCCACTGTCGATTGTCGTCTATCATCTGGTCTGGAAGTTTATGCTTGCTGCCCTCGTGCGGAACATCTTTAGGATGCGCTGGGGCAAGTCGCGCGTCCAGCTTGAGTGGCGGGTAGCATTGCGTAAAATGGCGCCAGCTGGCATTAGCAGCGGCATTGATATCGGTTTCTCCAATTGGGGCCTCGCCTTGGTGCCCATTTCATTGTACACAATGACGAAGTCATCGACCATTGTCTTTATACTGCTATTTGCATTCATTCTGGGACTGGAGCGCAAGGTGAGTGGTAATCAAACACAAAATGCAATTAATAATTGAGTAAATATTTTGCAGAGCTGGTCATTGGTTCTTATTGTCGGTTTGATTGTTTTGGGATTGTTCATGTTCACTTACAAGTCGACACAGTTCAAATCGCTCGGTTTCATCTTTATACTGTTTGCCTCGCTGTGCAGCGGATTGCGCTGGAGCTTTGCCCAGTTGATTATGCAGAAATACAAGCTGGGTCTCGACAACCCCATTGATATGATCTATCACATGCAGCCCTGGATGATTGCACCTCTACTGCCACTAGTGTATTTCAATGAAGGTGAGCAGTTGAGGATCATTTATTTTCTATAACAAGCTGATACCACTTTTTCCCTTAAGGTTCTAAACTGTACATATTGATGGGGAGTGTGCATAGCATCCCCATCGCTCATATCGCTTGGGTTATGGCCCGCATTACACTGGGCGCCTATATTGCTTTCTTGATGGAGGTCAGCGAATTTATGGTGCTGTGCAGGACATCCAGCTTAACGCTGTCCATAGCGGGCATCTTTAAGGACATTTGCCAGGTGGCGCTAGCGGTGGAACTCAAAGGCGATCAGCTCTCGTCCATCAATGTGGTCGGCCTAGCAGTTTGTCTGGTCGGCATTGGCTTCCACTTGGTGCACAAATACTCGAACATGGAGAAGATGAGCAAGCAACAGTTGGCAATGCAAATGGAGGGCGGCGGCGAGGATATGGACGCCGAGTATGACTTCAATAACAAGACCAATGCGACTGCTGGCAATGCAACTGGCCCGCATGCCACTCTCACTGTGCCGCTGCTGGAACAGACCGACTCGGAAGACGAGTTGTCAAATGGGGCCGCCGGCAAAGAGAACGCTTCGGATGTCATTTTCGATGTGCTCAAGAGACGCGACATGCAGCGATGAAGATTGGACAATGTTTAGTTTCATGCACGAATTTGATTTAAGTTCTGTTTTTTGCTGGGGAACAGCCGGACAATTGTGATCAGGATCGACTGTTTGACCCTCTTGTAAATGTTGTAAATTCTTGTTCATTCCTGTTCTATATGCAGATGTAAATTAATCAACATGTCAGTTAGCTTATGGCATCTAATAGCATTTAAATTTAAAAGCCCTTGCAGCTCATATAATTTGGTACATATTTTACCAGACTTATTTTACCATCATCGAATAGTCCGTTTGCCTGCTTTACAGAGTTGCCACATTCCCCAAAGTCATTTTCTTAACCCTATTTTCGACTTAAAAAATCGACGAAATAGTTTAGGTTTAGTTGTTATTAAATTTGTTTAAATGGACAATTGTGCATATTTTTTAATAGGCATCTTATAAGTTCCAGCGAAAAGTGGCTCAACTACTATAGCTGTAACAAATACGATAACTATAACTATAAATGTATGTCAATAAAAGCGTAACTACTAGATTTTTTATGTTTGTGATTTTAAAACAAAATGCATAACGCATTTAAGGACCGTTTGTATTGAAACAAGTTCAAACTGCAAAGCTACTTGTAAAATAATTAATTCCTGCTTGATTACTGTTGTTTAGTTGTGTAACCAAAGCATCCGAGACAGATAATACTTTTTTGATTTTAACCTCGGGTCGCCGGCTGAACATTTAATGTTTCACTTCGTTTGGTTTGCATTGTCTTATTTTTCTAATAATCGACTTTTGATTGAATGGTGGTGAATGGAGTTTTCGCAGCTTAAAGATATCGAGGGTAGCTGGTTAAAATTATTTGTTATATTTCACTAAACATATATTGTAAATATAGTTTGATTTTTTTTTGGTCACTCCTTGAATGGTGTTACGGATATGACATATCCACTGCTTGGATCCAGCGGCTTTGTGGAATCGGAAACCATACCATTAAAACAGATCGTGAGCATGTATATATTCAATACTCGCTCAGTGTATTCATTATTTCGGTCACAGGCATTGCTCATCTCACCAGTCTCATCTGCATGAGCAGATATGAACAAACATTTAAATTGCGCGAGCGCATGGCCGAAATTGAGTTGGAGTTGAGCCAATTGGGTCCATTGAGCGAGAGCCACCAGCTGTTTTACAACCTGAAGGACCATAACAGTGATATCGATGACGATCACAATTATTTCCTAGAAGCTGGTAGGTATCCGTAGTGAACGACTATTTAAGTGGCGGTAAACTGGCTAACATTTAAATTTTGATAGGTGTGCCAGTGATATATGTGGGGTCTCACACTTATCCCAAATTGTGGCTTCACGAAGATGATAATTTTTATCATTCACATTGGCCAACAGTTCGTAATATGAACGCCATCATTACATGTTTCGTTTGAGAGTATTTAAAGAATTACTATGGCAGGGATTCAAATGCAAACTAAACAAAAAACATGGCGTCAGTGCCGCCCAATCAATTTTATAATATCGATTTATAATCAGACCAAAATAGTTATCGACGATGTCGATAGCTGGTGAATGCAACGCTTTATTTATTTAAGCCAGCTGCTACAAACTGCGTTAAGCGCATTCCCGCGCTTTTCATGCTGGATTAGTTTGCGATTTGTCTGCACATATGCTACAACCACCAAAAATAGCATCTATTTGGTTTTTCACTCGTCTTAAAACCATTGTAGCAGTCACACGCACCACCCCAGCCACACGCCAAGCCAAGCTGCCGCTCTTTCAATCTCTATTGTGAGTAAAAACTCATCGCACACGCATCAGCATTGCCCTGGGGGGTACGCCAAATGCGAATTCTAACCTTACATACAAACACAATATAAAGTCTATAAGTTATGTGTTGTTAATGCTGTGTTTTGTGTTCGTTGTATTTTATTTTAGTTTTTGCTGAAATAAATTTGTGAGAAGAGAGATGCCACGACGAAAAGCATTGGCCAACAACAACAACGATGCCGCCGCGGACAAGGCGCTGCAGCCAACACGAGCAAAAAGGGCGCGAATCGTATTCAATCTGGAATTGCCGCATCGTCGCCTAGAAATTGGCGATGTTCTGGTGTGCGGCGCTGGCGACACTGGCCAACTGGGACTCGGCGAGGATGTGTTGGAACGCAAACGTCTGGCTCTGGTTGATGGTATACCAAAGGCTGTGGATGTTTGTGCCGGCGGCATGCATTCTTTGGTTTTGACTAACAGTGGAGATATTTATTCATTTGGCTGCAACGACGAGGGCGCCTTGGGTCGCGACACCAAAGAAAAGGGCAGCGAATCGCGGCCGGCAATAATCGAATTGCCTGGCAAAGCGCTCGCCATTTCGGCGGGAGATTCGCATTCGGCTTGCTTGCTGGAGGATGGTCGTGTGTTTGCCTGGGGCTCGTTCCGTGACTCGCATGGTAACATGGGACTCACAATTGATGGTAATAAGCGCACACCCATCAATCTGCTGGAGGGCATCGTCTGTTGCAGCATTGCGTCGGGTGCCGATCATTTGGTAATACTGACAACGGCGGGAAAGGCATTCACAGTCGGCTGTGCCGAGCAGGGCCAATTGGGGCGGATCAGTGAGCGATCTGTTAATGGTGAAGGTGAGTCATTAATATATATATAAAAACATGTGCGGATGAACCAGATTAAACGTGGTTTTTCGTACTTTACAGGTCGTCGCGGTAAACAAGATTTGTTGCGTCCCGACGAGCTAATCATTAAGCGCGCCAAGCCATTTGAATCGATTTGGGCCACAAACTATTGCACTTTTGTGCGCGAATCGCAGACTGGCATTATTTGGGCCATGGGTCTGAACAACTACAAGCAGCTGGCATATGTCAAGGATATAGAACGCGTGCTCACCCCAATAAAGACGGATTTGAAGGATGTCAAGCAGATCGCTGGTGGTCAACATCACACACTTATCCTGGACGATGCTATGCGCTGCCTAGCAGTTGGCCGTCACAACTATGGTCGATTGGGATTGGGCGATGTCAAGGATGTTGTGTCCGTGCCAACGGCAGTTAAACAGCTCAACGGGAAAGCAGCATTTGTAGGCTGTGGCGAAACAATCTCCTTTTCGATTACCAACGACGGAAAACTGTATTCCTGGGGCATGGGCACCAATCTACAGCTGGGCGTGGGCGACGGTGACGATGAATTAGAACCGGTCGAAGTGGACAGCAAGAATACGCAAAACAAACGAATGCTGCTCGCCGATGGCGGTGGACAGCACAGTGTGTTTCTGGTAAAAGCCGCAGTCAAGGAGGCACAAAAGGAAAATGTACCAGCCACCAAGAAGACTGAAGCGAAACCAGCTGCTGCTGCTGCTGCTGTTGGTGCCGCCGCCGCAGACGATAAAGTTGAGAAGCAAAATGAGGACGCAGCCGCCGCGGACAATGACGACGATGACCAAAATAATGCAGCGCCGAGCGGTGACAGTAAGCCGGCCAAGAAGACGGCAGCCAAGCGAGGACGTGGCAAGAAAAATTAGTTATTTTTGTGGAACGTCAATGGACGTTTCAATATTTGTTTTTAGCCGCATCAGAATATTATGAGCAGCTACGCTTCACCAACTGATTATAAATGATTTTGTTTAATATATCTATATGTAATAAATGAATGGCCGACAAGGCTATTGTAAATGTGAAAACAATAACTAAAAACGAAACTAAAACATTTATTTACAAACTAATCAACTTTAAATCGATTATTAATAATAGTCGTAAATAATTTACACATACATTTATCGTTAGTACATATCAATTATTCTATTCAAGCCGTGGCTACGGAAAGTTATACAAACTCTGCTTCATATAAATGCAAAAGGCTGTTGGGTGTAGGGCGCAGAGAGGGGGGCGGGCCACCACTACTGATTTACTCAAATTTCAAAACAAATACATAATTTGTATGTGTGCTCAACTAAATAATAACTGCATACATATTTACACAGATGAATATATAGATATATATATATATAAGATGTATATATATAAATATGTATATTCGTCAACTAGATTGGATTTGATTCTTCCGGATGATGATTGTTCGGCGAGAATGATGCGATTGGCGCAAAGCTGCTGATGCTGGTCGTGACGAGGGACACGTCATCCCTTGTGGTTGTGATTGAATATGGATTGAAATCGGCGCCATCATTATTGTGACTGCCCAGATAGACGCTTAGTAGTAGAATGCCGCAAAGCAACGAGAGCGAGAGGAGCACACGTGCGATTTTACGTGCGAATGCAATAAGACCAAGCAGATGACCGCCATTGGCGACCCCGCCGCCCACCATTTGGACGCCAACATCTTGGCCTCTGGTGCGCAGCGACAATTGTAGGTGGGCGAGGAGTAACGCTTCCAAGCAATCAATATCATCATCAGTGTACTCCAGCCCAAGGCTTAGTTCACAAATGCAGTTGTTCTTGTTGTCGTCGATATTTTTTTTACTGTTGCTATGTTGGTTTTGATCGCTGGCAGTGGCTTCGTCTTGCATGGTCAGATTGCATTGAGACAGTAAACATTATTTGTTCCTGGGACACGAAAATGCCTTCGAACTGGCCTTATGTTCACAGCCAGCGCCGCCCATGCCCTGCATCTGATTGTACATCAGAAAACAGAAGCCGGCAAACAGCAGCACTAATAATGCCAATGTTGCGTATTGTAAATTTGTGGTAAAGTTGAGCTTAGCTTCGAATTGATCGGCACGCTCCTTAAGGCCATGTTCCTGATAAACAACAAAGGAAAGGAAATGAAATTATCATCAGCATGGATTGCTTCTCATTCACACACCTTTTCGCCCGCTTGTCCTCCTTTCTGGTCGTCGCCCTTTTTCTTGTCTTCAAGACGACACACCAGACGATGATTCTCCACATCTGGATCCGTGGTCTCCTTTTGTCGCCACAATTCAGTTATTTCCAAAGCGCTGCTATCGACAGAAGGCGCAATCACTGCCATGACTAGAAATTTGTCTTTCGTATCGGTGCTGAGCTGATGATCCGGCTTCAGCCAGATGCTCACCTCGGCAACATCATTGGCTAGCACAATACCGCAGCGCGGACGTACTCGGAATTTATCAGGTGATGTTGTTTGGATCTGAAAAACGTTAAATGGGTAATTTAATCAGCTGTGGACAGTGTTAGTTAGTTAGTGAAACTGATTGGGTTATTACCTTATAGGCGACCGCTTCCTTGGAAATATTTGTCAGCTTCAGCTTTGCCTCGCCGGTCTGTGGGCAAATGTTGACATACTCGTTGGGCTCCAATTGCAACATACCTATGCAGCAGACAAAATATGCAATATTTATGTGTATGATTAGTAAACTATATAATTTTTTGTAAAAATTTCTTTACTCAAACCAAACAACAAAATCATTAAAATTTCAGTGTATTCAGTTTGACTGATTTTTAAAGCAAATGTGTGATATGATGCTGGCGGAGAGTCGAAATATATTTATATATATATATATTATGACTTAGACTTACCCATATCGGAATCGCTCGGATTGCGTTGCGTCTGTGTAACGCTCTTGGCGAAATGAACCTGGCAAAAAGCGAGATACACACAAATAAAAGATAGATTGTATTTCAGCTCAAGCTATTGTAACTGGTCGGGTGAAGGGAGGTGGGAGGGGGAGGCACATCTTTTATAGCCCATGCCAAGATTAAATGTGAATCGATTCATGCTGAGCTCGGCACTTTTGCCGCAAGTGTCGTTCTCACACTTTCAGCAGCACTTGAGCACACAGCTGGAGGCCGTGCTGTTTTTTGCCAATTGCATTGATTTACTTGAAACAATGTATACACGCCTAGCAGCTAGAATCAACTGCACTATTATACATTCATAATTTGTTTGTAATTAATAATCATTAATAGCGCACCTTAGTTATAATGGTCGACACTTTGACTACGATAATAGAAGAACTTTAGTTATTGTTATTGCTGTTAAGTAAATTGTTAATCTAATGCTAAATGGAATGTTATGTTAAGCCACTGTTATCGATATTTAAAACTCGCTGCTGGAGAAATGTTTTCGATGTTTCCAGTACTTCTACTTCTCACATTTATGTCGTTGTAAGTGCTGATATAACTGGATTTCATAAATAGTTTCTTTTATGCTTCAGATAATTCTTTAAATATGTCGATTGGCTAAAATGCCTCAGCGACGCCCTTTGGGCGGCAACTTTTTAACTAGGGATTCGAAAATTATGCATCGTTGTTTGCAAAAAAGTTTTAGTTAAATTAAATGAATTTAGAAAACAACGCTGCGTTTAAGCTTCTTTTGATCTTTATAACAATGCAAAGTATTACAGTTAATTGGAAAATAGCATTTATACATTATTTGTTTGAATTTTGTGCAATCAGCTTGATAAAGTATATATCGATAACGGCAGCGTGACGTAGCAGCCAGCAATGCAGTGGCAGCAGCAGCATCTGCTCAGTAGGCAAAATCAAAACGGTTTTAAAACAAAGCAGCTACATTAAATCTGAATCTGATTATTAGCATATAGCTGGCAAAGGTTAAATTCAAGCCGGTTTGTCTTGCATATCAATTAGACTGATTTTCGCTTTTTATACATTTTCGGTTTATTTGTTATGCTTTGCTTGGCATTTGCGGCACACCCATGATCACCACGCACACTCGCATACACACACACACATGCATATGTGTATATATATATATATATATATATATATATATCTGCATATATAGCTAAACGCTACCTACCCTAGGCATATCTGCTGGTTTCTTTTGCTTTATTTGAGTTGTTCACAAATATATTACTAGCTACTTGTTAAGTACACACAATGCCACAACACAATTTATTAATATCGGATGTTTAGCAAACGCATTGACATTTCTAATGGCGACGTTCCCGAGACAAACGTGGAACCACAACTAAAAGCACAGTAAAAGCAACAACACAACACAAACCGAAAAGCTTGCTGGCACAGCCAAAAGCTCTCGCACTGCGATCAACAGCTGTTAACTGCTAACTCAACTGCAACCAGAATGAAAACATTGAACTCCACAAGCTAGTTTAATAATGGCGGTAAACAAAATGCGGGTGAGAGAAACTCAAGTGAACAAAAAGAGCGATTGAATAATTCAGTTACTCAGACGATGACGTCGACCCACCAGCCTCTGGGAATTCGTTTTAATGTATGCCATAAGTGCTCTATTTTTTTTTGTTTTTGTTTTTTTGCTTTTTGTGTTTACAGGTCAACGCCTCGCAACGCTTCATTGACCATTCAGAATTCTGGCAAAGGAAAGCCAAATTTTATTTTTCTGTGCGCAATATGTCGAATGGTTAGCTCTATAAATAGCCGTAACTGTGTTTGCCAATGACTCTATTATCCTCCGTGCTAAGGACACGCAACTTGCCAAGCAACTTGCGGCACCCTAAATCAATACACATACGCTTCTAATGTTAATCAATTAAAGGAGAGGCAAATGTTGCTTGCGTCAGGAAAAACAATTAATTGAGCAGACTTCCGGCTAAAAGAGCTCACCTCAACACACACCCCAAATACACACTGTGTGTGTGTGTGTGTGTGTAACGGCTCTCACTCACCTTTTTATCCAATTGCTCAAGACGATGGGGCTGGTCATCGTCTCCGGCATTGGCTGCCATCGATTTGGGAGGCACACTTTTGGACTCAGGCACAAATTGAAACTCGTAATCATCATGGCCACCCCACATGGCAGGACATCTATCTAGGGGCACATACTGAGTGATATCCTTTTTCGATGTCATTTTCAAAATTTCAACGGCTTTCGGCGGTAGCAGAGCTTTGATGATCCGAAAGGCGGCTAGGAAATGAGAATAATCAGCAAAAGCTCCGCTTAAAAGCTTAGCAGTTGAGCTTACCATTGAGTATCCAGGCGAGCTCGAACACCAGGATATAGTTGAGTGAATTAGGATAATAGAGCTTAAAGGTCTCCACAACACGCCGCACAAAGTCCACATCCATTGTGGCCAGCCCAGTGCCAGACATGTCAAAGACCAGACTCAGTTGGGTCAAATTGTTTTCGCGCTGCTGCCGTTCAATCCAATAGACAACGATGCGAATGATCTCATCCAGATTCTTGGTTTTGCTATGTAGCTTGACACGAAATATGAGTAACGGCTTTCCATCCACATCCTGACTGTGCGCATAGATGCCACCCTCTCTCAAGTACTCCTGGTTGAGATCTGCTTCGGTTAGATCATTTGTGCCATATGACATACGCCACTGGCACGCTTCCCAGAGTTTGGTAAAAGATGTCTCCAAATCCAGATCGTATTGCTCCAGAAAGCGTTGCAGCCACAAATGATCGTTGCGTATGCGATCAATGTCAATGGGATGAAATGGCTCTAATTTAATTTAAATATTATTAGTTCATTTGCAAATTATTAACTTAGAACAGTTATATATAGAGGAGGTTTTATCAATTACTATTTTAGTTATTTACAATAGGCTTATATTGAAGAAAAAGCTGTAATCAGCTGTTAATATATATTTGTGTTACATTCCAATCAAACCGGAGATAACCGATATCTTTGGTGCCCTAAACACTAAATACCAATTCGAATGCAATGTATGTGTGTATAAATTTATTATTTATTGTATTATATTAGAATACATTAAATTTATCTTAGCAACTTTTCGATTATCTTTGATGACTGTGAATAGTTTGCCCGTTTGTTGTTATGGCACCTATTTAATATATGTATTTTGTAAATACGATAATGCTAATGGACACAGCACTTATTAGTCATACTGGTTTACTGGCTACAACCTTGCCAATTGCCCAAGGGCTAATCTGTACACACCTGTCAGCTGCGATGAGGCATATTTGTTGTTGAACTTTTGACGCAACTCCTCAATTTGCACACTGCTGGGAATTTTCGTTTTGGGGGCCATTGCTTTAACACTCGATGCCGACGACAATTGGACGAGGACTGATAATTGAACCTGGAGCAACAGTCAAGTTTGTGAATGTTTCGCTTGTTTCTTTGCTTATCGCGCCCAATTCTAATCGATAATCCTCTTTCTCAGCCACGCAATAAATGCGATTAGATTTTCGTTGTCGATAATTCGACAAGCGACAATTAAACGATAGCAAGTGCTTCGCACGAGCTTTGGTAACTAACTAACTAACGGTACTTGTCGATGGTGCGATCGTCGTTGACAGTCGGCCGACGTGCCATGCGCGATGTAGAGCAAGCACCCATACACCAATGGGATGCCTTGAAAAGGGCAGTCGTCGCTGTCCGATGTCCACTGCTGCTGCAATATAACGTGATTGCTCGCCCAAGCCCCGGCTGCATTTAAATGAGTTTTAAGCTTTCGCTCGCCCACTCAAGCTTCCATTTGTTGAGCGATTGTTGTCGATTAACTCATTGCACTCAATAGTTTAGCAGTTTGAGCTGCACTTGGTATAAAAAAAGCTTTCCTTATTGTTCATTGAACTGATATAATAAATATCGTATTATTTACGTTACATTTAAAATATGTACACTTTGGACTCAGTTAGCTGCAAACTTAAACGTGTAGTCATCGTTGCCGCCCCAGAGCGTCAAGCAGTTATCCTTATCCACAAACTCATTGACAGTCTTTTTGGTTGTCGTGCGCAGAATTTCCAATGCCTCAGCTGGCATAAAACCCTTCACAATTTTAAATGCCGCTAAAAAGGGAATTTTAATAAATTAAAAAAAAAAATCACCTTAATTTCCACGTGAAAACTCACCATTGAGAAGGAAGGGCAGCTCATGGACCACAATGTAGTTGGGCGCATTGGGATACTTGGTCTCGAACAGTTGGACAAGCTTCCTTATATAGTCCAGATCCAAGTTGCTCAGGCCTGCATTGGTCATGTCCATGAAGACTGTAACCTTTTGGAGGTAAACTTCACGCTGCACACGCTCCAACCAGTAGACAAAGATACGCAGCAGATCGTCATGGCTCTTGTTCTTCGTGTGCTTGGACATGTCCACAATGATCAGAGGACAACCATCATTATCGTGGTTATGCACATAGATTTCGCCATCGTTCAGATACTCCTGATTCACATTGGACTCGTTAATGCTGTTGGTGCCATAACTCTGACGCCATTCACAATTCTCATAGAGACGAACGATTGCCTTCTCCACATCCAGTTTGTATGCCTCCAAGAGCCGGGTTATCCAGATATCGTTATCCTTGATACGCGCCAGATCGCTGGGATGGAACGGAACTGGAACAGAGAGAGGGAGACAGAGAGAGAAGGAGAGTGAGGGAAGGAATAAATTAAAGGCGTACATCTACAATTATATTTAATTTAATTACCTGCTGGAGGCTCCGCTTCCAATTTGGCCAGAAAACGGGTCTTCACCTCGTTGACCTGCTCTGCGCTCGGCTGTGGTTTTGGTGGCATCTTGAACTGAGTTGGACTGATTTGAACGCATTGCCCTGCGTTGAATTTATATCAAACAAAGCTCTTGAAAATTATCCCAGTGCAACTATGCTCTATACACTAATCACTGATAAGTTATACTTGGATAAGGAGGGACGGGGTGGGGTATGGGGTTGTTCTCTCTTCGTGAATGACTCGTCGGTGCGCAGGCCAATCAAGAACTAACAGCAGCGACTGGAACAAGAGAGAGTTACGACACTGAGTTCTCTCTCTGTCTCTCGTACGCTCTCTGTTCCATGCTCTCTGACCCGATCATGCAGGCGAGCTGACAATCTACGCGGGAGGCAGCAGAAGTAGACCGTTGATTAATCAACCTAAATAAAGAAATGTACAGAGTGAGTACAGAAATACACGAGCAAATAAACGTCACAGGAAGAGGTCAGGGTAAGCCAACATATGCGATAAGACGAGGCGAGCAAGAGAGCTATAGAGCAAGCGAGCAAAAGAGCAAGCGAGCAAAAGAGCAAGCGAGCAAGAGAGCAAGTGAGCAAGTGAGCAAGAGAGCGATCGAGAGGATCGATTTGAGTTTTATTCTACTAGAAAATTGATTTTTATTATCGCTACCGCAATTGGAACTTATAATATAAATACATGTGTGTATTTATATGTATATGTATGTGTATGTGTTTGTGTGTATGTGTATGTGTACATGTTTGTATAAATGTAGATAGAACCCATTGGAAACACTTGCATGAGGAATGGTCATGTGTTAAACTTTGAAACACTCTCTCTCTCTCTCTCTCTCTTCCTAGGCAAGATTGGGGGGATTTTGAGGGTTTTCTTATCAAAAAGAAATTATGCAACTGATAATAAGTACATATTAGTGCAGTGAATTTTAATAAAACTAGGCATCTAGGCTTAGTTTTTTTTTAAGGTAATGATATTTTTGTATAACTATTCAGCATATAAATAATTTTGGATATCTTAATGACTCTTCACATAAGTTAGTTAAATTTCCTGGACTTCGATAGATTGGCGAATCCAATAATTGTGTTTTCAAACTGAATTCACTATCACAAAAGTCTTTGCTTTTTAAAATCGGCTTATTTGTGTTAAGGATTCAATTGTGTAAGTTTTTTTTTTATCTTATGCTCAATGAAGTTTCGAAGTGTAGAATTTCTACAAAAATTTTGAGAAAATATGGTGCTTCATTTAAATACAGTAAATTATGTAAGCTGCATTGCTTCTAAAAATCGATTCAATACTGAAAAAGTTAATTATTAATTGCTTAAAGCTATGCCTTAGGTCGTATCCAAGATTTCCCTTTTTCAAAATGAAACCGTTTTATATTTTGGCACTTTGTTTTTTATTGACGTTGGTCAGCGAACGCTGCGATGGATGACAGCAGAGGGCAATAGCAACTTTTACATATTGAAAGCTCCTTCGTTGGCGCCCCTACATCTCCGCCCCCCACCTTCATCCTCTGCCAGACGCCCATTAACTATTGCCTGGCATTCGGGCCATCATCGAAAACTTTCGCTGGCGTTTGGCCCAGTTGTGTTGTTTACGTGAAAACGTGCGCGTGGAACGCCTGCGTTGTCCGTCTTCTTTTGTGGTCCAATGCGGATGCAGTGCAGCTGGAGTGAGCTAAGCGGCTGAACATGAAGTTTGCCGAGCATTTGGGGGCGCATATAACGCCAGAGTGGCGCAAGCAATATATTAACTATGAGGTAAAACATAATGTAGGCGAATCACAAAAAAAAGAGCAGAAAAATGTGTATCCCATTGAGATAGGCGAGCGAGTGCTTTTCCCAGCTGTCAGTGTGCCAATGACGTCATCGTGAAAAAGACTCTTCAGCTGTCAAAATGTTAGCGAAAAGCTTTATTGGCGCATGCGCTTCACACATGCTTCTCTCAAGCGCGCGTTTTGTTGTGCTCGCCTCAAACGTAAACAAACACGAAGGCCGCACAGTGGTTGAGCAAAATAAAGAGACACCTGTTAGTGAACATGACTCAGTTCCGTTGTAAATCGAGCAGAGTGATTCGATATTACCAATCGATAACACATTTACATTGACATAAATCTATTTATTATTTATCGATAGGAAATGAAGGCCATGCTGTATGCAGCCATCGAACAGGCGCCATCCGCTGAGCTGGTGGATCGCGAGATGCTCACACGTTATTTTGCCAAATTCGATGAGGACTTCTTTCACTACTGCGACAAGGAGCTGGCCAAGATCAATACGTTCTACTCCGAAAAGATGGCGGAGGCAACACGCAAATATGGCAGCCTGCGCAGCGAACTGACTGAGGCCCTGGAAATGGGGCATGTGAAGAAGCAGCCGGCATGGAAGCGACGAACACCACTGGGCAAGAAGAATGTGCCCGCCCGCAAGATACAGGATCTCAAATTGGCATTTAGCGAGTTCTATTTGGGTCTAATCCTATTGCAGAACTATCAGAATCTCAATTTTACTGGGTTTCGTAAGATTCTCAAGAAGCACGACAAATTGCTCAGTGTGGAATATGGAGCACGTTGGCGCACGGATCACGTGGAGGCGGCCCATTTCTACACAAACAAGGATATAGATCGGCTAATTCAGGAAACTGAACAGGCAGTCACCCAGGACATCGAAGGCGGCGATAGACAGCGTTAGTATTGGAAATATTTGATATATTATAATCATTAATTATTAATTATTCTCTGGAGGACATTTTTCTATTTTGCTTATTGATATTTTCAAGGTGCCATGAAGCGACTGAGAGTTCCACCGCTCGGCGAGCAGCAGAGTCCTTGGACCACCTTCAAGGTTGGCCTCTTTTCGGGCGCATTTGTGGTGCTCCTCGTAACCGTTATCATATCGGCCATGTTCTACGGCTTTGGCGAGAATTGGCGCGTAGGATTGCGCATGTTCCGAGCTCCATTTCTCATCACCGAGTGCCTCTTTCTTTGGGGCGTGAATGTTTATGGCTGGCGCTCGTCTGGGGTCAACCATGTGCTCATCTTTGAACTAGATCCGCGCAATCATCTCTCCGAGCAGAACATTATGGAGATTGCTTCCGTGTTTGGTGTGATTTGGGCCTGCTGTGTCCTCTGCTATATATTCTGTGACCCCTTGGGCATTCCGCAGTATGCAGCTCCGCTGTTTCTCTACACCTTGATGGTCGCCTTTCTGCTGAATCCCACTAGGACATTTCATCACGAGGCCCGCTATTGGGCACTGCGGGTTCTCGGTCGTGTCATCATTGCACCCTTCTGCTTTGTTACCTTTGCGGACTTCTGGCTGGCCGATCAATTGAATAGTATGGTGCCCGCATTTCTGGATATACCCTTTCTGATGTGCTTCTTTGGTCGCAATCCCACTTGGCACAAAGCCGGCCAGGGTGAGTAGTAGGTCGTGAAAATCTATTTATTGAACTAATTTTGAAATTTTACGAAATTTATAAAAAAAATAGGATTTTAATGCTTAAAGTTAATTTGCAACAAATCCAAAAATTTTAATCGGACTTGAACGACTTCCCAAAAAAAAACAATGCCAAAAAACGTAATTTATTAAAAAAAATCTACTTTTTATTCTGTATTTAAAAGTTTCCGCAAACAATGAACTTTACGTTCGGTTACAGTTACCATACTGTTTTTTGATGTTAATTTATGCAGTTAGAAAGTTCAGACAAAAATTAGCTTTACAGTAAACTTTATGTAATTCCTATGAAATGCAAAGTAAAAGTTAATTCATGATGTTAATTTATACAAATACATGCACATATTCGAGAAAAGTTGTTGAGTAGTTCACGCTTATTTATTAAAATTGCAGAATTAGTTTTTCAACACACTCAAAAGATAATTATGCGTTTTTTGTGTAGGTATTGAGTAGAGTACTGTTATTATATAAGTATTTAATTATTATATAAATATATATGTTGACTTTAGCTGGCAATCACTGTGTACAGTATGTATCCATACTGCATCCCATTGTGGCCATTCTACCGGCTTATTTTCGCTTCGCTCAATGCATTCGTCGCTATCGCGATACCAAAGAGGCATTTCCACATCTGGTGAATGCGGCCAAATATGCGACATCCTTCTTTGCGGTTATATTTGCGCACAAATTCCATACGACAACGGGTGAGTGGAGCAGAAAAAATATGTCCTTGCTACCATTATGCGGCACGACACATTTTATTGTAAATATGTGGGTGCTGTTTGTACTGTGAAGCCAATTATCGTTCCTTTAATGGCAAGCCGGCAATTCATGATAATTTCATATTTATGCATTGGGAAATAAACGCAGCATAACTTGTACGCAATTGCAGATACCTATTCGTTGTCCAAGGAAAATCCTTGGTTCTACTGTTGGATAACAGCCGCCCTGTTCTCGTCCTGCTACGCCTACACATGGGACATCAAAATGGACTGGGGCCTCTTCGATGCGAAGGCAGGCGACAATCGATTCCTGCGGGAGGAAATCGTTTATTCATCGACGGTAAGTTTGCTCACCTCCCCCAAACACCCTTCACATTTTTTGCTAATGGCAGCGATAAATATTTGGGAGAAATCGAATCGAAAAACAATCTTTCAATGCATCCATTACTCTTTTTCTCTTTTGTCTCGCGTCTCTTGTTTCTTGCAGTGGTTCTATTACTTTGGCATAATTGAGGATTTAATATTGCGTTTCAGTTGGACGCTTTCGATGAGCCTCATCCAGGCTGGTTACATTGAGGGTGACGTTATGATGACCATACTCAGTCCACTTGAGGTATTCAGACGCTTTATCTGGAACTATTTTCGGCTGGAGAACGAGCATCTCAACAATGTGGGCAAGTTTCGAGCAGTGCGTGATATATCAGTGGCGCCCATGGATTGCTCGGATCAGGTATGCATATACATGTACAAATATATATGCGTACATTGATTGGTAATAAGTAAATATTTGTGTAACAGACCACAATATTGCGCATGATGGACGACGTGGATGGCGTGATAAATCGTAGGCGTGGCAAGGCCGCTGGCGGCAAAGCTGTCAATAAGAAGAACAAACAGGAACAACAACGATTACTCCTTCAGGGTGAATCCGTTGAGGATCTGTGCGCTTAATGCTCACTCATCTCAGTTACTCATCTCAATGTGCACAAATATTAAGTATACGTAAATAAAAAAATATCAGAACAAAATTTTATTTCATTTGCGGATCTAGGCTGCTACTTATTAACCTTCCCTCCCTAACTAACCGTCGTGTTATGCTAGGAGTTATGTTTGTAGTTGAATTAATTAAAGGCAAAATCGATTCGGCAGCGTTGATGAAAACTTTTCTGTTCCCTTTAGACCTTCTCGCAATTTCTTTCCACTTTCCCTTAATCGCTGTAATACTAATTATTCCTTGCATGAACCGTTTCGAGTACTTTGTAAAGATTATAACAAATTATACCATATAATCAATTCAGAGTCCTCCATTTCTATAATTAAAAACTCTATTTTAAATGCCCTAACTCGTGGGGCACAGGTGGCGGACTAATTCTTACTAACTCTTACAAATTATGTTTGGTCTAATTGGGTTTTTTTCTGGGTTTTCCCCAATTCATGCAACAAATGTTGGACCAATTTGCTTTTAAATACCCCCAGAAATCATTTTAATCATTTCAATCTTTCTTATTTTTAAATGTATTTATAACTTTCATATTATTTTAAATTTTTTAAGCTTTTGTATTTTTTGTGTCGACTGACTTTTAGTTGACAATAAATAAAAACAAAAATAAATAAATGTAGCATGTGGCGTGCGGGCTGCACACAAGCCACATTCAGTTGAATTGCCACCACTGCGAATTGTCGAAAACTCAATGTGTGTGAATCAACTACCCTGATGAGCAGGACGTGCCAATGACTCCATTTCTGTGCACATATGTACACATGTATGTACATTCGCAGCGAATCCGGCACGTGCCACACGAAATTATATCGTCAAACTTATTTTACGCATCTCTTGTTATTTTAGTTGTCCCCGTTCGAACTGCAATATTTAATTGGCAATTGCACTCGAGAGTTTTTGGAATATTAAATATAAAATGGGATCTTACCTATTGATATGCACATGCAGCACTACAAGCTAATTTGAATAGTAAAAATGCTGAAAACCATTGTGTTAACAAATGAACTAATGGAACAATATGTTGATTAGCACTATATACATATATACATATGAATATATATATAAATACATAC
This sequence comes from Drosophila nr. perissopoda 5 BK-2023a, assembly GCA_035044105.1. Taxonomy (NCBI): domain Eukaryota; kingdom Metazoa; phylum Arthropoda; class Insecta; order Diptera; family Drosophilidae; genus Drosophila; species Drosophila nr. perissopoda 5 BK-2023a. The sequence continues at coordinate 6,506,021 of JAWNMK010000122.1, forward strand.
ATACATAAATATGAATTATTTATTGTTTGGTGGCCCCATTTTATAATTGAAACATGTTTTTACCATCGCCAGGACCAGGTTGACTTATTTATATTTAAATTCATATTTACATAATATTATTCTCTGCCCAATACAATTGGCAGACTATAAATAAATTGAATACATCTTCCAAAGTCTTCCGCATCTACCCGCTCATCTCTAGCACAGAGAATAAATCGCCAAAGAAATGTATAAATAATTTTTTTTAAATTTTTCCCAGTTTGCGAACATTGAATATTTGATTTTTACTTGTACAATGCGTCACTGCACAATCTATTGTGTATGTTGGCTCTTATTGATTTTTAATCAGTATATACATATATATTTATCAAAATATATTTATTGTGTTGAACCAACTTGATTATGTATGCAAAGTCCACGGCAGTTTACCATTGATAAGATCCCCCTACTGTATTTAATACCAATTCTATTTTAAGTTCTTTTAATCGTGGTTAGTTTTTTTTTTTATGTATAATAGTTTGAAATATGTATTGGGAGTGACGAGTTTTGTGCAATTTCGTACAACAAAGCAAAATTCATGAATATACTCGTTAAATCCTGTAGATGAAACCTTTTTACCTTTTTTTTTATATTTATTTTAGAATTATTACGTATTCTGTGCAAAGCTACTTTGGGAATTGGAGCAGTGAGCAGTGCTACCAATTTGCAGATCCTCCTTTAAGCCTTGTCACAGTTGCTGCTGTCTGATGTTGATTGATGGATTTGTTATGTTGTGTTTTCATTTGTGATTGCTGTTTCTGTTTCTGCTTCTTATTTGTCTCTGCTGACAATTTTCCAATAATCGCAATAATCGAACAAATTAAACAGATTAACAGCATTTTCAATTGCATGCACGGTTGATTTATTTGTAAACGTTTGACTAACCGCATTGAATTCACTCACTTGACATCGCTTAACTTGAAGTGAATTCAATTAAAGGTGATTAATTGTGCTCATTAGTGGCAGCCACATTTGCAACAGCTGCAACATTGTTGTGCAATCAAGTTCAAAAGTAATAATTTAAATGATTTGATTGCCGATTATGTGGCGCTTAAGCTTTCCTCTATGTAAACTGGTTGCAAGACTGAAAACTTAGTTTTGTATATTTCCATAATGTTGCAAAATCTTATTGTTGGTATTCCTCAATGCGATTTAAAAATGTGCTAAGCCCACAACAATAAGAAATTGTTATGCCAGCACAACGTGGCGTATGATTGATTTATTATTGAGCTATGGACAATTTAATGGAAGGCATTATTCTTCAGGGCGAGCCCGTTGCAGTTATAAGCTGCGACAAATAAACATGTTAAATGGCAATTCAATTGCTTTTAAATGCGGCCCAAATGATTACATACCAAATTATTTTTATTAAGCGGCTTTGGCCGTAGTACATTAATTGTGCTGGAATATATGCAGCATGTATCACAAAAATAAAAATACAATTATTATATTTGTATGCCTTATAAAGGTGCATAAATTGGGCTGCAGATAAAACTGAATAAGCATAATTTACTTTCTACATTTTGTCATACGAAATTGTGCCGAATTTGAAGTAGTCGAAATTAACATACATGAACATATTTCCAGGCGAAAAAACATAATTCGCAGTCACGTTGCTGGGTGACCAAAATGAAACCATTGACTGATGTGGGTTGCGAGTTTTTCTTTTTTTCTGTTTATGTTTTTCCCCAGATGGACCCGAACAAATATTTGCATTGATGGAAACCAGCTTAATCTAAGCGCTTGCGCCTAATGCCCCTTGGCGTCAACTCAAAAGCATTAGATTGGGTAAGCAGCCATTTTTTAATGTTTTTTATTAGATTTCGTGTGTGTGAGTGTCGTTGGGTTATATGCACGAATAAAGCTGTTTCAACATTTAACAGTTTGTATAACTCAGCTGGCTGGCAGTAAGATGAGGCACACTGATAGCCACTCGCCGTGGGTGCTGATAAAGGGTTGCCATGACTTTAATTCTTGGGTTTACGAGTATTGTTTGTATTTTTGCTTTCGGCAGCTATGTAATTATGTGTGTGTATGTGTGTGTGTGGGTACGTATTTTTCCCAACGTGGGAAAACAAAAAATGTTTAAGCCTCAAAATAAAAGAATATGCCATCATAGAACAATCCGAAAACAAAAATATGAATGCAATCTTGAAAAACAAACAACAAAGTGTTGTTTTTCTAGCATTTAAGATCTGCCAAACAGATAAAGAGAAGATCTGACTCGACTAGGTTAAAACAAAAATTCATATTTACCTTAAGGCTTGATACATGTTTTGACTGTCTTTTAAGGCACTTTACAATAAGTACAGGGTATTACAACTTTTTGGCACTTTAAGCCAGGCACAAATCAAGTTTCCAACTGTCTTCTGTGTTACTACAGTTGAGTGGGATGCTTGACATATACCTCCACTGGTGCCACAGCGGATTTTCATTGGTTTGACAGACGCACACACACACCCACACACACCATACACACAATCTAACTATTTGTCACAAGTGTTGACACAGAATTTCAAACCGAAACACAAAACGGCTCTGGCATGGCAGTAATGCAGTCTTGTTTTGTTATACCTCAGCAACTAGAGCAACATAAACATCAACAGCGACACCAACAATAACGGGCTTGGCACATATGCCGTTTTGTGTATTTTGTGTACAATAAAGGCTTCATCTCGAATGCTGCGTACACGCAACATTGCGTCCCTTTTGTGAGGCACACGCGCTTTGCCTGATTGCGCTACAATAGACACCAAAGCCAATTCCAGGGAAAACCATTGGATGTGTCAATGCCAAAGCAAGCGAGCTGATTAATACCTTTGTAACATGTGTTTCGAATTGTTGCCATAGATACAATGTTGCAAAAAACGCAATTATGCGAATATTTTCACTCGTTTTTAATTGCATTTCCTTCTCCTTGTATGCAATTATGTTTCCACTTGAATGTGGAAAGTTTTTCCCTGTCTGAATTGGATATTTACTGGCTTTGTGCAGTGACCTGGCAGTGATGCTGTCTGTCCGTCAGTCCGTCTATCCGTCCGACACCCTTAGATATAGAGACTTGAAACTTGAAACATTTTCTGGTCTGTGCCCGCGACAAAGTGTACAAATTTGAGTGCTACGTCCACTCGGATGCGAGAATATCTATAAAAATCGATAAATGCAAATCGATAAAGCCACAAATCTCCCACAATTTTAAGGCTACAGTCAGCAAATTTGGTTGGTAGCTTGTTGGCGATATCCTTTAAGGAACGGCATGTGCCACATCCACCCACGTCGCCTCCAGACTCACCGCCCCTAAAAATTTTAAATCTTCCGACATTTTTGATTTACAATTTCGTAGGTATATTACTGGTAGCAGCCTTTAAACGCACATCGCAAAGAGGGTAACTTGCTGGCAACGTCCTTCAAAGATCGGCATATACCTTTTCAGACCACACCCTGCGAACTTTGGCGCTAGAAATCTGAAATGCGCATATCTTTTTAAAGTTTGTCAGCTAGAGTCATCAAGTTTCGAAAGGTAAAAAAATCACAAAAGCAATTTGAAAGGGAAAATTGAAAGGTATTTCTTGGCTACACCCACCTGCAACATTCTCTCTTGTTACAACATTGTTTTACATAATTTCAAATGCGTAAAGTGTAATTATCATGGTGTTGTAATTATCGCAATTATTTCACTAGCACTCTGCGACCACAGAAACATGTGTTATAAATAGCACTTACATGTGTGCATAATCAAGGGCATGTAATTTGATTCCTTTGATTGCTGGGCCTTAAGAAGATGCAGTCAAACATATTAATGATTCAACGAAACTGGCGAAGCCATGATAATCACATACACATAAATTGGAATTAATTTGGTTAAAATTATCTATGCCATTTCTATGTGTTTGCTAACCAAAAAGCAGCAGTTCAAATACGTAAGTCATTAGAACAATTTTAGTTATTTGAATATGAGAAGACAATTTTCTAATTAATTTTCTTCAAATAGTTTCACAGAAAGTTAAATTTAAATTTAATCGATGCCAGCAAATAGGAAAAGTTTTAAGTGTCATAAGACAGTTTAAGAAAACTTGCCAAAAACTGTTGCCACAGCAGGATTTTTCCGCAATGTAGCAGGCAACTTGTAGTGTAGATGACAGGCTACCAGTGACGTAGTGACTGTAACATAAAGTCTGTACATTCCTTGAAGAAGAAGAAGAAGTCAATCGTTGTGCATAAAGAAAGAAATATAATTTAGTTGTGACTCCTACGACAAGCTCATCAGTATGACTGTGCCAGCTCTACAGTAAACCACAACAACAAGCACCTAATTAATTAATTTTGTTAAAAGCTCTGACACTGGTCCACGATGGACCAAAAAGACCCCCAAAGGACACCCGGACTCTTTTCCGACTTCGAGCGGTTAATATGCAAAACAAATAGGCTTTTAATTAACCATGAAAACATGTTGACAGGCGGGAAGAACGAGAACTGGACAATTGCACAACGTGATTATGGTTTCCATACTTTGAGAGGAACGTGAGGATGGTCTTTCATGATGGTCCTTAATTATTATTTACAGTTGGGTTTCAACCTGCTTTGTGCCTTGAAAGAGCAAATTTGCCTGTGAATTTAGCTGCGCAAATCATTGGAGGAGCCTTTAACCTTATTTCGCATTGATTGATGGCAGAGGCTGTGCGTGACGCTATTTATAATACTCGTATGTTTATTATTTACCCTGGCCATGCCCACCAGATGCCAATATACACAATGCCAGTGAGTATATTGGTTCTGCTTGTTTGCTTATGGAACATGACTTAAACTAATGGACTCCCGAAAGTATGCCCCCAAATGTGTCCCAGCGGACGCGTAAAGCGCATTAGACATGCGCCAGGGTTATAAATTATGAGAAATTCTCGAAATCAATTGTATTCCCAGCACAGATTCATTTCCGCAATGAGTCCGATATTGAAAAGAAACTGCTGTGTCAGATGACACTGAATTAAACGCAGTTATTTAAACTTATTTATCCAAAATATTTGTGTATAAGCAAATGAGATTTATGCTAAATGTATTTTGCCAAAGAGATTTTGCGAACTGGCACAATTGAGAAACATTTCTGCTGATGCGATTGACAGGTTGCTTTATTTGCTGTCAACAAAATGAATATTCATTTGTAAGCCCATCAATTGTCAAGGCTATTTAAGTTCAAGAAATGCTTTTTTTTTAAGCATTAAAAGACGATTTCATTATAATATTAAAGTGAGTATCGAGCAAAACAAAATGATTGTTAACTTGACTTGTACTTTAACTGTGTCTAAGTGGGCGTGCGTGTGCGCGGGTGTGTAAGTGGGCGTTGTTGAGGGTACTTCTGTACTTCTGAAAGCAGCTAGAATAACAAGTGTAGCTTTCGACATTACAAATTTTGACAGCAAATTAAAATCAACAACAATGAAAATGACAAATGAAACATCAACAAGCCTGTGGAGTCGAGCACAAGGACTGCCCTCTTGTGGATGCAGTGTAGTATTTGAGTGTGTCTGCTTATCCGACATAAGCCCCCTTTTCGCAGATGCACAATTCTAGCATTTTCCTTTTTACACAATTCTCAGAATTCGGGACATGCACTTTCATTAATTTATTTAGCATCCCCCATTTAACTACGAATTCCGAGCACAATGCAATGAAGCCAGCTGTGTCCTGGAAAATCTCTAACATTCCCATAAAATGCGAGCCTAAACATGTTAACTTAGCTCTAATTGGGATATAAAACAAATACGAATAATTTAAATGTCTCCTTTTGTTTGTCTGGCACTGGAATGCTGTTTAGCAACTAAATGAAGGAAGGTTGTTATTATTAGCATGATGAGAATTAAATTGAATACTTAACGCAAAAGGGTCACCTATTTGTTTACCGAAATGTTTTTTTAACCCTTTTCATAATGCCTAAGGTATATTTGCCTAATTATTTTGTTTTCACTGTTAAGCTCAATAAATTACTTTATGCAATGACAAAATCAGGCTTATTTTGACATACGGTTTCCTTGGCTATCGAGCCTATTTAACATCTTACACTTGAAAATTTTTCATTTCACCCAGCTTCTGACAAACCTGACTGATTGATGTTTTCCACTTAGGCAGGGAAATGCCGTCTAGGATTTATTGCTGACAAATGGGGATGGAAATGCTGATTAAACGCCATTGCTCAGGCTGCGGCGACTGTAGCCTAATTAGTCCGGCTTTGAATTATGTAAATTACTTCCAATTATTCTCTCATTTGTTGCGTCTCATGAATTTGTCTGCCAATGCATTAACATTTCCGTAGAGCTTCCATTTCGCTCGGGACTTATAAGCTGGCAATTTCCGTAAGCTGTTTTAGTTTGTGCCTATTATGAATTATTATGTAATAAGAGGTTTTATTACTCCTCTCAGTCCATCCAATGTTATCATTTTTAATCTGCCTAATGCCATTTAACAGCCAAACTTGCCAGCAAGTTATTATTTAGCTGTTTTCAGCTTTTTTCCGGGCATATTATAAATTTTACGCAAATTTTCTGGCATAAGAAATGACTTGTATGCGATTTGTTTTCAGCACAAACACATAATAAATATTTATGAATTACTGAAAATTCTCCAAAAATACTTATGCAAATTAATATTTACAAATATGCCTGTGAAATTAAAGAATGCTCGTTTCGAAATATCTTGTTTCATGTTCTGTATATCTTAGCTACACATTTGTTATAACATTAATTAAATTTTTAGTTAAATTACTCATCTTGTCGAGTTGCAGTATAAAAATTGACAGTCAGCAGGAGCTATTGGTAAATAATACTAAATAAATATAATAAACTGTGTCATATGGAGCACTCATTCTGAAAAGTAACCAGGAGCTGCTGGAAAACATAATTTCACGTTCGGTGGATGCCAATACTTAATGCCCATATACAGCCCAGTTTGAATTCATTTCAAATCTTGATCTATGCTGCCGTTTTATTTGCTAATTTTCCCATTGAGTGCCTGGCATGTATGTCATTATTTAAACACCGCTTTATTAACATGTGCTCTAATATGCATGCTCGTAAATCAACAAGTTCGTAAACGTTTGAGTGCTATACACTTCAAGTCGATTTTCCGAACGCCGCACGCCACCCACAATAAGGCAAGTGACAAACAGCCTTTGCCTCTCGGCAATGGCTTCAAATATAACTGAGCTCAGTTATCATATGTAATAAATCAAGCAGTAGGCAGCCAAAGTCCTGGCAGCACTCAGGAGCAGTCAAAGCTTGCCTTAAATTTGTCAACAGTGACCAAATTTAAAGAGGCTCTTCATAAATTGTATGACATTGTGTACTCGATTGGCCAAAATAATTTAACCGTATATGATACGATGCCAAATTTTATTCACTTATGTAAGTGCTTATGCATGATGGGCTGCTAGTCTTGCGAAAATGGTTAGCTTTATCTCGAAATGCGGACAATGCCTGCACCGCACCACATGCTACAAGACACACATTATTCTCATCATTTTCTTTTTCAGTCTTTACTCAAGGACAATGGCACTTGTGTGTGTGTGTGTGTGTGTGTGTGTGTGTGTGAGTACGTGCAGATATACTTAAATTCACTTGTTTAGTAATTGGATTTTCACTTATGCGGCCGCTGATATCCTGGCGAGCAGAGCAAAATTTTGTTAACACTAATGGAAAACTCATTAAGCCCACAGAAGTGGCTGTCATAAAAGCAATTAGACAGCATTTCTACACTTGCGCTGAGTGTTTAACTTGAGTGTGCATTACTTCTACGGGTGTGGAAACCATAACTGCGCTTAGTGCTAATTAGGAAAAAAATATGCAGTCTGTGCTAATCTAATAACGCAATTACTAAGCACCTTGACAACCAGCAGGTCGACTTTGGAATTTCAATATTGTTGCACCAAAGTTGCTGTACAAAATTGAAATGGGAATACAAATCTAGCAAAAAGGATATTGGATTGCATTTTAAATTCCTGTCTGTATATTGCATCATTTTTTGATATTCACATGCGAATCGCGCGCTGAAATATATATGCAAATTTTTTTCATGCATCACAAATTTGCTGTAGAGCAATGCATAAATATTAGCTTTGCGACTACCCTTCCCACATTATTCTCATTTTAATTGGAAAAAAAAACACTATTGCTATCTACGAAACAAAAGTTGTGGCAAATATTTAATAATATTATCCCAGGTAGCCCTCATATTTCCAATGAGAATATGTTCAAGAGTATATTAAAAATATGGAAATTCTTGTTTTTGTAAGCGTAAACATGTTTCCCAGAAAATTAAATCATGTGCATATTTCGTGCTTGTTTAAAATATCCAGAGTGTAATTTATACACATGAAATAACAATGGAGCACTGGAAGTTCCTGCAATATTGCTGTTTGCCGTGTAGTTTTAATTAAGGTTGCAAATACTCATGTCCATTTTTTTCATATGTATCAAAAGCAAAACAAAAATATTTCTTATTGCACTTAAAAATCCATTTAGTGGCAATTTTGCTATGTCTGATACCTAAGCCCTTTGTTCAGACTATTTTGATGGCTCTGTTGATATTTGCACACAAATTTCGATTTTCACTAGCTAATAAGATGTTGGCTAAGTGGCTAATGTGATGTTGTTGTGTTTTCCAGTGTTTGAGTGTATTGTTTGAAACTTGAGCAAACCTTATTTTTGCCACAGCAAATAGAGTGGATTCTTTATCACGGTGCACAGCTGTGGCATTCACATGTGATATGTGCACCCAAACCTCCCACTCCTTCACAGCCTCTCCTCACATTCTGTTGTCTTTGTAATTTACCGCCCTGTGGCATGAAGGTGTTAAGGTTCGTTGCGCCTCCCAATAATAGATAGAGAGAACCAATCTAACATGGTGATTAAATATAACTTAATGACTCTGCTTGTCGACGCGATAAGCAAGCGTTTCTACGGGCTGGCAAACAGTAAATCCTTTGGATGGAAGGACTCTATTTAATCTCAACCTTTACTGTAATTTGTCAAGCTGCGTTTCATTCACTTTTTTTTGCTCGATTTGAGGCAATGCTTTTAATTAATTGCTGCAAATTGTTGTCCCTTACATTTGCCTAAATTTAATGCAATGCTGTGCGGAATATACTGAAGCAAACCTATCGAGAAAAGTTAATTAAGTCTCTTAGTTTGCACTTGCCCTTAATTAACTCTATGACTCTTTAGCCTGTGGACAGGCAAGTCAAAGTCAATACAAAATGTTTGTAAGGGACTTTTTTGCACCGCGAGCTATTTGCGGCATTGCTAAGTAATTCCACTCTTTCTAAACAAGAAATAAATATAACTTAATTAAAAATGTATAACAACAAATATTAAGCTATCCTCAAAGACAAAACTCATAAATCTAGTTGAATACATAAATAAATGAAGCAAAAACATGATTTACGAATATCATATACATATATATTTATTATTAAAATTAAATTCAATTATTTCTCAATTATTTACATTTCATTTTATACTTTAAAAGATTTTGGTAAATTTAAGCAAAAGCAATTCAAAGTAAAATGGGTTCTTAAACCAAATCTATGCTTTAGTTAAAACCAAACTTGATTATTCAAAATTCCTTTGAATGCATTCGTAATCTATAAATTCCACTAAAGTATCAGATAATATTGATGAGAATTCCTACGTAATTTCCTAGAATCATTGCCAACTGTTTGCAGGAAATGAAGCTGCAAATGAATTTATCTATGCTGACATAGAAATGAAATACTACTAACTAGGCATGAGTACTGCGTAGAATTCAGTGAATGTTCCTGTGTCATGGCATTCAAAAATATGTCAAGTTGAAGTGTATTCAAAGCATTGTTGTCCAACAGATGATGAGACTGTCACTGGACCGCTAAGCCACATCATCATTCCAGCGTGTGGGGGTCTAACGTTATAATTGGTAGATTGCCACACATCGAGGCATCCGCATCAAAGGAGTTTGTGGTGGGTCGCTCTGAAATTTGACGGCAGTCGACATTGCCAATGACAACTGAAACGTGCAGAGCTCAATTGACAGGCTTCTTGTCCTTTGATTTTGTACTCACCTGCGGCTGCTGCCTTGCAGCACTGCTGCAATTGCTCCTCCTCCTCGGTGATGGTTGAAAAGTTGGTCGGTCTTTGTGACGTAATTAACGGACTTGCGACGACCATTCGATGTGTGTGTCGTTTACCCTTACCGCTCGCATTTTCAGCTGCCAGAAACTGTCGCTTCGATTTGCTCAGTTTCGTTGGCGCTGTATAGACGACCGTTGCCTTTGGTTGAATGTAATAGGGTTCGTCTGTCATAGTCGATTGCATTAACTCAGAACAGAAACTCACCGATAGAGCCGGATGTTGTCGCTGCTCGGCCCGCTCGAGGCAATAGGCCTGGTACTGTGATATGACGCAGAGCAAACAGTAAAGCTTAAAATGAATACATTTGAAGCAAATTAGCAAGCGGAAATGAGTGAAACGTGAATGGGAAGTGCACTCACATTCAAGCAGAGGATAAAGAAGTCTATGGTGAATATGAAACCGACTATTGGATCGAAAATCACTCGACTCGAGAGTGTCAGGTGGACAAGATGGGCAACTTCAATCAGCAAATCGCAGAGCATTAAACCTATCCAGGGCAATAGCAATTGACGTTTGTTCTGCAAGTGTGCAAAGAAAGTGGCAAAGTTACTATAAATAGTATACTTCCTAAAGTCAAGAAACCAACTAAGTGTGCACCACTCACATTTCGAAGTCCCACAATCAACAGCACGGATGACAAAACCATCAGCGTCGAGCAAAACAAAAACAATACGTTGAATATCACAGTTACTGCAACAAGCAAATGTCAATCAACTGGGTTGAGTTTGTGTTGGTGTGGCTTAGTTAATGCCACGACGCCTCTCTCACCTATAGTTACATCACCCTTCTCCAATATGCTCTCGCCCAGCGGCTGTTTTCGCTGGCCAAGCAGAAAGTCCTGCTCCTCCTTCAGATAGACAGTGAACATAAGCGTGGACAAGCCAAAGTAGATCTGTAACATGAGAATCAGCAAATTAAAGTATTACTAAACCAGCAACCTTTTTCGTACTCAATTAATTGTTGAGCTCACGGACTTGCAATAATAATAATAAGAAATATAATCAATTAAGTGTTAAATTTTATGCAGCATTGAGTGGCTCTTGGGAGTACTTCCATTCGAATCAATATTTCAATTAAGTAAACTAACAATTGTCTTAAACTCAAATTTAAGCTTGGCAATTTAAGGCTTATGTCGGTTGAATGAAGACCAAGCGAGAGGCAGAACGAAAACTTTTAATTAGTTTGTCGACGGATGAAATCCTTGTTTTATCCTTTATTCATGTTTTTTTTTTTTTTTGCATCTTTGTTTGCAGTTTTTCCATTATTACTTGTTGTTTCTTGGAAATGCATTTATACTGCAAAAAATAATCGCACAACAAAAAGCACCTTTCGCCACTCGCAGGGATCCCTGCTTAGTTCTGCGATTGCAATTCTCGCATAACTGCACCTGATGCGTTGATTCTTGATAAACTACTCGTTTCAGTTGCTCGGCATTTCGCGCTGTTTTCTTCTTTTTCTTTTTTTTTGTTAAGCTTCTCGCTTAGCTTCACTGAGCTTATCGCAGTTCTGCACGCGATGCTTCTGCTTTCGGATTTTGTGTTGTTATCGCGCTTTTATGGTATTTGTGTATTCTTCTCGCTTTGAGTAAGCGTTTTGTTTATCTTCTCTAAGTATGGGATTCAGAAAGTCAACTGTCTCTTAATTGATTACCCACCAGCGTGTAAAAAGCACAGGCATAGCTGCCCTTACGCACGGTCTTCCAAAAGCAGCAGGACTCGAGTATGGCCATTATTTAGTTTTTTTGTTCTTTTGAAGGATGTTATTTCACCAACTCCTTAAGCATTAACATGCTGCATCAGTGTAACCGAGAGCGATACAAGAAATTGTAGAAGTTTGTGTAACGGCAGCCGCCACTTTCACGTTAATTTTTGCCCTTTTTTTCTCAGAGTGCCGCCAGCTATTTATTTATTGTTTTTTTTTGTTGACTAAGTTCTTTTTTCTGGAATATTTTGTGAACCGTCATTTAGTGCTTATCTTTGGACACTGACACTTAATTTCATACACAACGAAAGCAGATTTATGACGCTGATTTATGTCGAGTAATCGCCCGAATATTCATGCGTGACTGAAACCGTTGAAAGCGCTGAAACCGTTAACTGTCGGAGCCGTACAGCCGTTGCCTTTGAAAGTCGCGCCAGAACTAATTTGACTTGTGTTTGTGAACTGAGAACTTGGTCAACATTTCGAACAACAGGCGGCATTTTATGAATGAATTTCGAAATGCTTTAAGACGCTCCTGCAACCAAGGTGGGTTGGGTGTTAAGGACGCATGCGCAGACCAAAAACATATTCTCGGCCAAAAAGCAACAGGCGGCTTTTGGCATTGGCAGTGAAGAGATTGATATGCAAAAGTTACACCATGGGTGGCCGCCATCCATGCGGCGCATACGCAATATCTGCACTTGGTCAATTGCCCGGCTGCAAGCGCCACCAACTGTGCGTTGATTTAATTAAATGATAAACCACAAGCACAAAGTGTTCAACGTACCCATTTACTTGGCTCTAAGCCAGGACCAAGCGAGAGAGAGGCAACAGGAAAACAAATTCACATTGTAAGTTTAATGACTCGTCGATTTTTTGATGTTGCCTCAAATTGTGACTAATGATTAATCAGTGGCGCCAATAAGGCGCTGCTAATAACAATAAACATTGCACAGTGGGACCTCAAACATCAATTAATCGAATATTACGAATAGATAACTTCAAGGCTATATAGTTTCTAGATCTTCTAGTTGACCAAAAATGTAATAAATTCTATAATATGTCCTATTCAGAACAAAGGTAAGTACTTCTGCTAAATTTTAAATCAGATAGTCCCACATTGCTAGAGTTGCTGACTTGAAAGCAATCGCCCACAAAACTGATGAATCACATGAAGAATGAATCTCTAAAAACACAATAGGCCTTGTTGCCACTTTTAAATGTTATTGTTTGGCCGGAACCCTATTCGGCTTTTCCGCTATGGAAGTTAATCAAAAGAATGACGTTGAGTGAGTATTGGGATATGAAAGTAATCCATTTCAGAGCACTGAAACTATATTTAGCCCAAAGTCGGCAGACAAGACAAAAGGGAGGAGCACAATAGATAGGGGTCAGCAAACCAGCCACCATCCGACAGATGTGCCCTATTTTGGGAGTCCTTATGAGCGAAGCAGCACTTCCTCTGTGGAAGATGCGCCCAAGCCTAGGTTATTCGTTGGCGAGAGCGAACCATTTGTTGACTTTGATGACCTATTGCCGGAAATTGGCGAATTTGGATGCTTTCAGAAATTACTGTTTGCGCTAATGATAGCATTTTGCTTTATTGCGGCCTTTGTGTATCTTAGCCAGATCTTTATGACGTTGCCGCCACAAAATTATTATTGTTTCGTCCATGGGCTGACGCTCATTCCGAGCGAGGAGGAGCGCAAGAGTCTCTCCATACCCAAGGAGTCAGATGGAAGCTACAGTCGCTGCCAGATGTATGATGTCAACTATACGGCTGTGTTTAAGGCCGAAAATCGCAGCGAGCTCATAAACAGCTCTCTGCCCAAAATACCTTGCCGGGAGGGTTATGTCTTTAGTCCCGATGAACCATTTCGCACGGCAGCGATGGATTTTGGCTGGGTTTGCGATAACGATTGCTATGCCACCTATGCCCAAATGATCTTCTTTCTGGGATCCGTTATGGGCTGCTTGTTCTATGGACACTTTGCAGATCATTGCGGTCGCTTGGCCGCTCTGGTCAGTAGCTGTTCCTTGGCCCTGTTTGGCAGCCTATTCACATCGTTCAGCAACAGCTTTCTGACCTTTGCCATTACACGCTTTATTGTGGGTGCCTCCTACGATACTTGCTTCACAATGATCTATATACTGGGTAAGCGCGATTGCTCTGCTCCCTGCATGCTATTGCTAATGGAAGAACTGTTTACTAGTCTGTGTCTCAATTGTTAATCCGCAGTTCTCGAGTATGTGGGTCCCACGCATCGCACATTTGTTGGCAACATGTCGCTGGCGTTGTTCTACTCACCCTGCACCATGCTGATACCCTGGATGGCCTTATCCTTGGGCGATTGGCGAACCTTTGCCTGTGTCGGCGCCTTGCCCATTGGAATTGCATTGGGTGCCTATTGTTATCTGCCCGAGTCTGCGCGCTGGCTGGTCTCTGTGGGCAAGATCGATCAAGCTCTTGTGGTGCTTCAAGATGTCGCAAAGCAAAATAAGCGCATTGTATCCAACGCACTCTGGAAGAAATTTCGCGAGGGCTGCGAGCAGTTCTACAAGGAGGAGTTTGAGGGTCGCAGCTTTACGGTCTTATCGATATTCAAGCGTATTCGCCTGGCCCGCTATTTGCTGCTCATGATCTTCACTTGGATGAGTATATCGCTAATCTACGATGGACATGTTCGAGCCGCATCGATACTTGATAAGGAGAATGTGTTCGTTGTCTTTACGATCGCCTGTGCCACAGAGCTGCCGGGGGATCTGCTGGTCCTTCTGACACTGGATCGCTTTGGACGTCGCTGGTGCGCCTTTAGCTACACCACGTTGAGTGGAATATTCAGTTTGTTGGCTGCCAATCTGAGCGATTCTCATTATATTTTAGCAGCTGCCCTCTCTGGACGCTTCTTTGCCAATGTCTGCTATAACATTGGCCTGCAGTGGGCGGCCGAGATGCTGCCGACGGTGGTGCGGGCGCAGGGTGTGGCCTTCATACACACCATGGGTTTTGTGGCCATGCTACTGTCTCCGCCGGTCATCTATCTATCTCACTTATCCCTCTCACTGATGCTGAACACGCTGGGCGGCCTGGGAATTATGGGCGGCATTTTGGCCGTGTTTCTGCCGGAGACCCTGCATCATGATTTGCCACAAACGCTCAGCGAAGGCGATCACTTTGGCAAGGATCAACGCATCTGGCACTTTCCCTGCTGCGGACCGGGCGCAAAGTCTCAACCGCGACCCAAGCGACTGTGGCACGAAGGCTCCAGCCTACGTACCATTTCGCGGGACGAGTTCCGATCAAAGAAACTGCATCGCGTGGCAGTGGTTAAGACCCGTAACTTGGCACGGCCGGGTTATACAACCGCATTAATTGGCCAAGCGCATTCTGTGGCCAGTGATGTCACCGAAGTTTTGGAAAGGGTACAAAATTTAACAATTAGTGATAGATTTAGATGACGTGAGTGCTAATAATTATTTAATTTTTTTTTGGTTTTTTTTTATGTGAATATGGATTAAATTTAAAATATTAAAAACTACATTTTACATGAAAGCCAGTTTGGTCAGATTCACCCTTCAGTCTTTTAAATCGTTCCATAAATAACAAGATTATTAAATTAAATTTCAAAGTTTCCATAAGTTTGGGAAACATAACCTAAACAAGGTGTCTAAAGAAGATTAGACGCGAGGAGTCGACGTTTAGTTTCGAACTGCCTTTATCGAACGGCCCTTTATTTATAAACAATTCTTAAATCTAAATACATATATTGAAATACATTCTGCAGCCGTTCGTAAGGCGACCGCAGTCTCACTCCATCGACATCTCCTCTAACCTCTCCAAAAAGTGCCTAATTTTGAGGGCGCTGCATGAGCCAGCTATCAGCAGCTGAGAGCGTCACATGTTCAAACTCGAACGTCAAATAAATCGCAATAAAGAAAAATTATTTGTATAAGAATATATATACATACATATATAATCCGAATATTTTTAATCTGTGGCGAATGCTTTTCTTAAACACATATTTTGAGTGCATTTGCCAACCAAACATGACGATGAATTAGTTAGTTTACAATCAAATTTACGACGTGTATCGACCCAATCAATGTCACTACGAATAGTTGGAATTCTATTTGCAGCCAGCATTGTTTTTCTGCTCATCAACTATGGAATTTTTATTTGGTTTTGGCGGTGATAAGAAGTATTTTAAGACAACGCCAGCCAAGATTTTGGAACCTCGTTGGCCTGGCAGTTTTTTGCAGAAATTGGGATTTGATGCGGTGCGCGATGAGCTTTTCGATCAGATCCCATTTGCCAGTGTTCTGGGTATTATAAATATGGAGGCGTCTGATTTCATATTGCTTTCTTGTCATTACGACTCGAAGTTTACAAAATCGAATGCACTTTATGTTGATGCTACAGATGGAGCCGTTTCCTGTCCTTCCATTCCCTGAGCATGGGCAATTCAGTGAAAACCTTTCTGACCGGAGAGTTTTCCAAACGTAAGGATTGGCTTGGTGGTAGATTTCATACTTTCTTATGCATAAGGGGACTTACTTATTCTCTTAGCTGGTTTTCTTTGACGGACACGAGTCCTTTGAGGATGGGACCTAAGATAAAAATTCATTGAATGGATCTCGACGGCTTGCAGTTGCAATGAATGTATTTCAACGTGTGCTTATCCAATTTCGATCCATAGGAGGTGATTATCACTTTCAACTTAATTGGTGCACCCAATCAATAATAATACATATTTATTGCACCATTTCATGGCTGACATTGAAAGCAGCTGAAAAAAGCAGGTCAGCTTACCAATTGTCAACAGTTGTTCCACAACATCAAGGATCACGATAGCGATATTGCGATATTATGACTACTTGATAAACCATGATCGTGATAACACCCAAATTGAATTTTATTCAAGTTTACTTTGTCATTAATGCAATGTTTATTACATACATAGCTTAAGATCAGACTGAAATACAGTTTTGAATACATAAACTTTAAACTTTATGTGTTGTTAAATAGTTGATGGGCAAGCTTTGATTTAAGCTTTAAAACTTACAAAAACAAGCTTATGAGTAAGCTTGAGTTCCATTACTCTCTTTGCAAGCTGCGCCTACTGCTCTTCTTAGATTGAAATGCGGACATAGAGAGCTTTTGCCTATGTACATAAATAACACATAAACATATATATACAGTATTAAGTTTGCGCGCTATGAGAGGCCGCGTTGGCAACAACAACAACAAGAACAACAAAAACCAGCTGCAAAGATCGTTAACAGCCAGCAGCAACAACAATGGTAATTTGTGTTTTAACACACAAAGCGCCATTTCAGTTTCAGTGTGTCGTCTCGCATCAGCGTGTCCGGACAGAGATTTTAAATATGTTGCGGTCGTTGTCGTTGTTGGTGGTTTCTGTTTCAGCTGTGATCTGGCTGCTGGCAGCTGATTACTCACACGCACAACAACAGGCCAACGTAAGTGATGAAAACGAAGTTGAGTCACACACACGAAAAAAAATTTGTGATTTTAGTTGCAGTTTACGCATTGGGCCGACGATGAGGTGCATTTCAACAGCAGCTTGAAGGCAATTCTCGTGCCACGAGTCGTTGGCAGCCCGGGGCATCAGCAGGTGCGCAATTACCTGGTCAACTCTCTAAATGGCCTTGGCTTCCACACGGAAGTGGATGAGTTTAGGCAACAGGTGCCCGTCTTTGGTGAGCTGACGTTTGGCAATGTTGTGGGCTACATTAATCCGCAGGCGCAGAACTTTTTGGCACTCGCCTGTCACTACGACAGCAAGTATTTCCCAAATGATCCGGGATTTCTGGGCGCCACCGATTCGGCCGTGCCCTGCGCCATCCTCCTAAACACGGCCAAGACTCTGAGCAGCTATCTGCAGCAGCAGTTTCATAGTCGCAGCGATCTCGGCCTGATGGTTGGTACAAACTATAATATATCCATTGAATCTATAATTAACACTCCATATTCCATAGCTGATCTTCTTTGACGGCGAGGAAGCGTTCAAGGAATGGACCAACAGTGACTCCGTTTATGGTTCACGTCATTTGGCCAACAAACTGGCGCGCACGCGCACTGGAACCCTAATGGCTGGACAAGGAACAATGGCTCCACGTCACATTGATCGCATTGTAAGTGGCTGGCTTGGCAGCTTCTCGAAATCTTAAGTTTAATTCCCTTTTCGGATTTTAGGAGGTGCTCGTTCTGCTGGATTTGATTGGGGCACGCAATCTGAGATTTGCTAGCTTCTATGAGAACACGGATGGACTGCATTCCAGCCTGGTTCAGATTGAGAAAACGCTGCGAGCTGCTGGCCAGCTGACGGGCAATAGTAAAATATTTTTGAATAGTCCTGCTGGCGGATTCGTTGATGACGATCATCGTCCTTTTCTGGAAGAGAATGTGCCCATCTTGCATTTGATTGCGACTCCCTTTCCGGACACATGGCATACGCCCCGAGATAATGCTGAAAATCTGCATTGGCCATCAATCCGAAACTTTAATCGCATCTTTCGCCACTTTGTCTACGAGTATCTGAAGCGGCACAATGCTCCAGTGGATTTGCGTTTCCATCGGAAATAGAGATAATATATATATATGGGGAGTTCATGTGGCTTAAAATATTATCATTGTATTTATCATGTAAATTGTGTTTTTTGTTTTGTTATTAAAAAATGTGTCCTAGTTGAAGAGGCATTTATCATGTTCAGCGACGCTTCCGTCCTGCCTGACCCTTCTTGCCTGGCGCACGCTGACCCTGATGACCCTTGGGCTTCTTTCCCACCGCCTTGCGACTGCCCTTGCCCTTCTTTTTCGCTGGCCTGCTACCGCCCTCAGCCTCGCGTCTGTAATGACATTGAAAATCAGTACAAATATTAAAAAATGATTACGAGAAGGTTGAACTTACTCTAATCGCTCGTCTTTCTTTTGCAGGGATATCGCCTTGTCCACATCTAGTTTGGGCTTCTTGTTCAGCACGCTCTTGATCAGCTCCAAGTTGGCCTCCCTTTCCGGCTGTGCTGAGATATGCGATGCCTTGCGTTTACCGCCGGGTATCAGCTCCTTTACGCCCACACCACGTGCCTCCTTCTCTTTGGGCAGTTTACTTTGGAATTTACCCACCGATGCAGTTGATGCTTTCGCCACAGTGACTGCGGTCAGCAGTTGATTTGATGATGCGGCCTCCGGGCCCAGATATCCGCTGCGTGGCATTTCCACCTTCCTGGCGCGCACAATGTTTTTCATGCGTTGAATCTCGTTCTTGGCGACCTTTTCGTTGCGCAGATCCATCTTCTTCTGGAACATGTCTGTGTTGGGATCCGCATTCAATGGCACCTCCAGCACCCACTCTTTATCCTTCTCAGCCTCGGCGCGCTTGAAACCATACGTTGGCACCCATTTCTATGGAATTGTATAGGATTAGTTGTGTTATCGCTGGAACTTGATTCGATTGCTTACGTCCAGGACATCATCGTAAGTTTTCTTGTCCTTCTTCTTCTTGGTGATGCCTTTCTCCTTGGCGAACTTCTCCCACTTCGTCATGGGACGGACACCAGGTGGTTTGCGAAGACGCGGCAAAACTGTTGTTGGCTCCGGCAACTTGGCCACAATACTTTCATCTACGCGTTCGGTGGGCAGTTCCCAGATGGCATTGACTAGCAACTGTGTGTTGTCACGCGTTAGCTCGGTCAGATACTCCTCTTTGTTGTTGCTACTCATATACAATATAATTTTTTTAAATTTAATTTGAAAAACTACCTTAGCTAATTTTACTTACGCGATCTGTCGGTCTTCCAAATCGTTGGGATCTGTGATGAGGAGTGTGCCCACATCTATGCGGCATTCGATGTGCTTTTCAACTGAAATTGGCTTGTATTTATCCAATTCCTTTTGGTGTTTCTCTAAAACGGCTTTAACCACATCCATTTTGAGTGAAATAAATGAAATAAACAGCGATTCAATTTCTTTAATATTTATACACGTGCTGTTTGGCTAGTGTTGGATAACAGAAACAGAGCAATACAGTGTTGACAGTTTTCGTTTTCCCACTCACTTTAACATTTACTGTAATGTTATTATCAGCGCGAGCGCAATATTGTTTTTGAATAAACAGACGCTGCAAAGCGCTCGAACGTGCCGCGAAAATTTGAATATTTATGGCCTTAACAGTGAAATATACGTTGCTTTTCCCATTGAATTTGTGCTTGCGATAAACTCTGTGGCATATCGGTATGATTGGTTTCGGGTAAAAATAAAACCAGTATTGCTGCTAAAATTGATAAAAGTCCTAAAATCAACATTGGCATCGATAAATGATAGTTCTCGGTATACACAACAAACGGTGAGAGTAACGAGGAGACAAATCCCATAATGTGCATCAGAGCCATGCCCCGGCCACGCACCACTGTGGGTAGTATTTCAGCTGCCCATTGCAAACCAATGTTATAGGCGATACTGATAGCAAATCGACCAAAAATTGATGCTATTGCCCTATGCAATTTATCGTTTAACGCTGCCGAAACTATGCTTCCAATTGCACATGCCACAAACACTACAAAAGCCATCCATCGACGACCTGTTATGTCCAAACAGAACATGGGTATAATGCCAGCAGGTAACTCCACCAAACCGGCCACCGAAAAGGTTATAAAGATATCGGGTGCAATGGAAATAATAGCCCGTACATGACCATCATAAACGAGCGACGTAATTATCCAAACGATGATCAAATTCAGCGTTATGCAACACAACCGCCTCCTTTTGAACAGATCTACGAATGTATGATTCTTGGTAATACTCTGTTCCTTTTTGTACATTAATTCGCAACACCTTTGAAACAATATGATCTTATCCTCTGACACAGTTTTGCCATTCGTTTTCGCAACATTTTTCACAATCTTTATAGCTTTATCTATTTGACCCACGGATATCAGCCACCTAAAAGAAATTATTTTCACAACGATAATACGTCTTCAACTCAAGCAGACCTGACTGATTCCGAGAGTACAAAGTACATGGAGAGCGTAATTATAATCGGTGTGGAGATAACCAAAGTCAATAAGCGCCAATCATTACACCAATATGCGATCCAGGGCAATAAGCAAGCACCCAACGTAAAGAAAATTGCAATCGCAAAGTTTAGGACAAAAGAACGATACTGCGGACCCACATATTCGAGTACTTAAGCAATACCACACATAAGAATTAAATTGTAAATTTTAAATGAGTTGAATGCTCACCCAATATTAAGAGTGGATTGCAGGAGCTATCATTGGCTAGGCCCACCATAAATCTGGCAAGCGAAAACCAAAGGAAACTTTTACAAAAGGCACTCAGAATACCACCAAGAAGACCACAAAAACTGCTCAGCGTTACGGCTGGTATTCGACCCCATTGATCCGCTGCGTAGCCAAAGACAATGCCTCCCACAATTGAGCCAAGGAAGAAGATCGCAACGGTATAGGGGCCCAGGCGGTCATCTTTGCACACCCAGTTGCATTCTGTGGCAATCGTCGAATATGGCACTTGATTCCTGTCGTACACCCAACTTTGGCATGGAATTTGTGGCCAGCTATCGTTTGCCTTGGACATATTCGATTCGAGCACATGAACATAATCTACGTCATACATGGCACACCGATCGAAATCGTTGTCCCCCAACTTCGGTATGCCTAGACTAAGTTGCTCCTCTTTTGGTAGAGCGTTTAATTCGGGAATTTTGCACCAATGATCTGCGGGCACAAGTATTAAAAATATCTGTCCCATGTATATGAGAGACCAAATGAAGACAAAAGGTGTGAAAAAGAACAATAGACGCTTTTGATAGAATCCAAATTCACCGATTAGGGGCAACATTACATCAAAATTTAAACAATTTTCGCCATGCATTGTTTCTATTTTTCAGTCTCATACGCGCCTACTTCAAATTTAATTTAAGCCGATAATTATGTTACTTGAAATGTCGAAAATAATTTCTCGACCAACCACCACGACTGCATTGTGCCATAAAAACACGAATTGAATTTGAACGTTAATAAATCACAATGCATAACTTACCAATTTGCAAATACATATTTTAAAATATAATGCATTTATTTGCAAAAAAATGAAATATTGTTTAAAGAAAAAGACGACAAATTTTGTGAACCTATCGTAAGTGGTTCATTCATACGTAATGGAACAATTATTTCTATTCAGTGTTCGACAATTTGAAAACAATGCAGACAGTTCAAACATTATCATTTAAATGACGAAATAAATCTTTCGTATTTAGCGTTATCATACTATTTGTTGCTTTCTCTCTCAGGCCATTGTCATAAACAAGGAAATGACTTGAATCTGTACAAACAGTTATTTTATAAACATTCCTTCAAAAATTCAGCTGCCACTGCCAGCTGAGTAAATTTAAATACAATTACCATGAAACACGCTTTGTATTTAAACAACTTCCCACATGCTTGCTTAATTTTGACCTGTGAAAATATGTTTGCTTATATTAAATATATATTTTTAAGATATTTGCATAAGTCCACATCACACATATTAACAATGAACTAGTTCATTTGTTTACGAGTGACTCGTGCAATCGAACGATTCGATACATATATATAGAGGTAATGTTCTGTCGCTTGGACGTAGACGATTTCATTTGGATTTTAGCTCGCAACTTGTGCGGTGGGCAACTTTTGGTCTTAGAGTTGCATCAGTGTGTGTCTGTGTGATATACATCTACCTACAAATAAGCATTTATATATATATATACTAATACTAAACATATTAGTGCCCGCGATGAAATTCCTAATCTGTGCTCTACTTGCGGCGTCCTACGTGGCGGCCGCTGATATTAAACTGGAGGAGGGCGTCATCGTTGCCACTGTGGATAACTTCAAACAAGTGATTGCCGACAACGAATTTGTGCTTGTTGAATTCTGTGAGTACCACTACTCTATTTGCAAACTTAATTAACATAAATCGAAAAAAAGTATATGCCGCGCCGGCCGCTTTGGGGTGATTCACGAAAAAAAATTGCGCTAAGGCTACGTGGTCTTTTCTGAGCAAGTCAAAAAGCATGATGCTGTTGGAACAAAATATGTCTGCGTGGCAGTTTAGCCAACAGTCGGATTGTTGTTGCCAGTCAGCCAGCCAAGAAGCTTCCTGTGGCTGGGGTAAGCGGGAAGAGAGCCGAGTTTTTAGCGGCGAGAGAAAAAAATCATTTGTGCAATATTTTTTGTTTTTATATTTTATCGTTTATCGCATATCGATGAATTTCTGTGGATATTGGCTTGCGCTCTGCATCTGTTTTTCTCCCTCTCTCTTTTCTTTACTGACTCTATTTTTGTGTGTGACCATCTCACTTGCTCTTACTGTACCTGCACCTGTGCACAAGCGAGCAGACAAATGTGTGTGTGTGGGCATTTGTTGCGCGTACGTTTTCAAATGTTAAAGTGCTAAGCAAAAGTGGCGCGTCATCAAAAACATCAGTAATAAATACTTCGACACATTTACCAACACGGCTGGTCTTAAGATTTAAAGCTGTTGTTCGGTTCCTGCCCTTATCTTTTTATAGTTGCTTGAATGCCGCACGGCGTTCTCAAATCGAGATAAGGCCATGTTCTAAATGTTTTTTTTTAAATTTGTGCATCGCAATTATCGTTGCGGGCGTGGCCTTTATCTTGCTTACTTGACTTGCTTCTAGTTTCCTACATCCGCCTCATCAATTTCGTTTTAGAACAAAAAGAAAATACAAAGAAGAAACGAAAAGTTGCCAAGCAACTGTTGCTCTGAAACTGGGTTAGCTAAACAACTTTTTGCTTTTGTACGAGAATTCTTCATCTGCCTCTCTCTTCCGCTTTCTCTTGTTTGCCCTTTTTTACACTGCCCGTCGCTTGATGCGCTCGCGCCTGCGCAGAACAAGTTCATTCAACTCTTTTTTTTATGGTACTCGCTCTCTGTTTCTGTTTCTCCTTTTGTTGTTGTTGTTCTTTTAAGTGCTTGATTAACGGTGTTATGCGTCAATATGGCGGCCCTGTCATTTCTTTGTTTATGCCAGGCAAATCTCTGCTGCTATTTACGCTACGTATCCAATTCGAATGTGGCAACGTCAGCAGCAATTAAACATCCCTCCCACCTCGCACCACCTGGCGAATCTTATCTGTTGAGATTAGTGCCAATTTGACCACGACTCAAGGCCGGCCACGTCAGCTTGAGCCGGCGATAAGAATTCAAGATGTTGTCAACTCGCATTATGTCATCTCTAGTTATCTGTGCCGCCCTCTCTATCTCCCATTCTCTCTCTCTCTCTTTTTCTTGATGTGTATGTATAGATTTTGTATAGTATGCGTTTTGCGGCTCTTAAGAAAACAACACGTGGAATTTGCATATTGCCGCCAACAGCTGCTGCTGCTGCCGCTGGGAATAATTTTTCTTTATCGCCCGCTTCACTTGTTTGCAGTAATCATTTTTCAAGTTTTAACGTCCTGCTTAAAACATTAATTGCATGTAAAGTTTGTCAATTTGGAATAATTTTACATGTAATTACTGGCATATACATTTGCTGTCTTTTTTAATGTTTTAGTCTATCAGCATTACACATTTTAATCACTTATTTGCTTGCGCTTTTTAAATCATGCATTTCATATTCACATTTAGTAATCAGAAATTCACAGTCGGTTTACTACGAAATAATTATTTTGATTGGCAATCACATTTTCATTATGTCGTTATGGTAAATAATTTTCCAGTTTGGTTTTTTCAGAGATTTTTGAAATCCTAATGATGTTATTGTGATATTTAAATAGCGATTTTCTTATTATAATTCTAATTTATGGAATTTAAATATTTCTTAGTATATGTTCCAATTCTATCTTATAAAAGCAGCAACAAATTCGAATCTTTCAGTAGAGCATATTTTTTCAATTTCGAAATTTGACCCCAATGATTTGTGTCCGTTTCAGATGCCCCATGGTGTGGTCACTGCAAGGCACTGGCGCCCGAGTATGCCAAGGCTGCCCAACAGCTGGCGGAGAGCGAGTCCCCGATTAAGCTGGCCAAGGTCGACGCCACTGTTGAAGGCGATCTCGCCGAGCAATATGCGGTCCGCGGCTATCCCACACTGAAGTTCTTCCGTAGCGGTGCGCCCGTGGAGTATAATGGTGGTCGTCAGGCCGCCGATATTGTTGCATGGGTGACCAAGAAGACTGGACCACCAGCCAAGGATTTGACCAGCGTCGCTGATGCCGAGCAGTTTGTGAAGGACAATGAGATCGTCATTATTGGCTTCTTCAAGGATACTGAGTCGGAGGAGGCAAAGACATTCACAAAGGCCGCCAACGCATTGGACTCGTTCATCTTTGGTATCAGCAGCAATGCCGATGTGATTGCCAAGTACGAAGCTACGGACAATGCCGTCATTCTATTCAAGCCCTTCGATGAGAAGAAATCGGTGTTCGAGGGTGAGTTGACCGAGGAGAACATCAAGAAATTCGCTCAGGTGCAATCGCTGCCATTGATTGTTGACTTCAATCATGAGTCGGCTGCCAAGATCTTTGGAGGTTCGATTAAGTCGCATTTGCTGTTCTTCGTGTCCAAGGAGGCTGGCCACATTGAGACCTACGTGGATCCATTGAAGGAGATTGCCAAGAAGCATCGCGAAGAAATTCTGTTCGTCACCATCTCTTCGGATGAGGAGGATCACACTCGCATCTTTGAGTTCTTTGGCATGAACAAGGAGGAGGTGCCCACCATCCGTTTGATTAAGCTGGAGGAGGATATGGCCAAGTACAAGCCCGAAACGAACGATCTGTCAGCCGAATCGATTGAGGCCTTCCTCAAGAAGTTCCTCGATGGCAAACTGAAGCAGCATCTGTTGTCGCAGGAAGTGCCCGAGGATTGGGACAAACAGCCCGTCAAGGTGCTCGTCTCAAGCAATTTCGAGAGCGTTGCTCTGGACAAGAGCAAGTCTGTCCTGGTTGAGTTCTATGCACCATGGTGCGGACACTGCAAGCAGCTGGCCCCCATCTACGATCAGCTGGCCGAGAAGTACAAGGATAATGCCGACATTGTCATTGCCAAGATGGACTCCACTGCCAACGAGCTGGAGAACATTAAGATTTCATCGTTCCCAACCATCAAATACTTCCGTAAGGATGACAACAAGGTGATCGATTTCAATCTGGACAGGACTCTGGATGACTTTGTCAAGTTCCTTGATGCCAATGGTGAGGTTGCTGAGGCCGAGCCAGCTGAGGAGAGCGACGAGGAGGAGGAAGCGGCGCCCAAGAAGGACGAGTTGTAAACCAACAACAACACCACACACTCAATACAAACAATCTAACGATACAACAACACACCAACCACACACACACTTAAGCACACACATACAGCAACAACAAATAGCAACAACAACAACGTACATTCTGTAGTTTATTCTTGGTTTCGGTCACGGATTCATTCAATTGCAATGAGTTTTTGTCATTGTTTCCCCGTCCCTGGCCGTTGCTCAACTTGATTCCCAAATTGTTTGCCTAATAATAAATTACATACAATTTTGTTGCAATTTGCAACAGAAAATTCCACGCAATTTCCCATGGGAAACGCGGTTCATTTGGCAGCGCCTTGGCCGCGTTTTAATGTTGTAATATGCGTAGCTTAGAATTCAGTTTTATTGAAGGTGAGAGGCAACCGATAAAATTCAAATCGATAAATTTTTAATATGTAATCTTCTAAGTTTTCTATTTGGAATTTGTAGAAGCATTGAGAAAGAACTGATTAAGAACTTAACAAATAAAGTTGGTAACAACATTAAAAACAAAATGAGTGCTTTATTTAATTTGACTTGCATTGGACAATTTAAATATAATCGTTGACTATTATCTTTTATATTATTTGAACGGTGTTTATTTCCATAGCAGTGGTGAAAGTTTGGCACACAGCATTATCTCAATACTTTGAAAAAACTTATTTGTATTTAATAAAAAAGTAAGATTTCCAAGCATTTGAAATGGTCGCCCCACCAGAGAAAAATGCACATTTCGCCACCCTATTTCAGCGATTAACAACACTGCTGTAAAATGAGAACTATGCGCAATAGTTGGTATTCTGACGTTATCAATATACGGCCATACTGCACAAGGTTTTAAGGCCAAGTGTGACCGATTAAATGCATTTTCGTGTGTATTTTGGTAGTCAACATTCAACCCAAACAGTCTGAAAACCTACAAATCGCAATGTGCACTTAGTTGAAAAGACAGCTAAAAATGTGCAGCGTACAACAAATGACCTGTGAATTCATAACTGGAGAGTGCGCACCAGCTACAATTGGCGTGTAGCGTGCGTTGCGAGCGCGCCGCTTCCACATTACAGTTAACAATTTTTTGCGGTATGTCTGCGTGTATGCGTGTGTGTGTATGCATGTATGTATGTGTATCTAAGTATGTATGTATAAATGTATGTGTGTGTGGTAGGGTCTGGTATGCTAACGGGACTTTCACTTCAAGCAATGCAAAATAAATTGTTGATTCGCGACCTTCTCTTTGCAACTTGCAGCATGATGAACGATTGCATCAATGTCTCTGATGAAACCGTCAGCGTCATCAGCGACGCAACGCCAGCGCAGCCGGAATTCGTGCACCTGACTGAGACTCGCCGTTGTATTTATAGAGCAATTGCCGCCATCGACGATGAGAGCTTCAGCCGCCTTATTAATCGCTTGCTCAGACAGTTCGAGAGGTATGTGTATAAAGTGTATATTTATCAGTCTGCATGTGCCGATATGCCCTCTTAATGCTCTCAATTAATCTCTTGCTCTCTCCGTCTCCGTCTCTGCCGTCTAGTGCCATACGGGAGGAGCTGGAAAGCGCACAGAACTCGCCGCTATTGTGTCGCAAATTGGCACGCAGCATTATTGGCCTCACACACCTAATGTATACGCTGATGGTACGTCGTGCGCCAATGAGCAGCAGCTGTGAGCGCTGGTGCTCCATTGTGGCCAACTACATTGCCTGCGAACTGTGCGCCGCCCAGGATCGTGTCGAGAATGAGCAGTCTATCATCGAGCGGATCAGCAGCATGCTCAGCTTATATATTGAGCGCTCGGATGTGGGCTCTGACGTCTACAAGGAGAATACACTGTGCACACTGATTGCGGTACCAAAGCTGTTTGGCCAGGCGAACATCATTACCGTCTTCTACAGGTGAGGTATCAAATATATCCTTGTTATTCAAGTGCAACAAGGAAAATCATAAAAATTATGATTACTTTACTGATTTGTATATTTGGTCAGGCAATTAGATTTAATAATTAAGTCATTTTGAGTATTTGTTAACAGAAATCATACATTTTTGTACGAGCAGTGTCCTTCTGTACTTTAAATAGTATACGAATTAAGAACACATCCCTATTAGATCATTTCAAATTAGATTAAAGTCAGCATTCTCATTTCTTACCTTAGAGCTAAGTGGCTTTTACTTATCGGTAGTCTCATATCATATTGCTTATATCATATATATTGCTTATATAATATTAATTCTCACATACTTCTTCAGGCGCCTCTTCCCACAATGGTGCGCAGCGTCCAGCGAGTTTATTCAGACAGAGCTGCCGGATAAAATATACATCGAATACATTATCGTATTTTATTACTGGCAACGTTTGGAGCGCAATGAGGCGACGAAGCAGCATATTTTCGAATTCGCGATCAAATTTATGCGACCACAAAGCACGCTTCCTTACAATCCCGCCTACATCGAGCATTTGCCAAAGTATTCCAATGCCAGCACGGCGACTCGTTGCATTTTGGAATATCTAAGCGTTAAGCAGTGCTGCCGAGGATTACATTCTGCCAGCCGGCTGGACAATCGATCTCAGCAACCAAATGAACTAGTAAGTCATCTATCAATGGCAATAAATTAAGCCTTTGTCTAACTACTATGATGTTTGAGTAAAAGGTCTGATGTGGTCAAGCGGAGTACTCTGGGATCTTTATCCACGCAGTTAGTCGCGTTTCAGGTAAAGACGAATAAGTCTCTGCTGGCCACAAAATGACTAAAGAATTAAGCTGAGCAAAAATTCTACAGTTTTTAATTTAAAAATACTGCTTAGTGGAAATTGTTATTAATACATTTAAATTGCACACAGATTGTTGACTCTGATGAGGAGGATGCCGCTGTTGAAGCCAGTTTATTGTTGGTCAACGTTTTGATTTCAACACAGCAGCAGCAGCAGCAGCAATCGGTGCCACCGCCAGTGCCAGATCCGCCTGACTTCTTGAAGCGTCTTTGCTGCAATGCGCTTCGGCTGGAGCCAGAGAAACGGGCGACGTCCTTGCATCGAGGCTTCGACAGCACGTGCGAAGTTGTGAATCTCTGTCAGTCGGACGAGGAAGAGGAAATGTTCTCGCTCGACTTTAGTGTGCCGGACAATGTGGATAACGATGTGGAAATGGCAGGAGACGATGAGTTTGAGCCCATATCACGCATATATCCCAGCAATATGCGCACATATCAGCGCTCGACAAGCAGCGCCATCACCATAGCCTCCCCTGCCCCTGACGTAGCGAACTACACAATGCCGCGCATTGTCAACAGCTACAGTTTTCGTCGGGATAGTCTGCATATTGTGTCAACAACTCAGGTCCAGCCCTATCTTGTCGATCAGTGCGTCCAAACGGCAGAGGAGGAGGACCAGCAGCAGCAGCAGCAGCAGCAGATGCTGAGCTTTAATAACAATGATGCCATATCCAGCCGTATGCCTTACTCCCAAACGAGACCGTCTGACAGCACAACAGCCACCGATATTATATATGAAGGCAGCTTTACAAGCAGACAAAGCAGCCAGGACAGCACACAAATTGAATTGAATGACAATCATCTACACTGCCATCAGCCATCTAGTCATAATAGCCATAGTAGCGATGCGTCGCTGAAAAGGAAACGGGTCACATTTAGTTCACATCATTTGCCGGCTTCTAGCAGATGCCAGGTAAAGCAATGCATTAAATCTATGAAGCCGTCAATTAAACGTTACAAAAATGTAAATAATACATCACCAAGCTCATCTATGGATAACATAGAATCCCTCAAATTGATGGGCCGCAAAGGTAAATTAATTCACTTATTTTTGATTGCAAAAGTCGCTTTCAATTTGTACTTTTTGTGTGTTTTGCAGAACATTTGCTTGCCGGCCAGCGTATGTTTAGCAAACTGGAATCGAAGAGTATCTGTGATAAAGGGACTATTAATTCGTTGTCTTCCAGCGATCGCCATGCGCGAAAAGCACCAATTAAGAAGCAGACATGTTCAACAGTCTCAAAAGCCAGGCATACGCCCACATTCACGACCATGCCCACGCGCACACCGATACCCACTATTCAGTTTACGCCGACGACAAGCAATGCGTCGAGTGGCACGCCGACACCACAGCTGAACAGGATTCAGGCGCGAGGACCACAACGTTCACTGCCCACACCGCCAGCATCCACGCACAGTTCGATTGACACATGTCTGCGTCATCCGAAATCGTCTGAGCACGCGCAACAGCAGGCGCAAGCCTTGTGCAGGAAATATATATTCAACCATCGCAAGTTCAGTGGTAGCTCCCCTGAAAACGTGGAGTTCTACAATAGTCTTCTCAAGTTACAGCGCAGCAAGATGCTGGCGAAGCGACAATCCATTGCCAAAGCGCCGTCGCCGAGGTCCGAGCTGAAGCTCAAGAAGCAACTGAGTGCGGCAAATATTAAGGTACGTGAGGATATCGAGAGGCTTGAGAGCGAAGTGGAGTTAATCAAGAGGCATGCGGTGGAGACGCGAGCAAATATGATTGCAGCCATGTCAAAGGCTGTTGTAAGATTGAAGCGTTGCCGCATAGAAGACTTTGCAAAGCCGCTTAGCAGCCTGGAGGAGGGCAGAAATGAGGTTAGTAGTTGTGGTTAAACATTTTTGCTGCTTCCTTGAATGCTCATGCTCATTTCTATGGCAGGTAATAACGCAACTAGGTCGGCCAAAGAAGGAAAAGGTGACCAAAAGACGGCGTCACAAGCCATGGACGCGAAAAAAACAAATGAATAAGGAGCCACAGCTGGCTATGATGGCAACCTCAACGGCTGCATATGCAGCTGAAACTTTAACGCTAAGTCCTGTTCCTTCTGCCGAATTTGCTCCTCTTCCTGCCACAGTTCCTGCCACAGTTCCTGCCACCGTTCCTGCCTCTGTTCTGGACCCTGTTCCTAACCCAGTCCCAATCCCTGTTCCTGCCCCAGAATCTGCAAGTGCTACTTCCCCGGTTGAGTTCGACTGCATTGCCGCCTATGTAACGTTGGCAAACGATGGTGAATGCTGCACCGACGATGATGATGCAATGGCGGAACCGTGTAGCGTTGTAGCCGCACACGAGATCGTTGTGGCCTCCAGTAATGTACCTGTGTATTTGCTCAATGGCGAAAGTCGCGATGTGATGACGCCGGTGCCGGCATCTTTGCCCAACGATTCACTGGCAACTGAACCGTAACATTCGATTCATAAGATGGTGCGCGAGTCACGTATGTGGAATCTAACTGGCCCTTGGCCGCTTTTAAATTTAGTCTATATTATATACGTATACAGATATATCTCTCTATTTTTGTTGATATTTAAATGAAGCCTGTTTAAAATATTGAAATGAATATTTCGTAATAATTAATGTACTGTAAGAGTATTTTAATGAATTGTTGAACTTTATCATTAATTGCCAATATAATTTTGCATAGTATTTGCCGAATGGACAATGAAATCCAAAGCTTTAGGTTTATATGTTTTTTTTAAACCGTATGTATAACATGTTGTTTTGAAATTTTTTATTTTGTCTTGTAATTTTTGAAACCCGGACCTACAATGTAATAAATATTCTTAAGCATTCTTAAAACATGAGATTAGTCACAATTGTTCTGAATTGCTATTTTACTTATGTTCATTACTTTGGAGTTAAATCAATAAATAGTGAATGACAGTTTTATTGCGGATTATGTGTTTTATTAGCTAATGTTTCATTTTAGCCGATTCGCGAATATTAAATTTGGGCACTCGATCCTTTCTGGCCAATATCCGATTGGAATTATCCTCAATGTTGATAGTGCTAATAATTAGATTCACTCGACGTTCGATGACGCCTATAAAGAGTTTCACATTGTGCACGGTGAGGAAGGTCCTGGAGCTGAGCACATTCAGAATGGGGGCATCATCGCAGGCCAGTAATCTGTGAATGATTAACGGTTTTATTTTCGATTACCCTCGGTGGAGTTTAACAAATTAACTTGAATATATCCTCAATGCCCTTGAGTAACTGCTGCAAGCGGACGCTCAGGTTTTGCTTCTTTTCGCTGGTCTCCTTGGCCAGCTGCTCAATGCGAGCCAGTTCATCATTTAAATAGTCCAAAGCTTCTGTTTTGAGTTTGAGTTCCTTCTCGGTTTGCTCCGTTTTTTGACGCTCTTGGAGAGTTGGAATGTTGTAGATATGTATATATGCCAGCAGATTGGGCAGTTGTCTTACCAATTTCATCGGTTAATTCCTGCGTGGTATCATTGAGTACCTCCACCTCGTGACTTAGCTCGTTAACGTAGTTAAAGAGTGCAAAGTTTTCATCTTCCTGCCGTTTGAATTGGGCCACCAAGCGTTCAGTGTCATCCTCGCCATACAACTGCTTAATCCTTTCAATGATCTCCTTGTATTCGAAGATCTGGCGTTCATAGTTCTCCTTCTGGGTCTGCTTCTTGTCCAGCTCACGTTGCTCCAGCTCGGGATTAAGTCGCTTCTGGCCCTTGATGTCGAAGAACTTTTGCAACTTGGCATCGTGCTCCAGGCGACGTTGCATTTCTCTCATTTCCTGTATATGCATAACTTTATCGTTCTCATTGCGATCCTTGAGCACCGTTAGCTTCGTACACAACTCCTGTCGTTGATCAAAGGCCAATGTTGATTGATCAATTAAATCCATGATGAGTTTTTTGCCATCATTGAATTGTGTGACCATCGATTGCCACATGTCGTTAAAGTTTGCCCTAAGCCAATCGGAAGGTTAAATTCAAAATTGATTTAAAATCGATAGGAGTAAGCACAAACTCAACACATATCCTTACATCCTCTAAGAAGAGAGCTCCTCATAGATGTTCATAACAAGGATACACTTGTATATCGACTTAACTCACCGATCCTGAAGCATATGATTGATGGCATCTCGCATTTTGCCATTCTCTGTGAGGACATCGCTACACTTTTTGTTGACCACGTCGAGGCGATTTTCCAGCTTGACAACGCTCTTCTGCACCTTGCAAATGGTATCCTTGTAGCAACTGTCGGGCACCTCATTGCGACGCAGTGCATCTATTTCTTTCTCCATTTTCCGAATGTGCCCTTCGAGCTCCCACAAATTGGTGCGTTCACCTTGGAACACCCGCTGCAGTTCCGTCTGCGTTTGCTGCAAGTTGCCCAATCGCTTTTCTTTGTTTACATTTCGACGTGCATGTTGGCCTCCTTCCAGGGTCTTGATTTCGGCCTTTAGTTTTTCGAACTCTACCTGCAGTACATTAATCATGTGATTCTGCTTTTTCAGTCGCTTCGCCTTCTCCTCGAGCAGACCACGTAGGTCCAGCTGAAGGGAGCGATGCTGGCGCTGCAACCGCTGCAGCTCTGCTGTGGCCAATTGGTCCAGTTGGTCAGTCATGATGGATAAAGCTAAGCTAGCTAACTTGGGTTTTTACTTCGAAATAACAATATACTTGGTGGAGCGACGTTACTAGGCTACAGTAAAAGTGGCGGTGTTGCCAGACTTATGAAAATGGTTTCAGGCCGTTGAAAATTTCATTTGAAAAAATCCTTATGTGTAGTACCTTGAAGAGCTGGAGCATTTTGTAAGAGGGAAATTTAGCTAGCAATTGGTGCGTGCACATACTATCTTAGACATAAACCTCTCGCAGTTTTTACACAAGTTTTTTTTCCTAATTTCTTGATTTGTGGGTTCGTGTACAATATGAGGAATTGGGGATAAATATTGTGTTATTATCAACAATTCAGTTGAACTTCGGCCTAGATGGACATTTTGAGAAGTGTCGTCTGAAATCCGTTAAAATTAAATAATAACAGCATGTTGTATGGTAAAAGTTTATTATTTGTAACTTTATTTTTTAGTTTGTTCTTTGCCTTTTGTTTCATGTTTAAATGTCTATAAAGTATATATAATATATATTTTTCTGCATTTTTGTAATTTTACCTTTTGTTTTTTTTTTGTTTTCTTAATTTTTTTATTTAACTTTCCAGTTTTTCTGTCTGTTAGTTTTCATTTGTTTTATTCTTCACTTAATACATTTGCATAAGTTCTCATGTATAATAATTATTTATTAATAATAATTTAATTGTTATAATTATAACTTGGTTTACTTGTTCATTTATAATTTCTCTTTTGCCCATACTCCATTTTCTGCTCCTCATCTACCATATTATTCATATTTCATATGTCGCCCATAAACGACGCCCAGTTTGGCAAACGAAACAAAATGTACATGTTTGCCATATGGAAACTGTCAAAATGTATCCTAAACTTTTTCTTGATATTTATTTAATATATTATGTTTTGTTTTATTTATATTATTGTTAGCTTCGTTCGCGCTCTTGGCTTAACAGCTTTTACTTGTCGTTCGTAGGCTGCTTTAAATAAATAAAAAAAACAACAGTTTCAGAAAAAGGCGCAAATAATTTGTATATGTATGTAAGTAGTTCTTGCTCTGACTCTAATCATTGTTATTGTTTTTGCTTGATAGAATAGAGTACTTATAAATACATATGTAAGGTTTATTTATGTATGTTCTTGTATGGCAATAAATAATCTTTAAACTAGAATTGGTAATGCATTTTTTACGCCTGTTAAGTATTAAAATATTTGCATAGCTTGTTTGTTTTTATTTGTGTGTTTTCATAATTAATAAATAGTTTCTTTTGATAGCTTTAAATGTGTGACTTCAACGATTTTTCGCAACATTGAGCGAAAAATTAAGTTGAATATAAATATATATATATTATAAATATATATATATATATACATATACACATATATATATAAATAGTATATATATATAGATATATTTGTAATGTTTTTTTCGGTGTTTACTTTCATCCTTTTGTTTTCATGAACGAATGCACAAATTTTACACACTTCGCCATTGGGTTTGTTATTATTTATAAATTGTATTCAATTTACACATATGTATAGTATATATGTAGTATATATATATGTATATATATAGTTAATATAAAGACCTTTTCTTTGCTATTTTAAATTATTTTTATTTAATTGTTCATTATGTCTGCTTGCCTTTTAGTTTTCGCTATGTACTCGTATGTATTTTCATTCTTTTCCAACTACATTGCCTATTAGTTTATTTTCTGCGCTTTATATGTATCCATGTAGTATGCATGTATGTATAAATATAAATTAGTAATATAAGTATGTATGTATATGTATGTAGTTGTGTGCATGTTTAAGTTAGAATATCGACTGTTTAATGGATGTGTCTCAAAAATTGAAGTGACAAATATTTATTTTTGTGGGTTCTGATTGAATAAGTGCTGCAATTTGTGTACCTGTGCTGTGAAAACCTCGAATTAATTAGTTTTTTAAATATCAAACTTAGGCAAATTGTATTCCAAAGTGAGCACAATCTATTACACTATTGAATTAGCCAAATTGAAAAAACATAATTAATTTGTGATAGAGCTAAGATAAAAGATTGTGCTTGAAAATTGCTTACACAGACTCTTGCCAAACTCTTTAAAATGTTTAAAATTTGATATACATGTTTTTGTTGGTATTATTTTCGTTACTACTCATTTGTTTTTTTTTTTTTTTTAGTTTGTTTATGATCTATTTCATTTACTTTTTTTTTTTTTTTTGATTTTGAAACCATTTTACATTTAATATTTAATGTTTGTCATTTTAAATATTTGTTTCTTTTAGAATATTACTAGACAATGTTGAAAACTTATAAAACATTTGTGTTTGTTACAAGAGCAAGCTTTTTTTTTAATGTTAGGCTGTAAATGTAAAAAGGAATGAATATTGTGAAATTAAATTGGTTGACTTTACATTTTTTTTTTGCTACAAATTCTTTGTGCAAGTTTTGGGCTTTCTTTTCTTATTTTTATATGGCATTTTACTGCATTTATTAGTTAGTTTTAATTTTATGTTTCTTTTTTTGCTGCTAATTTTCTTATTGTTTTCTTTTAAGGTGCTCTTCAAAAATTTCAAATTATAACTTATTTGCGGTTATTTAATATTAGTAAAGTGTAATTTGTTTGCGTGTTGAGTATGTTAGTTGGACATTATCCTATGCAAAATGCAAATTATATTCAAAGCACAGTATTTCAAGGATCCACCTCAAAATTCTTTTTTTGCTATGTATAAGTTAGTTTTGTAGAACCGTTTGTAAAATTCAAGTAACTCAAATTGCTTACATTGTGTGTGTGAGTGTGTGTGTGTGTGTGAGTGTGCTCATGTATGTGTGTGTTAATAGTGCATAATGCTAAATACGGACGGATTTCTAAACAGAAAGTAAAGACTATTAGAATAAGCTGTTGTATTGGGATTTAATTGTTGAACGCAACCGGAACTGCACTCAAAATATGGCAATTTTTGTATGTATGGGTGTTTTTTGTGTGTATGCATATGCGTATGCTAAATCCTAGACTAGCCACTATCATTAAATAATTAATAATTTGTAATTATTAAACCCTCTTAGGTAAGTTGCATTGGGCTTTTTGTTTTTGTTTTTGTTTAGTTTTGTTTTTGTTTTTGTTGTTTACCTATATACAATATAAATTCGCTTTGACCTTTTGCTTATTACACTTAGCCTGCTCTTAACTGTTCATTTAGAATCTGCATCTGCATCTGCATCTGTATCTGTATCAGTATCTAATATTTGGCTAAGTTCTAAAAGATAACATTTCTTATCTACAAAAAATAACTTGGGGCCTTTTCATTTTCATTTTCATTTTCATATCATTTCACTGCATTTTCATTTGTTATATTCTCGCTTGTATAATTGCAAAATTGGTTTATAATGCTTGTTGACCTTAGCTCGCTAATAAATCTTTGCTTTGGTTTATAGTAATAATAATAATTGTCATAATAATATTCATATATATATAATTCATCGCCTATATAAATATGACTAGATTTAATTTCTTTTCAATTTATAATTATATATATATTGTTTTCTTTTTTGTTTAAAAACGTTTTCTTGGTTTTCTTTTCATTTATATTTATTCATATTTATTAAATGCACTTTCTGAGCTTTCTTACAAGCGCCGCCAATTATTGTTGCTGTTTGTTTTTTATCAACTTGTTTTGTTGTTTTCCAGTTCCTAAACACTAATATGTATATGTTATACTATATATGTATGTACCATTGTATATATATTTAAATATATATATATATATACTTTCTTACTACTGCACTCCTGTCCCAACTATGCCCATTTGTTGCTCTAAAGAACTATATATCCATATATTTAAGCAAATTCTACATTTATGCAAAGCTTTAATGTTATCAAGCTAAAGAATTTCCAAATAAACGTACTTAGTGCAAAGGCTTAAGAAAAATATAACAGAGGATAATGATAATAATGTTTACTTTAAATTAATATTAGTTTCATTTTTTGTTGCTATGTTTTATAAGTAAAGATTATTATTACTTGTAATTGCATGTTTTACCCTGTATCCTATAAGTTATTCGTGTGTCTCGATTAAAACAAAACCCAAATGCTATAAAGGCAAAATGTTCTAGGCCTAGCAAAAAAGATATGCGTCCTCCCTTCTAATTGGGCCCGTTTAACTATGTATGAATGTGTGTGTGTGTGTGTGTTTGTGTGTGAGTATGTGTTTGAATGTATTGGATGTTGTTGTTGTATTGTTTGTTAGTTGTTCTTGTGTATAAAAAACTAGTGTATGAAATTTAGTAGTCCATGGTTATGGTGGGGTCATTTAATGTGCCTTGCTCTATTTCTATCGTTTATCGTTTACCGTTTATCATTTATCATACTGTAATTTTTTGTATAATTTTTTGTTTTTTTTTTGTTTTGTTTTTTATTTATTTAAATACCTGCAGAAAAGTGTATCTAAATATATTTTTGATTATTAAGTTCTAAACTTGGACTCATGTGTTTTTGGTTGTTGTTGCTGTTGTTGTTGTTGTTGTTTGTTCTTGTGGTTTTGTTGTTGTTGTATTAGTGTTGTAAGCTTCATTCACTACTTTGCCTAGCCTTGTCAATAACTAGAGTAATAGAGTAATTTGTTAATAAGTTAGTTAGTTGATTTTTAGTTATTTTCTATAAATAATAAACATTCTATAAGAATGCCCTCATAATAAAAATACTTTATGTATAGGACTAAATGTATGTTTCATTGCATAGCCACTATAAGTAAGTATTCATGTAAATCTTATGATTTAAGTTTAAGGAACGATCATCGATAAGAGACTTCATTTTCTTTTAGTAAATATACAATGCTTAATATTAGGGATAAATTTCATTTTAGTAAATTTGTTGTTTAAGTGGCAAAATTAACTTAAAGTAAGCGAATCAAATTAAATTATACGATATGCGAAATAATTTCGTAGAACTCAATATATATTTAATTGGTTATAATGTTACAAAGGATTCTTCTGTATTCATATGTTATCTCAAAGTGTGGCTCTAGCTTCTGCTCTACGAGTAGAATCTCTTTCAGAATAGTCCAGAAGATAGCTAGCTGATCTTTGAGTGCGAATAAATCATAAAAAAAACCATACATATTTCAAGTTCTACATTATACGCATTGTTCTTCTTCTTCTTTTTTTTCTTTTTCTTTTTTTTGATATGATGTGCTTTGTATTTAAAGTTTATTTATGTATGTGAAAACGCGTTGAAGATTTTCGTTACAAAATCATTTGGAAAATTGAGCACTAAACTGTATTTTGGCAAAATTTGCAAATGCAAGTGCCAATTTGAAATCTTGTGGCTGCCGTCATTACATAACATTAAATTGGGCGAAACCGGGCGAATCTTTATATAGGTATTTGCCTAGCATTTCTTGGTTTCTGTACTAGTTCCAATTTAAATGCTCTATGCTCAAGGTACAATTGTTTTTTGTTTTTTCATTCTTTCGTTTAGTTATAATAATTTCAATTCGACATATGTTTTTTATTAACGTTTTTCATCACATTTCATTTCGAATTCAAAATAACCGCTCAATGCAAGCATAATTATTTAGTTTTACTTTTTATTGATTATTTAGTTATTTTTTATGTATCTTGTATGCATTAATTTTGATTTGGCTTCTTGGTTGCATGTTATCACCGCTTTTTAAACAAAATTAAATGTTATTTTATTAATATTTTTTTTTTAAGCAAAACACCAGCTGATTTATGAACACAAAAATAAGAAAGTTAAATAATTTATTTGATTTTTGTTACACAGTTATTTTCTTTAACGTTCAAGTCACAGCCTTTTTTATGTGTTTTTTGTTTATTTTGTTTCTTTTGTTTTATAATGCAAAGAAATCATAATAAATATAGATATAGAAAATGATATGGGTGTGTGTGCCAAATTCTCTGTCCGTAAATCTGTAGGTCCGTTCTGAGTTGCTCAAAGCTCTGCCAATTCACAAGCCACATTTTCACACATGAAAAATTAATTAATAAAAATAAAACAAGTTTTTTTTTTTGTATTTTGTATTTATAAATTTGTTTATCGCTTTTATTTGTTCTGCTTCTTCTTGGTTTAGTTTATTGTGTTACGCATTAGAAATAATAATATGTATGATAATTTAAGTTTCTAGTATATTTTTGTTTATGTTTTCGTTTTGTTTTTTTTTTATTATTAATTTTTTGATATAGTATAATTTGCATAATTTTGCCAAAATCAGTTTTTTGCACTAAGTTCTTCTCTTTGTTTTTGTTTTTTTTTTTATTCAAATATTGTGTATATAGTCTAAAACTTTTTGTATAATAGCATAGAATAATAATAATATAATAATAATAATAATTTGTTTTTATATATTTAGTTTAAGTACTTGTTCGTATTTGCAATACAAAAAATCAAAATGCAATCATAATAATTCATAATACATAATAATAATTTATTATTATCTCAATAGTTTGACTTTGTTTAAAGTTGTTTTTTTTGTTTTTATGCAATAATTAACTTGAATTTGACTAGATCGATTCATACAAGATCGTAAATACATATAGTGAGAGTGTGTGTGGATGTATGTATGTGTGTGTGTGTGTGTGTTGCTCTAGTAAAAATCTAGATTAGCATTTTGAAGCTGTCAAAAGTGTGGGGCAATGTAGTTATTCAACTTGCGTAACTACGGAATAGTCGCTAAAATCAATTGATAATTTTGCATATAAATTTATGTATGTATATAGTTATATGTAAGTATTTTGTGTATATAATGCATTTTTTGCTGTTGCATTCCTTGCGTTCTTTTCATTTTTCTTACTTTTTTTTTTTTGCATTTTAGGGGGGACTTTCATCCGCCTTTCAGTTTCGTTTATATTTACAAGATATTAGGCTTAACATTCGATACAACAAATGAAGTGATTGGAAAGTAAATGACAAAAATATTGACTGTAGCAGTTGTTGTACTTTAAATGAATATACTTAGTTGGCGGAACAAAACGAAATGCGTTCTAGAGTTATGGTTATAGGCTAGGCCCCACTAGCAACTGGTGTAATTAGGGGTTGCTCAATGGAACTCCCTTGGCCAAAGCACTAGGCCCATTTGTCTCTGGCTAACTGGCAATGTTATTTCATTTTTAGGGAGTAAGGGAGTGGGAAGGAAGTAAGAAGACCAAAAAATTATTGCAACCTATTGATACGTGTTTGGAACTCATAAGTAATTCAAGTATTTGCACAAAAGTATATATTGCACTGGTAACAAAACTAACTTTAACTTTTATAACAATTTGTTATGCTTAAATATTCTTATATATTTCAATATATATATATTTATTATTTAATAATTAATTGTTTTTATCATTAGTATCAAATATGTGTCGCAAGTTGCATTGCAAACACACAGACTAGGCGCTAAACGTAGTTTTTTTTCACTATACAAACTCTAAATAATTGTTACACTTTAGGTTTTTCTCTTCTTCTCTTTCTCCATCGTTCCCCTATGTTCATTTTTGGCATATTTAGCTGTAGATTTGACAATCTTTCCCTTTATTTTGTACAGTATATATATATATATATATATATGTAGAAATATATATATATATTCATTTTTCTGCTAACTTTTAAAGACAATGTCAAATTGTTTAATGAGTTGATTCAACAGATTTTAGTTGAGTAATGTTGGATTTGTTGTTTGTTTTATTTATAAGTTAAATATGCTTGCATATGTGTGTATATGTTGTGTATGTGTGTGTTAAATAAAAGGCAAAAAATTATGAAATATAAAAATTTCAGTGTTTCATTTTCTAGTTTCGCTAAAAATCGTTTGCCTTTATATAAAAAAATTCTAAATTTAGTTTATATATATATGTATGTAATTGTATGCATG